>OY998259.1:26302864-27652031 GCA_963922045.1 Persicaria maculosa | reverse complement strand
ATATGGTACTTCAGGACCTAATATCTCTTCATTATTAGCTCGAGGACGAAAAGGGTCCTTTTTCACATCAAGCGATCTAACAACCATTGGTGCAGTCATTGGATATGCCTTGTCCATACTAAATCACTTTAGGACCTTTTCAATGTAGTTTGATTGATGGATGAAGATTCCGTTCTCTTTATGTTCGAACTGCAGGCCGAGACAATACTTGGTCGTTCCAAGATCTTTCATCTCAAACTCCTTTTTAAGATAATCAGCTGTTTGTTGGATCTCTTCTGGAGTCCCGATGATATTCAAGTCATCAACATAAACAGCGATGATCACATAACCCGACTTTGTCTTCTTTATAAACACACATGGGCTTATTTCATTGTTTATAAAATCTTGTCTCAGTAGATATTCACTAAGACGGTTATACCACATACGCCCCGATTGTTTTAATCCATAAAGGGATCTCTTTAGTTGAATGGAGTACATATGACGGGGTTCCGATTTGAATACTTCAGGTATTTGGAATCCTTCAGGGATTCTCATGTGTATGTTGGTATCTAGAGATCCATAGAGGTATGCAGTTACCACGTCCATTAGTTGCATTTTAAGTCGTTCAACGACTGTCAGAGCCACTAGGAATCTAAGTGTTGTCGCATCCACTACAGGTGAATACGTCTCCATATAGTCAATTCCAGGCTTTTGTGTAAAACCTTGTGCAACTAGTCTGGCTTTGTATCTTACGACTTCATTTTTCTCATTTCTCTTTCGTGCGAACACCCACTTATAGCCGACTGGTTTTACACCTTCGGGTGTTGGAGCTACTGGTCCAAATACACCACGTTTGTTTAGTGAGTCTAGCTCTGCCTGGATTGCTTCTTTCCAGCTCTCCCAATCATTTCGATGTTGACATTCTTCCATTGTTTGGGGATCATTATCATCCTCATCCATGACTTCTAATGCAACCGCGTATGCAAATATATCATTTAGGACCACATCATTTCGATGCCACACTAACCCAGTGTTGGCATAATTGATAGACATTTCAACATTATCCTCAATGTGATTGTCGTTATCTTTAAAGTCCTTAGATAAGTTCTCTTCGGGAGTTTTATCTTCATGGATGTTATTAGTCAACATTTCAATTCCTGCTTGATTTAGGATTGATTCTTTCCTCTTCCGGGGAATAGCATCTTTAGAGCCTAGTGGTCTCCCGCGCTTCCGGCATATCTGAGAGTCACTAGCTATTTGTTGGTTAGGAGTTACTGCAGGAATCTCCAAACGAGCTGGAGCATTTTCAGCTGGTATATGTGACTTGGTCACTCTCTTGGCATCTGTGAGCGCATCTGGTAATCTATTTGCTATGTTTTGCAAATGTATGATCCGTCGAACTTCAAGTTCGCTTTCATTTGTTCTCAGATCCAAGTGAGATAATGATGGTGTGTTCCATTCAATCTCCCTTTTAATTATCTCTTTTCCTTCTCCCCCTAGAATTGGAAATTTTGATTCATCAAAATGACAATCTAAATACCAAGCTACAAATGAATCACCTGTCATAGGCTCTAGGTACTTAATGATCGATGGGGACTCAAACCCCACATATATTCCCAATCTTCTTTGTGGTTCCATTTTTGTTCGTTGTGGGGGAGAGATAGGGACATACACCGCGCATCCAAAAATCTTCAAGTAGGAAAGATTTGGCTCTCTTCCGGAGATAAGTTGCAATGGGGAGAATTGGTTATAAGCAGTTGGTCTTAGGCGAATTAAAGCCTCGGCATGCAAAATTGCATATCCCCAAGCCGAGGGAGGTAACTTGGACCTCATTAGCATCGGCCTTGCTATCATTTGTAACCACTTAATTAACGACTCTGCCAGGCCATTTTGTGTATGTTGGTGACCTACAACTTTCATGTTGAGCAATTTGCAAATTCGGCCTACAATAGGGAGAAATCGAGCCAAGAAGTTGATGCCGAGTCAAAGTATCGACCCGAAACCATGGAGTATCGAGTCGGTATCCAAGCATTCCGAGTCGATAGAACGAGCTGAGAGGAAAACACGCGACTCGATACCCACATGTATCGAGTCGATACCTTCACATTCGGAGCCAGAAATCTACCGACTCGATATTCTAAAGTATCGACTCGATATTCTAAAGTATCGACTCGATACCTTTCTTTCCGCGTTACTACTTCAGGATTTTTATCCGCTTTTATCTTTTATTGGATGACTTTTTGGTATATTTTATTATTATATTAGGACTATTTTCAGATCTCTTTTAGGACTATTTATAGAGAATTAGGGTTAGAGAAAGGACGTCCAACTTTTCACGTCAGAAACGCTAGTTGCAGACATTAGAGTTTTAGACTTTTTCAGAGATTTCTTCTTGAAGGTTTGTTCTGCTGGATTCAAGAATACGTTTTGTTAATCTAGTCTTATATTCTTTCATCATGAATTCTTTGATTGTGTCTGAATCCATGCCTAGCTAGTTTTCTTGTTCTGGGGTTGGGGTGATCCCAACGATGCTGAGATAGACATGTGCGTGAAGATTGCCTGAATGAATTCTATTGTTTGTTTGTTTTGATCCATGAGTGTTTAATCCGATTAATTCTATGATTGATTGGAATCCTTTTGATATTCAACATGCGCCAGCTGCGAATTGAGATTGGATACATAGACAAAGTTGTTGGAAAACATGGATTGAACTTGAGAATTGTGTATGAGCAATCTATTTAATTCTCTTGAAGATAATAAACTATCGTAGACAACCTAGGTTTGAGTTGGTTATGCAGATCGCGTCTATGATTGTTTGATCGATTTGCTCACTAGGGTCTAAATGCTTAATGAGTCCAATCTGATTGATTAATCTGCAACATGCGCAAGCTGAGTGGTAATTGATTGAATCAGACATAGTTATTGCGAGATGCGTAGGCTGAGCGATAATGAATTTAGATAGTTTACCTTCAAATATCTCTTTTCAATTTGTTCAGGCATTAAAATTATATAGTCTATCGAAGATGCATTGTTGTGGTAAACCCTGACTCTGGAATGTTTCTCATCATATATTCAAACACTTGCAATTTGTTATTTTTCCTCTTCTTATTTTCTCATTCCGTCAAAAATCACTCCTTCTATTTGGCTTAATAAACTGGTTGAGGTTCTGCAATTGGTATTCACACGGTCCCTGAGATTCGACACTCGATTACTACAATTGACACCGTACGCTTGCGGGGTGTTGGTTTTAGATCGATCAAGTTTTTGGCGCCGTTGCCGGGGACTGTCGATAACATCAGTTCTGTAACACCAATTAGTTTTCTAAGTCTCTTTGTTATTTTTGATGTTTTTTTTTCAGGTGCTCTCTAAAACATGAATCAATACCCCTTTTGTGAATATTGTCAAAGATGGGGTCATCTGACTTGCGTTCTCTATTGCTATTATTGTGGTTTGTGGGGTCACCCAACCTGCCAATCTAAAACTAATGGGGAGCAGACGTTAAGGCAACGTCTAGCCAACCAAGATACTTATCGATTAGCATCTGAGCCTTTTTGCGACTTCTGCAAGGTTTTTGGGCATTTTAAAAATGATTATCAGTCAATGGGGAATGTAGAGGAAATGTGCAAGCAAATCCTCGCAGCACAAGCTTGGGAAGCGGCAAGGTTTGATATGCTTGAGTCTCAATTAACTCAATTATCTACGGATTTTCAGGCATTACTAGAGGCTCCCAGTAGCCAGGCAGAGGTCAATGATTCTTACGATTACATTAACACATCAGTTGAGATGGAAAATCATGTAGATGAGCTGCAAGAACCTGAGTTTGAAAGGCCGAAGGAGGATGAGGAACTCGTCGACTCTGAAGTGCGGGAATCAAAAGAGCGATTTCCATTAAATGTAGTCGCGCTGACAACAAAGGAGTCTACAAAAGAAAAGCTCAATGAAGAGCCTGAATTAGTTGTTCATGAAGATTACTCATCCGCGGAACATCACGACTACCCATCTGCGATTCATAAAGATTATCCATCACCCCTCATCTCTCCAGTGGTGATGCAAGAACACAAGGGACAACAATTTGGCGCATTTACAGGGATGCTTGCAAAGTGGCACATGAATGACCCACAAACAGAAATCTTCACTGATGCACCACATTGTTCCAAGTTACAAGAAGTACATGTGATTGTGCGTCCACTTGACATACCATTGCGCACAAAACCCCAGGAGGAAATCCAATTGTGTGGAGATATTGGTACTAATGGAAGCAAAAAGGGAACAAGAGTCAAGAAAAGGAAGAGAAGCACATACTTTGAGAGCAAGTGCATCAAACGCTCTATGTTTTGTTTCTCAAAAAGGACACTACTAGATGGATGGAGAGAACCATGGACCATTCACTCTGGGAGGTTCAAACGCTTTCGAAAGTGCTGAAAGGTCCAACTAATTACCAATAGAGAAGTGGTTCTTGGGAGACAACCCAAGGTTAGTTTTCTCTTGCTTTTCTATTTATTACTTTCATACATTTGCATATAGTTAGGGTAGTACCTCTTGGTTGAGCTCTACATTGGGGACAATGTAGGATTTAAGTATGGGGTATAGTCATATTAATTCCTTTTATTTTTATGTTTTGCATATGAAAAATTAGAAAAAACAAACAGAAAATGTCATAAAATTAAAAAAAATGCATGTTTGTCTCATGTTTGTTTTGGTTTGAGTCTTTTATTTGGAGTCTATGAAAGTGTTTTATTGATTTACTATATCCCATAATTTCATAAAAAACACAATGATGGGATATTTGCCTATGATGCTAACATTCTCTTTATATTTATATGTCATTATCTCTTTGATAAATTGTCTAGCATGGAGTTATTTGTTAAGATAAGCATGATTTAGTCCCTAAACAAAAGTCTTGTGAGATTTGAGCCTAAAAGACGAACGTTTATATGAGTCCTCTCATTCTTTTTCATGTGTGAAACTCACTTTTGTTGCTATCTTCAGACTTTGCTTTAGACCCTTATTTGAGGCTGCATTATATTATTTGTGTACATGACATTAACATGATCGAGACATTGATTTCATTAGCCATTTTTTCCTCTCTTTACCTACCTTTTACATGATCCCATTGCTTGAAACCCCTTTTGAGCCTATAGCCTATTCTTTGGAAGCTCCGCAAAATTATCCAAGCCATATTATTTTAGCCTTTTACCTATCCGGGAAATTGGTCTGATTTTATTGAATGGTTGTGATGATGAACTGGCAAAAAGCCAAGTATGGGGTGGACATCATTGGTGTCATGTGTTTGATATATTATGATTTGAATGATATATGCATTGCTGCAGAAATTCCTTGGGACAGGGGGAGGATAAAATTCACTCCTGGGAAAAAGTCAAGAAGAAAGAAAAATAAAATACGGTTAGTAACCGATCCTGCTTGTGGAGGATAAAATTCACACAAGGAGGAAAATATGCAGCTGAGGTGGCTGAAATACTTAGTAACCGGGTGCATTCATCACAAATGTTTGTATTCGCGTAAAACAGTATTGAAGCCAGAGAGGTAAGAAAAGAGTGAAAAACAAAGGAAAAAAAAAAAGAAAATGGTTGACTGAATTCGAAGTGCTCAATGGTGAAATTATATCAGTGGTGATGAAGTTGAGTATTATTCTTGTTTGGTTTGCGAAGTTTTTTGTATTGGTGTTCTGCCGGTTGTTGACTAACCATTTTTCCCGGATTTTTTGCACCACAATGCCTAAATATTTCCATACCTTATTTTTCTTTACCTCAGCCTCATTACAATCCTTATAAAAGTCCTCGTGATTTTTGTTGTGTGCATGATCTCAAGCGATGGAGATGTAGAACGCTGGGAAAGCCTATGGTATTAATAAGCGCAATTGTTGAGATCGGGCGTAAATTTCATTCCTTAAACACGTATGAGTGAGAGTGATTCACATAAAATATCCTTGTGAGGTTTGGGGACTTTTGATTGTTTTGTCTACGGTAATGAGGAAACATGCTATGATGACACTTGTCTTGAGATTTTGATTACATTATTATTATCGAAAGGGCTTGAATAAGTTGAGGCAAACATTCTTTCTTGCACTTGTGGTAGTATTTGACTAGTCTTGCTTGGGGACAAGCAAGGTCTAAGTATGGGGTATTTTGATATCATCATATTCTACGTATTATAGGAAATAGTTTATAGTCGTTTTGAAGTCATTTTTATATGTTTTGCATGTTTTATATAGGTTTTGGTTTAGTTTTTAGAATAGATGTCTACACTCGTATTTTTATTTGTTTTCAGGTGATTTGGAGCTTGTTCGATGTCAATTTGGGATCACGATGGAATAAGATTTATTGAAGCCAAGTTTGACATGTTCATGGACGCCGAATGATCCTTGCATAGAGGTCTCAAGTGCTAGAAATCAAGCTAAGAAAAGCCTATTGCTGAATCGACGTTTTCTGGAGCAATCCTGTTTAGCGACATCTCAGTAAAATGAGTCGTTTGAGCTCCACAAAATTTGGATCGAGACGTTCTATAGCTTGTTGGAAAGATGATTTAAAGACCTACAACTTTCATGTAGATCACTTTTGCAAATTCGGCCTACAATAGGGAGAAATCGAGCCAAGAAGTTGATGCTGAGTCAAAGTATCGACCCAAAACCATGGAGTATCGAGTCGGTATCCAAGCATTCCGAGTCGATAGAACGAGCTGAGAGGAAAACACGACATATCGACTCGATACCAACATGTATCGAGTCGATACCTTCACATTCCGAGCCAGAAATCTTTACAGTAGCCAAGTACCGACTCGATACTCTAAAGTATCGACTCGATACCTTTCTTTCCGCGTTACTACTTCAGGATTTTTATCCGCTTTTATCTTTTATTGGATGACTTTTTGGTATATTTTATTATTATATTAGGACTATTTTCAGATCTCTTTTAGGACTATTTATAGAGAATTAGGGTTAGAGAAAGGACGTCCAACTTTTCACGTCAGAAACGCTAGTTGCAGACATTAGAGTTTTAGACTTTTTCAGAGATTTCTTCTTGAAGGTTTGTTCTGCTGGATTCAAGAATACGTTTTGTTAATCTAGTCTTATATTCTTTCATCATGAATTCTTTGATTGTGTCTGAATCCATGTCTGGCTAGTTTTCTTGTTCCGGGGTTGGGGTGATCCCAACGATGCTGAGATAGACATGTGCGTGAAGATTGCCTGAATGAATTCTATTGTTTGTTTGATTTGATCCATGAGTGTTTAATCCGATTAATTCTATGATTTATTGGAATCCTTTTGATATTCAACATGCGCCAGCTGCGAATTGAGATTGGATACATAGACAAAGTTGTTGGGAAACATGGATTGAACTTGAGAATTGTTTATGAGCAATCTATTTAATTCTCTTGAAGATAATAAACTATCGTAGACAATCTAGGTTTGAGTTGGTTATGCAGATCGCGTCTGTGATTGTTTGATCGATTTGCTCACTAGGGTCTAAATGCTTAATGAGTCCAATTTGATTGATTAATCTGCAACATGCGCAAGCTGAGTGGTAATTGATTGAATCAGACATAGTTATTGCGAGATGCGTAGGCTGAGCGATAATGAATTTAGATAGTTTACCTTCAAATATCTCTTTTCAATTTGTTCAGGCATGAAAATTATATAGTCTATCGAAGATGCATTGTTGTGGTAAACCCTGACTCTGGAATGTTTCTCATCATATATTCAAACACTTGCAATTTGTTATTTTTCCTCTTCTTATTTTCTCATTCCGTCAAAAATCATTCCTTCTATTTGGCTTAGTAAACTGGTTGAGGTTCTGCAATTGGTATTCACACGGTCCCTGAGATTCGACACTCGATTATTACAATTGACACCGTACGCTTGCGGGATGTTGGTTTTAGACCGATCATATTCACACTGGTTTTTGTCATTTGCAGGCTTGAGAAAAACTTCGGGTTTTTCAAAATAGTGTGAGTAGTGGCACTGTCAATGAGGCATAGTTCTCCACCATTGAAGATTCCATTTGATTGAGCCATTCTATATAAAGACAAACAAGCATATATAAATAAGACAATACCAAATATAATAAATAAGCATGCAAAAGTTCAAAGACTTAACCAAATAACCAAAAACAGTCCGAAATAGTTCAAAAAAACCTAGCAAAACAAGCAAACCCAATCCGAAAATAGTTCAAAACAATCCTGAAAGAAATTGAATGTTAAACTGAAAAAGATATAAATTCAATTGATGAAATAGTCGTCATCTTCCTGGAGAGCAAGCGCATTTGAATTAACGTCAGGCAAAAAATTGCCATCTTCACTTTGCCGTAAGAAATCGGTGACATCGAGATGAGTATTCTAAAGTCCCTCGAAGAAATCAGCATCGGCAAAGTTTGTCTCTGCTCCTTTTCCCTTGACCTTCAATGAGTTTTGATATAATGTCACGAGATGGTTGGGCGTACGACAGGTACGAGACCAATGGCCAGGGGCTCCACATCTATGGCATGGACTATCTCCTTTCGGTGCAACTTTCTCTTGCTTCTTGGGTTTGTTCCCGACATTCTTCTGGATATCAGGATTGACCCATGTACGGTGGTTTCCTTGTTCTTGTCCATGACGACCATGACCATGACCACGTCCACGACCGCGACCTCGCCCACGACCTCGACCTCGGCCACCACCTCTTCTGGAGGAGGTAGCATTTGCTTCAGGCATTTGAGATTTGTCACGAGGTGGTGCTGAACCAGTGGGTCGGATCTGGTGGTTATTCATGAGCAGCTGATTGTTCTCTTCAGCTAAAAGTAAGCAAGATATGAGTGCTGGATAAGTCTTGTACCCTTTCTCCCTGTACTGCTGCTGGAGTACCAAGTTAGTTGCATGAAAAGTGGAGTATGTTTTCTCTAGCATTTGATCATCAGTTATAGTTTCTCCACAAAGTTCCAATGTGGAAGTAATTCGATACATTGCAGAGTTGTAATCAGAGGCACTCTTGAAATCCTGAAGTCTCAATTGAGACCATTCATACCTCGCCTTGGGTAGAATTACCGTTTTCTGATGATTGAAGCGATCCTTCAAACTCTTCCAGAGCTCGGAGGGATCCTTCACAGTCAAGTATTGAGCTTTCAGGCTCTCATGAAGATGGTGACGGAGCATGATCATCGCCTTGGCCTTATCCTGCGGGGATGAGTCCGATTTTCAATGATCGTATTTTTCAAATTCTGGCTATCCAAGTGGAGTTCCGCATCTAACACCCATGTTAGATAGTTTCTTCCGGAAACATCAAGTGCGATAAACTCCAATCTTGTGAGATTCGACATCTATAATAAAAAAAATAAAAATATAATTACAAGATGCAGGTATGAATGCCGTATATATGTACGTGTATAATTCCATCCAAAAATATATGTATATGCCGCAGTAAATAAATATATATGCCAAGTTTATAAAATATATGCCGTGTTTAATATATATATATATATATATATATATATATATATATATATATATATATATATATATATATATATATATATATATATATATATATATATATATATATATATATATATATATATACACCGTATGCACATATTCAATTTGCCGTATGCACAATTTCTACTGGAATGTCGAATGCGGTATGAATGCACATATTCAATTTGATTGAAAATTCAAATGCAAAGTTAAAAAAAACGAATGTCGTATTAGTATTCATTTGTTTGCAGTTAATAATGTGCCGTACGCCGTAATCAAGAAAAATATGCCGAATTACGAAGTGAAAAAAAAAATAATAACATCCACTTCAGAGGATACGGTGGATTAATCAAACACTTCAGGGATTGAAAAATTAGTTTATATCCACTTCAGAGGATACGAAAATTTTGATTAATTCAACACTTCGAAAATTTTGATTAATTCAACACTTCAGGGTCGAAATTAGTTTATATCCACTTCAGGGGACATGAAAATTTTGATTAATTCAACACTTCAGGGTCGAAAGTAGTTTATATCCACTTCAGGGGATATGAAAATTTTGATTAATTCAACACTTCAGGGTCGAAATTAGTTTATATCCACTTCAGGGGATACGAAAATTTTGATTAATTCAACACTTCAGGGTCGAAATTGGTTTATATCCACTTCAGGGGATAACGAAAAAATAAATAAAACAACGAAACGAATAAGTGTATAAAAAGATATATGCTACCGAAGCCATCATCATACATGTATAGGGAACATGTTGAATCAACTAAGTAGGTTAGAAGGGTTTAGAAGGAGGGAAGGGATCGAGATCGATTCGATCTTTATTATACATTTTTCCTCCTTGGAGCAACTCGTGCTGATAACGTTTGATAATAGAGAGAGTAGGGAGGAAAAGTAGAGAATGAATTGATGTATTATTGGGGGTCTGCAGGACCCTTTATATAGGAGTTTACATAGGGAACTAGGGTTTCCTAGTGTTTATCCACACCTAATATAATAATTAAAGATAATCTCATAACAGATTTTTTTTTTAATTATTTTTTTATTTTTATGTTTCCCGATAATTGTGGGCTGAGCTGTATGACGAGCTAGAGTTGGGCTGGGTCCATGGGCCAAAACACTTGAGGGCTGCTGGTAACAAAATCTACTTGGACCGTCAAAATGGACTTGAAAGCCCAACAGGCCCAGATACCACTTGTTGAAGCAGGAATAGACAGATTCGATGCACATGCTGAGAGTAGCATCAATTGGTTGAAAAGTTGATCAATTATTTGTCATTCATGGAGACATAGGCCATCAAAGTCGTTAACACAACTAACACCTAACACCAATTTGAATCTTTCAGCCAAGGTGGCCGGGACATAAAAGAGGGGTTAGGCAATAATGTTTGACCTCCTTTTTTTAAAAAAAATAAAAATAAAATTCTTTGACAACTAGATTGTAATTTATAAACTTTTAAAATGGAATAAATATAATGGCACCCATGTACATTCTAACAAAACCTTAAGCACGTAACTATGTTTACTTGGTTTAGAGAAATTATCAATTTTAAAGTTGGGGTTCACACGTCCAAGCGCAAATCAAACTAAGTACACAAGTCGAGTGAGATTCTAAAGAGGTAGTTCAACCACTTATGTGCAAAGTTTGAATTCACTATATTTTCCATGTGGAATACTATCCAACGTCATATTCTCAACACGTATCCTCAAATGCAAATGTCTGGTCACACATTATTTGTCAGTTGCATTTAACAACTCAATGTTTTAAGGTCGACCAACCAACTAGACCAGAAATCCTAACTGCACCGCAACCAACCGAACCTGCCTATAATACCATGTTAAATTAAAGAGAAATTTTAGTCCATTATTCAATTTTAATTTTTTTTTTTTACTTTCATGTTTTAAGAGGTGGGTTGTGAGAGCACCTCCACTCACTTTCCAATTTTATGAATTTTGAGGTTTTAGAAACCTTTTAAGTTTTCTTTGAATCAATCAGATTAAATGGCTCATTCTCTAAAATAGATAAATGATGTAAAAAATAAAAAAATATTTATCAAATTGTTCTCGAAAATTAATTGTTTTCTAAAGTTTGTGTAGACAGTGGCATCCACGACATGGACATATAGGCTGTGGCAGGAAGAGTATGAAGTCCAACAAAGCCATCTTAGTCACAAATCTCCCGTCGTTGCCTCTTCTCACCTTATCCCATCGCCAATTGCATATTCCAACCATAATTTCTTTTACTTGAACCATCAACTTATTGCCAATTCATTTTAAATAATAGATTATTATCATCTTCTGATAGATTACATAGGTCTCCTATTGTATAGTGGGCTGAAAGCCCGATAAGACCCAATACCTTTGTAACCTATATATATGTTATATCAATGAATGGAAACCCTCAAGGAGGACTTTACATCAATTCCGCTATTCTACATGGTATCACAACCTTTTCTTCCTCACGGAACCCTAAATTGATCCTTTTGTCTCATCGGTCAGCCGTCATAGTCGTCATCTCCCTTTCTTCCTCACTCTTGCTGTTCTGCACCGCCGGCCACCACATCGGTCGCCCTCGCTCGCTAGCCATCCCGAGCCAAGTCCGCTCCCTCGCTGTCGCACCCTCGCAGACCACAAGTCCGGCCCCAATCTCGCAAATTCCGGCCTTTAGACGCCACACCGCAGTCTCTCCGCCCGGATTTGACCACCACGCATCACCGGCGTGGTCCCTGTCCAGATCCGAACCCCACCCTTGCTCGCAGAACCCCTCATCCCCACAGATCCGGCATCCCGTCACAAGCTCCGGCCTCCTACACCCCGGATCTACCCTCTCCGAGCACAACCACACCCTTGCCGAACCCAGATCCGGCAACCATTCACTGGACCTCAGCCGACGCTTTCCAAGGAAGAAGAAAGCGTTGAGTTTGTTTTTAATCTCTTTTTGAAGAAATTAGAAAAACAGCCCTTGTGTTCTCCTATTTTTCATTTCTGACCCTAACTTAATTATTTATTAAGTTAGGTGGCCAATACAAAAAAAAAAAAAAAAAACCAATTATTACCATGGCCTTCTACGATCACCAACATCACGCCTTCTCTGGATACTCTAGATATCCTACCCCTCGACATGCCGGTCCTCAGGCTTCTCTGACATCGCCTGACCTAGGCTATGTTCCGCCAGCTCTGCATCACGCCTTCTCCTCTACGCAGCCGGCATCTTCAGACTCTTCTTGGTACATGGACACTGGTGCCACCTCCCACATGACGAACTCCTCAGGTAACCTCTCATCTATTTCTTTTAAGGGCCCTGCCCACTCTATTATCGTCGGAAATGGTGGTCGTCTTGCTACTTCGGGAATTGGCCACGCCAATTTACAGACCTCAACCCACCCACTACACCTGAACAATGTCCTTATTGCCCCAAAGATTGTCAAAAACCTTATCTCTGTTCGTCGGTTCACTACTGACAACAACGTTTCCCTTACGTTTGATCCCTATGGTTTCTCTGTGAACGATCTTACTACGGGGGTTACTCGCATGAGATGTAACAGCACCGGGGAGCTCTACCCTGTCACACCACCTCCTGCGTCCAGTCAGTCGTGTCCGGTCGCCCTCTCGGCATCATCGTCCAGCCTGTGGCATGCACACCTGGGCCATCCCAGCGCTGCCGTTCTAGATGTCCTCCGTTCCCAGAACCTTGTCACCTGTACCAAAGACACACGCTCTGGTTTATGCTCTTCCTGCCAACTAGGCAAACATGCCAGACTACCGTTCCAACGGTCTTTGACCTCTACCCTTGCTCCCTTTGATATCATTCACAGCGACATTTGGACCTCTCCTGTGCCTAGCAAGGAGGGTCACAAGTACTACCTCTTGTTTCTGGATGATTACACTCATTACTTATGGCTCTTCCCATTGCATTTCAAGTCCCAAGTGTTTCCTATTTTTGCCAGATTCCATACCTACATCAAAACACAATTCCACATGTCCATCAAATGTTTCCAATGTGACAATGGTCGTGAATTTGACAACAAAGACTTTCACTCATTCTTTGCCGCAAATGGGATCTCATATCGCTTGTCTTGCCCCTATACTTCTCAGCAGAATGGCAAGGCAGAAAGAATCATCAGAACCATTACCAACATGATGCGCTCTCTCCTCTTCCACGCATCTATTCCCCTTTCCTATTGGCCTCACGCCTTATCCACCACATGTTATCTCCTAAACATTCTCCCTTCCACTACCCTACACCATCGCTCGCCAGCTCAGACACTTTATTACGCCGAGCCTAGGTATGATCACCTTCGCACCTTCGGGTGCTTGTGTTTCCCAAACCAGTCATCCACAGCCCCGCACAAGCTTCACCCGCGCTCCACTCCATGTGTCTTCCTAGGCTATCCGTCTGATCATCGCGGTTACATTTGCCTCGATATCAAGACCCACAAGATCATTCTCTCACGTCATGTCACCTTTGATGAGTCGCGGTTTCCCTTTGCGTCTCCCACACCCCTTGTGTCTCCGTCAGAGTCTGAGTCACCATTCCCTCACTTCCTTTTTCCCCAGAGCTCTCCCGGTGCTCCTGCTTCTCCCCCTACACCACCACCACCACCCCCCACCACCAGACCACACACCCGCAGCGTCTCCGGTGTCTTCCGACCCCGTCAGATCGTCTCCATGACCACCGCCCATCACCCCGCTATCCACCTCCCATCACCCCGCCAAACAACCTCGCCTCACCTACGTGCGACGGCCGCCGCATGTCATGCGGCGCCCGCCGCAACCCCAAATGCTGCGCCCGCCGCCCATAACCCCTCCCTGGAGGCGCCCGCCGCAGGTCATGCGGCGCCCGCCGCAACCCTCGCCGCATTTGATCCGCCCGCCGCCCCTTCCCCTTGCTTAGCCCCTCTTACCCCCGTCCTTCCCGACTCCCATTCACCCTCTGCCTCCACCCAGACCTCCCTCTCCCCCGTTCCCACCTCCCACAAAACAGCCCTCCTCGACCCGAATTGGCAGGCGGCTATGCTCGACGAATACAGGGCCCTTACGAAGAATGGTACTTGGGTTCTTGTTCCTCGCCCTCTTGAGGCGAACGTCATTCGCTGTATGTGGCTCTTTTGTCACAAGTTCCGCTCTGATGGGACGTTGGAGCGCTACAAGGCCCGTCTTGTGGTGAACGGTAGATCTCAGCAGGCAGGTATTGATTGTGATGAGACCTTCAGCCCTGTGGTCAAGCCTGCCACTATCCGGGTAGTCCTGAGTCTAGCTCTGTCGCGCAACTGGGCCATCCATCAGTTAGATGTCAAGAACGCCTTTCTGCATGGTCATCTGAACGAGACAGTTTACATGTTTCAGCCGCCGGGGTTTGCTGATGCTGAGCGTCCAAAGCATGTCTGTCTCCTCAAGTGCTCTCTTTATGGTCTGAAACAGGCTCCGCGGGCATGGATCCAGCGTTTTGCCTCTCATCTGCTCCGTTTGGGTTTCACTGGCAGTCGTTCCGATACGTCTCTGTTTATCTATCGCAGAGGCTCAGACTTGGCATTCTTGCTGCTTTATGTCGACGACATCATTCTCACCGCCTCTTCTGATGCTCTTCGGACGTCCATAATCTCGCTGTTGAGTGCGGAGTTCGCCATGTCTGATCTGGGTCAGCTGTCTTACTTCTTGGGAGTTGTTGTTCAGCGGCATGCGTCTGGTCTGTTTCTCTCACAGAGTAAGTATGCTGCTGAGATTGTTGCTCGGGCTAAGATGGTCAACTGCAATCCCGTCGCAACCCCAGTCGATACATCCAACAAGCTCAGTGCTCTTTCTGGTCCTTTGGTTGACGATCCAACACTGTACAGGAGCCTCGCTGGTGCTCTTCAGTATCTCACTTTCACCAGGCCTGATATCAGTTACGCCGTCCAGCAGATCTGCTTGTTCATGCATGCCCCTAGGGAACCTCACTTTCAGGCTTTGAAGCGGATCATTCGGTACATCAGCGGCACCCTCAAGCTCGGCACCACCATCACTCCTTCCTCTAAGCTTGATCTTGTGGCGTACACTGATGTGGATTGGGGTGGTTGTCCAGACACACGTCGCTCCACGTCTGGTTACTGTGTCTTCCTTAATGACACTCTTGTGTCTTGGTCAGCCAAGCGTCAGTCCGTCGTGTCTCGCTCCAGCGCTGAAGCCGAATACAGGGGTGTTGCCAACGTTGTCTCCGAGTGCTCTTGGCTCCGCAATCTCCTGCTTGAGCTACGATGCCCCTTACAGAAGGCCACTCTGGTCTACACTGACAACGTCTCCGCCGTCTACCTGGCTAGCAACCCAGTCCAGCATCAACGCACGAAGCACATTGAGCTTGATCTCCACTTCGTCAGGGACAGGGTTGCCATTGGACATGTCCGCGTTCTACATGTCCCGTCCTCTTATCAGTACGCTGATATATTCACCAAGGGTTTACCTAGACAGTTATTCATTGATTTTCGTTCCAGTCTCACTGTACGGACCCCTCCCGTTTCGACTGTGGGGGTTTGATAGATTACATAGGTCTCCTATTGTATAGTGGGCTGAAAGCCCGATAAGGCCCAATACCTTTGTAACCTATATATATGTTATATCAATGAATGGAAACCCTCAAGGAGGACTTTACATCAATTCCGCTATTCTACATCCGAAGATGGTAGCTAATATCTGAAAAAAAAAACTCATTTATTAATATTTGTTGCTTGTATTTTTTTGGCCAAGACTATTTAATCTTTTAATATTATTTCAACGATTAGCTAGGTAGTTTTATAACATGAATTATTTTTCTATTAATAAGGTAAATATCTTATAAGTCAACCATATCCAATCAAATGAATCATTGTTATTTGTCCTGATATCTTAAGCAATGTGTGTATTTACATGTATGAATGTATGATGTATAAAATATATGATTTTGACTTTTCAATATTTGTCAAAATATGAAATTTATATGTTGCATTTTTGTTGTTGCTGCATTCAACGGCATAGAGGGAGAAGAATGAGTGAACCATTCCGGAATGACTCACTGAAAAGGGCTTGTGGGTAGTACCCAAAGTTCCCCAATTCGAACCCCGGACATGGCCGCTCTTTATTTACAAATTCAAGGAGAAGAATGAGTGATTGTGCTACTACGGCATTATTTATCAAATCAAGGGAGAAGAATGAGTCATTTAGGAAACAATCAATCCCACGAAGATATTTCTAATATATGGCAATTTATGTATTTTGGTTCGAGAAAAAAATCCTTTAAAAAACATTTTATATATTTGTTATCTCAAAATTTAAGTTATTTATTATTTTACACATTTTATAAAAGGATAAAAACTATATAAAATATTGAATTAAATTTTAAATATAACTTCATACTTATTAATAAGTAGAAAATTATTTTTAATTATTTTTATATATTATTTATAGAGTTTTTAACTTTTTAAAAAGCATGTCGAAAAGTCAACAATATGAATTGTGAGACCGAGAGAATAAAGTTTATCCGTTTGTATTCAAGAAAATGGTTTTTTCAATTCAATTTAAACTTTCTATGTTTTAAAGGTATAAATTAGACAAACCGACCTTATAGTATACTCCATTCATCTCAAAATACATACTCCGTATCATTTAACTTTTGACATCATTTTTAATAAGCTAAAAACTCTTTAAAACATACTAGTACTTTATATATATTTTTTTTAAAAATAAATGCATATTTACTAGTAATGAGTGTGAATTTATTTTGAAAAAATAATTACAAAAATATTACTATTTTATTGAGTTTTAAACTTTCTAAAAAATATCAAAAAGTAAAGAAACTTATGTTTTGGGACACAATGTGTATTGTATATACTCCTTGTGTAATATACTAGTGTGTGTCTCAAGCATAGTTAAATAAAAAATATCAAAAAGTAAAGAAACTTATGATGAAAATGAGTCCAATAGAATTGTAAATTAATATCAACTCAAGCATAGTTAAATCAATTTATGCACAAATATATCAATAAAAAGTAATTTCGATATAAATAATTCATTTTACCATAAAATAATACAAATATAAATAAAATAATAGCTATCACATACTTAATTTAGATATAAATAATTCCTTCCGCTAAAAAATAATCTAGATATAATTAAATACCACCTATCAAATATTTATCTATCTATATTTTTGATAAGTATGGTTATGAAATAATTTTAATTTAAATTATTATCAATCAAATAGAATACATATAGATAGATTATAACATGTGATAATCATGATTTTTTTTACAGCAGGCAAACATTGGGAGCTGCTGCTAATACAACAGCCTAACTCCCGGATCATCCTGATGGATGATGTTACAAAGATCCCTATGATAGGGGATAGAATTTAAATTACAAATTACACCTCTTTTAGCTATATATATAATCCGCAGTATTGTTTGCTTCCCTGAATATATGTCGGATTTCTGCTGAGGAAAAGTCAGCTGCAAGCCTTTGGATTTCTTCAATTTGATGTAGAACTTCCCATCTGGGCGGTTGCTCTCTCTTGAATGCTTTTACGAGTATCTGATTGTCACTTTCTAATATAATCTTCCTTAGTCCCTTCTGTCTTGCTCTTTGAAGACCTAAAATCATTGCAGAGGCTTCTGTTTGGATTGCTGAACCAACATTAGCTTCTTGAGAAAAAAATATCGATAATCTGTCCTTCAGAATCACGAATGATTCCTCCAACCTGACTTTTGCCAGAATGGGTAAAAGAACCATCTACATTAATTTTGTAGATAGTTCTAGGTGGTCTTGTCCATTTGGCTCTCACCCTTCTTGTTGATCTTGTTTGCGCTTTGGTGTTATCATGTCCTCCATTGATCCAGTCGGTTATGCTCTGGCTAACCTTCTGTATCATGATGGATGCTCCTGTTGGATCTTTAGATCTGAAAATTTTGTCATTTCTAGCATCCCAAATTGATTGCCAAATAAAAGCTAGATTTATAAACCTGCTGTTAGTATTCCTGATTCTTTCCAGATTTTCATGCAAGGGACCTTGGATATTAAGGTCCTGAAAGTACAAACCTGATTTCTGTTCATATTGAGCTATTACTTCCCTCAACGTACACTTAGTGAAAAGGTGGGCTGGATCTTCATCTGCTTGGTCACAAAGAGAGCATTGACTTGGAACTCTATTGACATACCTGTTTAGTCTAATGGTCGTAGGGAGGTCATCAATTTTGATCTTCCAAAGTAAGTTTTTGATTCGGGGAGGGAGCTTGAGCTTCCAAATTCAGCTTTGTGATGTATAGTCTTGGGGTTGTGTGCCCAGAATTTTCTTCACTGATCTAGTAGTGAACTTCCCTTCCGGATCGGGCCTCTAGATCAGATTATCTTGAGTCTACCACTGGGAGATTTTTACCTTTAGAATCCCGTCAATGATCCCTCGGGGGAAAGTTTGTCTTAACACTTCTTCCTTCCATAGCTTCCTGTCATTGATAAGAGATTCAACTGTCATGTTAGGGTCATTTGATCCTCTGTAATCCTTGAGGCTAATCGAAGGGATCCAGTGGTCTTCCCACACATTGATGGCCGAACCATTACCAACAATCCAGAGAAGACCTTCCTCAAATTTTGCCCTTAAGGTGAGGAGTCTTCCAAATTGCCAAGATGTTTCCTTTTTTTGAAAATTTCTTATGCTTTCTTGTTGGAGGTATTTCTCTTTTATAATTTGAACCCATATACTATCTTCATTCTTATAAATTTTCCATAAGAGCTTCATTTGAAGAGCAATGTTTAATTCCTCGGCCTTCCTAATACCAAGACCTCCTAATGACTTGCTTTTGCATATTGTGTCCTAGCTGATCAGGGGTATGTATTTATCTGTTGGGGATTTGTTCCAAAAGAAATTCCTGTTGATTTGGTCCATCTGGTTAAGAACTCCTTTGGGGAGCAGGAAATTTTGCATTAAGTACTTAGTTTTTGAGCTTAAGTTTGACTGGATAAGAACAGTTCTACCTGCTTGGGAAAGAGTTGAGGCTTTCCACTTCGAGAGTTGTTTTTTCATATTCTGAATTGCATAATCAAAAACACTATTTTTTATTCTTCCATTGACAAGAGGGATTCCTAAATACTTTTCGACGGTTTTAGAGACCGGAACACCCATGTGGGCTGCCAAGTCTCGAGCCAAATTAGGATTAACATTTCTAGAGCATTGGAGAGAGCTTTTGCTATAATTTATGGTTAGGCCTGACAGATTTGAAAAATTATTTATCATATTTTGTATCGTATTTAAACTGCTGTGAACAGCTTTTGCAAATATAATGGTATCATCAGCAAAGGTTAAGAAAGGGATGGAAGTGCCATTTTTCGCCAGTTTAATAACGATTAATGCATCCTCAAGAAGGGCTTCCTTATGTAGTTCCCTAGATAAACCTTCCATTACTAGGATAAAAAGGTAAGGAGCTAGAGGATCACCCTGTCGGATTCCCCTATTAGGTTTAAAGCGTGGACCAGGTGTATTGTTAATCAGGACAGAGAAAGAAGTAGTTGATATGCATTTCATAACCCAGTTGATCCACGTTTGATGGAATCCAAATTTATCAAGAACCGCCTTAATGTAATTCCAGTTTAACTTATCGTAGGCTTTTTCCATATCTAATTTTAGAGCCATCAATCCTTTTTTCCCTTTTTGTTTATGGAAAGTATGGAAAATCTCGTGAGCTATTAGAGTGTTATCTTGAATCGATCTTCCTTCCACAAAAGCCCCTTGGAAAGGATTAATTAGTTTAGGAAGAATCGGTTTCAAGCAATTTGCGATTATTTTTGAGATAATTTTATATACAGTGTTACAAATGCTAATAGGTCTGTAGTGATTGATAGAAGTGGGGTTATCAACTTTTGGGATGAGAGCGATAAAAGTTTGGTTTACATCAGATAACATTTGACCAGAGTGGAAGAAGGCTTTAACAGCTTTACAACAGGATTGGCCTATGATATTCCAGTAGCGTTTATAGAATTCTGGAGGATAATCATCCGGTCCTGGGGATTTGTCATCAGCCATGCTGAAGAGAGTATTTTTTTATCTCTGCATATGTGGGCGGGGAGATGAGCTTAATATTTTCTTCATGTGTAACTTGGGCTTGTATATTCCAAAATTGATTTGCAGTGACATTGGATTGGTTAGAACCTATGAATCTTTCCGACATTTCTGCTATAATGTGGTCTGAAATCATATCTTGATCTATTAAGATCACATTCGATCTGTTTTGTTGTGAAGGATGTAGTTGATCTTTTAAAACTTTTAATACGAGCTGTAACTTGGTAGTATTTTGTATTTCTGTCTCCTAACTGAAGGTGTTTAATTTTTGCTCGTTGTTTCCAGAACTTGTGATTGAATTCAAGAAGTCTGTATTTCTTGTGCTCTAATCTTGCCAGTTTGTTAGCTTCCGATGTTGAAATTTCTCCCCAAGGCAATCTATCCCGGGGAGCTTTAATTTGAAGATCTACCTGGGAAAGTTGTTTTGTGATGTTATTCGGATTGGCTTTACACCACTTTTTAATGTTCTGTTTTAACAACTTTTGTTTATGGATTAGCTTGAATCCGTATGAGCCTTTCACCTTATTACTCTAGACCTTTTTAACCAGATTTTCAAGAGCATCATTAGTAGTCCAAGCCATTTCAAATCTAAAAGGAGATCCTTTTCTTTTAGCTTGAGAGCCTAGTTGAAGAGAGATCGGGGAGTGATCCGAGCTAGAGAAGGGATGATGTTTGATACAGAGATTGGGGAACCAAGTTGAAATTTGTTGGTGAGCTAACATTATGTCTAAGCGTTCATAAGTGTTGTTGATCAACTGTTTGTTTTTCTTCCAAGTGAAGGGCGAGCCCGAGAAGGGGAGGGTTTGTAATCCTAGATCATCCTTAATAGTTCTAATTCTTCTAAATCTATTGATGTTAGGGGTGATACCTCCTACTTTTTCTGTATCAGCTTCAATATCATTAAGGTCTCCAATTATAATAATAGGAAGCATATATTTATAGATCATTTGGTACATTTCATGCCAGAACTCATCTTTCTCACCTTCAACCGAGGGGGCATAGACAAAGAGTAAGAGCAATTCATGTTTTTCTATAGTTGTTTTGACTAAGATAGCTCTATAATGTAATTCAAGGATTTGACTCACCTCTTCTAATTTTGTTTTAGTGAGCATCCAAATTCCACCTTTGTGTCCAGCTGCCTGTACATATATGGCTTTGTGAAATCCAGAACTCTTGATTTGGGCGTCAGAAGGGCCTAGTTCTGATTTTGTTTCTATTAAGACTAGAACATCAATGTCATTCACAAATCTAAAGTGATTGATTTCTTGCCACAGAAGTGGCCTTTTAGTACCTCTTACATTCCAATATGCAATATTAATCATACAACTGATTGTCATAGTAACCAATCTTTTCCTGAAATTTATAAGGTAGATTACAGTAAGAAATACTCGTGCTACAACTCACATTCAAGGGGCTGTACGATTTCTTCTTGGTGTTCTTGTTGCAGGAGATTCTTATTGGACTTTCTGGTGCCATGATCCTATCCTTTCTGTCTTGTTTGCTTCTTCTCAAAGTGACCTTGACGATTTGCCACCTTTTTTGTGTCATATGGCTCTGAGTATAAAGATGTTGTTTACCTGTATTTTTTTTATTTGCAAGAAGACTTGTTTTGGAAATGAGTTTGTGTTGGTAAGGTTTGTTGGTAAGGTTGGGGCAGCATACCATCCATTGAGATCCATAGATTCCAATGGGGTTTAGCTTGAAGTTTTTTATGAGTATAGGGATTAGGGGTAAACCTGACTGTCTTCGGTAGCCCTCATTTAGGCACTTCACAAACCTGTAGGGGGTTAGAGGTCTAGCACTCCTAGCCAGGTGAGAAAGCACAGGAAAGAAGTCAAACAGAAGCAACCAGAGAAAATAACAGAAATAATACAAGAGAAGTAAAGCCATAGCTGCTAAGTGATCTTGGAGAGGAAGGTTTCCAAAAGAGAAACATGGAAGACCTTCAACCCAAGAAACGCAGAAAATGTTAACGTTACAACCATCCAAACAAAACAAGCAACTTTATGGCAAATTATTCAACAAAGAGACAAGCAGGGACTTATGTAAATACCCATCCATCAAAGTAGAGCTTAGGACCATAAACTTGTTCTCAAAACAGCATAGATGGGGTTTGTTTAATAAGTAAACGTGCCAAAAATAGAAGGCATGATTCGATGGAGTATTCCTAAAGACAATAGGTACTATTCAAGATGGAAGCAAGGCCATCACAAGGATCAATTCCAATAACACTATTAAGTAAGATCCAATGATAACGATCGAGCATATTATACAAACTTTTACCGAGCCATAAAAGCATACTTAGAGAATAAGCTTTAGTAAATGAATATATAGATAAGATGTAAAGAGAAGGGAGATTTATGAAACTCATCTGTCCAAAAAACTTGAAGTCTTGCATACTTGAAGAGAGCCATGGAGACCCGCATACGACCCGTCATCGGTAGGGTTAAGATGATGGAAGCTTCGCTTGTCTCAAGAGCGTTTTGCAGTGATAGGCCTTGTCTTGGGATGTTGAGGCGAGATCTCCAGTTGCATGCATGTATTTGAGCCTGAAAAAGGGTGGAATCGAGACCAATGTTTCCAATGAAACAGTTGTTCAGAGTATGGTTTTTGTATTGAGATTTTGGGTTAAAAAATTTGGGTTTGAAAATCTGTTTTTTTTTTTAAGATTTGTAAATGTTTGAGAGACGCTTGGTGTAGATCTGGGGTTTGAGGGATGTTTGGAAGCCACGGCGGCGGCGCCGAGTCAACATAGGGCGGCGGAGAGGAACCACACCCAAGAGGGGAGGAGGGGAAGAGCGAGGCACGAGCCCAGCCACCGGAGAGAGACAGAGCCAGGGGGCCAACCCGCTGACCGCCACCAGCATCACTGGTCTGCCACAGCCGCTGAACCACCGGGAGCCGCCACCACCAAGCCCCGATTGGAGGCCCCTTTTTCCTTTTCTTGTAATTCCTGCCTCTTGAATTGAATTTGAACCCTTTTTTGTTTCCCTTTTTGAGAAATTTGAAGCTTATGCATATGATTTTTGGGATACCAACAACGTTTTTTTGGGATTTGACGGAGAGGGGATTTGATTTTGTTTGGATCTTGAAGATAGGATCCGATCTGGTGGAAGAGGCATGGGAGCAAGGGGTGGTGGCGGTGGTGTTTAGGATTTTCAGTTGGAGGGTTTTCCATCGAGAGAGTTTTCCTGAAAAATTGTTGTATGCATATGTACATGTGATAATCATGATCATATATTATTTTTAATACATCGATTTTATTTTTAGAATGGGAAATTCCGTTTGGTGCCCCTGAGGTTTTGACAATTCCACTTGGTGTCCTAAGGTTTTATTTTGTCCGGATGGTGCTCCTGAGTTGTGTCAAAAGTCCGCCTCATGCCCAAAACTCATATTTTTACTTTTTGAAATCAATAAAATGGCCCATTATTTTTCCTTATTTCACAAGACCCCCTTTACTTTTAACAATGAATAAAATTACCTATTATTTAACTAAATCCAACATAAAAGTGAAAAAAAACACCTTATATATTTTTTTCAATTAAATCACACATAATTTCCAAAATTTTAGCAAAAACTCACCCATTGCTACAAAAATTTTTAGAAGAAAATCAACATTTATTTTTAACATTACACAAAAGATTCATTATTTTTAATATTTTGCAAAAAAAATCTCATTATTTGTCAAAAATTGTACATACATAACATACCACCCATTATTTATAAATTTTTTTTGCATCAATCCACCCTCACATTTTTTGAAAAAAAAAATTGACCTATAAATTACAAAAAGTAAAAAATCATAAAACCATACTTTTGATATAAAAAAAAAATCTCCTTTATTGTAATTGAGTATTGGGTACAAAAAAAATCCACCCTCTTATTCATCAATCCACCCTTTATTTTTTACATTACTTTTTCAATAAAATTCTAATCGAGTATTGGGTTAGATTGATCAATTAGGATGGTTCATGCTGGGTCAACTCGATCCGATCTGACATTTTCGGGTCAGGTGAAACCCAAAGACCCGATTTTAAAAGAAAATGATAATTATAATGTATTTCTTTCTTATACAATGAACTATTGTGGCTAAATATTAAATTGAAAATAATAATAATTATGGGTTTACAGATTGAACCAGGGAAAAAAAATATACTACCAAATTGTTGAGCCATCATATGATCAACCGCATTTAAAATTGTTCAAATTTAGTGAATTATAGGTTAAATATTATTTTGGAAGATAATAAGTGTTAAATATTGCTTTGGAAAATAACGAGTGTTTTTATTTTATTTTTTCAAAGTATGGAAACTAATATGTCTTTTGTATAATTTTAAAAACTGTAATGATTTTGTTTTAAAAAATTTGGAAGAAGGGTGATTTTGTGATAAAAGTTTTGGAAATAATATGTGATTTTGTTAAATTTTAGAAATAAAGGTGTTTTTTTCAATTTTATATTGAATTTAGATAAATAATAGGTAATTTTGTTTATTGTTAAAAGTAAAAGAGGTTTTGTGAAATAAGGAAAAATAATGGGCCATTTTATTGATTTAAAAAAATGAAAATATGAGTTTTGGGCATGAGGTGGATTTTTGACAAAACTCATGGGTACCACCTGGACAAAATAAAATCTCAGGGCACCAAACGGAATTGTCAAAACCTCAGGGGCACCAAACGGAATAGAAGGGATCGAAGCAATCATAGTTAGGTTGTTTTTTGTTCATATTGGCTTGGGAGTGTTAGGATTATGCAGGAGTGGGGTTTGTTGTGTTGATTGAGCGTATATGAGTGTGTTGATCTCGTTTGTTGCTAGGTAGGATTCGGACTTTTGGAGGGTATAGATGGGGATTGGGTATAATTTTTTGGCTCCCCTCTTACGTGACACCCCTTGTTTGATCTCACACTTTTGTAACCTGGTTTTTACAACCACAACTATATATTTATCTTTTCAGACCAAACAGAATTTCCCTTTTAGAATTAAGTTAAATTGACAAAATTGATGTCCTAAAGAAAAAAAATCACAATTATTGATTGGAATCTCAAGAGTATTCACAGTTTCACACCGCGGCCACGCGCCCGTTGTTGTACGACCACGAACGGAATAAGTGAGGTGGCCGGCGTGAGGATTAAACGTGGATTATTCAACCAATCACAATTCAGAAAAATCGGAAAAGGTCTTTAGGGGGCCCACTTCCACGCGCTCAACGGAGATTAGAGAACTAAACCAAACCCAACTCACCCAAAAGTCGGTCAAATCCACCCTCTCCTCCTCCTCTCTCCTCCCTTGAGAGGTGGATTTCTTCAAGCCCTAACTCCTTCCATTCCCAATCTCTCGCTCTCTTTATCTCTGCTTTTGAAGGGGTTAGGGCTCAAATCCAGTCCCAAATCTCGTTCTCCAATGGCGGCGTCTTGTGGTTTCGCCACTTGTTTCGCTCTGGAGGCTCACGTCCATGGCGGCGGCGCGGCGTCGTCCTCTTCGTCGAGGTCCGTGCCGTCAGCATCGCCGGCTCGATTTCTCGGAGGGACGGTGTCCGGGAGTAGCAGCCGGAGTTCCCTAGTCATGAGGCGGCGTGGCTTCGTCAGCCCTAGATGCCAGGTCTCGTCTGATGGTGCTGGATCGCTTGATTCCGTTCGGTCGTCGAGCGTCTCTGCTCTTGAACTGCTCAAGACCTCCGCTGCCGATCGTGAGTTCGTTTATCCATTTTTTGCATTTCCCCCTTTCTGATGCGGATCGATTTGGAGGATAATTGTTCTCTTCCCGAATGTCATCATTGGAATTGAACTGTTTGATGCAAATTTCTGTTTTCGATCGAGCTTGGAAGATTATTCTCAATGCTTTGCGGCCTCGATTTGATTTTCATTAGCTCAAAATGGGCTTTACTACTATTCTCTATGCTTTGCAGCTTCGATTTGATTTTAATTGACTTCCATTGAAATTTGTACACAATGGAGGTTCAAATATTTTTGCTTTCGATCAAAGTGAAGTTAAGCCGCTGTACATTGTTTTATATGTAGGCTAAAAGATGGATTATTTTCGATTTTCCTGTGTTTTTGGTGAGAAATTCCTACAATAATCATTGCTACATACTTATTTTGTTTTAGGCAGCCTATGGCTATAAGATCTGGAGTCTGTTTTTAGCGGTTGAATGTTTGATTCAGATCCGATTTATTCAACAACATCAGCACCCCTTGAAATTTTGATTGGCATCCTTCAGGTTACACAAAAGAAAGGAGCAGTATTATTGCAATAGGTCTGAGTGTCCATTCTACTCCCGTAGAAACACGTGAAAAGCTTGCAATTCCAGAAGCAGAATGGCCTCGAGCAATCGAAGAGCTGTGTAATTTGAATCATATAGAGGAGGCTGCTGTTCTAAGCACCTGCAATAGAATGGAAATATATGTTGTAGCTCTATCTCAACACCGTGGAGTTAAAGAAGTGACTGAATGGATGTCAAAGGTATAGCATTCTATATGTTATTGTCACTACAATTCGTTGTCGAGTGACTCATGTTCTCTAAAAGAAGATACACAAGCTTGATTTGGAGAATGAAAATTTTCTGCATGATACAAGACCGTGGCTTCATAAAAAAAACTAATTACGTATTCGAAAAAATCAAATAAGAATTATGACTTTATGTTTCTTAGCAGATATTTTTTTGGTCAATTTTTCCTGTGTTACTTCTTCGTAGTGTCTCGGTCTGCTGCTTGCACTTGCAGTCATGGCAGGGGAAAAACTTTCCACGCATGTTGGCTGTGTATGCTAAGTTAGTACCATTATGTTTTGTTTCTTCACCCACTTTTGAGTTTCTATCCACTATTACGGTGTTCATGTTCATACTCTAGTTAATACTATAAACTTCATCACCTTTCTACTGATTCGCAAATTGTTTCATCTGGATCTTGTCCATTGCATTCTTTCCACTTACTCTTTTGTAGTTGGGTATAGTTACTCATAAACCTTTCTCTAATGGACAGACAAGTGGAGTTCCCGTTTCAGAGATTTGTAAGCACCGATTTTTGCTCAACAACAGAGATGCTACAGAGCACCTCTTTGAAGTGTCATCAGGTTTGGACTCTTTGGTTTTGGGCGAAGGTCAAATTCTTGCACAAGTCAAGCAAGTTGTTAAAGTTGGGCAAGGTGTTATGGGATTTGGGAGGAACA
This sequence comes from Persicaria maculosa, assembly GCA_963922045.1. NCBI lineage: Eukaryota > Viridiplantae > Streptophyta > Magnoliopsida > Caryophyllales > Polygonaceae > Persicaria > Persicaria maculosa. Next base: position 27,624,361 of record OY998259.1, on the reverse strand, counting down.
TCAGTGGGTTGTTTAAGCATGCAATATCAGTTGGCAAACGGGTTAGAACTGAGACAAGTATCGCTGCTGGAGCTGTTTCTGTGAGCTCAGCTGCTGTGGAGTTAGCCTTGATGAAACTTCCCGAATCTTCCCATTCCACAGCCAGAATGGTAGTAATTGGAGCAGGAAAAATGGGCAAATTGGTGATAAAACACCTTGTGGCAAAAGGGTGTAGGAAAATGGTGGTTGTTAATCGCAGTGAGGAGAGAGTTGCAGCCATACGTGAAGAGATTAAGGATGCTGAGATAATTTATAAGCCCTTTTCTGAATTGTATAATTGTGCTGCATCAGCAGATGTAGTCTTCACCAGCACAGCCTCAGATAGCCCATTATTTCTCAAGGAGCATGTGGAAGTTCTTCCACCTGTTGATTCAGAAGTTGGGGGTTTAAGATTATTCATAGATATTTCTGTTCCTAGAAATGTGGGTTCTTGCGTATCAAACCTTGACACAGCCAGAGTGTACAATGTGGACGATCTTAAGGAAGTTGTTGAAGCTAACAAGGAAGATCGCATAAGAAAAGCATTGGAAGCGAAGGCTATCATTGATGAGGAAACAAAGCAGTTTGAAGCATGGAGGGATTCACTAGAGACAGTTCCCACCATCAAGAAACTGAGATCATATGCTGAGAGAATCAGATTGGCAGAGTTGGAGAAGTGCTTGTCAAAGTTTGGTGTTGATCTCCCGAAAAAGCAAAGAAGAGCAATTGATGATCTTAGTCGAGGAATAGTCAACAAGCTCCTCCATGGCCCAATGCAGCATCTGAGATGCGATGGGAGCGACAACCGCACTCTGACTGAGACCCTAGAGAACATGAATGCTCTGAACAGAATGTTTAACCTCGAGACCGAGCTTGCAGTTTTGGAGGAAAAGATTCGAGCCAAGGTAGAGCAAGCCCAGAAGTAAAGCCATCTGTAAAAATCTCTCCTACACGACTTCTACAATTCCATCAATTTCGAATAAGTGGGCACGTCCTGATACCATGACAGGATTCTCGTGAAGAAACCTTCATGTATCCTACTGTTGGGTTGATAAGGATTCTTTCCTTTTACACTTACATTTAACATTGATGTGGATGCTTACACCAAATTCCTTGTATTCATCCGGCCTTGTAAGATAATTTGAGGATGAGATCAAACCTTAGTTACATTTGTTACAACTACCAATCTTTTGTCAGAGTTAATTCCATACACTTGGATTTTGTAACTAATGTACTGCTTAATGCATACCTGTAATTTTCTTTTGAAAAACTGTGGTTGTATTATGTGTATTTTGGTGCTATGTACAAGAAAGTTTCCCCTATACAGCAAATTGGCTAACAGTTTATCTGTGATTTATTCAGGCATTAAGGATATTGTCTGCTTTTCATCAGTTATCCAGAATCATTGCATTTCTTTACATGGAGATGTTCATCACTTCATCCTAATACAGTGAGTTTTCAGTATCATTGGCATTCTTAGTGTTCTTAACTTCTTAAAGCCTCCTGTCTACTACAACAAGTTCTGCTGCTTCTGTTTATCTATTTGCTATATTTGACTACAACTATGGGATCATGTCATTTTTTTTGGTGATCTCACCGAGGAATTCGAATAATGAGTTTATCTATTTGCTATATTTGACTGCAATTTTACTTCTGATTTGTTGTGCTCAAATATTTCTGCTGCATCTGTGTTCATTCATGTTTTAGCTCACTAGTGGCCTTTAATCACTGTAATTCCACCTTCTCTCAAGCAAATTTATCATTTCATTACACTGGTGTTTAAATTGTTCTTGGATGCCATCCATTCGGCGTTTAAACCAGACTCTGCAGATGAATGGGCATGGGTCGGTTTCGAAACTAACCCAACAGGTTTCGGTCCCATTCCTGGATCGACTTGGACTCATGTTCACCCCTAGTTTCCGAAAGAAAGAGAAATGTTGTGGGCACCTCCATCTGCAGATGAAAACAACTGACAACAGGGAGAATTAATTTTTTTTGGTAAAAAGACAGGGAGAATAAATGATTGAAAGCTAAAAGAGCCAAATCAGTTTCATTGCAGATGGGGTTGTTCACTTGCACCACACACTATTTATTTTGCAAGAATGTGTAACTTCCAACACCTCTTCTATCTTATATCATTGCCAAATCAATGTGCATCTTACGTTATTGTCCCCATGATGCAGCCAAAAAGCTCGCGAAAACTACAGGTTCGTTTCAATTATTTCGATATGTTTTCATTCGCAAGTTGCGCATTGCCAGTTATATAGTGAACAACATTTGAACGATCCGTAACCATCATACGAAGTCGCCTTTGGATGTACCTTAAGCCTCGAGATCATGAGTACCGACATTACTTCGAAACCGACACCCCAACCTACCAAAATGTGATGCAAAATGGTACACCATTGCCACATTGTTGTGTCAAATTCAATCCCCAATTTTTACCAATTACAGCATCTTTTTACAGATCAAACTAGCCATGATTTTAGTAACAAAGAAAATACAAATAAAAAAGGAAATTTTAAAATCTGGCATTTTCAAAGCCGTGCAAGTCGGTAGACCTGTTGAGCGACTTCTTCATCATCGCCACCTTCGCAAGCCGCTCAGCGGCCCTCCAAGCCGACGTCGGCGTGAGTGGCTCCCCATTCTCGTCAACCAATAGCTCGTTCTGGCGGCGCCGCTGAGCCGCCATCAGCTCCTGCTCGCGCTGCCGCACCTGATGGCGCCTCCGCCACTGAAGCTCCGCCAGCTCACCATCAAGCCACTTGGCGTAATCTTCAGCCGAAGCCGAGCTTGATTGCGCCACCAACGCCCGAGCTGATACCATTAGCTGCTGAGCGCTCCCGAATTCCCCGTGCTCCCCCAACCGACGGGCCTCCGCCACCGCCCTCGTCGCCACGAAGAGACTCCTCAGCCGTTCGATCCGCGGATCGGAAGATCGGACGGCGTGCGGGCGAGGTACCAGTAGGGCCCGCTCCCTTCCGTACATAACCTCTCCACTCGCTGGGTCCCGATAACTGCATCGCACTGACATCACATGGTGGGACCCGATTGCTGACGTCGGCACACGTAGCTCTACGAGCAGCTCGCGCTCCTCCTCCGCGTAGAGGTCGCCTAATCTGACGGAGTCGCAGCTGAGCAATCTGGGCCGTCCGTTGCAGGAATAGACGGCTGAGATTTCTCCCGGAGCGGATCCCGACGAGAAGCCGATCTGGATCCTCAGGTCTTGAACGACTACGCTGAGGAGTCCCCCCACGCGCTTCGCGAGCGCGTCCGCTAAGGAGTCGTGGTGCCCAAACCCGTATGAGTGAACCGGGATCTCGATGTGGCCGAACCGGGAAGAGGACACGTGGCTTCTTGGATGCCGTAGATTTGGGTTGTTTGTTTGGGAGGGCTCTTCCTGGCCGTCGGATAAGAGGATGATGCTTGCGACGGGATTTTTCTCTCTCCGGGCTTCTAGAACTTTCGCGGCGACTTGTAGCGCGGAGGTGACAGATTTCCCTTGGCCGGTGGAGAGCTGGTCGGTGATCCGGCGGGCGAGGCGCTGGCCCTGGGAGGTCATACGGCGGAGCGGGAGGATTCGATGCGGGGTGGAGGAGAAAGCGACAATTGAGAGCCGATCGGAGGAGCCGAGGGAGGAAATCACAAGCTTCATCGCGCGCTTGAGCATGTGGAGCTTGGCGCCGTTCATGGAGCCGCTGACATCCAGGACGGTGACGAGGTCGATTGGAGCGCGGTGGGAGGGGGAGATGAGCGGCGCTTCTGAATTAGCTCCGCCAGCTGAGGAGGGAGGTGGCGGAGGAGGAGCCCTGACTCTTACGGCAATGGCGAATGTCTCGTGGGAGCGACCGACGGAGATGATGGCAGCTTCCGGTAGGAGCTTGACCTCCACGGTTCTCTGAGCTCGTTTTTCGCTGACGAAATCAATAGTCGCCGTTGACATTTTTGTGGGAGTTGAAGGCGTTGGATTTACGAAAAAGCCTTTGAATTCTTCTTCGCCTCCATTGTCCTCCTCATCAACCTCCGGAATCGGATTGAACCGAGCACCGGCGGTGGGAGAAAGCAGAGGCTCGTCATCGTTGAAAGGCCGCAACTTGTCAACGGACGGCCCTGATTGGTCATTATTCGTTTGAACGGCTGAGATGGATATTGTCTTCTCAACGACGTCGTCTTGGTCTGAGAATTGGTTGACTGTTTTATGAGCTGAAAACAGGGGAACGTCATTCCAAGTGACACCGCAAACAGGGCAAACCAAGCTCCCCTGTTTTCTAACGTGCTGGGCGATGCAGGGGAAGTGGAAGGAGTGAGAGCACTCCGCAGTGTAGATCGCAGTCCCATTTCCTGCTTTAACATTCTGCAAACACACCCCACAACCGCTCTGCAACGAAAAGGAATCACAAAAATTCCATCAAAATCAAATCTTTAAAACATTTTGAAAAGGGGAAAAAAACAGGGGAGCTTTTGAGAATTTCACCTTGGAAGGGCGAAGGGTAGATTTGAAGATGGAGAAAGGGGAGCGGGGAGAGGAAGGAGCGGAGGCCATTTTCCTCCTGGGGCTCTTCGGTTTCTTCTGGGAGGTTTTGCAATGGAGCCTGGGAGTGGTATCAGTGGATTGAGGCTCTGAGGCGGAGCTGGTGCGGCAATGGAGCGTCGGAGTTTTAATCGTCCGTGAGCTGAAACGAGGCGTGGATGGGTTGCTAATGGTGGAGAACAACCGAAGCTTGGCGCAACTTCGTAATGGCTCGGGACTCGCAGTTTCAGAGATCTGGTTCTGTCTCCTCTGTTTCTCCTCTTCAATGGCGTCTTTGCCTCTAGGGATCGTCGTGCAAAACGCCCTTCTCCACCCAGTTCCCATTATCTCTCCTTAGAAAAGCACAAAAGAAGAGATTTTTATGTTTAATTGCAACTTGCAGCTTGGAGATGGAGGACGACAAAAAAACAGAGATCGGCTTTCCCGGGGACAGTTGCAGAAGGAGAAGGAGAAGAAGAAACATGGGATCTAATGAGAGGCGATTAAATAGAAAGGGGCGATGGTTGGGAGGACGGGAGAGAAGAGACAAAATTGGTGGGATGTACAGATAAAAATTGAAATGAAATTACAGAGGCGATGGACTCTGTTTTCTCTGAGTGTTACTGCATATCGCTTTGAAGACTTTTGTGCAATCGTTTTCGTTTGTGTTTGGCCTTTTCTGTTTTGTGTATTTGTTGGCGTTGATAATTTGTGAAAAGGGAGAAATTGATAGCTTTTGCTTTGGAAATATCTCACTCTGGCACTGAAAATTTTGGGCCTTTTTCTCTTGAATTGACTACTTGGGGTTTGGTTTCAATTTTTGTGAAAATTTTCTTATCCAATCACTTTTTGTGAAATTAATACTCCGACTTTATACACGTAGTAGAGTACGAGTATATGGGTAACTTGTTTTTATTTTACTATTTTTACTTTTTAAATCTCACGTAGAATTAGGGTGTGTTTAACAACAAAATTAGCGTTTTTGAGCCTTTTGTTTTATTATTATATAGTTTTAAATGAAAGAAAGCTTTTCGGAGCTTTACTTCATTCAGCTGCCCATCCCAAACTGCGTTTCCTTTTATATACATATATCTCTTCTTTTATTAGCTAGTTTTATCAGCTATCCATTCAGCCAAGGTCACCAAACACATTAATAGCTTAATTTAACATATTTTATAGAATAAGCCGTTCAGTTTCAGCTACTCATTCAGCTTCAACTACCCATTCAGGTTCAGTTACCAAACACACCCTTAGTCAAATTTTAAAAAGTAAAATAAAACAAGAAAGTAAAATAAATGATCATCTGTATACACACACAATATATTAATTTAATATTGATCCAATATATTTAAGTCACGTTAATCAATGACCTCATCTATTTTATTCATGTGCCATCTTATATATTCATCTCATATTTTAAGTGGTTATAAAATCTATCATTTTACCATGAGTTATTTTATAAATTATTGTAGCTTGAATTATTTTATTTTTAGTAATTAAGGTTGATTATTTTAGTTCATTATATCTAATGATAAGATTATTATTAATTAATTATCTATTGAATAAATTATACTCCATCCATTTCAAAATAAATTATAGATAGTACTTAGTGTTTGTTCAAAACAGAACAAGCTTGATGGGCAGATTTCCAAGTATATCTATGATTAATATCGGATATTGAAACATCAGAGGCTCTAAACACCCTTTATTGTGGCAAGAAATCAGGCTTGCTAGACATAGCAACAAACTAGACTTATTGGCTTTAACAAAAACCAAATAAACTAGCCCCTCCTCTGACGCTCAGATCAAGTTTGATGGCTTTCAAAACCATATCTCTATACCCTCAACTGGTCATAGAGGTGGAATTTGGATTCTAAGTCGAAAAGCAAACTTGATCAACAACACATCAATTCTTGAACAAACAGATAGAATCATCATGATTAAAACAACAATAAATGGCTTAGAAATGGCCATGATATTCGTTTACGCCCGAAACTCAGACAATGAAAAAACTAAATTTTGGGAAGATATCTTTGTAAGAGTAAATAGACACATGCTACCGGTTCTAATCATTGGTGATCTCAACGATATCGAACGATAATGAGAAAGTTGGAGGTTGTATCCCATCAATAAACAGATTTAGAAGTTTAAAAGATGTAAAGGAAGAGTTTAATCTACAAACTATCCCATTCCAAGGCTCCCCATTCACCTGGCGCAAAAACAGTAACCCCTTTAGAAACACATATGAAAGACTTGATAGAGGCTTAGTTCATCAAGACATTCTAAATAAATTCAAAGATCTAGTAGTCCAACATCACCCATTCACAACTTCGGATCAATGCCTTATAACATTGAAAATTGGTAACCCTTCAAATGACAAAGGCTCCCCATTTCTCTTTGAAATGGCTTGGACCACATTTCCAGAATATGAAAATATGGTAAACCGAGTTTGGAAGAACAAAATGCAAGACTACTTTGCCTTCAAATTAATCCAAAAGCAAAAACTGTTAAAAAAGAACACTAAGGATTGGTGTAAAACACACACCAACAATTTCAACAAACAACTAGCCATAGTAAACAAACAGATATCAGAGTTACAAAAAATCGCTCCCCTGGGGAGCTCTATCGAACAGAGAAACAGATAGACTAAAAAGACTAGAGAATAAAAGACTTCATATTCTTTCTTTTTGTCAAAAATTCTGGCAACAACGAGCAAAGGTCAGACACCTACAACTGGTAGATAGGAATACAAAATACTACCAATCTTCGGTCAAAATCAGAAACTTCAAATCCACCACCACAAGCTTCATGACAAAAGATGGACATCTGTTAACAGATAAAAACCAAATTAGGGAACATATTACAAAGGAAATGGCTACAAGATTTCAAACGACGAATAGAATTAAAATTAACCCAAGCTGGATACCTCATATTCGACCAGAAATTATAATGGAACAAAATAATAATTTAATTAGACAACCCACAAACAGAGAAATAAAGGAAACTGTCTTCAGTATGGCTGAGGATAAAACTCCAGGACCTGATGGCTTTCCCCCGGAATTCTATTCTAAATACTGGGCAATTGTAGGAGACTCTATCTGTAAAGCAGTCAAAGATTTCTTTCACATGGGCTCTCTACTTTCAGAAATAAACCAGACTTTTATAACTTTAATACCTGATAACATGCATTTAGAGGGTCATAAAAGGTTGCATTTAGCTTAGTTAAGATGCATATCATGCATGATTTAAGTAGAATTTGCATATTTGCTCTCTATGTTGGTGGAGTCGGAATCTACACATTTTTATTGATTATTTCAGGTAACTGTGGATCCAAGGAGGAGACACGGGTTGATAACACATTAGATGAGAATGTCTAGTTGATCTAAGAAGCTTACATGAAGATCTCAAGAGGTCCTGAGAAGAAGAAGCGAACCTAAACGAAGAACAAGTCTGCAGAAGTTGTCGCCAGACATGCTGAACTTGTTTTGAACTTTTTGGAGGCCTCAGTTTTCCGATTGACTATTATGACCATGCGTTGGAAAGCTCTTTCAAAGAACTACAACTTTCCTGTTGACAAGAAGAGCAAATTCGGAATAGATTTTCCGTGAAAGGCCACTGGCTGCGACCGCAACATTTGGCGTCAGCGCGCCGTTTTGTTTTAAGAAACCCTAGTTTTTATTCTAGTTGTTTTGGTGGCCGACTTGGATCTTTTATAAGGCCGACTTTTAGTTATTTTTTCATAACTTCTATTCTATTCCACGTTCTATCAGACAATTGGAGAGAGAGCAATGTTCGCCATGGGCGGCTAAACTCTCTTCGTTCTACTTGCAATTTGAAGCTTTATTTGGATTGATTGTGAGTTTCTGAATCTTGTTCCTTATTTCCTATATTTGAACGCTTCAACTTCTTTGTGCTTGATTGTTTATTGTTTTGTTCTATCTTGTCTGGTCAACTAGTTAGATTATTTCAATTGCTAGGGTTTTGTAGATTCCTGATTGCGAACCTTAACCAAAGGAACAAACTTATCCCTTTAGGGCTGATTGAACTAATTGGATAGGTAGGAAGTTGGATGTGTTGTTAAATCCCTCTTTAGGGACTACAAATACCTTGGTTAATCTCTGAACTTAAAGCTATCAATTGGGTTAAATCCTTCGTTAGGGACTGTTCGATTGATAAGGGTTTCTAGGATTGATTGAACTAGTAACCATATTAGGCCGGGACAAGGGCATTCATAGGAAACCTAAAAGCACAAGAGGAAGTTAAAATATCAATTCAACCAAATAGATTGGATAGTTGTAGGTAGAACAATCTTCTTTAAATTATTTTGCATTAATCTGTTTATAGTTTATTTTGCTTTCTTTCTTGTTTCAATCACCAAAACCTCCATTTCTACTAATTGGTAAATACACATTGCGGAGAAATACTTGATTATCTGTGGGATCGACCTCTTACTTACTTGCTATACTAGTTTGTAGGTTTGAGTTTTATTTTGATACGGTTTACGCGACTAAAAACCGTTCATCAATACCAAAGGTGGATACCTGGCGACAATTAACCACTTTAGAACAATTAGCTTATGCAATACAATCTACAAAATTATTGCTAAAATCCTGGCTAACAAACTTAGGCCAATACTTCCACATATTATAAACCCGTTTCAAGGTGCCTTTGTAGAAGGAAGATCTATACAAGATAACACCTTAATTGCCCACAAAATTTTTCGATCACTCCTTCCATCGACAAAAAGGAAAAAAAAGGATAGATCACCCTTAAATTGGATATGGAAAAAGCATATGACAAAATTAGCTGGAGTTTTATAGAAGCATCGCTCACTAAATTTGGATTTCATCCTCAGTGGATCTTCTGGGTTATGAAATGCATTACTACGTCAACTTTCTCTGTAATTGTCAATAACACTCCTGATCCTCAATTTAAGCCCGATAGAGGAATTCGACAAGGTGATCGGCTAGCTCCATATATTTTTGTTATAGTAATGGAATCTTTAGCAAGACAGCTTCTTGAGGAAGCACAAATGGAAGATGCACTTATAGGAATAAAATTAGCACAATCAGGCACCCCTATTCCTTTTTTAACCTTCGTTGACGATACTTTGATTTTCGCTAGAGCCTCGCATAAAAGTCTGGACACTATAAAAAACATGATGAACATCTTCTCAAATCTCTCTGGATTGACCATAAATTATCAAAAAACCTCGATACAATTCTCAAAAAAATGTAAATCAAAACCTCGCTAGATCCTTGGCCCAGCAAATGAACATTCCCATGGCACTAGGTATGGAGAAATATTTAGGTATACCAATTATCAATGGAAGTGTTAAAAATAGTGTATTTGATGAAGCCTTGCAAAGTCTCAAAAAACAACTTCCCAAATGGAAAGCTTCTTCACTATCACAAGCAGGAAGGGCTATTCTAATTAGAGCTAATCTTAGCTCCAAAACAATCTATCTTATGCAAAGCTTTCTGCTTCCAAAAGGAGTGCTCCAACAAATTGACCAAATAAATAAAAAATTCTTCTGGAACAAGACACAAACAGAGAGGTACAATCCGCTAGTAAGCTAGGAAAAGATATGTCAGCCGAAAGAATTAGGTGGTCTTGGTATAAGAACGACTAAGGAAAGAAACATTACCCCCCAAATGAAGCTTTTATTTAAAATTTATAACCACCCAAGCAATATTTGGGTTAAAGTTATCAAAGAAAAATATCTTGCTAATAGATAGATAAATGATCTTAATCTTCACAATACTTCCTGGCAATTTGGACGCCTCCTTCATTTTAGAGAAATTTTCAAAAAGGTCTTCCCTGGATTGTGGGAGACGATACTTCCATTAATGTCTGGGATGACCCTTGGATTGATAAAATTTCCCTAAAACCTTATCAGAACAATCACGATCCCAGTCTGAAGGTCTCAGAGTTAATTGATCCCCGGAAAAATTGGAACACTCAAGTGCTACACCAGATTTTCCCATCAAACCTAGCTAAGATCATCGCCGATATTGATATTCCAAACACTAATACTCAGGATAAATTAATCTGGAAATATAGTAAGGATGGTGAGTTTTCGACGAAATCAGCATACAAAATAAATGAAAATGACGCAGCTCACAACAAAGAGTTTGGGTGGATTTGGAAGCTCCATCTCCCACCAAGAACCCAAAACTTCATTTGGAAAATTATGACAGATTGTCTACGAACAAAGACAAGACTAAATAGATTCTACAATCGAGTTCCTTCCCAATGTTGCCTCTGTAACCTAGAAGATGAAGATGCTACTCACTTATTCCTAAGATGTCAGGTTTCGAAACAAATTATAAAAGCCTATGAACTCAAAACAAACACTTCGTTTTTTGGCATCAACAGCTCCAACAACGCAATGGAAAATATGGACAAATTAGAAGGAATAACCTTTGATTTGAAGACTTATGTCTAATATGGCAAAACATCTAGGAATTCAGGAACTCTATCATTTTCAACAACAAACAAGAAGAAACCAATACAATTATACAACATATCTTAAAATGTGCCTCTGATTAGAGAGAGGCAAGCCAAACAACCAAACAGAGACAGAAGAAGAAAAGACAAGGAAAACACATCAAATGGACAAGGCCCCCAGTCACCGTCTAAAAAATCAATGTAGATGGTTCGGTTGCAACGGATGAAGATTGCAAGATTGGGGGTATTGTTAGAGACTAGAATGGTCATGTTGTGGAAATTTTCAATAGAAAAGTTGCTAAGGGATCTGTAATCCACACTGAATCCTTAGCCATGTACTTAGGAATAGAGCTAGCCAGAAGCAGAGGCTGGCAAAAAGATCATCGTCGAGGGTGATAACACGAAAGTTATCAAGGCAACTGAAGATAATGCAAAAGGGCCTTGAGAAATCCTAAGAGTAATGGAAAACATTAGAAGACTGAAGTCGGAGTTCTCTATGATTCAATTTCAGCACTGCTTTAGAGAAGCCAATTCAGCAGCAGATTATATAGCTAAGAGTACTCTCGATCTTAATCTATGTACACTCCCTTCGAACAGGGAACTTTGTAACATCATTCGCAGGGATGATCAAGGACGTTCCTTTTTGTAAGGTCGTCCTATTGGTTGCCTACTGTAAAAAAAAGATGGTATTTTATATTAGGTTTTCTAGGTAGGAGACTATAATGATTTTTTTTACGTGTTGTTGATTTTCAAAAAAAAAATTGATTGGTTAAAATGTGTAGTGGGTATTAAAAATTAATGATGATTTTTTTAAAAGTGAAGTGTTTTTATTAAACTTGTGCAAATTGTTAAAAGTCCACATTTTTGGAAAGGGATGTAATATAAAATATGAATTTTTAAAATTTTAATTTGTTACAATTTTATAATTATTAAAAATAAGTGTGAAATCTCAAAAAAAAAATTAATATCGAATATTATTTTTAGATTATTAAAAAATATATTACTCCATAATAAGTTTGTACTGTAATTATTTTTAAAAATTAATAAAAAAAAACAATCCGTGAAGGTCCCTATGAGCGACAGCTTGGCAACACAATGTACGCATACTAGGGCTTTTAATGTGTACGTTGTCTAATTTTGATGAATTTCGACATCAGATATCTAAAAATGTTTACCCAAATGACACCGAAAGTTAATCGCCTTACAAATTTTCTAATTAGGGTTTATTTATGCAATCAATCAAGTACATCTACACCCTCCTAAACTAGCTAACTTATTGGGCCCTATTATTGTACGGAGTATAGTTCATCCTTGACTATAAAAAATAATTCATCCTCTCCCTTTGTGTATGTTATGATAATGCCACCAACTCTTACTATCATACATTAAATTAAGGGCAAATTACATAAAATAGCATGAACTTTAGGGGTGGTTGCACTCAGTGACACAAACTTAAAAAAAATACAAAAATAATCACCAACTTTGGGGTTTAGTTGCGGTCAGTGGCACATACTCCATATCTCGCTAATGTGGACTAGTGGGGTGCTGAGAGCATGAGCAACCATGAGTTTTACCTACCTTAAGGTTGCTAAAAGGTAAGACCATGATTGTGGGGTTTACCTTAAGTTAAGGGGTGGGAAGGAGTTACCTTGGTAGAGAGAGGTAATCTCTTCCCTTTTCTAATTTTATTTTCCTTCTTTTAATAATAAAGTAAGATCTTCTCTTTTCCATCTAGATTTATTAATTGTAATAATGTTTAAAATGAATAAAAATATATTTATATTTCATTATTTTTTAAAATAAAATATCTCATTGGTTTAATTTTATTTTTTTCTATAATTTGAACCCAATTTTACCCTATATATACCCCATCTTGATCTATTATAGTTGCACCTATTTTCTTAACTATGGATCACAATAATCCAAATACTCCACCCATTCCAAATACGCCTTTAGTATTTACGTATGTTATAATGTTTCTAACTTGTGGAACCAATTTCAAGGTTATGATCCGAATTTATAGGTAATTCGATTAGTATTTATGTATGTTATAATGTTTATAACTATTTTTTTATTTTAATCTAGATGTAATAAAATATATTTATATTAACTACTTGCTATTTTTATTTATTTATAAAATTATAAATAAAAATAATTCACAATGATGATACATATATAATAAAGGGAATGATCGATATATAAAGGAAAAGAAAAAGTGAAAATAAATTTGAAAAGAGGTAAAAGAGGTTTCCTATATTAACTACGCGCTGGGGCCTTTGCCCCACGCGCTGGGGCCTTTGCCCCACGCGCCCCCTTTTCCTCCCCCAAATCCCTAGCACATCCCTAATTTCCACCATCTATCCCCTGGAATCTCCCGATTTCATGTCTACTTCCTCTTAAATCTTTCAATTTGTGTAATCACTGCTTATATCCCTTCATTAGCACCCCTCCTCTTTGAGCGTTGTTGTTTCTAGTCGTCATTTCGATGTCCGATCTTGGGGCTTGGGGTTTCGTTCCGCCTCCCTGCCCTCTCGTGCTCACGATGTGCGTATTTTGAGGCCTCGACTCCTTGTGATTTCTCCGATCGTCCTCCTCCGTCTGGTTTGCGGCGGCCTATCTCCTCCCCCGGTGCGCTGCTTCCCTCTACGGATCGTCATCTTCCCTCAGTTCGACTGGGGCATTTATCCCTGCGGTGGGCCGGGTCCGCCTGTGGTGGTCTCCGTCCGGTTGTCCTATTCGGCGTCGGCCAGGCCCGGAGGCCTAGGGTTCACCTTCGCTCTTGCCGGCTTTTCTCTTGAGCCCGAGTTGGCCCGACTTCGGTTTTGTCTGGCCCGATAAATTGTCCTTCGGGCCCAAGTCTTTGGCTTGGGCCCAAAGGAGCCCGAGAAGGAAAATATATATATGTGAAAAATAAAGAGAGTAGAATCCGGATTGAATATGGAGTTTCTGCCGAGTTGCTTGGTGTGTGATTGTGTGGCTCCGGGATCTAGCAATTTTTGTTGCAGTGTTTCTTCTTATTTGTCGATATGCGAGAGGTCGTGGACGTGATAGAAACCTGAAGGCTCGTTGACAGAGTCCAAATCTGAGGTTTCCACTTTATTCCCCAGGGACTCCCTGCGTCGCTTCTACCAACTGACGGATGAGTTGTCGCACACTATGCCTGTTCCTTCATCATTTATGCTAGTCTTCGCCTTTTATTGCACTCTTGTAATTTGGTAGTATTGTCTTGTTGTAGTTCTTTGTCTTTAGCTTATTTGACGGTTTGCCCGTCGCCGATTTTTTCGGCCTCTCGACCAACCGGGCCTGTCCGGTGCGTCGAATTTTTACCTAATCAAAAAAAAAAAAAAGGTTTCCTATGGTTGTAGAGGAAACCTTTTAGAAAGAGGTAGAAAAGGTGAAAATTATTTAAATAAATAAATAAATGAGTTGTAAAGTTGTGATAGGAAGATGAAAAAAAAAGGGGGAAAGAGGTTACCCCATATGGTTGCGGATGGTCTGATAATGCATATTTCATATAGGCATTATATGTATTTTTTATTGCAATTAGGTAGTGGTATTGAATAAGATCAGTGAATCTCTGCGGATCTCTCAACTTTAGTCGTAGACCTATGAATATGAGTAATTGATAGATCAATCCTAGGACCATAAATTCCAATAATTGTTAGAGAATTATAGGTGAAATGTTCTTTCTACTTTGATATCAATCTACTTTGCAATCATAAATCTGGTTACTTTTACATCCTGCTTATTTGCTACAAATCATTGCTTTGTCATAAGAGTTCTTGGTTAGAGTTATTGAATAAGAAATCGCTTCTCCATGTGGGTTCGACACCGGACTTCATCGCTATACTAGTAGTTATTTTGTCTATCAAGTGATTGATTGCCTAATCTATTGGTTTTGTGTTTGAGTTTGGATATTATTACTATTTGATAAAGGGCGAAAGTGTCAACGACGTTCGTCCCGCATCAAGTGCTTACATGGAATTTTTTTAATTAAAAAGGCATATAGCGAGACATGAATTAGTGGGAATGCTTAAATGAATTTTTTTTTAAAAAAAATTATAAGACATAAAAGATGTGCCCAGATTATGAAACTAGCTAGGTTCCATTTTTATTTTTTATTTCATGTAATTCCAAATCAAAGATAATTGTGACAAATATAACATTTGCAAATTAAAATAACTAGTACCAAATTTTAATTTCCAAATGTTATATTTGTCACAATTATCTTTGATTTGGAATTACATGAAATAAAAAATAAATTTGGAACCTAGCTAGTTTCATAATTTGGACACATCTTTTATGTCTTTTAATTTTAAAAAAATCATGTAAGCATTCTCATTAATCCATATCTTATTATATGGCTTTTTAATTAAAAAAATTCCATGTTAGCACCTTCACTAGTCCACATTAGCGAGATAGGGGGTACATGCAACCGACCGCAACTAAACTCCAAAGTTGGTAATTATTTTTGTATTTTTTTTAAGTTCGTGTCACTGAGTGCAACTATGCCTAAAGTTCGTGCTATTTTATGCATTTTGCCCTTAAATTAATTGTCAAAACTAATCGATCCATAATCACATAATATAATTATTAACAATAATTATTATGTTGCTATGCAATGGTCAGTTCATTTGTAATTTTTACAAGTTTTTTACTATTTATACACATTTGTTATGCTGATAAAAAATTATTTAAAAAATTATTTAAAAATAATAATTTCAAACTTATTACTAATAAAAATTTATATTAAATAATTTTAAAAGTTAATATTTTATATAATTTTTTATAATCCTAAAACAATGTGTATATTTGTAAGAACAGAGTAAGTATTACTCCATCCGATCGAAAATATTTGATGTTTTAGAGATATGCACGGATATTAAGAAATGTCATTTTCACCTTTAAATACACGATCAAATATTTTTTACTCCCCCATCACATTTATTTGCACAAATGTAATTGGTTAAGCAAAAAAAAGTACAACTTATATTGACAATAGTGCAAAAGTAAAAAAGAATGTAATTGTTACTTCTAAAATATCAAATATTGTTGATCAAATTCCACTTACTAAAACATCAAATATTTTTGATCGGAGGGAGTATAATTTATAATAAAGCACATTGCAATTAAAATTACCAGCTTGCACGCGCACATATTCCATTTCGACAAACATGCACATGGTGTGTTTATCAGTTTTCGGTGTTGGAAAACTTTTTTGGTCTGGAAAAAGGTTGCTGACACATGAAGTCGGTGTCGATCGGTAAAGTAACCGTCAATTTTGTTGACATCAAATTTTTGGGTCAGCAAGTTTTTTCCATGCTAAAAAAGCTTACAGATGTTGAAATAAGGTAAATGACCGTGTATTTGACGATAATTGCACCAAGCATATAACAGGACCTCAAATTAACATTAATGAAGGTGAATCCGGGTTGCCATAACTAACCCGACACCACCCGATGTATATTATATGTATATAGACAGTTTATTGTTTGAGTTGGAGGTAATAAAATTAAAGGTAGCTATAGCTATCGATCAAGAGTCATTAATAAATAGAGAAGATACTGTGTAGTTGTGTTGCTGTTTGATCCGCAGGCATAAATCAGACGATCGATATCTCAGACGACTCTGACGAGTAAATTCCAAGATCCCCAATGTCTATCAACGTACTACTGCTCATAAAATATGGGCCGTTGTGGGAGACGTTCTATCTTAATTGAATATCTGTTTCCTTTGCTCTGCCTCTTTTTAATTTTTTAGTAACTTTAATTCAATCCGACATTTATTTCGTACGTCATTCCATCTCTATCTAGTGGCCTCTTCAATAATACTTCATCTGTTCAAAAAGTTTAAAATTCTATAAAATATTATTTTTTAAATAATTTTTTTCAATACATTCATACTTATTGGTAATTACTATGTAGTAAGGAGAATGAAATTATTTTTAAAAATTAATATAAAATAAATATCTTATAGTATAGTTTTAAACTTTAAAAATTGTGAAAAAAACATACTCCGTATAATTTAAGACGGAGGGACTATAGTTGTTGTGAAATGAAAATACACTAATTTTTCAGTAGACACACCAATTTCCGCTCCCGGTTTCGCTCATACGTAACAATTAGTACATTCACTTGTATATCAGGGTATTTATCAGCATAATTCACTTGTATATCGCTTTTATCGGAACATATCTTTTGATAAAATCATTTGTCAGTATATCAACAATGAATGATAAACTAGCATGGTTGATCGTACTCCCCTTCCCTTTCCCCATGGCTTACCTCTCCCACCCTAATCTCCGTAGCCACCTCCTCGGTCAGTTTGATTCTCGTCCGATTCCGATTATCCATCACCCTCTCTGCCCTAACCTTGAAAAACTCTAAAACCACTAACCTAATAACACTACACCACAGACAGAAGCCCTCGTACAATGTCGACAGGACGCCCAAGGCTCCCACGATCGTTGACCGGAGAGAATGAAGACGAGCGAAGACCGTCAAGGAATGATTGCCTAAAATTCGCCTTGCGTTGCCCTAGGGTTTTTATTATTTAAAAAAAAACATAATTTAATTAGTTAATTCCTTCACCTTAATTTCAACCCTATAACGACCAACAAAATTAGTTAGTCGGTCCAAAAGTTACTTTAATTACAAAGTTAGTTAGATGAATATAGAGGAAATTAATGGGGGGATTAGGTTAACTTGATTTTCATGGTCTCTAATCATAGAAAAGGGGTTAGTTAACAAGCTAATTAAGGGATATATATGGTTTTCACGTAATTGGGCTTCAAAAGTCCCAAACAACCGCTTATTGTCAAAAAAGGTTTTTCAATAATGGAAGATAATGCATTATTTAATCCTTAATTAATTAATTAGAGTACGCAGTGAAAATGAAAGCACGTTCTAAGATTTCGTAAATCGGAGATTCATCAGAGATCTTTTACGAACAAGACCACATCACATGCATTCATTCATATATTACTTTTGGCTTCAGATTAGCATGGACTTTCACTATAATTATATATATTATACTAATTAATGAGATCCTTAATTCATACAGTATATATATTTTATGTTCATAACTGCCGTTTTATTTGCTTTCGTAACTATGTCTACATATTGTGATTGCTTGATGGCGGAGTTAGGAGGCAAAAAATTAATTATATATATAGGGATTAGATTGGATATAAACATGTCTTATAATGGAAACTGTGAAAACATCTATAGACCATCGGATTGGATGAAACCAAGAGTGGAGAGTAAATTACAATTTTTTTTTTCTATATATTAAAAAAGTGGGGCCTATTAGTAAATCTCCACCACCGTTAAAATTTGGCGCGTGAGATGTGTTGTACGTATAAATGCGCTAATCAAACCGAATACATTCTAGCTTACTATTTTTTTTTTTAAATTTTTTTAAAAAAATACTATATTGAAAAAATATTGATGGGCCATATGATATGTGGGGACCACAAATTCGAGCGCATTATATGCTAATCAAGTCGAGCATATAAGACTAGTGGAGTTTCATCATAAAACCAATTGAAAATAAAAAAAGGTCCACCAACTTATATATTAAACTTAAATTCTTTATATTATCAATATGAGATATGTATATTTTATATCTTCCACAACTTCAACCATCCCAAAACCCGAAAGCTCCGCCATTACCTCTTTTTTTTTTTTTGGTGGGAAAGCGTGAGAGTCGGCCTCTCATACATAAAATAGAAACAGCGGGCTACACACTCTAGGTCACTTAGACATCAATAAATTAATATTCAGTTTAAAAGAAAAATGGTCGTTAATTATAAACATATGTGATAACTGATACCCAATTTATTTTGTTATGTCACTGTTCCATATGTTTTTGTTAACCTTACGTAGTAGGCCGGCCTGAATAAACTATTAAAATGTTAGTATATATATAATATTTTTGAGACATCAGTGGTGAGTTTAATTACTGAAGATATCATCATAAATAAATTTGGTCATAAATCTTTCACATGGAACTGGGAATATGTGAGAAGACGTAGTCAAATATATTAAACAATAAAAATGAAGGAGACGTATATACGCTTGTCATGCATGTGTTGAGAACTTAAGATGGGGTAAAAAAAATAGCTATTGTTAGAAACGTGATGTTTGGAATAAAAAGTTTATTTCCCATTTATATAAGGGGTAAATTAAATACTAGCTACTAATAAAATACAATGGATCATGAATGTCTTGCATAATGGGTTATGTTTTTATATTGGAAAGTAAATTCCGATCTTATAATTAAAAATAAAATAACTCCAATACAATTTCTATTTCTGGCAGCCCGATTGGGGTTTTCTAGAGATTAACATGTGAAGAGATAATATCGATCTTAAAATTATTCGGTCTAATATAAAATTATTTTAATATTTACTTCACCTTCCACTGGCTACGGCTAGAGAGCAAGATGGAGGCAACTTTGCTTAAGACTTGGCATTGGAAGTGGGATGGATCGACTTCGATTTTTTTTTTCAGAATATTCATGAAATTAAAAATAACTGCAAAAATGTTCAGCATTTTAAACATTTTGTCAAAATGTTCAAAGTTGTCAGATCGAGTAGAAAAGCGCGCTTTTCCTTCAATCTCTGACAGATCAGAAAAATTTTTTAAAAATATATATATAATAAGGTGAACCGCGGTTTGAAACCGCGGTTCTACCTTTTTTTATTTTTTTTTAAATGAAAAGACATAAACCGCGTGATGAAACCGCGGTTTATGTGTAACTCAACTGAAAATATGCAGATGTGGGATCTTGTCAGTCAGACGTGGAATCTGTGCAGGTGAAGCGCGGTTCTAAGCCGCGGTTTATTTTGCAATAATCGTCAAAGATTCGTGAACCTGTAACCCTAAACTGAAACCCTAAAGTAAGACGCGGACTGAATTCGCGTTTCTTGTTGCATATCAAATATTCGCCGTGGGCTTCATTAATTCTCATCTTCTTCTTCAACTCCACCGGGTACGCTGCATTACTTCACTCGTCCATGGTTTCTTTCTACCTTCTATAAGCATATTAGTACTATCAAAGAAGTATATCAAGAGTTTGAAGAAGTTTATTGAAGGTTAGTTCATACAAACCATCACTTTTTTTTTTAATTTTTATAAGTATTTTAGGTTGGTTTAATGAATATTACTATGTTGTCATGGAGTGAAAGAAATTTTCTAATTTTCTAGTTGTTAGCCTAAAGACTTGAACAATATTTGTAGCATTGATGTGCAAGTGAAAGTTTAGTAGTGTTGGTTTAGTAGTGCTATGATCTAGCAAGTGCAACTGATTATTACCTTCATGAAAATAGTTGATCATCATACAATTGAGTAAAATATCTACATTTTAGAAGGGGTGGTGGTAATTAATTAATTATGTAAATATTGATGTACCATTGAATTAGTTATAATGTGGTAAAGAAAATGATGAAAACTAACTTCTTGTGGTTGGTAGTACGCACAGGATGGATGACCACTACAATTCATCTCATGAGGAGGAGATAGATGATATTCATGTCGATTCACTTGGGGTCGATCATGAAGATGACTTGGATCAGTCTGAGGAAGATGATGCTGAAGCTAGGGAGGCAGCAATTATAGCTGAGGCCACAAATCCAAATTGGAATATTGTCGAACAGCCCGACCCTACGATAATTACCTCTTGGCATGCGTTGAACAGATATACGCAAGATGTGGAAGGAAGGAGATTTTATCGTGATCAACTCTTTGATTCTTTGGAGGAATTGAAATTTCACCTGACGGAGTATTCTGTGCAGCTGAGGAAACAATATCGGACAATGAAGGCTACTCCAGATTGGTATACTGTTGTCTGCGATAGGAAGGATAGTTTCGAATCGTATGAATAAATTGAATCAACTATTGACATTCAGTTACCTGCAATAATATGATGGGTCCCACAACCTCCGCCTTCTCCCGGTGCGTCGCTCTACAGAGTTGGCGATATAAGAACGCAAGCGTAGCACTTCCCCAACTGTATTGGCCAGCTGCCTCCAAATCTGCCAACAATGGAAGGTAGATTAACTGCACTTGTTCGCCACTAGTATCAGCAAATGTGACACTAGCCATTAGCAACAGGATGTATGCCCTAGCTTGACACTGAACTATGGCTTCATCAGCATCGTCTGGTATAGGGACAAGTAGCTGGCGTAACCATGACAATTTCACTGATGATCCACGAATGCAATCTGCTGGTGGTGTGACCCCGAGCAATGTTCGAGCGACAACATCCCAACTATGACATGCAGTGCCAGTCACTGCAAGACCGTCCACTCGAAGCCCAAGCAGAACCGACACATCTTGTAGCGTGATTGATGCCTCCCCAACAGTCAAGTGAAATGTGTGTGTCTCGGGCCTCCACCTCTCTACTAAAGCGGTCACAAGTTCATGATCAATCTCAAACGTAGATCCTAACCGATAGATACCGTAAAAACCTGCCGCCTTTATGTAATGTAGGACTCTCGGGTGTGCGATCAACCCTCTGCCAAACTTTCGTAAGTGCATCCTGTGCTGGATCACCCCATCAGTCTACACATATATAGAGTATGCATGTTATATTTCGATAATATTGTGTCAACCAATACTTAATTTCCATTAACAATAAATCCTTACATATTCAACTCGGTTCCACACGTCAGTCGACCTATGCAGATTCTGTCGATGAAGCACGTCACTCACTAATGGCCCGGGATTCAACTGCATTTCCATTTGCCTATTCCAAACACATAAAATTACAGTCTTATTATGATTGAATAGTTCTTCTATCAATTGATATATTCATTGTTCTCACACTATCTAGCTAACTAGTAAATAATATTAATCTATATTATTTTATGCTATTCTATTATCAAATACACTTACGAAATTACACATTTTTTCAATTTAACGAATATAACTACACATATTTACTAATTTACATGCTCTATTTATAATATATAAAATAGCATGCATTCACACATGCTTCATTCATACGGTATAATATCCTATATTTGCATTATTAGAGCCAAATTAGTATTAAAAGCTACAAAGAATTGCATACATATCCGAAGAACAAGGCACTAACCTCAATTGGTGATGGCAGCCCGGATTTAGAAGAGATCTGAGTCGGAAAGGTTATGAAGCAAGTAAGAGGATGGGATGAAGATAAATAGGAGGTATTAGGGTGGGACGGAAGTCCGGATGGAGCTCAACGCCGAGAGGCCATGAGCGGCTGAAACCTTTCCGAATGAAGAGATTAAGAGGATGAAGAGATGAAATGGGGGAAAGGGGTAGGGTTTTGTTTTAACTTCTATCCAAACAAAAACCGCTGACCCAAACCCCGGTTGTTTTGGGGAAAACCGCTGGCTAAAACCGCGGCTCATTAAATGCCCAGGTTTGACCACCAACCACCACATAAACCGCGGTTTCATCACGCGGTTTATGTCTTTTCATTTAAAAAAAAAATAAAAAAAGGTAGAACCGCGGTTTCAAACCGCGGTTCACTTTATTATATATATATATATATTTTTAAAATTTTCTCTGATCTGTCAGAGATTCAAGGAAAAGCGCGCTTTGAAACTGCGCTTTTCTGCTCGACCTGACAACTTTGAACATTTTGACAAAATGTTTAAAACGCTGAACATTTCTGCAATTATTTTTAATTTCATGAATATTCTGGAAAAAAATTCATCTCCTTCTTCTTAAGAACTCCCCGCTCCCGCTTATGGCAATTTCAGTGTTTACGGTTTCCTTTATAGTGGTAGTGGGCCTATCTTAAAAAAAGTGTAAATATTACACTCTCATTACAATTTTTTATTTTTATATATTTTTTATTTTTTATTTTGAAAACTTTGTATTAAAAAAATTAAAATAAAAAAGATGATATTTTACCAAATAAATTTTTTTAAAATTTTAAAACATTATTTTTTAAAACAAAATTTTATAAGCATCTTTAGATATTTTGAATATAAATGTAATTTTCATAACATTTTAAAGATAAAATAAATATTAAAATAATTTATGTTATACTGAGGGATAAATGGAGTGGAGTTGATTTAACTTCGTTAATAAAGGGTGGGCCGATAGGCCCAATTTTCTAACCCAATTAAGCAAATGTTCACAGGGAAGTTGAAATAAGCGAAGGTCTATCGAGCATTCCAAAGTACAAAAACCTAGACTTCTCGTTCTTCTCCCTTCTCTCCCTCATCTTCCCCTCTCTCCCTTTTCCTTAATTCTATTCTTCTCCTACTCTCTGACAACGTATGCGGAGATGAGAACCGCTTCCAACCCTTGTTTCCGGCCTCCGACGACGATCGAGATTTACAGTGACATATGAGGGCGAGATCTGTGAGAGAGGGTGAACCGAGGGCGAGAGAGGTGGAGGTTGTCCGCCTCTTTTTGTCTGCCTCCGACCTCCGACCACTGTCAGGCGAAGGTACTTGATTTTTCTTTTTTATGTTTCTGCGAGCTGATTTTAGGGGTTTTTAGGGTTAATTTGGTGTGCTGATTTTGCCCTTTTTAGGGGTTTGGTGTGCTGATTTTGTGGTTTTTTTAAGGTTGAGTTTCTGTTTGGTTTGTTTAAACATAGGATTAACTTTGTCATCTGTCTTTCATGCTTTGTCAATTGTCTGTCATGCTTTGTCAGCTATCTGAGTTTAGGGTTTTTTAGGGGTTTGGTGTGCTAAATTCGATCGATGTCGTCAGGTTATTGTTTTTCATTTTTTTTGGATTAAGTTTTGCAATTGTCTCCATATTATTTGCAATTTCTGGAGTTTAAAGTGTTGCTGTGCTGATTTTGCGGGTTTTTTAAAGGGTTTTGGTGTCTTGATTTTGTGGGTTTTATAGGGTTGAGTTTCTGTTTGGTTTGTTTAAACATATGATTAGCTTTGTCAGCTGTCTGCCATGCTTTTTCAGGTGTCTGTCATGCTTTATCAGTTGTGCTGATTTTGGGGTTTTTTAGGGGTTTGGTGTGCTAATAAGATCGATGTTGTCATGTACACATTATATTTTGGTGCAGATCCCTTCATTTTTGTTGGTGTAGAACTGAAGATGGTCCTTTTGGAGTTTTTTTGAGTTGGAATACTAGTTGTCCTCTTTTTGTTGGATCAATAAAGTTAAACATATGATTAGCTTTCCATTCAAAGGTTTGATTTTTGTTTGGTTTTTGAATTTGAACAAGTGTTTGCACAGAACTTTGATAATTAATTAGGATTGTCTTCAACTCATAATTACGAATGCCAGATTATGTTCTATCATTTGTCAGCTGTCCGTCATAGTTCCGCTTGTCAACTTAATGTCATAGTTAGAGGCGGGCATCAGTTAGGGGGTGACGGCCGGTGGACATTTAACTAATAAATCTTGGATGGTGGTCTTATTATATATATGGACTTTTATTTTTTCTACCTAAAAATAGTCACAAGAATGGCACGTGATCGATCCACTTGGAGTCTTGGAGGAAATTAGAGGCGCTCTCTTCTGAAAAAAAAAACCCTTTGGGTTTGGTGAGCAGCAATGAAAAACCACCTTTTCGGAGGCCGTAACCACCTCTTTGGAGGCCCGAACCACCTTTTCGGATGCTTGAAAACCACAGTGGCTTCATCTCAGCTGCTCTCTTCTCTCCTTCTCGTGTGTGGTTGTGTTTGAGATCACCCTTAAGGGAATCCCCAAATCCGGCTTCGATTTGGGTTTGAATCGATCGATTAATTTTGAGCTCTCTGGGTGATGATTTGCTCTGATTGAGCGTCTCTCCCCTGGAAAACCATATCCTATAATACCTAGGCTTCGCCGATTACGTTTCTCTTCTACGTTGGTGGTCCGTCTCCTCTTCGGTCTCACCGGAATCAACCTCCGATTTCTAATCGGTTCTTTCACCAGATCTTTCCGATCGCCGTCTAGCCTAATCCTGCCCCCTTCCTCCCTCGCCTCCGCCACCGCCTGGCTCGGTTGCGGGCTGGCGTGGTGGGACTGGTGTTCCCGGCGTGGGTTGTTGCCCTTCCGCCCCTCCTTCTTGCCTAATATCGTGTTTTTGCCCAGCAGTTCGCCTTCGGTGTTGGCGTGCTAGCTGGTCCGGGAGTCAATCGATGTGGATCCCCGCCCCTCTCCGATGTCGTTTCGTCCACCTTCTGTCCATGTGTGGTGGTCGACGTTCTCCGACGGCAAGCGTATCCATCGTACTGTGTTGCAAGACGTTTCCATGACCTCAAATTTTTACCTAATCAAAAAAAATTTAGAGGAAATTAGAGGCCATATTTGGTTTTAAAATTCCAAACATTTTGGTAATTGAAAAGTATGAATCTCATTCATGCATCCATCTCAACTTAAATGTATAGATAAAGTCATAACTGTCACGAAACCATAATTGTGGATGTTCCATCTTACTACCCATTCATCTATTCTAACTCCCACATGGTGGAAAACAAAGGGTTGATGACTTTATGGGGGCTTTATCCTTATGTATTCCTTGCCTATATAAGGCATTGTAACCCTACTTGAGATGACACAACAATGTAATAAAATCTCTCCTCTCTACTTTATCCTTATGTATTCCTTGCCTATATAAGGCATTGTAACCCTACTTGAGATGACACAACAATGCAATAAAATCTCTCATCTCTACTTATTTCTTATATAGTTTTATCATGTTATAAGTTTCAATGCAATAAATGAGTGTCAAATAAATCATATATATATATATATATATATATATATATATATATATATATATATATATATATATATATATATATAAATTCTCATTTCTGTAAGACTTGCTTCTGGCTAGTCATATGAGATATTGGTGTTCAATACCATGTCAAATCATACTTATGTGTCATTGTTACTTAAGGTAACAAGATCAATGCTCTTCTGGAGATATATGGTATTCATTAGACCTGAGCAAACATGGGCCAACCCGCCCGGCCCGCCTGGGAAAATATGCGGGTTTGGACAGAGTAATTGGCCCAAGCGGGCCGACGAGCCCGGCCCGGTAGGCCCAGAGGGCCGGGCTTGGGCATAGGGTAAAGCCCAAGCGGGCCGCCCGGCCCGGCCCGGATATATATATAAATATATATATATATATATATAAATATATATATATATATATATATAAATATATATATATATATATAAATATATATATATATATATATTAATATTATATATATAATTACATAAGTTATATATATAACATCATAAAAATATATACATAATTTCTAGGGGTGGGCACAAATCCTGGACCCATCCCGCAAAAATTATGCGGAACGGGACACGAAACGAGGATACACATATATATGTATTTACATACTTATATTTACAGTCTCACACGGCCACACACATATTTGAAAATATATGCGGAGTATTTACAGTGTATGGGACACACATTTCCATTTCAACATATATATACATTTACAGTATATATACAAGTGTATAACATATATTTTATATAACTTTCTATACAGTATATATAACTTTATATTACATCTATATACATATAGTAATATAATTAAACACAAT
Source organism: Persicaria maculosa (assembly GCA_963922045.1). Lineage (NCBI taxonomy): Eukaryota > Viridiplantae > Streptophyta > Magnoliopsida > Caryophyllales > Polygonaceae > Persicaria > Persicaria maculosa. Next base: position 27,597,856 of record OY998259.1, on the reverse strand, counting down.
AATAGTAATACAGTGGCGGCATGTGAGTGAATCTGCATACGTGGCGGCGCGTGAGTGCGTCTCGCAAAACTTTCTCCCTTCAAAAAGGAAAGCTAATAAAAATAATAAGATAGTTTTAATCCATATAATTAAAAATAATTATTTTATTTTACCATTAATTCATATAATTGAATGGATGAAATATAGTATACAAGAGTAAATATTATATAAGGAAATAATTATATCAATATAATTAAACACAATAATAGTAATAAATTTGGCATATACAGATATACAAATTGCCATATAAGTGTATCTTCATCTGGATTATAAATAATTTTTCCAATGGACGGTATATATATAAATTTGGCATATGGACGGTTTATATATCGATTATTTAGTGTGGAAAGAATTATTTATATCAAAATTAATTATTTCATAGTTATTTTATTTATATATATATATATTATTTTTTAGGAGAATGAGTTATTTAGATCTAGATTAATTTTAGGGTAAATTGCAGCAAACCACCCGTTAAATAGAGCCATTTGCAAGAAACCACCCGTTAAATTCGAAATTGCAGAAAACCACCTCTTAGATATCTTCTGTTAGCCAAAAACCACCCACTGCATCTCTCTCTTTTGATTCCGTCAAAAAGTGAACGAATCAGTCAAGGTCTTCTCTAATACCCAAAAAAAAAAAAACAAAAAAAAAAGCCTTCTTCATTCATGGAATAAGAAAGATTTCATTACAAAAAAAAAGAATAAGGAAAAGGGACATTGCACTGGAAATTTTGGTAGAGGTGAGACCTGTTTTCCGCAAATTTATTTAAAAAAACAAGTAAATGCAAAAATAAAAATGGAAATAGTTTACTTTGTACGTGATTTTTTTTTAGAACAGATAAATTTATTTTGTTTTAGAGTTGTTTGAATTTTGGATGATGAAATTGATGGACTAAATTAGTAAATGATGAATCGAAATCGAATTTATTTTTTTCACCGAGGCGGAGATTTGTTGTCACTCGTGGGGAAGGTGTTCGGTGTTGCAAGCGGTAAGCACAACTAGGGTAGCATTGTAGGCTTGTAGCGATTTATTGGTTCTTAAATCACTGAATCTCAGGGAATTTGAAGTGTTTTACGGAGTAGGAATTTTTTCACTCATGCTATTTGTAAGGGGTTGGCTTGTTTCCAGATCTCAAAAGAGGGTAAAAGACCCGATTTTTATAGTTTTGAGAACTTCAAATCTATTAGCTGGTTGTTCGTTGCCCAATGCTCATGACAGATTTCATAGTTTCATGGCCTAATTAATTGGGGGAAAGGAGTGTTGAATGGCAAACAAAAGGAAATTTGAATCAACACTAAGGGTAATATGGTAATTTTGTCCATTTTCCCATTCATCTAACGGAAGTAAGAGATTGGGGTGGTTTTTGGCTAACGAGAGGTATCTAAAGGGTGGTTTTCTGCAATTTCTAATTTAACGGGTGGTTTCTTGCAAATGGTTGTATTTAGCGGGTGGTTTACTGCAATTTACCCTTAATTTTAATCTTATATTTCTACTTATTAGTTTAATTATCATAATGTAATTCATATTTATTTATTTATTTATTTATTTTCATATTTATAATATGATTTTTTTATAGATAATAAGTGAAGTTTTATAATATTGTGTTAATATATTCCCGTGCAGGGAACGGGGCATACACTAGTTATGTATATAACTTTGTATTGCATTTGTTAGTAAGCTAATATTGTATCCAGATTTGCCTCACATTTGAAAGTATTGGTATAATTTGTGATTTACCTTTTTTAAAAAATATTTAGTTCGACTTAGGATAAAAAAATGAATTTGAGACGTTAGACCCATTTGGCCTGGTGGGCGGCCCGGCCCGGCAAGGAGGGCGAGCTTGGACAAGGCATTAGGCCCACAAACCGGGCTTGGCCCAAGCCCGACCCAGTGTAATGGGCTGAAATTTTGATTAAGGCCCGGCCCAAGCCCGCCCGGCCCGGCCCATGCTCAAGTCTAGTATTCATCTTGGCAAAATCAACAATAAGATCGACTATCTATATTGAGAGTAAATGCAAAGTCTCTAATGTCTCTTGATTGGATACAATGAGACACCTACGGAACACTACCATATAGCCATTGTAATTCCAATATATATATGCCTCGACACTTGGTCATTTGAAACAAACAGGAAGAGAATGTTATCACGACGATACAGTAGAGTCGTTAGTCAAATGGGCCCATGCAAGCTAGTTTGCATTTCGAATTTGACACAATAACATCTTCCTAATTATCTCCAGAAGAGAGCATGTCATTCAAAGGTTTTGAATAAGCAGCATATGTTCCGAGATGTACCTCCTCCAAATGAAATACAATGATACCACAAAGAAGTTGGATGATACATGGGGTTTGAATCCCTATTGATATCAAATACCTAGATATTTATAATGGTGATCAAATGCTCGGTACTTAGGGGGAGAGGAAATGAGACAATTAAGAAAGAGATTTCACGGAAGCAACTTCGCTATCATTTCATATCCACTTATAAATACAAGTGAACCAGAAGTTCAATAAATGAAATTATTATAAGGTTCAAAAAATATGTCATTGAAAGCATTTACTAAAGGCCAAGAAAGTGATAATTAAAGTCATAAATCATTCTAGCTCATTTGAAAGTTCCAGAAGTAACTCCAACTCAATGAATATCAAGTGGTTCTCAAGTACACCAGAAGTGTTGGAGATCACTAGGCTCTTGGTATAAGATTCCCCAGAAGTGGAAAGGGTTTGTGAGAATATGAGGATCATCAAATAAATAATGGATGTCGACATCGAAATGATAGTAAAGGGCTAGAAAAAAGAAATTCATGCAAGAATGGGTTCTTTAAGCATGATGGCATTGAACCTGTAGTTCCAACACCGGAAAGTATAACATTATTTGGTTTTAAGTGGGTGTTCGTACAAAATAAAATATAAAGCCAAGTTGATTGCACAAAAACCTATCAAAGGTTATATGGAGAATGTATTCATTAGAAGTGAATAAAATTTTGGATCTAAATGTAAATGACGGACGTGTTACTTGCATACGCATATAAATGAAAAGGATCGATCGTCACATTCAATTTGATTAAAGATCCTTAAAAGAGTACCAGAAGTACCTATAATTGTGAAAATGGTGACATTGCATTAGGTTCTGAAGTACCATACACTGTTGTACTTGTAACACCCCCGTCCCACATCGGATATCATAAGGATGTTGGGAGTGATTTATAAGTGATTCAAGCCCTACCCATGTCACAAGAGCTCTTCCTTTTCAGGCTCCAAGTGAGGACAACGGACCTGAGAGGGCTAGGTGGCATGGGCTGGTGCCTCTTAAGACCCCGAGTCTTACAGATGGTATCAGAGCCGACTCCGGGCTCGGAGGTGCGCTGACAGTATGCTCGGGCACGCTCCTCTCGGAGGGTAGTCTCTTGGGCCTGACGAGGTCGTCAGTGCTTTAAGTGTGGGAGATTGTAACACCCCCGTCCCACATCGGATATCATAAGGATGTTGGGAGTGATTTATAAGTGATTCAAGCTCTACCCATGTCACAAGAGCTCTTCCTTTTCAGGCCTCCAGTGAGGACAACGGACCTGAGAGGGCTAGGTGGCATGGGCTGGCGCCTCTTAAGACCCCGAGTCTTACAGATTGTAACACCCTCGTCCCACATCGGATATCATAAGGATGTTGTGAGTGATTTATAAGTGATTCAAGCCCTACCCATGTCACAAGAGCTCTTCCTTTTCAGGCTCCAAGTGAGGACAACGGACCTGAGAGGGTTAGGTGGATGGGCTGGCGCCTCTTAAGACCCCGAGTCTTACAGATGGTATCAGAGCCGACTCCGGGCTTGGAGGTACGCTGATAGTATGCTCGGGCACGCTCCTCCCGGAGGGCAGTCTCTTGGGCCTGATGGGGTCGTCAGTGCTTTAAGTGTGGGAGATTGTAACACCCCCGTTCCACATCAGATATCATAAGGATGTTGGGAGTGATTTATAAGTGATTCAAGCCCTACCCATGTCCCAAGAGCTCTTCCTTTTCAGGCTCCAAGTGAGGACAACGGACCTGAGAGGGCTAGGTGGCATGGGCTGGCGCCTCTTAAGCCCCGAGTCTTACATGAATGGAGTCTATTGTTCAAGTAGGCCAATACGACTAGGTGTGCTTCAACACCCAAAAAGAATATGGGATATAAGCAAGGTAATATGCTTGTGATAACATGACATAATTTCAATGCTTTAGGTAAATGAGGAACATGTGTGTTTATGTGTATATTTGTATTTGTTCACCATCACACATGCTCCTCGTTTATCTAAAGGATAGTGAACAAGGCATCAAGGCCTTGATGCCTTGTTTCTGTCTTACTTATCACTTGTATATTATTCGTATTTTGTATTTCTGTGTATACTTGTTTTTTGCCTTCTCCGTGCCTCTTCACTATAATTTTTTGCAGAAATTGAAAACTTGTCTCTCTTGATCTGTTCCATGTAATCCAACCAACTAATATGTTCATTGTAGTTTCCTAAATAATATGTTAGCCTAAACTCTGCAGTTTGATAATATTGTAAGGTTCAGTGTTCTTCATAAAGATTAAATGAGTTGTGCATTGCATGCCTGATTATATTTCTGTATATATACGGTGAATTTGAAAACATTCTATATTTTTCACCCAAGGAACTCTTCTCTCAATACGGTGAAATAGTCTCTGTTAAGATTCCTGTGGGGAAAAATTGTGGATTTGTCCAGTTTGCTAACAGGTTAGCTAACATGCTTTCTTGGACGATCAAGTAAAAAAATGAAATAAAAAAATACTTTGATGCTGATTATCACATGTAGAGTGTTCTTATCAATCTGTCTACTGTGGAATCTGTGTGTTTTCTATTTTGCAGAAACGATGCCAAAGAGGCTTTACATAAATTGAATGGAACTGTAATTGAATGATGTGTATGTGTATAATCGCTAAGGGCCTATTTATGAATGGAACTGTAATTGAATGGTCGCACTAATGCATGCCTTTTCCTTTCCAGATTCACATTTTATATGCTAGAAAGGTGATAAAATGTCCAAGACCTCATCTAGAAATACACATCAAGTGATGCTCACCATTGATCAGTTCAAGATAAGCTTAGAAGTTAAAACTTTTTTGAAACAGCTCATTGATATGTGATTTATTTAATTAGCACTTAAATTGAAACTTTTGGGTCACTGATTCACTGATGTATTTGTAAAATAAATGTTAATGGTTTTATGCATCTCTTCATTTGAGAAAAAATTAGCATTTTTTTTTTGTAAGAATAGTTGAAAAAATCGACACCCAGTGGTGTCGAACTGTCGATATTGGCATATCAAATTATCAATTAAGACGCTAGACAGTGGAAATTTAAAATGCCAATCTCGATGCCCTGTGGTGTCGAGATTTTTTTGCGACGGTTGAACGCGTCGATATTTTTTGCGACGGCTAAAAGCGTCGAAAATTATCACTTGCCATTCGTGACGCTAAAATTTCCGACGCTTTGAAAATCGTCGAGAGTAAAATTTATGACGTTTTAAAGCGTCGAGAATGGCATATTTTAGCGTCGCAATATACTCCCTTTTCCTGTAGTGAACATAATCTATCCTCTCTACTTATTTCTTATATAGCTTTATCAATAAAGATATAATCTATACTTAGTGTAAATGTATAAATAAATGAGATCGATGTCAATTAGATACAGAAAAAAAATTGCTTTAGTTTTAAAAAATATTTACTTTCAACGTTACACTGCGAAATTAGTTATGAACACACAATATTTTTTTTTTTGATTGGGTAAAAATTCGGATATGACAATGTCATTATCCGATGGCATCCTTTCGGATGAGATCGTAAAGACCAAGATCGCTATGTAGGTTGGGATTATTGATTGCATGGGCAAGGTGTGCAACCCGATGAGCCACATAATTACCGGAACGAAGAATATATGTGAACAAAACTTCGTTAATCCCAGTTCTGAGAGAACAGATGTCAGACATGACTAGTTCGATCTCCCATGGACATTTCATACCCTTACAAAAATAATTGATGATAATGAGGGAGTCACCTTCAATAATGAGCTTGTCGATATTCAGTTGCCTCGCACATACAATCCTTTTTCTTAGAGCCAGTGCTTCCGCCATGAGGGGCGTTTGATTTCCAACGGTTTCCCCCCAATTGCCAAAACTGCACCATTGTCGTTGCGTATGACGAACCCGATTGAACTGTGTCGGTTGGGGCTTGATGAGCCATCGAAATTCAATTTCGCCCATCCTGATGGTGGTTTCTTCCATTTTGCCCCATTACTCTTTTTCCTCCCGACTTTAGCCCGTTTTGTCTAACCATTGTTGTGGTTTTTGTCATCAAGTCCCTTTTTTGCCTTGATCCAGTTTTGACGATGTACTTCCACTTTCTGGTTGAAACCTATTTCTGAAGGCAGTTTTTCTTGTTGGAAAACGAAAAGATTTCTGGTTAACCAGATTGTCCACCAATTGAAAGCCAGCTTTTGTTTTTCATCATTTGTTAACATTTGCCCAATCTTTGCCATTAGGATCTTGATGTTTCTAGATGATCTAACTCTCATTTTCAATTATTATTTTCACCTTGTTATTTAGACTTTTAGCAAATGAAGAATATTTGCATTCAAAGAACAAATGCACCGAGTCTTCTTGGTGATGGTTACACATACCACAGTATGGTGGGATTGAAAGCCTTTTATTTACCAGCTTCCCAGCAGTAGGTAGTCCGTCATTGCACACTTTTCATAAGAAGTTTTTTATTTTAGGTGAGGTATCTGTTCTCCAAATCCACGCATTATCGTCTTTCACCGGTTCAGTGGCATTTGTAACTAATTTATAGGCTCTTGAGGTAGTGAACCAGCCTTTATTATCTGACCACCAGTACAATCTGTCCTCTATAGCACTAAACGGAAGGGGAATCTTACAAATCTGTTGCACTATGTCATCTGGGAGGACATGATTAAGTTTTTGTTTACACCAAGAATTATTAACTATGAACTTATCCACTGTACTATTTAGGTTGATAATTGCCGTGTCTTTACAGTATTCCTTCAACGGACGGGGTGGCCCCCAATTATCTTCCCAGAACTTAATGGATTTCCCGTTTCCTACTGACCAGCTTAACCCTTTTTTGAAAGGAATGATTATTCTCCTTAGCTGTGACCATTGCCATGATACGTTCCTATTGTCTTGGTAATTAAGAATATAGGTCTCTTTTAAATATTTGGCAGTAATAATTTTAACCCAGATGTTGTCCGGTTCCGCCATTATTTTCCATAATAACTTCATTTGTAAAGCGATATTCATGTCTTTAGTTTTTCTCAGGCCTAAACCCCCTGCGTCTTTAGATTTACAAATTTTGTCCCAGCTAATTAGTGGTTTGTACTGTAAATCCTTGTTCCAGAAGAAAGTCCTATTTATTTTGTTGAGGCTTGAGTGCATTGAAGCCGGGAGCATGAAGCTTTGCATTGTATATAGTGGTTTTGCCGTCAAGTTAGTGTTAATAAGAACCGAACGTCCCTGCGGTGATAAAGTATTAGCTTTCCATTTAGCAAGTTGCGTCGTCGTTTTGTTGATGATTTCCTCAAATGTTGTCTTGTTGACACAACCGTTTATGATTGGGCAACCAAGATATTTGTCTAGTTTTGTCTGATTGGTTATATTTAAAGATCTCTCAATACTCGGAACGCGGTTTGATGTAATGCCAGGGGAACATTGAAATGCTGATTTCGCATAATTGATCTTCTGTCCTGAGATCTGGCAGTATTCAGTCATAATATTTCTGACCTTGTTACATGACTCCATATTTCCTTTAGAGAAAATAATAATGTCGTCAGCAAAAGATAGAAAAGGGATACTAACCGTAGCGCGGTTAAACAAGAACCCTATACCAGAATTGATCTGGTTAGCCTCTGCCGATAATTTTCTAGCTAGCACTTCAGCTCCAAGGATAAACAGAAAAGGGGAGAGTGGATCTCCTTGTCGGAGTCCTCTTTTGGCTGTGAAAACCTCAGTTGGGCCGTTATTAACTAAGACCGAGAAAGATACAGTGGTTACACATTCCATTATTAATTCAATAAATTTATTGTGAAATCCAAATTTTTTTAGAACACTGGATGTTAATTCCCAATCAACACGATCATAAGCTTTCTCCATATCAAGTTTAATGGCTAACCACCCATCCGCCCCCTTTCGATTCTTAAAAGAGTGGAATATCTCATGTGCAATCAATACATTATCCTGTATTGCCTTATCAGATACGAACGCACCTTGAAGAGGATGAATTATTTTCCAATCACCAGTTTTAGTCTTTCTATAAGAATTTTAGATATTATTTTGTATAGGGTAGAACACAAACTTATGGGTCTGTAATCACCCGTTTTAGTCGGGTTGTCACATTTAGGTAGTAGTGTGATAAATGCGTGGTTGATTTGTCGTAGGAGCTTGCCCGGGTGGAAGAAAGATTTAACAGCTCGAGTAACATTTGGCCCGACTATATCCCAATATGCTTTAAAGAATTCAGCTGTCATACCATCTGGTCCCGGAGATTTATTTTGTCCTAAAGAGAAGACCGCATTCTTAATTTCCCCATTGGATGGTTGTACAATAAGATGGTTATTCTCCTCGTCAGTAATGGATGTGGGGATTAATTCCAAATAATTATCTAATAGTGTTTTATTTATTTGTTCTCTAGAAAACCTTGTCATAAAATCCTGTCTGATTTCGTTACGTATATTTTCTTCGCCAAAGATCAGAGTTCCTTCAGACGTCGTGATTTGTCGAATGATTATCCTATTTCTCCTCCCAGTAGCAATTCTATGAAAATAGGCTGAGTTACAATCCGTCATTCTGATATGTTTGGATTTTGGTCGTTGACCCCTGTACTCTTTTTGGTATCTTAGGAGTGATTCCTTTTTTTTCTAATGAGCGTCAATTCCTTTTTTTGTGACCATTTGATGGATTTAAGGAATTTACAGCTTGTAACGTAATGAGCTCCTTTTCCACATTTTTAATTTGTCTGAAAACATTTCCGAAAGTATATTTTTTCCATTCCTTAGAATTTTGTTTAACAATCCTTAATTTTGAAACTAGTCGAAACATAGCGGAACCGTTGCAATTTGCCCTCCAGGCTTGTTTAACCACATTGCGGAAATCATTCCTCTTTATCCACATATTCTCAAATTTGAAGGGGGGTGGCTTGAACTGTATTTGGCTATCCAGTGTCGTGGTGATAGGACAGTGGTCAGAGGTTGAAAAAGCACCATTTGTGGTTATAATGTCCGGGTATGTTTCCATGAATTGGTGTTGTACAAGTACACGATCTAGCTTTTCTTTTATATTGTCCACTCCATCCACCATTTTTCTCCACGTGAAAGGGTTTCCGACTGCAGGGATTTCTACTAGTCCAACCTGATTCTTGAAATCATTTAGTCTTTGAAATCTATTATAATTATGTATGACACTGCCCATTTTTTCGTTGTTGTTCCCAATCTCGTTTAGATCACCAATAACCATACATGGCAAGTTTTGTTGTGAGATAATATTTGTTATCTCGTTCCAGAACTCACCCTTTTCTGCCGCATTAGGGGGTCCATAAACAGAGAAAATCATTCCAACAAAATTATTACTAATACACGAATATTTTATGCCAATGATGCTTGGCAAATGAATTTCTACTGTAATTGTTTCGTTAAGAAGATAGTTCTCATTCCACATAACTCCTAATCCTCTTGATCTGCCATTACCGGCAGACCAAACTGCTTTATTAAATCCACTTCCAGTCCATGTCTTTTCTTGCGGAATTTTATCAGTTTTAGTTTCTGCTATTGCCATTACGGCTATGTGCTCATTCATCCTCATCGCCTTAATTTCTGTCCATAGATTTGGTCTTCCAATACCCCTTATATTCCAGAAACAGATTTCCATAAGAAACCTTTGGCTTGTATGAAGAAACATGGTGAGCTCTTCATACAGTAATCTTGTACTCGATCTTTTAGTTTTTTTAACAAGATGGATCCTTGATATATTGAGAATAATTATGACAAAGTGATCAAAATTTGATCGAGTAATGTATTTGCCTAGTTGATATGAACATAGATCTATCTCCTTCAATCTGATAGTGAAAGCAGTTGTCTTTGGTTTACATCACATTTGATTTATTTTAGCTAATATATCATTAATTAAGATGCAAACACCAAAGATTACATGACTAATAAGTTCCCTTACACTGATCATATGATACTCTAAATTCCTCCTAGCAGATAGATACTTAGTAGACCAAAAGAAATCCATACATCCCCTAAGATTATCGACATAGAACAAAATTATAACATAACAAAACCAGACAGAAGGCCAGTCATCAGCAGGCTTACATACTTCGCCGTTAACACTATGTGGCTTTATTCTTACCTTGGTAGGGAGACACTCTACGCCACCTAAGAGGACTCCCATCTACCATACTGGTGGTGGACTACACATGCTTCCCCTTCTTTGTGCTACCACCCATCAGAGTCATGGTGGAGCCGGTGGAATCACCTTCCTCGGTCTTCATCTTTCGCTTCCCCGACTCAGATTTGGATGCGCCACTCATAGTTGGATGGTCAGATATAGTAGGGGAGGCCACAGGGAGCACAGGTTGCTCGTAGAGGGACTCGGCTAGGCGCTCAGGAATGCTCAGATTGGGCAGATTGAATTCCACAAATGGGGGGAACATCACAAAAGATTACCTCATAATCAGCTTGTGTAAGGCCAAGGTCAGGAAGACCATCAGATACCAGGCATTCCTCCATGAATTCGTCCTCATCAAAATCCAAGCATTCGTCATCGTCGACAACAAAAGCATGAAGACCGGGTTGCAATTCCACCTTGAGGTTGGGATCCTCATCACCTGGGTTTGCACAGTTGAAGGGGAGCAAAGTAGGCACCACCACAGACAGAGGAACAGGGGCTAAGGCATTGCCAGTGATCAAGACAGGAGTGGTAGAGGCTGAATTGCCAGCAGAGCTCCCAGGGGACTTAGGGGTAGAAGAATCAGAAGAAATTGTGACATTCTTACCAAAACTTTTCAGAAGCTCCTCCTTGGAGTGGCCGAACATGGGTGGAGGCTGCACAGGGGGCTTCCTGGCAGCAACTCTCATCCATTCACCACCCTCATCGACATTGGTATGGTCGTCAGGCATTGGAGGAACCTCTACAGGAGCATGGACTACATTAGAAGCACCAACATTGCATAAGTTTCTCCTTGGACAGACATCAAAGATATGATCCTCTGCACCATAGCTTCCACACCCGATTGGAAAGTCTTCAAACCACATAGGGTAGGAATCTACTCCACTCATCTCATTGATAACAAAGATCTCCCTGCCAGCAATCTTAGTAACATCCACAGAAACACACAATCTAGGGAAGCGAAAGTGAGCCCCCTTAGAGTTAAAGGTCGCCACCTTGATGATCGTTCCCAGACTATTGGCTTTCACAATGTCCATGGGAGGCAAGCCAGGGAACCCGATCCACAGGTCTAGGAGAGAAACTGACTCCAACAGAGGATCGAAATCCAACCTCCAAGGGCGGAGGAGGATGAGTTGTCCAGAGACATGGAAGGGGCGATTGTCCCAGAGAGAGACTTCCACACATACTTCAGTTTGTTACGAACATCCTTGGCCTCCATAGCATCACCAATAATAGTAGAAAACAGCGAGGATTGGTTGAGCATAGTGATATTCTCTTGCACCTTTCCTTGGAGAGCCAGTAGCTTTTCCCTATTGAGGGACTTCCTCTTGAACTTTTTCTCTACCTTCGCTTTGCGTGAGGCCTCACAGCCATCATCGGAGTGGCACATCTCCTCAGGAAGGTTAGAGCTCTTCGGCTTTTTCTTTCCCATGGGGGTTTTGGACACGACTGGAGCATGATCGTCTGCAACCAAGGGTTTTTTCCCTTTGTCGACCGTGGAAGGAGCCATCACATGAAAAAACCAGAAAACTTTGTTAGAAACAATAACACTTGAGAGTTTTGATTGAGAGATGAGAAGGGTGGAGGTGTGGAGAGATTGCACACACCAACCACTGTTTATATATCGAGAAATCGGCGACAGAAAAAGAGATAGGACGATCAGAAACCCAGAAGCAAGCATGCAGGAAGCCCATAGAGGCTATGAATAGGAATAGCCCCAAATCAATTTCGGCAACCACATAGAACGGAGCGCCAATCGAAAACCACCAGATCGATCCCCAAAAGGAGTCTGTACGCCCAAAGCAAAGCCATGGAGGAGGTCGATTAGACCGAACAAGAACAATCATCGTGCCCAAGCACACAAAACTACCCTCAGCACTCCAGAAAACACACGGGGGTGGATTAAGGTTAATCCCGCACGAAATCTTCTGATTTGAAGTAGTACTTTGATCCAATTGGAATCCGCCATCGCAGAGCCATTTCTGGCAACCGGTTGCGGGAAGTTGAAGAACAATAGGGCCATCATTGGGTGCACAAGAGAGACCGATCAGATTGAAGGTGACGATGAATAGGGAATAGTCTAGGGTTTCAGGCCTTTCGCTTTGCTTCGGGGAAGGTTTCTCCTATTTGGTTGTCGAATGGGGTTTTTTCAAGGCGCGTTCTCCACAAGGAAGGAGAGCCATTTTGTTTTTGAGCTATGAACACACAATACTAAAACGACCAAACGATGATCTGGCTACGACATGGCCATCTCATTTCTTTTTTTTTTTAATAATTAAAAAAAAAACTCCGATATGCCTTTCTTCAAAATCAGTAATTGTGTTAATTATAATTTATTCAGGGAATTAATATAAAAATAATTTTTAATTAATTAATCAACAGTCAAATGATATATTGCAGGAGAATCTCTTGCATAATTTTTGCCCAGGATATATTTATGTATTGGTGGCCGGTAGAGTTTGGTTACAAACTTACACTTTGCCGTTACTTCTAGAATGAGTCGTTAATAATTATATAATGGCAAATTCAATATTTTACTTTAATGTTGCTCTTTCAGTAAAACAAACATGATTTGCAATATAAAAAATAATTATCTAAATTAAAGAACAATAATACGAAGTTTTATATTTTTTTTGAAAATGAAAGAGATCTAGAGTATCAAACATATTTTGATAAATTGAAAGGTTGAGAAATTTTGACGACGTATAATGTAAATCGGTAAGAGAACATACCAAGGAAATCAACAACTTCATACATTCGCTTAAAAAAAAAGCAACCAATCAATCCTTTGTGCATGCATCGTTCTCCCTATATACCTTTAAAGAAAGCAATCGGATTATAGATCGGTTCGCTCACTTTGGTTTGGTTTCAAATTCCATTGACCGGAGGTTTGATGCAGTGATCAACGATTTTATCTGCAAAGACGCCTTTGGATAGTGATACACCTGAGGTCCACCACTCCCAAAATTTTGCCTCATATTAAAATTAAAAAAAAAACTATATAGGGTGAGGTCAGGATTTAAGGGTGGTGGATGAGATGCTTGCATTATAGAGCCACATGCCATGAACTCATATAAACTGAAAGAATCTCCAACAACTACATTTAAATGAATTTAATTAGTTTCATTTTTTAAATCAATTCAATCGTATGGGCTTTCATTGCTTTATTTCTTTATTAATTCATTAGTTTATTTTGAAGTCATAATTTCATGTGAAATAATTGATACAATATAATTTATATCTAGACTGTACATCATATATGAATGAAATTGGAGAGAATATTTTTGCACAATATATATTCTAACTAAGAACAATATATATAAAGACCATTAGTTCAACTGTCCTATTATATCTAAAAAGTACATTTAAACATGTAAGATTTATTGGGTTTATCCTGCTGTAACTTGTAAGAATTCTTTTATTTTTATGAAATCAAAGATTAGATTATTATACCAATTATATGTAAGCTATATTACTCGTAGTGTTTTTTTGGGGGGGGTTGGGGGGATAAGGACTTCTATATAAGTTCTTCAGATTTCTTGTGGCGTGTCTCCAAAAATGGCATACCCACATCTGTCAAATTAGCCTCTCGGGGTGTGGGCATTCCCACCGACTGTCCTTCATGCGAAATGAACTTTGAGGATACTGATCATTTATTATTTCATTGCCCAGCAATAACACTTACACTACAACATCTCTCTCCTAAAATCTACAACACACTCCAAGGAGTATATGATTCCACAACCAACTTAAATGGATTACTATGCACTCTCCACACCTCTTTAAGTAAGTCAGAATTTTCATTACTAGCTACAGCATGGTGGTGTTCTTGGTATTTCAGGAACAAAGCCCTCTTTGATAAAGTCAAACCCAACCCAAAAACAATAGCATCATTCACAAAAGAACAACTAACCAACTGGGAAAAGGCAAAAATTGATGACTTAAGTATGGACAGGGATACATATAACAAAGAGACCAAACCCACAAAGACCAGAAAACAAACAACAAAATGGATAAAACCTAGAAATAACTGGTTCAAACTAAATTTTGATGGCGCATTCTCGTCCAACAAATTAGGATCTTATGGATTCATTATCAGGGATAGTCTAGGCAGGACTCGGTATGTAGAATCTGGTTCATCCCCACTCGCTTCTGTTATTGGATCGGAATGTTATGGACTGTGGAGAGGGGCACTTAAAGCAGTTGAACTAAAAATTCCACGTATCTGTATTGAAGGCGATAATCTTAGTATTATCAAAAGCCTCAAGGCAGGTATGTCTTGCTGTGGCGAGATAGAGATGCTCCTATCCGACACTCAATGCGCCCTGAATATGCTTTCTGAATTTGAGGTCTCTCATGTTTTTAGGGATGGCAATCAAGCCGCTGACCGTCTATCTCATCTAGACATTGGGTTCTTTGGCTCGACCATCCCCTCAGATGCTGTCTTAAGTAGTATCATCCGAAAGGATGCTCTTGGCTAGTTGGCCCTGCCATCAGCCAAATTCTTTCTGGTTCAAAAAAAAAAAACAAAAAAAAATATAAGTTCTTCTGTCAGACTTAATCCCAGTACTCATACATGCAAATAACTTTTTGGATAAGGAGTATGGCCTTCAAATAATACACCAAATTAATAAGAATTTTTTTTAAACAAACTATGATCTGAAAGATAACTTCGCTTATAAGTTGCGAGAAACTTTGTACCCCAGAAGTCCTAGGGGATTTATGATTCTGAAATGTTGAAGAGATAAACATTAGATTACAAATGAAACTGCATTGGAAAATACTCACGAACCACGACAACATTTGGGTCAAACTGATAAAGAAAAAATACCTGCAAAATGAATCGATAATGGAAAAAACAAAAAACAATACTTCGTGGTAATTCGGAAGATTACTAAATTTACGTGACCGCTTCTATAAGGGTTTCCTTTGTATTGTGGGAAATGGTGACTCTATAAATGTATGGACAGGCCCGTGGATTGACGACTTGTCACTAGAATCTTTCCGGGGAAACCATAATAAAAAAAAAACTTCGTGTCTTCGGCTAGCTGAATGAGGAAAAAAAATTGGAACAACCTATTACAACAAAATTTCCCCACGATCATTAATACAAGGAATTCAAACCATAAGAATTCCTTATTGGAACACCCTTGATAAACTAAATTGAAAATTCAAAACAAATGGAAATATTACGAAAAAATCCACATATAAACTATTGAACCAAGCCAAAAATGATACAAACAACTTCAGTTGGATTTTGGCAACTCAACATATCCCTGATAGTTCAGAATCTCATTTGGAAAAGTTGCAATTTGAGGGATTAGCTGCGACAACATGCCTAAATAAATACTACAATAGAGTACCCTATCAATGTTGTCAACGTACCAAGCAGGACAAAGACTTTCAACACCTCTTTATCAACTGCCCAGCTTCTCGTTCAATTATATCCAAATACGAAAAAATCACAAGGAAACAATTCCTATTCACGACACCAATTCCAAATCCACTAGAAAACCCGAGGACAATAAAAGAGATAAATTAATATTTCACCGATTTATGTTTCCTATAGCAGGCTATTTGGGAACTCATGAACAGTGTTATTTTGAATAATAAAAGGATTATAAATGCGACTGTAACGGCCCGGGATTATGATTCCCGGGTTACGTTTCGAGGGATGAAACCCCTCGTTAGGATCTTGCGCCCCGAGTACAGGTTGAAGGTTTGAAATTTCATCTTAACGTTTTTAAGTGGGATTTCGTACCCAAAAATCGAAGGGATCGTTGAAATCCCCGGGGAAGTCCCCTGTACCTGTCATAAGTCTAAGCGTGGAAAACTAGCAATCATGAAAATATCAGAATCAATGTGTAATACAAGAGGGTGCCACGGCAGAGCCGGGTCAAAACCAAATAAATAAGCGTATTTATCAAAATATAAGGTTATACCATTTCTTTTCAATCGCCTAAGAGAGTTCCCACGTCATGGAAGCAAGGAATAATCATGCTGCTAAACAAACCTAAAAAAAATATGTATGCGGGGCGGTGTCAGATCGAAGCCCTACGCAAAGTAATCCCAAACCGGCAGACACATACACACGCTAGTTCTAATAAAGATGCTTCTAGGTGCAAGGCAAAATATTAACACACTAACATGCTCCTAAGATCAAGTGCATAAATATAATAAGGCCTTAGCACCGAATACCAAGTGGTATATCCCTCTCCTACCTCCGCCCCCTTCCGATAGGGCGGAGACTGGCCAGCTCGTGAATGCATTCCATTATAATCGGGCGGCACGCATGCCCAACCCGCTTCACAATAAAGCCCGCAGGCATCTCATAATATAAGGAAGTTCATGACTCGATTGACTCAGGACGGGACCCGATGGGACTAGGTCGTCCTATAACCCTAGCAATGACTCTAGTTACTTCACAGATAACGGCCGTTCTGTTTACAAAAGCAATGAGTAAACGAATGCTCAATCATGAGTGCAATCCTAGCAGGATACTACATGACATGCTTTATTATGAATGCAAGCACCTAGAAAGTCTGGCACACATCAGTCATAGCACAAGGTATCACCTAGATATATACATATCAGAACACATATATAAGTCTACGTCTAATGATTCAAGCACTCAAAGCATACATCATGCAACGAGAATAACAACTATATCAAAATCGTCATTCCAGCAAGTTCAACCATGTATCATATCACCACAGTCCATAAGACCACATCATTCACCATACTCCATTCAGCCACATTCGCATGCTCATAATAACATATACGCATATTTAAATATCTCAACCGTTCATTATAGTTCATAAATTATAAGTCAAGCGATACATAATTCTAACATCTCATGCCATTAATCATTCATACATGCCATTAGTCCAAACAAAACATGTTATTAGTCACTCAATCATATCATCATGCTAGTTAGTCATCGATCACATAATTCCCATGTTGGTCTCAAAACCGTTTAAAATCTTAGTCAAGCAGTTAGAAATTCCGACCATTGAAAATGTTCGTCAATTTCCTTTTTGATTTCAATCCGACAATGCCCTTTTAAATCTCCAAGTCTCATAATATTTTATTTGTCTTAAATCACCATGATACAATATCTTTAAATCTTAATAATAATATTTTATATTTTAAAACTCAATTAATAACATTTAGTATTTTAAATACCATTTTCTTTTAATAAATTCATTCCTTTATTAATTTACCAAAACCAACCCCTTATTTTGTAAAGCTTAAAACTGACC
The DNA here is from genome assembly GCA_963922045.1 of Persicaria maculosa. Classification (NCBI taxonomy): domain Eukaryota; kingdom Viridiplantae; phylum Streptophyta; class Magnoliopsida; order Caryophyllales; family Polygonaceae; genus Persicaria; species Persicaria maculosa. The sequence continues at coordinate 27,580,106 of OY998259.1, read as the reverse complement.
CCCTTTATTTTATAAATTACCAAAACCGAGCTCTCTTTTTCTAAAAACCCCAACCGAACCCATCTTGTTCTAAATCTACCCAAAACCGAGTTCAATGGACAGTTTAGGCCCAACTCATTTGTTTTGTTAAAACAGAACATCCGGCCCAAGGAAAGAAATAGGCCCACAATAAACAAAGAGACCCAGCCCAAGGACCAAGGCTCAAATCTGATTTTTCTTGTTAAACCAAACCCGAACCGGACCAGTGGTTAAAAGGAAAGAAAGGTTGAACCGGCCTCTTTCCCCAAACCAATCTCTGTCGACAATGGAAGAAAAGGAAGGAGCCGTCTCTCCGGCGACCTGGGCTCACCCTCACCCCGCTCTCGAGCTCACCTCCCCGACGTCTAACCAAACAAGAAGGAAACGAAAATGAAATCGAACAAGGAGTGCGAATGCTCATCGAGGCGCGGTTTCGATGCTCGCTGGAAAACGCCATCGAGGCTCGATTGGGCTTCGTCGGTGATGGAATCGCGTTGCTCTTGGCCTGGGAGAGGGATAAGTGAGTAAAGTTGGGACTTTATTTCGTTTGAAGGTGAAAGGAAGAGGAAGGAGGGAGAATCCAAGCCCTTACCGACTCGATTCGCGAAACGGAGGTGGGAAGAAGACGAGGTGCTGCTCGGGCTTGTCTGCGCAGCTCCTGGGCTTGTCGACGTCGGAGGAGGTGTGGTGGGCTCTTGTTGCTGCTTGCCTTGGAGGAGAATGAGGTGGGTCTCAGCTCTTTTCTCTTGAAACGGACAACAAGCTAGCAAGGTGCTCGGGTGAAACAGGGAAGCAAGGTGGTGGTCTGTCGGAAAGAGAAGCAAAGGGAGGAGCTTTTAGTTAGTGAGGCTCACGGCACACAAGGGGAAAGAAGAGGAGGAAGATAAGGTGAGGCTGTGTGAATTTTCCCTGCAACACAAAATGGGTCATACTTTATTTTGAAGTCAAAATGGGAGGAGGAGGAGCTAATTGAAATCAGAAAAGGAGGAGAGGCAGAAGAGGTTGCAGGCATGAGAGGCAGAAGAGATCTTGTGAGGGAGATGAAGGAGAGAAGATTAACACCAAAAGGGTGAGTAGGAGGGTTGTTGTAGGTCTGTTTTTCGGCAGCACAAGAAGCAAAGGAGGTTTGTCCTCTTGTGTTTGTGTGGGTGTGAAAGGAGAACCCAAAATGTGATTTTCAATGGGTCAAAGTCTCAAAGAATCTGATTTTTGTGAAGAGATAATTGTTGTTTGTTTTAGATGGGGCAATCCATAAAGAGGGGATGAGATTTACCCAAAGGGGAGAAAAAAAATGAGTTGGAGCTAATCAAACATGGGAACAAGTGTAGAGATTGTATAAGAATATGTGATAGGAGACGAAATTGTGGCCCCGATGTCGAAAATGTGAATCTACGACGACTGATTTTTTTTTTTTTTTGAATTCCGCTCTTAAATTCATTTTGATTTTCCTTTTTCCGAAAAACTAGAATTTAAAAACCCGAGTCTTTACATCATCCACCTCTAAAAACAAGTCTCGTCCCCGAGACTAAAACTAAAACAAGTTAGGGGATGAAGTTGGAAGTAGGTGAGTCCAAGGATCATTCCATTGATCCCGTAAGTGCCTCATAAGTGCCCCTATGAGATTCTCACAGTATCGTCATCATGATCATAATACCCCCGATAGGTCGTAGCGAGAATGTAATATGGGCCCTTACCACATCCTTACCCCGACTTTTCAGTTATATCATAACTCGAAAAGCATTATAGCATCTCCACTAGGTCTTAGCAAGCAGTCTATAAGGGCACCTATAAAATGTCTGTATCCACTTCGTGGGGAGTCATAATGCAAGCTCGGTTAGAAAGAAAGAAAAACAATCAAGGGGGATCTCTGTTCGAAAAGGCTTGGTTTCAAAATCATTGAAGTACTCAATCGCGTTCAATTTCTCAAAATCCAAGTTAGTCATTTTTAAACATTATTTAAAATCCCTTAAATCGATGTTAGTCAAGCAAGTTTCAATTTCATGAGGTGGAATCATCCACCTCTAAGGGCTAATCCCATATTTTCTTCCTACGTTCCAAGTTAGAATCATATTTCATAAATTCAATTCTAGCATCCTAGCAATTCCAATTCAAGGCATCATATATCATAGCAATTGTCCAACATAGCAATCGTATCACTCATTCATAATCAGGTCATACTCATGTCACGGACAGTTACATACCATAGCATATCTAGGATCGTATCGTACAAGGTAGGATTTATCACACCATCTCACAAAATTACACATCGTATCAATCAGATAAGCACGTCATATCCGTCGGATGAGCACATCATATCAATCACATAACCATATCATACTCATGTTAACTACCAAGCGTCATCGCATTAGAGGCAAACAATTACTTCCGTACACTAGCATTTTATCGAGTTCAGGGGCTAACTATGTTAGTACTAACAATTCAATATCGCCTATGACAATTCATCAGGGAATCAACATCGTCTAAGCATAGAATTTGCACAACACTCGACCCCAAGTAAAGCATACACTAGATCAAATCCTCAAGAGACCCTGTCTACAACTACCAATCATTACAAGACACGACCACTACTCATCATCCCTTGCGTCAAGATTAACCTCACCTAGGTCTACCAACTCAAATCCGATACTAATTCTAAATACCGTTGCATTCCGCTTAGCACACAATCTCTCTAGCCATATATCTATCCGCAATTCAAGGCATACATCTCAAACTAATTACTAGGTATCCCAAGTCTTATGCCATCAAGCCATCTAAGGATCATTCTACTTCAATATCCCAATCTCAAGTCCTAGCCTCCCACTCAACCATCTAAAGTCCATATCCCGGAGCTCACAATTGCCCAATTCCCTATTATGCCAAGCTCAACACCTCAACCATCTACCAAGACTCCTTATCAAGCATACCCTCGTCCTCAATCGAACCCCTATTATGATCAATCTAGATGCTCCTTAACAATCTCGCTTACTCTTCTTAGACTCTCGGTACCACTTGACTATTATCCCCCAAAAAGACATCTCGAATCACTTTCTTACCTGATCATACTTCCCGCACCACTAACCACTCTCACTAACCATCCACTTCTAAGAACCCAACTCATACTGACCATCACATACCTGACACTCTCGACCAATTCTAACACAGAAACTTGTCTAGTGCTAACTCATAACCACGACTCACTGAGTTCCTCATTACCCGCGTCTATCCTCAGTGACCAATCACACATTCTACCTACTTGTTCCATTCCGAACCTCACGAAACCTGAACATAAACGACTCCTCAACCGACCTATTCTAGATCCTCGTATCAGCATATCCCCAAATTTCCTTATTCCAAATCTTACTAAACCTTAACCATTCGAAATCCTCAAGTCGTCCTACTCTTGTTCCTCATCTCTTCATATTCCTAAATGCCTCAGCTCCTACTTCTTATCCATGACACCTTACCGTCCAAAGCCCTCTTTTACCGATCATCATTTCCGTAAATCCCTAAACAATCCTCATTCGAGTTTCCCAAGTACCGCCATTTTGCCACCCTCCTAAAATCTTTCATCCTTTAACGTTCCCAATACCTCCCGCTTTTCCTAGCTCCCAAATCCATGCTCGAAATCTCCCTATCTCAACGTCAAGCCCACAGTCTTACTACCAACCTCAACGACATTCCCGCCTAGCTACCAGCCTTTCCTCGAAGATTCACTCTACCTCCTCAAATACCTTGATAACATTTTTTGCGCATTAGTTTCGATTTCTTCCCTATGATAACGCATCTAGAAATCTTTCACTCATGACTTCGCCAAGCATTACCAATTCTATCTAACAACCCCAAATACTCATCACACGTACAATCCTGACAAGAACAATCTAATCCCCAAGATCGATGATTTCCCAATTCAAGCAACCCTATACTACTCATCCTTAGCACTTTATCAACCTCATCCTTTACCAAAACTGCTCCCAATCCCGCACTTACAACCTAGTCCCAATTCTACGATTCCTTAGACATTTGTTAACCGACCATCCTCGATGTCGTCCACGATCCGCTCCTAGACTATCTAGACACCTTCCTTAGCTCACCAATCCGTCTAATAACACTTCCCTTCGAGAATCCCTCCGATCCATTCTTAGCTCACTCATCCACCTCTAGAACTACACTAACCACCTATACTTGCACCCACTACCTACCGACACTTCTAGCTAGGACCTCTTCCTCGAAACCTCACCACGCTAACTCCACTCTTCACCTAAGACCTACCTGGAAGCTCAAATATACTCACTGAACACTATCTCCGACAAGTCATAACTCACTCGACTCTACCCAAGCTAACACATCCTTCATGCACTCCATCTCACACAACCAATGACCAACTCGAAGACCTCAATCTACCTGCGATTTTCCGATCCGTCTCACCAAGGAATCACTCGAATCATACCCAAGAAGGAAACACCACCACCTATATAACCCATAACCGATTTACTAGCATGTTAGTACACTCAAGCATAAATGCACATCATCACAAACACAATTTAGTCAAGCAATCATTCACTACCACTCCAACACATTCGTCATCACACATCCATTTAGTCAGTTCCAAGCCTATCGCAAAGCACCGATTCCAATTCGAATAGGAGAGGTCGCAATTCGGATAAAGAACATCATTCCTTGAGTTATCTAGGAGGATTACGTCCGCAACCGCCATCTTCGAAAGGCGTCCGTCCTTTGGTGACGTCGATCCTGGGGTTCATGGGTCATGGGCCCACCACGTTTCCGTTGCACCACTCTAACGCAATTCGATCGTTCGTTTTCTCTTCTATGTCGACGTCCATCAAGGGGATCACGAGGGGTTATAAGTCACGGAGATAGGGGAGAGCAAGGGAGGACAACACGACTTCCTTAAGGATTCAGACATAGATAGGACTAGAGATGACGAGACTCAAGACAAGACGCGAACCCGAGAGTTACATTAATGCCCTTAGGGTATTCTATGAGGTTACAAGCGCGGCAAGAAAACACATAGCAATCACGAAATATCTCAATCATATTATTCCACACTAACATGTACCTATTAATAGGTATAGCGTCCTATGCATTCATAACATGTTCACATAATCAACTTTACATGCACGCGGAAGAGGCTAAAACTTATCATCTCATGTACTAATCATGCTTGACATATTAATATTATGTATGCACGAACCGACACTAGACATACGCAGCATAAGTTATATATGACATAACGAGCATTATAGGATATCACATGTATGATTCATTACTTATTTTAAGTGTACACATAAACAAGTCAAACAATGTGGGTTCTAGGTAAGCATGTCGAAACAATGCGAAGCCAATTACGAGCATGTTGAGATGCACCCTAATAATCATGCTAGAGGATATGGTAAGGTCATATGGGCATAGTAACTATCACATAAAATACAACCATGTTCATATAACAAGACAGGTAGGGCACACAATCATGCGAGGGCCTATAATTAGAAGGCATACGTCCTACATGGTACTAGCAACACTCATTAAGCATGCACACAGTCAATGAGGTTCAATTTGATTAACTTAACATGCTCAAAAGTTCATTTCACATGGCATTCATACAAAGAGGGTTGACCATACTATCATGGACCTAATTCGACGGAGAGTAACAATCATGGGAATTCATACATTTGGCACATATATATTTATTCATAAGTGCAACCATGCAAAATATCAGGCAAGTCATGCTGAAATATACCAACACACCATGTCATACAATCACAAGAGGGGGGGGGGGGGGGGGGGCACTATTATAACCAGACAGAATTCTCTAAGGGCAATCACTGACTCATCACTCTATTTCCCCGTGGGACGCTAGTATGACTCGCTCGGTATCACACAAGGACATTCACACTGTTTTCGAGATGAGAGGGTATAATTTGTGTTTAGACTCTCGTGGTAAGAAGACACGGTTGACCAGTATAAGAATCAAGAAGGATAACTCCATAAGACAAATCACTTCTAACTCGAAGTTGTTTCATTGATCACCCTCCCTAAAACACTCATGAATTTCCCATATCCGACACACCCCCGGAAGTAGCTAGTTGACCGACCCAAATTCCCCGTGGAAGGCACCAACCTCAGGTACGAGACTCGATAGAAGCATAGACGGTGGGGTATCAGCAGGACTCAAAACGGGGAGAGAGAACGCTCCTCAACCCTTGCTAACATGCCTAAATATTTCAGTGGGGGGGATGATGGAATCAGAATCATCAAAGGGGTTAAATTATGGAAGGGTTGTTCTGACAAGACAGGAATTCCGATTACATAAGGACAAGGTTTCCTCCCAGTATCCCGTTTACACAGTTATTCAATACATGATTCAAGTCAATGCATACCGATTAGTTCTCTATCTTAAGCACAATAGCACTCAGCATGGAAGAAATCAACGGGATTAATATGATCCTCTTCGAGGAGGATCGCCCTCGGGCCCAGTTGGATATAATGCATATACTCACAGAGACGATCTATGCCGTCCTTCGAGGGACGGCTGACCGGAGGGGAAAATACCTCACGGCCCCCTAGCCCAAGCTACTCCAACCCTCGGGCTCCTTGGAGTCTTCAAACCCCGTTTGTAAAAGAAAGCTAGTATTTGGCCTACCCGTTCCCAACTACATCCATTAGGGATGGCCTATCGCCTTTACTACCCCATCGTTTCCCTTTGTTTGATTAACAAATTTATTGAGTCAAGTTCATATTTAGTCCATTTGAATTAGTCATATTAAATTCATTTTGCCCTTTCTAAAACATTTTGAAAAGCCATTTGAAAACCTTGGGTCATTTTCAAAACCACTTCAACCTATCATACTCGGTTTGCAAAACCTCGCTCTGATACCAACTTTGTAACGGCCCGGGATTATGATTCCCGGGTTACGTTTCGAGGGATGAAACCCTTCATTAGGATCTTGCGCCCCGAGTACAGGTTGAAGGTTTGAAATTTCATCTCAACGTTTTTAAGTGGGATTTCGTACCCAAAATTCGAAGGGATCGTTAGAATCCCCGGGGAAGTCCCCTGTACCTGTCATAAGTCTAAGCGTGGAAAACTAGCAATCATGAAAATATCAGAATCAATGTGTAATACAAGAGGGTGCCACGGCAGAGCCGGGTCAAAACCAAATAAATAAGCGTATTTATCAAAATATAAGGTTATACCATTTCTTTTCAATCGCCTAAGAGAGTTCCCACGTCATGGAAGCAAGGAATAATCATGCTGCTAAACAAACCTAAAAAAAATATGTATGCGGGGCGGTGTCAGATCGAAGCCCTACGCAAAGTAATCCCAAACCGGCAGACACATACACACGCTAGTTCTAATAAAGATGCTTCTAGGTGCAAGGCAAAATATTAACACACTAACATGCTCCTAAGATCAAGTGCATAAATATAATAAGGCCTTAGCACCGAATACCAAGTGGTATATCCCTCTCCTACCTCCGCCCCCTTCCGATAGGGCGGAGACTGGCCAGCTCGTGAATGCATTCCATTATAATCGGGCGGCACGCATGCCCAACCCGCTTCACAATAAAGCCCGCAGGCATCTCATAATATAAGGAAGTTCATGACTCGATTGACTCAGGACGGGACCCGATGGGACTAGGTCGTCCTATAACCCTAGCAATGACTCTAGTTACTTCACAGATAACGGCCGTTCTGTTTACAAAAGCAATGAGTAAACGAATGCTCAATCATGAGTGCAATCCTAGCAGGATACTACATGACATGCTTTATTATGAATGCAAGCACCTAGAAAGTCTGGCACACATCAGTCATAGCACAAGGTATCACCTAGATATATACATATCAGAACACATATATAAGTCTACGTCTAATGATTCAAGCACTCAAAGCATACATCATGCAACGAGAATAACAACTATATCAAAATCGTCATTCCAGCAAGTTCAACCATGTATCATATCACCACAGTCCATAAGACCACATCATTCACCATACTCCATTCAGCCACATTCGCATGCTCATAATAACATATACGCATATTTAAATATCTCAACCGTTCATTATAGTTCATAAATTATAAGTCAAGCGATACATAATTCTAACATCTCATGCCATTAATCATTCATACATGCCATTAGTCCAAACAAAACATGTTATTAGTCACTCAATCATATCATCATGCTAGTTAGTCATCGATCACATAATTCCCATGTTGGTCTCAAAACCGTTTAAAATCTTAGTCAAGCAGTTAGAAATTCCGACCATTGAAAATGTTCGTCAATTTCCTTTTTGATTTCAATCCGACAATGCCCTTTTAAATCTCCAAGTCTCATAATATTTTATTTGTCTTAAATCACCATGATACAATATCTTTAAATCTTAATAATAATATTTTATATTTTAAAACTCAATTAATAACATTTAGTATTTTAAATACCATTTTCTTTTAATAAATTCATTCCTTTATTAATTTACCAAAACCAACCCCTTATTTTGTAAAGCTTAAAACTGACCCCCTTTATTTTATAAATTACCAAAACTGAGCTCTCTTTTTCTAAAAACCCCAACCGAACCCATCTTGTTCTAAATCTACCCAAAACCGCGTTCAATGGACAGTTTAGGCCCAACTCATTTGTTTTGTTAAAACAGAACATCCGGCCCAAGGAAAGAAATAGGCCCACAATAAACAAAGAGACCCAGCCCAAGGACCAAGGCTCAAATCTGATTTTTCTTGTTAAACCAAACCCGAACCGGACCAGTGGTTAAAAGGAAAGAAAGGTTGAACCGGCCTCTTTCCCCAAACCAATCTCTGTCGACAATGGAAGAAAAGGAAGGAGCCGTCTCTCCGGCGACCTGGGCTCACCCTCACCCCGCTCTCGAGCTCACCTCCCCGACGTCTAACCAAACAAGAAGGAAACGAAAATGAAATCGAACAAGGAGTGCGAATGCTCACCGAGGCGCGGTTTTGACACTCGTCGGAAAACACCGTCGAGGCTCGATTGGGCTTTGTCGGTGATGGGATCGCGTTGCTCTTGGCCTGGGAGAGGGATAAGTGAGTAAAGGTGGGACTTTGTTTCATTTGAAGATGAAAGGAAGAGGAAGGAGGGAGAATCCAAGCCCTTACCGACTCGATTCGCGAAACGGAGGTGGGAAGAAGACGAGGTGCTGCTCGGGCTCGTCTGCGCAGCTCCTGGGCTCGTCGACGTCGGAGGAGGTGTGGTGGGCTCTTGCTGCTGCTTGCCTTGGAGGAGAAGGAGGTGGGTCTCAGCTCTTTTCTCTTGAAACGGACAACAAGCCAGCAAGGTGCTCGGGTGAAACAGGGAAGCAAGGTGGTGGCCTGTCGAAAACAGAAGCAAAGGGAGGAGCTTTTAGTTAGTGAGGCTCACGGCACACAAGGGGAAAGAAGAGGAGGAAGATAGGGTGAGGCTGTGTGAATTTTCCCTGCAACACAAAATGGGTCATACTTTATTTTGAAGTCAAAATGGGAGGAGGAGGAGCTGATTGAAATCAGAAAAGGAGGAGAGGCAGAAGAGGTTGCAGGCATGAGAGGCAGAAGAGATCTTGTGGGGGAGATGAAGGAGAGAAGATTAACACCAAAAGGGTGAGTAGGAGGGCTGTTGTAGGTCTGTTTTTCGGCAGCACAAGAAGCAAAGGAGGTTTGTCCTCTTGTGTTTGTGTGGGTGTGAAAGGAGAACCCAAAATGTGATTTTCAATGGGTCAAAGTCTCAAAGAATCTGATTTTTGTGAAGAGATAATTGTTGTTTGTTTTAGATGGGGCAATCCATAAAGAGGGGATGAGATTTACCCAAAGGGGAGAAAAAAAATGAGTTGGAGCTTATCAAACATGGGAACAAGTGTAGAGATTGTATAAGAATATGTGATAGGAGACGAAATTGTGGCCCCGATGTCGAAAATGTGAATCTACGACGACTGATTTTTTTTTTAATTCCGCTCTTAAATTCATTTTGATTTTCCTTTTTCCGAAAAACTAGAATTTAAAAACCCGAGCCTTTACATCACAAATTGCTCATTATACTAGAACAATGGTGGAAAACTGGGTTCACACAAAAATAAAACAAGCGGGGAGTCCCCCATTGAAAACGACCACCTAGAGGCTTCTTAAATTAAATGTAGATGGCTCTGTGAAACCCCCGGGCATTTGCAGTGTCAGAGGTATAATCAGGAATAGTTATGGTCAGGTCATTGATATCTTTCCAATGTCAACATTGAAGGGCTCGGTTTTACAAACGAAAGCTTATGCAATATGTACTAGAATAAAGGTAGCAATTGATAGAGGAATCCGAAATATCATCGTTGAAGGAGACAGTCTTGGAGTAATGACAGTTAATAAGTATTGAAGATAAGATGAAAGTGTCATGAGAAATACTCAAAATGATTGAGGAAAGTCACCATTGGAAGAGAAGTTTCAGCAACATCAACTTTAGATACTGCTTCAGATAGTCTAATTCTTATGCGGACTACATTGCTAAATCTAGTTAAACTTGTAACATGATTACCCTTCCTTTGAACATGGAGCTTTGTACATATCATCCTCCGGAGGAATGATCAAATTTGATATTTGATTTCCAAAGACTTCCTAATTTTTGCCTATGTACAAAAAACTTTCCTAATTATATTAGTTTATTTGTTATTTTAGAATGTCATGAAATTAATAAATTGGTTTGTCTAACCTACACCAAGAGGAATAGATTAGGAAAGAAAAACCTAACAAAAAATAAGTGAATCCTAAAAATAATATTTTCTCTGAATTAAAATATATGTCGTTTGACTTTTCAAATATGTCATTTTTTACAATTTAATATTTGATTATATTGTATATAATTTTTAGTTATTAAAATGCGTGTTAAAAAGTTAAAACGATATCTCGTTTAGCACTTGAGATCCCACGGAGTTATTAAAATAACTCTATGTAAAACTGGTTAAATCTTAACCACTCAATTCTAAATAAATGGTTTATATTTAAATTCGTTTAACCATTTTTTAATTTATTTTTTAGGGTTGACAGATTGGTATAGGATATTCCACGGAGTTTAACTCTACGGGGTTCAAATCCACGGAATTTAACTCCACGGAGTTCAATTCCACAGGATCCTTACCGTTATTTTAAATATGAGAAAATAGTTCAACTAGTGAATCTAATACAATAAGGGCAAATGTTAGAAAATATATCCATCAATATATAATTATACAAATGGAATTTAGAAGATCGGTCTAAATCACTCATAAATTTAATAGGCAAGGTTTAAATTTGATTTAGATTTTTGTATAGGCTGGGTTAAACATTACTATTAAGGTAACCAATTCCCTTCTATCCTACCCACTAAATTTTGCCGGCCAAATTCTTTCCTAATAGTAATAAAAAAAAATCACTTCAATAGTTCAATCCTATAAAATCTAAACCAATTATTTGAAGTTTGAATTGAAGTCGTATCAAAAGTAATTGCGGGTGATAAAGTGGGCAATCAAGCATGTGATTATATGATTATGCACCATACTTTCTTTTGATGATGAAGAAGTAATGACATCTGCAATTCAAAGCTCGTTTTAACCCTTAAATTCTTGAATTCACCATAACCAAGTCCTTTCAATTGGGATATATGGAGTAATAATATAGCTTAAACATACATACATACACAAAATACGGTAAATATTTATCAAAGTTTTGACATGATTAATGAATGTGTATCTTTCTGTTATGGCCCAACGATCCTAACAGATGTAGTTGTTGCTGATGTAACGAGATATAGAATAAGGTGAGAAGAGAATCTGTAGAATTGGGATGAGGAAGAAGAAGAAGATAGGAGATGAGAGGAAGGTAGGAGAGAGTAAGGGTCAAGTGATTTGATTATTTCCATGATAGTTCCCCAATTACAATCAATAGGTATTTATACCCCTAATATCTACATAAGGACATAACAATACTTTTCTCTTACAAAAGCTTTGTCCCAAAGCATATACAATCAAAAGAAACTATACTATCTACATAGGACATTACATTGCATTCCCCTTATCAAAGCTTTGTCCTCAAAGCTTATTTATAAATGTAAAAAAAATGCATAATAGCTAGACTAATATTAATTAATTCCATTCAAAGGGGAAAAAACATTAGTAATTTCCCTCCTGCAATACCACTTCCACGAAAATGATAATACCGCTTCCACCAAAATGGCAATACCACTTTCACTATACATGATAGTGGCAATTCAATACTAGGTCCCAATGTTGCTCCCAATGTTGTTCTGTAGAATCATCTTCATTTGCTAGCCCTATAACTTTGACAATCACGTGAAAGCAAACAATCCAACCTGATTCGTCATTTACACAGCATCCACCTTTAAATGGTGCTGACTAGTAATGGTGCATGAAAGCTCCCATCCTTTGCTCCTTTTAGTAGCTTGCAAACTCGGCCATTTGCAGCAACCACACATGCCATAGCAACTCCCAACATTCTGTTTTTTTTTTAAATTCAGCAGTGATGACCACCCCAATTGACACAAGATGTGTGCAGCTCCCCAAAGTCATCAACACAATATTGCCATGTTTCTTGGCATTTTCCATGATAAAAGATATGCTTCTTGAGGGCAATGTACTGCTCAACTAAGCCCCTGGCCTCCATCATACCCACTCATGTTCAAAGACAAAATGTATGACAGAACAAGTATTCCAGGAGCAAAAAATCAGAAGTTAAATCAATAGCTACTTCCAGGCAACAACTCAATTACTCTTTGACATCATAGCCATGAAAATTTATCCAACACCCACACCATGAACTAGTGTAGTAGTGCAGTAGTGCATTAGTAGATGGACAAACATGGTGACAACAAGACAACCCACGATGAGAATTTGTAGAGTACTCCTATCCCATATCAACATGTTATCAATACTCAGCAAAACACAAGCATATGATGTTAACCTGACTGCAGATGATCAACCAAGGATTCCACCGGGATCAAAAACGAAATGAAGCATCTTCAACCCATTATCAAATCGTAATGACTTCAATTCATTATCTATGAGCTTGAAATCAAGGTTTCGATCTAAGAGTGACTGTCCAACACTGTCAATTTCCGTATACATTCCTCCTGGGTCAAAGATTAAAATGCCCAAGGACACTTCCCGACATCCTAAATCAATACACAAGCCGCCATACTTTTTATCACTTTCACTCCTTCCACCCTTTACAACCTTGGTTTTGCCTCTGTCATAAGGCCAATAAATTGCAGTTAACTTCATACCATAGCTCACAAGAAATTTCTCATCAACTCGGGCAACCAACATGCTACCCTTTATTCTAGGCATTTTCTCGAACACCTTGAGTGCACTAAGGTTTCCCTGACATTCAAATGAAATCGTTCTAAAATTTTCCATCCTATTTTCCAACAGTTCAATCACTAGGTTCACCAATTCAGCCACTTCTTTGATTGCATTGTCACCAATAATAAACTCAGAGGAATCAAGATTTACCTTGGGACAATCGGGTTGGGTCAGAATCCCCTCTATGTCGCCGTTACTCTCTGGCATCTTCAAAGCATCTGTCATCACGGGTATATTGTGTACTAGAAGATCTTTCGAAAGGTCATCAATTACTTGGTCTATGTCTTCAATCAGGTATGCAGATTCCCCGGCTACTGCATCCTTGCTGACCAATTCGGTTGTTGCCTCCCCAAGAACAATCTCGAATAGCCCCTTTAATTCTCGATCAATGATTCCTGGTGAATCTGGAACCATTGGAGCTCCGACTGTCATAGGTTGCTCCCCTGTGACCTCTCGATTCGATAACGACGGGGGCTCTATCAAACTCAGTAAGAACAACTCCAATCGGCACCAATTGTCATAAATTTCTCTATGATTCAAAGAATCAATTGCTTCCATTGCCGACTCTCTCTTCTGAAAACGAATCACGGAATGGTACTCCTTGCCTCGACAGAACACCTCTAAATACTCTATCATCCCAAACTTAGAGAAAATCTTATGCAAAATTTTCCAAGAAATTGGATAAAGCTCTAGACGAACCTTGATGAGAGGTGTCCGGTCGGCTGCCATCAATCTCGATCTCCCTCTTATGCTGTTTCGTCTGTCCGAATTAGCTGCATCTGATTGCTGCTCCCGTCGGTGGCCAAGATCGGATGGATTGCGAACGAAATCTGCGAGCTGTTCCATCCTTTGCTCATTGAATTCCTCGAACTGTCGAATCTGCTCTTCTTGAATTTTCTGCAAATCGGCCAATGACTTTGCTGTGGACGCCATGAAAGACTTGGTGTCGTCCATGAACTCCTGAAACTGTAACTCTGTCATCTTTGATCTAGTCCCTTTCGTCATTGTCGGAGTTGCAGATGTGGCAACGGAAAACACGTCGGCCGAAGATTTGCTCTGATTCCATTTTTGTTATGGCCCAACGACCGTAACAGATGTAGTTGTTGCTGCTGTAACGATAGATAGAATAAGGTGAGAAGAGAATCTGTAGGCAAACCTTTGGAGTACTTTGTGAGATGATCCAAGAGATTGGGGGATTGCGTAGAACGAAAATTATAGAGGTATGTGAAATTGCTTCAATGTTTCTATTTTCATTTGCCCATCATAAGAAAAATTGGTCAATAACAAATTACTTTGTAAGGAGTGAGGAGAGTGTGAGTAGACAATTCAATCTTTGGAGTGGACGTTTTAGAAATACATTAGTCCATGATGGATTTGCTAATTGGATGTCTAGTTCAACTTGATTTACTACTTGTTATTCTCTTTGAACTCCGTATACTACTTGTTATTCCCTTTGAACTCTATGTAATAATTGATTGATGTATTACTTGACTTATTTATTGCATTAAATGAAATTATATATGAATATGTTTAAGATGAGCAAATCGACTGAAACTGGGCGTGGAAAAACAAGAGGAAGTGGACCTCGATAGAGGAGGAAATGATCTTAGATTATGTGTTGGAGCTTAAAAATGATCCTAGATGGAAATGTGAAGGTGAATTTAGGAATGGTTACCATCAACAACCGGAAGAAAAGCTTGAAAACTTTTTTACATGAAACGGACTGAAGGCTTCCCAAATTAAATCAAAGATGAAGTTTCTAAAAGAGAGATGTTCTATCATTCATGAAATGACAAAGTTATCTGGATTCACTTGGGACGAAACTGTTGGAAATTTAGGGTTTCTATTGCTTTGAGGTGTGAAAGATCACTATCTTTAAAGTGATATTTGTCCCCTTTAATTGCTGTTAGGGTTTCAGACAAATTCACCTCCCAGGATACAACAAAGCCCTATAAGAAATCTCAGACAGCAAATCTGAATTTCTTCTTGTTTTCTTTTTGTGAAAAAACTCTTTCTTTATAGAGGAAATCTGGATGTCAGTTATTCAGTTTTCTGTTAACTGACAGTTAAGAGTCAGTTCTCTGTAACAGAGTTAGTTAATCCCACAAATGTAGGAAAAAACCCCAGCCACTGATCTGTACAGATCAGTTTCTGATTTTCTGACAGCAAACCAACAGAAAAATAAAAGTCTTATTTTTAAACTTAACCAACAATCCCCACCAAGTCTATAAATTAGACTTTTGCAAATAACAATGTCATACATAATGAAAGTGTTTTTCAACTTAAACTTCCAATTAGTATAATTCTATCAAAGTGTAAACAGATTCAATGGTGGTTAGTTCCTTAAACCATTTCTCTTTTATTAACACCGGATAAAACATACATATGACATTTCCAGCTTCTTCACATAATGTCTTTTGCCTTGAGTTCACCCCAGATTCATAGAAAACTTACAAAACAACTGGTTTTGTTTAAGAGCAACTCCACTCTTATGTAATCTATATAGGTAAGATTCCTTCAAACCATTAAAGTAATTAAACTTTTCAGAATCTTATTAAGAGTTATAATACTCAACCTCCCTTTTCTACACTAGCTTCTTAAGCATTAAGTGCAGTTCCCAAATCACTTATCAACAACTTGTTGTTACCCTTTAAACTTCGTAACTAGAGTGTCTAGAAAGAAGTTGGGTTCCCGTTGTGGTGATTTCATATCGATTTCAACCCCATTGCAGCTGAGGTATTTCTTACCACTTCTCTCGAGAGTGCCTTTGTAAATGGGTCAGCCAAGTTCTTACAAGACTTGACATAAATAATGGTAATTACACCTTCTTCTATCAGCTGCCTTACATAAGCATGTCTTAAAGTTATGTGTCTAGACTTTCCATTGTAGATTTTATTGTAAGCTCTAGACAAAGTTGCTGCACTGTCACAGAACACAGAAACGGGTGGCATTGGTTGTGGTCACAACTTTATATCCAGAAGAAAATTTCTCAACCACTCCGCTTCCTTTCCTGCCGCAGCCAATGCAATAAATTCTGATTCCATTGTGGAATGAGTTATGCAGGTTTGCTTCTTTGAAGCCCATGATATTGCTCCTCCGGCTAGGGTAAACACCCAACCACTTGTAGATTTGTTCTCATTCGCACTAGATATCCAACTAGCATCTGTATAACCTTCCAAAACAGCGGGAAAACCGTTGTAGGTTAGCTTTAAATCCGCTGTCCTCTTTAGGTATCCTAGAACTCGACTTATAGCCTTCCAATGATCAATTCCAGGATTGCTAGTATATCTAGACAACTTGCAAACTGCAAATGCAATGTCTGGTCTTGTGCAATGCATTGCATACATTAAACTTCCAATTGCACTTGCATAATCGGTTTGAGAAGTTGATCTACCTTCATTCTTTGACAATTTACATGAGGGATCATAAGGGGTATTTGCTTCCTTAATCATAAGATGCTTAAAGTTTTCCAACATCTTATGAATATAATGAGATTGTGTCAAAGTGAAAACCCCACCATTTCTAAGTATTTTAATACCTAGAATTGTATCAACTTCCCCCAAATCTTTCATCTTGAATTGTGACTTCAAGAAATCCTTAGTGTCATTTACTCCCTCTATATTATTGCTTATAATAAGCATATCATCAACATAGAGACATATTATAACACTATATTTGTCAATGGATTTCATGTACACACATCTATCAGCCCCATTGTGTGTAAATCCATAAGACAATATTGCAGAATCAAACTTCTCATGCCACTGTTTTGGGGCTTGTTTTAATCCATATAGAGATTTTATGAGTTTACACACTTTCTTTTCACTTCCAGGAACTACAAACCCTTCGGGTTGTTCCATGTACAACTCTTCATCTAAATCTCCATTTAGAAATGCCGTTTTTACATCCATTTGATGCACCTCCAGCTTATACAATGAAGCAAGTGCTAAAAGCACTCTTATTGATGTGATCCTTGCTACTGGTGCATATGTATCAAAGTAATCAATCCCTTCCTTTTGCCTAAACCCTTTGGCTACTAATCTAGCCTTAAAGGTTTGAATTGTGCCATCGGTATTATACTTTCTTCTAAATACCCACTTGCTTGAGATTGGTTTTGATCCTTTAGGCAAATCCACTAGAACCCATGTGTTATTGGACATAATTGAGTCCATTTCATCATTAACAGCCTCTTTCCAGAAGGCTACATCTCTTGAAGACATTGCTTCCTTAAATGTCTTAGGATCTCCTTCCACTTGAAACACAATTGGTATTTCATTCAGCACCTCATCTCTAGTTCCTTCAACTAGAAGTATAACATCATTTGGTAATGAAAAATCATTACCAAAGTGTTGTTGTATTCTAATCCTTTGACTCCTCCTTTGTTTCATTGGTTCATCCAATTGCCTTTTCCTTGATGAAGTCGATGGATCCAACCTTGTAGCATTTTCAGCAGTTTCACATGTTGAATCCCCACTGAATTTTGTCTCAAAAAATTCAGCATCTCTAGATTCAATTAATAGATTTGAATCCATATCCAAAAATCTATAAGCTTTAGAATTTTTGGCATAGCCTATGAAGATACTTTTCAAAGCCTTAGGACCCAACTTAGTCCTCTTAGGATCTGGAATCCTGTAGTAAGCTATACAGCCTCATACTTTTATGTAGTTGAGATTGGGTTGTCTCCCATTCCAGATTTCATATGGAGACACTTTAGTCCTTCTTGAGGGAATTCTGTTATGCAAATAACATGCGGTCAGCAGTGCTTCTCCCCACAGATTTGAAGGCGCTTTTGCATTCAACATCATCGAATTCACCATGTCACATAGTGTTCGATTTTTCCTCTCAGCCAAGCCGTTCTGCTGAGGCGTGTATGGGGCTGTTCTCTGATGTATAATTCCGTTTATTTCACAGAATTCATTGAACTCATTGGAGAAATATTCTCCCCCTCTATCACTTCTCAGAATTTTAATCTTCCTTTCTTTCTGATTTTCAACTTCAGCTTTGTATATTTTAAACCTTTCAAAGGCTTCATCTTTCTTCCTCATCAAATAGACATGAGTATATCTAGACTTATCATCTGTAAAGGTAATAAAGTACCTATTCCCTCCTCTTGTCAACACTCCATTTAATTCACATATATCCGAGTGCACAAGCTCTAAAATCTCATTTGATTTTTCTACCATAGGAAAAGGTCTTTTAGCCATCTTTGCTTGAACGCAGATTTCACAATTTTGATTTGAAGGATTAAAATCTGCACTGATCATACCATTCCTAGACATAAATTTCAATGATCTAAAATTCACATGAGCAAGTCTTAAATGCCATAAATCAGAAGACTCAACGATATAAGCAGAATTAGAAGATTTATTTATAATACTAAGCTTAAACATTCCATTACATGAGTATCCCTTGCCTATGAACACCCCACCCTTGGTTAAAATCAGTTTATCTGATTCTAAGACAGCCCTAATGCCAACTTTACATAGGAGACCTGCAGAAACTAGGTTCTTCCTAATATCAGGAACATGGAAAACATTTAGAAGCTTCATGCTTTTCCCAGAACTGAATTGAATGTGGATATTTCCCATTCCCACAACCTTAGCCACATTGTTGTTTCCCATTAGAACACCATCATCCTTCTCAGATGCCTTGTATTCTGTAAACTGGGAAATATCATTGCAAACATGAACTGTAGCACCAGAATCATACCACCGGTCCTTGGTAATCACTGTTGCAGCCATGTTTAATTCAGTCACCATACCAATATGTAAGTTAGAAACCATAGCAACAATTTCAGAGATCTCTTTATTAGCCATGTTGGCTTGTTTGTTTTCCATCTCTTGTTGCTTTTTCTTCCAGAATCTGCACTCTCGCTTGAAGTGCCCTGGTTTGTGACAGAAATGGCACTTGGGTCTGTTGTCATTGCCATCTTTCTTTGGCCTTTTGTTCCTGTTGTTGTTGGCTCCTTCGTTGGGCTTCTTCCTTTTATTTCTTCCACTCATGTTAGAGTGTTCACCAACAACATTGTTGATCTTGGAATCAGACTCAACTTGTGTGTTGTATTGTCTCCTTGTTTCCTCTTCAATCCTTAGATGTTTCTGAACTTGTTCTAAGGAAAGTTCCTCGGTGGTGTGCAGGAGTTTCTTCCTGTAGTTGTTCCATGAGTTAGGCAACTTAGCAATTATAGCCCCAACTTGCAAAGCCTCAGAAATGTCAATTTTCAACTCCTTGAGTCAATTGGTAATGCTCTGCAGATCATTAACTTGATCCATAACGGGTTTATCAGCATTCATAGTAAACTCAAAATACTTCATGATGAGAAACTTATCTGTCCCTTGCTTTTCGTTGTTGTATCTTGTCTCCAACGTTGTCCAGATTTCCTTTGGTGACTTGATTGCAGTGAAGAGATTGTAAAGTCTGTCTGAGAGGCGGTTCAGAATGTGGCCTCTGCATAGAACTTCATCTTCGTCTCTCTTCTTTCTCTGGTCCTTGATATCCTGATCTTCGTCTTCTGTTGGATCTGGAATCGCCTCCAAATTTTCATCCAACACATAGGAAATCTTCAAGGCGGTCAGCAGGAACATCATCTGATCCTTCCAGCGGTTGTAGTTCGTTCCATCAAACCGATCAAGTTTGAAAAAATCTTGATTCATCAGGGTAAGGGCTGCTGCTTGTGATCCGGCCTCCATGACAGAATATCACTTTAAAATTGTTGGAAATTTAGGGTTTCTATTGCTTTGAGGCGTGAAAGATCACTATCTTTAAAGTGATATTTGTCCCCTTTAATTGCTGTTAGGGTTTCAGACAAATTCACCTCCCAGGATACAACAAAGCCCTATAAGAAATCTCAGACAGCAAATCTGAATTTCTTCTTGTTTTCTTTTTGTGAAAAAACTCTTTCTTTATAGAGGAAATCTGGATGTCAGTTATTCAGTTTTCTGTTAACTGACAGTTAAGAGTCAGTTCTCTGTAACAGAGTTAGTTAATCCCACAAATGTAGGAAAAACCCCAGCCACTGATCTGTACAGATCAGTTTCTGATTTTCTGACAGCAAACCAACAGAAAAATAAAAGTCTTATTTTTAAACTTAACCAACAGAAACAACCTCGATGTTCAACTTTGAGAAGCAATCTTTTGATGAATTTGTTAAGGTAAGGTTTCTGAAGATAATGGAAAAGTTAAAGTTTCATATGTTTGATTGACTTTTTTATGATTTATTTTTTATTTTCCTTTCTGTTTTCGTTGTTTTCAGCTACACCCAAGGGCGAGAGGTTTATGGAAAACTGCATTTCCATCGTATAGCAAGTTGGATCTCATCTACGGTCCTGATCGTACAACCGGTAACAGCACTGAGGACGTTGAGGAGATGGTTCAGAATATGAATGTCGAGTTTATTTATGAGAATATAGAAGACTACTCACACTAGTAGAAAAAGGGCTTTTGGCAACAGTGCAATTACCACGGTTCCGTGTTTCTACGGAGTAAATTTGCAAACTTGTTAATTTACCTCGGTTCTAAATGGAACCGTGGTAATTCAGTATTAAAAAATTACCACACACGGTGGTAAATTGGTAAGTTGAACCTATTTACCACGGTTGTCTTCTGAACCGTGGTAATTTATGATTAAAAAAATAAAGTTTTCAAATTGTTTTAATTATTTAATCGGGGTTTTATAATTAAAAAAAGAATCAGAAAGCAACCCTAACCCTCGTAGTCGTATCTTCGAAGAGCAGAGTTATCGATCAACTACCATCGCTTGATTTCTTCACTCTCGTTCGCCGTCGGAGAGGATTGTCGCCGGGATTCATCGAATTCAACCAACAATTAAGTTGGAGAGAGACGATTGTGCTTGTTTGTTCTTCACTCTCATTCAACAATTGTCGCCGGAATTCGTTCGCACTGTCGTTCCTAGGTATGGTGCTAAATTCGAGTTTTTTATGGTTCAAAAAGCATTCAATCTCCGAATCTGACTCTAATTTATACTATAAATCCTTTGTTGTCTACTTAATCCGCCCCAAATTTGTGTAAATTCAGAGAAATCTAGAACGTCGTCAATTGTTGCAGGTGCTGGTGCTCACAGAGCGTCCGATTTGTTTTGCCCGGTCAGTGTTCACAAGACATTCAACTCATTATCCCGTATGGTGCTAAATTCGAGTTCTTTATGGTTCACAAAGCTTTCAATCTCTGAATCCGACCCTAATTTCTCATACAAATCCTCAGTTGTCTCGGTGTTTAAAAAAGCAGTGCTATAGCTATAGCGCGCTATAGCAACTTCTGAACCTCCCACCGCCTGCCTTGACAAAGGCGCTCATTGAGTGGAATAGCAAAACAAAAGCGCTCGAGGCGCACCTATGGCACAAGGCGCGCTATAGCACGCCTTTTATTGCTTTTCCATATTCTGTGCAGATTACTATTTCAATGAAGTTTATCCTTTCCAGTTTTTTTAATTATAAAATCTTTTCATATCTTTGTAGTTTTGGAAAATATATTTCAACAAAATTTGAATATTTTATTCTCTATCATTGTTTATCCTTTCTTTGATTCAATAAATATTATCAGCCCTCCTCAATTCCTCTTCACGTATGATTCCTCCCTTCTTTACCCACACCTTCCAATCTACTTCCCTCCAGTCTCTATCCTTCTCCCCTTCTGGAGTTGCTTGCTCTTCGCTGGTGTTGTGTCTTCACTGCTGCTGAGTAGTAGCTCACATATACCCAGCAGCTAAGATCACAAGAAGAAGAGGAGGAGGAGGAAGTTGAAGGATACAAGTCCATTGATGAAGATGAGGGGGTGTCCCAACATCGAGGAAGAAGATGATGAAGATGGCCTTGATGACTTCGTTTGACCCACTTCCTAACCATCCACCATTCCATCCCATTCCACTTGAAGTCTTTCTTTTATCTAATCTCTTATGTTTTAGACTTGCATTTAATATCTATGATGTTTTGGACTTGGTTTTATTATATTATTAGGTTTCAATTAGGTTTTATTTCATCATTAACATATTTATACTATTCAATTTGAAAGTTACATAAGTTTAAATTATTTTTACATTAATTATGGAAAAGTGATCGCCTTTGCCTCTAAGGCGCGCTATAGCGCTAGGCTGGTCCCATTGCTTTTCATCGCCTTTAGCTATTTTAAACACTCAGCTGTCTTCTTAATCCGCCCCCAATTTGTCTAAATTCAAGTAAATCAGTTCAAATTCGCTCTAAATTGGGCAAGCAAGTTGATGAGACACATTTAGGTAGTGTTAATATAATCATTTAGATGAGTTTAGGTAGGGTAAAATGCATGAGTTAGAGTAGTTTTCATGTTTTGATTATGCTTTAGATTAGAGTCGGAATCTACGAGGTTTATGCATAATTTCAAGTGATTGTGAAGAGGTGGAGCTGAGCTTGAGTCAATGCCCGAAGATTGGATGGAAACCGAAGAGCACATGAGCCGAGGAGATGAGCTAAACATGTAAAGGATTGGAGCTGTCAAAGCTGGCGACGCTGCACTAAAACGAGTCGTTCTAAGGCTGTATTTATCGGATCGGGGCGTACTTATACTTGTTGGTGGGGGAGGATTCTCAGACAGAATGGCTACGGTAGCCATAGGAGATTTTTGTGATTTCTCAACCATGAACCACTAATTCTCTTTGCTTGGGGAAATTAATCGAAGCTTCAGGTTTTCTATTTCATTGTGAGATTTCTATTCTTAATACTCTTCTTTGAATATTATCAATTCTTTGCGCTGATTGTTTAGGGTTTTCCTGAATTTCCGTTAGTCTGATCAACTGATGCCTTTTCATGATAATCTATAGCTAGATATAGGTAATTTCTGGTTGAATTATCTATATTCTTGAGTAGCAAAGTATAAATCTCTGAAACTGGTTGATTTAGGGATTTGTATAGAGAATTGATTTGCAATTGATGCAATAACTGGTTGTGCGTGTCGATTGCCTTTGTTGATTTACTTTAGACTTCATCGATTATTGAATTGAATCTTGATAGTTTCAAGATTGTTTGATAATTAGGGTTTTCAGGGTCTGGTTGTCCTGTTAACTAGATTTGATAAAGGAATTGGATTCAAAAGACCTAGTCTTTCCACAACAAAGTATTCAAGAGGAAGTTATCTTTTCGATATCAATGATCAATGAACAAACCTGATTGCTAAGATTGGTTAACCTAAGCTATTTTTCTTATATTCATTTCCTCAAGTTGTTTAGTTTGTTTCTTTTGTTTAATTTTATTTCTTAATTAGTTAGTTCAAACCATCAAAATCCCCCCTCTTCGTTTCTTGTTCTTGTTGACACACTTGACTTGCATACAAATCGTTGACTCTCGATCTGTGGGATCGACCCGTACTTGCCAAACTACATTAGTTAGATTAGTCGGATTTATTTGATAGGATTTAAGGCGACTAAAAATCCTCTGTCACAAGTGTCCTTTATAGAAATTGATAGTGGATGAAAATTAGGGGATGAGAAGGAGATTAGGATAGGGAAGAGGAAGATACTGTAAACCTAACCAGTATTGCCTTGGTAGTCCCTTATAAGAAGATAGCTTAAGTTGTTCTTTAATTCCACCTAGACAGTTTGCTGTCCTAGATTCAGTCTACAATAAACTTCATAAGCTAGCTTCAAATAATGCATTGAATTTAACGCCCTTCAAAGTTCAAAGTACTCTAGCTTTCAAAGTTCAAAGTACTCTAGCTTTCTCGAACTGCCAAAAAATTAAATTTGAGTTTAAGTGTTCGGTTTGTTATTCAATCTATTCTAGCTCTTTAGCTTTTATAATTTCTTTTTGTATACTTAAAAAAATTAGCTAATTGTTTTCACCAATTTCAGTTTGGTTATTTAGTTTTAAGGTTGGATTGTCTTAAATTTGAGTGTAATTCCAACTGCAACTACCCGTTAATCCGACCATGGCTATGAATATTGGCTCAATTCATGAAATCTCCTTTTCAATTCAGACTTGAACGTACTGCATTGCCGTGGATTCAATGGAAGTCAGTTTGTTTATCAGTTTTGTTATATGTGATGACTATATATATATGATGTAAGTGATATGTCACGTTTGCTAATACAACTGGTGTATATTAATAGTGTTATATTAATAGGGGAGGGGGATTCGAAATCGTAACTTGGTTATTATACACATACTTTCAAAGTCTTTGGCAATGGGCACTTTATTTTCCTATATCATTCCCATGTTTGAGAATTGAGATCAGCACAATTTGAGTTCATGTATGCGTTTGAGTTTGCTTCGATTCGGCTTATAACGTAAAGTCAAAGTTAGATTTTGGTTTCAATCTTAATTGTATTTTTTCTTTTGATCCAAGCTAGGAAACTTAAGCTTTTAGTGGAATTTCTTGTGTTTTCTTGAGTGTTTTTTTATGATTCGCATAATTAAATCCATGCCATTTCTATTTTGCAGAGTTTTGTATCAAAATTATTTTCGTTTAGGTTTTGATTTTTTCTTTTGATGGTGAACTTGAGGTGTATTTACATAAGAACTATATTAAGTTTATCTGATGTTTAGGCTGTCAGCTTCATGTTCCTGTGAGGAAAAGGACTCTCCGTGTGCCTATTCCTGCTCTAGAGAGAAAAGATAGTGGTATGAATTCTATTTCTTCAATTAAGAGTGCTTATAAGTTAGGTATAAAATGGAAGGGGATACGACTGCTCATGAGGCAGCTTTGCTGCTATCAGAAACTTTGCAGGAAATTGGGGCTTCTCAAATCTCTCCAACAACTATTGGAAAATTGGAAGATCATAAACGAACACAGGTTTCAATAGGGAAGCAAATTGTGGGTTCTGCCTTATTTTTTCAATGTATACACTTCTGAAACATTTTAGTTGATAAATCTTTTATAGCAGCTTACCACTTCTTCCTATTTGCACCTTTCCAAATCAGATCTAGTGAAGGGCAAACACCATGGAATCAAGATAAATAATGAAAGTGTACATGGTAGTTTTGAAGGCAGGGGAGCTAAAGATGTTGATTTTCTAGTGAAGCTTTCTCATGCTGAATATAAGAAAGAAAAGAAGAGAAACAAACACAGAGATGGAATGCACAAAACATTCGATGATGTGCCTGAAGCATACAGTGACCTGAGTAGAAGACTTGATGTTGATCCTGCTCTAGGAAGTTTGAACTGTGAAGCTACAAAAGCTACTGTGGAGTCATCTTCTCATCAGCATCAAAGAAAGAGGAACAAGAAACTAATCACTGGAGGTATTTTAGCATGCACACTAAGAGTTATTGTTTGTTTCAGCCTGCCTCCACAAGGTACTTCTATTATATATTTATACTTTACAGTGTGGAGTTTGCTTTATTGCGTACAACATTTGGATCTTAGAATGCAAGCTTTACATACCTGGAATGCTTAGGAACCACTTAGGCACTTCTACCTAGATGTAGTGAATAGGTCATAGTCCAATTTACATTTGCTTAGGGCATCCTTTTCTTGCTTTAGTGTTTGGAAAGGAAATTACTGATTTTACTGATGATCTTTTATTAGTTGACAATATATATTTTTGTTCTTAAGTGGATCGAACCTCAGCTAATTTACCTGATTCTTTCCTTAAAGATAAGATCTGTGGCATAATATGGTTTGAAAAAAATTGGTTCATAGATTTAAATTATCGTGTGACTACATGTGTTGAGTCTACATGTGTTGAGTCTCATGTATAAATGCAAAATGTCAAAGTTCCATGAGTCTGATGCGATTGCACTAATCACATGGGTTGTCAAGTTGTGGACCTTCTGGTATATTTATGTGTTGATGTAAGATTCACTTTCTGAGTTAGGGATAGAATTGGAAGTTCTTAGAAATGTTTCCAGTTATTTTTCATATAGTTTCATTTTGGATTAGGATTCTGTGATCTATGAAAGTTTAGCTTGTGATGCCTTGCATGCAATTGCGGATTTGTGTTTCTTAAAATCCATTTTAAAATTATACTATTATTTTATTTATGCCTATTAGCTCAAATGGTAGAGCGATGTGTTTATACACAAAGATGTGGGTTCAAATCCCGCATAGGATACTATGTATAATAATCATCTAACAATTACCACAATACATATTGACTTCGGTTCAACAATTTACCACGGTTCAAAACACAATTACCACACGACACATTTACCACGGTTACACACTTACCACGGTTCACAAGGCCTACCACTACGGATAGATTTACCACGGGTGGACAGCTTTACGATGGTTCAAAACACAATTACCTCACGACATATTTACCACGGTTCACAAGACCTACAACTATGGACCTATTTACCACGGGTGGACAGTTTTACTACGGTTCTGGTCACGTGGTAAACAAATTTACTATAGCCACTTTTATCTCGGTTCACAACCGTGGTAAAGTTTGCACACGGAACCGAGATAAAACCGGTTTTCTGTACTAGTGTCATCTAGTGATGCATACTCAAGACCACCAGTTTCAAATAGGAGAACTGTAGGTGCAAGTCCTCTTGGGGTGCCTCAAAGCAATGACCCAATTGTGTTTGTCATATCGGACATCCATACCGGTTTGGAGAAGATGAACGACACCATTAAATACGCCAGCTTACAATTTTGTTCATGTGTTTTATACCAGTTTGCACCTCAGCTTGACACGTGTCTAACATTAAATACGTCATGTATTAAAAAATATAACAAACGGTTCTTGATCGTGTGTTTTATATATATAATGCAAGCTTACAATTTTTGAAAAAAAAATTAATTATGTTCGTTGTTTTTTTCTTAAAAAAAATTAAGTTTCAACTTTAAATTTAAATGATCCGTTCGTTACTTTTTTAATATCATACGTATTTAATGTTGGACATGTGTCAAGTACAGATTCAAATGGATCCAGGATTCGTTCAGGTTGAGTATATATGTCACTTGTGGTCGGTGTATATTAGCAACAACCAATTACTCCGTATTTTTTAGACGGTTTAAAATTTAAATTACTCCATAGTGGTTTAACTTTTAAGCGAGTTACTTATTTTGAGAATGTTTATTTAGAGTATATCTTCCGCGTTAAAACAACCCTAAAACTGACATTAAAAGGTAGAACCTTGATTTGCTTGGCATGTGAACTCAACTGAGACTTTGAGAGATTAGCATCTCAATTATTGTAAATTACCAAAATGATGGAAAACCCAACTGAGTTGAGAGCCTTATTCACTTAACTTTATCGGTAATTTAGGATAAAGCTCAGTCCCACCTAGGCACTAGCTAGATCATGAATCGTGATGTAGTAAAACCATTTATTCTTATAATTTTTTAGACCATCTCCAAAAATTTACGCACAATTCCATCAAAATAAGAAAAGAAAATACATATTCTTCAAACTATTTTTATTTCAACCCCAACAATTTTTCCGTTTTAAATATTTATAGAATTATTTAATTTTGGAGAATGCTACAAATTTATATAGAAAGACCTCTTTATTTTTTCTATTGTTTCTCCATTTTAGAGAATGTGATAAAAAAATTATATATTGAAAAAAAAATCTAAAAATTCAATCTTCAAAAACTTTTAAATCTCAAAGTAGAGAATCTGTTAGAGGTGTTATTACTACGAGAATTCACTCTCCTATTAGTCCAATTTTAAGTAAAATTAATGTGGTTTACTGATTTCATATTTGCACCTATTTTAATCAACAAATTTTCAATGAAAAAATGGAGTTCGCACTTGATAGGGGCTATAGGTTTAAGATAAATACTTTGTCGGCATATAGTGATAAATAAAATAAATAAAATTGATATCAATTCACTATTGTCAATCAACATTTTAGGCTCAACAAACATTACAAGCCACAACCATCTAAAGTTTTTTTTTAAAAAAAAAATGTTTTGTTGGGGGTGAATGATGATGTTTAGACTTTACAGATAAAAGGGTCATTCACTCATTCACAAAACAATGTCTAATTTAAGGAGGACAACATAAAACACCTTATCCATTGATTGCAAAATCAACCAAAAAGGTGAAACAACTTGTTTAAAACTTTTTTCCTAAAGGGAATCTACATACTATAAATCTACAGCCACTCTAAGAAGTAAGATCACTAGATCAGGTATTTAGGTGCACTATTTATGTTTTTATTTTTTGAAATGATTATAGGCGGGGTGTCCCTGTATATACTGTAAATTCGTGGATTAGAACTACTAATCAACTTCGGATTCGACATTGTAACGTTAATTATAGTACAACGTCGGATCCAACGTTGTAATATGTGGTATGCAACGTTGTGAATCTAAGGCCATGACGAGGCGGGTTAGGTAGATTGAAACGTTCAATTGGACGTTGTAAAGTGGGCTTTCAAAATGCAACTTCCAATCTGACGTTGTAACAATGTTGAATCCAACGTTGTAACAATGTTGAATCCAACGTTGTTACAGCGTTTGAATTTTTTTTTCCAAGGCAAATTACTAATACATGGACAACGTTGGATCCGATGTTGTAACAACGTTTAATCCGACGTTGTTACAACGTCCAATTGAACGTTAATTTGCGGTGTATATAGGAACCGCGTTATAGGCGCATTACTTGTGGGCCCAATTCATTCCATCTTACCGATCATAAAAATGCCCAATTCCATAATAAGTGTCCATGGGCTTGGGCCACATTGTGTCTAATTGTGGCCCAATCAATAAAATCTTCTTATTTTTTTGGTGGGAAACAAAATCTTCTTTATGAAAGCTAATAAAGTGTTAGGTCATTATTCAAAGGCAAAGAAAGAATGTGTACACCAATTGAGGTTGGTCAACATCATCAACATCATCAACTAACCATTTCATAATGGCTCACCGAAAAGGACTTGTGGGTAGTACCCATAGGTCCCCGATTTGAACCCCGGAATGGCTGCTCTTTATTTACATATTCAAGGTCAACATCATCAACTGAGTAATCCTAGGACATCTTTGACACTTTGAGGAGATCTCTATTGAATAGAGGCCAATGATGCAGCAGCTGTTTAGATTGTCTTCTAATGTAGCGACGCATTCAAAGCTTGAAACCATTATCTGAAAGGATGTCATTGATCGGTGATTGACTAGGGTTGATAACTTTACAATCTTTACCTTAACAAACAACAACAAAAACAACAATAAGATGATTGTATCTCGCTTAGAGTAGGATCTGAAGGTCAAAAAATATATACACCCTTTCCCCGCTACATTGAGACGGTGTTTTCGAACTTTACCTAAACAAACAAGGGTAAAAAAAAGGCTTGATCATTTAGTCTTGTATCGACCATTCGTCCCCTTTTAAATTTGTATAATCAATGTGGGACATTCCTACAATTTCACCAATTCATTTTTTTTCTTTAAATTTGTATCGTCCATTCGAACCTGTGACACAAACTTATATACATTACTCTCTACCACACAACGATAATGAAACATGTGTATCCACAAACTTTGCTTTAGCCTATATAACCTACCTAAAGCTTTTTCATATGGTAAACAAGCTCATAGGAGTCATAGCTATAGCCTCAGTATTTCCAGTTAAAAAAAAAAAGTGGCATTGATGATTCCACAGTAGTGCAAGTGGTGATATAAAGATTGATGAAGCTGGTGATGCCCTTTGAAGAAAAACACAAATTTGGAAATGATGGCCATTGGGGAGTTTGGTCAAACAGAGCCAAAGAGCTCTGAGAAAGAGACACAAATTTTGTGATATTTCAGAGAAACGTGAACCTGTTTTGGCTGCAACTGCCAAGGTGGAGCCATTGCATTATTTGTTACTACTACTCCAATAAATTTCGTTTACTGATTAATTTGAATTTCTTACTTACAAAAAAAAAAAATTATACTCCGTATGAAAAATAAAAGAGTTGGGGTAGAGATGAGCAGAGGGGCAAATCTAACTGTTAGTTATTTTTTGAACTGTTGATATGTATTGAGATTCACCTATGAATTCAACCCTTGAAGTTGAATTATTCAAAGGTAGATTTTAAAACGTAGAAAGAAAAATGTGTTTATAACAATAAATCATGAAGTGTGTTTAACTTAATTTGTATGGGATGAGAATTTGAATTGTGAGGTTTGCTGATTGTGGGTGGATGAATAAAAGGGAAATTTTTGAAAACTCTACCATTGTAGTAATAGAACACTTCAACTGAATTATATGCTACATACTAAAAAGGATAAAAGGAAGAAGAAATCAAAATCCTCAAAGCCTACAAACCAAATCTTCCAAAAGAGAACTTTTTTTTTTTTTCTCCTCATTATCTGCCAAAGTTCTACAAGATCCTCCCTCCATAACCTACATTTCTGAACAATGCTTGCTTTATCTCTTCAGTGCTCACGAGTGGTGTTCTTTGGTCCAATGCCTGAACCCATTGGGGAAACAAAATCAGGGTTTGATTAATTAGATGTTGTCAATGTAGCAAAATCAAGAATTGAGGAATGCATATACCTCTGAACAATAAGCATGTAATGAGAAGTCATTGAGGCAACTGGTAACACATTGCTGAATTCCTAGCCCCATTGCTTCTAAGGTAGTAATACTCGACATCAACAAACCCGGTTTCCCCGGACAGCAGATCTCAACCCGGGTATCCGTGTTTCGCCTCTCTACATTGAACTTGATACAACAAGATCCATACATAGATCAATAAATTAAACTGACCCAAGAGTGTTGAACAGCTGTAATAAAACCAGACATACCTTGGGGGAAGTCTTCACCAAGCCATCAATTGGTTTTAGGTCCTTAGAGATGATGCCTGATCTATTCAATTCACTCGAATTCGCTTCAATCTCCTCTTGCAAATTGTTGATCCTCTCTAAAAGGTCTTTCATGTAATCTATTGCATCTCCTAGTATGGATATCCTGTCCATCTACACCACAAGAAAGAACAGTGTTAGAACTGTTTATCAGCAAGAGTAACTTTTTTGTGTAAACTAGAACAATTAAGCGTAAGCTTGTATTGTTGGGATTTACCTTGCTTATGTTAGGAACAACGGACCTTAGCATTGAGAGGCGATCATTCAACCTTTTCCTTCGCCTCCTCTCGGCCATAAGATTCTTAGAAGGTTGCCCTTCAATCCTCCTTGTTTTCTTCTTCTTCTTATCTAAGCACATTTCCATGTCGAAAGCCGGTGTTTCCATCGATTGCGACATCTCCACTTTGCACACAGCTTGTAGGCCAGACCCTTCATCCTCCACAACTGGAACTGATCGGTGTTCTTGGTTTGAAAACACCAGCTCTTCAGTCCTCCTATCATCAGCTACAAAATTCGGTATGGTGAACTTGAAATCAAAAGGTACATAGAGTTCATTGAATGAACAATCAAGTGAGCTTGGTAGAGCAGGAAGAGGAGGAGCTGGGATTCCATTTGAAGTGTCAAATTCCCAACTGTTAGTGAAGAAATCATTAATTTCTTCTGCACCTCTTCCTACTCCTTGTGACAGCAACTCCTCCAAGAACCCATCTTTATTCACCTCCATCGATCTCTCTTTTTCTAAATTGGAGGAAAACTGTAAGTTTTGAATCTTGAGTTGGGAGTAGGAGACCATAAGATTGGGATGGAATCAAATTGATGTTAAAATACTCCTCTCTGAAGGTGATTTTCATGTCCTTTTCACCAAAATCTGTGGCCAAACAGTGAATATTTTTTTTAACTGCAAATGAAATCAAAACAGTTTGACCCACATTACTGTGTGAGCCTATGGAGTTGCCATCATAAACACCTGTCAGTACTTTGATTGATTGCCTCTTTCTCTCATCCTCATCTTGTATTATCATTTGTCAATAAACAGAAAACAACACCTGCCTTTTTTGCTCTTTGGTGGAAAGTTTGGGCCCCAATAGCTTCTCTCCAGTCCCTAAATATACGGTGGCTCACCTCTCCTTTTCAGAATAGTTATTGTGTTTTACTATTTTGTTAATCATACCATTTGAAGTGAATTAATATTTTGTAATCAAAGATTTCATCTTTTTTAAAAACAAAAAAACTATGGAGTACTATTAACTAAGTTACAAGTTAGCTTATATTTCTAAGCTCCACATACAGACATACTCCAAATGCCCCCTTTTTCAGTTTAAATTGTACTGCATTTTTGTTGTGTATGTGCTTTGCACTCCCTTTTGGCTGTGATCAGAAATTTTAAGCAGTTAAAGAGTCCGATACAGATAAAAGTGATAATAAACAAGTGTTTCCTACAGTGGCACTGTGATCCTAATGATGTTAATTTGTAGCTTTGTTTGTAAATCATTGAAGGTCAGATAAATCAATTGAAATTGAACCTACACAACAGAAGCAGTATGAATCAACAATGTAATAGTTATGTTTTAGAAGAGAAAAAGAGACAGAAAAGGTAATGCAAAAGCAATTACTTTGGTAGAAGTCCATGCCCCAATCTTGAGAGATCTTTATTTGAGAACTATCATCCATACATCACAAATGTCGGCCATAACAGTCCCCACGTTGAGAAAAAACCTTCACAAGAGAAGCAATCGTTTCTCAAAACATGAAAACACAAGTGTACAAACTCAAAGCTACAACTCGCCTCTAATGCCACTCATTGGCAGAATAATAAGTTAATGGTTTAGCCTCGAGCAAGTTGATTGTCCATCAATTCTGTGGGTTTCATGCTGCTTTAGGATGCAGAAGAAAGCTTTGGTTGCTTTGTAGGCTGCAGGGCGGGCTCTGTGAACCAAGTCGTGTAGAGAAACTGCTTGTGGCTACCGGCATGATTGCAAATTAGCTTCAATTTCTGCCTCTCCTTCATCCATCTTAGTACTTTCTTCATCTGCCCTTTGCTGCTCACCTCCTTCACTCCTGCCTCCTGAATTCATTCATTTCAAGGAAAAGGAATTGAACTTTTAAGTGTCCATGAGACAAGCTCAAAGACTTCACTGAACATGAAAGGTTAATTTTTATGACTATAAATGGGGGTTTGCGGGGAAGATTCCGGAGTTTTGAAACCTATGCCCAAAATTAGGAATGAAATGTGGTGAGTGATGAGTTGAGATCAATGGTATGAGACTATGAGGTATTGAATAATAAGTCCAGAGTGAACTAGATTTGTTTTCTTTCTTGTTCTGCATCCCTAGTCATCCAAATGTTCTCTAACCCACTGCAATCAACGCTATATATTTTACACACCATAACAACACTAAAAGATTGCACATTTACATAATGTAATCATCTAATTACAAAGCTCGTTGACAGCCATGATCAAGAAACTTAGAATAGCAAAAGAGACTACAATTTGGATAGGGGATCTCTTTCAACTACTCTGCAATCAAACTAATAACCAACATTAGTTGCCTCATCGCCTAATTAAAGCCAAAGTAATACACCTCAATCGGCACGAAACAGCGTCTAATTGAACTTGTGCATTATCTATGAATAACCAGATTTCTCAGTTCTACATCGTTACAGAACAAATGAATTTAACAACGGCAAACCTGCATCTATCCAAATTACTAATTGCAATCCAAACAGACATATTTAGTCATATTGCTGAAATTAAGTGTAAAGGGAGTGAGGGAGGGAGGTTGAGGGAAACCTGAACACGAGACCAAGTGTCGGCAATGGAGAGAGGACCGTGATCCCTAACGATGTCAAAGAGTGTCCTCGTCATGATCTGTGTTTGCTCCGGCGGAGTCTTGAGCGATACCGATTTCATCTTCGGCTTCAGCTTCTTCGCCGCTAAACACCTGATTGCCGTCCCGAACACCATCTTTTCCGGCCACTTCCTTCTCCTCCTCCTTCTTCAGTAGCTAGTTCGAGTTAACCATGGAAGAACTTGTTTGATGCTCTGATAGAAATGACGAGTCTAGGGTTTCAACTTCAAACCATTTTTCTCTCTTCGCAAATTCGGTCCCTCGGCCGATTGGGCCAACGGGTTCCTCCCTTTAATTTGGGCCCATAGTGTTGGGCTTTTAAATACTAACGTTTACTGTTCATTTATTCACTTATGTTAACCTATGCAACCAACATGATAAAGACTCAATTCACCAATTCGTACCTGCACAATACAGAAAATTAAATAATTATACAAAACACACAGATAAGGAATGCAACCTTAAAGCAATTAACTATCGAGATTTTTGGAAAGCTAACTACAAACCCAAAAACATGTTTGATCACTATTTGGCGGTGCATATAGACAATTAGAGATAAAATGATTTTTGAGGAGGATCATAACTTCAAAAACAAGAACAATGTACAAAATACTACCTAGCCCAATGAAAATAATCCAAACAACTCTTCTGGGAAGATGAAGAAATCGGGGGGGGGGGGGACATCCAATCCAAAGAAAAAGGAAGAATTTGAGATGGAAAAAATCAGTGGAAAGCTCCTTTAAATTGAATTTTGATGCGACTGAGTTCTGTGGGTGTGGCGACTATTGGATTTGTGATTCGAGATCATCGGGGCTTGACTGCGAGCATCCCGCCAGCTAGGGATTTTGAGGCTCGAGATTGAAGGTGATTATCTAGCTATTATTAACACTATCAACGACGTATAGAATTGTCCTTGGGAGATCGAGATTATCATGACTGATGCTCGGAAGCTGCTTCAGGACTTCCATATTGACGCGATCCTGGTTTTTCACCTATACTTATTACCTCAAGGTGACGACGGAAGTCCTTAATTACCTACAGGTTTGATTAAGGGTGGGTGGTGTTTAATGAGTGTGATACTTACCCTAGGCACGCCCACGGGTCACGGGTCAACCCGTGACCCAGCGGGTCATGGACCTGCCGGGTCAAGGGTCAAGCCGAGTTACGGGTTCGGGTTAGGGTCGAGCTGTTTTCAACCCGGCGGCAAACTTGTTCTATTGCGATACTGAAAAGATCATTTTCCTTTGTTGATTTTTCTTCCTTTGCGCCTTTTCAGGGGCTTTTCTTCTTAAGAATTTGTATACTTAACCATGTCGGATGAAAGCAATAGCCAAAACAGAAGCATGGGATATGAGGATGAGGAGGTTAACTCCTCGCGGACCAGAGATTCCCCTGCAGATAATGACTCAGAGGCAACGATGTCCTCGGTTCATCCTTCACGGTCTGAAACAAAACCTCGTGGGAAAACATGAGTAAAAGAAGGATTCGCGACGCCGAAGAAGATGAAAAGGAAAAACATGATTGGGACCATAAAACGACCCCTTTCGAATGATAACCCAGAGTACTGCCATGCATCCAAATCTATCAATGAGCTAGGAAAAGGGAAAGGATCGTCTCATGCTTTGAAGAAAAAGAAGAAACCTACTCGCGTGGTAGCTGGTGACTTTGTTGTGCCTGCTTATCGAGTGGAGGAAGCAGACAACTACAGTTTCTGCCAAGGCTTTACCCCTTCCACCCCTCAGCCCGTTCCTACTATTTTTAATGAGCGAGTGGCTCCTACTTCGGCTAAAACTAGAGGGGAGAGATCAATCATGGAGCTCTTTCAACTTGAGATGGTAGCTCAAATTTACC
Organism: Persicaria maculosa; assembly: GCA_963922045.1. Classification (NCBI taxonomy): domain Eukaryota; kingdom Viridiplantae; phylum Streptophyta; class Magnoliopsida; order Caryophyllales; family Polygonaceae; genus Persicaria; species Persicaria maculosa. The sequence goes on along the minus strand of OY998259.1, from coordinate 27,544,315 downwards.
CCTGGCCTGCAGGAGTAGAAATAGGTTTGGCTTACAAGCGTGGGGGTTGTTTAAATGTGTACCCAAATCACATGGTCGTCCATTTGGAGAGTTGGCTCCAAGGGTTCTGCCTTCCCTTGCCCAAGATTTACGTTGACTTCCTTGCAGGGATAAACTCTTGTCTCGCCCAGCTCACCTTCAACGTTTGGATGTACTTGGTTCCAACACTTAGACGATTCGGCTCCTCTAGTGGCTAAGGAGGTTCAGCCATTTCGTGTCCTATACACATATATAGGTCTTCAATGTCGCCTCTTGAAGTTATACAACGCTTGAGAATAAATCATGACTCACGAACATGAAAGAGTCTCGTTGAAGCTTCTTAGCATGAGCTCGAGTCATCGGTCCATCCCCAAGGATGATAGGCATGTCCGGAGGTGTAGAAGATGGTCCCGCATCAATACAAGTGAAGTAGAATATAAACACAATGAGGAGTTAGCTCACTGGATAGGACACGGGAAGAGTTTAAATGGGGGATTAGGCATCCGCGGTTCGAATCCCAGTTTCGCCCCATTTTTTGCCTTATTGCATCTATTTTTTTTTTTTAAAAAAAACCAATCTTTTTTTTACTCTTACAGTACGTCTACAGCAAAGCAACAGAGCGACAAAGCGAGCGAGCATGAGAGCTCTTCGAGCCATCGGCTGCCGTCACCTCTCCCTCCGGTCGACCCGCCAGCCGCCGCCACCTCTCCCTCCGGCCGACCCGCCGACGCTGCTGTCATCTCCACCTACGGCCGAACCTGTGAAGGGTATCGAATTGAACCAATCCTTCAATCTAAACTTCAAAAGGTAAGTTGTTTTTCTTTCTTAATTTGATTATTTTTAAGTTTAATTGATTGAGTGTGAATTAGTTTTGATTAGAATTTGTGGATTTGAGATTTGAGAAATGAAAATCAATTTGGGGATTTTCAATTAGGGTTTGTGATTTGTGGGAAATAATTTTGTGGCTTTGTGTTATTTTTCTTCCTCTTCCTCTTAATTTGAATGTTTTTAAGTTGAATTGAGTGAGTGTGAATCAATTTTAATTAGAATTTGTGGAGTTGAGATTTGAGAAATGAGAACCAGTTTAGGGGTTTTTTATTAGGGTTTGTGATTTGTGAGAAATAAATTTGTGGCTTTGTGATTTGAAAATTGAAATTGTGGTTTGTGGTTGTAGTGAGAAATAGATTTCTGAATTTGTTGTTTGTGATTCAATTGTGGTTTGTGGTTGTTGTGAGAAATTGTGAATTTGTTACTTTCCTATGAATAACTACCATTAGAATTTTGCACATAGTTTCAGAGTTGGTGAGTCAGAAACTTATGCTTGTGTGATCAGTGGTTCTGCATATTTCAAAAAATTAATTAAATGATATTGTAGTTTAGTTGTAAAATTTTGAAGTTCAGTGTTAGATTATAGTTGGTGATGTATGTTCCTGAATCCGCAAAACAGTATAGTGGCGTTTTTAGTGTCATTCAAACCGTCATTTCTGGGGAAAAAAATTTCATCCCCCCCCCCCCCCTTACAAAAGTTCCTGGATCCGCCACTATTGCTACGCCGATGATTCTCCTTGGTACTCAAAAGTGAGGCAACATCCTAGCCTTAGGTTGTTTACTGTTGCGAATTCTCTCCATCCTTCTAATAGGGAGAGCCAATCTCCTTCATCTCATTCGACTAAAACTAGGAATTCTTGGTTTAGGGGAGAACATAGGAAAATTTGGTTTAGTATTTCGTCTTCGAATTCGACAAAGATGTATGGTAAGGGTAGCCTGTATAGATGGCTTTCTCCGAGGATTATTCCAATGAACCCGGGTTTTGGAAAAGCTATGGTGTTTGTGATTAAGGTGGGTGGAGAGACTTCTCCCAAAGCCATGTCGAAACTAGGCATTCTGTTTTAGGCGAGGGTTTGGTTTTGGGTAATGCTCGCACGCCTATTTATAGTAAGATTTTGTTTTGCGACGGGAAGCGCTTCCTTTTTTTATTGGTTTTAATACTTTTGGTGCTGGTGAATGTGTGTCAAATGCTGGTTTTGTGGGTTGCTTGTTGTCTTGCCATTATTTGTAAGGTTGTTGCCGCTTGGAAGGCGGTTGATTTTTCCTGGCACCTCTTATTTTGCTATCATAGATATTTATGACCTCGTGGTATAAGGAATTGTATAGCGGTGCAGTTTGTTGGTTGCGTTTTATTGCCTCTTATAAGAGGTAAGCTTACCCGCATAGTAAGGTTTTGTTTTGCGACGGGAAGTGCTTCCTTTTTTTTATTGGTTTTAATACTTTTGGTGCTGGTGAATGTGTGTCAAATGCTGGTTTTGCGGGTTGCTTGTTGTCTTGCCATTATTTGTAAGGTTGTTGCCGCTTGGAAGGCGGTTGATTTTTCCTGGCACCTCTTATTTTGCTATCACAGATATTTATGACCTCGTGGTATAAGGAACTGTATAGCGGTGCAGTTTGTTGGTTGCGTTTTATTGCCTCTTATAAGAGGTAAGCTTACCCGTATTTCCTTGTGTAGATTGTTTTAGCAATGACGTCTACAATGCCGGTTGATATTCCAGGTGTGTTTATCCCTCGCGTTAGAGGATTTACCCGAGATATGGTGGTGGAAGGACACTTATATCGGCTTGTAAGTTCTTGCAATAGTTTATGATTTTAATTTTTATGTTGCTTTTCTCTGAGCTTTGTTTCTTGCTGTTGCAGCCTCTGCCCTATGTATATCGCGACTATGGTGATGAGGCCCTTGGGTACGTTCATTTGTGGATGCGAGCAGATGATGAATTTATGGTGAGGATGGAGACATTAGGCCTTAACTATTACTAGTTCACGTCGGGATGGTCTGAGTTTGTGGTCGCTAATGAGCTTCGAATTGGTACTCGCTTGATCTTTGAGTGTGAGGGTCACTCTTGTTTTGATGTTGTTTCCACTAACCCTGTTCCTAATCAAAATGGTGAATTGGACTTTTCTGTTCTCTGTTGAATTTTCCGGTTGACGTTTTTGTGTTTTCATAAGCATGTGTATGATATTTCCCGGGTGTTGGTTGTAAGTTTTCTTTTGGTGTATTATATATAATCAAGTGACTTTGTAAGAATCTTGCCTAGTGCCTTGTATTTGACCGGGATTTTTGTTGACTTGAAAACGATCTTCTAGCGTTTAGGAGCGCGAGAGAGATTGATTTTATAATTGCCAAGAGTAATCTCCAGCGTGTCATACGCGACGAAGATTTTCAACATAAATCTCAATCTCCAGCGTTCAGAAACGTGAGAGAGATTAATTTTAAATTATAAAGAGTAATCTCCAGCGTCTCATACGCGACAGAGATTTTCAACCTAAATCTCAATCTCCAGCGTTTAGAAATGCGAGAGAGATTGAGAGACGAGTTGTCTTCGATCGGTTGTAAGCTTTCTTTTATTTTATTTAATGCAATTTAGTTCCCTTTTATTATTGATGTCTTTCTTGATGATGATGAAGAGCAAGTAGTCACCCAACTTCTAGGGTCGGGGTGAGCCCGACGGTAGCCATGTGAGGTGATGCGATAAAGGTACAATCTTTTGATGCAATTCGTCTTTTATATCTATGAGCATGATTCTTTTGCGAAAGTTGAAGGTGATCCTTGTTTGTGTTATTGAAGCGAAAGTGATCTTAATACAACTCGGATTAATTATGTGAAAAAGAGTTAGTAACATTTAGGGTTTATGCGAAAGCCTCTATATTCCTATTTGTTAATAACGAAAGCTATTTGATGAAAAGCATGATCTTTTATGCCTTTACGTGTTATTTTACATGGTTATCGTTGTGGTGTTGAAACCCTGATTCTGGAAGTCTTTTAGTTTATTGAATTTCCCACAATTTTCGTGTTGCTTCTGTTTTATTTCTGTCATTGCAAAGGTCACGTTTTTACACTGCAAATCACTCGCCATTGCCTGAATTCTACTCGACGTCGAGTAGGTCTAGTCGACGTCGAGTACACTGTGTTACTCGACATCGAGATTATTGAGGGATATTCTCGTCGCGGTGATGCTGAGCTTCTTCATTGGGCGGATTGTTGAGGTTGAGGTTGTTGGTTTCTTCAGCATCGTGGTGTTGGTTCCCAAATTCTTCACCGAATAGTGTGAAATTTGACCGCCTAGAGACGGCGCCAATGACGCGATCCTGGTTTTTCACCTATACATATTACCTCAAGGTGACGACGGAAGTCCTTAATTACCTGCAAGTTTGATTAAGGGTGGGTGGTATTTAATGAGCGTGATACTTATCCGTGTGATCCTCGCGATGCCTTTAGCCCGTGATCAGATAATTACTGTTTAATCGTCGTCTTTAGAGGAAGTGTGTCAAATGAAGTTCTTACTCCGGGTGCGTTCTTCTACGATAAAAAACCTTAAGAACTCAACTCCAAGGGTTTTAAGTTAGGGAGAATTGCATAGCTCTTCTTCTTCTTTCTTGAATCGGATCCCCTTCTTGAAGGCTCAAAAGGGATATTTATAGGGAGGCTAAGTGAGCAACTGGCTGGTGACCTCATGGACTAACATGAGACACGTGCAACGCATGCCCTCATGCCAGAGGGTCGGGGATTCACACGTGGCATTGTTAGAGGAGAGGTGCTTGGCCAGCGAGCTGCTCATCTTTGTCCTAAGGGGCCACAAGGTATTTGTAGGCCCTGTTTGTTATGAGGTTTATGCTTGTAAACACTAGGACACTGATCGTGATATTCATAGATTGCTCTACTCAGGGGAGTGAGTTTGGTCATGGTCTGGATAAGTGCATGGCTTGCGATGCATTCTATAGCATGCAAGATGTCTTTTGCGTTGGGTGGTCTATTTGTGATGTCATATCCTTGTTAATTAGTGGGGCTATTTTCCCGGGCATCGTCACATATGGTTTCCTACGTTCATGTTTTTAGGGAGATTCATCGGGGTGCAGATAAAGTGGCGCACCTTCAGCACAACCTCAACCACGACCCTTCGTGTCTCATCATGAGATCCAGATTCTTGTCTGAAATGACGCTCTTGGGTGGTGGGTTAGCATGGACTGACACCAGTCACCCCACCCAAACTATTACCTTGTATTTAAAAAAAACCACAAATTATAACCTTTGAACCAAAATCTAGAATTGTGAATCAAAAGGGTTTGCGGTCCTCAAGTGTTCTAATCTTATGAATATGTCTGCCACCTTATGAGTTATGACTTTGTAGTTGGGTAGTTTTTTTTTTTTTTTTGATTAGGTAATAATTCGGATGGGAAAACCCTCTCCAAAAGTATCCTGTCAGATGAGGCCTAAAAGACCTGTGTCAAGGTATAGATTTGGCCCCCTGGTAGAGTAGCAAATGTGTGCAATCTTATCCGCTACCCGGTTACCAATACGAGAAATATGAGATACTTCCACATTTTTAATTCCTTGGAGAATGGCTTGGGTATCTGACATAATCATTTCTATTTTCCAGGGATATCCTACTTGGGTTCGTAGATAGTCCGTGTTGATTTTTGAATCTCCTTCTATTATTAATTCTGATATCTTTAATTCCCGAGCTTTTTTGACCTCAATCCTTGATGATGAAACCAAATGAGCTGTTCGAAGTCGATATGAATGAACCGTCAAAGTTTAGCTTGTATTTGCTGACGGGAGGCTTCCTCCAGTGGCAGACTTTCTTATTGTTGGTAGTGAGGCCTTGTTCTCGGTTCTGTTTTTTCAAATCCTCTTTTTCAGTTGCACTCCATTTGCTCGCTCTTTTCCAATTTTCTATATTAGTTGGGTAATTGAGTTTTTTTTTTATATTAGGCAAAAAGGGGGCAGAAATCCTAAAGGGAAGCCACCCTAATCATCCTTGCGGATGATGTTACAGAATTCCCTATTTAAAGGGACGTTGGACATCGTACAAATGTCTGTAGACTTAGCTAAATAATTTGCAGCTACATTTGCTTCTCTAAAACAATGTCTAAACCTAATTGACTCAAACTCCACCTTCATACTTTTGATGAACTCCACTTGTCGTAGAATATCCCATCTTGTTCTGGTCCTATCATTAATGCTTCTGATAACTTCAAGACAATCTCCTTCGATAACCACTCGTCTCAAACCTTTTGATAGAGCTAACTTGACACCTGCAGAAAAAGCAGCAGCTTCTGTTTGAATGGCAGAGCTACTAGAAATCTGTTGTTGAAAAATATCCAAAACACGACCTGCACTATCCCTAAGGATCCCTCCCACCTGACAGAAACCAGTGGACTTAGTTGAACCATCTACATTGATTTTGTAGTTGGTTCTAGGCGGCTTCTTCCAGCCAGCATTTCTGTTTTTTTTTTAATCTGATTGGAGCCGTTGCCTTTATCTTGTTTCGTGGCCATCTGCCAAAATTAGTTGGGTAATTGAGTTAATGCATTAATTAAAGTCTAAAAATTATTCTTTTTTCTTTTTTTTCTTCAGTGTAAGGGTATGTATTCATGCTAAACAATCTTAAATGATTTTTTTTATATTCAGAAATATGGTATTTCATCAGAAGGAGTTTTTTTAATAAAAAAGTGATATTTGGGTATACGTATAGCATTAGGATTATTCAACGTAAGTTCATATACACTATTAAAAAAAAAAAAAAAATCCTTTCATTTAGCCTCCAAAAATAATGGATTTCGTCAGTTTGGTTATAGGTCTCATTAGTCCTCCGAAAAACGATGCGTGTGAGTTTTTTTTCCACAAGTAATAAATAATGACGAACGAACGCCAAGTCAATCAAGTGGATATAAAAAAAACTTGTCAAAGCGTGACACTCCTTCCTGAATTATGTGATTTCCCATCATTTTATCTTGCATTAGGCGTCACTACATTGGCTGTCCACAAGAAATTTATTCGTCCTAATAACAAGTTAATCCATATCAATACTATACATCCGAGTTTATATGATGCATTATGATGTTTACTTATGAAGTAAATTGTTTGTATTGTTTCTCAAAAAAAAAAATTGTAATAATTATAAAGAATTTATATTATGAAAATATCTTGTTAAAGAGGTGTGAAGCGACGATTGAAAATATAAATTAAATTTATTATCAATTGATTTTATAATAAAATCTAGTTATAACGGAATTCAACATTAAAGATAACCAATTGTGGAACTATATCGAGTCGGTTGTCCAGTCAACACAACCCGATTTATCCAATTCGTGACTTATGCCGACTGAATAATGTGCTCGGTATTGTCTTATCGACGTATAAAAGGGGGAAAATGTGAATATTTATTTTTGTAAACAGTCGCTGTTGGGAATGGCGCACTGATAGTTATGTTGTGTGAGGTGTGATAGACTGATATGTTATCCAATTAAGTTGGCGGGCCATGCTCGAGGCTACTTACACTAATCTTTTTTTTTCTTTCCAATTACTAATATTAAGATGGGCCCACCAGCATTAGCCAGGCTTCTAGACGATGAACCTGATCCTATTTTTTTCCAGTTTGACGAATTTCGTTACGGCTCACATCAACACCCACTCCGTTGTTCTTATTGCTCATTTATATTCAGTTTATTTAGAATATGAACGAGCTCGAGCCAAACCTAAATTTTGACTTGAATTTAAAAATATACACATATTCTGCTCGTTTAGGAAATAAGTGAGCTCGAGCCGAGTTTTTTTTCAAGCTTTAGAAAATTTTACTTACTTATTATACAATAACTTAAATAAAATTTTAGAAATTTCATAAAATTCGAGATATTTGAGTTTCATTCGAACGAGTCGAGCTTTGAACCGAGTTTAAAAATGTACCCATACTCGAATCGTTTAAAAAATGAACGAGCTCGAGTCGAGTTTTTATCAAGCGAGTACGTACGAGTCGAATTCGGCCGGTTTCCAATTACCACAATACTTCAAGTTACATACGAGTTGGTTTAGTTCCAAATCAGAGATTTCATTTAAATTTACTCCGTCTCCGTATATATGTATATAAAAAACTTTACTCCGTATAAAACATTAACTTTATTTATTTTTATAATTTATAATAATGAGTACTAAAATAATATATACAAATAGTTAAGAAATTGATATTTATATAATTTTTTAACTATCTAAAAAACCATGCCATGGTTAAATTAACAGGTTTGCTGAGCGCACGGCTAATTTCTCGCCAAATACACGGTGGCTGCCGCAGTTCCGAAAACCGTGAGAATCTGGACAGTCACAGTTCCAAAAACTGTGGGGAATAACATGGTGACGGATCTGAAAACCGTAGCAATTGTCGCTACCACAGCTTCTCAAATTGTAAGAAAATTGTTACACCGCCAGAAAAAAACTATAAAAGGGGGCAATGGGGGAGACACTTTTCATTCTAGGCAAACAAAGCGGCAGTAGTGAGAAATTAGTGTGAAACACAAGGTGAAGTTAAGGTATCGATTAAACGGTGAGGCTATTACTTAAATTATTTTTATTTGATCATGTCCGATCCAGAAGTATCACACGATGAGGTGTCATTCAACCCCCACTATTACAGTGACCCCGAAGAACTTGTTAAGAACCTCCAGGTACGATATAATCAATATTGCATTATAATTTATAGAATATTCGAAAGAAATATGTTTTTGTATGAAATTGTGAAATGATATTTGATATAGTGTTATTCGAAAAATAGAGTTTATAATTGTGAAATGATATTTGATATATAATGTAATATAGAATAATCGAGAAGAATAGCATGAAACATAATTTATAGTTCTAAAATGAAAGCTCGATATACTTGTGAAATGAGTTTTGATATATCATTTGAAATAGTAGTGAAATAATAATTAATAAATATGATAATGCACTTAAATGTAGAGTCAACACCAACCTATGGAAATGGGCACCGATTATTCGTCGATGTTTGAGCTTGCCGGAGTGTGGTATGACGAGAAAAATATGAAGGGGTGGGCTCATTTTGTGGGTCGTGCAAAGAACATGGTTCTCGTGATACATCGGTCATGGAAGAACAACCGGACTGGATTTGGAACCTTCATATTAGTGTGTGAGCTCTACGGTGAGCGCAGAAAAAGAGCAGATACCGATATGGATTTTCCCCCGGCATCGACAAGGGTATTGACGTCGAGGAGATGCGGGTGTGAATTTGAGCTTGAGGGTCATCAACATGACGACGATAAGTGGACAATGCGTGTCATATGTGGCTCCCATAATCACGACCTCCCGGAAACCCTGCTTGGGCATGCCTATGCCGGTCGCATAACACCCACACAACAGAAGATGGTTTATCGTGATGCTACGATAGGGACAAGACCTCGCAATGTCTTGCGTGGTCTGAAGATTGATGACAGTGAGTGTGTTACCGACATCCGACAAGTGTACAATGCCATGTCGAATATGAAGAGAGATGAGACGGAGGGAAGGAGGGATCTACCACAAGCATTACACTCGCTTGATCAAAAAGGATACTACGTTGTATCGAGAAAGTCCCCTCAACTGGAAGGTAACGAGGTTAGCGACATTATATTGGCACATCCAGACTCACGACATCTTCTTCGGTTGTTTCCTTATGTCATCGTCATGGACACAACATATAAAACGAACCAGTAAGAATGACCATATTCATCATATATAATTAGAACTAAATAATATGATGTGTTAACTGTACTTAATATTGTAATGCACTTGACAGGTACCAAATGCCGTTACTTGAGATCGTAGGGATCACAAGCACGAAGAAGACATTTGCAATTGCATTTGTATTCATGGCAAGGGAGAATGCGGACCATTACATCTGGGCAATTAGAAGAGTTAAGCATTTTTGCAAACATAGGCTTCCAGATGTCATCGTTACAGATCGCGAGTTGGGTCTCATAAAGGCCCTCAATGAGGTGTTTCCCATAGTGAAGCATATGTTATGCCGATGGCATGTGATGTGCAACATCGAGCTGAAGGGGAGGAGTACAAACTCAGCTGCTCGACAACAGGAATTTTACAACGATTGTTTTGCCTTACTCGAGTCCAAGACGGAAGACAGTTACGAGGGTCGATTAGCTACCATGCATGAAAAGTGGGAGGCCAAATGGGGACTTCTGGCCTACTTAGAATCAACTTGGTTGACGGACCACAAAGAGGCTCTTGTTCGAGCATGGGTTGATTGCTACCCTCACTTCGGGACTCGGACAACGAAAATGTAAGTGTTACATGTATTTCATCTTCGAGATGTATCTAACAATTTCTACAATATTAAGTATTACTAAAACTGATTATCTGTATATCTTGTAGTTGCGAGTCTGCACATTCAAAGCTGAAGTCGATGTTAAATACATCTGTCGGTGGGTTTTTTGATGTTACCAACTACATAGACGCCATGATCAGGGAACAGATTGACCAGATAAAGGGATCTCTAGAAAAGTCAAGATTAAGGATCGAGGTTAATGTCTCCAACAACACAATATTTTCTCTGCTCCTGCAGAAGGTCACCCGAGAATGTTTTGACCTATTGTTAGTGAACTACAACAAGTCAAGAAGTCTACCTTCCAACAATGACGGCGTTTGTCGCGATCGTTACTGGCGGGATGCGCATGGGGTCCCTTGTGTTCACGAATTCATTGAAATTGCATCCAGCCGGCAACCCTTACGTCCAAGGCAAATTCATGCATTTTGGAGGCAAGTCGTTTGGAGTACAATTATCACTGCTGAGGAGAACAACGATGACACTGAGTATATAAACCCAAATCGGGTTGAGCTGACAAATCTAAGGCGCGAGATGGATGCTGACACACTCACTGATGATGATGTTTCCAAAATTGGACAATTCTACTATGACATGCGACACCCAGGAGATACCAACATGTGAGAGCCATCAGGTATCAACCCAAAAGGTCGTCCCAGCGGAAGGCGATCTATGCAACGCAATATGAGTGGATTCGAGCACGGGAGAAGTGAGGCTCCAACTCGGGGGCGTGGGAGTGGCAGAGGTCGCGGTCGTGGCAGAGGATGCACAAAACAACTTAAAGAAACAATACACAGAAAAGTGTTTTTCCTATATAATAAAAGTGTTTTTCCATATCCAACACATAATAATCCGACACACAAAACAACTTAAAGAAACAGTACACAGAAAAGTTCTAGTAACAGAAATCAAAACACATGATCACTGCTGATGGTGCTGATGCCAGTAATCGAAATGCTGTTGAGTAGCCCTCACTTGAGTTGGCACAACTGGAACGTTAGGTGAAAGTGCCTCATCCAAATATCTTTCAATCTCCTCCCTAGAATAAAATCCTTCACCGCGTGCAAGCATTTCCCTCAGGCTTCGTGTTAGCACAATTAATCGCTGCAAAGGCAACGTGGTATTAAGATTTAAGACATTTGACCAAGTAGAAGAAAAGAAGTTTAGACTAACCCGGGCTGCATACAGTGGAACTGGTGCTGCGTCTTCCTCCTGTATTGGCTCCTGCATAGAGTTGCTGAATACGTACGGATGTCCATGCACCATGAACCACGGCATGTAATCAGGTGCAACATTGTAGGGCTCTGTTGCTAAGAGAAGTCCACCAAGATCAACAAATGTTGTTTCGTCATGCCTTCTAGTTTCCCATTTTTCTTGAGCAGAGAGAAACTTCAGCTTCAAGTGTCTAGCCCCAGATGGACGGTCTTCCTTAGACGGCATAAGACGTGGAATTGGGATGTTTTGAATGAAGCCAAACTGTCGAATTACACGATCGGGCATGTAGGGCTCCTCGATATCTCCAATACGAATAACGCCCCTGTACAACGACACTTTCAACAACCGAGTGAAGTCAAGAAACCTGTCCTCATACGGCATGAACTTCACATCTTCAGCTCGCATGTTTTCTATTTGTTGGACGAACTTCATCACCCTTTCCCTTTTGAACGATGGGGTGGGTCTTATTGAATACCTCCTTGCCCAACGGGCGTCCCCATGTAGGCGACGATCCTCAGGTACACCCGGTGACAGCATAGGAAAATGAGCGTATATCCAGTACTATAATGCAGTTACACAACGAGTTAATTTTTACATATACAAGATTTGGCCATTGATTGTCTTTTAAAATAGATGCATTTCTAAAGGGGGTTCAGAACATACCTGCAACAACACTGTACATCCACCGATCGTCCCAGATCCATCACGAGAAGCTTCCCCAAGTTGTCTGTACAAGTATGCTAGTACACCAGTTCCCCATGCATAGTCGCCGGTACGTCGATGATCAACTACAAAGTCAACTGCCCAGATGGGAATTCCATTTGTCGACCGATCATTCAATAAACATGCACCTAACACACAGAGAAGCCAACCAGATGCTATGTCTGCAGGGGGGTGTTCCGCCGAGCCCTCATCTCCGACAACGACGCATCGAGCTTCGTGTGGGAGAAAGTTTTCCCAGAATTTGAAATGTCTGAAGCAGCAAATTGAAGACGAGAGATGAGGAATAACCTCCGGTCTTGGGCAGATAAAGATTCCCGCATAACGCACCCATCAATGCGTAACCCCAACAACACGTGGACATCATGCAGAGTGATCGACATCTCCCCCCAAGGAAGATGAAAGCTGTTAGTCTCTGGATGCCAGCGGTACACGAATGATTGGATAAGGCAATGATCGACGTTACCAAAGTTAATATCATGCAAGTTCTGCAACCCGCTCATTTGAACAAAGTGCCACCAATCTACTGCACCGCCTTCGGCCCTATGCCAGTAACTCAGTTGTTCAAATCTCTCTGTGCGTCGTACACTCTTCAACAATTTATCATTCTGCACGTATTTATATGTATACATTTATTATTATCACCATATGAAATTGTATATATTTCTAGTTGAAAATGTTCTACTAGCTAATAAAATACTTACATGGCCTAGCCATAGCGTCCTTGCTCTGTGTGTCTTGTACCACTTCAAGGGCTCATCATATTGAGGCCTGCCGTCGCCGAATTCCTCTGCTGGGGCAACAGGATCAGGATCAGCTGCGTGTACATCCTCTTCAGTGTCCCGCCCAAGGTCTTCAGCTTGTTCCTGCTGAGATGAAGATTGCCCGAATTGGAAATTTGAACCCGCCATGGGTGCAGTTAAGGGTATCTGGGGAGTTGAAGATTGCCCGACTTGGAAGTTAGGACCCACCACGGGTGCAGTATTAGGAACTCGGACTTCTGGGGGTTGGTAGGCCGCTACTGGAGTCTGGAAAAAATCTGCAACCACTGATCTTGTCCAATCCGAATCCTGTGGTAAACTGGTAATGCCCAACCCCACTGTTCAGGTTGTTCGACAACAGGTTGTTGCGCAACCGGGTGATCTAATGGCACACTAACGTCAATGTACATGTCTTGTGCCGGCTGGAAACCAGCACCCCTCATGGATCCAACGTCAGCTTCCGCATCTGAGTCGGAGGAAAGAGGCTGGACCCCAACAAACTCGCCTTGTGATATACTAACCCAAGCAGGGGGATCTGTACTTTCCGCACCGCCCGGAGGCTGTAAAGCCGAGGTACTGGCTCGAGCGGGCTGAATATCGCCCTGTCTATCTCTATCACCTCTTCGCGCTGAAGCAGTTGGGCGAACCCTCTCTCTTTGCGAAACTGCCCGTCTCAGTGTCTGTTTCAAATTCACAACTTCATATAAACTATGTGCTTTAAATTTAATCAACCCATACACTGATACACATATTCCTATAACTAATCACGTTCACATTTATTCGCAAGTTCATATAAACAATTCGCTCTGAACTAATATATATGCATGACATTGCACTTAAAATTTATATTCCAGTTACAATTTTGAGTTTCATGTCTTCATAATTTTTAACAATTATCTTCTTCATTTCCTAAATTTTATTTTAACTACTACTTTCCCTCAAAACATTGTCATTCATATACAATAAATAAACACAAATCATACCTATACTTCAAAATTGCTAACAATTTACATTTTCGTTTCTTAAAGTTTAATTTCACCTAATAATCTTAAGATTGCATACAATTCCACATAAATACTTAACCAATAATACTACAATTCAACTACCCTCGCTCATCAACAATAAATTTTTCATTTCTTCTACACTAATACTATAATTTTTAACCACATAAAATTTTCTTTTCTTAAACTAATACTAAAATTGGTAACAACATAAAGTTCAAACTAATACTCCGGAGTATACTACAATGAATCAAAAAACTAAAGTTGAAACTTCAAAGTACTAATCATATAATTACACATACAATAAATCTGGGTGTTTAACCCATTATCTTAGACAAATTTTTGTTTTTCAAATCGTGTTCTAATTAGTTCCGCAATTTGATTTCACCTAAGTACTAATCATATAATTACACATACAATTTCACATAAAATCATACAAATTAAACTAAAACTAACCTCGCTCATATGCTCAACACGAGGGTCGATCGACGGACCCGACTCACCCTCTCCGGCTCCACCTCGCAGGCGTACTACTACTTTCTTCCATGCTTTAATTCCTTTCCACCCCATAGTTGGGAGATGAAGAACCACTGGGGGACGGAGGCTACGTTGGAGAGAAGGAAGGAAGGTGTACTACGGTTTTGATTTTTGAGGTCGGAATGAAAATGAAAGGGTCGAGTTTTATAGAAGGTATGGTCACCCTCCCACGGATAACAAAATTGTGGCAGCCGACCAGTTGGAGGAATCTCGCAGGCCTACCCGGCACCGCTACACAGGGCTACACGGCAGGGCTATGTCATCGGGAAATTGCAAACCGCGTGCTACAGTTCCTACGGTTTGTGGAAATGTGGCCGGCTGGTGTGATGGCCTGATGGGAATCCCGCTTGCAGAGGCATCAGTAGGGGGAAGAAGGCTAGGTCATCGGGAATCCGCGTGCCACAGTTTTCACGGTTTACAAAACTGTGGCATCGGGAAATTGGGCCCCTTTTTAGGGTTTTTTTATTGGGCTTTTGTTTGGGCTTTATTTTTTGGGCTTTTTTTGTGGTTTGTAAAACTGTAACCGTAGCTAATCCCACGATTTACAAATCCGTGGCCGTGAATTTTTCTACGGTTTTCAAAACTAAAACCACAATATTATTTCTACGGTTTTCAATTTCGTCACCGCCACCGTATGATTGGCGATATTTTGGCCGTGCAGATAGTCTCCCCCTAAATTAAGGGAGGAAGTATAAATTTGAGTTAATAGGTTGAATCAACAAGGCCAAACTTGAGCATGAAAAACTTGTGTTGTGCTTCACCGAGAGGTTTGGTAAGAGGATCAGCTAGCTGCATCTGTGACCGAATGTATGCAGTAGGAATGAATCCTTTCGTGACCTTCTCCCTTACATAATGACAGTCTATGTTGAGGTGCTTTGTCCTCTCATGGAACATCGGGTTAGCAGCTATGTGCTGAGCTGCTTTATTGTCTCCATACAAGGTGATTGGTAGAGGTATGTCAACTGACAATTCACTGAGCAGATCATACAACCACACCACATCACTAGTAGCTGCGGACATACTCCTATATTCTGACTCTGCCGAGGACTTGGAGACTGTTTTCTGTTTCTTCGTCTTCCAAGCTACCATAGAGTCACCAAGGAATGTGCAATACCCACTTAGAGATCGAGCAGAGAACTTGCAGGCACCCCAATCTGCATCATTGTAGGTGCTAAGAACAAGTTGTGATTTTGCTGAGTAAAATAAACCAACATTCACTGTCCCCTTCAGATATCTCACTACATACAAAGCAACTTGCATATGATGCTCACGAGGACAACTAAGGAACTGACTGAGATGTTGTACTGCATAGGAGAGATCAGGTCTAATGATGTTCAAATACAACAGCCTTCCCATCAGTCTCCTATAAACTTCAGGTTCCTCCAGTTTCTTGCCTTCATCAATGGACAAATTCAATCCTTTTGGAAGAGGAAATGATGTTGCCTTGCAGTTTCCCATCTCAACATCCTTGAGTATGTCAAGGATGTAATTCCTCTGACTTAGAATGGTGCCTCTGTCTGATCTTGCAATCTCAATACCCAGGAAGAACCTTACCTCTCTTAGGTATTTGATTATGAATGCTGAGTGCAGACTAGCCTTTGTGTGTTGAATCATATCAACATCATCTCCTGTTAGCATCAGATCATCCACATACACTAATGCAATAGCAATTTTCCCATTCTCTTTCCTTACAAACAAGGAGTAATCCTTCTTACACTGATCATATCCCAACTTGATCAAGTAAGAGCTAAGCTCAATGTTCCATTGCCTTGAGGCTTGTTTCAAGCCATAGAGGGACCTCTGTAGCTTGCATACTTGACCTGGCTTGGCCTTAGCATATCCCTGTGGAGGTGTCATATACACCTCTTAATTAATAAAGCCATGTAAGAAGGCAGTGTTGATATCTAACTGGTATATCTTCAAATCCTGAACTGTTGCATAAGCAATGAGAACTCTAATTGTTGCCAGTTTTGCCACTGGGGAGAAGGTTGCTTTGTAATCCTTGTCTTTGACTTGGGTGTAACCCTTTGCTACAAGGCGAGCCTTATACCTCTCCACACTTCCATCTGGCTTGTATTTCACTTTATACACCCATTTGGATCCCACTGCTTTTTTCCCTTTAGGTAACTCAGTGAGACTCCATGTCTGAGTTGTCTCTAGTGCATCTATCTTCTTCTGCATAGCTTCTTCCCAAACTCATTACCTCTTGCGTGTGCATAATGAGCTGGTTCAGGTACCTTACAAGCATTAAACAATGCAGTTGTATAGTCATCTGAATACTCATTCATGTCCAACAGGTTATGAGCAAGGAAAGATAGGGAAAGAGAATCTCTGGATTTTGGTTTAACTCTACAAATGTAATCTTGGAGTTTTGTAGGGACAATTCTAGATCTCTCAGATCTTCTTAGGCATTGTTGGGGTACTGAATTCACCTCTATAGAACTAGAGGTTTCCAATGAATCAGGAACTGAGTTGGAATTATGATGATGGCTACTTTGTGGAGTTGGATTATTTTGTGGAGCTGGGTTTTGTGTTTGGTCTTGTGTTTGGCTATTTTGAGAGATGGTATGCCCAACTGGACCTGTTGGATGGCTTTGATAAGATGACAATAATATCAATCCATCTTCATCACCTGCTGGATTGACTAAGGGCATTGAACTGCTAGGTGTTTCATGAATTGCTGTCTCTTTCTTCTTCAAAGGGAATTCATCTTCTTTAAAGATCACATCCCGGCTAACAAACACCTTATGATGCTCTAGATCATACAGTTTATATCCCCTTTGGCCAGATGGATACCCAATCAACACACATTTCCTTGTTAATATTCCAAACTTATCCTTCCCATGCCCTTGAACACATGGCTTGCCAAAACACAAACATCCCAGCACTCTCAACTAATCAAAGTCTGCTTTTCTTTTGAACAACAACTCATAAGGAATGCTCCACTGGGCAACATGTTTATGATGTGAACTGCAACTAACACACAATCACCCCAGAATTTAATCCCAAATCCTGCATGAATTCTCAGTGCTCTTGCTGTCTCAATGATATGCATGTGCTTTCTCTCAACCCTCCCATTTTGTTGAGGATTTCCTGGCACACTTCTTTGATGAACAATTCCATTTGAATTCATCAGTTCCTTGCACTTTTGTTGTACAAACTCCGCGCCATTGTCACTCCTGATGACCTTGATACACTTGCCAAACTGAGTCTTCACATAAGCCACAAATGACTGAATCGCATAAAACACTTCCAGTTTGGTCTTGATCAGGTATACCCAAGTATACCTTGTGCTATCATCAACTATAGTCACAAAATATGAAGAACCATTCATACTAGGAGTTCTATATGGACCCCATAAGTCCATGTGAACTAAATCAAAGGAAGACACAGCAAGAGATTCACTTCTTGAGAAAGGAAATTCTGATTGCTTGGCAAAAATACAACTTTCACAAAACAGATCTTTCTCAGCAAAACACTTGAGCATAGGCAAATGTTCTATCTTGCCATAAGAGCAATGTCCTAATCTAGCATGAACAATGCTTGCAGTTTCCTTATTACAACAAGAAAACAAAGAAACCTCACCATTCCGGTTACATCTCTCAGCTTCGAGGCTTGAACTGTCAGACATTGCTTTGAGAATGAATAGCCCTCCATCTCTCATTCCAGTTGCCACCCTCTTCCTAGTGAAAGGGTCCTGAAAATTACATTCATGCCGATTCATCTCAATCAGTAGGCCATTCTCATCAAGCAGTTGAGTAACAGACAGCAAATTATACTTAAATCTAGGCATCACAAGCACATTATACAGATTCAATTTCTCATTTATCTTCACCATTCCACTCACCTCTGCAACCATAGTACTCCCATCAGGCAAGGCTACAAGTATAGGATTATCCAACCTTTTCTTATGCACAATCATGCTCTCATTCATAACAAAATGATCTGTTGCACCAGAATCAATAATCCATTTATGAGTTGAAGGTACACTCGATCAGTCGATCCTAAAGCATGAGGAATCATACCTGTAACATTTGCAGTTACAAAGTGAGATCCATGATACTCCTGCTTTTCTTTGCCTTTGAAGATCTTTGCCATCTCCTAGCACATGGCATTCACTAATGCCATGTCAACACCCTGGTGCTGCTCCTTGCTATCTGGCTTCTCATCTAGTGGATTGTTCTCAGGTTCATTAATCCAGCTGCTACCTTCTCCTTCTACATCATTTTCCATCCTGCCAGATGACCTTTTGAACTAAGTACCTTTCCCTTTCTCTGGGAATCCATGAAGCATGTAACATGTCTCTCTAACATGGCCCTTCATGTAGCAAAAATCACATTTCTTGTTAGACTTTCCTTTGTACTATTTCTTGCCATTTTGAGCTGAGCTTGAGCCCTGTTACCTCTCAGATCCTTGCTTGTTTGAATACAATGCATTACCCCCATTTTCAGTTTGTAAAGATCATGTCACCATCTTTTGCCTCTCTACTTGCTGCACCAGGTAGAAAGCTCTATTAACTGTCGGTAGTACATCCATTGACAAGATGTTGCTTCTTACTCCATCATACTTCTCATTCAATCCCATGAGGAATTGAATCAACCTGTTAACCGATTCTTGCTCTAGAATCTTCTTAATCAGACTGCAAGAACAATTATTCAATGCTCCACACGTACACTCTGGCATTACTTCAAGATTTGCGATCTCATCCCAAATCTTCTTAAGCCTACAGTAGTACTCTCCAATGGATCTATTCCCCTGATCCAAAGACGACAAGGTTCTCTTCAACTGATACAGAAGAGGACCATTGGATTGACCGTATCTCTCCGTCAATTCCAACCAAATTTCTCTTGCAGATCCCGCATTCATCAGACTTTCAGAGATTTCACTCAAAATCGAATTCAGCAACCAGCATCGAACCATGTAGTCCGCTTTAACCCATCTACGAGTATCCACTGACCCAGCCTCAGGTTTCTTACAGGTTCCATCGATAAAAACCAATTTTACATTTTGCGCCTAACGCCATTTTCACATTCCTACTCCAATTTAGGAAATTCAGACCATTCAATTGTAAAGAAACAATTTGCGAACCTAGGTGATCTGAGTTCGTCAACGCCATTGGATCACTCGACAAGATTCCAAGCTGATGCGTGACTTCTTTAACTCTTTGCCCCACTCCGAATTCGCCATTCTCCACTCTGGAATCCATGGGATCTTCAATTGCTTCTGCTATGGTGAACCTTCCGATCGCCTCGTGTGACGACGTTGCCTGGTTTTGACAAATCTCTCTCTATCTATCCTCTCCGCTCTAATACCATTTGAAATGAGGAAAATCAGAATTGATTGAGAGTTTCGTGAAGCTTAACCAACTGGATTTCATTCAACTGAAGCTCACAATCTGTTACAAGGAAGCTGTTCGGTATTTATAGACCCGAGGGAGAATTTATTCCTATTTACATGTCTACAACTAATAGCCCAACAATACTAAATCTATAGGGCGAACGTAGGCTACGCAGGCGAACGTCGTTTGACGATCACCGGTGGCCTCCTTTCTTTCCGGTCTACGGCCATGGGAGCCTAGGTTGTCCTGCCGACTACGTGCGGGTTTCACCGTTTACTGTGATTTTGTCGCTCAGAGTTGTTCTCGGTAGTTTCTCAGGGTAGGGGGATGGAGGCGAGCGGAGGAAGGAGGAGGGGGGATATGACGTTGACGGGAGAAGAGGCAATCGAAGTGCGAATCGGGGAGGGTAGGGAACCGATCAGACAAAAGAAGGGCGGGGATACCCTGGTAGGTTCGCTGATCACGTCGAGGCCATTTAATTCATATGCTTTACATGCAACTTTGAAGGCAGTCCGGAGGTTGAAGAAGGGCTTCATCTTTCGGGAAATCAAAAGGAACCTCTTCTTATTCCAATTCACAAGTGAGACAGATAAAGAAAGGATCTTGAGGGGCTGTCCATGGACGTTCGATAAATCGCTACTAGCCCTCAAAGAGCCAGGTATGGAGCAACCCTAAAAAATAATCTTTGAAAAGGTCCCCTTTTGGATTAGAGTCTATGATCTACCTTTTGCCCTAATGTCGGAAGAGATGGCAAGGGATATAGGAAGGGTGTTTGGGGGAATGATCGAGTTTGATGGAGATGATATGCAAGGGGGTGGAAAATTCCTTCGTTTGAGGATAGAGGTGGAGGTTAAAAAACCTTTGCGCAGGGGTATACTACTCAAAGTAGGAGATAAGAAAATGTGGGTGGACATTAAATATGAACGCTTGCCAAATTTTTGTTACACGTGTGGCTGCATAGATCATGTGGATGTGGACTGCGAGATAGAGGGCCAAGTGAATCAGCAAGAGTATGGGGAGTGGCTCCGGGCATCGCCGTTGAAAAGAAGCCAGGAGAAAGGTAGCTCAGGTGTGCGCCGAGGGGAGGGAGGTGGAAGTGGGGAAAGAGTAAATCATAAGGAAATGAGAGAAGGGGAGAGAGGGAGTGATCAAGTGAGGGTGAGGAAAACACTTTCAAACATACTGGGGGAGAGTGAGGAACATGATAAAGAAGATGAGATGAGGGAGAAAGTATCTGATGTGAGGGGAGAAGTGGAGGGAGAGGAGAGTAGTCTCTTTAAGGGACTCACTATAGGGGGTGAGGGTATTACAAAAGAAGGGATAGAAGATGGCGTTGGGGTGGGGGATGGAAACATGAGGGATGGTGAGAATGAGGGAGTGGCGGCAATGGAGCTAGGAGAGCACAGGGAGCGAGGGGGTGGGGAAAATGTAAGAGAGTTAAATAAAATGAAAGAAAAGGTAGGAGGGGAGGGGAAAGAGGGAGATAAAAAGAAAATTGAAGGGAGAAAGTGGAAGAGAATGGAGAGAGAGGGTAATGGGCAAGTAGAAGTATTGGGGGGACATGACATGAAAAGGAAGGGAGTTGCTGAAGACTTAGTAAGTGGCTGTTTGGAAGGGGTTCAGGAGATGGATAAAAGAAGGAAGTGTGTAGATAATATTCAGATGTTGGAATCGGCTGGAGAGGTTGAAAGCCTCTCTAGCCGAGGATTATGAGTATCCTAAGCTACAACTGTCGGGATTGGGGAAGGCCCATGCAGTTGTCAGACTCGCTAACTTAGTGAGGAGGGAGGGCCCCAAAATCGTGTTCCTAATGGAAACACGTTGTGAGCGAAAGCGGATGGAGGAAGTTCGAATAAGTTTGGGTTTTAAAAATTGCTTTACAGTTGATTGTGTCGGCAAATCTGGGGGTTTATGTTTGATGTGGGAGGAGGGGGTTGATGTGACGATCCAGACCTATACAACCCACCATATTGATGCAACTATCTTGTCTCCGGAAGGTAGGGGATGGAGGCTGACGGGAATATATGGATGGCCACAGAGGAATCATAAATTTCAGACATGGGAGCTAATGCGGCGACTAAAACAGGAACCTCATGAGGCTTGGTTGTGCGTTGGGGATTTTAATCAGATCTTGTATGCGGAGGATAAAGATGGAGGAGGGCTGCCTAGGATGGAGGACATGGGCGGGTTTAGAGAGGCAATGGATTACTGTGGGTTGCGATTGATGGCTCATTCAGGGCCCGGATTTACGTGGGACAATGGTAGAAAGAATGATGATTTTATCCAAGAGAGGCTAGATTATGTGATGGGTAATGAAAAGTTGCTCGAAATGTTCCCTAGCACAACCGCTGTCCATCTAGAGAGGCAAGGATCGGATCACATCCCTATAATGGCCTATACCCTTAGAGTGGAAAGGGAATGGGGAGAGGAGAGACGAGGGCAGAGGCCGTCGAGATTTGAAGTTCTTTGGGCGGAACATGAGGGGAGTGATGAGATAGTGAGGAACGGGTGGTGCAATCCAGGAAGTCAATTCGCTATTGAAGGGATGATGGGGAAGGTAGCGAGATGTCTCGGGGACTTGAAAGCGTGGAACAGAACTACCTTTGGGGATGTCCTAAAGAAACTTCAAAAGGTAAGGGACCAACTGAGAGAGTTGCAGAAGAACGGTATGTCAGGAGGGCTTGTTGAACGGAGGAGGGAGCTTGAAAGGGAGGAGGAAAAGCTCATGGAGGAGGAGGAGTTACTATGGTTTCAAAGGGCAAAAGCAAATGAGTTTAAATGGGGGGATAGAAACTCAAAATTCTTTCACCAGAAAGCAAACGGGAGAAATAAAAGAAATGAGCTGTCGAGACTAGTAGATGAGGAGGGGATGGAGTGGAGAAGTAGAGAAGGGATGTCGAAAGTGGCAGTAGATTACTTTGAGAAACTATTCAGTACAACTCTTAGAACAGTTCCAGAAGCGGCTTCTCAAGGAATCTCGCTTATATTGTCGGATGAGGATAACCAGGAGCTCCTGCGGCCGTTCACAGGAAGAGAGGTAAAAGAAGCCCTTTTTTCTATGCATCCCACAAAATCACCAGGGCCTGATGGTATGTCAGCTTTGTTTTACCAACGATACTGGCATATTGTCGGGCCTGACGTCACTAAATTTATGCTAGATATTATCGCTGGTGCCCCCTTTCCTGATGATCTGAATCACACTTATATAGCGCTGATTCCGAAGGTTTCTTCACCTTTCAGAATGAAGGATCTTCGGTCGATTAGCCTGTGTAACGTGTTATATAAGATCATCTCGAAAATGCTCACTAACCGTTTGAAAGTGTGTCTAAGTAAGGTCATTTCTCCGAGTCAAAGTGCTTTTGTGCCAGGGAGATTGATAACAGACAATGTCATCTCGACCTTTGAGATTTTTCACTACATGAAGAGGAAGAGTACAGGGAAGAAAGGCTTCATGGCTTTGAAGCTGGACATGGCTAAGGCGTACGATAGGATAGAATGGAATTTTCTGGAGCACTGTATGGACAAGATGGGGTTTCATCAGGAGTGGATCAGATTGGTGATGAGGTGTGTCAAGTCTGTCTCTTTTTCGGCACTGGTGGGGGGCATTCCGTCCCAACGATTTGTTCCGGAACGGGGACTTAGGCAAGGCGACCCATTATCGCCATTTTTGTTTCTGATATGCGCAGAGGCTTTCTCGGGTATGATTAGGAGGAGTGAGGAGGAGGGAAGATGGAATGGGATTAAGATAGCTCTCTCAGCCCCTAAGGTATCTCACTTATTTTTTGCCGATGATAGTATTTTGTTTGCAAGGGCATCTTGTCAACAGAGCGAAGAAATTGTGAACATCCTCCGACTTTACGGAGAAGCGTCGGGTCAACAGGTTAACCTTGCAAAGTCAGAGCTGTCTTTCAGCAAAAACGTGGGAGAGGAGTTGCGAGAGACGATACAGGGATTGGGGGTGTAGAGTCTGGAGTCGGGACTGGCTGGGGTCGTGGTGGTGCGCTCAGGGCGACTCCGTATCCGGGAATGAGTTTCCTTGGAGTTCGTCTGCACTACCCACAGGAGATAGAGTCCTGCTGTACCGCTGGCCCGCGGTGCCACTGTTCGGTGGTACTTGGCTTCGTTCTTCGACGGCTTCCTCAGCTTTCATGGAGTTGGTCTTCTAGGATCGTCTGTTGTAGAGTTTATTTCTACTTGTTCATTTCGTTTGTTTGCTGTTTTTCTGTATTTTAGATTGTATGTTTGACGGTTCGCCGTCTGCCGACTTTGTCGGCCTCTCGATGAGTCAGACCTGTCTGACCTTCGAATTTTTACCTAATTAAAAAAAAAAAAACGAGAGATACCTGGGATTGCCAACGATGGTCGGCAGGTCAACAAAATCATCTTCAGTGGCATTCGGGATAGAGTTTGGAAGAAGTTAAAAGGATGGAAAGCGAGGACCTTATCCAGAGCAGGGAAGGAAGTACTTCTGAAAGCAGTGATACAGGCGATCCCCACATACAAGATGTCGTGCTTTCTGCTCCCGAGTTACATGTGTGAGGAGATTGAACAAATGATGTGCAATTTTTGGTGGGGAGATGGAGAGGAAAAAAAGAAAATACATTGGTTATCATGGAAAAGGTTATGCACCCTTAAGGAGCAGGGAGGAATGGGATTTCGAGATCTTGAGGCTTTTAACTTGGCTCTTCTGGCAAAGATGGGATGACATATCTTAACCGAGCCGGAGTCCTTGCTAGCTCGACTTATGAAGGCTCGATACTTTCCACACTCCAATTTCTCAAACGCAACGCTAGGGAGTAATCCAAGTTATGTTTGGCGGAGTATCTTGAAAGCACGGGATGTGCTTGAAGGGGGTACTTACTGGGCAGTCGGCAATGGTGCAAACTTGATGGTCTGGGATGATCGATGGCTACCAAGGGCGCAAACTTTTAAACCTCTTGCAAGACCTCGAGGGGAAGACAGTTTGGTGAGAGTGATAGATTATATTGATTGGGAAGTTGGAAGGTGGAATGAGGAGGTTGTTAGGAGCCATTTTCTGCCATGTGATGTAGAGGTCATTCTAAAAATCCACCTTGTCGATCCAACCACGGAGGATTCCCTGATGTGGTATTATACGGAGAGTGGGATTTATTTGGTCAAGTCGGGATATACATATATAATGAATGATCGAATGATTAGGAATGGAGGGGGGCAAGTCTCGAACCCGTGGGTTGAGAGGAAGAAATGGAGAGGGGTCTGGAAGGTGCAAGCCGTTCCTCGAGTTCGAAATTTGATCTGGAGGTGTTGTCGGGGTATTCTGCCGACCAAGGCTATTTTGTGCAGAAGGGGAGCCAAGGTAGAGCCTTGGTGTGATGTCTGTGGCAGGGAGGAATCCATCATGCACGCACTCTTTGAGTGTGGATGGGTTAGGGAGGTCTGGAGGGGAGTTCCAAGCCTTGGTAAGGCGGGGAAGCGAGCTCGAGACTTCGATCAGTGGCTGGACAATGTTGAAGGGCTTCGAGAGGAGGGAATCCTGAGCCTGTGGGCATATTTGTTAGAGAGAATCTGGTTTTGGCGAAATAAACGTGTCTTCGAAGGAGCCGTTGTGGATGCCGGACGAATAGTTGATGATGCACAAGAGAAAGAAAAGCTACACGATGACGGCAGGGTAAGGCGAAGGAACGTGGCTGAGTTACTCGAGGGGAGTGAACCGAGGGTGAGATGGAAAAGGCCGGAGGATGGAGTAGTCAAAATTAATTGCGATGCGGCAGCTTCTGCGGATAGAGGATGCGGGATTGGAATGATAGCTCGAGATTGGAATGGTGATACGAGATGGGCAGCTTCAAAGAGCATCCAGCAAGGATCCGAACCGTTGGTGGCGGAATTGCAAGCAATTTGGTGGGCGATGGAAGCTGCTAAAGACAGAGGGATTAGAGTGGTGCTAATTGAATCTGACTGTCAACAAGCAATTGCCTTACTACAGAGAAGGGAGTGCTTCAGGGGAACCATTGGTAGATTGCTACACAAGATCGAGACGTCAGCGCGGACTTTTGATAAATGCAGCTGGTTATTTGTACGCAGGGAGGGAAATCAACCAGCTCATCACCTTGCTCAAGCAAGACCTTTAGATCCTTTGTTTTTTGCCTCTGATTTTCAATTGCCAGACATCGTTTTTGAGTATGTACTCTTTGATTTGAACAATCTGGATTAATAAAGGTTGTTTTTTCATCAAAAAAAAAAAAAAATACTAAATCTATACAATATATCCTTCTATTTCACAAAAGAGTTTTAAGTTATAAGTTGGAAGTGAGCGCAAATGAAAGCAAATTTAGATGTATTATGGTTTAATTGGGACAATGAATATTATAAGATAGATTCAGATCCGAGTCCGGCTTATTTCTTGTGAGTGTAACCATCGATCCATTAACGGGATTGTTAATTGTACGGTGTATTTATCGCAAGTTAAACGATGCAATAAATTGCACACTTCGAATATGCGGAGGTGGGCCCACCCCCTAATCATGCTTTTTTTATAAATAAAAAAAAATCAAGTGTGCAGATGCTTCTGAAATTGATTTGATGCCTTCTTCTTCCTCCTTCTAGGCAGATGCTTTCGAAAATGATCTGAAATTGAATGAAATTCTCTCTTCCTCCTCCTTCATGTGTACTCCTCCCTCCTTTTATGTCTCCAACCCACTCCCCTGATTTTAATTTATCCCCCAATTTCTCCTCCAACTTCAATTCCTTCCTCCGCCAGACACCCATTCATCTCCCAATTTCTCCTCAGGTTCAGATCACCGTCTGCAGAGGAGCCGCTCGAGGCCACCGTCTCAGCCTTCCTCAAGCTTCTCAACGCCGACAGGTCTCATCGCTCCCTTCACCCTCCTCCGGCTCCGCCATATCCTCGTAACAATCGAAGAAGAAAAAGGCGGCGAATGCGAAGGAGGGCGCAGTCTGAGTAAGAGTCAAGGACATCCTTTGGAAGAAGCACGATGACGGAGCCTCGCCAGCGGCATGTTTAGGAGATCCACGTTAGGGATTTCCGAGCTACAAGAAGCGGATTTTTTTAAAAAAAATCTGCAACTGCGGACTGCTAATGAGCGGTCGCACCGTGTATTTTGCGAAAAAAAGACCGTGTAAATAGTAAGCTCCATCAATTACACATAGACATTTCATGCAAACAAACAAACAATTAATAGTTGAAAGAAACAAAATTAGAGGCATATATAAATAGAATCGAAAGTGGAAGCGGGTCATCTCATGCTCATGCCCATCCCAGTTTTCAAACTGAGTGATTATAATTTTGAAGCACATCACATTATTCACATCCCTGTCCTCATTTTAGTCATTTACGGAGTACTACATTATTCACATCCCTGTCCTCATTTTAGTCATTTACTTTGAATTTACCCATCTCTTGCCGCTTTGACTACAATCCTCCCTCCATTAGTTACCATCTTATTCCTAGTGAAAACACAATCAAAACGTACATGGAAATCAAATCAAGCATATTATTCTTTCCCTTCAAAATACAATACAGTATACTTTGAGTATTTTATTTTTTACATATAAATAAATACTCAAACAAAGCGTAAGCATGGAGTAGCAAATTTCCCATCCCATTCCCAATTTCCCATTGCTTTCAAGTTTCAACTCCAGCGGGTCCCACCCCAACCCCTGACCCCACATTCCAACTCTCCCACCGCTTTTCCAAACCCTCGGTTTTAAGTCAGGTTCCCTGTTTCTGGGTTCCATTCATCCCTTCCCACTCCACCAACCTTCCTCATTTCCCATGATCGTCCCCAATTCCCAACCCTAGAATCTCTCCCTCTCCCTCGCTCCCGCTTGCCAGTTGCCATGGAGAACTACTCTCTCCAGTCATCCGGCGACTCCTCCCCTCTCTCCCGCGAGGTCGACTCTGATAACCCTTCCTCCTGGGAGGAGCCTCCCGCCGCCAACTACAAGGTCAAGTTCATGTGCAGCTATGGCGGCAAAATCCAACCCCGTTCTCACGACAACCAGCTCTCCTACGTCGGCGGCGACACCAAGATCCTCTCCATCGACCGCGCCACAGGCTTTTCCGCTGTCCTCGCCAAGCTTGCCTCCATGTGCGACGCCGCCCCGCCCTCCGAGATCTGCTTCAAGTACCAGCTCCCTGGCGAGGATCTCGATGCCTTGATCTCCGTCACCAACGACGAGGACCTCGAGCACATGATGTTGGAGTACGATCGCCTCAACCGCAGCTCTCCCAAGCCGGCTCGGCTCAGGATCTTCCTGTTTCCCGTCACATCGAAGCCGAATAGTATTAGTACTGAAGAGTACCACTCGAAGGAGGCCAAGCCTGAGGGGAATTGGTTCGTTGACGCTCTCAATTCGGTTCAAATCCGGCAGTTGGACAGTTCGTCTCCTCCGACGCCGCCGAATCCGGAGGCTAGCAATCCTGATTTCTTGTTCGGATTCGACAAGACTGTCAACCATATGGTTGGCGATCGAAACCCTAACTCTGCTAACGATGCTTCTGATGTGAGCGATCAGGTTGCAGTCACCGATCCGGTGGCTCCGATTCAGAGCCAGATGGAGAGGTTTCGAATTGGCGACGAAGATCATCAGGTCAATCCAAATATGAATGCCACTCATATGTACCAGAGCGAGTACTACAAGGTTCAGGAGACGGTTTTGCCGGCGCCACAAGGCCCGCAACAGGCCGTCCCGTTGCCTATGTCCACCGGCTACTGGCCGGAGAGGCAAGTCGTCGCCGGTAACTATCCGATTGCTAGCGGGATGCCGGCGGATCAGCAACCATTCTACGTGATTCAAACCCCCGCTGGCGCAGTCTACCATCAAAATCCGCCCGTGCGACAGGTCCCTGCCGGCCAAGCTTACTACAGCGTTCCGCGTGCAGCGCCGGAGACATACCGTGAGCCGCCGGCATATAGCGCTGTGCCTCCCCCGCCTTCCTCGTTCATTCAACAGCCTAAGGCTACTACGGGCATGCAGCCTCTTCCGCCGGCGCCAGCGATGGTCCCCGAGCAGGGGTATACACAGGTGGGATATGACAACGCAGGGAGACCGATCTACTATACTGTTGGCGGAGGAGGGATAGCGCAGCAACCGGTGCCATACCAGATGGTGAGTACGGCGGCAGGTGCGGTTGTCGAGGGACGCGCCGTAGGAATGGGTCTTGATGGTAAAGCTGTTGCTGCAAAGGGGCCTCAAACATAGTCTGTATAAGATTCTGTTTTGATATTTTCTTTTTCTTTTTAAAAAAGGGTGATAAAACAGGCATTTTCTGATGCTTGGCAAAGATCTTCTGAAATTTGTTTTGTTTGGAAATGCAATGCATTTTGGTGTTTGTTGACTGTGCTTGTTCTTATAAATGTGAATCTACTAGTAGTAGTAGAACGATGTCGAAAATTACACCCGTCTTGTATGGTAAAAAATTCAAAAACCTTTGGATACCGAATAGATTTTCATGAAAATTTCCATGTTTTTCCCCTAGTATAGGAAATTGTTGCTCACGTTTTTAGCGGCGCTCACTTCTTAAAGAGTGTCAAGTGTAACCGTTGCGGTGATCAATGTGGTGGTAGTGGCGACGGTTTGAAAAAATCTCGTTTTCATACGCGCTTTATAGCTTGTAAAGCTACTTAAAATGTGTGATACGGAGTATTTTGTTAGAAAAAAGAAGGTTGATACTTGTTGAATGAAGAGGTAGGGTGATGTAAAATAATGCAAGTTGAAAGGGGAAACGGGAAAATGTAGAGTCAAATGGCATGTTTTGTACGTACTTTTCTAAGGTCTGGTTGCCTGCCTAGTAGGGCAATTATCTGGGATCATAAAACAGTGGAGTCTGTAGGAAATAGGTGAAATCTTTGCTTTATGATTTTTTTTTAAAAAAAAAACTATATTAAAACAATTATAAATTATGATTTAAATATGATATTTTTAGTGTAAAAACTCATAGAATAAAATTTAATATTATATATATGGATAGCTTAATGAATAGTTTTTTTTGAAAGAAAAATTATAAATTTAAAAAAAAAGAATATGTAATTTTTAAATGAAAAAGGGAATAGATATGGATGGCTTGATGAATAGTTTTTTTTGAAAGAAAATTATAAATGTTTTAAAAAGAATATGTAATTTTTAAATGAATAAAAAAAATAGGATTGAAAAGTATTACAAAAAAAATCCATAAATTATGGTTTAAATATGACATTTGTAGAAAAAAAATCCATATGAATAAAAAGTATTATAATTTTTATAAAAATATATACTCCCTCCGTATCGCAAAACTTGTAGTTTTAGAGTAGTAAACTTGTATTAAAAAACTTATTGTTTTAGCTATAGTTATTATCTTTATAGGTAATGCTTGCTCTTTTTATAGGTAATAATTAGTGTTTTTAGGTACTTTATCCTATAAAAGTAAAGAAAATATAGGTATTATTAATAAGTGTGCATAAAACTAAAACTACAAGTTTTGCGATACGGAGGGAGTATATAGTATATAATGCATATTTTTATGAAAAATATTGAAAGAAAAATCAAAATTTTGATTTAAATATGACTACCAACTCTCCACTCCTCGAGTCTTGGATATGATACGAAGTTAATATTTTATATAAAAAAGTATCAAAAAATTGAATGTTTTTTTTTTTCTGGGAACAAGTAGGGTATATAATACGTTGTCTTTCCCACACAAAAAAAAGTAGTGATAATAGAGCCCGCATATTGGCTCAACAAATCACTGGGATGGCATTCTCTCAAATGAGGAGCTCATTGTGTACAGTGAATACTGATCCAGGTCCCGAAGGTTGAGGGTTGTTCGGAGTAAATGATTTCACCTTTTAGAGCCAGGTCCCGAAGGTTGAGGGGTGTCTGAAGTGAGCGATTTCACCTTTTGAAGCAAGTAGTGATAATGATGCTCCGTAGTAGATAGGGTCTATAAACACTGAACCTGTCTTAACAAAAACCTCGAAGAATGATGACTAATTGCTTGCTCAAGAATTAATGGGAATATTCCGATTTCTGAATTATGAGAGTTGCTTCAACTTGTGTTTGTTTATTATTTAATCCGTGGAGTATACTCCCATTTCCACAGTCGTTCATTAATGAGTGATTGGTTATGTAATCACGTAATGTTTGGTGATATGCATACAAACTGAACAAGTAAACGTTTCGCCAAAAATCACAAGCAAGAAAAATTCATACTCCCTCCTTTGTTCCAAAAAATAAAATATCAAATTTAGCCCTTTCAGAATCCGTCACTGGATATATCATCATAGATTTGGAAATACTTTATTGGAGAGTTTGACTACAATTTTCTCATAACACAAGATGAGGCAACGATACAAGTTTCAGCAACCAAAACTACTGTTCATTTTTTTTCTGGTTAACGAGGGTAACCAGTTTGGTGATAAAGCCCAGACACATGACCTAGATGGCAAGAGTCATGCGCCA
Source organism: Persicaria maculosa (assembly GCA_963922045.1). Taxonomy (NCBI): domain Eukaryota; kingdom Viridiplantae; phylum Streptophyta; class Magnoliopsida; order Caryophyllales; family Polygonaceae; genus Persicaria; species Persicaria maculosa. Next base: position 27,513,135 of record OY998259.1, on the reverse strand, counting down.
GATAAACCAGCTTGTGCCGACCAGCTACACCCAATGGTAAGAAGCAAAGTGAACTTTGATCATTTCAGCAAGAGAAAGAGCAGAGGCAAAAAAACCCATACTTTTCATAGTTCATAGCGTAGAACGGTAGAAGTCATAAACACCCTTGTACACAAACAAGCTGAAACATTTTCAATTAAAGTTCCATATCAAAAATTCGAAAAATCTATACTCTCTTCACAATATAGAAAGAGTTAGCAATTTACAGAACCATACAACTTCCTATTTTGCTATTTCCCCACTTCGGGAAAGTGGGAAACTTGAAAAGGAAGAAAGGAAAAACCTGTGGCCGGAAGATGTGGTTAGCGGTCCTCACGCCGAACTGCATTAGGATTCGACATCATATCCATCATCATCTTCTCAGGGGAGTCTTCCCAATTGGCAAAAGTCTTCATATCAACCTGAAACCCATAATACACAAGATGACGAGTGTTAACATCTACCCTGAAAACCCCGAGAAAATGCCAGTTAGTCGTCGTGAAGGTAAACCTTTCGCCTCTGCTGAGTAAAAAGATCCTCCCTTTTTTTGTATGAAAATTGTACTTCCTTTGCTCTCTTGCCACCCAGTCCATATACGCAGACATCCGAAACTGTGGCTTCTACTGGCAGAAAACCCTGAGAAAGAAACACAGTGCACGTTACTACGATCACTCAACAAAGATGTTCTTATAGACTGCTCGTGTGGCGCATTTGAAAAATTCTGCACGTCTGCACTACTTTATTCACAAGAATCGCTGCCATCACTTGCCTGGTTAGGAATGAGGGAACCTGGCTGATAGGTTTTGTCAACAGCATGATGTCGAATGATGATTCTTGAAAGATCTTCATTTATAGAGATCCTTTCATTTCCAATGGTCCCTCCAAAAGCAATGCCTACAGGCTTTGGATTTGCCTCATATACCCTCCTGGCGGGATGTAAATGGCTGTACACATAGTTCTTGTCCTTCCCTGCAAAGATTGAGGAAATGCGTTGAGCACTAGCATAATAATCGGATTTAAAGCTCATAAATACATATAGGATTTAAGGTACCGGAAGGTGAAAACACATGGAAGGCTGGATATATGGCGTATAGATTCCCTCCGGTTCCATAGAATGTTTCTTTGTCCTCAAGCCCCTCTTGTGTAAACACACCAATCACCCATTTTCGGTTGATGGGACTCGTTTGACTGGTATCATTAGAGTTGCCTGATATCAATATTAGCAATGGTGCACAATAACCTTCTATACCTGACCAGAACCTATTTAGTCCTTTACCGTCCCGTGAAGACCTAAAGAAGCAGGCATTCAGGTTGTGAGTGCTTTGTATAAAGTGAACTTGGCAGCACATAAAATTCCAAAAACAATATGATTACTCAAAGATAAGCCTGTATCATAAACCCTTATGGGTTAAAATGACAGAAAAGCACTGTTTCTTGAGTCCTTCCTAATTGGCATAAATTCATTGAACAAACCAACAAGGAGATATTATATTTTAAGCAGATGCATTACATAAGTGCGCTTATGTTGCAAGCATGGGTTATTGCACAATGAAGAGAGATGCATAGTAAATAGTAGGATGCTGATCATAGTATACTAATACTAGATTTTCAACTGTGTGAATTGTTTGGTACATGAGTATCTCCTCTATATACTGAGCAATAAATTTTGAGAACATCAATGGAATGTAGTTGAAGTTATGACATACGAGGGATAAAAATGAAGGTGATCACATACTGATAAAGGAGGTTATCCTCGTTCACTTCGGTATTGTTAGGGAAGCACATTCCTTTGATCTCTTCTCTGACTGCACTTCTCTGTGAAAGTGAAATTGCCCACGCTTGTCCACGCGTCAAGAGATCATGCCTTCTCGCCAACAAAGTTGACGAGTGACCGCCTGAAGAAGTTGAAACCCCTTTGCCATCCTGCAATTGATGAAAATACGGATGTCAATCAAAACAAGTGCACCATCATTTATGCTACACTGCATTGAAAAATATCCATTATGGCATTACCCTTGGTTCATCAGCAGCCTTTTGGATGCTTGAACGAACAAACTGCGAAAAACAGTCACCAAGATTCGGCGCTGTCCTCAAAGCCCAGATGTGAATCTTCCCGGCACTAAGGTTAACTGTCGAGTTCCACAAATCACAATCCCAAGCATCATACTCTTCACTAGTCTCAGCACATGAAACAACAGCCGACGACATCAGATGACTGACATCAGGAAGGATCAGCTCCTCATGTTCCTGACTCTGGCTCCAGCCTCTTGAGCTCAATGTCATAACCCAACAAACCCAGAAAATCATTCCCAACTCCTTGGGAGAAAACGATCCACTCGGTTTGCACTCAGCATCATCGGAATCAAACTGCAGCTTCAAAGGAATCCCAGCTTTCTCAGCTGATAAGGCAATCACCCTGAACAATGTGTTCAGCGAGGAAGACCCAGACATCCTCCCACAACACTTGACATATCCTCTAACAAATTCAACCCAACTAACTTGTTCTTTTTCATGTAAGAATAGAAATTCACAAATGCTGGCACCCAATTTACCCAGTAATTCTGGGAATCCATTGGGTAGGCAGACTCCCCCTTCGCAGCTTATCTTTCTATATTTGGGACTGAAGCATTGCTGAAACAGAAATCAAACTTCAAAAAATCATCATAGATTAAGAAATACCCAATTCTACTAAACTTTAGGGTTTACTGGCAAAGCTACATGAAGACGAATTTTCGATAAAAGATCCCAAATTGTGGGAAGTAGTACCTGAAGGGCAGTGAGGGGGATGGAATTGGATTGGGGATCGGAGAGTGAAGAGAAGGTCTTTTGAAGCAGAGGGAGAGAGCCCGTGGAAGCTGCTTGTGATTCAATTTCTCTTTGTTCGTCGGGGATTTGCTGCGTCGACAAACCAGCGCCCATTTTTTGATCTGCTTGTGCGCAGTGAAACTCGGGCGTCGGCCAAATTGAAAGGGGAACTCTCTTCAATCTCTACCTCTGATATCATAACTTGAAGACTCTTCCATTTGTGTTCCACCTGTCGAGAACTCATGAATCATGACCTTTCCGAATTCGAAACCTCAGATTCTTCCATGTTTATATGTCCTTCCGTGTAGATATTTTTTTTTGTTTTCATACTCATTACTCCGTATTATTTCTTTTGGGTAAATTGCATATAACCACAACCACCCATAAAACGCACTTTACATCACATCCCCCTTCAAAGGTTAAGGTTTTCACAAAATCACAACAGCAAATGAAAAAATTAAAAGATGTTTGGTTTGCGCAATGTGCCTGTTTGTTACAATTTGATTATCAACAGTATTGAGAAAGTAGTGATAACTTTTACGGAATTTTCGCGTGGTGCCCCTATGGTACAACTTAATTCGCGAGGTATACAAAACTTTGGAAATTTTCGCCAAATACCCCTGAGGTTTTGTAAAATTTCGACATATAACCCTCCGTTAAATGGGTTAACATTTTCATTAAAAAATAAAAGAAAATAAAAGAAAGAAATAAGAGAAGAGAGAAGAGCGAAGCGAGAGCGATTCAGAGAAGAGAACGAATAAAGGATCGAGAGAGAGCAAGAAAATGATCAAGAGAGAGCAAGAAGAGAGTCGATAAAGCCAGTGCACCACCTCCCATGACTACTACCTCCCAGGCTCTCTCTCTCTGTACAAAGTTGACTACGAAGGTGATTGGAGAACTCGACGAAATCGACGAGGGCATCCGCAATTACAATTGAAAAGCATATGTGAACGATATTTGCTCGTCTATGGCTGATTCACAAGGATCTAGAAGTAGTAGCAATCCAAAGGTATGTTTGTTAGAAATTAGGGTTTTCGATTACTGAAAATTTTGGGGAAATCTTTCTAAGCAGTAGTTTTTTGCTTAAATTGTCAAAGATGAAGATGAAAGGAGGCCTAAATTCATGTTTATTCATGAGAAAGTGGAATGCTGCAGCTAAGGTTCTAGACTAATAATATGTTAATGTGGATTTGCTGTTATTGTTGTCCTCACACCCAAAAAATCAGCAACCATGGTTTTGCTTTCATTTGTACTGAAATTTCAGTAATTCCACATTCACATGTATGTAAACATGAATTTAGGCCTCCTTTCAGCAACCAAGTTATGTTGTTATTGCTTTCATTTGCACTGAAATTTCATGAGAAAAATTTCACTTCCATGTATGTAACCATCTTCACTTAATGTTCCATTCTTGAATTTTTTTTCTGCTATGATAGATGGAGTTGAGGGATGAGATATATAATTTGTTTTTTCTTCTATTACAAGGTATATGTAATCTGTTTTTGTTTATTATAATGCAGTCGGGAGGTTGTCGAGTGTGGAAATGGTTTGACCCTCCATTATGTTCTTCGGAAAGCAATTAATCCCGATGTTAAGGGATGAGATAATTCAAGTGAAGAATGCATTAGATGTGAAAGAGGATATCATCCAAGCATATAGAAGTGAGATCCAAAGGCTTCAAGATGAGAAACTGAGGGAATTGAGCGATGGCATTCACATATGGAGGATTATCTTTGGTGCCGTGGCACTTTCATTTGTACTGAAATTTTTCCTTTTTTAGTCGAGACTGATTTAGAGTAAGTTGTCATGTGTAAGCTGTCATTGAAGATATTGCGTTAGGTTGTAAGCATATGTTTAAATTGAAGTAAATGAAATTTGTCATTCAAAAGTGTTATTTTCTTTGCTATCATTTTTTTACTTTATTCTTGGTTTTGCTTGCTGTCAATCTTTTTACATTATTGAATATATTTCTTCTATTACAAGGTGTATGGTGTTTTTGATGTCATGCCATTACTTGGTCGGCTGATTCTTTGCTAGAATGTGTGGATATCCAACTCCAAAAAAATAGCAATAACAACATAACTTGGTTGCTGAATTTGTGGGCTGTGAGGACAACAATAACAGCAAAGACAGCAAGTAAAACCATGGTTACTGAATTAGTTAGAACACAACCTTACATCTCTACAAGTATAAACATTTTACCTTCCCTCACACTCTCATTTTGGCAGGAGGCTAATACAGTGTATGCGTGGCTTATGTGGGATTCGAACCCACATCTTGTGCCTAAGCACAATGCTCTACCGATTGAGCTAATAAGCCAAAATTTTCAAAGCAAGAGGTTAACATGTTCTATCTTCATTATGAGATCTCACTCATCTAAATAATGGTTATAAATAAATAAAAAATGCACAAATTTATTAAGATCTGAACCAAATTAGTTGTCAGTGCAACCTACAACCTAAAATGTTGAGATATATACAATTCAGTAAGCAATATCCTAAATATGGAGCTCATAATATTCAATTCAGTAATTCTTACTTTTTTTGGCCTCAAATCAATAACAACATGAAGCAGATTTTACTAAGCAATATCCTAAAGTTGCCTGTTTCAATGAAACCTTGGGTTTATGTTTTGTTCGGACATGAATGTTATGCATAAACAAGAATAGACCCCCGAGTATGATGTGTTCGTGAGGCATCCTGAAAACCCAAACACCTAAATCTCCTTAAAGTAGAAATTGTATGGTAGCAATCATAAAGGCTGTTTCAAAACTAAATCTAAACCCAAACACCTAAATCTCCTTAAAGCAGAAATTGAGAAGGGGGAAAGCTGAATTGTCATCCCTAAATCCCCAAACCTCCCTGAATTGCCGAAATTGAGACGGTAAAACTTACCTCCAGGGCAATCGTCGGTGTTGACCTCCTCCCTCCTCGCTACTCTGTCTCTCTCTCAAACACAGTCGATGCCTTCGTGTTGTTTCCGGTGGCCGACATTTAGCGCCAGAGAGCCAGTGTCGTCCTCACACTATCACGCAAGCCTACTCTCCTCCAGTCACCTTCGTCAACTCGACCAGAGAGAAATCCCAAATCTAAAAACCCTAAATTCCAAAATTCCAATCTCATTTCGAAAATCCTAAATTTAAAAAACCTAAATTTTCAAATTATAGAGGAGAACTTGCCTTCATCACAGCGTTGTCGCCGACGTCGACCTCTTCCCTCCTCGCGTCTCGTCTGATCCTCCAACGACTTCGAGATCTTCAAGCAACCAGTCTCCTCCCTACTCCCCCCGGCCCTCGTCTCTCCCTCCTTCTGGTGGCCTCGGGCTCGCCGGCTATTCGTGACTTGGGCGCCTCTCCTCCCCTCTCCTCTCTTCCCTTCCTTCCCTCAGCTTCTTCTGATAGAACGATGGACTAACAGCACCGTTATTTTTCACTCACAGGGGCACGGGGCGAAAAACACACAAAAATCAGGGGCACCCGGTGAATTTTCCAAAACTTTTGTATACCTAGCGAATTTACCCTTACCTCAGGGGCGCCAGGCAAAAATTCCGTAACTTTTAAGAGTAGAAATACGCCTAGAGTAATATTACATTGGGTGTTGTTATATACACCACAAATCTAAGGTAAAAAATGCACGTCCTTAAGGACGTGCAAGCCTTGTGACTAATTAACATTTAAAAAAAAATGATTAACCCCTTTTAACCATACACGCCTTTAAGGACGTGCATGATTTGGGGTGTATATAGCGAAACCATATTACATTCTAGGTCTATTTAACTAAAAATATTATTTAATTTGATTAAAAATCTGAGGTTCTTTACTGGTAAGCTATACAATTAACTTCAGTAACAATTAGACATCTGAAGGTACACAAATAATGGGAGTGGAAAATATCATACAAGAAATTAGGAGAGATTATGAGAAAATATTCCAGCGTGAACAGATTAATTCAGCAACACAATTGTCGTTAAGAGAATTGATCAGTCCAGCTATTTCTCTTGAGAGAAATCTTGATCTTATTCGGATTTCGTCTAACGATGAGATCAAGGCTGTTGTTTTCTCTTTAGAAATAAACAAATCGCCTGGTCCTGACGGTATGATAGCAGATTTCTATAAGTCTTATTGGGACATTGTTAGGGCTAGTGTAACACGAGCGGTAAAAGGTTTTTTACACTCTAGAAAAATGTCGAAATAGATTAACCATACATTCATTGCACTATTACCGAAATGTGAAAACCCTTCTACAACTTCACATTATAGACCGATTAGCCTTTGCACGACAATCCATAAAATCATATCGAAAGTTCTGACAAAAAGACTAAAGAAAATCATAGGGAAACTTATTCACCCCTTGCAGGGCGCCTTCGTATCGGATAGATCGATCCAAGATAATGTGCTTATTGCACACGATATCTTTCATTCTTTTAGGAGTAGAAGAGGTTCTGAAGGGTGGGTGGTCATGAAACTTGATATGGAAAAAGCGTATGATAGAGTAGACTGGATTGTTAAACAAGTTCGGGTTCCACCAAACATTTGTCAAGTGGATTATGGAATGCATATCTACGATATCCTTTTCAGTCCTCGTTAACAATGGCCCAACAGAAATCTTAAAACCATCACGGGGTATCCGTCAGGGAGACCCATTATCACCATTCTTATTCATTCTTGGAGCTGAAGTACTAGCTAGAAAACTTTCACACGAATCAAATATGGGGAAAGAAGTTGGTTTCATATTCGGAAATGGTGGACTGTGTATCCCTTTCCTCTCCCTTGCAGATAATATCATCATATTCACCAAAGGGAGCGTGTCAACTTGTCAAACTGTCAAAAAAGTTATTGATGAATACTGCAAAATCTCGGGACAAAAAGTTAATTTCCATAAATCGGCCTTTCATACCACGGTAGGTATAACTAGAAATAGAATAACAGAAATAGAAAGATGCTTAGGCATTTCCATCGAAAGAACATTTGAAAAGTACCATGCATTGTCCGATCCTTAATGGTCGTGTCAACAAGAAACCCTTTGATGAAATCATTTGTAAATCAAAAGATTAGTTGACCAAATGGAGGGCAAATGCTTTGTTGCAACAAGGACGTGCGGTTCTTATTGGATCCAATTTGTCAGCTAAACTCCTATATACAATGCAAAGTTTCATGCTCCCAACTGCTATTCATAAAGAACTTGATCAAATAAATAGAACATTCTTTTGGAATAACGACCTTCAACATCGTCCCCTTATAAGTTGGGATAGGAATTGTAAACCAAAGAAAAAGGGAGGATTGGGAATTCGCAAAGCATGCGAGATGAATAAGGCTCTTCAAATGAAACTGATATGGAAAATGTTAGCTAAACCTTACAATATGTAAGTAAAACTGATTAACCACAAATACCTATAGGGTACTTGCATTCTTAACTATAAAAAGAAGGGATGAAGCTCTTGGAAATGGTCTAAGTTATATCCTTTGGTGAACAAATTCAAAACAGATCTGATTTAGTCAGTAGGTAATGGTATAAGACAAACAAATTTTGGGAGGACAATATATTGCGTCGATACAGTTCCATTATCATCTCATAGCGACTGCCCTCACGTAGCAAATCGGGAAGAAACGGTTAGCGAATACATAATAGAAGGAAAATGATGGGTCGAGAAACTAGAGGACAATCTCTCAAAATCAATGGTTGATGACATTATCTCCATTCCACTCCCAACCAATTATTTCGAAGACAGGCTATATTGGTGACCAGACAAGAATGGTTGGTTCACCATGTCAAGTGCCTATAATTTAATCTCACAAAACAGAATGGTGGAGGAAGAAGCAACTGACTGGATTTGGAAATTAGATACTCAACCGAAGGTGAAAAACTTCATGTGGAAACTCTGTCAACTTGGCCTCCCTACAAAGGCCAGATTTGCGCTTCAGGGTGTGCCGGTTCCAAATATCTTTGGGTTTTGTAATGGTGCAACTGAAGATGAACCTCACTTTAGAGTGTCAAGAACATACCCTTGAAGGGGTACTCACACGAACTGATCAACAAGACATTCAAGCACTAATCCACCAATCTAGAGATATCAGGCCAATTATTAAGTTTATTGGCAACAGATTAAATAATGAAAATAAAAGCCTTTTGGAGACAAGATGGTGGACTACTTGGTTTTTCAGAAACAAGATCACCATCTCAAACGCAATAATTCCAACCAATTCGGAGTTCAATACTATGGTTCAAACATTTGTCGGCAACTGGTCTCGAGCATGCAAATTCAACAATGACATGGAGTCTAGTTTCCAAAAGCACTGCCCGATAAGAGCACATAATAGAAAGCATAATAACAGAATGACAAAAAAATGGAAAAAAACCACCAGTTGACACCTTCAAAATTAAACTTCGATGGATCCACAATCTCTAATCAATAAAGTCCATGTGGCTATATCATTAGAGATTAGGATGGCCGCCCAATAGCTATGAGGTGCCAGAATGTGGAAAAACATAACCCTATAAAGGCGGAAGCTCTTGCATTATTGCTAGGGGTGAAGAAAGTCAAGGAGTTCCCTATTTTAAATCTCCATATTGAAAGGGACTCTTTAATAATAATAAAACACTTGCGGAATAATTCACGTTGCCCTTGAGAGGTCGAACTACTCATGTCAAATATTAAACTGCTCCTTCAAGGAGTTGGAAAAAATTTCTTTCTCTCATGCACCCCGCGATGGCAATAAAGTGTCTGATAAGATTTCACACCTTAGCCGCGTTGCCAAGGGGCGAGAGGTTTTCAATAATCCAGGTCTTCAGGACCTCATCCAAAGGGATGTTATCGGGTAGGTTTGTCATACCTGGATTCTTACCTAATCAAAAAAAAAAAACTTCACTAAAAAAGTGTCAAAATTTAGAGTTGGAAGTTTATGACTAATGGATAAAAGTTAGTATTGTGAGAATACCTTTCATATCAAGATATTAGAAGTTCAGTGGATCATTCAATACCCGATTTTTTTTTATTAGGAAAGAATTCGGACGAGCAATCTCTACTCGGTAGCATCCTTACGGATGAGGTCAGAAAGACCAGAATTGTTGTATATATCGACACCCCTGGCAGAGTGGCAAAAATGTGCAACCTTATCAGCCACTCTATTGCCAATTCGGGTAACATGAAAGAAAGAAACTTCTTTCAAGGTCGATAGTAGAGTTTGGAGTTTGGACATCAGAGATAAAATAAGGGTGTTGCTAGATACACCACAAATTACAAGGTTAAAATTGCACGTCCTTAAGGACGTGCAAGACTTGTGTCTAATTAAGATTTAAAAAAAAAATTAACTCCTTTTAATCATGCACGTCCTTAAGGACGTGCATGATTTGGGGTGTATATAGCCGAACCGTAAAATAAGCTCAACTTCCCAAGGGCATTTAGTGCGCTTTCTAAAATGATTTATGATTATACTGGAGTCTCCCTCGATATGAAGTTTGTCTACTCGGAGTCTCATAGCGTGTTGGATCCCTAATTTTAAGGCAAGCGTCTCAGCTTTGATGACGCTCTGTTTAGTAATGAGATTGAATTTGATAAAAACTCATTTAAGATTTTTTTAATTTATTTTTGTAAAAAGAAATTGATGACTACGAGCAAAATTGTGAACATGTCATGAAAACTTGAATTTTATGGTTACAACATGTCTTCTTTTGTGGTCATGATCAAGATTTGATCATTTGATCATTTGTTGATATTCGAGTCCAAATCGGTTCCTCAGAGATTCCTTGCGTTGTCTCTACCAACAGACATATGGGAAGTTTCTCATGACATTTGTTCTGTCATCGCTTATTAGGGCTAGTATAATCACTGTTCTAAAAAACCCTTCAAGACCCGCCTAAACCCTTGAACTCGCCCCACCGCCAAGGTCGTCAAAACCCGCCTAGACAGCAAAGCTCCGCCATGAAATCCGCCTAGACCCCGCCTAGACCCTTGACCCTACCCTACCGCCAAGCGTTTTTTGGAACATTGAGTATAATTACTACATCTCGATATTTCTGGGCATTTTCTCCTTTGTTAATGTAATTTTTTTTATTCATTATATTCATGACAATTTGTCTTCTATTCATTATATTCATAACAGTTTGTCTATTGTCGATTTTTTTTAGCTTTTTTTTAATAACAATTTTTTTAGCCTATCCGTGCATGTCTGTCCAAAAAAAAGACTTGAATTTTATGGTTTTCTTCGGATTCTACTATATGCACCTATGACAGATGCTATATAGATTTTTTTATTTTTTATGGATCATAAATCCGTCATATGGAGTGCATGTAGGATCTGTCATAGATGCATATAGCCACCCCGTTTTCATTTCAACTGTACCTTCCATTTTTGCTACCATAGCCCAAGGAGAAACAGCTTTGGGCGCCGTAGAAAAAACTAGGGCTGGGCAAAATTTGGATCGGACCGTAATCGGACCGGGACCGGACCGGAATTTACGGTCTTTGGATCGGACCGGGATATTACGGTCTGGTCCACGGTCCAAGATTTTTGGATTTCCGGGTTCCGGTCCAAACCCGGGACCAGACCGGAATTTCCGGTCCGGACCGGAATTGGACCGGAATCCACGTTATTAAAAAAAAAAAAAAAAGGGAAGAAGAGAAAAAGACGCCGTTCCACTTTCATTTCTTCATCCTCCCTTTCTTTCTTTCTTACCCTGCGCTCGATAGCGGATAGCCACCACTGCCAACCTCAGTCTCTCTCTGTTAACACCACGGCACCACCTGGTCCTACTCGCCCTTCGGCCCTCGCTCTCCCTTGCCATAAGCCACACGCCCGTCGGCCCTCGGCTCTCTCCACCAGCGCTCTCGGCGGCTCTCCCAGTAAGTCTTTCCCTCTCTCTCAATTTCACTTTAGGTCTAGGTTTTTATGTATATTTTGACAAATTAATGTCGATTTTAGTATAGATTTGGAGAAATCATAAGTATTCTAGTCTAATGTTGAAGAATCTCATCCCGATTTTAAATCTAGGGTTAAGAAATTCTAGGCCTCCTGGTTTGCTATTTTACTCTTCTCTTCCTTCAATTTTGTCTAGTTATTTGTTTGATTCGAAATGTGGCGTTGCCTGTATGGATTTTGCTTGGTGGTTTTGATGATTTATTACAATTCGAGCACAAAATTTATTTGTGTTGTCGGATTTAGGTTTACTCTTTGTGGCTCTTGTTGATTTGCCATCAGTTGGAGAATGTAGTTGATAGAAGAGCATGTATACAGTGCCAGTTTCCTGAAAAGAATCATGGTTTTTGGAGAAAATCATTGTTTTTATTTTTTGATTGTATCTTTGGTGGGAAAGAACGCAATTAGTTCCTCATTGATCCTATCTGAGCTTTGGTTTTGTTTTTCCCCTATAAATTACAATTAGTAGCAATTAGATGTGGTTTATACTGCCAGAAAAATCATCACATTAATGAGAAACCTTTAGATTCATATTGATAAAGCATGCATGGGTTTAAAACTGGCTAGTATCGCTTATGCCTTTTGTTTTGCTGGTGGGAGGGCTCAACTAGATCTTCCATTTGCATAATATATAAAAACTCTAAACTTTGATGCTATTGGCAAATTACATTCAAGTAGTCATTTTTTGTGGAATTGGCTGCACTGAAACTGAACAACTGTGCTCAACTTGATATTCCATTTACATTCAAGTAGTAAAATGGTTTGCTATTTTACATTTGTTTGTAGTAATGGTCTTGAGAAGAAGGTAACAAACTTTAATTACTTTACATTTGTGCTCAATTGTTATCGTAATTTATTCAATGTTTCTTTGCTTTACCTTCTAGGTGCTCTCACACAAGAACTCAAGGCAAGCTGGCAAGATAATGGATGATTAATAAGTTGATTACACCTTTCAACATTTTCCTTAAGTGTAAACTTTTATTTTATGGATGTGTTTATTTTTAAGTTTAAACTTTGCGTGTTACATGTTGAGTTGGATTTGTTGTTTTAACTTTTAAACATTGCGTTTTTTTGTGGATTTGATCATGCATGAATCATCAATCAAGAATGAATTTATTTTCAATTTATAGGACTTTACAAATTACAGAAATATTAACAGGTTGTGTACACTGTACAGATTTCATTTGGGGCTGTTGTAATTCTGTAGAATAGGGCTGCTGTAAAATACAGCTTCTGTACTGTGTAAAAAACGAGAATTTGAGCTGCTGTCATGCTATGTGAAAAAAAATATGGTTGCGGGACAAACGGTCTTTACGGTCTGCGGACCGGAAAGACCGGGACCATATTTATCGGTCCCGATCCGATCCGCGGTCCAAGTTTCAAAAAATTACGGTCCATCGGATCGGACCGGGACCGGAATGTCCGGTCCGGTCCAGACCGGTTGCTCAGCCCTAGAAAAAACTCAACAAAAGCCCAAAACCCGCCCAAGTTATCTTCGCGGGAAAGTAGGGGTTTTCCAATTTCCTTCCACCATGCTCTTCCTTTAATTAGGGCTTTCCAATTTCCTAGTTGGCGCTAAATCGATGGATGGATCGAAGGTTTCAGAGGCCAAATTGTTGGTGTATATTCATCCTTTGGAAGGCGAAGATCATCTCCGAACCCATCAATGGTGAACTCAGCTCGTTACAATTCAAGTTCGTCTTCCTCAGTTCCTACTCACCTCAAATTTGGTCATTTCGAGAAGTGATGTTGTATTCATCACTTCCCTTCTGTAATTCCTAGTTGCAAATTCAATGAAAGCTTTAACTGTGTAATGCTGGCATACGAGGTTGTTGACATGGAGATTGAAAAGGCCAAGATTCTTCGAGGTCTGTTTCCTTATGTCAGTGTCAAATTAAGATCCAATCTGTGTTTTCAACTTTTCATATGCGTAATTTGTTGCAAGCCAGCGTAGATGTGTTCTTCCGGTTGTTTGAAGAGTGTTATATATCGTTCTCAGTTCAAGGTTTTAGCACAGGCATGCTCATCCGAAATCTGTATTTGTAACAGGGAAACTGAAATCAGGTAAACGAACGATAGATTCTGAGTTAGAAGTTTGATAATCGAACTCGAAACTGATGGTTTCCGGACCTAGAAACCAGCTGCAAAGAAAGAGGAGCCTATTCTAAGATTCAAACGGAATCAATTGCAGAGAAAGTTTGGGGAAGAACTAAGAAGAAAGTGGAAATCTGATTTTGGATAGCCTCTACTGAATTCGGAGCTCAGTACATGTAGCGAAGTGTTTGCTGGGAATTAAAAACATGAACTAGCCTATTGCACAGCAAACATAAAGGCCGAAGCCCACTTGACTGCAGGCATAAGCCTGACTCAAAACCACAAACCGTTATACCTGTTACAGAATCGAATTTATATCAGTTGCGATTTGCGAATCTGATAAAGTTCCCCCCTGTTTATGCAGAAGGCAAGATTTTCAAGGCTCCTCCAGCGTCAATCCATCTTGTTGTGATTGGATTTGTAGTTGCAGTCATAACTGAGGAAGACATTCGCAATGAATTTAAATTCAAAAGTGTATTTATTTGCCTAAACACGTTTTAAGCATTGCTTACCCCTTCAGATTTTGAGTGTATTTACGCTGTTGTAGTTCTGTTGCAGAAACATGGCCAAGAATTTTTCTGCAGCCGGTCAAATAGCAACATATCCTTAAAGCTGGAACGATGATAAGATTCCTAGTTAAGTGGTGAGGAGCTTTTTCTTGGCGTGATTATCCTTTAGCAATTGATCATCTGTTACATATATATAGAAACTAGGCCTTTTATGGATGGTATCCAGTCAGTGTAATTTGAGGCTTGTTGCCTAGGCGGATTTTGTTCAAGTTCTAAAGAGTAGCTGTTTGAGAAAGTATTTCTGATACAATATAAAAATGTGCAGGATCTCTAAGAAATGGATGGAAAGTGAGGGAAAGAGAGACACATGAGAACTTATTAGTGATTTAATTTACAATGGAACACTTTCTGCCGATAGTTGTGTAGTCAAGAACCCTAAGAAAAGAAAGAGTGAAGAAGCAGTACACATTGAAGAATCTGATTGTTTATGGTAATATTTTCTTTCATGTAACGTTAATAGAAGTCTGAAACTCATTTTGTCACATGTGCTTTTAAAGATGTTTAGTTTATTATACAACGTAGCGAGAATTGTATCAGCAATTTCATATAACCTCTTTTATTCTCTTGTTTTCTCACTCAAGTTGTTTTTTCTATTTATGATTGCAGGACTAAGAACTTGTATTACAGAATTTACAATGGAATTCACCTTATTCTAGAGATGCTGTTTAATGGAACACCTGGGCATGGAAACAATGACTCAGAATTTGTGGATAAAATCGAGTGTATCATTGAGTACACTTGACCTCAAGAGGTTACTTTCTTACCTAGATGCTCCTCTTTAGCTATTTTCTTGAGGTATGCAGTCTGCATCCTTGCCTTTGAAGGTATTGACTTTTGTTTTCTGGAACAAGGAAACTGGTTAAATCAATGATAGTCAAGGAATATGTGCTGATTCGAAACCCTGATCTTTTGTTGCTGGCCTCATTCACCCCTCCCTGTAGTTTTTGTTGCTGTAAATCCTGATGAATGAGAATGATTATATCTCCTTGTTGACATTCTCACTGACACGTCACACTTGTGTAGTAGATCTAGTGGATTTACCATAAGTAATGACTAATGAATGGGTTTCAAGGATTGAGACAGAACCTGCAAGTCTGCAATTAAACAATCATTTGATGAATAATGGGAACCCTTACTATCCATTAATAGATTGCATAATAGTTGAAATAATCCAAATACAAATTAGGGGACATTGATTCTAATATCCCAACCTTTCATATTAGCTAAGGACATCCACAACTTTAGATTGAAACAATCATCCTAACTCTGTACAATAATGAACTCACTGCTAAATCTTTCTGTCCATCTCATATGCACATCTAGCATGCACTACTGTACTGATTGCTACGTCATCCCTTTCTTTGGATTTCACTGACGGAGAATGAATTTTTTTGTATTGTTCTTGATCTTTACACAAACCTTGTTCCAATGCAGTGCACCAGTTGATCCAGGTCCTCTTAGCTCAAGGCAACTTATCCTCAGTCTGTGGTCTATGGTCACACAGCATCTGGTATTAGGATAGGTATCACCGTATATCTCTACTGACTGTACATGACAATTCAGTTTTTTCATGTGCATGTACATCTGATGATTTGAAGTTGTTTGGACAAATCTCTACCCATAGGCTTTATCCTAATTAAGTAGACATAAGGATAGGTGTTCAAATGATGCATCATTAGCAAATTAGTCTTAGTATGATCACTAGATCGAAGGTGCAAAAATAATCCTGGGTGTAATTATCAGTGTCATGTAGGTTTGATGTCCTATTCCAACAGCTAAACATATCTTCCCCCAAGTTGCTGAATCATGATTACAAGAAACTAGTAGTTATGACAATGAAATTTTATCTGCTATAGGATCTTATATCATCTGTACTGTTTGATTGACTTGCATAAAGAAATCAGTAGATTTGGGTACTCAACATTTGATATTTCTATGATCTAAAAGTTATAATCTGGGCGGTGGTTGGCCAATCAAATTAAGAATTGTGATTTGGGAAACAAAATATGTTACCTGAGGAATGAAATTACTGATGCTGGAGATTTAATTTTATCTTTCTTCATTTGAACTGGAATATCACCTTAAGCTGTGTTACTTGCCAGTATGGGTTTTCTGCTTCAATGGAACGTGGAGGTTCTTCACAGTTCCCTTTCTGGGCCCCGATCGCCATCATCTAATTGTTGGTAATTAATTTGTTCATTTGATCTTCATATAGCTAGAGGTTTTAACAACTGTGGTTTTGCTCCTGTTTGTCTGTTGAGTTGGTTGGTGGGTGATATTTTTCTTTTGGTTTTCCACCATTCCATGTGCTGGTTTTTTGGCATCAAGCAGAAAGAGTAACAATGAGGGGGTGTTGCAGAAAACGATATTAGGGCTACCAAGGACAATCCCGTGTAATCCGGCCTGTTAACATGTACTCTATAAAATCCATCAAAAGACATTTTCTTTTAAAGCGTCTAGTTGATGAAAAATGACAAGCCTTTCTTGCAAAGAGGGGTTGGAGACTATAAATAGCACATGCGATGGACAATATATCTCCCTCGCTGACACCCACTTGCAAAGAGGGTGGCGAAGCGAGAAAATATTTGGAGGGGAGCACAATTATACATGAACGATATCGTTTTGGATTAAATCGACATAAAAAATTATATATAATATGACAATAAATGATGTTATTTTATGATAAAATGTCATCTGTTTATGATAAAACATAATTTTTTTGTATGAAAAAAGAAATATAAATAAAAAAAATGAATTATCAGAATAAAAATTAGCTAAGTTAATATTAGCGTTGTTATATGAGTTGAGTAGCTCGAGCTTGGCTCAGGTTTTACTCAATGAAAGCTCGGCTCGAGCATCATTTACTAAATGAGTTGAGTATAATCATATTTTTAAGCTCAATTTCGTCTCACCTTGATTTAAGCTCAAACAGCGTGAATTTTGTAAAATTTACAAAATTTCCTTTAAGTTATCATGAGCAATTAAGGTTGCACAAAATTTTGTAAATTTACAAAATTTCTTTTAAGTACTTGGGAAAAAAACTCATTTCAATCTTGTTCATTTACCAGACAAGCCAAGTATGAACGCAAGTCCAAATATAAGTTCGGCTCGAGCTCAACTCATTTCTAAACGAGCTAAATATAATTAAGTCATACTAGACTCGTTTGGCTTGAATAACAATCCCAGTCAATTTGTAACTTGTTGCACTCTTAATATATAATAATGTATATAAAAATTTTAAACTTTCATAACTTCTTATATAATTGTTGAAATGATTAGTATAATATCTCGTTTCGAAGCTCTTGAGATGAATTATAGTATGTGAATGTTAATTTAAGTACAATATAAAACATTATAAATTTATAATCTATTAAAATAAAATTAAAATAATTAATGTGCCTTCAATTTTGAAAAATTCGTAATTTTTTACTCATGTCAAATCAGGGCGTATATATCAAAATGAAGCTATCGACGAGAAGAATACACGTACTTAGGTAATTCGTCAAATGAGAGGAGGGGCATGTGACCCCTAGGCCCCCCTTGGCTCCGTCCCTGGTAGTAGGGGTGAAAATGGGGCGGGTTGGGAGCCTGGGACGAAGCCAGAAAGTTTTGAGCGGGGGTGACCATAGTAGTAGACAATAAGATCAAGAAAAAAGTCATAAAACACATAACATGTTCAATAGTACAAACTAGTGTTAAACGATATTACAAATTAGTGTCAAACGATATTACAAACTACTACAAAGCTATAAAACGAAAATAAGGATATAAAACGCAATAAATAAACATTGTATTCTTAACATGTAACGTATAACTAGATACGGAGTATAAAAATTTAAACTTGCATAACTTCTTATCAAATTCTCAAAATAAGTAATATAAGCTGCTCTTGAGATGAATTATAATATGTGAATGTCAATTTAAGTAAAATATAAAAGCATTATAGTCTATTGAAATAAAATTAAAGTGATTAATACACCTACAATTTTCAAACATTCATAACTTTTTACTCGGATGTCGGATTATGACGTATTATATATCAAAACGAAGTTATCGACGAGGAGAATACACCTAAGTAATTTGTCGAATGAGGAGAGATCACGTGATCCCAGGCCCCCCTTCAGCTCCGCCTATGGGGGCCGATTATAGGCAAAAATCGTCATTCAAACACCCGCCATGTATATTTAAATAATTAAATCTTTACCCCTCTCACCTCACTCCGGCATCCAATAAGACGACAAAGTAAAAACTTAATTCAGTTGTGGATATAAAATTCGATCTATAGAAATTATTATTGTACTATGGGTGTGTTTGGATTCCATTGTATTTTAATTATAATGTAATTATTTTAACTCGTTTTATAAGAGTGTTTGATTGTATAAATAAAAATCTCGTAAAAACCGGGATAAAATCGTAATTTAACCAAATAATCACATAAATCAAGATCAAATAATTGCATTATAATTAATATATCATAGAATCCAAAAACACCATAATTTAAACACCTTAAAATTTTTATCAACCAAACACCGCCTTATCATTTTGCATTATAAATATAATGCATTTGGAATCCAAACACATCCTATATTACTATTGTTTTAAGATTACGTATTCTTATTGAATTGTTATGTCGAATAGAAGAACGTAAGTTGATTGTATTATTAGCACATCATTAATTTAATAAATATACATCCTACATTGGCAAGGGCTCTCGTTTGGTTTATCACATGCAGAACAATTCTTGGGAAATTTCTTCCAAAGTGAATTACCATGAATTGCATTTTTTGACAATTGAGAAGATATGTTTAGTTGAATTTTAGATGATAGGAGTTAAATAAGATTAGGGCTGGCAAATGGTACCAAAATTACCATACCAACCACGTACCAACCACAAACCGACTATGTTGGTAACCACACTTGTGGTAACCAACATGGTGGTAACCATCTTGGTGGTAACCACGTGAAAGTGGTACGGTAATGGTAATGAAATCTGAATATCATGGTTACCATGGTTACTAAGTATATATATTAATTTTTTTTATTTAATGTTTTATTGTTATTATCTTTAAGTTTTTAATTTATACTTTGTGTTTTGATTTTGACATAAATTGGTCCTTTCTACGTTTTCTACTAGAAACAGTAGGAACTAGGAACATTGTGAATGTTTGAAAACTTTGAACTTGTTTTGTTTGAACTTGCAGAAACATTTTGAATGTTTGAACATTTAAACTTGGTTTATTTCAAGACTTTAAACTTGGTTGGTTTGAATTGGTTTGTAATTTAGGTTGTGAACTTGATTTATTTGAACTTTTAATAGGTGGTAACCATATTATTTTTTGTAATCATATTTTTTCGTTCAATAACTTTGAAGACTACCTGAAGGTAGCCAGGGGATTTCAAAAAATACAAACAAAATTACAGCTTGGTAACCATGGTAATGTACCGATAGTAACCACAAGTCGTGGTTACCACATATGCGGTAAACACGACTTGCGGTTGGTACGTGGTATGAAAATATGCATACCACCAGTTTGTGGTTGGTACGTGATAATCACCATTTTTTGGTGGTTACCGTACCATGCCAACCCTAAATAAGATAAGTGAAATTTTTTAATTATATAAGGTGGAATTGCAACTAACTAATTGGGTGATTAGTTTGAATGAACCTTTTAATGAACATACGGATGCTCCAACTTGTATTCGGGATTATGAATCATTTTCCCTTCTTCTGGGACTTCAAGTTAATGTTATAACAACACAAGGGTCTAGTCCTCATTCAACACCAAAAAAAAAAAAAAAAAAAAAGTTGGAATTGCAACTTATTTAGGGGAGTAGATAAGTTAAATTTCTTTTAAAATGATAATTTGACCCTTGGTTTTTGAGTGACAAAAGAAATTTAACCAAATGCATATATTTAATGACTTCCTAGTGTTTCATTTGCCAACCAAATGAGCACTAAAGAATAAGGCGGAACATAACCACATTGGCAAACTATTAGGTTTTTTTAACGAATAAAATTACAAGTTTTTTGCCCCAGTCGGGTGGCCTAGTGGTGAGGAGCAATGGGGTGGGAAGGAGGTTTCGGGTTCGATCCCTACCTCCGCCCCTTTCCTTGAGATTTCCATCCAAAGTTTTTCTTGTTCCCTACCAGTGGGTCGAGTCGGTCGGTGCAAGCCGGTTTACCTAGTACGTGGCTCTTGCCGGCTGAGTCACGTGCTCGAGATTTACCGTCAAATATGGGTTCCTCGTCATCAAAAAAAAAAACAAGTTTTTGCTATTATGTGATAATTGGGCTGGATTAATAGGGGTTATTGGAGTGGATTATGAGTGAAAAATCACCACCCTAATCCGTCCGGTCACCCACCTCACCCATTACTTTTTTTTAATGGATTTTGACTCTAAAAAATAATGCGGATAGAATGAGTGAATAGGTATCCTTCTCCCATTTTCGGCCTAGGTGGAAGACTAGATAACATGAATATCTTTCTAGATATGGTGGATTGGTGGTTCGTTTTCCCATGTGAGGAAGGAGATGTACTGCCCTTGTTATGATATCAACTCCTTTATGCTTTTTCTTTGTCTACTACTTTGGCCAATGTGAAAAGTTGAGTTATTGTACCAAAACTCTCTATTTCCCTCACTTTATCTTTTTTAAAAACAAATTAGATTTTAATTATTTTTGTTATTTTTTAAATTTCGGGTGTTGAGGATGTACATTCAGGAGACACGGCCTTTGGAGACAGGTGATCTTAATCGGACCATAATGTACCCATACACAACTCCTCTAATCAAATGACCACTGACTAAAATGTGGTTTGGACCTTGGGAGGCAAGTGCATTTTTCTTACTACCACCATACAAGCAAGTGCGATGAAGGCCAATACAACCAAATGAAATCACTGATAAATCTTGTATGGAGAATATGTTCTATGTTTCATTTCATGTTATTAGGCTCCATTTCATGTCATTTTCTCTATGTTATGTCTCGGTTTTGTAATAAGGGAACTTGTTCCCCATGTGACTAGCACATGACCTTTGGACCTATATAAGACAAAGTTTTCCATTGCTCAAAATGTAGGGTTTTAGGATTGATGAAATGCCTATGACGGCAGGGCATTGAAGGCCCTTTCCATATTTCTTCTTCTTCTTATTATAGTAAGAAATGATGCTTGCATGATGAATAAGCTACTGTTTCATTGAATGTTAGTTAAGATCTTGCTAAACAATTTTAGTTTTCACATGGTATCAGAGCGTATGGCTCGATTCTGAGGTGTTTTTTATCGTGTTTTGATCAGTATTACAAGTTGATGTTTAGTGCTGGTAGATCTGGTGAAGCAATCCATCGAGAAGTTGATGATATGGCTGCAACAGGTAACCTTAGTGATCCTCTTTTCTTGTCCAATTCTGACCATCCTGGAGCTCAGTTAGTTGTTGTTTCTTTTGATGGCTCTAATTACTTGACTTGGAGTCGTCGAGTCATGATGGCTCTCGGATCCAAGTGCAAAGTAGGATTCATTAATGGGTCTTGTGCTAAACCTGCACCTAGATCAGTGGATCTTGAGAGATGGATCCGAGCTGACTTTATGGTAAGATGCTGGTTATTAAACTCTATGAGCAAGACAGTTGCTGAAGGTTTGATGTTTGTGGAATCTGCTTAAGGTCTCTGGGAGGAGATAGTTGAGAGATTTGGTCAATCTAACATACCCTTGATCTTTCAGATCAAGAGAAGGCTCTCTAATGTTCAGTAAGGAAACATGTCCTTGGCTGATTTGTAATGTGTTTTAAAAGGGATGGAATGAGTTGCAGGTTCTTGAGAACATGCCGGATTGCAGTTGTGGAGCAATGGGAAATTGCACTTGTGATCTGAAAAGTAAACTGAATGAGATACAGTCTAGAAATCAGTTGATGCAATTCTTGGTTAGCCTGAATGATAACTTTGATGTAGCTAGAAACCAGATTTTAGCAACTGATCCCTTGTCTACTGTGAGCAAGGCTTATTATATTTTACAGCAGGTTGAAAGTGGAAATGATGCCTCAAATGGGTATAGTGGTACCCAGAGTATTCCTTCAGATTCTAGTGTCATGGCTGCAAGTAGAGGTAACAACCGATTTCAAGCTAGCAGTGGAACCAATTCTTGCAATCAACCATTCAAGAAGAAGTGGAAGGATTGGAGAGAAATCAAGAGGATCAAGCAGAACTCTACTTGTACTCACTGCAACCAGAAAGGTCATACCATCGATCAATGTTTCAGAATCCATGGGGTTCCTGATTGGTTTAGAGAACTAAGAGAAAGGGAGAAGAAAAATGCCAGTACCATAGCTTCTGCCAATGCAGCAGGGTCAGATGTGATGCGATCCGGAGATCGAACCAACAAGTTTCAAAGCTTCAACCGAGCACGAGAACAAAATTTGACACACACGACTCTTTTATTTGGATTTTTCTAGATTTATGTGAAAATAAAAACAAGATATGGATGGCTAAATCTATGAGCATCTCACCCATAGACTTACCAAACTCGCTCTCTCACTCGTCGGCATCTCACTCCCGAGCAATCAAGCCTTTGTTTGAACAACTCTAACAAGCATCTCACCGGAAAGAGTTAGACAAACGGGGCCATTCCTCGGCCTCTCACTCCGGAATGGGGTGTCAAAATGGCATCTCACCAAATCAACCAAACACACACACTTTTTCCAAAAATTCTCAACTCTAATCTTATTTCTTATGATAAAGGTTTAGGCATTTTATAGCAAAAAAAAAGCAACAATTAAACAACAAATTAAAGACGGATAAGATGAAAAGTTTCTCGGAATTGATGAAGAAATGTGGACAGCCTCATGTCGGAAAATGAAGGGTCGGTTGTCCTCATAAAGTGTAGAAAATCATCAATTCCCATTGGATGAAGACCCTTCAATACATCTCATCTATTCCGACGTCATTCAATGCATCAGGAAAGCTGTCCAGATTTCGGAATGTTGATTTATTGCCAATTTCGGACCTGTTCTTGGATGATTTCAGTACTTTGGTCTTCATAAAAGATGTAGCCCTTCGAATTATCTTTCCAACAAGTACTCACACACCTCAATCGGACATATATAGCTCTTGTTATGACCAAAACACCGAGCATGTGTCGAAAGAGCTCGGATCACATCATCCTCCCCTCCTTTGAAAAAGATTCGTCCTCGAATCTTGCATAGACCTTCCAAAAAGAAACATTACACCCCTGTACGTTGGATCTGCGTAAGATATCTTGATGGTTGATCCTACGACGACTCTCAAATCTGCGTTGCCTGTCCAAAAAGGTACGATACGCCCCTGTACGTTGGATCTGCGTAGTGCACGTACTTCAATGGCTGCAACCGCGACGGCTCTGAAGAGGGATGTGGCTGAAACTGATTGAATAACATAAAGCTTTGTGAACTTGATGGATTAGCTTTGATACCAAATGATGCGACCCGGAGATCGAACCAACAAGTTTCAAAGCTTCAACCGAGCACGAGAACAAAATTTGACACGCACGACTCTTTTATTTGGATTTTTCTAGATTTATGTGAAAATAAAAACAAGATATGGATGGCTAAATCTATGAGCATCTCACCCATAGACTTACCAAACTCTCTCTCTCACTCGTCGGCATCTCACTCCCGAGCAATCAAGCCTTTGTTTGAACAACTCTAACAAGCATCTCACCGGAAAGAGTTAGACAAACGGGACCATTCCTCGGCCTCTCACTCCAGAATGGGGTGTCAAAATGGCATCTCACCAAATCAACCAAACACACACACTTTTTCCAAAAATTCTCAACTCTAATTTTATTTCTTATGACAAAGGTTTAGGCATTTTATAGTCAAAAAACAAGCAACAATTAAACAACAAATTAAAGACGGATAAGATGAAAAGTTTCTCGGAATTGATGAAGAAATGTGGACAGCCTCATGTCGGAAAATGAAGGGTCGGTTGTCCTCATAAAGTGTAGAAAACCATCAATTCCCATTGGATGAAGACCCTTCCATACATCTCATCTATTCCGACGTCATTCAATGCATCAAGAAAGCTGTCCAGATTTCAGAATACTAATTTATTGCCAATTTCGGACCTGTTCTTGGATGATTTCAGTACTTTGGTCTTCATAAAAGATGTAGCCCTTCGAATTATCTTTCCAACAAGTACTCACACACCTCAATCGGACATATATAGCTCCTGTTATGACCAAAACACCGAGCATGTGTCAAAAGAGCTCGGATCACATCAAGATGTGCAGAACAATCCACTTGATGCAGAGCCAGTTGGAAATGATGTTGATGCAGTCATGGTCAATGCAGTCTATCGAGAAATCATGAAGAAGATGAGAGGAAAGCAATCAGTTGAGAGCAGTACTAGAGCCTTTGCACATTTTGCAGGTAATCTTCTTCTTACTAATGCAAATGTTGTCTTAAAGGAAGACTGTCCAGTTGAGTGGATTATAGACACAGGAGCCACTGATCATATGGTGTCTGATTCACATGGTTTATTGAACAAAAGAAGGTTGAATAAACCTGTTCACATAGGGCTCCCGGATGGAGCTATTAAAACTGTCACAGAAATGGGAAGTTTACAGCTTACAGACTCAGTGACCTTGAATGATGTTTTGCTTGTGCCTGAGTTTAAGCATAGACTGCTATCAGTGGGAAAGTTACTTGATGATACTGATCTTATTGCATTATTCACTAAGACTCATTGTTATTTCCAGGACCCTGGATCTAGAAGAGTGGTGTTATCTGGAATCAGGAGGCATGGACTTTACAAGGTGTTTGCTGAGAAGCCTGATCAGATTGGAGTCTTTAAAGATCATTTCAGAAGTTGTAATAAAGCTAGTACTAGTTTGGATGTTTTTCCTGCCAAACTTGGGCACAGTTCAGTTTCTAAATTAAAGCACTTGAACATGTTTGGTGCATCTGTTTTGGAGAAATTCCATTGTGAATCTTGTTCTCTAGCTAAACATCATAGACTTCCTTTTGATAGAAGTTATAATATAGCCAGCAGGCCTTTTGAATTAATCCATATGGATTTAGGGGGACCATATAAGCATGCTACTTATAATGGTTGCTCATACTTTTTCACTGTGCTTGATGACAATACTAGAGTTGCATGGACATTTCTTTTGAGAAGCAAACTACAGGTGTACAAAGCAGTAAGTGACTTCATTGCTTATGTGAAGACTCAATTTAATGAATCAGTTAAGTGTGTCAGGACTGATAATGGCTCGGAATTCTTGCAACATCAATGTGTAAATTTGTTTGCTACAGAAGGAATTGTCCATCACAAAACTATTCATTACACTCCACAACAAAATGGAAGAGTGGAGAAAAAGCATAGGCATCTAGTGGAAAGTGGAAACTTCTAGGTGTCTCAGAATTCATGCAGGCCTCCCTATTGGTTTCTGGGGTGAATGTCTCCTTGCAGCAACTCATTTAATACATAAGCTTCCCACAGAAGTGCTCAACTCGAGTACACCTTTTGAAAGATTATTCAAACAGTCTCCTAGATATGATGAGTTTAGAGTCATTGGTTGTCTGTGCTATGCCCTAGCTGCTCATGGAAATCAAGACAAGATGGGACCTAAAGCCAGGAAATGCATCCTGATTGGCTATCCCTTTGGACAAAAGGGTTATAAATTGTGGGACTTAGTGAACAGAAAAATGTTTGTGAGTAGAGATGTGATGTGCAGAGAAGACATTCTCCCTTATAAGGATAATCCTAAGAAGATTGATGAACTCAAAGGTGAAGAATCTTCTTTACCATTAGTAAATCCTGCTAGTGGTGATGATGAAGTAATAAATCAGTAGTATCCCATTCAGTCCTCTAACAATCCTGCACCAACTCAAAATTCTCCTCAACTTGGAGTTTCTTCTGATAGCTCCCTACAGGTCTCAGATTCCTTGATATCAGATGGACATAATAGTCCTATTACTGCTGAAATGTTGCAAGATGAGGCCATATTTCCACCCTTAAGGAGAACTGCAAGAGAGCATGTTAGGCCTAGACGCCTACAAGATTATATTTGCCAAGACAGCAGGCACAGAGAGTCACTATCTCAGTCTTTTTTAGCAGAGTGTCTTGGAGATGTTGATGAACCTGATGTGGTTCATTCCTTTGCTTTAATAGCAACAGAGATAGAGCCTTATACATATCAGCAAGCTGCTCAGAGTAAGTGCTGGACTGATGCTATGAACCTAGAGATTTCAGCTCTTGAAGAGAATGAAACTTGGGAACTAATTGACGTTCCTTCTGGTGTTAAGCCCATAGGAAGCAAATGGATATACAAGATCAAATACAGACCAGATGGGTCTATAGAGAGACATAAAGCAAGACTTGTGGCAAAGGGTTATAACCAAATGAAAGGGAAGGATTACAAGCATACTTTCTCACCAGTTGCCAAATTTGCCAAAGTTAGAATTTTGATTGCAGTTGCTACAGTGAAGGATTGGCCTTTGTACCAACTTGATGTCAATAATGCCTTCTTGCATGGGACATTGGAAGAGGAAGTGTACATGAAACCTCCAGAAGGCTATAGAACAGATAAACCAGGCCAGGTTTGCAGGCTAAAAAAGTCCATATATTGCCTCAAACAGGCATTCAGGCAATGGAATATGGAGCTTTGCAGATTCATGTTAAGCTTGGGATATGCTCAAGCTCCACATGATTATTCCTTGTTTACTAAGAAGGTCCCTAAGGGTATTGTTGTGGCTTTAGTCTATGTTGATGATTTACTCATCACTGGTGATGATGAGGATGAAATCAAGCACACTAAGATAGCTTTGCACAAGGCTTTTACTATCAAAGATCTTGGGAAGGCACAATACTTCCTTGGCCTAGAGATCTTACATGAATCCAGGGGTACCTTTCTGCATCAAAGGAAGTACATCATGGATATCATTGAGGATTGCAAGATGAATGGTTGTAAAGCTGCAGCTTTTCCTCTTCCTAGAGGATTGAAACTTTCTATTGATGCTGGAGAAGTGCTTACAGATCCAGAAATATACAGAAGACTAATTGGCGGGCTCTTGTTTTTGAATCTATCCAGGCCTGATATTTCTTATGCTGTTCAGCATTTAAGTCAATTCATGATTGAGCCGAGACAACCTCACCTTGATGCTGCAGTTCATGTGGTGAGATATCTTAGTGGCACTATATCAGTTGGCCTGCACTACTCCAAATTTTAGGGTTGAATTTTTTTTTTGTTGGATGCAGTGACACCATCTCTCTGGAAAGAGCCTCGAGGAAAATTAGGATCTAAATTTTAGGGTTGAATGTGAATCGGGTTCTTTTGAAATTAATTAGTTGGGTCTTAAATTCTTAATAAAATGTCCTTGAATTTGGATAAATAATATGTAAAATTACATATATCATCTTTTAAAAAAATCTATTAAAATATAACAATAAAAAAATATTTGAATTACAATTACAATATAAGAATTAAACTAATAACGATCACTACAACCCTAACCCGACATACCTAAAAAAATGCTATCTTTTCTTTAGCGTTTTTCCGCCGCTCCGCCAACCTTCACCATCACCTCCAAATCCAATGGCCACCACCCTTAATAACAAACTGTTTGACCTAGAGAGCGTGTGTTGCTCTTGGCTCGCCGCCACAACCGCAACGGACTCTTCTCTGTCGAGGGCTCACCTCCACCGCAACCACCTACCAATCACTCTCCCACCAAGCCTCCTCTCCCTATCGACCTCAACTCCGGCCTCAAGCTCAACCTCTATCATGGTTGTCGTTGTTTCCGTTTCGCTCGCTTCGGGGGACCTGAACTCGCTCCCGGTCATCAAGCTCCAACTTTTGTTAACAAAACACTAACCCCCACCCCCCCCCCCCCTTTTCTCCAACGAACATCTCTACCTCCACCTCCCCCCCCCCCCCCCCCCGGTCCGTCTTATTTCAAATCGGTCATTGGTGCGCCCATTGTGTCACCTCTGCCACACTACTACAAAATTGGGCAAATAACCCATAATATATAACCCGGGCGTGCCATTTATGGTATATAAAGTGGTGAAATCCGAAAAATTAAATTTAGTTGACCTTTATATACCGGTTAGTGTACCGCCCGGTGTATAAAGAAGCATTTTTTAAGAAAATAACTCTGAAAATAAACGCCCGGGTTATATTGTAAAAAAGAAAATCCCGCTAATCTGGGTTATTTGGCCTTGTACCAAATTGAAGATAGAATCGGAAAATCCCTAACCCCGAAACCCTCAAGTCCTTAACCGGTTCTTCGCCTTCCTCGTCTGTTCGCACCCACTGTTGCCTGCCCTTCGCCGGTTGCCGCCTCTCCTGCCAGTCGCCGTTGGATTCCCGACATCGCAGGTGGCTTCCCGTCGCTCGCTATTCAGAACCTGGGGTCCCAGTGCTTCACGAAGTCCCGACGTTCGCTGTTCAGAACATCGTCCGATTCGTCCCAGTGTTTTACGAAGAAACTTCCCCGACGTTTGCTGCTCGACTATAATGTTCGTTGCTACTATTTTCTTGATTCTCTATTGGTATCGTCATCCCGATCTGTTCATCAAATTTGAAGTTTTGAACAAATTTTTTTGCTACTAGACGAACTGCTCGCCCCATCTTTGTTGAATTTTTGCCTCAATTGAACAAAAGGAATGTTTTTTAATCTTTTCTTACTCTATTGTGTTCAGATATAGTTGTATTTTTGGTTAATTTGAGATGAATTTGTGTTGAATTTGTTCTCCAACCTTAGAAAATTTTCTAAGGTTGGAGATATAGTGGAACTGCCTAGTACTTCCGATTATCTTTTTCTATGAGGAGTATTATATGGGTTTCTGACAATTGTTTCCATTTCATTTACTAGTCATATGTTGGAGCTATAGTGGAACTGCCTACTACTTCGGATTATATTTTTCTTCCCATTAACTTGTATATCAGATTTTGATCATCTATTTCCTTATCCATCTAATTGAAATATTTGATCTTGGTATGTTATGGAACAACTATTTATACATTGTTGTACATATTCTTATGCATGAAGTTTGAGGTTGGGTTAATGATTCATATTTTTGTTTCTAATGATTCACTTCGATTATGTTCCTCTCATTTGTTTTTTCTACATACCAACTGAAAGTGAGGAATTGGAAAATATGCTCTTTAGATTTCGGACTGCCTTCTTGCTCATTGCCTTATTCATGGCGCTATGGCTGGATTCACTGGCTTCACAGTCGAACAAGTGATTTTCTTATATCTAACTTGAAAATGAACATAAAAACGATGATTTTCCTAGCAAATTTGTGCAGCACATCATAGAGAAACCGAACCAGGTGGTGATAAGGATCGAATGTGGGCTAGGCTCCTGTCTTCGAGCAACCAGCCCAGCTTCTTGTCTAAACCAAAGGACGCCTCTGCAGGCAACTTCTAAGCAGGTGCAAAAATCATCTT
Organism: Persicaria maculosa; assembly: GCA_963922045.1. NCBI lineage: Eukaryota > Viridiplantae > Streptophyta > Magnoliopsida > Caryophyllales > Polygonaceae > Persicaria > Persicaria maculosa. The sequence continues at coordinate 27,483,310 of OY998259.1, read as the reverse complement.
CCAGCCCACAAAAGGTGTCAAATTATTTTGTTGAGTTAACGGTTTCAAATGATGTTGTCGAGATAATGATTTCTTGACTGATCATTGCCTTCTTGGTTAGGTGTTCTATATTGTATTTGCCTTTTTAATGCCGGTAATTCTGATTTTCAAGAAGAGGTCTATCAAAAGGTAATATGTTTTTCCTTTTGCCTCAAGTAGTGTAAGTTTATATTTTGTCAGTGTCAGTCACCTTAATTTTATTATCTTTAAATAGAGTTAACATTAGTTATCCAGAAGATGCATATATTAGATCTCAATTTAGTACTGTACGCTTGGCATTTTGCAGTAAGAAAGTTTTGCCTTAAATGTTCAATTGGCCCATAAGGTTCCGGGCTCTTCATTTTGGGTGTGTTTGGCCAAAGTTTCATAAAGCCTTGATTCTCTATTAATCATTATCCACCAGAGGTTAAGCCTTGATTTTGAGCTTATTCTGATTGGACTTTTTGAAAAATTATGCCCTGATTTTCTTATTCTGATTCCAGGTTTTGATCACCCTCAATTAAGAGCGCATAAGCCATTGGTATTACCTAACTCCAAGATTCATTCTTGAGCTAAGATGTCATGAAAAATGTTGATAAATTGAGGAATAAAATGGAAAATGCAGGAAGCACCAGAGAGGCCAAAAGGGGATAATGAGATAATCCAAGAGGGATCAAAGAAAGCTTTCAGCTGTGGCATGTAAGGGGAGAGAGATTCCTTCATGGGACTATCCATATCAGAAGAACTACTGAGAAATCCAAGGAGAGTTGTTAGGAGAGATTCAGAAAGAAGTGATCATGAGGTATTTTTGTAAAGCAAACATCCCGAAGAGTAATTATGGTTTCACAATTGCATGCCTTTTATTCTCTTGCTATTTTTACTTACTTTTAGAGCCTAGTATTCTATGTTTTGGCATACACAAATTGAATTATGCCTCTTGTTGTTTTGATCTACATCTGAAGGTTATTTGTATAATTACCTGACAAAAGAATTTTACAACTTGAGTCTTGCTCATGAGCCACCTAAAGATCTTAAAGGATCTGCTAATCTTGGAGGTGTAGTCTTCATCTATTTTCTTCCATCAAATTGATATACATGCTCAAAGAAGATTTTTTTTGGTTTCATATTTAACGTCTTGGAGTTTTTGAAACATCTGCTAAGTCTATAAATCTGGAGCTTATGCTATCCTATTGTGAGAGTATATTGTACACTGGCAATTGTATGCTACTGATAATGGCATTTATTAATTCTTTTATGCTAATATATGTCTTGTCTATGACAGATTATCTTGTGATGAAATGTGGTGTGCTTATAATGTTAATCTCTTTTACACCGAGAGAGACCCAGACTTGAATGCTTAAATTCACAGGTAGCATGTCTTTCTTTTTCAGTATTTTATTATAATTTAAAAGCAAGTATATTTAGTCTTGTAAAGTTATTAATTTTTATTATTATATTCAGTTTAACCCATTTTCTATTTAGTTCCTTCATTTTCCCATATTCCTACTTTGTAGTTTTTAGGCATTTTCTCCATATGTTCAGTGGTACGGAAAACAGCAAACATTCTCAGAACAAGATATTGATGACGTTCGAAAGGAGTTCCTAGAGTATCTGATCCGTGTCTTATTTTAGGTATGAAATGCATAATAGGAATGTAGCAAGATTCAATAACTACAATGTCTTGTTCTTGTACATAGAGAAAATTTCATTGTCATCACTAACTTGCTTACAATTGGCTTTTCATGTTGATTGATTGATTGATGATGAAGTAGCCATGGTCTTCGAACTTATATGTTTTCCTCTTTAGATAATGGTATCATACTCTTTAGGACGGGATTATTATATTTTGGATTTGTTAAGGTATTCTTTATGACGGAATTATTATATTTTGGTAAATCTATTTCTACTTTTGTAATTGCATTCATTGAGATGTTCTGAGTGGTGTATGTATTTAGCATATGCATGCGCAGATTATGCATTTATACAGGTGGATTAAATGAAATATGAATATATTATATTAAAACAAGACATATTATATAACCCGGACCTTGAAATCCCCGGGTTATATGTTCTCACTTTCACCGCAAAAAGGATAGAGAATATAACCCGGGTCTACATAAACCGGTGTATATTCTCCGAGCAAATCAGTACGGGTTAAAATATGACAATATATAATAACCCGGACTTTAAATATTCGGGTTATTTCATAAGCCTTTTATAGCCCGGATATTCTAATATTCGGGTTATATTAACACCCCAAATAACCCGGACCGGAGGGTGTAAATGCCGTATGGATAACCGGATATCCGAATAAAATAACCCGGATATAGGTTCCGGGTTATATAGTGTACTGAGAATATAACCCGCTGACCTTTAACCCGGACCATATCCGGGTTATATAGGGTCAAATATCCGGGTTATTTTCCCTTTTTTGTAGTAGTGCTACTTTCGTGGACCGACGCATGTGGTTTGGTCTCCTTTGGCGGTCTTATGGGGTCCTTTTCCAACTACTCTTTTGTCTCTATGCATGTTCATTGTTGTCAATTTTTTCTTCTTAGTACCGCCTCATCCGCCTCTATTTTGGCTTACCTTGTGGTAGCCTAGTTATAATCTTGTTAACGTCCTTGAGGGTTTGAGATGAGTTTTGGGGTTTTGAATATGGGCGATAGTGTGGCTAAGGTTTGGGTTTATGGTTGGTGTGCTTTGTTGTTCTTATTGTGGTGTAGGTTTCATGTGAATGATGGTTTGATACACCATTCTTGGAGATGTCGTGGAAATGTGATTGACACTTGATGGCTATGTGGAGTCAATAATATGAGTTGTTCCCGTACTAGTGATCTCTAGAGTTCTCTGTGTCCATCTTCTATTTGGCTGATCGATTTGTTTATTCTACTGACTTATGTTTTACTGTGTAGGATGTCATGTACTTTTCTTTTTGTGTTTTTTTATGTTATTTACTTGGTGTATTTTTTTTGTCATTTGCTTCTAGTAATACATGGTGGTTAGTCCATATACCGGCTTGTTCAGTCTCTTGGTTACTTTAGGTGTATCCAGAGAATCAAATTTCTTTCTTGACTTAATTTTTTTTTAAACTAATAATGATCAAAGTGTTGCCCCCCAGAATATAAAATTAAAATTAGTTATAAATAATTCATTTTACCAAAAAATAATATAAATAAAATAAAATAACAATTATTAAATAATTAATTTTGATATAAATAATTATTTTCACCAAAAAAAAATATGTATATAAATAAAATAATATCATCAATTTTATCTATTAATATTTTTTTATATGTATGAAAATGAAATAGTTTTGATTTATATTTTTATCAGTTAACTAATATATATAGATAAATTGTGACTTATGATAGCTTCTTTAAATTATGAAATCATATACTCCCTCGGTTAATTAAAACTTGTCGTTTACTATTTATGCATGCTTTTTTATAATGACAAAAATTATATAAAATATTAACTTTTTTGACATTTGTTTTTATAAATTCATACTTAATACGGAGTATATAGTAATAAGTATGAAATTGTTTAAAAAAATTATTAAAAAAGTTGATATTTTATATAGTTTTTAACACCTAAAAAAACGTACATGAATAGTAAAACGTCAAGTTTTAATCAATGGAGGGAGTATAAAATTATATATTTTAAAAAATTATTTCTTATAAAAATAATATAAAAAAAATTCCTAAAAAATTGTGCCAACCTTGATTTTTTTTTTGTAGATCCGCCACTAATTGCACCAAAATATAAAAATCAATCCTTATCGTTTTTTTAAACGAAAAGAATTTGGCTGAATGGGGAGGCCCGCTCTAGCCAAGAGCATCCAAGCAGATGATATCATCAAGCTCCAAATCGATCGGGATCGATGAACCCGGGAAGTTAAAGTTAAGGTGTGTGAGACGGTCAGCAACTCGATTGACTTCCCTGTAAACGCTATGAATCTGGACAGAGGCGAAACATTGCAAAAAGATGGAGGAATTGGAAATACGCATTTTAATCTCCTTCGGGGTGGACCAGCACCCTTTAAAACAGTTAATGGTCGCGAGATTGTCTCCTTTAATAATCAGATGGTTTAGGTGGAGCTTCGAGGGTGCTCGGATTCCCCACCAGAACGCGGAGCCTTATGCTCCAATAACCAAATTTAGGGGCGAAACGCCAACCCCAAAATTGTTTGGAATTCCAAAATGATCTCGAATTATGTAATGAGAACTACTTTTATTAATGATTGTTAATGCTCCATCGAAATTGAGCCTGTGACAGTTATGAAAAGGACCATGATACATTTACACCTAGTGTAAAAATACAAACTTACACTACAAATAAAAATAAGACAAATGTCAATAGATTCCTATCCAATTGAAAAAAATCATACAATAAAAAAAAAAAAGCAAATTTGGAGATATGTAATCACTAATCTACCTAAAACCTACCCCTGTAAACTTTTCCTCCCTAATTTGGGGGAAAGAGGAAGCGTGTAGCCCATTAAACTTCTTCTTCTCCATTGATACACGTTCAACTTCTTCTTCTCCCTTCACTAGTTGTGACCATTGATGGGTACGCACACTTCTCTCTCTGCCACACAGATTAGTCTTGTTCAATTTGCAAATAGCCCTATTTGAACTACCCCTAATTCGAACAACCCAGACAGTGAACAGAGGCATCGGTGGACAGAGGCGGCGGTGGAGGAACAGTGATGAGGGATCCAATCGACTAGAAACCAAGGGTGTAATGGCTGAGCCCCTCTGCGAGGAGATTGGAATGAAATCAAAGGAAATGGGTGTGCGAATAAGGTGAGATTGAAGGGTAGGAGGACGAAATTGGGACCGCGTGTAAATGCGTTCACGCATAAAACGCCGAGCGGACGAGGCCGCCATGGCCGAGGAGGTTTGGAGTGGTTGAGGAGACGGCGGAGGCACCGGAGCAGATGACCCTATGTAGACCACGAATATTGTAGAGGTCGAGTGGATCGAACCCAGATGCACATAGTGAGATTCGAGGGGGGGGAGGCCAAACAAACCAAAAAGCCCCAAATCCCAGAAATAATTGTATAGACAAGGTTGAGAAACTCTCCAATTTGAACCTAGGGTTTACAAGATTGATTTGGGGATTTCATTTAAATTTACTTTTTATTTTTGAGAATTTTTTATTTCAGTGGGAATTTTATAATTTGATTTGGGGATTCCATTTAAATTTACTTTTTATTTTTGAGAATTTTTTATTTCAGTGGGAATCTTGTAATTTGATTGGAAGTGTAAAGTATCTAAGTTTACACTTGGTGTAAACCTACACTTTTCCTCATGAAAATTGATTTAGATGGCATAAACCTCCAAATAAAAATTTGATCGGCCAATAGTGAGCCGTATATTAATCCATTTTCCTAGCAAGCAAGCCTTTTAGAGCGTGGCTTTCGGCCATGTCAAGGTGGCAAACACAGCCTATAAATTGACAAAGGGATGGGAGGACTTTGCAGAGTTGCAGGTTGTATGTACATTGTACTTGGACTTTCTTTTTGCCCCCCTTCTTAAATCTTACTTGACGCCTTTCATCAACCTCGCTCCCGCCCACCGGCTACCCCGGTTTCCAAATTAATTACCCCCAATTCTCAAATCCACAACCCACTAAAATTCTTTGGTTACCCTTACCTCCGTCCAAAATTCCAAATGAAGTCCGAATCGGATCGATGACTAGGGATCGAGTGCACGGACGCACATGCGCTAGTAGCCTAGCACACAACTAGCACACAAACCGAGTAAGATTCCATTATAAAACCAATTGACAATAGAAGGAGTAACCCACTCCGACCATATCAAAGTCCGAATCGGACAGATCAGTGGCAGCCAAATGTGAAAGAGAACACAAAACATGTCTAGCTTAGTTGGTAAAAGGAGTAGGAGTGGCCACAAGTCGGACCCGCCAGGTCAACGGGTTCGACCCGCCGGGTCAAGGGTCAGGGTTGGTCGACTCAAACCCTAACTCGGAAATTCACGGGTTGACGGGTTCGGGTCGACCCGACAGATTCCCATATTAAAAAAATATATTTTTTTATAATATTTTTTACTAATAAAAATTTAAAAAAAATGATATGTAAAGACATTTTCTACATATCACTTTTTATATCCATTTTCATTTTAATATGAAGTGGAAAAAAACATGACAAATTTTATCTCTATAAAACTTCTTTCATCCACTACAATATAAATGTAGGGATATAAAACTTCTCAAACTTTACTTCATTTCAATATAAGAAATAAAGCTTAAAGTGAAGAGTGAGAGTTAAGGGAAGATGGGGTACCCATAAATATACATCTAGAGTTGACAAGTCGGTCGTTCGGGTCGGGTTCGGGTCAGGCTTGCTCGGGTCGGGTCAATTCGGGTAAAATTTATGGTCAGGTATTAGTCGGGTCGGACATTGATCGGGTCGGGTTCGGTCATAATGAATTTTAGATTGGTCGGGTTTTGGGTTAAGTTGAGTCATGCCCATTCGGGTTCGGGTCAAAGCGGGTCGGTCTCGTTCGGGTTTCGGGTCAAGAGGCGGGTCGGTCTCATTTGAGTTTCGAATCAAAGTGGGTATAGTATACCGGTATAGTTGTACTTGACATTTTCGGTCGAATCATATTCGACCCGTTTGGAATTTCGATAATTAGGTTGATTTTGACTCGGTTGAATACTTAAATATGTAATTTACTTAAAATAAATGATTTTAACTTGGTTGAATACTTAAATATGTAATTTACTTAAAATAAATGATTTTGACTCGGTTGAATACTTGAATATGTAATTTTGACTCGGTTGAATACACTCATTGTTATTGAATCATCGGTTGTCGACCTATTTTCAAAAAAAGTCATAATCGGAAATTCGATATTCGGCAACATCGTCATTTTTTAAACATTTAAACCAATTGATCGGTGCTATAATTAAATCAAATTAATTGTACATTTAGGTTTTAACCTTATTTTAACTAGCAAGTTGCAAATTGACTTATCTGCTTATCTATTGATTTTACTTGAGTTCTTATTCATATGATAACAATTAACAAAAATAATTGGTGTTTTATATGTTAAAGTATAATCATAAACTTGTGTTAAAATAAAAATAAAAACATTTAACATTCAAGTATTAAAATGTTAATGTTAAATAACTATTTCAATTTGGGTCGGGTTGGGTCGGGTCGGGTTGACAGTCGGGTCGGGTTCAAAGTTGGGTCGGGTTTGGGTCGGGTCGTGTTTATCTGTGTTCGGGTCTGTTTCAGGTCGGGTCAGGTTCGAGTCGGGTTCGGGTTATGAATGACTCCAGATTTTTGGGTCCCGGTCGGGTTCGGGTTCGGGTGAGTCGGTCAGTTTTTCGGGTCGGGTCAGATTTTGCCAGCTCTATATACATTCATCCCTTCTCATTCTAACTTTCAACTTTCAATGTGGGTCAAGGCTCTTGTCCCACATTGGAAATGAGATAATAGGGGAAGTCTTCCAAAGCTATAAAAAGAGAAGGGGGATAGTGCTTTTGACCCACATTGCATATTGCAAAGTAGTTTATATTTATATATTATGAATTATTCTAAGAATAATATACATAATAATTATTATAAACATAAAAAAAATTCAAAAAAAATTGGGATGGTGGGTTGACCTGTCGGGTCGACCCGTCGGGTTTGACCCGCCGTCAGCAGGTTCAAAACCCCTGACCCTAACCCTAACCCGCAACCCGCCCCCACCCATTGACCCGGACCCGTCGGGTCACGGGTCATCCCGTAACCCGTGGCCACCCCTAAAAAGGAGAGAAGGAAATTTAAGTTAACCAAAAGGTCATGGGTTCAGGTTTCAATTGTTCCTCCCTTTTCACTATTTTTTATTCCTACTATAAATGTCATATTTAAATCAAATTTTATATTTTTCTTGTAATATTTTCATAACATAATTCATTATGTTACACATATATTTTAAAAAAAATCTTCAAATTTTTATTCATATGAATTTTTTTTACTATTAATGTCATATTTAAACCACAATTTGTGAGGTTTTTTGTCATACTTTTCAAATCCTATCATTTTTTTATTTACCAATGACAAATTCTTTAAAAAATTTATAATTTTCTTTCAATATTAAAAAAAATCTTAATCAAGTACACGTATATATAAATTTTTGTATAAATGTTTTAATAAAATATCATATTTATATACCATAATTTATGGTTTTCTTTCAATATACCATAATTTATTGGTTTTATTCAATATATTTTAGAAAATTTCTTTAGGGAAATTCCGTTTGGTACCCTTGAGGTTTTGACAATTCCGCTTGGTGTCCTAAGGTTTTATTTTGTTCGGATGGTGCCCCTGAGTTTTATCAAAAGTCCGCCTCATGCCCAAAACTCATATTATCACTTTTTTAAATCAATAAAATGGCCCATTATTTTTCCTTATTTCACAAGACCCCCTTTATTTTTAACAATGAATAAAATTACTTATTATTTAACTAAATCCAACATAAAAATGAAAAAAATACCTTATATTTTTTTTCAATAAAATCACACATAATTTCCAAAAATTTTGCAAAAACTCACCCATTGTTACAAATTTTTTTAGAAGAAAATCAACCTTTATTTTTAACATTACACAAAAGATTCATTATTTTTAATATTTTGCAAAAAAAAATCTCATTATTTGTCAAAAATTGTACAAACATAACATTATACCACCCATTATTTATAAAAAAAAATTGCATCAATCCATCCTCACATTTTTTGAAAAAAAAAATTGACCTATAAATTACAAAAAGGAAAAAAAAAATCATAAAACCATACTTTGGATTAAAAAAAATCTCCTTTATTCTAATTGAGTATTGGGTAAAAAAATAAATCCACCCTCTTATTCATCAATCCACCCTTTATTTTTTACATTACTTTTTCCAATAAAATTCTAATAGAGTATCGGGTTAGATTGATCAATTATGATGGTTCATGCTGGGTCAACTCGATCCGATCCGATATTTTCAGTTCAGGTGAAACCCAAAGACCCGATTTTAAAAGAAAATGATAATTATAATGTATTTCTTTCTTATACAATGAACTATTGTAGTTTGTGGCTAAATATTAAATTGAAAAAAATAATAATTCCGGGTTTACGGATTGAACGGAAAAAAAAATATACTACCAAAATATTGAGCCACCATATGATCAACAATTGTTAAAATTTAGTGAATTATAGGTTAAATATTATTTTGGAAAATAATAGGTGTTAATATTGTTTTGGAAAATAACGAGTGTTTTTATTTTATTTTTTCAAAGTATGGAAACTAATATGTCTTTTGTATAATTTTTAAAACCCTAATGAATTTGTTTTAAAATTTTTGGAAGAAGGGTGATTTTGTGATAAAAGTTTTGGAAATAATATGTGATTTTGTTAAATTTTAGAAATAAAGGTGCTTTTTCAAATTTATCTTGAATTTAGATAAATAATAGGTAATTTTGTTCATTGTTAAAAGTAAAAGAGATTTTGTGAAATAAGGAAAAATAATGGGCCATTTTATTGATTTAAAAAAGTGAAAATATGAGTTTTGGGAATGAGGCGGACTTTTGACAAAACTCAGGGGCACCATCCGGAAAAAATAAAACCTTTGGGCACCAAGCGGAATTGTCAAAACCTCAGGGAAAACAAACGGAATTTCTCATTTATTTATTATATATATTGAGAAAAAGAAAATTGCCACCGAAAAATTCCGGCCCCCCTCGACCGTGTGCACAGGCGCTAGTAACTTAACAGACAAGTGTGGTTACATTCTAAAACCAATTGACAATAAAAGGAGTAGCCCACCGACTCATATAATAGATCTTGATATGTTCAACTTTTTGATGTGGGACACTTTTGATCTCATTCGTATCTCAACAAAATGGGTTTTATGGTTTACAGTTTTAACCATCACCAAAAATTACTGCCTAATTAGTTACCGTACTAAGCAAACTTATGACAGTAACATACGATTAACCGGCTCTGGACAGTCGCATATTTCTGACCACATCATATGTTTTGTTATTATTATTTATTTATTTATTTATATCTCAGAAGCATATATATCGTATCATTATATAATGATACTATAAGATATATACACATTATATATATGGGGTGGGCGGCGATGGACCATGCCCTGTACCGTTAAATGAATTTTACATGTAAAATTGATGGAACCAAAGTTGCTATCCCAAGAAAAGTTCTGACGCAACTCAAATTGGAGACGATCAATGATTGTTCAAATCACACCAAATGCACTTGTTACTTGTTTGCAAGATAAACATATACGGATTGAAGATGGGAGATCCATCGTCTGTATAAGATTAGTAATATTAAAATTAATTGATAACATGATTAGGGATGGAATTATAATATTTTTGTAGGATATGCTAAATTTATCAACGGCCTAAAACAAGAGAAAAAGATTGATACTTGACCGCTAATTCAATCTAACTTTTGGTGTTTAATGCTAAACATTACTACATCCGTTTGGAAATATAAGTCCATTGACTTTTTGACACGTTTTTTAAAGAGTTAAAAACTATATAAAATAATAATTTTTTATTAATTTTTTTATATAGTTATATATATATATATATTACTAATAAGTATATAATTATGTAAGAAATTAATACCAAAACATATTATTTTATATAGTTTTTAACTTCTTAAAAAACGTGTTAAAAAATCAATGGAATTATATTTCCAAACGGAGTTAGTATTTTACTTCGAATAAATTAGGGTGATAACAAGATGGACGCACACAATTTATCGTGGTTCATCAAATTGGCTACATCCACGCTGAGAGATTTCATTAAAGAGTTTTTTGAAACCAGACGAGGATTACAAGATGTGTCACCTATATTGATTGATAAACGATAAACCTTAATGAACTTAGAAATGTAGAATACCATTTCTAAACCATTGCTAGCCCCTTGGACCCCTAAATCCCTTGGACCTCTCTTGGTCGAGGGCTCTGCTCCCGAACCCCTGGTGTTTAAGTACCAATCACTCGGTCAGAATTCAACTGAATTGTGTTGAATTAAGTTGAATACTTTGAGGGTATGCCTAGGTAAGATCATATAAATTTAGATAATTCTAATTCTATTAGGATAAATCTATCCATAAGACTGAAAAGGATAAATCTAAATCAAAATAAATTCTATTTTTATCAATATCGTATTATTAGATAAATCTATCTATAATAAATCATTTAAATAAACCATATTAGATTCAAGTCATCCCAACAGTACTCCATTCGTTAAGAAAAACGTTGTAGTTTAAGGTGAAAATCCGGTTAAGAAAAAAATGTCATTTTAGGTATTTTGGTAGTATTCAATTTTAAAAATTATCCTTATAATAATTATTTATAATAATTAGAGATATACTATTAGTTATAAGGACATCGCAATTGATATATTTTCACAACTTACTCTAGAGCATAAATCAACACTTGCTTTCTCCCTTTGGAGTATATGGACGATGAGAAATAAAATACTCTTAAAAGACCATGCCATCAGAGAGTTGGATGATTGGGTTCACTACATAAAATAACAACGGACACACAGGACACAAGCGAAACTAGAGGAATTGGAAGACGAAAACTCGATTAAATTAAACGACCCCAAGGTAACCGGAACAACCAACAAAAATAGAAAAAGATAAAATGGGAGAAACCAAAAGAAGGGTTTGTGAAAATTTTTGATGTAGCCAGCTACCTACGGGCCAAGCACCCTTCGGGTTTGTTATTCGTGATTCGCTAGGAATTAAGACCTTTGATGTGCGGCGTGAACGGTTGCGGACAGGTTTCGGCGTTGCCGGCGGAGATTCTTGGCCTTCCCCACGGTCTCTCAGAAGCATTAAAGGGAGGGTTCACGCGACTTGAGGTTGAGGGTGACTGCCTTAAGGCAATAATGTCTTAAAGAGATGTGCTGAAAGTGTCCATGGGAAATCGAGATGATTATCTCCGAAATTCTAGCTTTCAGTCGCGTCTTTGAGGCCATTTCTTTCTCCCACATTTGTAGGGAGGGTAATCGGATCGCTGATCATTTTGTTCGCCTCGGTCTAGAGTCGAACTTCACAGGTTGGATATCCAGTGTTGCGATATATTAAAGACCTTGTTCAAAAGGACGCTATATATCGAGTGATGGTACAACCACGATTGACCCACCCCAAAAATATGTCTGGTATAAAAGAAAAAATTACTCCCTCCGTTCGGCAAAACTTGTCATTTTATGGTGTTATTTTTGTTCAAAAAAACTTGTCAATGTAGGCAATTTGCCCTTCCCTTTACAAAAATGCACTTGATATGATTGATGATTGTTAGTTGTAGTTTTCGATAAAGTAAAAAATGAGGATAATAATTAAGGGTAATTAGTATATTTGTTAATTGCCTTAAAACTTGTGAAAGAAGCTAAAATGATAAGTTTTGTCGAACGAAGGGAGTACATCTGAACAATAATTGAGAATGCAAATTGATGGAGCAATAAAGTGAAATGTACAATTGTACTGTATTAGTGGCTGTGGAAACATGATCTAAAATGTACAAAGCAGCAGTTAGCAAATGAAGAAAGTCGACAAAGAACAACTCTTAGGACGATATTACGTACTAAATGAATTAAGCCAGCTAAGGAGTATATATGAAACCAGGGGCGCCATTTATTACTTTATATATTGATCAATTGGAATGAATTTTATAAATATGCATGATTATGAGGGAAAAGCTAGTTAAGTGAACCAGTCTAAATTAATGATTAAGCTACCTAACCCTCTATGAATCATTATTTTACTTTTGTTTTTGTATGCATCTCACCATCTCATACCCTTACTCCCTCCCATCAATAATATAAAATGTTTGACTTTTCGCATGTATTTTAAACTATTTAATATTTTATATAATTTTTAAAATTATACCTAAATAGTAAAAGTCAATTAAAATTGAACAGAAATGTATAAAGAAATCAAAATGCTTTATATCATTAATCGAATAGCTGATAAGACTGCACATATTTTCCGCTCTCTTAACAAGCACGATATCCTCAAACATTCTAGTATGTATGACCTCATCCACCTAAATGCTATCAGCTAAGCTCTCTTCCAGACGAATTTTTTCCTATTGAAAAAAAAATAATAATGGGATGGAGTAATTAATTAAGTAGAGAATACAAAGAAGAAAACGGTATTGAATTGTTTAGGGCAAATATAATAAAGTTGAGCGACTTTGATTTGGTGGATAGAATAGAGGGGTATGAATGCAAACGTGTTGATGACGATCCAAAATCCTCACTCTGAGTCTGAAATTGAAACTATTGAGCACGAGAGGTCGTCGAATGCAACTCTCTTATAACTTATAATTAACCGGTCTTACATTCTAAGTTGGTGAATTGATTATGATTATTTTATTAGAAAATAATTTCATATATTAATTGATGTATATATATATATATATATATATATATATATATATATATATATATATATATATATATTATATATATATGATTGTGATTAATAATAATTACATTATAAACTAATACTAGTCGATCCGCTAGCTACAACAGTCCTTTAGCTGCCAATTAATTGGAATTCAATCATTTTGGTTATATATAATTGAACGAATCTTCCTAATCTTGATTTAGAAAATGTAGGTAATGGTAACACTTTGACAGCTGAACCTCTTCGAATCTTTAATCGTACGCGGCTATAGTGCGACTCCATCTGTAATTTGTACAACCTAATTTCCCACTTATTAATTGTGTACTTATATACTTCACATATTATTTATTATTAATGATAAAAAAATTACTAACAAAATGAGGTTGGTTCCGACGTACAGCCCCTATTATGTATCAGTGGTGGATCTAGGAATTTTTCTAAGGGGGACTAAAAAAAATTTTGAGAAATTTTTTGTCATACATATGTACATTTGAAAAATATTTTTTTTTAAATATATTAGAAAAAATAGTCAATTTTTATAGAAAAAACAGAATTTTTTTAAAAATATTCACTAAAAAATAAATATTTAAAAAAATATTCACATTTTCAAACTATTTACGAAAATATTCATTTTTGTCAGATGCATCAGAAAAACGCGATCCTAGACCGCGTTTTACTCATAAAATTTCAATTTTGAAGGTGCAAGAAAAAGAAATGAAAGAAACCGGGTTTATACCGCGTTTCTTTTTTTCCAATAAAGAAAAAAAAAACAAAAAACAAAAGCACAAACGCGGCCTGAGGCCGTGTTTTACAACGTCCTCCCAGCTCCGGCCATGGCCCCTCATTCGCTCAGCCAGGCCAACCTCTCTCCGCGCCTCCTCCCTTGCCAGCCAGGCCAGCCGCCACCCCCCCCCCCCCTCCAACCGCCTCCCACCACCAATCCACAACCGCTCGCACCCCTCCTGTCCACTGCCATCGAAGTCGTAGGCGAGGTTCTGCGGCGAGGAGTCGTTCGGAGCTTCTAATCGAATGAAAAGGATAGACCAAGTCGAATTATTGCTGATCCCGGAGCTTCTAATCGAGGAGTCGTGGCTAGAAATTATAATCGAGCTTCTTGCTGAGTTGTAGCCTAGGGTAGGCGGCGAGGAGTCGTGCGTGGTCGGAGCTTCTAATCGGAAGAACGAGAGAGACTTGTAGACGACGCGCAGGCGGTTGTGGACTGGTGGTGGGAGGCGAGGAGGAGGCGCGGAGACGGCCGGCCTGGCTGGAGAGGGAGGAAGCGCAGAGACGCATAGTCAAGGTCGGCTAGAGGAGCCATGACGTGGAAAGGGAAGACTCATAGAGCGCGGCCTGAGGCCGCGCTTGTACTTTTTTTTTTCATTTTTACTTTATTAATTGAGAAAAAAAATAAAAAAGAAATGCGGTTTTAAACCGTATTTCTTTTGTTCATTTTTTTCCACTTTCAGATATGAAATATTACGATTAAAACGTGGTCTCATACCGCATTTTCTAATACACTTGACAAAAATGAATATTTTTGTAAATAGTTTGAAAATGTGAATATTTTGTTAAATATTTTATTTATTGAATATTTTTAAAAAAATCAAAAAAAAATATTTAAAAAAATAGATTTTTTTAATATTTATATATATATGACATAATGATTTTGTTTAAATATATTAGAGAAAATTTTAAATTTGTTATTTAGTTAGACATTTTTAGTAGAACAAAACCAATAGATCGAAAAAAAATTATTTAAAAAAATTAGGCTAAAAGGGTTTGGAACCCCTGATCTCAAGGTAATAATAAATACACCACCTCCTTACCAATTAAGCTAAATTGTCTTTGTGATTCCTTAGTCCTTTTACACTCTTTTATCCATAAAACTAGTAAAAATTACCAAAAAATCTAGAATACTTTTTTTTTTTTACGTTTTTCTTCTAGGTTAAGGTGTGGCTTCAGCCACCCCCCCCCCCCCCCCCCCCTCTACAGATCCGCCACTGTCATGTACACAAACCTTATCATGTACACATAAATTATTATTCTATTTGTCATTGTTCTAAAAATCGCGCCTATGTGCCGTCTAGACACCACCTATGTGCTAGGCGACCCTCCTCCGCCTAGAGTTAGGCGAGCGTATAAGTCCGTCTAGATGGCCGCCTTGACCGCATAGGTGGGGCCACCTAGCGCTTTTTATAACACTGTTATTTGCTCATTAATATTCGTAGGGCTCTTATTCGAGTTGAATGAGTCGATTATTGCTTGTTCATATATAATAACTTAAAGGAAATTTTAGAAATTCCATAAAATTCGAGCTATTCGAGCTTAATTCGAATGAGCCGAGCTTTGGACCGAGCTTAAAAATGTGCTCATACTCGGCTCGTTTAGAAAATGAACGAGCTCGAGCCGATTTTTTATCGAGTGAGTACGAGTTGAATTCGAGCTACTCGTGTTCATATAACACCCCTAAATATTTGTCTGTTTTCACATGATTATTCGTCTATAATTATGTAATTATTCGTCTGTACAAATAGTGTAAAAGTATATAAATTTTATTCTAACGAATAATCGCCCAATACCAGCGAATAATTTCATTCCAACGAATAATTTCACAATACCAACAAATGATCAGAACTTATTTTTAATCTCATCAGTTGATCTTCTGAAATCAACGGCTCATATTTGTTAATGCATGTGCTACACGTACAATAAGAGTTTTGTACATATGATCTATTGTCTATATAGAAGTAATATTATATGCACTAAATGTATCAAGGTCCAAATAAAAATAAGTTTATTATTGTGCAGGAAGAGTAAACTAATATTCATATGTATAACAGATAATATATTTATTATATTCGGATCGAGTATTATACTTTATATTGAATTCATAATTAAATTATAATATACTCCAATATATAATATTTATTTTAAAAATGATTGGAGGCATAACCAAAAGCAAAGAGGGAAAGCTAGATTATGCAGATGTCATGTAAGAGTAGTTATGTTGATATGCATGTGATATTGTGATGTGTTAGCCAACGGTGTCTAAAGCGTTCGTGCGCTCAAAAGCCCACTTTGCTGACTGGGAACCATTTTAGGCTTTTAGCTAGGGTTGGGCTAGAAATAGAGAACGGGTACTCATTTTTGCCACACTATTTTTACGGGTGAAAATCTACTAAAAACGGATATTATGGGTGAAGATCGAGAGTGAGGTGAGTACGTAATGGGGCAAATGTAGGTGATGGTTTTTCACCCATAATTCGCTCCGATAACTCATATATCTTTATACTTCACTAATGTTTGTGTATTTCTTAAGTTAATGATGCGCTAATAATAAAACTAATTTACATTTCTTTTATCCAACGTGACAAATAAGATTATGTAATCTTGCAAGATAATTGTGGAAAGATGGGAAATATAACCATCCCACATTGATTAGAAAGGAAATCCAAGCCTTGCATATAAGCCTGTGGGCTACCCCACCTAATACCAATTGGTTTTATGATGGAACCCCACTCAATTTGTGTGCTCGGCTTGGATGGTGCGTGTGCGCTTGGCATGCGTGACCCCCCCACGTCGAATGACCCCTAACGTTGCCGTCAACCGCCATGTCTCGGTTCAGGAATTTTAACCCGATTCCCTTTCGAAGCTCGTGCTCACGCGCTATCGGACTGGCTTCCCCCGGTTTTAACCCGATTCCCTTTCGAAGCTCGCGCTCACGCGCTATCGGACGGGCTTCCCCCGACTCTTAGGATCGGCTAACCCATGTGCAAGTGCCGTTCACATGGAACCTTTCCCCTCTTTGTCCTTCAAAGTTCTTATTTGAATATTTGCTACTACCACCAAGATCTGCACCAACAGTCGCTCCGCCCTGGCTCACGCCACAGGTTTTGCAGCGACCGCTGCGCCCTCCTACTCATCGGGGCCTGGCACTTACCCCGACGACCGGGTATAGGTCGCGCCCTTAAGCGCCATCCATTTTCGGGGCTAGTTGACAATAATTAAACGATTTAACAATAATTAAGCGATTTTACATGTTTTATAATCCATCTAATAAAATAAGCAGCCTTTATGAGTAATTTGCATGTAAGGAGTGAAATTATCCATATGTACTAAGTGATTATTCGGACATTATAATGTAACTATTTATATGTATAAACAAGTGTAATTATTTATATCTGACAAATAATTACTTATATGTATGTATGTATTATATGTATATATGAATAGTCACCTGGTATCTAATGAGATGTATCAAGATTGAAACATTTGAGCCATTTATGTAATTTAAAGTTAGGGGTCATATTATGTAATTAAGAAAAAAGTGGGCTTGTGTTTGTCATAAATAACATACCCCAACAGATCCTAAACAACTTCTTCTTTCTCACATTCTCGATCTAAAAACTCTTCCTTCTGAATAAGTAGGAAGCTTGATTAGCTTCGGTTTTGGTTTTCAATCTTTTTCATGGTATCAGAGCTAGATGCATATTGATTAGATATCCTTTTGCTCAAAAGGCTTATAAGCTATATTGTCTTATATTAAAAAATAGGCGTAATCGGGTATATACCCCTAGAAAGTTATCTAATTGTTATAGGGTAAACTGTAGAAAACCACCCCATAAATAGGGCATATTGCTTAAAACCGCCCCTTAAAATCAATATATATTGCAGAAAACCACCCTTTATATAGGTTTTGTTTACCAAAGACCACTCTGCTTCTATGTGTCATTAAGATTTCATTAAATGTCTTTGAAAAAACAAAATTACCCCTATACATATCATTTTCTTGTCATCAATCACTCTCCGCCTATCTTTTAATACATATATGCAATTCCACACACACTTTGTTAATTGAAATTATTCAACAACTCTTACAGTCCTATACTAGGCCCACTTCAATCCATGTCTAAACCACTCCTATACGAGATCCCTTTCAATATCGTCTTTCTATATGATATGGGTATTTTGGTAATTTATCGATTTTTTCCTCTAAAACTTAACGAAATCAAAGACAGAGTGGTCTTTGGTAAACAATAGCTATATAAATGGTGATTTTTTACAATATTGATTTTAAGGGGTGTTTTTGAACAATATGTCGTATTTAAGGGCTGGGTTTTTGCAGTTTACCCTTGTTTATACCTCCATTGAAAATTGATAATTGGTTATATACCCATTAAAATTTAAAGATCTTGTAAAATCAGATGAGAAAGTTATCTATGTGTTTTTAACTTATATGAATCACAAGTTATGTGCGATTATTTTAATTAATATTTAAAATAATTTTTGGTTTTGATCTGATATTTTTTTTACTAGTCGCACGTTTGATACGATTCTTATATGTGTTTTTGGGTAGATGTGTTATGTAAATACGAATAGCTCGAATTCGTCCCGTACTCGCTTGAGCTCGTTCATTTTCCAAACAAGCCAAGTATGAGCACATTTTAAAGTTCGGTTCAAAGCCCGACTCGTTCAAATTAAGCTCAAATAACTCAAATTTTATGTAATTTCTAAAATTTCCTTTAAGTTACTATACAATGAACAAATAACAAATACTTGAATTGTTTAAAACTCGAAAAAAGCTCGGTTCGACCCCATTCATTTCCTAAACGAGATAAGTATGAACACATTTTTAAACTCGAACTAAAATTTAGGATTGGCTCGAGTTTTTTCACATTCTAAATGAACTGCATATGAACAAACAATACTGGACTTGTTCGGCTTATACAACAACCATATTTTCGGGTGGAAATCAGATTTTATTTCGGGTGGAAATATCAACTCCCCTCAAATAACACAGTAAAAAACCGTAACGATTATTCCCCAAGCTTCTATAAAACCGACGAATCCTCCAACACTCCAACTCCCCTCTGGCCCTCCCCCTTCCCCCCTATCTCTCTCTTACTCTCTCTCTCTCTCTCTCAGCTCATCTCGTAACGCCTCGGGATACGAAAATGGCAGCAGGTGCTGGCAAATGCAGCAAGATCCGTTACATTGTACGGCTCCGGCAGATGGTCCGGCGCTGGAGGCAGAAGGCGGCGGCCTCCCGCCTGCAGTCTGTCCCCACCGACGTCCCTCCAGGGCACGTGGCTGTCTCCGTCGGGAGCTCCCGGCGGCGCTTCATCGTCCGGGCGACTCACCTCAACCACCCCATCTTCAGGAGGCTCCTGGTGCAGGCGGAGGAGGAGTACGGCTTCGGCCCCCAGTGGGGCCCACTCTCCCTCCCCTGCGACGAGCTCCTCTTCGAACACATCCTCTCCCTCCTCGCCCGCTCCGACTCCGACTCTTCGTTTTTGCTCAATCTCGAAGATCTCCAGAAGCACTGCCACTTCGGCGTCAGTGAATCCTGGCCGTTGATCCACCCCAAGTCCGTCTGGTGACGCAGACGAAACGACGCCCTTTTTTGCCGTTTTGTTCGCCAATCGGAGTCGGTCATTGATGTATATAGGACGGAGTAGGAAACCAAATTGTAAATTTTGGGGCTTCTTTTTTTCCAAATTATTATTAATGGAAAAATTGTAGAGGAAAATTAATCAAGCAAATAATTTGGTTAATTATGATTTTAATCGTGTGTTGGTTTCTATCGTGTTGTTTATTGACGATTCAAAGTTAATGTTATTTACACCATAAAATTTACTATTTACACCACATATCCGACTTTTTATATATTTTTTTAAAATACATCATGCTCCTTTTGAGGGACAGGTGTGTGACTTAAGAGGAGCAATGTGTGATTCAAGAGGCGTAGGTGTGGTTCATATAGTAAAATTTATGGGTGTAAATATTATCGCCCCGATTAAATGATGTATAAAAGTATGAAACAAATCATTCAGAATAATAAAATGATATTGGGAAGTTGGAACATATTTGTGGGAAAATAGAATTGGTTGGTTAGCACTTAGCACACAATTGCTATATGTTTGTGTACAAAAATAGAATCGGTTGGGCTTTAACTTCTATTACTAAATTGCAGTATGCAATAAAGAGGCCCAACAACTTTGGAGTCAGCCCACTCATAGAGCCCAAGAAATCAGCTACCAACTGTTTTTCTAATGTATGCCTCCATTTAGCGAATGGATTGTTTGGTTGGCAATCCAAAACAATTTTTATGACCGGTACCCTAAAAGCATATGTTAATAAGCTTATTTAAGAGTGATTTTCTCAAATTAAATTATCTTAATTTTTTTTTTTAAAAAAAATATGTCTTTTTTTAAAAAAATATTTCTGTTATTTCCCAAGTTAGGTAATAGTTTCCATACTAAGGAGATTTAGCATATCCATGTTATTCATAATATCCTCTATCTATCTATTAATCAATTAGGAAATTCTATACATGGAAACAAAATCTTTACCCATACCCATGTCTAAGGATATAAGTTAAGATGTTCAATTGGAGACAAATATATTCTCCTAAATTTATGCATTAATTTACCCATATTTTTTATCTATTTTGATTTTAGTCATAGTTTCCAAATTTACATTAATCTATCTATCTATCTAATTAATGCTAACCCTAAAAATAAAACATTAATAGACCCTGAGCCTTGAACGTTTGTTCCCACAACCCTGCGAGATCAGGTTTGATGCTCCATTAATTTTGTGTTGCAAGAAGCCAAGAAGTAGGTAGGAGAGAGAGAGACGCCATCAAATGGGTCGAAGTAGGAGAGTGTGAGACCACAGGCTCTATTTCTTGTAAAAGAAGTAGCATGTATACACGTACATTATCGGGTGCATATATGCTACTTCTTTTGCAGAAACATAGCTTTTGATCGATCTCAGGCTCTTCTACTTTGAGGCATTTGCTGGCTTCTCTGGCGTGTGATGAGTCGAGATTCGATTGACTTATACTAAGTACTTGGTTGCATATCGATCCTCGCTCTTGAGGCAAGTTCATATAGCTAGATACTTATTGTATTTTCATCCGTGTAATGCAATTGATCAAAGTTTGAGGGAACAAGGAGATTGAAGACAATTGATCATTATCTTGTTTAATTGAGTATCGTCTTATTATTAGCGGATCAAACATGAGATGAGATCGTGTAGGAAGTCGAGCATTTTGATTTTCTTGATTATTTTGCAGGGTAGAATTTCCATCATGTTTTCAATCCGTCGAGCTATGAATTAAAACTATACTACATATTGACTCAATTTATCCGTGTATATATATATATAGAGGAAGATATCAATCATCGGAATATATCTGCAGCCTTGGGCCTTGGTGGAATCGATTTCGGGTGTTCAGTGTCTGATTGAACTCCATGATACCTTTCTCAATATCGAATCGATTCTTGAATATTCAAACTCTTTTGGTTTCGAGACTTTAACTAATACTGTAATATATTTTTTGGTTTTTCCCCTGCAATTTCAACTTTCTATCTTTTCTCTTTTTTGTTTCTTTATAGTAGTATATGTAACAATTTATTGTTTTAGGGTTTCGTTACTTGCAAAACTTCATTTCTTTTGAGCTTCCAATTGAGTTAGAATCCCAATTCCCAACCGTTTGTATACAGATAATGTACTCGAATCCTATTAGTCAACCAAAAGTTGTTTGGTTAAGGCAGTTAGATCGATCAGCCGAGAGGTACTCTCAAGTTAATCATAGTTGGCTTAATTGTGTATCTCCACAATCCCACTTGTCTTAATTCTTAATTAAAAGGAAAATAAGAGGCTTCTTTAAAATAGTGAAAATGGGAGATTTTAAAGAAAGAAGTCATTTTTTCTGCCCAACCGTTTCTCTAAACTCATCTCTAAAATAGAGAAATTGATGGAGAGAAGGAAAAAATTTCTAAATTTAGAGGAATTGTTAGAATCTGTAAAATTTAATGTGTTCACCCCTTTCAATGCCTATCTATTTGTTCATTGGTTGTTGCCTATTGATTTAATGAAGTTATTGAAATTTTATTTATTAAAATATGAATTTATGCATGTATTAGTGTATAATAAATGTAGCAATTTGTATAATAGAGAATTTGTTGAAATTGTAGTGTAAATTTTTTAGATATTTTTTTATTTTGTTCTCTATTTTAGAGATTTTTAGAAGAAGCTGTTGGATATGCTCTAATCAAGTTTCACACCATAGCAACATTTCCCCTCTCCTGTCCCCTCTCACATAAATCCCCATTTTTTTTAAATTCTTTTAATCATTTTATTAATTTTTTATTTTTCTTTTAAATTGGAGTTTGTGAGAGGGAGGGAATTGGAGGAGACGAGGGGAGAACAAGATTGAGAACATGAGATTTGGTTCGATTCCGCAATTAATATGCACTTTGATTCCATGGACTTGATTTGGTCATCTCATTTTTAGTCTTATGGATACACATTACTTTTCCAATCACCCCATTCAAATCATTAATCATAAATCCTAATTATGTAACAAAGCGTTACTTTATAGCAACTCATTGAAATATTAAGCGCTACTACAGTTGCAATAATGTTACAACATCTCTAACAAATTCCCTCTTTTGGAAATTTTTGAATAATTTTAAGGCCAAAATTCATAAATGTTTCGGTCTCGCGTTTCTGATCATGAAAACACAACACATTTTTAAGATTTGTTTGATGCAATTTCAAGAGTTTTTTATCCAACATGTTCTCCATCTCATTCTCAAAAATGAAACAACAACGTAAAAATTAGAGAAACTTTAACAAATATGCAGTATTCTCTAAAACTAAATAATTTTTCAAATCTTCAAAATGAGAGACTACCGGAGTTGAAATACAAATAATTTGAATAATACGTAAGTTTTTTGTTTTTCCATTTTAGAGAAGTTGCTGAGAATATATTCAATTAGAGATGTGAGGTACGTACAACATAGATTGATACTTAACATATGCCGGGCAGCCAAGATTGACGGAGCTTGTTCCCCTGCCTATTAAGTGCCATTGATAAAGGAATTTGATATTTCATACATGATTTAATTAATGAGAGAGACGACATGGAAAAGACGTTTGATAAGTAGAGACGGCCAAAACTCATGAATGATTTTGTCTCGAGTTTCTGACCATGAAAACTCTAACACAATTTTAATGTCTGTTTGATACAATGTATTGATTGTTGATAATTTTATACTTAGTATTTTAATAATCATATTAATCACCAAAAGGAGTCTTGCGTACATTAGTTGCCTAACAAATCAAGTGATTAACTCATAAATTTGTTGAAAAATGAGTTTTTATGGACGGATTTCCCCAAAAGGGAAACCCTACGAAGCAAACCGGTTAACCGCATTGCACCCTCTTCACTGGAACATTTGTATAATCTCATGCTCAACTGCATATATAACATTTGTATAATTTGTATAATTGAGTGTGTGATTTAAATTTAAATATATTTTTATTGTTAAACAACAATATAGTCTATGCAACGGTACGGTAGTTGGCCGGGCACCACCAAAGAGCGGTATGAAAAGAGATACAGTAGCAGAGGTACAGTACTGAACTACTGATCATCATCCATGAAGAAGATGTACTGTAACTGTAAGTGTGTACCAGAAAAAAATGCAAATTAATTAAAAATAAAAAAAATGGTGGAGTACTGTTTTGGTTGATCACTGCAGAGTGCAGGGTCTCTGAACTCGGGTCCGTACGTACCACATTTGAGTCAGAGGTCATGTGCAATCTTTCACCCCCTTTTCGGTTTACAGTTAACATCCATCATGCATCTCTACTCTCTACTCTCTACTGGAGTATGTATCTTTGTTTTTACAGCAAGCCTATATGCCCTTGGAATGTGATATTAGATCCGTTTGAACACGTGTTCAACATTAAATACATCTAATATTAAAAAGTAATAAATAGATCCTTAAGGGTTGAACATAAGTAACATATCCGCTCATGTGTTTTTTCTTAAAAAAATTATATATGGTTTAAAAATTTTAACATGAACGAACCATGGATCTGTTTGTGATTCGTTTGTGTTATTTTTTCAAAATCGAATGGATTTATGATTCGTTTATGTTATTTTTATAAATTTTCGTAATGATTATTAGACATATGTCAAATGGTGGCAATGGATTGTAGATCCTTTTTTCTGAGTGCATAAACACCTGATTTTAGTGCATATAGCAACTGCCATGCACTTCCTAAAATTTCTTAAAAATGATATTTTTAAAATTATTTTTACTTTGTTTTTAACACGTTTCTCATTTCGAAGATAATTATTCAGTCTGTATTGAATTTAACCTATGATTTTAATTTAATTTTATAACTGATTGAAAGTTTTTATTAAAATATTTAAAACAAACTATTTTAACCTTTATGTAAAATTTAATATGAAAAAAATTCAAATATAATTAATATAATAAAATAAAATTTATTAACAAAACGCGCAAAAATACGGATAAAAAGTTATATA
This sequence comes from Persicaria maculosa, assembly GCA_963922045.1. Lineage (NCBI taxonomy): Eukaryota > Viridiplantae > Streptophyta > Magnoliopsida > Caryophyllales > Polygonaceae > Persicaria > Persicaria maculosa. The sequence continues at coordinate 27,458,483 of OY998259.1, read as the reverse complement.
GATATATGTAGGATTACTTACAGTCACACATAGCACATCAATACTTAACATCAATTTTATGCTCAACTATATATCTACATCTTAAGATCTTAAGCCAAATTAAACCGTATCTTATTTACTACTACACAGGGCCGGACCTGAGTTTTTCATGGCTTGAGGCGAAATTTAAAATTGGGCCCTCCACTACTTTTTTTTTTTTGGCGGTAGGCCATCCACTACTATATAGTATGTATATACATAAGATATGGTAAAATAAATGGTTTTTGAAATAATTTTCTAATATAAAAAACATTTAAACGAAAGTTAAAATTAAAAAAAATCAACTAAGCCTCGCCTAACTAACTGGGGGAGTCAACTAAAAAAACCAAACCCACAAAAAAAAACATAGGAATGTAAATTTAAAAAATCAACGAAAGTTAAAATTACTAGGGGGAAAAGTTAAATAAAAAAAATCAACCCCAAATTATGGGGGGGGGGGGTTTAAAAAAATCAAAGGCAAAAAAAAATACAGATAGGAATTTAAATTAAAAAATCAAATAAATAAAGTTAAATAAAAAAAATTAACGCCAAATTATAGGGGGGGGGGGGGAGTTTAAAAAAAATCAAAGGAAAAAAAACAACACAGGAAGTTGTAAAAAAAAAACCAAACGTAGAAAAAAGAGGGGGAAAAGTAAAATTAAAAAAAATCAACCGCAAATTATGGGGGAAGTCTTAAAAAAAATCAAAGGCAAAAACACAACACAAAATAAAAGAGGCCAAAAATCAAACACAGGAAGTTTAACAAAACAATTAAATGCAGAAAAATAAAAGGAAGTTTTAAAAAAAAATCAAACGTAGAAAAAAAAGAGGGGGAAAAGTAAAATAAAAAAATATCAACCGCAAATTATGGGGGGAAGTCTTAAAAAAAATCAAGGCAAAAAAACAACACAAAATAAAAGAGGCCAAAAATCAAACACAGGAACTTTAACAAAACAATCAAATGCAGAAAAACAAGAGGAAGAGAGAATCGAACCCAAACCTCCAATGTAACTAAGCAACCTTACCTACTTCCCTAACCAACTGAGCTATTATGCATTCTTGTACTAATAAAGATGTTCTAATACTAATATATTAAAAATAGATTTTATGGGCCCCTATACAAATTGGGCCTGAGGCGACGGCCTGTTGGGTCTCGCCTCAGGTCCGGCCCTGCTACTACAGTACTACTAACAAATTGGTTTAACCACCATATCTATATATTTACCGTTTCAGACAGTACTACTAACAAAAACTTTAAACCAAAAAAAAAGATGTGAATAAAAGAGATTAACGTCTAGCTTTGTATGTGGTAATTCCCAGGCCGTAACGCATGACCAACATCCCACATGCCGAGTAGGCACCTGTGCAATCATCAAAATCCTATACAGTTTATAGCTTTAAAATTAAATCCTTCAATATCACGTTTATTTTCTTTATACAAATCTCAAGAGTTGTCTACATATGCACTACTTATATAAAAATCGATCATAATTGTATGGCATATGTTAGGAACCACTTTTCAAATATAAATGATAGATTTTCTAACTTATATTTTAAAAGTATAGATTAAAATAGTACAATAAACACTCTCATAAACCAAGATAAAAAAAAAGTTACATTATAGGAGCATCTCTAACAAATCTCATAGTATAAAGTCTATAAAATGAAGAAGCAAATACTTAAAAAATTTAAAAAAATATGTTCAAATTACATAATAAGAGCATCTCTGACGAATCTTATATAAAATCTCTATAAAAATGAGAGAAGTAAATACTAAAATATTCTTTAAAAAAAAATTATGTTCAAACGTCTTTCCTATTATTAGAAATAATTGTGGGCAAATGGTTGATATCTTGAAGCAGGAGTTTATGGATGCCTGACTCAGTCTTACAAACAGAAGCGCTAGTAGTCTACTTAGGGCTAAAAAAAGCTATAGTGAGCGAATTTGGAGATCTGATTATTGAAGGAGATAACACTACAAGAATCATCAATTCGGAAATTGTAACAACATTCCTTTTCAGCACTGTTATAGATAAGCCAATGTTGGTGCATACTTCATTGCAAGGCATATGCACTCATCTCTCCTATCTTGGAGGTAACTATGTAATATCATCCGAAAAGATGATTTAGGATGCTTTTTTATTTTCAAAGATATCCTATTTATTCCAAATGTAAAAAAAGGATAGATAAATTGATGAAGAAATGGTTATACTACCTAACTTCATACTTGATCTAAAATGGCATCTTTGTGATGGCACCACTTATTGACCTATCCACATCCCAAAACTTGCAACCTTTGATTTTTTGCCGGTATTAATCGTCACCATCAAAGCACATTAAAAATAAGGCACATTACACAAATGCACACACCCCTGAACCCAACAAAATATATACGCCCATTGATTAGTTAAACTTTGTTGGACATACCATTTAAAGTCTTTAACATTATATATAAACATAATGTATACATGGATACCAATTGTCAAACATACATACATGTGGATGTGTTGGCTGAAATATGACAGTTGACAGTAACTCTCAAACTCCAACGTACAGAGGGCCATAACGTACCACAAATAAAATGGCAGAGATGAACCAACAAGGACGAGTTCAAGAGCATACGCAGCTGTACTGATAGCTCTTATCCAACTACCTAAACTCAAACCCCGGGATATAGCTACTGGTAGGCGTGCGGGTCTGGGTTGACGGGTTGGCGGGTGGGGACGGGTAGCGGGTTAGGGATAGGATAGGGTCGGGGAATCCGTGACCCGTGACCCAGTGGGTCGACCCGCCGGGTCAACATGCTTTTTCAAAATATTTCTTTTTTGAAAAATTTATTTTTAATAAAATAAATTTATAATATTATGTAAATTATTCTTAAAATAACTCACAATAATACATAACCTAATATGCAATGTGCAATGTGAGACAAATGAACTCCATCCTTCTCCTTTTATAGACTTGGAAGTCTTCCTTCCTTCCCCTCATTTCCAATGTGGGACAAAGGCTTTGTCCCACATCGAAAATATGGAGTTAGAATGAGAAGGCATGAGGCTATATATATGTATCCCACTACCACATTTCTTCCACTTCACTTGTTTCCTACATTTTCTACATTGGAAATTAGGTTGGAAATGAAGTTTGAGAAATATATTCTCATATTTTTTTCTCTTACATCACACAATGAAATTATTGTGGATGAAAGAATTAATATGGAGATATAATCTTCCTACATTTTTAACAATTCATATCAAAGTGATAAAATGTGTTGTGAAGATAAAATCTTTATATATTATTTATTTATTTATTTATTTTAATAGTCATTTTTTTTAAAAAAAAAGATTTTTTAAAAAAAATAATGTAACCCGCCGGGTCAACGGGTCAACCCGAACCCTAACCCGTAATCTCACGGGTTGACGGGTTCGGGTCGGCCAACCCTGGCTATAAGGATTTGAACTCAAGACCTTATCATTCTGTTCCATAACTCATACCAACTAAGCTAAGCAAACATATTGATTTATTACTCTTTTTAACTATTTTTAACCCTTAAATTATTAAAAATTACAAAAAAAAATACATATTTTTATTTTATTTTTTACGTTTTCTCCCAACGCAGAGGGCTTGAGCCACCTCATGCCCCCTCCCTCCGCCCCTGTGTACCACCAAGTAGGCAAGTAAGCAATTGAAGCGCATGTTGAGATATGTGAACCGACCAAAAAGAGTCTTAACATATAAGCTAGTAGACTACCCCTATTACCAATTAGTTTAGTTTTAAAATAAAACCTCACTCAACTTATGTACTCTGAGACATGTATATTACACCAAAAAGAGTCGCAAGTATCATATGCAATTTTATTATGAAAATTTTGGAACACATTACAAGGGAATCCCAAGTATCATATGCATTATGCATAGTATAGTATATGTTCTATTATTATAACTTTTTTTTTAAAAAAATATTTTTTGTAGCTATGCGATTTTACCGAAGATAATTTGAAAGGATAGGGGGAGAATTTACTTTCCCAATTCCAACGGACTTTTCAATTCAAACTGTTGGGTTTAATTGTAATCTACAATTTCTATAAGAAAAAAACATTTAAGATAAATAGTAAAATATATCTTTAATTAATTACTCCAGAGTAGACCAAACTCCCTCACAGGGCACAGACCACCAGCCACTATCAGAGGAAATGTATCAACCCCTCTCCCCACCTCTAAATTACAACTCTCCATTTTCAAACCCCAGTAAGAAAACAGAGCATCTAATTTCATAGCTTAGCCGTTCAAAAAAACGCTATCAAACTAAGCTAATTCGGACACATACATAGAAATCGACGCTAGTTAGTAGATCAATAACAACAAACAATGCAATCCCCCCTGTTTGGGGGTTCATCTGAGCAAGGAGGTGAGAGCTTCAAAGACATCTTCTTGACAGGGAATACAGAGGCCATTATCATGGGTGAACCCGAACTCCTCCTCCGCTTCCTGAAGCAGCCGCTGAAACTCCGGTCGGCTGAGGAAGGCGATCGGAACGATATACCTTGCCCTGTTCTCCCCGACGTACACCGCGAAGTGCCCCTTCGGGACGTCGCACCCGGTCCTCTTCCCCAGGCTCGAGCACCTCTTCACGATCTGCTTCAGCACCGCCGGTTGCTGCAGCTTGTTTGATTTCCTGATGGCCATTTTCTTCAAGTTTGGAGCTGAAAGATTGGATCTTTTTGTGTTTTGGGATCAAAGATTTGATCTTTTTGTGTTTTGGGGGGTGTTTCAGAGTGGAGGCAGGGGAATGTGTGAGGGAGGCAGGGGTTTATATTGAGGAGGGTTGGGTTGGGGGTAATTAAAGGGGATAGAGAGAGAGGGGGAGAAACAGAGGCATGTGGGAATGAGGGGGCGAAGGACAGACCACGGGTGGGGGTGCCCTAGAAGGCCCCCCGTTGGGCTTACTTACGGTCTGTTGCCCTTCCGTAGGACAACACGGTCCCTCTCCTTTCTCTATCGAGTTTGGCTTCGCCAAATTTACATATATATGGTTCCTATTCCTAAGCCTCTGAATAAAGAACTTGGCCGAAAATGAGTTTGGTAAGTGTCGCGAAAACACCCATTTTTCGCTGTTTTGCACAAGATTGTATTTTAATCTGTACTTCCTGTTTATGTTCATATTAGAGTGTTAGGAAGTAGGCAAAATGGGTGTGGGGAATGAATTGTAAGCAAAACAGGGATGAAGGGTGATTATGTGTATTTTTTTAAATAAAGGGTGATTTTGTATAAAATGAACAAAGTAAGGGGTATTTGTGCAATTTACCTAAAAGAGATCAAAAGTGTGACAGAGAAAAGGAAAAGGCACATTCTCGTGGGTAAAAGAAGAAGAAGATTGAATTCTAATCATTTTATAATGCTTTTGGATGGTTCTAAAATTTGAGGGGGAATCAGTGATAAGGATAATGTATAAATAATACAATGAGTATTTTTATATTTATGGACTTTTCTTGAGGTAATTTTTTAGTTTATCTTAATTCAAATGGTAAGTAAAAATTTTAAGTTTTTCATCGGATAACTCTAGAGTTTCTAAACATTTTCCTTTGCGGCCAAAACTTATGTTTTCAATGGGAAAAGTAATTTTGAATTTTTATAGAGATATATTATGTAATATTTGATAAATTATGTGGAATTTTTAAAAAATAAGTCACATATATATGCTTCTAAATTGACACAACAAAGTGAAGGATGATTATGAGAGGAGAAGAAAAAGAAGGTGTGAGTTCGATTGCATCGGGGGCTCGATAATGGCAGGGGCTAACAGCGGTAGACGACGACAATGGTTGTGTTGTGGCAAAGTTGACAACGTCCAATTTCAAGACAATTTTGAAAATCAGAGCACTTCAAAGATATAAAATTTCCTAATGAAATTAGTTAAAATTATTCAAATTGATTAAGATGAAGAGTGAGGCTAGTGACAAGAGGTTGAGATGACTATTGACAAGACGATTTAGATAAAATTGCACAACAAGTCCTCCTAAAATAAAATGGAGCCTTTCACAATTTGTCATACTCCAAAAGAATTACGATTTCGTAAAATTAGGGTTTGTGATTAAGGAATGTGGTTTCCACTACTAATTCTTACCGATATCGATAGTCGTTGCTAGGAAGCAGAAGATGGGGTAATTAATAAAGTGGAGGTTCGGAGGGGGATAGAACGAAAGCATGGTGGAGGGTTGAGGTCAGGAGGATGAGTGGATGACGGTAATAAAGTAATTGGAGACTTAATTAATTTTTTTTGTTACAGTAGGCAAAAGATTTGATGTACTACCGACATCCATGATCATCTCGCAAGATGATGTTTTGGAACTCACAACAACAATCACTCAAAATAAAATTACAATTGAACTGAGATTTAGCAATAAAATCAGCTGCATCATTGGCCTCTCTATAGCAATGCTGAAACGTGATGCTCTCAAAATCTCTAGCTTCTTAATGAATGGATCTCTTGGACTATTTGAGCGACCTCCCATGGTATATTGTTCGCATGATTGATGGCGTCGATGATGATAGCATAATCACTCTCAACTATAAATCTTCGGATCCCCATCTCCGCTGTCAATCTTATACCTGTGTATACAGCAAAAGCTTCTGCCAAGATGATAGAACCCATAATCCTAACGTTTCATGTATGTATCCGAATAACTTGACCATCATTATTCCTCACAACACAACCAACCTGTGGCCAAGTATCACTTTTCACCGAAGCATCTACATTGATCTTAACTACATAGAGACTTAATTAATTTGATTTCCAAAATCTAATATAATTATATAAGTGTATGGAATTGCCGAATTGGGTGTAATTATATTATTTATCATCCCAACCGATTTGAACTCGATCAATAAGCCAGTGCTGGCAAAATTAGGGCTTTGCAAAATTGGAGAGCCTTTCACATATAAACCACCTACTCCATCCGTTCACAAATATAAGTCCTTTTAGACTTGAATTTTTGTTTGAAAATATAAGTACTTCTGACTTTTCTAGGTATTGGGATATGAGAATGGTTACTTTTTGACTTTTTCCTCAAATTTTATTGGTTGATAAGGATTGTGAATAATTAACGAGGGTATAAATGAAATAAGTTTATGATTTCCTTAATTTATGTGCAAATATCTAAAATGACTTATATTTTTGAACGAAGGTAGTATTAGTTATTGTTTCACGAGTTTGTAAAATTAGGGTTTATAAATTTCGTTAATTATGAACATCTCTTCACAGTTCACATGTCATGGTGGTGGTAGAGCAGTGGTGGTTCAATTGAACTTGGAATGATAGTAATCCATCCGCCTTAAGAAAGAAAAAGTTGATCATAACCCTTCTCTGGTAGTTTAGTGCATTTAGATAAAAGGACTTGAAGTTGTAATTTTTTAAAAAATTATTTTGTCAATAGTTATTTCAGTATCTTGTCAATAGTCTTTATGTAAGATGAATCAGCTAAGATATGAAATTAGGGCCAAATATTGCTTAAATGTTTGGAATTTGGAAGTTTGGGTTTCAAAAATTTAGATATTTTTGTTTCAATTGGAAATTGGATGTGTTGAAATTGGGGGTTATCCAGAAATTGGACGTCGCCAAAACTCACTTAAAATTGAATAATATTCTTCGAAGATCGGATTTTCAAAACTTTGCCACCACATAGTTGTTGACTGTTGTCGTCGCCTACCTGCCACCAAGGTTGGATTCGCCGTCGTCGACCCATGCCATTGTTGTCCTCCGTTGCTGTCGGACTCGCACCTTCTTCTTTGCCTCTTAGAATTACCCTTCACCTTTGTGTCACGTCGATTTAGATGAATATGAGACTTATTTCTTAAAAAAAATACACGATTTCTCAATATTACATAATATATCCCTACAAAAGTCCAAGATCACTTTTCCCAACCAAAACACAAGTTTTGAGAGCGCAACAAAATGTTTAAAATCCACAGGATTACCCAACGAAAAACTTAAAGTTATTTACCATCCGAATTAAGTTAAACCACGTGATTACCTCATGAAAAAAATCCGTTTTATATACTATTTATTTTGCTATATGATTCTTGATTAATTTATAGTTAGGGTGTGTTTGAATTCTTATTACATTAAATTATAATATAATTATTTTATAAATTACAAAGCGACTAAGCGAGGGTTTAGTGACTATACTTTGCAACACTTTGTAAATTGTACACACTATAATTTAATATAATGTAATTCAAACAGTTTATTTCAAGAGATGGGTGAAGATTTGAGTTTTCTATCAAATAAAAAGCGAATATTATACACACGGCATGGTTATTAGGATCACGATCCGGTTCTTACGATCCTACGATTCTAGGCAAGGTTTTGATCCGAATCGGACATATAGACTCCTTCTTGCTAGGATCTACCTAGGATCCTATGAGATCGTGTGAGATCGGTAGGATCTGCCAATCCTAGAAAAAATATCTGATCCTAGCAAAAGTCATATTTGTGTACTTGTTTTTGTTTTGTTTGGATATTGGGCCTTCTGGATGCGATTGACCTTTTTATTTTTTTATTTAATTTTTTTTGGCATCCCATCTCCTTAGAAATTAAAGGCAGAAGAGTGAAGACGTTGAATTGAAACCCTAAGCCCTTTGTTTCGTTACTCAACTCGACAAATCCACGTCCGAGTGCCTGAAATTGTTCATGATGTGGTTAATCGCGATGATGACATTTGAAACTAGAGATGGCATTGAATATTTGGATGTGTGATTTATCTCTTGTATGTTTGTCATATTTTAAAACATTATCCTTGTCTGCTTGTCAGATTTTGAGACATTATTCTTGACAAATTATGAATGTTAAGTGCTTATTATTGGACTATTTCAGTTACTTAATTTGTTTAATGGATGAAAAACTTAGTTTTATTTTAAAATTAAGGTATTTGTTTAGGATGGTTTATTTTTATTTTATTATTTACTTTATTTTTAATTTTTGTCTAGGATCTTACGATCCGATCCTACGCCCTTGTCTCGATCCCACACTAGGATTCCGATCCTAAAAACCATGACACACGGTTAAAATACCATCAAACGCAGTTAGGAGTTGTTATGCAATTTTGTATGAAAATAGGTCATTGACACCGAATTTTCAAGTTGATAGAAGAATATACTATATCTCATCTGGAAGTCGGGGTTAGCAAACTGTTAAAAAAAAAAAACCTTTGTAAACCGGACTAGAAAACATAACTTGAGGGCAGCCTAGACATTAACTCTCATTTCAAAGCCACAATTTCTACTTTTGTCCCCCATTCTATAGGGTACATCTTGACACAAAAGCATTCCTAACTTGTTTATTCCCCAAACCCCAAACAAACACTACCCACAAAGCTGTTAATCCCTCTTATTGAAGCACCCACCTAGTACCTACCACATATTTTAACAAATAATATCCCCATACACATCAAATTCATTGTGGATGATATGAACAATTGAACATGGCCTAGTTAATTAATTCCATGTTTCCAACCAAAAACCAAGGTGGCCCAAACCCAAACCCAAAAAACAAACTGTGGACCTTAAAATTAATTTATAGACTTCCCACTCCACCTTTTCATGGAGTTGAGGAGGGTAAGAGGTAGTATCTGGGTACATTACAGTACTAGAGTGTACCTCCAAGTGGAGAGATTCAATTGGGGATTTGGGACTTATCTTGATTGTTGAGCCTGCCTTTGATTCATCTATCTCCTACAAATTTGATCGGTTGACATTAAAAAGTTGTTTAAAACAACCCTAAAAGTGGTTCACATGCGCACATCCACAGCCACAGTAGCTATTGCAGATTTGCAGAGTTTCAACCCCACCCTTTCCTCCAATCACCTTATTTTACTCACCTTATCCTATATTCCTATGAGAGATTGAGAAGTCCTATGATATGCTCGTTGTCTATCCTGAAAAAGCTATGCCTATTTAGTCATTCAGTTTATTCATTTTTAAATTATCCTATCCTATGCGATAATAAGTGAAATATTTTTTTTCAAAATACATTCAGTTTAGTCATTTTTAAATTAGATTACGAGGTTCAGTCATTTTCTTTTAGAGTTTTTTTTCCCAATAAAGTATCTTCATCATATGCATTAGAGCACATAATAGACAAACCGTTACAAGATTATTTTCAAAAGAAGATGAAATTACCTATATAATGATTTTTTTACCATTCGATTTATCATGAATGAGTTATGCGGTAACTCTAGTAGAAATATCTTATTTTTACCGATACTAATAACATGTCATTTTTGTATCGTTTCAAGTTCAACCACTTAGATATGTCTTAAAAATCCATATATGTTACCAATATAACTATGAATGTTTATCGAAAAAAAGGACCAAAGGCGATTATGGTTGAGAGTCCATGTTCCCAAGTTATAGAACCGGAACCTAGAAGGAAGGTTCGGAAGGAGGTCATTGATTCAAATAGACTCCCAAAATAAAGACCAAAGAAGAATTATACAACAAGCATTTTTGCAGGTCTTTGTAGAGCCTGCAATAGAACGGGACACATAAATTTAAGTAGAAAAAAAGGAGAGGCAAGCCCATGTTCTGTGGAGGAGATTGATTAATTTGGTAAAGTTATTAGACATTGAACAAAAGAGGGGAGGGGGTAACAATGCACATATAGGACCACTAGCAAAGACATTCACACAAGCAAAATTTACCATAAGTTAAAAAAGGAGGAAAAACAAAGTCAGGAAGCACATGAGAAGAGCCCATGATTCAATGAAAGCTATGGTAAAAGACAACACTTAGCCTTGTTACTGGTCCAAATCTTCTATCTTATATCCTATCCGATTTATTGTTACCTTGTTTTATTTTGAACGTTTTTTCTATCGGGCATAGGATAAAAGCCTAAATTGAAAAAGATTTCCTACCAAAAAATTAAGTGATCTTATAAATCTAATTAAAAAAACTAAACTAATTAAAATTTAAAAAACATTTCCAAATTAGTGCTATTATGCTATACCCTTAAGGCATAGGATAGAAAATTCGTATTATAAAATTATGAAGATGTCTAAGTAGTGTTACTTTGCGTCGATTGTTACATACATGTATAAACACAAACGTTTGTTCTAGAGGTACTCCATGTTCATCCTCAATTTTTAGTGTTGGAGATGTATAATGTGTGTGGAGTTTGTTTGAAAATCGCCAAACAAAGCCAGCGATAAAATTGCGGATAAAAAAGATTGTCGTAAATTTGAGAACTGTTGAGCTGTTGAGAGAAATCATTTCAAACAAGATCTTACAAGACCTATAAAACACAACAAGAGAATGCTTATACAACATATTACATACATTTTAGAGTAAATTACACATAACCACCCGTAAAATATGATACTTTTCACATAACTACCCATAAAAACTGAAATTACAGTAAACCACCCATAAATTAGTTATCTTTTCATAAGAAAATCCACTCATTAAACCTCTATTTGTTTTGTTTAAAAAGATTAAAATATCCTTAATTCAAGCTTACACTACTAGAATACTGCAATTAGACATCATATCATTTAAGTCTGTCAATAAATTAACAGATGTAAAATTAATCTATGACATCGTTAATTTTTTTTGTGATGTCTAAAGTGTTTTACACAATTGTCAAATATGTGGACAGATGTTAAACTATTAGTTCGGAAAAAAAACCAAAATGCGCGCCATGAGGGGAAAAGGCGGGATCCAAATACTTAGAAAAAAATTGGAGCCCGGGCTTTCAAAATTTGGAGGTAATGTTAACACTTGGAAAAAATAGACTTTTTTGTTCCTTTTTCTATTAATCTTTTAACATTTGAAAAAATCTGAATTTTTTTGCACCTTTCCTAAAATTTATAACATAAAATATCTATCTTGTTCTCTCTCCCCTCACATTCAATTAGCTCGAAGTCCCCAACTCATCTTCTCTCTCTCTCCATATCCGAGTGACACACAGAACCCCCAACTCATCTTCTCCTCTCTCCAGATCCAAGCGTCGGCCGGTAGCTAGCTCTGGCGACCATCGTTCAGTGCTCCTTCCTCCTCCGGCCATAATCTGTCAAAAGAATCGCGAAAATGGATGGGGGTTGAAACCCTAAATCGCCGACAAGTATTCGACTTTCCAACCTATAGCGCGCGGGTCATTTATTTTTCGTCTTCATTATCATTTGGTTTCTGGTTTATTTCCACATTCAATCAGCTCTAAGCCTCTAACCCTCGGTCTACCTCTCTCCAAATACGAGCCACGCACCAAACCCCCAACTCATCGCCGACGAGGTATCCTACATTTCAACCTATTTGTTTGGTTTCATTTGCTTTCCATCTTTATTCTTCTTTGGTTTATTGTTTATTTTCATGAATCCCTAACCCAACCCTCTATGTTTTTTCTCAGAGGAAGGCTCTCAGAAGAAGGTGCTCGTCTCCTCCCTAACCCACAAGGTGCTTGTCTCTTATGTGCTTTGATTTCGCCTCTAATGTTTTTTGTTCTTCATTTTTTTGTCCAATAATTATGCAATGGTAAATTAAACTACCATTTCTACTGCCTAAAACCCTAAACATCGAGAGAAAAATTAAAACACCAAAGTTCATTTATGAGTGATAAGTTGTATTCATAAAGGTGTCCTTTCTGTGTGTGTTAGCTTAAGAGTGAAATATTTGCTGATAAGATATGCATACATCCTTTCTCTATGTGTATTCATAAGGTGTTCATAAAGTGTCATTTCTTCATTTATGACTGATAAGTTGAATTCCTAGCATTGAAACCATACTACTTGAAGACAAGTTCAACTTTTTTTTTTTATGTGAATATTTGCTGATAAGATATGTATATATCCTGACCAATTTGGACTGCTGATTTTCTCTTATTTAGAAACCAATCAGGCCAAGTGATTTGTATAGATCAAAATGTGATTCACACAATAGTTTCTAAGCTTGTAATTCTTTTATGTCAAATTTTAGTTGCATTCTTTTATGTCAAATTTTTTGCTCCATACAATAGTTTCTAATTGGAGTTTGCAAAATGAGATTGATAAAATATTAGCGGTAAGTTTGATATTGATGGTGTCTTACTGTAAAAGCCATTAACACCAAAGGGTTGTATATATGTTGGTTGTTTAGAAATATAAATGGAATATGCACTAAAGTGAGATTCTTGAACACTATTCTTTTAGCTTGATCAATGGATCTATTCGATCATTATCTGAATTATACAATCTTTCAGGCAATTTCATAATGGTTCACTAGGGAATCTTTGTGTTCATGTTTTTTGTTATTAATTTTTAAGTTCAGTAATTATGCGATGGTAAGCTAATTTCATAATGGTTCACTAGGGAATCATTGCTATTGCTTCATGTTTGTGATTGATGCTTCCGTTTTCAGCTCTTGTAACATCCATTAACCTTTCTTGAAATAATTATAGATCTAATTAAATTACCTATTGCTCCTTCCACATCAACTTGACTTTTGTTTCTCTGCGTGATGTTTTGACCTTTATGTTCAGTAATTATGCGATGGTAAGCTAATGTTTTCTTTTCTTCATAACGATTCACTGGGGCATAGCACTTATGACAAGGCTTTTGTAAGGAAGCAGTTAGGTACTATGAAACTTTATCCAGGGAGACCGGTTATTATGACAATGCTTCTATCATTGCTATTGCTTCATGTTTGTGATCGATGCTTCCGTTTTCAATGAATTATTCTTTTTATTCTTTTCTTCCCCTGGAAATATGATAATGAACTAGATAACCCAGCTGATTACACTTGCAAGGGCTAAGCACTGGAGTTCAAAGAAGTGAGCTATTTTGAAGGTTTTCTCCATGTACTAATTGGGTCCGTAGGCAGTTGGGGGCTTCTCTGTAACAACCTATCACTAGCTTTCCAATTTTCTTTCATCCAGGCTTCTCTTTCTAGCTTGCTTCTGGCCTGCTATGCTTCTCCATTCGAGGCTTCTTATCCTTCTATATTATTCTTCCTTCTTGGATATGAAGCATTCTGATGGAAAGTACTTTGTCTTTGTCTCTGCTACACAGTTTCATACCTTTTTCTCAAGTTATCAAAAGAATTAGTCCCTTCGCAGGAGTCAATTTTCCTCTGTACATCATGCTTGAGTTGTTGGAGAGTATTTGATTCTTTGGGGGCAGTCTTCCTAGTTTTCCACCTCCTTCTCCTCTGATTTTTTTTGTCTAAGCTCATCAAATCTACCTGTGCTCCGTCACTGGAGTTCTACATCGCCTTTTTGCATGAGAGAGTGAGCATCTTCAGTTCCAGAATCAGTCCATACCCTTCCAATAGCATTCCTCGTGTCTTCTACAAGCCACCAAAGTTCTTTAAATCTGAACCCTCTTATGTTTCCCACTTGCTTCGCTAGGAGACTTTCAAAGTTGATAAGCAGGGGTGTCTGGTCAGAGGAAGTAAGGCCATCATGAATGACTCTCAACCTTGGCTATAAGTTGAGCAACTCCGGGCTCATGAACACAATCAATCCTTTCCTAATGCCTGCACATTTTCTTCTTCAGTTCTCCCGTTATTCCACGTGAAAGGCTATCTATCCATGGAAACCAACAAAACAACCTTTAATAAATTGCAATAATGCATTACCTCTTGAAATCCTCCCAGCAGGCATGGTTCTCTCCCTGTTCCACCCTGCTTCTTTTCAGATTGATATATTATTCAAGTCCCCTGCTCCTCACCACGGTACATCAGACCTTGCAGTAAGGCTCCTCAGAAGAGCCCAGGACTCTATTCCTTTTCCCCTTTCTGTGTACCTATAGATAGCAGTAAGCCTTCATTTATCATCTTCCACTCATCCAAAAAAAAAAACGATATGATTCTTACAAAAAGATGCCACTCTAGCGGAGAGATTATTATTTTCCCTGTTATGCATATGGCCAACAAGATATTTTTTTTATTTACACCTGATTGATGTGCATGAACTTTAATATGATCAGGCATCAGTTTGCATAGTTGCAAACATATGCATGCTCATCCTTGGCTGAGTTGGCTCTATGTGATGTTGTTGAGTGAGAAATTTTAATACCTGCAGCATGTAGCAAAATTGCATATAAAAATGGGTGTGAATGCTTCCTTATATGCATGCTCATGCTTGGCTCTATGTGTGTTAATCTAGTGTTGGATTAAAAGAAGAGGTATCCTTGTAGATTAGACATGTGAATTTAAGCCATGAGGGGTTTTTAGAGACACTTTCTTTAAGTTATGGAATATGAAGGTTCATTAGAACTAGTTTAAGTATTTCTTTCGCATGCACGAGGGCTGCAGTAGCATGAACCGCATGTGAGACCGATTATTAGTGACTAAACATTGTGATAACGAGCACAACTATCTCCCCTATTTTATTTAAACATTTAGTGACTTATTAAACATTTAGTGACTAAACATTGTGAATCAGTTCAATGAATTATTCTTTTTATTCTTTTCTTCGCCTTTGCTTTCACTTTCCTTGGATTTCTCCCCTATTTTTTATGATACATGAATGTGTTGATCTATGATTAAGGCAGTTCAATGAATGTTGGAAGAGGATAAAATCCTTCCCATGTTGGAAGTAGTTTATATAATTAGTTGTTTGTATGATATATTCTTTATATAATTAGTTTTACAAT
The DNA here is from genome assembly GCA_963922045.1 of Persicaria maculosa. Lineage (NCBI taxonomy): Eukaryota > Viridiplantae > Streptophyta > Magnoliopsida > Caryophyllales > Polygonaceae > Persicaria > Persicaria maculosa. Next base: position 27,442,848 of record OY998259.1, on the reverse strand, counting down.
ATTTTGTTGCTTTATGATTAATGTACTTCATTTCCTTTTGTGTCTTGTGATAAGAGAGTTGAATTATTGCTAAGCTAGTGCATCTGTTCAATTGCAGTGGAGGTGGTTGCTTCTGTGGATTTGTGTCCTCATTTGTGGTTAACCTTGTACATATCCACCACTTGAGATTTGTGAAGTGAATTGTACTTGGATATATGTGCCACTGCTTGTTGTTATATTTCATTCCTTGATTATTTTCTTTTTGAACATATCTATTTTCTTTTTGAACATATCTGTTTTGGAGATATATGTCTGTTTTATATTTCATTCTTTGATTATGCTTAACAAAACTCTTTAATTAAGTAAGAAAGTTGGGGAATGAATTCAATTAACTCCCTCCCATAAATTCAAATGAAAAGTTTCATAATTAAGAGTTAACCAATATATATGTATATGGCTATGGAACTAAGTTGTGTCCCATTCCAAACATACTGGATCATTAGTTGCTGAATTTGCTAGCCATTAGTTGCTGAATGTTTTCATGTAAACCATTTTCTTTCCAATTTTTTTTAATATGGGGACATTGGTGTACATAAAATGGAAATTATATAGCATCCACATATGAAATCTTTTCTTTCTTCATGAATTATGCAATCATTCTTCATGAATATATCAACTTTAATTTTATGTTCCTTTAATTATGACATTGTTTGTATTCTTGTTTGCATTTGCTTGTATAGAATTTCAGCCATGGATAAATCATGGATATATGAGGATAGGTGTAGTGCAAAGTATGAAATGGGGTTGAAAGCCTTCCTCACCTTTGCTAAGACAAATACTAATAACACTAAGAAAGTCCCATGTCCTTGTTCAAGATGTGGCAATTTTAAGAAACGATCATTTGAAGTCGTGAGAGTGCATTGTCATCGATTTGGCTTTAGTTTGGGGTACACCAACTGGATTTGGCATGGAGAACCTGCTGACCCCTCGTGCGAGATTACGCCTAGTGAAGAAAAATCAGCCAAGTTCCCCCAATTTGGATCTGAAACTGCGGAGATGTGTGAAGCTGCTTTTACAAGTGAGGATGATTTCGATGAGGAATCCGTTGAGTTTAGGAAGTTTGTTGAGGATGCTCAAAGACCCTTATTTGAAGGAAGTCCCCACACCAAATTAGATGCACTAGTTAAACTTCACACACCCTTAAAGCTAAATTTGCAATGAGTGACACTTGTTTCAATGAAATACTTGATACGGTGTCCTCCTTGCTTCCACATGGAAATGTGTTACCGCAAACTTTGTATGAGTCAAAGAAAACATTGAACAAATTAGGGCTTGAATATAAAAAAAATACATGCATGTCCTAATGACTGCATACTATATAGGAATGAGTACACTGATGCTAATTCTTGCCCTCAATGTGCCCTCTCTCGTTGGAAGTTGACAAGAGATGAGATTGATAAGGAGGGGCAACCAGCAAAGGTGTTGTGGTATTTTCCCATTATCTTGAGAATTTATCGATGGTTTAAATCCGCTGAAATTTCAAAGCTGCTCACATGGCATGATGATAATCGGAGTATGGATGGCTTCATGCGACATCCAGTGGATTCCCCTGCTTGGAAGTTGGTTGATTACAAGTGTTCTGCATTTGGTAAGGAAGCAAGAAATTTAAGGATGGGGTTGGCAGCTAACGGTATCAATCCACATAGCAATATGAGCAGTAGATATAGCTGTTGGCCTGTACTTTTGGTCACATATAACCTTCCTCCGTGGTTATGTATGCAAAGGAAGTTTATAATGTTGTCCTTACTGATTTCTGGCCCTAGGCAGCCTGGCGTTGATATAGATGTCTACTTGGCGCCTTTAATCGAAGACGTACGAGAACTCTGGAATGAGATCAGTGTGTATGATGCACATTTGAAGGAACACTTCACCCTTAGAGCTGTGTTGTTGTGGACAATCAACGACTTCCCAGCCTACGAGAATTTATCGGGTGCAACAACTAAGGGGTACAAGGCATGTCCGATCTACGGTGATAACACAACTGCCACATATCTTCTGAATAGTAGGAAGATGTCATATGGAGGCCACCGTAAGTATCTCCATCGTCATCATCCTTATCGGAGGCAACGAAAGGCGTTTAATAATGAACAGGATTTGGAAGAGGAACCTCTCCCACAGTCTGGTGAGGATGTGTTGAAGGCCGTCGAGAAGATCAACTATGTGTTTGGGAAGAACAAAAAGAAGAAAAACTCGGAGGGGGAAGCTTCTTGTTGGAAGAAAAAGTCCATATTTTTCAGTTTGGAGTATTGGTCGTGGTTGCATGTTCGCCATTGTCTCGATGTAATGCACATCGAGAAGAATGTGGCAGAAAGTTTCATTGGGACTTTATTAAACATGCCTTTCAAGTCAAAAGATAGTGCTGCCGCTCGCAAAGATATGGTTGATATGGGTTTGCGGCTTGAATTAGGTCCACAAATTAGGGAGAAGAAGACGTACATACCTGCTGCCCCCTTTACATTGTCAAGGGTCGAGAAGGTGAAAATGTTGACTTCGTTACTCCACATGAAAGTTCCAAGTGGACATTCATCAAACATTAGAAATATGGTGTCTATGGGTGATTTGAAGTTATATGGGCTGAAGTCGCATGACTGTCATATATTGATGCAACAATTGCTTCTTGTGGCCATTTGCTCGGTGCTTCCAAAGCGTGTTAGGAACTTAGGATCACTATATTGAGAATGTGTTTCTTTTTCAACTCATTGTGCACTAAGGTGATTGACGTGGCAAAGTTGGAGAAGCTTCAATCAGATTTGGTGCTAACGTTGTGTGAGATCGAGAAGATATTTCCTTTCTCTTTTTTAGATATAATGCTTCATCTGACCGTTCATCTAGTAAGAGAGGTCCGATTATGTGGCCCTGTATGTTATAGGTGGATGTATCCTTTCGAACGAAACATGAAGGTGTTGAAGGGGTACGTGCGCAATCGTTTACATCCCGAGGGTTGTATAGCTGAGAGCTACATTGCTGAAGAATCAGCCGAGTTTTGGGGTGAGTTTAGGCAAGATTGTGGACCAATTGGACTACCTAAGGACATATGTGCCGAAGGTCCACTTTCATCACCGACTCTAAAGGAGTTGGCTGAGGATGAACGAGATGAAGCCCATCTTCATGTATTATCCAATAATGCTGAGGTGGATCCATACAAAATGTAAGTATGCATGATTTCATTAATTAAGTATTTCTGTTACTTGTGCTTAAAACACATTAACAGATGTACCTTAACTGAAGGATGCATAAGAAGATCGTGGAGGAATTACACGGTGGAAGGAAGATGAGTAAAAAGTGGCTGCATGATGAACATAATCGTACCTTTGCTGATTGGTTCAAGGCAAAGGTATGGTTATGGCTTAGACATAGTTCTAACTCTGAATAAAATAGTTTAGTAAACAAACTCCTGAGTTATTCAACGGTGACTTCGTAGGTCGAAGCTGAAATGGAGGAAAAGCATGAACATGTTTCAGAAACTTTGAGATGGTTAGCTTCAAAACCAAGCTACACTGTCTTCACCTATCAAGGGTACCAATACAATGGTGTAAAATACTTCACAAAACAGCGAGACAATTGCAGAGCAGTCCAAAACAGTGGAGTTTGCTTAGTTGCTGAAACAATGCAAGTTGCTAGTGCTAAGGATAAAAATCCGATCAATAGTGAGATGACATTCTATGGGGTTATTCATCAGATTTGGGAGCTGGATTATTGTGACTTTAAAGCTTCTTTATTTTTGTGTCAATGGGTAGAGAACGAGCGAGGAATTAAGCAAGATGAGTATGGTTTTACGCTGGTCAACCTCAACAGACGGGTTCATCGAAACGACCAATTCGTATCTGTTGCGCAAGTGAAACAAGTCTTCTATGTGGAAGATCCCCTCGATCCTGAGTGGTCAGTTGTCCTTCGAACCCCAAACAAAGACTACCGTGATTCCATATATGAAGGAGATGAAGGGGAGAGCAGTGTTGAACATCAACCATTTTCTAAGGAAATACCACTTTCTTATGACGACATTGAGAATGATGGGGATATGACCTATCTACGAGAAAATGTTGAGGGTTTTTGGAATGACGAAACTGGTGATCCATTTGATGACTAGCAACTACTAAATACACTCAATGTGGTGCCTAACCAAGAGGCTGAATGTCAGCACAGCAACCCCCTTTTGTCTTGATGTTGTGCTGAGTAATGAAGATTACGGTCAGAGTAGCAGAGTAAGGGAAGCCTTGAAGACTACACTGTCCAGCAACCTTTTGATCTTATTGCTAGGAAAATGTATAGGCTTAAATGGTATTGGGATGTTTAGATTTAAAATATTTGTATGTATAAGGCAGTGACTTCAAATGTGCAAGGGTGATAAGTGTTGTGTGCTATATCCTCTTTGATGGCCGAGCCGAAGGGGGAGATATAGTATACCACACTTGAAATGGTATTGAGATGTTTGGTTTCATAATCTTTTGGTCACCTAAAGTGCTGCCTATGGGTTCTCTTACGTGCTTAGAAGCATGTGTGTAAATAATTTCCTTTCATTTAATATATGTGCCTTGAAAATCAAATATGGTGTTGTATAAAAATCAAATATGGTGTCATGTCAATAATTTCCTTTGATTTAGGTGTTATGACTCATTTAGCAGTTGGTGATGGACAAAACCAAATATGGTGTCATTTAAAAATCCAGATCGATGTCACCTTAAATCTGAAGAGATATACTTGTGTAGAATAATATTGTATAATATTGAACTCATTTTATTTGTAGACATACTTATTTGATTCTTTGTTTAATATTTAAAAGAGCAAAAACGTTTGAAATTATAGTGTTAATACTTTCCTGTCTATAGTTAATACTCTTATTCCTGTCCATAGTTAATACTTTCTTTAAATTGTAATGTTTAAATGAGCAAATACGTGTGAAATTATAATGTTTATAACTGATTTTATCTTTAAATTGTACTCCTATTCCTGTCTATAGTTAATATTGTCTTCATTTTCATATTTTTATCTTTATGTTCTGTTATGTTAAGAAACTCTGTTTACATTTATTCCTTGTTCCCATTGAGGTTATTTTTTGGACAATGGGATCTAAAAAGAAGAGAAAGGTGGTAAGGTCTCCTACTAGAAAAAGGAAGACCACAAAGGAGTAATTAAATGGATCGGATGAGGACTCACAAGGTCCCGCGAAGCCGACCAACATCAAGGATGGAATTGAGCAACAGGAACTGCCTAGCAACAACAGATCTGTCAATGAGGCTAGGGAAGATGCTGCTGAAGTTGGGGAGAAATCTTATTCTGCTAGGGAATCTCAGGAAGGGCATGTGAAGAAGAGGAAGGCCACAAGTGAGCTGACCGAAAAGAGTAGCAAGAAGACATCTTCAAAGAAACATCTTGAGGACGATCTTGAAGCTGCGGAGAAATATGTCAATGAGGCTAGGGAGGATGTTGCTGATGCTGGGGAGAAATCTGTCAAAGATGTCCAGAAAATGAATGACTCGGGTAAGATACGGGGGAAGCGAGGTGTTGCCTAAATGTATAGGGTCCTGATTAAGAAGACGGTCAATAAAAAAATCAGTGTGAAGTACAATTGTCGAGGCAATCCATGTGGGAAAACTCGCGCTACTCTACAATCTTACATTGGAATGCTTTCCAGCAGAATGGTGCCAATCAACATTGAGAGTTGGCCAAAAGTTAGTAAGGAGCTCAAAGAGAAATTGTGGAAAGACATTCAGGTATTTGGCTATTGTGTATATGCTGATTTTATTCATATTTTCACAATAACTAACCCCAATTATATTGAACATGTCTCTTGAGAGAATTTTTTGATATTAATTGTCTAGGATACATTCAAGGTGGTGCCAGGAAGTCGTGCAATGATACTTTCTTCTGCTGGTGTTAAATGGCGACAATTCAAGACACATCTGACGACAACTGAGGAGCTTCCACACTATGAACAGAAGAAGAAACTAAGAAATCCGCCAAAGAAGTATGCGTTTGTTGGAAAACAGAATTGGAGGGAGTTTGTGAAATCCAGGTGTACAGAAGAGTGGATGGTATGTCCTTGAAGTTGATATGATATGATGTTGTGGATTAAAAAAAATCAAATTTCCCATTTCTAATAGTTGGAGTAATGTCACATATGGATAGCCAAGTCTTACCTATCAGTCTCTGCGGGAAAAACATAAGGTGCATGCTGAGCGTGTGCGCTTGAGAAGATATCATCACAGAACATCTAGGTCAGGGTACATTGGTTTGGAGGAGCATATGGTAATGACTATGTTGCTTAATATGTCAATTCGTGTATTAGGAGAAGCCCATTCACATGTCTTACTCTTCTTTGTTCTCTGTGGCAGAAAGAGGATCAGGAGATGGGTAGTGATGATGATGTTGACCGTGTCATAATATGGAAGAAGGCCCATATACCGAAAGACGGGTCTGTGAATGAGAGCTTGCAACCACTTCTTGAGAAAATTGTAAGCATATATGCATATTTTGGTTTTCCATTTTATGCGTGATTCTTTGAATAATCAAGGGCTGAATGTAGACATGTAATGTAATGGTTTGTAGGATGACTTTCTAGAGAAGAAAAGGAATGGAGAGCTTGTTGAGGAAGGTGTAATGACATATTGACCCAAGCTTTAGGAAATCCCAAGCACTCGGGTAGGGTCAGGGGTGTTGGAGGATTTGTAAGTCAAGCCCAATACTTTGGGATACCAAGGAAGCGAAGAATCACAATCTCAAAAGATGAACTGTTGGCACGTGAGAAAGAACGTGAGAGGGAGTTGCAAGAGACAAAAAAATTGCTAGCTGAAGCAGACAAGAGAACAGAACAGCTAATTGAGCAAGCACTGAAGGATTTTGAATCTCGGATGTTCTCTGAAAGAGGTACTCGTAGGAGAGATTTGGCCATCAATCCACAAGAAGGGTTGGCCCCTTGCTTTGATATGGGTAGCCATTTTGACAGTCTCGACTCTCTTGATGTCGAGGGAGATATGCCCATCTCCATGGATCCGCCAGATAAGGTATGTATGGAGTTTTGCTTCCTGTCATGTGCATACGTAACCATCTAAAGGATGAAAAGCTACACTGTTGCAACTTAAAATCCCTTTATTTGCAGAGTTATGAGATGTATGACTTTGCTCTGAACAACATCACCAACATTGTGGCTTTTGGTCTTCTACTCGACACTGACAGTACAGTTAAAGAGAATGCATCTGGAGAAGGTTAGGTCATAGTCACAATTGTTGGTGATATGAAAGGTGATGAGCCTCTTCCTTTCCCTGATGAGAATGCAAAGATGTTGTTGGTCAGAGACGCTGTAGGTAGGCATGTGAAGTGGCCTAAAAAATGGGTCCTTGCGAAACTTATATCTGAACCACGGAAAAAGTCGAACAAAGGGAAGAAGTTGTTTATGCCTGATGAGTTACCATCCCAGGTGCCAAGGTGTTGCCAACTCTTATACAAACACGCCAAGTTTACAATGAAAGAAACTGACATGTCTATAACTGCAGTGGCAGATCCCAAATGTTTTGGTGTTAAAAAGGAGCTCATTGTGTTGAGAGAGAATGTGATTGATCTCTTGGAGCTGAACTGGCTTGGAAGAACAGTGTTAGAGGCATATATGGCGTATGAACTCTTTTAGTTTTTACTCATCTCTTAATTTTTTATATGAAATTGTCATGTTTCAACTTGATTAATCATTTTTCATGCAACTAACTTGTAGGTACCTATATACTATTGTTTGTGCACATGAAGATACCTCCTTGTTTGCATTTGTTGTTCTGGAGCAACAACTACGTGCACAAGACCGAGTTTCATTCCTTATTTAGTCAAGAGGTTAAAAGAAGGGACGTCGGACCACATTTTCATGATACCATACAACCCAGGGTAATTAGTAAATCTCATGACATTTGATATGTGCATTCCCGATTTGATAAATGTTGCAGTGTACTCTAAATAAAATCTGTAAGTTTATATGCATTTCTCAAATCTGCTGAAATCTGCTGTTAAGAATATATAGCCCATGCATTGCTGAAATCTCATGACATTTGCTATGCATTTCTGAAATCTGTTGTTGAGAATATATAGCCCATGCACTCTGAATGAAATATGTAAGTTTCTGTCTTGGTGGTCCTTGAAAAAAGATAGTGTATCATGGTGTTTTAGGATTTGTAAGTTTCTGTCAAGTGTAGGCATGCCCATATATATGCATTTCTGTAAGTTTCTGTCTTGGTGGTCCTTGAAAAAAGATATGTAAGTGTATATGCATTTCTGAAATCTGCAGTTGAGAATATATAGTCTATGCATTTCTAAAATCTCATGACATTTGATATGCATTTGATATGCATTAATTTCTGAAATATATTGTTACTCTTGCAGGAAACATTGGCTTCTGACTGTTATTTGGGGGAGTGAAATCTTTATCATAGATTCCATGCCGAGACCATCTCCTTACAAAGATTGGGAAAAGGTTGTGAAGAGGTATATGTTATTGTTTAGATCGAGTTTTTCAACCCTTTCCCCCTCCTTTAGGTGTTATGAATTATTCCTTCCACCTCTATTCTAGTCATGTCGATTTGAATGTAAACAATGCAAATTGCTTTGATGATTAATACGCAGTGCTGTTAAACAATATCAAGATGAAACTGCAGGCAGCAGTAACACCAAACTGAAGGTCACACACCTTTATGTAAGTCAACTTGACGTGTGATCATGATATCTTAGTTTAGAGTTAGCTTTTTTGGTGAACTTAGTTTAGAGTTAGCTAATTATGATATATATGGTGATGAAAGATGAAACTTATTAATCGCGTTAACTATTATAGGGTGCACTAGTGCAGCCGGGTGGGTACGAGTGTGGGTACTGTAACGGCCCGGGATTATGATTCCCGGGTTACGTTTCGAGGGATGAAACCTCTCGTTAGGATCTTGCGCCCCGAGTACAGGTTGAAGGTTTGAAATTCTATCCTAACATTTTGAAGTGGGATTTCATACCCAAAATTCGAAGAGATCGTTGGAATCCCCGGGGAAGTCCTCTGTACCTGTCATAAGTCTAAGCGTGAAGAACCAATAATCATGCAAATAACAGAATCAAGGTGTAATACAAGAGGGTGGCACGGCGAAGCCGAGTCAAAACCAAACCAGTAAGCGTATTTATCGAAATTTAATAGACAATGTTGGTGGGGTTAAACCAGTTCTTTGAGATCGCCCAAGAGAGTTCCCACCTCACGGAAACAAGGAATAATCATGCTGCAAAACAAACCTAAAAAAAATGTATGCGGGGCGGTGTCAGATCGAAGCCCTACACAATATAATCCCAAACAAGCAGACACATACACACGCTAGTCCTAATAAAGATGCTTCTAGATGCAAGACAGAATATTTACACACTAACATGCTCCTAAGATCAAGTGCGTAAATATAATAAGGCCTTAGCACCGAATACCAAGTGGTATATCCCTCTCTTACCTCCACCCCCTTCCGATAGGGCGGAGACTGGCCAGCTCGTGAATGCATTCCATCATAATCGGGCGGCACGCATGCCCAACCCGTTCCACAATAAAGCCCGCATGCATCTCATAATATAAGGAAGTTCATGACTCAATTGACTCAAAACGGGACCCGATGAGACTAGGTCGTCCTATAACCCTAGAATGACTCTAGTTACTTCACAGATAACGGCCGTTCTGTTTACAAAAGCAATGAGTAAACGAATGCTCAATCATGAGTGCAATCCTAGCAGGATACTACATGGCATGCTTTATTATGAATGCAAGCACCTAGTATGCACATGGTTACAAACAGGGAGATCTCTTTTCGAATCTGAGTGAGCTCATATAGGAACTCACCTGGAAGTGCAGAACAGCAAAATGCAAGTCATATATTCATAAAAGTCATATATTCATAAAAGTATGTAAGAAGCATGGAAACCATCATGACATTATAGTTGGGTAAGCATGCTAGAACTTAGGCATCATATGAAGCAGGTTGAACATCAAGTTGTAACACGCACTCATCAAGTAAAGAATTCACTCTATCAAGATACCAAAATGGAATGATCACACTACCATGGGCCTATGTGCAGAGGGAGCATCAATCATGCAGTTTCCTACATATGACACATACATTCATGCACTAGTTTGACAATGCGATGTACTAAGTAGATTATGCTGGGATGATATGGGCAATGAAAGGTAACATGAACCTAAGCAATGACTAAACATGGACATCCAGGCATGTAGGCATAAATTCACACTAACAATCAATCTGCAAGTCTATGGGGGTAGTACATATAGAATCATGCAATCATAAACATAACAATTAAGATAACCCGACAGAGATCTACAAGGGCGACTCTGACTCACTCCCAGAATCCCCACAACTTGTTTTCTGTGGAATATTCACGTGACTCTCGAGTAGGGTAGCAAATGGATCAAGTAAACATCGTACTCCAATACAACCTCGAATGTGGTTATTCCTCCCAATTTCCTATAGATCACACCGACATCGCAAGAAAAGCTCAATAAAGACGTTTAGTGGGGTCGGGAAAAGAAGACCGAAGAAGGAAGTAGTCAGGCTTAAAAGATCAAAGGCAATCCCACAAGGACTGGGATCCCGACTCTATAATGGCAGAAGATCTCCCCTGCTATTCCATTCACATAGGCATTTAACACGTGATTCATAGTCAAAATATAAGCCAGGTCTCCAATTTAAGCAAACAACACTCAGCACAGAACAATCAACAATCAAGTTATCCTATGGGCCGCCCTTCGAGGGGCGACTAACCGGAGGGGCAAAACCTCACGGTCTCTACCTAACTCGCCACTCCAGCCACTACGACGCAAGGCCTTGGAGTCTTGTAGGCCCATCTGTAAAGAACAAGCTATAATTTACCTACCCGTTCCCAACTACATCCAGTAGGGATGGTCTAGCGCCTTCACTACCCCTTCGTTTCCCTTTTGTTTGATTACCAGATTTATTGAGTCAAGTTCACATTTAGTCCATTTGAGTTAGCCATATTAAATTCATTTCGCCCTTTCTAAAACATTTTGAAAAACCATTTGAAAACCTTGGGACATTTTCAAAACCACTTCAACCTATCATACACGGTTTGCATAACCTGAGCTCTGATACCAACTTTGTAACGGCCCGGGATCATGATTCTCGGGTTACGTTTCGAGGGATGAAACCCCTCGTTAGGATCTTGCGCCCCGAGTACAGGTTGAAGGCTTGAAATTCTATCCTAACATTTTGAAGTGGGATTTCATACCTAAAATTCGAAGAGATCGTTGGAATGCCCGGGGAAGTCCCCTGTACCTGTCATAAGTCTAAGCATGAAGAACCAATAATCATACAAATAACAGGCTCAAGGTGTAATACAAGAGGGTGACACGGCGGAGCCGAGTCAAAACCAAACCAGTAAGCGTATTTATCAAAATTTAATAGACAATGTTGGTGGGGTTAAACCAGTTCTTTGAGATCGCCCAAGAGAGTTCCCACCTCACGGAAACAAGGAATAATCATGCTGCAAAACAAACCTAAAAAAAATGTATGCGGGGCGGTGTCAGATCGAAGCCCTGCGTAATATAATCCTAAACAAGCAGACACATACACACTAGTCCTAATAAAGATGCTTCTAGATGCAAGACAGAATATTTACACACTAACATGCTCCTAAGATCAAGTGCGTAAATATAATAAGGCCTTAGCACCGAATACCAAGTGGTATATCCCTCTCCTACCTCCACCCCCTTCCGATAGGGTGGAGACTGACCAGCTCGTGAATGCATTCCATCATAATCGGGCGGCACGCATTCCCAACCCGCTCCACAATAAAGCCCGCATGCATCTCATAATATAAGGAAGTTCATGACTCGATTGACTCAGGACGGGACCCGATGAGACTAGGTCGTCCTATAACCCTAGCAATGACTCTAGTTACTTCACAGATAACGGCCGTTCTGTTTACAAAAGCAATGAGTAAACGAATGCTCAATCATGAGTGCAATCCTAGCAGGATACTACATGGCATGCTTTATTATGAATGCAAGCACCTAGTATGCACATGGTTACAAGCAGGGAGATCTCTTTTCGAATCTGAGTGAGCTCATATTGGAACTCACCTGGAAGTGCAGAACAGCAAAATGCAACAACTAGGTATACAGAAGCCAACATGTCACAGATGATCACCTAACACATATATAAGTAATATAAATAAATCTACTTCTAAGGTTACTTAAGCATATAATATCACATACAAGTTATCAAATTTATTCACCAAGTTAGGCTAGGTAATTTATTTTCCCAAGATTTCCCAAAACTCTTTTAAAACCTCAAGTTATATCAAATCACCATTCAAAACACTTTCTCAAATCAATTTCCAATCTTTTAAGCCCTTTTCCAATTTCTTTTTCTACAATTCCAAATCCAATAATATTACACTTTTAAATATCAATAATTTTAAAAAGTCATAATATTACATAATATATTATATTCTATTTATTTAAATACTTAATTAACATATATGAATCTTAAAACTTATTTTACATCCATCACATTTTACCCAATAACTTCCTATTTGTTTTAACAAAACCTTTAAAAGAGAGCCCAACACCAACCCAAACCCTGGATCCGGCCCACCCTACTACACTCATAACCGGCCAAAAAAGCACAGCCCAACTCTCATTATTGGGAAGTAAGAAATAGGCCCAAGTAACCCAACTCTACACCATCTCTGCCAAACCCGAACTCTCAAGGAAAGAAAGAAAAGGAAGTGCGCCAGGGGGGGCTGACGTGGCATGAGGGCCCCAGCTGCCCTCCTCCTTCCTTCCGCACCAGGGGTTCTATTCCTCTTCGAAGAAAACCCGATGTCGGCGACTGAAGTCGCGCTCCACTGCCTTCGTTCTCGTGCTCCCTCCTCCTCTCCATCTCGCCTGACTCTCCCTCGTCGCCTCGCACTTCGCCAGCGCCCTCACGCTACCCTCGTCCTCACCTCGCTCTCCCGCTCGCTCACTCCCCCGACCGCACTTGGTCTCGCCGCCGCTCTCGACCCGCTCTCACATCTCTCACTTAGCTCGAAATTAAGGAAGGAAGGCACCCAGGAAACGAACAAGAAGGGGGGAGAGGTAGGTGCTCACCGAGAGGCGTCGACTCGTCGGAGTTCGTCGTCGGGGCTCGATTTGGACCGTCGGAGCTGCGTCGGAGGCGTCTCTCACTTCCCGGGCCTAAATCGAGGATAAGGGATGAGAAAGGAGAGGCCTTCGTAAGGATTTTCTCAGAAGAAGGAGAAAAGGAGGGCTCACCGGGGTTTTTGATGGAACAGGGGACACAGGGCTCGGCGGAGGCTTCTCCGGCGGCTCTAGGCTGCTGCCGGCGCTTCCGGATTTGGCTCGGCATCGAAGGATCTACTGTTTCCACTCAGAGAAGGTGGAGAAGATGCTATGGGTGGCGGCAATGGGGAAAGGAGTCCTCTTTGAAATTGAAATGAGAGTGGGAAAGTGGGGGGTTTGCTCCCTCTGATTTATGAAATGTGAGGGTGCAGTTGGTCTTTAACAATTCACATAGAGGAGAGGTGAGGTCATTGGGTCTAATCTTTTGTTTTGAAGAGGGATGGGGTGCAGCAGCCTTCGGTCAAACAGGAGGAGAATTGCAGAGTGTTTGTCCTCTTGTGTTTGTGTGGTTGTGGAAGGAGAACCGAAAATCTGATTTTTGTGAAGAGAGAATTGTTTGTTTTCCAAGAATGGGGCAACCCGTCAAGGAGGGGGAGAAAATGAGTTCGAATTGATCACATATGGGAACAAGTGTAGAGATTGGGTAAGAATTAGTGATATGAGACGAAAAGACAGATTAAATCGTTAAAGTTAAAAATTGTGCCGGAATTCGCTTTAAGAATTTCAATTTATATTTATTAAATTAAGAACGAGTTTTTCTTGAAGTATCCGATCTAAATTCATTTTTCCGAAAATTAGGATTTAAAAATCCGAGCCTTTACAAGTACTATGTGATGAGATACATGAGAGACATTATAAATGATGATGAGATGTCTTTTACGAAAAAGGTATAAATAACATGGCTTGTTCTTTCCATCTCTTTACTGTGCAGTTTTATATTTTGATCAATGGATTGTTCTTTCCATCTCTTTAGTGGGCTGCATCAAGGAACTGTCCATCATACACTCAAGAACAAATCGATGAAGTTCGAGTTGAAGTTGCTCACTGTATCCAGTCTTTGCTACAGGTTAATGAAGCGTACGTCTAAGGCTGCGCAGTAAATGTGCCACTTAGTACTTCTTGTTGATTGAAAATGCAGGTGATCAACCATTTTTTGGGTCTAATGTCTTAAGCATTAAAACATTTAGGGTATGAATGTTGGGGCATCATATACACTGATCGGTTTAGGTGGTTTGCCTAGTCTGACCTGTTTTTGAGATGTTCACTAGCTAGCTAGGTAATGTAGGCCGCAGATATGTGGGCTAGCCATTTACCTTTTTTTGTGATGTTGTGGCTTGCCAATTTTTTGGCTATGAATAGCGGTAGGATATTTTTTGTGAATGTTACATTACGAAGCTAGTATATATGTACATGACTGCAATGTTCTATCGACAGAAGCGAGGTGCATAATGTTCTATCGACAAAAGCGGGGTGCATATCCAAACAAACACATCGGATTCAATATGTAAATAGTAGTGCATTCATACATTTAACATCAGATACTTCTATTAAAACAGATGCCAGTATAACTTATACACATCGTTCTCTATTTAATAAATCGTGTGTCAATGGAGCAACAACGTCATTTTACCTTTAAATCAATCTGCAAAATAAGTTTGAACATTAAAAATGATATATGAACTGATGTATATTAGTCAAATTAACATCGTTATCTACAAAATAAACCGATGTATCAATTGAGCAACAACGTCATTTTATTTTGAAAAAACAGATACAACTGTATGTAACGACATCTTCTATGTATACAATCACAATAGTGCGTTATTTTAGAACAATATAATATCACATATAATGGACATGAAATTAACACACAGAGAATGAATACTCTCAATGCGATGTCGATAACATGGAAACACATCAGTTATGACTATATTTCATGTGGTCAGTTAAATTAAAACAATATAAAATCATAAATTATATATAGAACATGATTATAAACGTGATCACTACAACAAAAATTGTTGTCTATGTTGTATTAAGACATCAACTATTTCAATAAATAAAGATGTAAATGTCACTTTTTTGCTTTAGGGAGACATCTTCAAATGATTTCGAACGATAAATTATGGATATTCATCAATAAGTGAACATGTCATAACCAAAATTGAGGGGTTCTAATTACTAAAAGACATCTGCTTAAAACCGATGTGGAAAGTTTTGATCTTTTACTACACGCACAAAGAGATCGGAAATTTTTTTGAAAGACATCTGTTGACAACAGATGTATAATTGAAGTTTTCTAGTAGTGTTATTTGTATTTAATACAATGATTTGTTTAAGTTTATTTGTATTTAATTAATGCAATGATTTATTTTCATAAAACTTCCCATTTGTTAAATAATCCGATTTTACTTTTACCTTAAAAAATTATAAATTATAATAAAATTATTCACGTTCGGCTAATTCGTCAAATGATATGTATAAACTTAGCTTATTTTTTAAATAATATGGTTTATAATTTAAGATATGAGCTCATTTACCCTTCTTTTAAAGCAATAATCTTGTTTTATTTTAGTGCTTATCCCTATTTTATTCAACATTTGAAAGAGATGAGACTATTAGGAGCTATTGCAAGTAGACTTGTCAAACGGGTCATTCGGGTCGGGTTCAGGTCGGGTCACTTCGGGTTTCGGGTAAAACGGGTTCCGGGTTTTTCGGGTTGACTCGAACCCGGGTTTGACCGGATTTCGGGTCGATTTCGGATTTGTCAATTTTTTCTTTTTTAAATTAAAAAAATCATGATTTGATAATTTTGTGATAAATTTGAATTATATATAAAAAAAATTTAATTATATATAATTATAAACCAATCGGGTCAATCAGGTAAATCGGGTCAAAATTACCGGGTCAATCGAGTCGAAACCCAGATTACCCGAAAATTTTCGGGGTTTTCGGGTTCGGGTCGAAAAAAAAAATCGGTTCAAAAATTCCGGGTTCGGGTCGGAAATTTTTCGGATCGTTCGGGTCGGGTCACCGGGTCGGGTTGTGTTTTAATAGGTCTAATTGCAAGTCTCGACTCTTCACATTGCAAATCCAATTTAGATATATATTGGTTGGAGTATTTAGGGTGGGTTTGAATTCCATTCCATTTAATCATAATTCAATTATTTACCTCGGTTTATGTGAGCAGTTGGTTTTATAACTAAAAATCTCATAAAAATTGAGGTAAAATAGTAATTTAATCAAATAATCACATATATTGGGACAAAACTATTACATTATATACAATTAATAGATTACGGGATCCAAACACACCCTTAATGTACCTTAAATTTTTTTGTTTACCAAAGACGACCTTTTCTGTTTTGCATTATAAATATAATACCATTGGAATCCAAACACTTATATACATGCAACATGTTTCCTTCACAAAGTACAAACAAATAAGCTTGAATTATGGGTATTTTAGTCATTTTAAACAAAATAAATAGAGGTTTAATGTGTGGGTGGTCTTATGAAAACAAGTCAAATTTATGGGTGATTTATTATAATTTAAGTTTTTATGGGTGATTATGTGAAAAGTACCATAATTTACGGGTGGTTATGTGTAATTTACCCTACATTTTGTTCAAAACCTCATCACCATATTCGATAGCTCATATTTGTCTAATATGGTTATAAAAAAAGATGTTATTTCTAAAAACCTTATTCAACATACTTTTGTTATTCGAAATCTCTTGTATACTCTTTTGTAATGATCATATAATCCAAAGGTACACTTATAGTTTAAGTAGTGTATTAGTTTAGATTAGGGTATTAGAAATTAAATACCCTATTGATTGTAATTGTGGGTATCCAAGAAATAATCCAAATTACTTTTCCTACTCTCTCTTCTAACCTCTCTATCTCGTTCTATCTCCTTCTTCCCTAACCTTCTAAACTCTATCTCTCAATCACCTTCCTTTTTTCCCTTCAAACCCTATCAATTTCCTTTGCGACATAACAAATGGTATCAAAGTGAATCGGTTCTCAATTCCGCAAACCACAATTTTTATTTTTTTTCTCTCTTTTGAATTTTGGTGACTTGTACCTCAAATTGGAGCGACGTCAATGGCGGACGGCGGTGCATCTTCAGAAGCTACAACGCCGGCTGAAGTTTCATCATACGAGGCGTCGGAACTTAGGCTCCAAGATTTCTCTAAAGCCAAGATCGATGCTTATCACAAGATGATGGCCAGTGCAGACCGGTTGATAGCCTCGATTGATAGCATCTTGAGTCTAGAAATCAGTGGGCGATCTCCGACCGATAATTTCCCAACCGAGGAGTCAATAGATCCTATTCAGGTCGAAAAGATCACAAGTCCGAGGAACCAAGTTTGTCAGGCTGAAGCCCCTATCACATAAGCGAATCAAGAAATCAACGCTTCGCTTAAATCAGAAGTTGGTTCAATTGGAGGAACCATCGAGCCCTCTTCAATCAACAAAGAGGTATTGCGAAACCGTCAGGAAGGGACCGACCCATCAAGTACAGAATTCGTGGACGATGGAGAAACAATCACCTTCATCAAGGGGCAACCAAGAGCTTGCGATGAAGCTCTCCTGACAAAGAAACTAGGAGCCATGACCAACAACAACGCGCCCCTTGAAATCGAAAAAATAGGCGACCCGACAATCGCCTGGGGTATTAACATCAATTCCAAGCATCCAAAGATTTTCAAGGAATTCAAAGATGAGTTTGATGCTGGAGCCTCAACTCAGGAGCTCTTGGTGGATCTGAAAGTGCATCCAAAGCTAATTGTCTATCCTTTAGTTGTGGTTGAATAAGAGGAATTAAATATATTGCTTGAGTTTTTGCCTGATTCGACCAAGATTAAGGTGGCTTATTATGTAGTTAGTTCAAGGGATTTGTTAGAAACTATGACCGCATATCAATTGTTTGTGGAATTGCTTGTCAAGGGTACTTGTGCAGCAATTGGATGTGTTGATAGCTTGACTGAAGCTAAGACTGCCTACAAAGTGTTTGAGGAAATGTCTAGATTAGTAGGCACAACCATTTTCGACCCTGGTGGTAGTTTACATGTTCTGGCTGGTGAGATTGGTAAAGGGAGAGTAATCGACATGGTATCGACTGATCAGTTTGGTAAAAACTTAGTCATGGGTGCTTTGCTAACTCTCCATTTCTTCAAAGATTGTAAAGGCTCGGATTGTCAAATCCTAATTTTTCGGAAAAAGAGAATTAAAAATGAAAGTAAATCGGTTTTAAAACTCGTTTAGCGGATTCTGACCGGAATATAAAATTTGACGAACGATTTCCGTCCTTTTTCCTCGGACATTCAAAATAATTATCGGATGGTGATATCCTTGTCGATTTTTTAAAAAAAAAATCTAATTGACCGAGAATGCGAGAGTCGGGAAAACTAACATTTAGGAACTAATTTTAGGGTTCGAAATTTGAGTATTCAGGATTTATTTACGGGTATTGATTAACCAATCCCTACTCCCATCACTCACCATACCCGTTAAACCCACTTCTTACCCTGTCATTTTCACAATCACCTCATTCACCATCACCCTACCCAACTCCCTCCTCTTCACTCAACGTCTTCATCACCACCATCCCTCCTGCTGGGCTTTCCATCGAAGCCACACCCATTCTTACGCATCACCACCATCACTCCTTCCTCCTGCGCTCCACCATCTCCACCAGCAACATCACCGTCACCGCCACCAGCCTCCCAGCACCGGAACTGAGCCTCTGTTTTCCCGAGCCCAGAACCGAAACCACCAGCCTTCACCTCCACACTTTCCTTGATGGGCAGCAGGCAGAGCCACCCCCTGCGATGTCCACGAGCACCCAGGTCCGCCCAGGGACCATCGGAGCCGCTGACGAACCACCGAAGCGTCACCTGCCCTGTTGAGCGCGATTAACGTTCCTGTTGGCTCCACCTTGATGATAATATGTGATATATTTTTGAAGGTATGATGAAAGACAAATAAGGTAGTATTTTATGCAAATATCAATTATATTTTGTGGTTGTTTTATTTGATTTATTATTCTCGGAATATATTTGTTTGGCTCACAAAATTATATGTGCTATATATTTTTATTTAGGCCAATGTTCTAGAAGAATTGGTTTTAAATATATGCTTACTTACGTGTTGTTTATTTCTTTTAGATTTGGTTATTTATTAAGTGCTTGGTTATTTAAAGATTTGGTCAAAGTTGTTAAATTGCTTTAGATTTGGTTATGTGCTATATATTTTACGTGTTGATTTGTTATGAATATTATCTATCTTATATATATTCTAAACACAATATCTTTTGTTATATATAATTTTCGGTAAAAGCTAAATTGGAAAAAGAAATTGTGTTAGGATAGAATTTACCTTGCAGGGGGTTTGAATTTAAATTGGAGATAAATTAAGGTCTCGGCAACCAAATCTCAGCAACCATATCTCTCTCGGCCTGAAGATCTTAGCAGCGGAAATTCAAGAGAAAGAGAGCCAGAAGATTTCGGCAGCAGTAACGTGAAATATCCCAGGGTTTTAAAGTTCAATTTGTTGTTACAACTGATCAATATTTTGGGGGATGAAAATCAGCAGAACGTTCAGGAGCTCTCGGCTATAAGAAGAGAAGGAAGAAACGATTGATTTACACACCTTCACCAAGCCTTCTCTGCAGATCAAAGAGCTCTCAAGTTTCCATTGTCGCTGCTGATTTTATTTCTTTCCTATATCTCTATTTGTAATCGCTTTATTTCTTTTGAGAGTTAGGAAGAGTCTGAGCTTCATAGGATAAGTTAATTCTCGTTATACTAAGAGTATCCCTATACTCAAACGTACACACACATTGGTGTGGTTAGGGCTATTATTTCACGAGAGCTTGGGTTGACTAGATAGTAGCGGGTGAGGCTACGAGAGAAGGGTAGTTCTTCTAAATTGTATCTAGGACTCTAAGGGATCTGAGTTGACTAGATAGGAGCGGTGAGGCTTCGAGAGTTTAGAAGAAGGAAAGATCTTCTCGGTTCTATCTAGGATCCATAAGGAAGTGAAATAATAGTTGTTGAATCCTACGGGTTGGATAACCCTAGGCGTGGACGTAGGCTGGTTTAGAGCCGAACCTCGTTAACAAGTCCTGTGTTGTTTATTTCTCTGTTAAATTTCTAACGTCTGATTAAACTGCAGATTTCACAAGGCACAAAAGTTTTGTTCAAGACTTTGAGATCATACTCTATTCAACCCCCTTCTAGAGTATTATTTGTCTACTACTGTTAATTACTTTAAGTACCCAATTCTTCAGTTCCGGTAAGCGATTCTATTCCGTCTTCGATCGAAACCACTCTTGGACTTCACCCTCATGCTCACCCATGTCCCACGCTGGTCCGACGAGCCATTGCGAGCCTCCGACGATGCTCTAAACTCCGATCGAGAGCTCCGAAGTAGCGAACTTTCTCGGTGAGTCATCGCTTCTCCTCCCTCTGTTTTGAATTAATTTCTGACGGGGTTTGGGCTGAGGGCTAGTGTCGAGTGTGCGTGAGCTGAGTGCGGGCTGTCGGGTGGTGCGTGTGAACTTGGGCGGAGCTCCGGCGAGCATCGGTGAGCGTTGTGAGCAAGCGAGCTGAGCAGAGGCGGAGGTAGGCGGGACGAGCACGGGCGCAGTTGGCTAGCGAGGTCGAGCAGACCAGCGAGCGCGGGTTGATTGAGCCAGGAGCAGAGGCGAGCTAGTGAAAGCCGAGGACGAGCGGCAGCACAGCGAGCAGAGGTGAGCCGACGGGAGCTGCACACGCGCGGCCGCGAGCGGGAGTCCATTTGAATCTGGAGGAGGAAGACGTAGATTTGGAACTCTTGGGCCCCCTTTTTCTAACATTTTATAACTTACTCCCTCCGTCTCAATTTAAATGTCGTTTTACTTTTCGGCACGCTTTCTAAGGAGTGAAAAACTCTATAAAATATTATTTCTTAATTATTTATTTTATATATTTTATACCCATTACTAATAACTATCAAATTATATAAAAAAATTAATTAAAAAAATAATATTTCATAGAGTTTTTCGCTCCTTAAAAAGCGTGCAGAAAAAGACAAACGACATTTAATATGAGACGGAGGGAGTATATATTATGTGTTAATTGTTAACCGGTTTGAGATTTAGCGGGTCGGTTTGGTTCGATTCGGTTGGATTTAAATGGGTTTGGTTCGGCTCGGGTTTAACCGTTTACTTACTTAAGTATTTAATGAGATTTAAAATAAAAAAAATAATATTATTGGGGGTTTAAAATATATTTTTGAACTTGAAGATTTAAAAGGAAGTTGGAAAAGAATTTCAAAGATCGGGAAGTGATTTAATAAATAAATTGGAAAAGGATTTTGGTGAACATTTTCAAGGGTCGGAATTCTTAATTGTTTAATTTTGATTTTGAAATGGATTTGGGACTAACTTGGGAATAAGGCTTATTCGATGACTAACTAGCATGATAATATGATCGTTTGACTAACGGTATGATATGTATGACTAATAGCATGATATTGTGGTGCTTTATTATAAGAGATTAAATATTGGTTATCGATGATGAGGATGATATATATATATTCGTATACTAAGTATAAGTATGAAATAATAATATGTGAATTAGACTAAGTATGATATGAAGATTGTCTAAGCTAATGAGTTTGCAAGTTACGATGAAAACGATATGAGATGATGAAACGAGATGAGAAATTGAATTGAGACATTAATGTTGTTGATGATGAGATGGTTAACTTATATATGTTTTATCTGAATCTTGTGTGTGTTATTTGATATGTTTTGTGTAAGTTAGACTTAGACTTATTACGTTGCGCGCTTATCTTCTAGGTGAGCTCTAATCTGCCTGGATTTGCTAGATTGTTGTATTGCTTGGATTCTGCGCTTCTCCAGGTAAGTTCTTTGAACTTACTCATGATGGGCGCTCTATGCACTGGGTGTTATATAGTGGGCTAGTGTCCATGCATCATACGACTTAGAATCACGCTTAGGAGCTAAAGTGAAAATCATATGATTGCTATATGTCCTTGCAAGAGAACGGTCGTTATATGTGAAGTAACTAGAGTATTTGCTAGGGTCATAGGACGACCCAGTCCCATCAGGTCCCGTCCTGAGTCAATCGAGTCATGGAACTTCCTTTACCTATATTATGAGCATGATTGCGAAAGCTGCCTGCGGGCTTTATTATTTCTTGTGGGGCGGGTTGGGCATGTGTGCCGCCCGATTATTATGGAATGCATTCATGAGCTGGCCAGTCTCCGCCCTATCGGAAGGGGGTGGTGGTAGGAGAGGGACATGCCACTTGACATTCGGTGTGCATCCATTTATCGCTTCCTGCATTATATTAAACTGTCAGTATATATATATATATATATGTGATTTAATTTCCGCATTGCATTACACATTTCATCTTAGGGATATGATGCTTATTATATGCCTCTTAGAGTGTGTTTACACACGCGCATGAGTGACCTGATGATTGACCCAGATCCCCCTTTTTTTTTAGATTCAGGTACCCCTCCCATTGTTTGAATTCGTGCTGTTATGGAGGGGCCCATTCGTATGGCGGAGAGCGAGTGCTTGAAACTCTGACTTCACCAGATTTACACTTTTTGGGATTTCTTCCTACTTATACTTTGTTTGACCCGGCCTTTCCGCGGCACTGGTTGTATCGTTTCCAGAACTTATGTCATTTGGATGATAAAAGGTTTTTCGCGTTGTAGACTTAGGGCAGATACAGGGGTTTACCCCGGGGTCCCTAACGGACCTTCAGGATTTGGGTGCGAAATCCCGCTTTAAACTACGTACAAATCTTCGGTTTCAAACCTTCAACCTGTACTCGGAGCGCAAGATCCTAACGAGGGGTTTTATCCCTCGAAACGTAACTCGGGAATCATAATCTCGGGTCGTTACAAAGATTGCCTTAAGTCCATGCCCTTTGATAGGGGCAGAGCCACTGTGATTTCTATCGGTCTAGGAGGACCGAGTGTAATCTCGCACAATGGCATCCGTTTGATTCGTGTTTTTGATCCAAGAGGTGGATGTTTTGGGCCTGAATCATTGCCTGTTATTGATGTAGTTTGTAAAGAAATTAGTGGCTTATTTGTTCATCAACAAGGAAGTCGAGTTGCAATGCCTTATGACAAGGGGGATCGGTTGCAGTTGAGTTGTTGTATGGAGTTTGCAGGAGTTTGAAGTTTGACCCAGGGGGATCTGCCAAGCTTACAAGTCCCAGAAATATTTTTGTTGTTGCTGTCATCCAAAGGCATCACCAATGGTTCCTTGTGCTGTCATGGGAGAGCTAGCATGAATCTGAGATGCTGTCATACACATCAAGACCGTTTGTTGGTGGAATTTTACATCGGGTCCTTGGATTTGATGGTGCTAGGGAGATGGCGTCCAATTCCATATTAATTCCTGCTCATTCCAGCTCTCAAAATTGACTGATTACATTGTTGTTATGGAGCTGATCGATTACTAAAGGATGCTTGAGCTGCTGTCATTGGTTCGGTCAGTCAATGGGAGATTATGCTGATTTTTTTTGGACAACAATACCATTCTTGGACAGCAATTCCAGCAAGCTGTCATGTTGTTGCGGTTGTGACTTTAGCATTTTTTTGGAGAGGGTTTAATGCAATGCATTCCTTGCTAGCTGCTAGTGGGTACTAGAGTTCCTTTTTAGTTAGCTACCTTAGTTTTATCATTATATATTACATTCAATAAGCTTTGAGGTCAAAGCTTTTGTAAGGGGGGAGTATTGTAATGATCATATAGTCCAAAGGTACACTTATAGTTTGAGTAGTATATTAGTTTATATTAGGGTATTAGAAATTAAATACCCTATTGATTGTAATTGTGGGTATCCAAGAAATAATCCAAATTACTTTTCCTACTCTCTCTTCTAACCTCTCTATCTCGTTTTATCTCCTTCTTCCCTAACCTTCTAAACTCTATCTCTCAATCATCTTTCTTTTTTCCCTTCAAACCTTATCAATGTCCTTTGGGACATAACATCTTTCTATCTCTAAAATCCTTATTTCAGTCCGTCAATTTTGCTATGAAAATATTTGGCCAAATGTCCATTTTGTCAAATCTCTTTTGCAAAATGTCCATCTAAAATCCCCTTTAGCTAAATGTCCAATTTTTTTTCTTAATCCCTGTTTTACCCTTCCCCCTTTCTTTCGGTACGTACGTTCTTTCCTTCAACGCTTCTTTGTCCTTCCTCCCTACCACACTTCTCTTCTATGATCAATTCATCCTCCGCTTCATCACCTAATCGCACAGCCCGTCGAATACTCTATCTACGTCGTTTAGCTCCTCCCAATCGCAGAGCCCACTCGAATCAGAGGGAGCGAATTTCCGGATCTTCCTGAACCCGTCGAGATCGCCGCCATTCTGCAGGAGGGTGCCGTCAGAGAGAAACTGGCCGGACGAGCACCACGTGTCGGTGAGGATCTTCAGCGGCCGTATTGGGTGGTCTGCGGATCGAAGAGGACGGAGTGGGCGTAGTAGCAGTCCTTCTTAAAGATGCGATCTTTAGAATTCATTTCGACCGTGGCACTTTATCGATGAATAATGGAACTGCATATCTCTACCTGTAAGCACAAGGTCAAGGGGAGGCACTTCAACTTGTGGTCCTGAATGGATGCATCGATCAAGCTCAAACATGCACCGTTCGAGTCAAATGAGTGATACCAAGAGAAATGCAACACTGTTGGTTTGCTGATTATGTTTATGTTTGCTAATTTTGCAGGCTTCCATTCAACAATGACAGATCAGCACTAAAAACCAACTTAGATGGCACTATTGTGTTTTGATTTCAAAGATGAAATTTAGTGGTTCCATAGTAAAGATATCTCTTGAATTAAATGTGGACTCTGTTTGTCATCAAGTCTGCTGCAATCGATCTCTTGGGTTACTTCAAGTGGAAAATTGTGTAACCAATTGAGAGGTTTTTCTATTTGTATCTATATTGAGGTGGCTTCCCATATAATTAGGTGGGAGTATATCCAAGTCTAGTGCAAACAAGCATAATTGAGAGTCTAATCTGTTGAAAACTGGACACATTTGTTTGTAGATTATACGGAGTATTAAAAAATGTTTACTTTGTGCAGAATTTGATATATAACTTAATCTCATGCAAGGAATAAATTAGTTATTATCCATAGTACAAGACGTTTTTGTTTACTTTGGTGACACCGTTCATTCTGGTGACAGAATTCTTAACACTGTTTTCATTGCGGTGACACCATTTTTCAAACTGTTTTTTGTTTTACACCACGTGTAGATTTACTTAGCATTAGCCTTTTAAGGCTTTTCCTTCTCTTGTTCTAGGGTTATCCTTTTGGTGACACCATTCATTGTGGTGACGCCATTCATTCCAGTGATAGAATTCTTGACACTGTTTTTATTGTGGTGACACCATTTTTCCCACTGTCTTTTTGTTTTACACCACATGTAAATAAGGGTGGTGATCGACAACGATAAGGGTGGTGACAACAATATTGGTGGTGACAGCGATAAGGGTGGTGACAACAATAAGGATGGTGACAGCGATAAGAGTGGTGACAACAATAAGGGTGGTGATAGCGATAAGGGTGGTGTCAGTGATAAGCGTGGTGACAGTGATAAGGGTGGTGACAACGATACTGGCGGTGACAGTGATAAGGGTGGTGACAGTGCCCACTGATAAGGGTGATGACAGTGATAAGGGTGGTGACAACGATAAGGGTGATGACAACAATACCGGTGGTGACAACGATAAGGGTGGTGACAACAATAAGGTGGTGACACCGATAAAGGTGGTGACAACAATAATGGTGGTGACAGTGATAAGGGAGGTGACAGTGATAAGGGTGGTGACGGTGCCCACTGATAAGGGTGATGACAGTGATAAGGGTGGTTATAGTGATAAGGATGGTGACAGTGCCCACTGCCCACTGATAAGGGTGATGACAGTGATAAGGGTGGTGACAACAATACCGGTGGTGACAGAGATAAGGGTGGTGACAATAATAAGGGTGATGACAGCGATAAGGGTGGTGACAACAATAAGGGTGGTTACAGTGATAAGGGTGGTGATAGTGATAAGCGTGGTGACAGTGATAAGGGTGGTGACAGTGATAAGGGTGGTTATAGTGATAAGGGTGGTGACAGTGCCCACTGATAAGGGTGATGACAGTGATAAGGGTGGTGACAACGACAAGGGTGGTGACAACAATACCGGTGGTGACAGCGATAAGGGTGGTGACAATAATAAGGGTGGTGACAGCGATAAGGGTGGTGACAACAATAAGGGTGGTGACAGCGATAAACGTGGTGACAGTGATAAGGGTGGTGACAGCGATACTGGCGGCGACAGTGATAAGGGTGGTTATAGTCATAAGGGTGGTGACAGTGCCCACTGATAAGGGTGATGACAGTGATAAGGGTGGTGACAGCGATAAGAGTGGTTATATTTTTTTTTTATTGTGGTGACACTACTAATAACACTTTCCTTTGTCCTAAAGTTTTCCTTTGGTAACAACAGTGGTTACATTTTTAATATTTTACTGTGATGACACTACTAGTCTACTAATAACATTTTTCCTTGTCCTGGATTTTTTTTCTTTTGGTGACAGTATTGGTTACTTTTTTTTAATTGTGGTGACACTACTAATAACATTTTTCCTTGTCATGTGGTTTTTTTTTTCTTTTGGTGACAGTAGTGGTTACTTTTTTTTAATTGTGGTGACATTACTAATAACACTTTTCCTTGTCCTATGGTTTTTATTTTTGGTGACAGCAGTGATGACACTATTTTTCCTTAGTTACACCACTAATAACATTTGACCATTATTTCCCTTGCTAAACTGGTGGTGACAATACTTTATACACTTGTGGTGACACTCTTTTATGGTGGTGACACCACCAAATTTTCTTTTTGTTAGCATTAGCCTCTATAAGGTTTTTTTCTCTCTTTGTCCTAGGGTTTTCCTCTGGTGACAGCAGTTGTTTCACTGTTTTTATGGTGATGACACCAATAATAACACTTTTGAAAGTGATTGAATATGTTGATGAAAAGATGTCACCAAAAAAAATAGTAAAATAAAGTTGCAAAAAAAAAAGTTGTCACAACTTATAAAGATGATGACACTAGTCTCATAAAAAAAGGGTAAAAAAAAAGTTGTTACCACATTTTGTTCTTTGAAATAAATCCAAATTTAAAGGTGATTTTCTACTATTTAATCTAACATTTTTCTATATTAAAAAAACATTATTCTAAAGGGAAAAGATAAAGATAAATGACTCCTTTCTGGCTCTCACAAGTCACAACACCCACATTTGCATTTTCTTGACACCATACCACATGCTGTCATGCTCACGCATCTCCCACATTTAGCCTTGTAAATTTGCAGCTTTGACTGATAAAAAAAGCCCTTTTTTACACTCTCTCACTGCTTCAGTCATCAACTGTCATTGCTCCTCTTCAAGATCTAACAGTTCACTGTGCAAGAAAACATTTGACTAATAAAAAAAATTGAGCTTCCTGAAGCATAACTCCTTTCTCGGTCCCAAGGAAGGGAGTGTATTCTGCTGCAATCTCCAATCACACATCCAAATTCAGATTCAATCGATCGAAGTACTCGGATCCAAATTCAGATTCGTCCGAGGGAGTTGAGGACAATGGCAGGAAACGTCGGCTACGGATGCAAAGAAGAGAAGAAATAAGGGGTAGGGGTAAAAATGTTAATAATGGACATTTACCAATTTAACTTATAAAAATGGACATTTTATAAAAGGGCATTTTGGATATGGACACTTAGCAAAAAAATCCTATTTTTATTATTATAATTATTACTAAAATTATTAAATTGTTAAACCGGAGAAAAATGAACAAAACACAGCATTAAACTTGAAGCAAACATTGTCGATAGAAGAAATGAGTGACAATTTTAGTTTTTTTATGTGGTAAAAATAATAGTATATGAGTATTATTGGCAAAATATTTTTTTAAAAAAAACATATGCAAAATGGGTGTCTAACGTCTACGGGTAGATAAAATTAATTTACAGTTGAATATAAAGTTTATTTTATTTTATAATTACAAAAAATGCATAAAATTCAATTTGTTGGTATAAATGCCAGGTGTATGTAAAATTCAATTTCCTGGCAAAATATTTTTTTTAATAAAAAATGACCAATAATAATACAAACAATCGACCAATAACTTATATTAATACGAACTTAAAAACTACCAAAAATAATATGAACTATCAGCCACAAACCAATATTAATACAAACTTTAATTAAAAACTACCAAAAATAATGCGAATATTTCAAATTGAACCAATTTTGATATGGAAAAAAATCTGATCAATTTTTCGGCTAAATTTTGACGTGGTAATCGAACGTTTGAAAATTTAACGACGTTGCATCACAGTATCACACCGTTAAGCGTTCAGTGCATTTTTTGTAAAACAAAACAGCAAATTTGAGTGCAAATTAGATGAATAAAGTAAACTTATAATCAAGTCAGTATTGATAATTAGTTTTATTTTCAAAACTATACTTATGCATTTAATAATAAGATGTCTCGTCATTAAATTTTCGAACATTTATTTGAAACAATGAAAAATAAGCCGAAAAATCAATCGGAATTTTTTCCGCGATGAAATTGGTTTAATGCGAAATAGTTTATATTACTTTTGATAGTTTTTAAAGTTCGTATTAATATTAGTTCATTGTTGATAGTTTGTATCATTTTTGGTAGTTTTGAAAGTTCGTATTAATATTGGTTCATATTTAATAGTTCGTATTATTTTTAGTCATTTTTTTAAATTGCAAAATGACGTTCCATGACTTTCACCAGCACATTGTGCAAAACGCAGCACTCTAAGGGCTCCCACGACCAAACGACGTTGTTTGCTATCTGGTGGGCACAAAAAAGTCATGCGCCTTACACATGGCTTCGTGATGCGTGCTATGAGCCTCTCAAAATGGGCTCTTGCAGGCGGACCTTTAGAACATCTTTAATGGTGGTACTTGGAGTACCATAGCCCTATTTTTAAATAAAAAATAAAAATAAATGTACGAGTTGGGGTATGAATCAAGACAATCATTACAAGTGAGTACCATTTAGATGATGCTCACTCTTACACAATATCATAAGTTTTATCCAATGAACAATAACATGTGGGGACCACTTTTTTTTCCCTACCCCTATAAAGATTTAAAAATAAAATAAAATGTATGTTAAGATACTTTTGTGAGTATCATGGTTGTGGATTCAAATATCTTAAAATGATGTGGCAAGAAAAGATATAAGATATGATACTTGAATTGGATACCATGGATAAATATGCTCTTAGGATCAGGCTCTTACCTCCTTTTCTTTTCTTTTCTTTTTTTGTTTTTGATTATTTGACAATCACAAGGGCTCAAGAGCCTTCCAATAATCACGGAAAATGCTTATCTTACCATCTGGTAAGCTTACCCAAGGGTATTCCCATGTCTAAGGAAAAAGTGGAATAAAAAAAAATGTTTTAATAGGGGATAAATAGATTTGCTTTTTTGTGAGGTTCCATGCACCCATATGTCATAATTACTACCCCTATATTACTTCTCTCCCCTAATAAATGAAGATTGTTAACCGAATTTGGGCGGTAAGGACTTGTCCGAAATCCTACACAACGGATAGTTTTTTATACTTGGTCTATGCAACTTAATTAGTTCCAACTCCTATAATGAAATACTAATTTTTAGACTTTGTTTATACTTGGTCTATACAACTTAATTAGTTCCGGCTCCTATAATTAAAAAATGGCGGTACTTTATAAATAAATAATTTATAGACTTAGTTTATACTATACTGTACAACTTAATTAGTTCCAGCTCCTATATTTTATTATTTGGAATGTAATTAGTTATGGCAGTAATGAATACTCCGTATATAACAACTACTTTTTTACGAAAGTATTATTTGGAGTATTTTTATACTTTGTTTATATCTGGCTATTTATACTGTGTAAATATAAAAAATTTAGGCTTAGCTTATACTGTGTAATTTTATTAATTATTGTGTTTTAAATAAATGATTATTTCCGTATTATATATTCCTATATATTTGCATAATATTGTATATACCTAACTCACATAATATATACCTAACTCAAATAATCCGGCCCAATTGCGACCTCGGCCCGGCCCAATTGCTCCAAGTGCATCACCCTACTCCATCTGCTTCACCCTGATGCTTGGAGACGTTGGAGTTTACCTGTGTGAAAACGAAAACCGTAAGACAGTGACCCACCCTCTTCGAAATTCTTCCCTCCATCCCAAGTCTCGACCGTCGACTTCAAAAAACAATAATCCCCGAATCAGCATGGCGACAATCGAACAGCGAATCTCGCTATTGTAACCAGAATCGTCAGTCGGGCAACGCGTCTCCTACGTTTCAAAATCACAAACCGCGACTCAATCTTCGAATTGGTAAGTATCTCTGCTTTTAATCAGTCAATTATGTTTGATTTTATGTTCATTAGAGGTTGATTGTACTTCGGGTGGGCAGTGGGTGCTTGTGGGTATGCCTAGGGTTTCACTAGATGTGTTATGAAACGAGTATAATTTCTGGTGTGGAAATCAGTTTGCAATGGAGCGGGACTATCTCCAACTTACTACCCTGACAACGGAGCAGAAGGCGAAATGGTCAAAGTTAGCGGAAATGGACATTGTAACGACTAAATTTTACGATGTTGCGACACTGAAACGACTAGGAATGTTCGAAATTACGAAGTCAATGTTTGATCAGGCAGGGCTGTCAGGATTTTTGAACAAGAATGCGCCAACGTATCTAAGATATGTAATGGAATTCCTCTCGACCTTATCGGTACACGATGGCAACCGGATTTCATTTCACCTCAATGATGTTGAGAGGTGGATATCCTACGACGAGTTGCGGGACATCCTCGGGGTTTCTCGTCAACCTACCCCTGGCTGGAAAAAATCAGGCCACAATTTGAAAGATCTCTGGGTTGACATTACAGGCAGACAGTTTGACGATCACAAGGGCGAGACTAACTCTTGGCTTGGGCATCCGTGCTTGGTCTTGGCACACAAAGTGATTAGGATGGCTTTTATGGGCCAGTGAGAGACCAGCAAGTTCATGGCCTCAGATTTTATATGGTTCCGGTGCTTTTTCGAAGAATGCAGCAGCGTGTCCGACTGGACTTCTATGTTTGTTGCATCTTGCCTTCGAGATGCAACAAGCGGGAGCACGAAGGGAAAGTTAGCGTTGGGGGGTATGATCACACTGATCGCTCGGAAGTGGGAACCGGAACCGCCAGAATGGTTGCAACAGATACATGGGTCTCATGTGTACGATAAGAGGAGTCTGAACACAGCCAGTCTGTTGAGCAACCCACTGGAGCCGGAGTTGCACTGGAAACCGACGAAATCTTACCATAATGCGATATATTTGCCATGTCCCCTGTCGTATGAGAAGAGAGTTGTGGACATCTGTATGATCCACTACGAAGATAAGAGTAGATCGGATCGAGATGAACAGAGTACACCAATGGACTTGGAATCCTAGTTACGTACCGAATTGTAATAAAGATGAGGGTTAGGCATGGATGTCATGTTTTGGTGGCGAATACCATAGCTCGGTCCTGCATGGCTCTCCGCAGAGCTGCTTGGCCCACCCTGTCTGCGTTGACGCTCAGTACGCTCCCGCGCCTTTTGCCTCTAATAGCCTAACCTCTTAGTTTTATGTTTACCTCTACCCCTTTTGTCTTGTGGATCTACCACGGGGGATAGATCGTTAGCCGGTACATCCTCGTCGTCGTTCATGGCCGTTTCAGTTGGGATCACCATTCGCCGCTCATAAACTTTACCAATGCCATCCAGGTTGTACAAAAATAGGCGATTCTTCCTCAGCATAGCCTCCTTGACCGTGTCTTCCAATTCCTGGAGTTCATCCATCACAACCTTGTACAAATCCTCATCGTACATCGCCAATCCGGCGATTTTGTCCACCTTACCATGAATATCCCCATATCGTTTAATCCCGTTTGACTTCTTTTCTATCAGCTTATAGTAAGGGACTGCAACCTTCAAGTGTTCCCAGGACAGGTCCTTCCGCCAACGATCCAGAATATACCTCTCCGGAACGTAATACACCTGCTCTTTGCTGAAGACACGGAAAATGTGGGTGCACAATATCCCGCGGAACTCAAAGTTTTTGCACTCACACTTTACGTCGGTGTTGTCTTTTTGAAGGGTAACCCTGTATTTGTAGCACCGTGTACGACGATAATAAGGCAGCTTTACCGTAATGACGTAAGTGCACACATTGACATCGTCTTGGACCGTCAGTGCATTGGCGTACACGAGGTTCCGCACCTCAACTTGAAATTCTTCGAACTTTGCAGTAGTGTACAGCTCTTGGAACACGAGCTCAAATACATGGTCGGTCATGCACCTGAGGGGCTTATTTATCGATGTGAAGTTCGACGTCTACTCCTCCCTTACCCTTTTCGATAATGCTAGACCATACTGCTCAACGAACATCTTCAAAGTAGTGTTTATATTGAGGAACGATTTGAAGAAATGGTCCATACCTTCACTCCTCTGGGTGCTTGACATCCCGGCCCAGAAGTTGTTCTTGAAGTATATAGGAACCCAACGCCCTCTCTTCTCGTACATCTTGCATAACCACTTGTTGCTACGCAAACCAAACTTCTCCAGCATCGCATCCCATGCCTCTTCGAACTCCCCTTCACTAAAGGAGTCGTGTAGAGCATCTTGGAGTGCACTTAGTATGTCAACCCATTTGGGGTTGCTCCCCAAATGCTTTTTAGCATTCTGCATCACGTGCCATATGCACTAACGATGCAAAGCATTGGGAAACACTTGTGCCACTGCATTGCCTGAAAACAAATGAATGGACATTATCGATAAATAAGACTATTTTAGCTACATATGTAGATACAATATATATATAATAGCTTACCAATGGATTGGGCTTGGTCGGTTAAGATTGATGTTGGTGCCTTCCCGGACATAAAGCTGAGCCAAGTGTTAAACAATCACACGAAGTGCTCGGTTTCCTCTCCGACGAGTAGGGCACACCCAAACAACACGCTCTGCCCATGGTTATTAACCCCGATGAATGGTGCAAATGGCATTTTGTATCTGTTTGAGATGTATGTCGTATCGAATGAGATGACATCGTCAAATTCCAAGTACGCTACCCTACTCCTTCCGTCAGCCTAAAACACATTCTTCAATCTGTTGTCTTCGTCCACGTCATAACTGTAGAAGAAATTCGAGTTGGTTGAAGCCATTTCATCGAAATGATCCCTCATTGCAAGAAAGTCCCCTTTCTTCATTTCCCTGCTTCTGTTTTTGGCAACCAGGTTCCGCAGGTCCCGCTCAGTGAAGTCCACTTTATCATGGCTCCCTTTGACAACCATAAACGATGTGAAGTTCTTAACTATAGGTACGCCGGCCCTATCCATATCCAAGATCCGTTTCTTGTTGCCTTCGGTGATGCATCTGTAATTCGTAAGGTATTTTGAATTATCCGCATCACACTTGTGATTATGCTCAAGCCGAACGGTGGTTACCCTCCATACACTAGGTCCATCACGGACAACA
This sequence comes from Persicaria maculosa, assembly GCA_963922045.1. Lineage (NCBI taxonomy): Eukaryota > Viridiplantae > Streptophyta > Magnoliopsida > Caryophyllales > Polygonaceae > Persicaria > Persicaria maculosa. The sequence goes on along the minus strand of OY998259.1, from coordinate 27,409,000 downwards.
TTCACCCTGAACTTACAACCTGTTATGGTTGAAATGGATCCCTTGCTCGGGTTTTTTGACTTGGACACAAACTTTCCCCCCTTTGTACATTCCATCCTAATTGCCTTATACCTATCGCCCGTAATCCCATCGCCTCCTTCCTCGGGGGGTAACTTTTCCGAACTTCGAATTCTTACCATGAATCCATTTTCTCTCGCATATCCGTGGACTAACCGAAAAAAATCGGCTTGTTGCTCCAACATCAGCTCGACATGGGGAGGATTCATTTTCAGGTTATCGGATATCTCGAGAGGCTCAGCATCGTCTCCTTCATCACTGTCTCCTTGATCACCGTCTCCTTGATCATCGTCTTCCGAGAAGTGATTTCACTGTTCGATGAAATGCTTGCGCTGTCATCATCCGAAATTTCGACCAAGTTCATGTGTCGCGAGCCTGACCCACTGATCGAATCATCGGAGCCGGACCCTTCTTCGTATTCCACGTTAAGATCAAAATCCCTGTTCTGGCTCATTGTAGCTAAGAAAAGAGGATGATCGGTAAATCTGCAGGAGAAATCCGAAATCCTAATTAATTTAGCGTTCGAACTACAATTACACTATAATCAGTTTCAAAATGCAAATTAACAATAATCCCTTATTCACGAATATAGATCCGATCGGAGAATATATGTACCGCTCACCTTCGGTGTCCGGCGAGTTCAGCGATCGGAAAACGATCGATTGCAGGTTTTTGGATCTCGAGCAGTTGACGCCGGAACCCTAAATCCTAGTACCTTCGATGATCGATCGTCGCCGGATTCCTTAAGAAGACTCCTTCAATTGAGCAATCTAACAATTCCAACTCCAATTCCGATTGTTTGAAGAGATGGAGATTAAATTTTGAAATTATCGTTGGAGTGTTTGGAGAGAGAAGGATTACCGTGCATTAATTGTCATTAGGATCAAGGTTACTTTAATTGCTACAGATAATTATTGCCATACTCTCTCCATTTTCATTTCTTTTTTTTTAGTCTGATTTACTTTTTTACCAGAAGAAAGTTATAAATTTACCCCCGGGTAAGCTTACCAGAGGGTAAGAGAATCATTGTCCCAATAATCACTCTTATCACCTCTTAACATCTCTGAATTGGGCATCCATATTCCATACTGTCGCTTTTCTCAATCCTTTGCATCACGTTTAGATTTTACTTTCACTAAAGTTCAATCGATCCACTATCCATGTCAGACTTGTTATTGGGCCAAAGCCCACAACCTACCACACCCCTCCTCACCTAGGAGATTCAGCCGATCATTTGCCTTGTTATTTTGTGATGTTTCGAACCCATCCCACATATTATCAATGAATGTCCCATCAGTTTTTTTTCCATCCATTGTAGAAGATTACTCAAAGTACGTGTATATGACTTTTTCCTATCTCCTCAAAATCAAACATCCTCTAATGACACATTTTATAAAACTTTTGACCATTCAATCCTAAACAATACTAAAGTAGAACTTATTTAGGACACGTGTCACTCTCTCCTTGCATTTTTTCCCGCCTTTTTTTTAACTCTTAATAATAGTGTGCCATGTGTCAAATTTTTTTCCAACTATTTTTCCTTTATTTCTTTTCATAATAATTAAAGTATTATATTTTGTTGTTTATTGCCATATATCTGAATGCCTTGTATTTATATGTATATATTTACCTATTTATGGTAAATAATTATTCTACTCATTAGAATATATTTACGGCACTGCAAACTTTCATATATCTTATATATTATAATATATTTGTTATATCTTTTCTAGAAGATCTTCTTCCCCCTTTTTTTTCCCATGTCAAATCCCAATATTACATTGTATATATATTCTTCCTTTTCTTTACCAAATCAAATCACACATATCATATCACCTTAATCCTTTTTTTTTTTACAATAATGTGTGTTTTTCCTCTATATAAACCATATCATTCAATGGGACATTTCATCTCCAACTTCGGTTGATTTTCATGTAATTCACACCGATTATGTTTTTATAAAGATTCCTCTTTGAATCGTCTATTTGTCTCACTCGAATTTTCTTTTCTAATTTTCTTTATAGATTTAAGATGGCCGGTTCCTTTACTTTTATCCAAGATATCACTCCTATCAAAGATGATTGGGAAATTTGCATACGGATCATTCGGTTGTGGAGTGCCCGACAATCTACGTTAGAATCAAAATCAAATTTGGAGATGATTTTCAAAGATGAGAAGGTATTGTATCTTCAATTTTTTTACTTTATATACAACCACCATAACTACTCTTTTTTTCATTATTTTTTTATATATTTTAAATTACAAATATTATATCTTTTTTTATGAACATTTTGCAGGGGGATACAATACAAGCAACGTTGAAGGATATTTTACTAGATGGCTTTCCAATATCTCTCGAAGAGGGCGGATATTACATCGCTAAACATTTTTTCGCTGCTACCAACTCGGTGAAAAACTTTTTGGCCAAGCAACATAAATATAAGATATATTTTGTATTGGCTACTTTAGTTATGAAGTGGGATGATATGCTATCTAATTTGATCCCTCTATATCGTTTCGTTGATTTTGAAACGATTGAAAAAAGCAATCATCCTGAAAAATATTTAGTAGGTTAGTATTTTATTTATTTCTATCATCATTATACATACACATCTAAATTCAATTGGTACGTAATTGGGTTAGTATTTTATTTATCTCTTTATTTATCTATATGTTAATTTTGATATTTATTTTTATTTTCTATGTTGTATTAGATGTAATTGGGTTGCTCTATGCTATGGATGATGTTCACAACGTTGTTTCAAGAAATAAGCCAACAACCAATATACTTGAGTTCCATCTTCATGATTTAAGGTTCCTTTTAAACACACTTTTAAATTTTTTAAATACTTTTTTTTGTATTGTACGTATTGCATTATTCTTCTTCTTACTTACATATACATCGGGTGTTTTATTTTATTTATATTAATTATATAAATAGTGGTAAGGTTCTCAAGTGCACCTTGGGGAGTCCTTATGCAAACACCATGTCAACCGTAATCAAATCATTTGAAGATAAGAATTTGTTTGTTATTATCCAATTTGGAAGGTTGAAACAGTGCCAAGGTAAATGAATATATTTTCCCCCTACTATTTACACCCGATTTGTGATTTCTTTTTTCTTTTTTTTTTCCCTTATATATTTACGATAAATATAAATTCATCAATACGCTATAGGTAAAAATGTGTTATCCAACTCATTTGATATCACTAAAATCATCTCGGATCAAGCCGTTGATGCCATAGTAGATTTCAAGACGAGGTATGCATCTTATTTTTGTTATATCTAAATTTATTCTTTTGTGATTAGTCATATATCTACAAGCAAAGAGGGCTTGGGCGACAAAATCAAATATCTAGGGCGACATTACAATTTTTGTCGCCAAAAGCTAGAATTGTGTGACAAAAATACGATTAGTCGCACAATAATAGTGTATGGCGACAAGAAAAATGTTTCATTGCCCATCGCACGCATTGGCGACAAAATGATGGGTTGTCGCCTTTGTTGTTTACTTTTTGTGATAAAATTTGTTTTTTGTCGCACAAGCAATTTTCTTTTGAGCGACAAATACATTGGGTTTTGTTGTTTTTGTGTATATTAGATAAACCACCTTTGGATGGAAAGAGATGGAAGTGTTAGTGAAGAGTTGTTTTGTTTAGCACAAGGTCCAATGAAAAGCGTAGCTGTTTATAGTGGTTATGTGATTAATGGCTTTAGGTTTCATACTAAAAAGAGACAAAGAAGGAGAAAAACACAAAATAGTGGTGTAGTTGTTACTGGAGATGCAAATAGCGGATATAGAGACTTTTATGGAGTTTTGGTTGAGGTTGTCATTCTAGAGTATGCTCCTTTATCTAATAAAAGGATCCCTAAAGTGGTGGTGTTCAGATGTAATTGGTTCGATGTATATAATGATGGGAGAGGGATCAAGAAGGATAAATTTGGAAGTGTACTCGTCAATGTTAGTAGGAGATTACAAACAAATGAGCCATTTTGTTTAACAGCACAAGTTGGCCAAGTATTCTATGTCAATACACATAAAGAAGCACAATGGAGAATAGTTATCAAGACAAATCCTCGTATAGTTAATAGTTTGACAAATTGAAGAAGGAGGAAGACGAAACTGAAGAAGACAATGATTTAAATGTGGGGGATGATGATATAGATTAAGGTAAGGGACATATAGTTAATAGTTTGACAAATTTATCATTGCAACTTACATATGACTGGTGTATCATGATTCTGGATACCGTTTCAATATGTAAGTTGAGTCACATGTATTTGAGACGAATGGGAAATAAGTTACTGTTATCTTTAGGTTTTTTAACTACACTTTAGTTTTTTAGGATTGATGAACAACTGGTGTGCAAATGCCCTCTCATTCTATTATGATTATGATGCTTTTCTAGAACTGCAAGCTTTTTCTCAGTCCTTTATGTTGCTGAGATTTGTGGTGCTTTGTTTGTGGAATAAAGTAAATTTGAAACTGGTGATTATCGTTGAGTTGTATAGAGGAATATTGAAAGTGGTGATTATCATTGAGGTGTAGATTGTTAGTCCTTTAAGATTATATGTTTTAGTTTCTATGGTTTTATTATGTCTTGATTAGTAGATAGCTCTACAATCTAAATGGATTTTTGGTGCTCTTTGTCCTCATCATTATCTTCTATTTGCAGGGATATGAGTTCTTCACTAGAGCAATCAACTCATCAGCAGCAGCAACTTGGACATACTACGAATTCTCAGCAAGAGAACCTTTCATATCGCAAAAAGCGCAGATTACAACAGTCACAACAATCGAATGGTTTGTCAAAGCTAATTGATTACATGTATTCTTTTATTGGTAATAATTTAAGTGCTTAACCATTGATGTGATTTGGAAAAATAAAGGAAAGAAGAAACGTGGGAATACTCGAGGTATTAAGTGGCAGAATGAGCGGAACCGCACTCCTGGAGTTAAGCCATCATGTCGTATAACTACGGATATGAATAGATTTATTGGTGAGAAGTCAGATCAGTTTATCACTGAACTAGGTACTTAGGTGCGGAATTTGTTACCATTATGTTGTAGGTATGAAAACACATGTCAAAAAAATGTTGTCAAATCTATTAAATGTACATATCTTACTTTACAAGTAGTAGTTCATCACATTTTGACTTATTTCCTATAACCAAATTATTAGCTACCCGTAGGACCTCACTCCCTCCCCCAAAAAACCAACTCACCATTTTTAGCTTTTCATATAACTTAATTTGGTTTAGTTTTAGTCAAAAGTAAGCACTTCGATTTGAAATTGTTGTTGCTCTTTGACATGTTCTTTGATTCAATTATTATCTCTGCTCATTGTATAATACTATATCTTACATATTTTTACTTTATCCTAACTATATGTAGGAGATGGAAAGATATGGACAAGACACGTAAAGAGAGATTAATCAAGAAGATCAAGGTAAAATATGCTTACTATAAAAACATAATATAATCTAATACTAATGTTTGGTGAATTTATTATAAATACAGGCTGAATGGAATTTCCCGGAAGGAGCTACTGTTGATAATGCTATAGAGAACCAGTGCATGATACTTTACCGACAATGGCGATACCGACTTAAAGAAAAGTTTTTTGATGGGTTTTCCATTGCTGATGCATTGAAGAATTGCCCTGCTGATGTTAATTCTGAAGATTGGAAATGGGTCGTAGAGAAGTATTGAGGGTCTGAGAAGCAAAAGGTTTGTCAAGCATTACAACTTTTCTCACCCTAATTGTTTCTTTGATGGATTGCAATAGAATTACTTTATATGATTTCATCTTAACCGACTATAATGTTTGAAAATTTATGGTTATGGTGAGTTATAGCATGTTAGTGAAGCAAATCGATCCAATAGGTCCAAGCAAAAGGTGATGTCTATTCAAAGATCTAAGTCAACAGCTAGAATTCTTGATTGTCTGGTAAGTTACCACTTTATGTTGTTGTTTTGTTTGATGTTAGTTCCCACCTACTTAGAGTTCCATTTCTTATGTTGCCACACTTTCAATCTTTCATGCCAAAAACAAATTAAAGTTTAAGCATTATTAAGTCTTTTTACTTTGCAGCGAAAAAATATATTTCATACCACTGTGTCGCAAGCACCAGCCACACAAAATCCTGAAGTAGGAACTGATGGATCCACAGAAGCCACTGAAGGAGCTAGTGAACCACCACCACCACCTCCATTACTTGAACCCGAGTATGTTAGATTGTGGGAAGTGACCAAAAGGTATCATATCTTTACCTTAAAAGTATATTTTACCAGAAAATAATTAATATCATCAAAATTTATGCTTAGAATCTATTTTATTATATTTAAATTATGCATAAAGATAAATCAATGGACAAGTTTGCTGAGGAGAAATTAGAAGAATTTAAACAACTCCATGAGGAGCAACTCGAATTATATGGTGCTTATAACCTAACGGTTGAAGAAGCATATCTGCGAGTGTTAGGATCAAGCTCGGGCTATATAAAGGGTTTAGGAGCTGGACCTAAACCACCCAAGTCCATGAGGGATAGGACATCGACGTATGGCGAAGGTGATGCACATATTGCAACTCAAATGGCAGAGCAATTTGATCAACTGGAAAGGCATTCAAGAGAGAGAAATTCAACTGAAAGAGCAAATTGAAGCACTTCAACAAAATAAAGTTGTGATGATGGAAGAGATTGAAAAGATGAAACAAGATGCAACAACTAGAGAAGAAAGAATGAAAGAGCGAGAGGAAAAAATGGAGGCTGACATTAAAGAGCGAGAGGAGAAAATGAAGGATTATGTTCTTCAAATGATGCAAGAGCAAGTGCGTTCAATCACATCTGGGAACTTCCAGCACCAGAAATGAGGTACATATTTAGCTTTCCGTTTAAGATACTTTCACCTAATAAGTTTGATTTAGCTTTCTATTTTATGTTCTTGGGTACTTGCGATCTAGATTATGTTATTGGGTGTCTTCTACATCGAGATAGATCATGTTTTTGGTTGAACTGTTTTACAGGATAAGTGGTTGGATAGGGATGCTCATTTTGATGCTCTGTTTGGTTGGGTAAGGATGCTCATTTTGATGCTTTTTTTGTTTGGACAGGGATGGGTAACCATATAACATTGACATATATAATGATATTATGTGTTTTTATGCATTACTATTCTAATATTTTCTTGATTTTGCCAATGTAGATAATGCTGCCGGGGGGTTTACGAGCTTGATTAAACTGTTGACCGTTTGCTAGTCCACAATTTACTGTTACGGGGAATGAAGACCATTTGCTGGCTTTTTACTATGAAGTTAATTAGTATGTTTTCCTAATGAACCTACAAATATTAGATGAATTCATATCATTCTTGTTTTTATTTTTGGTAGTTTAACTTGTGATGGACACAAGTTTTGGAAGTATATTCGTAAAACTACGTTAGTCGTACACCTTTATGGTTTCAACTAGATATTGAAGTTATTTTTTGTTATTTCGACTTCTACTTTTCTCTAAATACAAGTTTGACATGTGTTTCTTTCATATATTCGTTTTTAAATATGTTCGATTGCGGTATAAATATGACAAAATGGTCATTTTGTATGATATTTGGTCCTTAAAATTTTGGGTGACAAAATATGTAATTTCATCATGATAGATTAGGGCTACGAAAATTATGGTTTGTCACCAAAGAAAGGGGCGACAAATCCTACAAATTGTCACCAAACATATAACTAGCAATTCGATCATGTTTTGGGCGACAAAGCGAAGTTTGGTTGCCAACGAGTTTGAATGACGAATGAGAGAATTTGTCACCAATGAATATGGGCAACCAAATAGAGTAAACGTCACTGAAGAGTTTGGGTGAGAAAATAGCCTATTTGTCATCATAGAGCTTGGGCTACGAATTAAATCATTTGTCACCAAATACTTTGGGTGACGAACTAGTGTATTTGTCACCGTAGACTTTGGGTGATGAAATAGTGTATTTGTCACCGTAGACTTTGGGCTATGAATAATGCATTTGTCACTATAGAATTTGGGCTACAAACAAGGCTATTTGTTGCGAAAGTTTTTGTGCGACTAAGCAAGTTATTTGTCACCAAAGAGTTTGGGCAACAATTCATAATATTTGTCACTGAAGTGTTAGGGCGACAAAGTCATATATTCGTCATTGAAAGATTTGGGCATCAAAAAATGATTTCGTCACAAATCATAATATAGAGTGACGAAAAAAAGTTTTGTCACGCAAGACTTTGGGCAACGGGGAAGGTGCGACAAACGTGTGACGACATTATGTTCGTCACGGTACTGTTTGGGCGACAAAATTAGGTCTTTTGACGACTAATATTTTTGTCGCCCAAAATGGTTTTTCTTTTAGTGTATCTAAATTCTGAGTTTATTTGTCAACCTTAGTTAAACAAAAAGATATTACATTATATTATACTATTCATATCTAAATTATGAGTTATTTTTGTGATTAGTCATATCTAAATGAGTGATTAGTCATATCTAAATTATGAGTTTATTGGTTGATTGTTTTTTATTCCTCGCATGATACTTACTCCTTCAAACACTCATTTGCCTTTCAAGCTTAGAAGAAGGCAATTTCCGGTTCTTGTGTGCTTTGCCATGACAATCAACAAGAGCCAAGGGCAATCACTTTCGTATGTCGAATTATATCTTCCACACACTGTTTTTACACATGGTCAACTCTATGTTGCAATATCTAGAGTGACATCAAGAAAGGGGTTGAAGATTTTAATTTATGACAAAGATGGGCAATCCATGAACACAACAACTAATGTTGTTTACAAAGAAGTTTTTTATAATTTACACTAAGCTGGTAGTTCTTTTCTTCCTTTATCCTCATCTTTCTATATTATTAATTGTTATTTGTTTGTTATATCTAATCTGTTATTGTTGTTTTTTTAGCAGGGTTTTTCATTGTTGGATTTTTTCATGAGTGGGCGCATATCATTGCATTCAAGACTCATTCTACAAGTTTAATTATTTTACAGTTTTTTTATTCTGAATTTTACATAACAATGTAACTTTATGACTTTATTTATTTTTCCATTTAGTCCATTGTAATATTAACGGTTGATTTTGTTTATATTTAATGGTTCCACATTTTATTTTACTGAATTGTTAATTCCAATATTTTAACATATCCCGTACATTACACGGATTATGAACTAGTTCCAAACTACAATACTTTCTATCCAAATTGATGGTGGATTCCAATTTTCTCCTCATAAATCTTTATTTCAATCCCTTGCCACCATCCACCGCCTTATATGCCCATATTCTCACCAATAAAATGAAACTGTCAAAAGTTAATGTCGTCAAATAGTAGACATGAGATTTACCCTTATCAAACAAGCCTCTCTTTCCCTACATTTCTGGGACCTTACCTTTGTGACTTCCTATATGTTCTAAACCAGCTACCCTCCTCTGTCATCCAAAACAAAACAACATTTAAAAGCGCTTAGAATTGCCCCTGAAAGATCAAGATGATTATTTTTAGCTCCCATTTGAATGTTTTTTATTTTTTTATTTGATAACATTCGCGTCCAGCTAGACCTGTCAATCGGGTCAATCGGGTCGGGTCAATTCGGGTCCCGGGTAAAACGGATTCCGGGTATATTTGGGTGGACTCGAACCCGGGTTCGACCGGGTTTTTGGTAATTTCGGTCGATTTCGGATTTGTCAATTTTTTCTTTTTAAATTAAAAAAAATCATGATTTGATAATTTTGCGATAATTATACACTATATCTGATAAAAAATATTTGATTTTTATTATTTCTCGTCATTTTTAATAAAATGTAATAATATATAAATATAAAAGTTGATTTAAAAATAAAAGATCAAGTGATTGTAATTATAAAATGTAATAAATTGGAATCTCCATAATTTTTTTTAATCATATATAATTATAAATAAGAAAAAATTTGCAAAATAGGCACTTTATTTGGACGTATTTGCAAAATGGTCGCGTATTTGGACAATTTAACAAAATAGCCACTATATATACTTATTCTCCTTTTTTTTTATTTTTTTTTTCTGATCGTTTCCCCCAAAGTCTCTTCAATCTCTCTCTCCGCTCCCCGGCGATGGAGCTCTCGATCCGGCGCCAGAGCCGCTGTCTAGTGGCGAGCGAGCGGCGGAGCGAACGAGCGGCGGAGGTCGGAGCGAGCGCCGGTTGTGGCCGTCCGAGATCTGGAGCGAGAGGCCGGATCTGGTTGAGCGACCGCCAGAGCGAGGTCGAGCGAGCGCCGAGATCTTGATTGGGTGATTTGTGTTGAATCATGGTGGAATCTGAACTCGGTTCCGTCAAATCATTGGAAAGTTTGTTGATTTGATTATCTCTTTCTCCTGTTTCTTCTATTTTTCTTTACCGATTCAAAGCTCATTTGATTATCTAGGGTTTTGTGGATTTTCAGATGAGATTGTGCGGTTGGAGAGTAGTGGATATTGTTAAGGATGGGATTGAGAGTTGTGGAATTGAAATTTGATTTCGGAAACAACCTCTAGAAATTAATGGACTTGATTGAAATGAGTGAAACTGTAATGGATATTGTTACTCTGAGAGTTTTTTTTTTTTGGGGGGGGGCGGGGGGGCGGGGAGGATGTTGTTAATTTGCTGGCTTTAATCTGAATCTACCGCATTACTCATTTTATATCTTTAACCCATCATCTTACTTCAGAAATCGAAATTAGTGTGCAAGCTGATTTGCTCACTTTCATCGTATTAACTTGCAACTTGATTGATGCTCAGGTATTCAGATTAGACCCAGTTGTTAGAGGATTGTATGTGTCTGATAAAACTCCTTCGACGCCTGCTACCACAGCCGAGAATGCTGACAAAAATAGAGAGCTGACTAAAACTTATGGTACAACCAGGGAAAAGAAGGGGGTAAGAATTCATTTGCTTCTCTATATTTGTTCACCCAGGAATCCAGGATACATCTGTATGGATTTTTTTTTCATCAGTTGTAATAGTTATACTATCTTAAAAGAAGGTGTACCTTTATCCATAGGATAAGCATTATTTTTTGTCCTGTTCTAAGAAAATTGCAGTTCATATGTGGTAGTCAAATGGTACTTATTTTATATTCATTGGAGGTTCTCTAGGAGTATTGCAGCTTAGATGATGATCCTATTTGTTTGTTGATTTTGGAGCGGATGCTTAAATCTTGTCAGTACGAAGGTAACACCATTTGAAGATTTCTGATCATTTCTCCTTATTTTTGTTGTTGTGATGGTATCATGATACTAGTGAATTTATTTATGAGTGTTTGGAATTATATGTGTATGTCATTATGGATTTGAATTTCTTGGTCTGAGATTATTTGATTCTTGAAATTTTTCAACATGAAGTTTAGATTTTGTGTACTTGTTTGGCTAATTGTTGAAGATTGCCACGACAGTTGAATGGGAGAGGCGAGATTGTGTTTGAATTACTGTCCAATTTGAAGCAAATGTGATTTTCTTTTGCTCGATTGTTTGCGTAGATTCAGATTTTTGGGGTCTAATCACTGGTGATACTTGCAATTTCGGATTTTGACGCTGTTGTTGATGGCATTGAGCAAAGCATCATAAAGCTCATTTTCAGCGTTTTTATACGATTTGTAACCTTGTCCTTGTCAATGGTGTTCATCTCTGTTCTGGTGCATACTACGCCACCTCTTTGATCTTCAAGAGCAAATCTGATATGTACAATGCAGCTTCTGCACTATAATTCTGTTGGTAATTTATATGATTATAAATGTACATATTTTTCTTTCTTTCTTTTGGAGTTTTCATAGTAACCTTTTGATTGATGTATATAGGTTAGTGTACCATTAAGTAGCATGTCGACGGTGGTGACCGTCAAATGTGGGCACTGCACTAGTCTCCTCTCAGTTGACATGTTCAATGCCTTCCCTCTTCCGTTTAATCTCCTTGCCACCCTTCACCAAAATCCCACAAGTATATATACTACCTAGCTTATACATCTTTTAACATTCTTATACATAAATGCACTATCTAGACTGTGGTTGATCGAAATTTTACACTTCTTGCTCTTTGCATCAGGAAATGGAACAACTTGAACGTCCTCCTCAAGAAGCTCAAGAAGGTGGACATAAACCAATGGACATGTGCAGTACTACTGCTGCCTCTTCAGATCATGATCAAGAGGCTGATTAGGAAGTGGAAGAGGAAGAAGAGGGAGAAGAAGATAAAGAGCATCATCTTGCTCTTGATCATGATCGTGATATTTGCATCGGTAAAGATCATGTCGTGCACAAACGTAAACGTCTTCAATTTAGTTATACATATGTTTGATTTGAAGTTAATGTTTAAACTCACACTCTTTTGTCCATGTAAAAAAGCAATCTAGCTCTATTAGTTCTGGTGGCAAAATGGATGGGAAGAGGAAATTAGAAGCGGTTGATGTCAGAGCTGCAATCAAAGAGCAGGTAGATGAGTTGTGCAACTCTAAGAGAGAGTTGTGCAACCTCTAAGAAAGAGTTGTGCAACCTCTAAGAGAGAGAGTTGAGTACTACTTCAGGTATGTTGTTTGTGGGAGTTTTTGCTGTTGATGCAATATGATTAAGAATGACCTGAGAAATGTGCACAGAATGTGCAAGATATCTTGTGGGTGAGCTCTTGGAATCTGTAATTGTCTTAGCTAGCTGGTATTTTAAGTTTTTGCAATAAGATGCTGAATAAAATAACTAACATGTCTTCCATTTGACAGACACGTCCAGATATCAGTATTCCATCCGTGTGAGATCTCACACTTTGTCTCCATGTTTTCTGCTGATTGTGAGGTTAAACACCCCTTTAATTCTGCCTCAATTAAGAATTGTCCTTGTCAAGATTATAGATATCAATCTTTTGTACTGATTTCACTCCCAAAATCATATGAAAGCACATATAAACTGTGACAGCAGAAGTACTGATGAGTTTCTTGATTCATTTACGACGAGCAGTCTACTTGGAGGAGCAATCCTCATCTTAGGATTGTACTTGCTGCTGTGGGGAAAGAAAGAGGATCAAACAGCTCCAGTTAAGTCAGCCGAATCAAATATCATTTACAAGGATCCATTGACAGTGAAACAACAGGCAGCAAAGGAAGAACCAATGAATTCGAACGAATGCAGCTGTGGAGTTTGAGCATCAGATCTAATTTCTTTGTTTGTTTCTGACTCTGTTATATATGATTTGGTTCAAAAAGTAGCAGCTGCTGCTGACTTTGTTATATACCAGCACAGCTTCATAATTTTAGTCGTTGTGCAATATGCATTGGGAATCAATAATGTAACTATATTGACATCAGTTTTGAGTATATATGAATTCGTTTATAGCTTCAGTAGAATCAATTGGTCAAGATCTCTATCTTTATTTTTTGTTTCAAACGAGTTGTACTAAGGATTAACACACAGAGAAATGTATTCACTACTTCTACATATTTCCTTATATGAAGAATTCCAGCTGAGATATGCATCAGTTAAACCTGAAGCCCTGAAACTGTCTCGTGAGTGTGTCAATCAGAGAACAAAAACTCCTTTATCGCCACAACAAATGCAACTTAATTTAGCGTATTAGAATGCGGAGTTCCAGTTATTGACGAGCATAGTTTGTCACCGTAACAATTATAACTATTAGATCAACTAGAATGCAAACGGGTTGTACTAAGAATATAAGGTGCAAGAATAATATTATAATGTGCCCAAATTAGATTTTTAGTTTAAGAAGAATCAAATTAGATTTTAGTTTGTATGAATAAAACTATAAATTTCATGAATAACACTATGAAATTTTAGAGTTGCACGACGATGTTGTAAGAGTTGCACGACTCTGTTGTAAGAGGTGCACGACTCTATTTTAAGAGTTGCACGACTCTGTTGTAAGAGTTGGACGACTCTTGTTTTAAGAGTTGCACGACTCTCTTGTAAGAGTTGCACGACTATGTTTTAAGAGTTGCACGACTCTGTTGTAAGAGTTGCAAGACTCTTGTTTTAAGAGTTGCACGACTCTCTTGTAAGAATTGCACGACTTTGTTTTAAGAGTTGCACGACTCTCTTGTAAGAGTTGCACGACTCTGTTTTAAGAGTTGCACGACTCTGTTTTAAGAGTTGCACGACTCTGTGTTAAGAGTTGCACGACTCTGTTGTAAGAGTTGCACGACTCTTGTTTTAAGAGTTGCACGACTCTGTTTTAAGAGTTGCACGGCTCTTGTTTTAAGAGTTGACTGGGTTCTTGGATAAGCTTAAGATGATTCAGGGTGGCGTTTCTGTCGATTTTAGTGGGGTTAACATCGACAAATCCGTTGTTAGATACTTGGTAGGTTATTTTTGCACAACAATTGAGACTTTGTGAAATTGTTCTCAACATGATCTTATTTTCTCTCAATATAATTTCATACTTTCTCAATAAATTATTGCACAACATGCTCTTATTTTTGCTCAACAATTCTTTATTTTTGCACAATAATCGAGACTTGTGAAATTGTGTCTCCTCATAATCTTATTTTTTATAAATATAATTTTATACTTATTTAATAGATTATTGCACAACACGGTCTTATTTTTGCTCATCAATAGAGTAAAATTGCACAACATGGGGGATTGATGGAAATGTGCTCAACATTATCTTTAAGAGTTGCACGACTCTGTTTTAAGAGTTGCACGGCTCTGTTGTAAGAGTTGCACGACTCTGTTGTAAGAGTTGCACGACTCTGTTGTAAGAGTTGCACGACTCTGTTGTAAGAGTTGCACGGCTCTGTTTTAAGAGTTGCACGGCTCTGTTTTAAGAGTTGCACGACTCTGCTGTAAGAGTTGCTCATCAATAGACAACAATTGCACAACATTGGGGATTGGTGAAATTTTGCTCAACATCATCTTATTTTTGCTCAACTATATGTTATTTTTGCACAACAATCGAGACTTGTGAATTTATACTCAACATGATCTTATTTTATCTCAATATATTTTCATACTTTCTCAAATTTACCTGTAAGTTCTGCAAATATGATCCAAGTCTAGTTTTTGTAAACATTTTTTTTACATTTTGTCATTCAAATATAAGAGTACTTTGTGCAAATATAAGATTACTTTGTGCAAATATAAGAGTACTTTGTGCAAATATAACCGCAAATTGTGCAAATATGATCCAAGTATAGTTTAGAGTTGCACTTTTTTTCGTTTCAACACTTTTTGTTGAAATTTAAAAAAAAAATATTTAACATTTTGTCGTGCAAATATAAGAGTATGATAAGCAAATATAACCGTATGTTGAGCAAATATGACCCAAGTCTAGTTTTTTTTATTTTTTATTTTTTATTTTTTTAACATTTTGTCATGCAAAATATAAGAGTACATTGTGCAAATATAACCGTAAGTTGTGCAAATATGTCCAATGTCTAGTTTTTTTTTAATTTTTAATTTAATTTAATGTAATTTAATTTTACTTAAAATTTTGTCGTGCAAATATAAGTCTACGTTGTGCAAATTTAACCGTAAGTTGTGCAAATGTGACCCAAGTCTAATTTTTTTTTTTCTTTTTTCGCATCGGTATATTTTGGCATGCAAATATAACCGTATGTTATGTTTGTGCAAATATAACATTTTGTTGTGCAAAAATAAAAATAAAAATATACTCCCTCCATATCACAATACTTGTTGTTTTAGCTCTATACACACTTATTAATAAAACCTATATTTACTTTACTTTTATAGGTTAAAGTACTTAAAAGTAGCAATTATTACCTATAAAAAGAGCAATCATTACCTATAAAGATAATGATTGTAGCTAAAACAACAAGTTTTTTTATACAACTTTTCCACTCTAAAACTACAAGTATTGCGATACGGAGGGAGTAGTAAATTATGGATCACATAATAAAATATAGATAATTTTTTTAATTTCTAATATTCATAGGGTGATTTTTGTAATTTAATATAAAATTCATCTCCTTCCTTCGTTCACGCCGCTCGCCAGATCTGAAGGACCTTCACGCCGATCTCCCTCGCACCCTCTTGCTCGCTCGCGTCGCCTCGCTCACTCGACCTTCAGTCCGGATCTGCACGTCGCCGTCGCTCCCTCGCTCGCTCGTGCTCCCTCGCCCTCTGCTTCGCATCGATAGCCGTCGTCGTCGCTCCCTCGCTCGCTCGCGCTCCCTCGCCCTCTGCTTCGCATCGATAGCCGCTCGCGCTCCGTCGTCGTCGCTCCCTCGACCTCGCTCCAGGCCGGATCTGAGCAATCGCTCCCTCGCGCCGCCTCGCTCGACCTCCGGTCCGGATCTGGACGTTGTCGTTCGCTCCCTCGCCATCTGCTTCGCATCTTCTCCCTCGCTCTCTGATTCGCATCGATAGCCGACGCCATTGATAGTCAGGATCATCGGAGAATCTTCAATTGAAAGGAAATCTGTGAAATTCGCACATCGAGCGACGGCGAGGACGAGAGAGCGAGAGGGCGAGAGAGCGAGAGAGGTCCGGGGAGAGAGGGGAGAGAATCAGGACGGGAGAGAGAAAAATTAGGATAGGGGAGAGAAAAATATTTATATAGCGGCTATTTCATTAAATTGTCCCAAAACGCGGCTATTTCACAAAATAGGACGGATTTCGTGGCCATTTCGCAAAATGCCCCTATAAATAAACCGGGTCACCGGGTAAATCGGGTCAAAATTACCGGGTCAAAACCCATATTACCCAGAAAATTTTCGGATTTTCGGGTTCGAGTCGAAAAAAATTTCCGAGTCAAAATTTTCGAGTTTGCATCGAAAAATTACCGGGTGTTCGAGTCGGGTCAACCGAGTCGGGTTGTATTTTGACAGGTCTACGGGCTCATTAGCTGATCGACAAATCGATTCATACAATCATACGCCGCCTGTGGATTAACCGATCGGCCCAACAGCAACAGCATATGCCCCGAATCATCCCACACTACCAGAGCCCAGCTGGCCTGTAAACCCTATTATGCCCCTCATTCTTAAATAGTGAAAATTCTACAGTACAGCATATACATAAGGCTATTTTCGTCAAATCCTCTCGATCTAATTTGCCCTAACGTCGTCCCCAGAGATTTCCTTCGTCCTCGACCGCTATTTCGCGCCTCCAATCTGAGCGGCCTCCCGTCGTTCTTCAACTCCCTTGTTTCTCTCTCCTTTTCTCCTCCCTCCGCTAATTAGGGCTTTTTTTTCTTCCCTTTTCGGCGTTTCTATTTCATATTTGTTTCGCCAAACGCTTTTTTTTTGGTTCAATTGGGGATTTCCAGAATCCTCAATTAGGCCTCAGAGAGTTTCGTCGGCGAATTTGCGATGGGAGTGCCGGCGTTCTACCGGTGGCTGGCGGAGAAGTATCCGCTCATTATCGTCGACGTCATTGAAGAAGAGGCCGTTGTTATCGACGGCGTTAAAATCCCCATCGATACGAGCCAGCCTAACCCTAACAATCTCGAATATGATAATATGTACCTCGACATGAACGGGATCATTCATCCCTGTTTTCATCCCGAGGATCGGGTATGTCCTTAATGTTTGCATTATCTCTTTTCCTTTACTTCATATGCTTTTGTTCTCAATTGTTTGTGATCTATCCAGTTTGTTGCTAGTGTACGTGTAAACGTGCAATTATGTTTTTCTTCAGTATCCAAAAGTTGTGCTTGCTGCTAGTTTCAGAGTTCAGCTGGTCCGATGCCATTGCGAGCTGTATTTTTTAACAGTATCCTTGCTTTGATGATAAGTGACATGTATTGCCATGGGCTGTGACTCTGTGAGCTTACGAATGAGAGGTCAATTTAAACTCTTTTCCTTCTTATTATGATCAAATAGCTGGAGAGCGAAGGAGGCTATTTCCTTGGGTTGATGTAGAAATTGGTTATCATGGAATTGGTCTTCCTTAGGGCAATGAGAGGTCAATTTGATCGTGGTTTTAATGCTGCTAATCTTTTAAAGTCTGATTAGACAATATCTGTAAAATGGGGTTAGGAGAAATCTATGAAACATTGACACCTTGGGGAAGTGACATATCACATGTTAGAAACTCAAAACCATATGCATGTGAAATATTGGAGAAACAGTAAAAAAACAGTTTATCAGCCATTTTTGGATTATATGGCTGATTTTAATCAGTTATGTATCTTATGGACAGTTATCTGGTCCTCTTTACATTTTGTTAAGATTAGAATAGCATATAATCTATATTGTTGTTTATATGTTGTATATTTGTGTGTTCCCTATCCTTTTGAGATTTCTACTTCCCTGTATCTGTTGAGGGTGTCTTTTCCATGCCCTTGCTCATAGGTCGTAATCTGTTAATAACATGCCATGTTTTACGGCACAGTCTTGTCAAAACAGCTGGTAAAAGATGTTATCTTCATTTTCTCTATTCTTTTTACCCAAGATGCTGGTAGAGGAGTACATGGTGGTGCACTTATCTGCCGACTGCTTGTCTTTTGCATTTATGTCTGTATATACTTGTGTCGAAACTCTAGGCAAATGCCTACACCCTCTACTGGCAACCATTTTCCTTTTATTTATATGCTATTCACTCAGCTTGAATAATTCTGTTCATTTCCCTCTCCTTGCCTTGTGCAGCCTGCTCCAGCAACTTTTGATGAGGTCTTCCGCAATATTTTTGATTACATTGATAGGCTATTTGTGATGGTTCGGCCAAGAAAATTGTTATACATGGCTATTGGTGGGTGATGATGAACTGGTCATTTGTAATTTGAGTAGAATATTGTGTACTTCCCTTCTTTAGAAAGGTTTGTTCATTTTATGACTTGAATTTAGATGGTACTGCACCGAGGGCTAAGATGAATCAGCAACGTTCAAGGCGTTTTAGGGCTGCTAAGGATGCAGAAGATGCAGTATGTTTCTTCTGAAAGCATCTTTGTCCTTCTCCAGTTTCTGTCTGAATTAGCTCTCAAGTTATGTAATTACTTTTATGTGTGCTGCAAAGCTTCATGCATACTGGTTCCATTTGTAATGGTTTATTTTACTAGGCAGCCGAGGAAGAAAGATTGCGTCAGGAGTTTGAAAAAGAAGGAAGAAAGCTTCCACCTAAAAAAGAGCCATCGCAGACAGTTGATACCAATATTATTACACCTGGAACAGAGTTCATGGCTGTTTTGTCAGTTGCTTTGCAATACTATGTTCATCTCAGATTGAATAATGATCCTGGGTGGAAATCAATAAAGGTATTTCCACACAATCAGTGGTCACCTGAATCATGATTCTAGCTTTCAAATCGTTTTTTCCAGTTGACCTTTATGTTCTGCGTGTCCTGTTGCAATGTAAGGAAGTTTGTTCTGATATTTTGAAGGTAATTCTGTCTGATGCTAATGTTCCTGGAGAAGGAGAACACAAAATCATGTCTTACATACGCCTTCAAAGAAACCTTCCCGGTTTTGATCCAAATACCCGTCATTGCATGTATGGGTTGGTATGTTCTCTTGCAGAAACTTCTCATTTTAATTGCTTGCATATGTTATTGCAAGTGCATGCCTTGTTTATTGACTTTATTCCTCTACACAGGACGCTGACTTGATCATGTTGGCATTGGCTACTCATGAAGTTCACTTCACAATTCTCAGAGAGGTTTGGGATCTACCATGTGCTTCATATGCTATTATTTTTCATAATAATCTAATTTTTGTTTTAAGTTTTCATTTACTCATGAGGTTGGTAATCTGGATTTACTTCACCTTCTAAGGGGGTTGCTCCATGATGTAGGTTATATTCACCCCTGGACAGCCAGACACGTGCTTCTTGTGTGGTCAGGTGGGGCATTTTGCAGCAAATTGTGAGGGCAAGGCAAAGAGAAAGTCTGGAGAATTTGATGAAAAGGGCGATAATGCTGCACCCAGAAAGCCTTTTCAGGTCTTTGATCATCTGTATTATGTCTCTTATGCATGTGATTTTCTGAATGTTTTTTCTTATGCTTGCTTTCCATGTGCAGTTCCTCAATATATGGACTCTGAGAGAATATCTGGAATGCGAATTCAGGATTCCCAATCA
This sequence comes from Persicaria maculosa, assembly GCA_963922045.1. Classification (NCBI taxonomy): domain Eukaryota; kingdom Viridiplantae; phylum Streptophyta; class Magnoliopsida; order Caryophyllales; family Polygonaceae; genus Persicaria; species Persicaria maculosa. The sequence continues at coordinate 27,388,930 of OY998259.1, read as the reverse complement.
GCCAGTGCAGACTGACTTTGAGCGCATCATTGACGATTTCATCTTTATGTGTTTCTTTGTTGGCAATGATTTTTTGCCTCATATGCCGACTCTGGAAATTCGTGAAGTGAGTAAGCTCCCTTTTTTTTCCTCTTTAACTTCTAGGTTTATGAAAACTTGAGTATCGTGTTTGTGTGTGGCTGGATGCACTTTTTGTTTACACATTTGTTTACAAAATTGATAGCTGGTTCAATTCCTACTTATTGGTGGCTGGTCTTTTGATGAAATGTGAATTGAGACTGACTTCTCATGTGTCTAGGGTGCTATCAACCTTTTGATGGCTGTTTACAAGAAAGAATTTCAATCTCTGGGAGGCTATTTGACAGATGGAAGCAAGGTAAGTAGGTGACTAAATGCATAAAAGTTGATATAGTTTTGTGTGTATGTGTTTTTAATAGCACTTTTCCCCCCCTACCATTTGTTGCAGCCTAACTTAGAAAAGGTAGAGAGTTTCATACAAGCTGTTGGATCATATGAAATTAAAATATTTCAAAAAAGATTACGCCAGCATCAAGTAAGATTGTTTTTCAATAAAATGTATTCTAATATTCTATTGTATAAATAGAAGAATTTAGTCTTACTTGATTATTCAGCGACAAGCAGAGAGGATCAGGCGTGAGAAAACACAAAGAAGAGATGATATGGAACCTCAATTGAAACCGGAGTCCTTAGTTCCTGTTGCTGGATTTCCTGGTTCCCGTCTTGCTTCTGCATCTGTGCCATCACCTTATCAGAAACCTGAATCTGGGCACTGTTCAGAAAGCTCTGACCGTCCTAAAAAAGTTGCATGCTTGTCATCTACAGCAACAATTGGTGCTGCCATTGTTGAAGTTGAGAATAGTCTTGAATTGGAGGTATGATCCTTCTGGCTCTAATCTTCTGTCTCCTTATGACAATCACTTCACTGTTTCTTGGATCTGTGTGCTTCCTTTTTCCTGAGCTCCTATGTGTGTATGGGTGAGTGTTAACGCTTGTCATGCTATTGATTGGTTTGCTTATTATGTCCCTCATATTCCAGAGTAGTGAGAATGAAGAAGATTTGAAATTAAAGCTGAAGGGGTTGCTTCGAGAGAAGTCTGATGCATTTAACTCGGAGAAACCAGAGGAAGACAAGGTGTCCCTCCAAACTGCCTTAGTCACTTTTGCTGGACAACTGCTTAATTTGCTGGACAACTACTTATTTTTTAGTATGATTTTGGTTTTAATGCCGGAACCTAAGACACACACGGTCATTGTATCTGTCCATGGAACCAATTGTATACAACATGAGTCGGTTCTTAGTTTTCTGTGGTGATTGCTTTTGCGGTTTTTATCATGCCATTTTTTTTTCAATTCTTGAAAGAGTGCCATCTTGAAATGTTCTTGTTCTGCTATCAGATCAGGTTAGGTCAGCCTGGATGGAGGTTAAGGTATTATGAAGAGAAATTCCCAGCAAAATCTCTTGCAGAGCTTGAGGAAATAAAGAACGATGTTGTAAGTGCTATGAACTTTATTCTGTGTGACTTTTTCTGTGGGATAAAATGATATCCACAAATGTTGATAAACATTCTTCGACCCGGTGGAAAATGCTAACGAAAGAGTGCGATTATCTCCTTCCATGTAGCCGTACCTAGAATTTACTTGTAAATCTAGCTTAAGAAGATAGGATCATGTGGATGTGTGAAACTATACTACTAATAGTAACCCTTCATTTAGCATCTGTTGTATATGCTGCATTGCTGCTGATTTGCATGTTGGTTATGATCATGTTTTTAAAATTTTCTTTCCAAATTATAGAATTTAAGATGTGCCTCAGCATTACTTTTCATTTTAAAAGGGTTCATGTTGGAGAGATGGATTACACTACACCTAGGTCAACAACAAATTCCTTGAATCAACACTGCAAGAGTCATGCAGGCCACCTACCTATTAATAGGGAGAAGAAAAGATGGAGAAATTAGTGATGCCTAGATTCCTGTGATTCTTCTGTTTATTACTATGAAATCGGTCTTTGTCACAAAATAACTTGTGGCTGTTGAGATGCCTGACGTTGGAATATTTGCAGAATGAAAAGTTGGTTAGTGCTCTTTGTAATGCATTTGTTGGTGCATGATTTCCCTGTATGTGCGATTTTGCAGGTACAGAAATATGTAGAGGGATTGTGTTGGGTTATGCATTATTACTATGAAGGTGTTTGCTCATGGCAGTGGTGAGTCAATGTTGAGCTTTTGTTGTTAAGTTTGCATTCTGTAAATGCTTGAAAAGTAGGTTTTGCATATGGGAATTCCAAGGGACAAAAGTTTTCAAATTGAAGCTATTTGTTTCTTTTTTTGGGTAGTGCGTTAAGGTCTTGTCGATGTTGTTTTCCACTGGCTAATTTTTATCATTTTTTAAATCAAAGCATGAAAATCCATGTTCATTCATTTCTAAGCTCTTAAATAATCATGCTTCTTTGTTGCAGGTTCTATCCTTACCATTATGCTCCATTTGCTTCTGATATCAAGGATCTGGACCAGTTGACTATCAAATTTGAGATGGGCACCCCATTCAAACCATTTGATCAATTATTGGCAGTTTTTCCCGCTGCAAGGTTTCATTTTCTACCATGTTCCTTTACATATTGATTTTACTGTTTTCATCCTAATAACAGTTGTTTGCAGTGCCCATGCACTTCCCGTAGAATACAGGAAGTTAATGACTGATCCGAACTCGCCAATTATTGACTTCTACCCAGCAGGTACTTCATTATTGCCATGCAGGCAAAATATGCATTTTTAAACTAATTGTGCAGTCCAGTATTATGTTCATCTGGATCAGTTGGAACAATGTTCCAAATCTCAAATGTATCTGTGAATCGCAGTCTTTGATAAAGAACTGAAATTCATCTCTAGTCCTTGTTTTGTTGTGGCTTAGGCCCTCTTTAACTTATTTAACTCTTCATAGGACAGGAAAGTTACAAGACTCCACTCTAAACTCTTCATGTTGTTAATTATTTTGTGTGTGTTTTTTTTTAAATTCCTGCTAAGGTGCTCTTAAACCTGTGTTGCAGATTTTGAAATCGACATGAATGGAAAACGTTATGCTTGGCAGGTGATTTTTGGACTTGTTATATGTACACACAATTGTTTCTTATTAAAGTTTTTCTACATAGCAAGGGATATTGATGTTTCCATGTGATGTTCAAGGGCATTGCAAAACTTCCTTTTATTGAAGAGGAGCGCCTTCTTGCTGAGGTTGCTAAACTTGAACATACATTGACGGTAGGTGACCGGTATTGCATGTTAACAGCACTATTTCAGAAGAAAGCTATTTGTCTAAGTCAGTTCGCTTGTTTGTAATAGACTGACGAAGCACGAAGAAACAGTATGACATCTGACATGCTTTTCATCAATGTATCTCACCCGCTGTCCCCATATATCTTCTCTCTTGATGATCGCTGCAAACAATTACCCGAGGCTCAGCGAGTTCAAGTGAAAGAGAAAATAGATCCAGCGGCGAGGTATGTTGTGAATGTTGCAGATGAGCAGCTTTCTATAAAGGTCTTATTGATTCTTTGGGTCTCTAAGAATATCTTTTGATAGCTCCTAGTTATGGATGGACATTGTGTCCAACCTTGATCCACCTGGAAGATGAGTGAACATATATTACATAAATGTCTATTTGTATATATTTTTGTTTGATATTTGGCTTGTTCTAACATATTACCTAAGTTGCTTAGGATTGAGAACTTTTCTACATGGAAGATATTTCTTTGTGATTTTTCATTTATTATCCTTGTGGACCTAAGCTTGTGGATTTTTGTTATCATTATTATAGAGCCTTAACCTTACAAGTTCTCTCTATTTTTGTTGTTTTGTGCCTATTGATATTTTGTTTGGCTGTACTTGAGATAATTACTGCCCTAAGATTATTTTGTCTGAGCTGAGCTGATTTGATCTAGGTCTGCATGCAGTGGTGGGATGAATGGTTACATATCCCTCTGTGCTGGAGAACCATGTCCTCCAATTTTTAAGTCTATGGTGTCTGCAATGGAAGATATTTTACACAACAATGTCCTGTAAGTTTGAGGAACGTAAGTGTATATATAGAGTTTCTGACCGGTTCTTAATTCAGCTTCATTGTTGTTTTGCAGATGCTCTATATACAAGCTTCCAGACTATCATACACACATTTCAAGACCTCCGCCTGGGGTTAATTTCCCAACGAAAGTAATCAGATATCTAGTCCAGTCCTTGTTTTTTTCCCCATCAATTGGGTTGATTTCCTTTAAATGTTATCAGGCTAATTGATTGCATAATCCTTGCACTTAATATCCATTTGTCAGATTGTATCCATTGGTGATCTAAAAGAATCGGTGTTATGGCACGAGGAAACTGGAAGGAGGCCTATGAATAATGGAAGGTATGACGGGACTCCTCAATGTTTTAATTATCACTTGTAACATCTTTTGTAAAATCAGATATCAGGTTCTGAATTACTTTTTACGATAGAGCTGGCCAGTAACTGCGACACTTTAATTTTGTTTTGCAGATTCTCTACACATGTTTCAAGACCACCACCTGGGGTTAATTCCCCGAGGAAGGTAATAAGAAGTCTAGCAATCCCTGCTTTTTCCGATTATCATTTGGCGGGTTCCTCAGAATGTTAACAGGCTCCATGAATTACTTGTTCTTTTGACCAATTATTGCATTATCCTTGTCCTGAATATCTAAATTGCTGATTCTGTCTATCGGTGATTCTAAAGAATCTTTGTTATCGCAGGAGGATTATGGAAGGGCGCCTATGGATAATGGAAGGTAGGAAACCTTTATCACTTGTAATTTTCTTGTGGTATCTTTTGTAGGAATATAATTCAGGTACTGAACTACATTTATATGATAGAGCTGGGCAACCATCGCACCGCTACAATTGTTCCCCCCTGCCAAATCCCCCTGGAAGCATCTCCGGTCCTGAGCTTGGAGATGCTGCACACAGGCTTATTGTCAATAGTCTACAGCTGGGGGGCGATAACAGGAATATTATCCCATCTCCGAATGTAGGAGCTCCTTGTAATGCAGCACCATCTCCCCATTCAAAAAGTCACAGTGCTTCGGACTGCAATACAGCGGCTCACCCAATCACTGATTGTCATGGCAAAGGTCATCAGCAGCAGAAATCATATGGTCCTGAGCTTGGAGATTCTGCACACAGACTTATTGTCAATAGTCCACAGCTTGGGGGTGATCAAAGGAATGGTATCCCATCTCCTAATGTAGGATCCCCTGGCATAGGTCAGCAGCAGCAGAAATCCTGTGGTCATGATCAACCAAATGGTGCACCAGGATCTCGCAAGCAACGCAAAAGGAAAGCATCTAATCATAATAATGAGAGAAAAAATTGCCAGCAGCCTCCTCAACCCCATCCAAATGGACTGAAGAATCCTCCTAGTGATTCCGCTGCTTCTGTTCCCGGAAAGAGCCTTCATGGTCAATCAAATGGTGCACCAAGATCTCACCAGCAACGAGACCGGAAAGCATCTAGTCATGATAATGACAGAAAAAATTGCCAGCAGCCTCCTCAACCCCATCCGAATGGACTGGAGAATCCTCCTAGCCATGCCGCTGCTCCTGTTCCCAGTGCGGACCTTCATGGTGAACCAGAATCTCACCAGCAATGCGACAGTAAAGCATCCAATCATAATAATGACAGGAAAAATTGCGAGCATCTGAATGGACCGAAGAATCCTCCTAGCGATGCTGCTGCTGCTCCTGTTCCTGGAGCAGACCTTCAGGGCGTCCAACCCTGTAGAGTTGGCAGCGATGATCCACAGCCGAACCATGTGGCCAAGCGACTAGGTTCTAACCGGAAGCCATCATCTGGGCGTGCTCACCAATAGGCAAATTTTGTTGTACCACTAAAGGTTGGTAAGGACCTGCTGGGGCTGCTCAAAGCAATCCCAGTTGCCTAATTGTTGTTTTATTTGCTAGTCATTTATCTCAAATTTTGCTTCTTTGTACACCTATTAGAGGCCTGCTTTAATGTGCTTCTCATCTGTTGTATTTTTTTCAAAAAAAAAATATGGTTTAAAGATTAAGAGGCGAGAAATACATCTCTTAGGGGTGCTAATGTTATGACAGTCTCCATAGGAAGTTTTGACATTGCTTGAAAATTGAAACCTCATTTTTCTCTTAGCGTTTGAACAAGATGTTGAAGTAGCGGTTTGTCCGTCGCAATACACAATCCATATGCAGCGAGTTGGTGGGGGTGGTGGGTCACTCTTGTTATCCAGTTGGTTTAATTCTCGTGGGGGAGAATTATTAGGAGTTTGAATGAAGAAGATGGAAGCCGTTGCACAGGACTAACAGTACAGGAGGTGTAGGGTTGATTCCACGTGAAAGTCATATGACGAATTTCGTTGGTATTCATGTCAATGATTTGACGATTTCATTGGAGAAATCAAATCCGCTCGTGTGCATACCCCAATTTCCCAGCCTATCATCATGGTTGGTAGTTAGGACATTATAATTCACTAGGGGTCCCTTTCTCCCTCATTCTCATCTTATTCTTTATATGTTTTCGCATTTGGCTTCGAATTAATAATGTGTATGAAAGATGAAAAGATGCCCTCCTATGTAGGGTTATGGAAAAACAAACCCTTTAAAGGATGGGTGTCTGTGGGCGGCGGAGCTCTTTTTATACTGTATGAATTAGGGTTAGGGTTGAGAATTTGTATATTTGTTTGGTTAGATTTTAGGAATTAAAACAGCAAAAGATGCAAATGTAGAAGATCAGCAGTAGTATTACTTAATTCAGATGTATTGAGTATGAGAACATATTTATAACCTTCTTTTTTGGATATAGGTAAGAATTCGAAATATCAGATACTATAAATATCTGGTAAATCGAGAGGGCGAAAGATCATTAGACGGATTGACCGTCATGATACAACAAAAACAAAGAAAATAATGAAACGAAAACCCTCATCACCTTGGAAAAGCAGCATTAAGCTCGAAGTAAAAGGTCCAAGAAGGTATACGTGAATAGTGAGAACATATTTATAATATAGTTGAAGTTGAAAAAATGAATTAAAATACTTTTTAAGTTTACACTTTAAAAGGCATGGAGCATAATAGACATAAAATATTTTCCCCAAAATATTTGCAATTAAATGAATGAAAAATCAAGTTAAAATCAAAGTAACTTATAGTTTCCAAGTAAACGAAAATATCCGAGCAAAATTACTGTTGATTCACATACCTCGTTCGCGGACACTTCATTCATGTTATGTTATTTTAGTGGTTTGGAGCAAGGTGGTAAGAAGGTCTCGGATTCGATTTTTGTCTCTGCCCCTCGTTTTGGATGAAAATCCAACATTTGCCTTGCTCTTTACTAATGAGTCAAGCCAGTTCTCGCCAATTAGGTCACAATACTCAGGAGTTACCATGAAGGTGGATCCTTATCATAAAAAAAAAGAACCTTTTAAAATAATATATATTTTAACTTTCTTTATACTATCTTTTAACCCCGGGAATTCATTCTGAAGGACGGTGATCGATTTTAACTTCCATGTTAATTGTTGAACATGGATACATCATACATGTATAAAATTAGTTATATATTATTGTCTATTTTTTTTTATTTTAAGTTATTTTAATAGAAAACGTAATGTGTTTTGAATCCTAACACCTTGGAGATGTCCTTCAATTAATTAATAAACTAAATTTCAAGATCAATATATCATCCACACGTCGTCTTATGTTCACACTTCTATTAATTAATATTATTGGAGATACTAAAACATGAATTAATTGACCATATAAAAATAAGTTAACTTATTTGCTTGTCTAACTCGGTCAGTTAACGTGTTCGTAGAAACTAAGTATTATATTTATTTCGTAATCTTTACCGATCTTATAATATTATTGTACGTAACCTTCACATATCTTTGGAGCTAATTAATATCTAAATGTCAGACAGATTTGGTAATCGCGAAAGCATTTTTTCTCTATTGTTTTTTCGCACTGAAATTATTGTTCCCAAATTTTAATATATAATTGGAATTTTGCTCATCCAAACTTGCATTATTGCAAAGATACTTATTTTTATATACTGTTTTTCTATCCAAATGCGTATGATAAGACTCTAAATTGAAAAAGATTTCCTACCATAAAAATAAACGACCCTAGAAATCTATTTAAAAAGAAAATAAACTAATTAAAATTTAAAAAATATTTTCAAATTAGTGTTATTATCCTATGTCCTAAAAATTTATTCGTACGACGTAATAGAATTATTCAGATATATGGAGATTATTCTTACGTAGCAACATGATTATTCATACAATTTGTGTACGAATAATTATATTATATTATTGCATATGAATAATTTTGGCATTTAATTTTTCCATCAATTCAAGTCACATATATCCGTTGTTCGTGATCTTACAGTACGTATGTATTTGTTCATAATTTACATCGTAAGTGATCTTATATATAATGCAATTAAAGATACTTTTTTTTTTTGATATTTTGCATACAATTATGTGACTAATTAAGTATTATGAAATTAATTTGATTCAAGGAAAAAAAACAAAGGGAAAAACACAAAAGCTATCCAATTTCTTACTCCTTCCGTCCCACAATAGATATCTTTTACTATTCATGCACGTTTTCTTAAGAAGCTAAAAATTATATAAAATATCAACATTTTATTAAATATTTTTAAATAATATCATACATATTACTAATAAGTATATAATTATTTAAAAAAATAATTAAAAAATGGATATTTTATATAGTTTTTAATTCATTAAAAATGTGCATCAATAGTCCAAACACAACTGTTGTGGGACGGAGGGAGTAACTACATAAGACCAAAAGGTTTGTGTTAGGTTGTTCCTTATTCCACCTCCCAAGGTTTAGAGTAATTAACTTTGGAGATGACATGATTAAGTTATAATTACCATGCAATATAAAATAATCATACTTTCAAACTTAAAATTAATTGTATTTAATTAGTACTCGATCCATGTCCATATAATGCATGGCTTGGTAGTTAATTTGTTTGCATTTGAAGTTAATTTTACCGGTCAAAATAAAGATGAATGGATTTGTTGAATAATATATAACCTCATCCTTACGGAACCGCTTACAAAACCAATCTCCACATTAAAGGACACATGAACTTCTAGAAGGCAAAAAAATTAAAAACAAAAAAAAAATCCAATTAAGATTCCTTTGAGAGGTTGGGAATGTGGAGATCCTCTTCCACATTAACTAATTAACACACTTAAAAAATAATACCAGTATTTGGAATTGGCTAAGATACTGTGTGATCCCATTAGAAATATCTTTAAGTATTTTTTTTTTTAAATTTTTTTATGATATAAGGTACATTAACTCTCACTGCAAACCAAATCACAATATTTAGGTTTTTCCCTTAATTAACTCATGGAGATATTTTAATAAACTATCTATTAAGCTCTACACACATATAAGTATAATAAATCATCATTTTTAAACCAAATTTTGATAATACACGTACAAGAAGTAGTCAATCACTCAATCCATCAATATTAAAGTATGCTATAAACATATATTTTAATATATTTTTGATGCAAGATTATTTTGGGGCCTTCTCCATCTTCAATAAAAATCTTATATATATAATGTAATTCACTAAATTGAATCATCAATCTTCATTTTTAGACAAAATATTTCAATTTTAGTAATATTATGTTACTAAAATACCCTTATAGTTTACTTTAATTTAGGGTTCGTTTGGTTTAACACGGGAAGAACAATTCCCAGGAAGTTACTTCCCAGGAATTCAATTTCCACGTATTGCACTTCCTGCGAAGTGAAAAAAAATATGTTTGGTTGGATTTTAAATGGTAGGAATTAAAATAGGGAAATTGGAAATTTCTTTTTATAAATGGTGGAATTGAAACTTACCTAGGGGGGAGTAGGTAAGTTAAATTCCCTTGAAATAGAGGAATTTAAATTCCTGTGTTTTCTTGTGACTAAAACTCCAACCAAACACATATATTTCATCTACTTCCTGGATTTTTCTACTTCCGGGGTTTTTCAGTTGCTAACCAAACGAATCCTTTGTAATTGATTGTTTTATACCCTATTTATTTGTTTTTAATAAATTGATATTCTATTTCTTTTTTAGTAGATAAGTAATTATGTAAGTTGCCAGACCCAAAAACATTACCTATATAATTATAATTCAATTTAGCAATTTAATAAATAGATTATCTAAAATTGGTCTTTGGTTCTTAAAAAAAAATAGGCGTTTGAATTTATTTTGCAAAAATAAATATGGTTTGGTAAAAAGATAATCTGATCATATTTTTACTATAATAGTGGGATACCGCTGGTGTCATTATTTGATTACACACAATTTCTTAATCTTGGTGTAATATGTCGCGAAATCATCGCTTCCTTGTGAGATTACACACAATTTCTTCCTAATAGCAAATCGCTGAATCAAATTTGATTGCTCAAAGCTCTGAACAAGATCTGTCCAGATCTCAGAAACGGAATCACTGTGAATTATGCTTTCGGTAATTTCTTTATTCACAGCATTCACCATCCAAGATGCTACCATATCATTGCATCTTTACCAGTTTCTCAAATCATCACCAGCAACATCAGGTTTCGCAATTGATCCATCTATGAATCCAATTTTATTTTTAGCAGATAACGCAATCAACATAGATTTCTTCCAAGTCGCAAAGCCAGAACCGTCGAAAACTCTTGAAACAAGCACCATACCTGGATTATCGGATGGATGCAGATACAAGGGATCGTTCGTATCCATCCGATTCACCGCCTGTAAGCGATCATCGTCGTTCTCCATGATTCCGATGAAGAAAAAAAAAACGCGGAAGACGACAGAGATCAAGATCTAGAAATAGATCTTGTGCTCTGATACCATGAGGAAAACGAAGATTCGAGAATTGAAGAATCTAGAATAGAGGAGAGAAAGGAAGAAGATGGAGAAAACGAGCTCAGATTGAACTTGTCATTACAACTGAAGAACTCGAGTTTGTTACAGCACTGAAGATACAATTTATACAAGATGAATGTCACGTGCTACACACGTGCACATTTAGAACAGAAGTAAGAGCTAAGACGACGTCGTTCTGAGACCCGAACTCAAAGTCTTCTTCTTCCTCCAACAGATGGTGCTTGACGTCGTGTCGTAGTCTATGTTGTCCCAGTGTATTAGGTTAAGTTCGTTTGTTCGTCTGAATATGTTGTTTGTCACTATTTGTATTGCATCTTTCCATTTTAGGTTGTATGTTTAACGGTTCACTGTCTGTCGACTTTGTCGGTCACTCGATGAGCTAGACATATCTGATCCTCGAATTCTTATCCTTATCAATTTTTTTTTACTATAATAAATTAACTTTTAATATTTTATACTAATTGTCACGGGCTAAGCCAATTGGGACAATTACTAAGCTCCAAATTCAATAGACAGAGTATATAGAAAGCCATGCATGTTCAACCAATAAATGTTGCTGCTGATACACATTGACTTCAAACTTGTCATTTTATTCTTTCTTTTATACTTTTTCCCCTTTATATTCATGAGGTTAAATTAGTATTTTAGACATACATAATATTAAATTCTAATGCGTTAATAGGTTATAATATTATTATGGAAAAGCTAAATACACCGCTAATTTTTACTGGATACACCGCTAATCTTCGCATCAAGCTGCGGAACTCGCTACGCAACACGATGCGTAACTCACCTTGCGTCAGACCAAACACGCCCTAACATCCCCCCCGCCAAACATTCCGCGACGGGTTGCGAAACAGGATACGCAGATGAATGCGGAATATCGGGGAATGAAACCAAACGCGGCATAAGGGAATACGAATGGACTCCGCATCGAGTTGCGTAATACGGTGTATTTGAAATTCAAAACCAGTTGCGCATCGGGGTGTGGAGAACGGGGTGTATCAAGTACGATTCGTAACCGCGATCGGTGGTACGACTTTCGAACTCCGATTCCGAGAGCGACGACGGTTGTGATTCAGACAGGCGGAGAAGAGAATGGCGGCTGAAGGGAGCGGCGGAAAGAGGGGTACAGGAGGCAAGGGCGACGGTGGAGGGTCGGCCGGTACGCCTGTGGTGCTGGTAGCCGGTGACGAGCCGGCGATGGAGGAAATCTTCGATTCGTTGGACTAGAGAGACGGGGAGAGGGCGGCGATGGAGGCGGAGGAGTTGGGCAGGGCGGCGGAGCAGGTGAGGACGATGTTGGTGGGGCAATTAGAGGTCGAGAGGGCGCCGGGGCAATTAGGTGGCGGGGATTTGGTCGGTGAGTGTGGAGAGGGTGGAGAAGGGAGTCGGCCGGGGGTCCAGGAGGTGTCGATTGAGACGGCGTGTGCGGTGATGCAGCGGGAGGAGGAGGAAGATGCGGCTCTGAGCAGGGCAGCGGAGGAGGAAAGGGCGGCGGAGGAAGAAAGGGCTCGGGAGAGGGATAGGGTTACAGCGAGGGCAGAGGACGCGACGGCGGAGGAGGCAGCGAGGGAGGCGGCGGCGGCAGAGCCGGACAGGGTTGCGGCGGAGGAGACAACGAGGGTGGCCGCCCCGGAGGCGGCGAGGGATTCAGCGGAGGAGGGAGCGAGGACGGCGGCGGCGAGGGCGGCAGCGGTAGAAGGGAAGAGAGTGTTGCGGCCGCGACCAAGAAAAACATTATTGGCGGAGGTAAGTATTGCGTTGATGATTCTTTTTAGTTTTCATTACTTTTCAATTATGCCTAAGTTTGAGTGTTGAGTAAATCGTAATAGTGAGGAAAAAAAATATGTTAGTATGTGTGACCTTAAGGTACCAAATAGAGGAAGAAAGAGCAGAATATGGGAAATATAATTGTCGGAAAATAGAGAATTAAAATAATCGTTAGAAATTGGAGACACGTACATTATAAGTATATAAAGTTGAGCTATAATTACATATGGGTAATAGAAAACAGAGAATTCGATGACAAAATGGAGAGTACAAATACATAAATTACAAATGTGGAAAACGTTATAGTAAACAGAGTGAAATATACATTATAATGTGGAACAGTTTGAATAATAAAAAATAATTATAAACAATGAGAACGATTAAAATGACAGGAGAGGGAGAAGTTCGTGGCGGAGTTGCAGAAAAGTCGTAAGCGTGGGCTTGAGGGTGCCGGAGAAGGAGATCGGACTAGTGGACGGATTGTTTCAGCCTCAGCGCGTGGTTAGTTTGAGAAGAAGGTGAAGAGAGTTGTTGCAGTGCCGAAAGCTGTTGCAGTGGTGGAGACGGAGATGGTAGTGGTGGAGACGGAGATGGTGGACGTGGAGTCGCCTGCGGTGGACGTGGAGTCCCCTGCGTATGGCGACCAGCCCGACCCTACACGAGTGGGAGTCAGTTCGTCTGAGGAGGATGACCCGGATGAGGTGTTTGGCGGGGGGCCGGAAGATAAGTCGTTGTTGTTGAGTTTTGACGCTCATGTGGCGCGGAGGATTTGGGCGGCTCCGGACGACCCACCGGTACTGCTAGACGTGCATAGGCGGGGTAAGACGATCAGTTGGTTGCGGCAGGCCTTGGAGCGCGGAAGGGAGACGTGGGTTCCCTTAGTCGCGCAGAGCGGGCTGGTGGGGTTGTTGGATCTGAGTTGAAGCCACGTCAACCATGGGCTGTATCAGATTTTCATGGAGCGGTGGCAGCCGGAGACGAACTCGTTTCAGTTTGAGTGGGGTGAGATGACGATTACTCTGCATGATGTGCAGTTTTTGTTTGGGCTGGCTATAGAGGGTGCGCAGGTGATGATGGACGTAGACGTTTTGGTTGCCGCTCAGTGGGTGGCGGAGAGCTTTGGGTGGCCGCTGCATCGGGTGAACAAGTGGAGGACGACGGGTGGGATCCCACAGGCGCAGCTGAAGGCGAAGATAGCAGCGTACATCGACGAAGGCCTCCCGGAGGATGAGATTGGCCGCCAGAGGGTCGCGACGTTGTGGTTGGCGTACCTTCTTTTGTCGACGTTGATGATCGACAAGTCGAATGTTAGGATACGTGTGGCATTAATCTACATGTGCAGAGACCCTGCAGCGATGGGGGGATATGCATGGGGGGCTGCGGCGTTGGCGTACCAGTACAGAGCCATGGGGAAGGGAACGCGAAGGATGGCGAAAGGGATGGGCGGCTGCCCGCTCCTGATGCAGGTAACGGACATGATCATCGTACGGTTCAAGTGTATTTACAATGAAATTAAAAATGTTAGATAGTGACTGACTTTGATTAAAATGAGTTTCCATGCAGACCTGGATATACAATTATTTCCCTGTTCAGCATGACACACTTGCGCCGACGATTGAGCTGAGGGTTGATGCGAGGTACGCGACTCATTTCGTCCCGACTGCGACCCCGAGGCGAGTCCAAGGGCAGATTACATCCCTACGCCGGGACATTGGCCAGTGCGGACCCCGATCGGTATGTGACGTTGGACTTACAGTGTGAATTATATATAATCGTTGACTATCAGAGTTGTAACAATGTTATTGTGTAACTTGTATCTATATATATATTATGATCACAGGTATTTTGGATGCCGTTCGGGGGCGACCTGGATCTTCAGGGGGTCCACAGAGTGTCGGCCTACCGCGGGACGATCACATGGGCGGAGGGGGTAGAGCCGTACATGCCTGATAGGGTGGTACGCCAGTTCGGCCGCATGTAGGGCATCCTGATGGACCCCTTCATTCCTGTGCGAGCGGTACGGGATGCGCGACCACACCGCCTGTACGAGCTTGTGATGCCGGGGGAGGCGAACCACTGGGCTGACCGCCATGCGCACTTGGTTGACCTCGAGGCCACACCGATGGCTCCTGCAGAGCGTCCATGGGCGTCGATGGAAGGGTACCTGGAGTGGTTTCGCCCGAGGTCACATGTCTGCATCCTCCCTTCGTCTGTCAACCCTCCAGAACCAGAGCCGATTGTTCCGGATGAGCCGGCGCCCGTTCCGGAGGAGGCGCAGCTCGTTCCGACGGAGGGCCCTTCTGCGACTGCCATCCTTCCACCCCGTGCGGCATATGTGGCGGATCGATATGACGCGGTGGGGACTGAGTTGACCCGTCTTCTGTCGGAGCCGGAGGATACATGGAGGGCCGAGATTATGCGCATTGTAGGGCGGTACTACACCGCTGATCCGTCATTTGTGCAGACGCAGTGACCTATGTGTACGCGTACATTTCTTTTGTTCTGTGGTGACTTTTTTGTTGATCTGTTGCGGAATTGTGGTTGTGCAGAACTGTGGTTGGATTTCTGTTTGCATGGCGGGTTTGAACTCTCGTACATACGTGTTGTTGGTTTTGAATGGAATTGAAACCGTGGTCATGCTTTGAATAGACGTCAATGCGTTGTTACGGTTGATACTTATATTAGATCGAGCGTATCGAAGTAACTTCTTCATAATGCGTGTCTCCATTTGATTGTATTCGGAAAGTCGGGGTTAATATCAAAAATGTATTTGCATGTATTCGGAATGGCCGGGTTATTTATCGAAAATGTATTTGCATGTATACAAAACGTTGTTTTGTAAATAGAGAACGAGTCTGAAAAGCAAATAATCTTGTTATGCAAAGTGCTTCCATTATGTAAACAGTTTCTACGGACAAGAACGTGCGAGTTACACAGTTAACTGAGTAATATTCCGCGGTGAAACGCGGTATGTTCCGCAGAAACATGTGAAGATTATACGCAGTAAACCGCGAAACTCTCCGCATTAAACTACGCAATTAATATCCCCATGTCACATGTTGAACGCATACGTCTATAAAAGGCAGGCAGCGTCGGAAAGAGATGTTGTACCTCAGAAGCAAATAGTGGAATGGTGTGATCACTATACAGCGATGCTTTACTCACCTTATATCTCCAATTTCAAACAAACACTTTAAAGATCATGGAAGTACTTTGATTTCATCGTCGTGGGGTTGAGCGGAAAGGTTGCGGTTGGTAGTAGAGAGGTGGGGGTATCTGTAAGGTACAGTGGGCGTCTCCTGAATCAAATAACGTGGGAAATACCACCTGGGCCAATGCAGTATCTTTTTCGGTGATAGCGTGAGGCGTGAAAATGGTGCAGAGCTGATAAGGCGAGTGTCTGGTGACCTATAATGTCCAAGTTCTCAAGCATGCGCTGGTCCGGTACAGGGCTTGCAGTGTCTGCCAACCGTACAGCTACGCATGCCGAAGCGTATCATGTAAAGTTGGGGGGCGCCGGTTTCGATGCAAGCGGGCCCTAACGTGCATTTGCGGTTGCCACGTACTGCTGCGCCCGAGGATGCGTAGCTACTTAAGAAGTGACCACCAACCATGCACCCAACCCTCACTAGTTATGCAAGCATGAACCCATCTGATCACACCAGCAAAACTACGACACCGTAGAGAATGACATCAATTACTATATTACGTTAACTGAGCATAACTGTTGTGCAAATACATCGTACTCAACACTATATCAGATTTAGTATTTTACGTGACCTTTATATTGTCACTGTCACAACGTATAGAATGACGTGAGTTAGAGGCCCGCTCTCCATCTTCTCCGTCCCAAAAGTGTGCTTGTTCGTACATTAACAATCGGAAAATGGACGACCTCCGCAAGTGTCGTGAAGAATACGTACTACTCACAAAGGAAGACCATTTTTCTTATATTTCATGATAATCAAAGTGCTTCACCGATCGTTAAAAAACTTGGTAAAGACTTCGTAACATCTTTCATTGAGAAACTTAGGGAAATAAAATGCTACATGAAAGAACAATGAATACAATAACACTACCACAGTCGTGTATTCGTATGTATACGAAAGGGGAGGCCCGTACAAAGGTTACGCACGTGCATGCGTAACATGTACACGTGGGGATGCGTAAATGCTACGCATGTAAGTGCGCAGCTATTCCGCAAAATTTTGTTGTACGGGACACATTGTCTCAACGTGTCCCCTACTGCGAAGGAGGAAGAGCCATTCGTCGGCGGTACGCACTCTCATGTTAGTGCCCAACAGGCTATCTCACTTCTTCTAGCACCCGTAGAGTCCACCACATCGACCGGTCGACCCACCACCGACAGGGCGAGAGTTCGAAGTTACACAACCGACGGTGTATTTTCATCGTCCCTACCTCAAAGAGCTTCCATGATATTTACATTGGACTGTAGAATGTGGGAGAATTTAGCAGTGTTGTACATGTGAGTGACTGTTAGAGCATATGCTCAGGATTAATGGTGCTGCATTTATATAGATATAAGGGACCCACGACGAAGCGGAGGTTTTCGAAGCAAAATCTGCATATATCCACGACTACATGCGTATATATCCGCAATGTACTGCGTATGTATCAGACTGTCCCGGTTCACTCCGAAGAACGCATAACTGCACCGTATCAGAGTTACTCTTTTACTGAGGAGGATTCCGCATTCAACCGCGTAACTACCCGCGGCAGCATGCGGATCTATCCGCTTCGAACCGTAGAACAAAGCCCATTCCATCGCCCCCAATCCCCTATAAATACGTCCACTCCCCACCTCACTTCGTTGCACCCTCCGCTTTCTCTCTCCATAATTTCTATCTTCTACCGTTGTTTATGGATGCCCGTAAACTATCAAAGTGCTTCCGTGATCTTTATATAATCTCTATGAAGATTAGACGAAGATCATGGAATACTTTGATAGATTATCCGGTTATCCAATTGACCAACTTTATCGGCGGTTTTCATAGAACTCAAAATATTCTTTCCGAATGGGTGTGCGTTGTCGAATATCAATATATTATCAAAGTGTTTCACCGATCTTTTGTTACAATTCATACGAATTTAAGTAAAGATCGGTGAACATTTTGATGACATATCCGAATATTTGTTCCAAATATCGTCAATTCTACTTGCATGGTTGCGTTGCTTTATTCGTGGAACACTACCATAATAGTGTTTTTTATGTATCCTTAACTAAAATCTTCATACAAGTGTAAAGTGTTAAAGTTGTATGATGAAATTGATAACATATTTGCTTAGTCGTTTGGACGGATTGTATTAATGTGTTATACAATGTAAATATTTACCTTGTAATGTTTTATAATGTTAAATACCATGTGGGTTGTCCTCCTTTTTCTGAACTACCACATAATGCAGCTGTATAACGATTACAAAATACTGATCAATTGAAATTTTCTCAAATCTTTATAGTTATTCAGTATCCATCGTCGTATCGATATTTACCATTGACAATCTGCACCAGTATTAGGAACATGTTGTATCTGTCACGTATGGAAAATTCGTCGTATAATACAAACGCACGACGTTGCGGACCATTTAAGCCGTTCTAATTTCAAATTTGTCCATCGGCAACGGCCGAATTCGTTACGCATGATGATGCGTTACAGCACGCGCTTTTGCAACGGTCGACTTCCGTCCGCACCTTCATGCGGAGAATGGCCCATGTTGCGTACCGCCTCCGCGAGGCTCCATTGTTCCGCACTTTGTTGCATAATATTACGCAACCTGCTCCGTAGTGCATTCCCACAATTACGCAAGGGGTTGCGGAACTAAAAGCGCCTTTCAACGGTCCTGTCGCATCATGTGGGCCCCTTATCACGCGTCGGTCCTCTCCGCAAGACGTTGCGGAGTAATTAGGCCCATTGACAAATACTATAATTATCGATTACAGCTGACAGTGACAGCACATAGTAAGCGTCGCTTAGTTCCCCAATCCTCGAACTCTTTCCCTCCTCATCTCTCAAATCCTTTCCCCCCGCATCTCCTCTTGGCTTTGCGTTGCCATGTCCAGTTCTTCTGCCGATCCCGTCAAACGCGTTTCCGTCGATGACGTACCAATAGAACGGTTATCCGTCGATGAGGTATGCTTCGTTTCCTACCATTTTCATCACATTCACAACATAAAATTTGTAACTCTCCCTCTAACTTATGCACGCAACTCACAAAATTGAATAGGACGCAGACCTCAACGCCTCAGTAGAGATGCCAGATTTCACAGATATTTTTACAACCAACCGGGAGTGGACAAATCGCGACGAGATGGCTCGGACATTCCAAGACGCAGCTGCTACCCATCTGAAAATGGTGCTAGTGATCAAGAGATCGTGGCCGTCAACCGAACGGCTCCTCGGTAGCGTACTCCTCGCGTGTGAAAAATTCGGCATCTATGAACCGAGAAAGAAGGTGAAAGAACGTCGGGAGCGTGGCGAGGCAACGAAGAAGGGTAACACGAAACTCACAAATTGTCCATTCTCTTTAATGGGTTGGGAATTCGGACGCGGAAAGTGGCACATGTACGTTTTATCTGGAACGCACAACCACGACCTTCCAGATATTCTACTAGGTCACGCCTACCATGGGCATATCCACCCGCAGGCATTGGAGGTCGTGAAGATGTTATCGTCGCATGGGATACCGACAAAGCCGATATACTCGTTGCTGCACTCAGAAGAGGGATGTGTTACATCATGACGTCAGCTGTATAACGCCAAGGCCAAGCTTAAGTCCAAGGCTCGAGGTGACAGGACCATCACCCAAGATGTACTACACCAGATGAAGGCCAAGCAGTACTTCTACGTTGTAAGGAGGAAGCCTGACTCCGACGTGGTAGGAGGTCTTTTCTTCACCCACCCGGACGCCTTGCATTTGCTGAAACTATTTCTGTATGTCGTCAAAATCGACAGTACGTACAAAACCAACCAGTACGTCTTCATGTCATTCCCTTTAACTGTTGTTCTCTTTGCAATTTGTTACAAATTTCATCTAATATTTGTCGCTTGAGTTTCAAGTCACATTTTTTTTTGCTGCCACATCTTAAGGTATAAAATGCCCTTGGTTGAGTTCATCGGCTTCACATGCACGGGGATGAACTTCAGCATAGCTTTTGCTTTCCTCTGCGATGAGACCACAGAGTCTTACACTTGGGCCCTCAACCATCTCCGCTTCCTCTACGGAGACAAGACAACAGAGGCTATCGTCACTGACATGGAGCTTGGTCTACTTGGTGCGATTGTCGCTTCCTTCCCCACAATCAACCATATATTATGCTGGGTTCACGTTCTGCGGGGGTGCGAGCAAGCGGCCTTCGAACGGACCCGCGACTTAGAAACAGCGCGAAAGTTCAAGAACGACTGTAGAGCTGTGTTCGAGTCAAGATCCCCCGAGTCGTACGACTCACGGCGCCGGTGGATATATGCCAAGTGGAACCACATCCCCGGATTGATGCAGTATCTCTCCTCCGCGTGGCTCCTGCATCACCGAAACAAAATTGTCAGAGCTTGGCTGGACACCAGCCTTCACTTAGGGATGAGGACCACAAACAGGTTTTACATTCACTGCCCTCCTCAATCTATACCTTTACTTTTTCACGTATATATTTTATGCTAAGCTGGACAAAATGGAATTTTTATTTAAGGGTCGAGTCCGCACACTCAGCACTGAAAAACGCGTTGCAGTCCCCTGTAGGAGACTTCGGTTGCGTGTTCGCAGCCATCGACTTATTGATAAAGGATCAAATTTTAGAGGTCAGAGCGTCACTAAACAGGGACCGCAACATGTGGTGCACCGGCATGCACAACGTTACATTTTTTGTCGGGTCCGAGATAAGATCTCAACGCGATGCTACGACCTCCTCAACGCACTATACCAGAAGGTTAAAGACACTCCACCGACCCAAGAATGCACCGACCAGTTTTGGAGAGTCATGTACGGGATACCATGTACTCACGCCATATATCGCTGCATCCAAGATAGTACGCCTATTATGCCAAGCCAGATTCACACGTATTGGAAGCAGTTGGATTGGAAGGGCATTCAGCAAGCCTCGTCGTCGGACTCCATCCCCATGACCGAGGCTCAGATCGCCATCAATGACTTCTTGCAAAGGTACCAACGCGGTGAAGTGCCCGATGACGAGTTGGCTAGAGTGGCAACTACGTTGGCGGACGGCCAGTTCCCTGCTACCACCAACCTAGTTCCACCTAATCCCCCTGAGCTATCGAGGGGCAGACCTCGGGGACGAGGGCGCCGTAACCCCTGTCAAACTAACCCCTTGGCATGGGAGAGAACGCAATCGGCTGAACGATGCCGCTAGGAGCGGGCACAGGCACCGCGTCCACACGGAAGAGGCCGCGGGCATGGCCGCGGCCGCGGCCGTGCCCAGAACGACTCCACAGATGTGTTGCGCGACGAAGAGGCGGCTTCCAACATAGCCGACGCGGAGGCCCCACCTACCGTACTGGTCGTGCAGACCCATTCCCCCTGGGCAGATGATGACATCGACCCATTCATGACAATCTTCATCGAAAGAGTGAAGAACGTCGGTTCTAACGCCCATTGCGGATATCGAGCATTTGCTGAGCTCCTTGGTTTGGGCGAGAATGAGTGGAAACAAGTTCGCCTCGCCCTCGCACAGGAGATGACTGAGCATCGACACGTTTATAGCCACGAACCGCGACTGGACGACTACATTTTTAAATGTACCTTCACCGGCCCCATTGCCGACCGAGAGTACTGGATGGAGTGTCCTATAATGGGTTTCGTCTTCGCCACAAGATTCCAGACGCCCTTGGTCATCCTAAGCAGGAACTATCCAATGCTTCTACTCCCTCTCGATGCACGCGACCCTCCCCTACGGAAAGCAAACTTGGCAATTTGCATCGTCAACAACAGAACCCATTGGGTGCCGGTGAGCTACCAATTACATGACATATTTTTTTTTTTAGACTTCACAACCACAAATACTGACGTATTCATTTTACTCTTTCCACAGGTATGGTTGCGTGACGACTCATTGCTCCCATCCATATACCCTGAGTGGTATCGGCACCGACAACAGAGCGTTGTTGGATGAGATCAACCGTTTATAGCAAAAATCAACCAATACCGTCCCTTCCGACTTCGAGATGGACCCCCCCTATTCTACCTGTGGTTTTCCGATGTGTTACTCATGTCACTGTCTTTTGTTTATTACAACTACAATTCAAAACACTTATTCCGAGGATTATTTATGACTTTCTATGAATGTGTCACGTTCTCAACGAATTATTCTTTAACCAACATAACTAAAGCTATTATACCAAGCATAAGGTAAGGAGTACAATGTTTGTCATACGGCAAAACACTGTTGCCTTAGGTCCGCAGCGTATTGCGGAGCAACACACCGCCGTAAGACGTTGTTTGGCAGACTTGTAAACAGTGACCCCTAGTTCCGCAACCTTATGCGTAGTAACACTGTATCAAACACCCTGTTTGGCCTGACCCCCGCCGATGTACGCAAGATGTTGCGTAGCTAGTTCCGCATCTTAATGCGAAGATTAGCGGTGTATCCAGTAAAAATTAGTGGTGTATTGAACAACCCCCTATTATTATGGCTATTAGGGTATGCTTGCCTCGGATGTGTGTTTTTTTTTTCCTAAAACATAAAATAGATTTGCAGAAGTACATTTGATTAGTTTTTTTTGTTTGCAGTTTTCTTTTGACAATTAATAAAAACAAAACAACTTATATTAAAGTTTCTATAATTTTGCAATTACTATTTGATATAAAAAAAATCTCGAAAGCTATCAAAGTCCAACTCGAACTGATAACTGGGGGTCGTGTGCATGGACGTACATGCGCTAGTAGCCTAGCACACAAGTCGAGTAAGGTTCCATTCTAAAACCAATTGACAATA
Source organism: Persicaria maculosa (assembly GCA_963922045.1). Classification (NCBI taxonomy): domain Eukaryota; kingdom Viridiplantae; phylum Streptophyta; class Magnoliopsida; order Caryophyllales; family Polygonaceae; genus Persicaria; species Persicaria maculosa. The sequence goes on along the minus strand of OY998259.1, from coordinate 27,366,222 downwards.
AAAGGAGTATCCCACCGACTTATATACTAGGGCTCATTATGTTCAACTTTCGATGTGTGACTTTTTATAGTCTCATTCACATCTCTTAGCATGCTCCCACAAGTGCAACTAGGAATGACTCATCTAGTTGACACTTGGACAACTGGTAAACCAGACAAGGATCGAAAGACTGGCCGTTAGGCTAACCGCTCTGATACCATATCAAAGTCTGACTCGGACTGATGATTGTGGGTCGTGTCCACGGGCGCACATGCGCTAGTAGTCTAGTACACAAGCCAAGTGAGATTCAATTCTAAAACCAATTGGCAATATGGACCACGGAGGAAGGCGGACAGAGAGAGCCGAGATGGCCTCGGAGGCGAACAGAGATGAGAGAGATGAACAATGAAAGGAGGCGATTTGAGGGTTCAAATCTTGTTGCGATTTGAGATTATCTCTCAAGTAGAAGGTCGCTCGGTCTGAGGATTCAAATAGAAGCGATTGAGAGAGTCGAGATGAGGATTCAAGTAGTTGCGACTGATCGACAGGATTCAAGTAGCTACAAATCAAGTAACTGCGATTTGAGGATTCAAGTAGAAGCGATCGAGAGAGCCAAGATGCTGTAATAATCAGGCTACAAGGAGGCCGACGATTTGGGATTCCAAGTAGAAGCGATTTGGGGATTAAGTGTGGAAGGAAGGAGGTGAACAGTGAGAAGAGGCCGGTGAGACAAAGATATGAAGAGGGATGGGTCGTCTAGGTTAAAAAAAATCTAATATCCCGCTTGTGCATAGACAACGGTTATTTTATTTATTTATATATTCGTTGTCTTTGTAATTACAAAGACAACGATTTCCATTAGGCATAGATAACAGTTTTGTAAGTCGTATTGTTTGAGATGTTCTCTATATACATCAGGGGTGTGTAGAAAAACCCAACACAACAGACACGACATGAAAAACGACAACACAACACAAAGAAATACGAAACCGAAAAGACACGACACGAAAATGACACGAATCGAGAAAACAGGTTGTAAACGGTTCGTGTTCGGATCGGGGAAATCAACATGTCGAGTACCCGACACGAACCGATTAATTTTTTAAATTTTTTTTAAAAGTAAGGTAGTATAGTATTACTATAGATAGAATCCTCCATGGATCAATATATTCCGCTAGTTTAGTTGGTTGAAGGGAAGCACATGGTCCAGGCGATTGTAAACAAACCCAGGTTCGAATCCTATCGATGTTGTACGCTATTCAAGGGTTCAAGATTTTATTTCTTTCAGTTTCAGTCTTTTACGCCGACAGTTCACAATCGACCAAAGAAGTGAAGAACCCAGTGAGTATCGACCGATCCTAACCCTAACTCTCTCAAATCTCAATCTGAAATCAGATCTGAAAGTGAAATCGCCATTTGTTCGAGGGTCTCGACATTCCAAATCAGATCTAAAATCGAGTTTTGCCCTTCGTCTCTGTCTCAGAACCCTAACCCTAACTCTCTCTCTCTCTCTCTCTCTCTCTCTCTCTCTCTCTCTCTCTCTCTCTCTAATTCTTAAATTTCAATATGAAATCAGATCTGAAAGTGAAATCATTGTGCGTTCAAGGGAGCCCGATAAGAAATTAGGGTTTACAAAGAAAGAGGTTTTCGTGATCTAACACCGGAGGAGCCATGATAAGAAATCCGAGCAAAAGGCGTCGTCTTCGGATTCAGATGCGGCGAATTTACCCGATCTGAAAGTGAAATCGTTGCCCTTCTCTTTACTTGTTTTCTAGGATTCTAATATACACACACAGTATTTGTAAGAACCATTATTATTGTATCTAATAAACATTATCCTTCTGTTGCATGATCTGAAAGTGCATCAGCCCTCCAACAGTAGCAGTAGGCAGCAGCACACGGACAGGGAGAAGAAGGAAACCAAAAAAAAAAGTTGGTTCGTGTCAGGTACCCGGGTATCCGACACGGAACCGAATAGCTTAACCGTGTCGGGTACCCGAGTTAAGATGGTTCGTATACGGTTTGTGCATTTTGGGCTAAACGGTTTCGGGTACTCGACACGATTATCCGGTTCTTGTCGGTTACACGGATATGCACACCCCTAATAGATATGACAATGGTTCTTTATATATTTGTTGTCTTTGTAATGACAAAAACAACGGTTCCAATTGTGCATAGACAACGGTTCTGTCAATCGTATTCATTGATATGTCCTCTATATGTATGACAATGGTTCTTTATATATTCGTTGTCTTTGCAATTACAAAGACAACAGTTTTAATTGGGCATAGACAATGGTTCCGTAAATCGTATTCTTTGAGATCTCCTCTATATCTATGACAATGGTTATTTATATATTTGTTGTCTTTGCAATTACAAAGACAACAGTTTTAATTGTGCATAGACAGCAGTTTTGTCAACCGTATTCTTTGAGATGTCTTCTATATATAAGACAACGGTTCTTTATATATTTGTTGTCTTTGCAATTACAAAGACAACGATTATAGCTAATAACCGTTGTGCGTCCCAAAAGCTCTAATTTTTGCCTATATAGACAACATTATTTTAGAAACCGTTGTCTTAGACAACGGTTTCAACGTCAGATCGAGATGGGGTGTAAAGCGCTTGGGAAATTCAAGAATCTCCAAATGTAGCCATCGACGGGCGGAACATACCCAACCCTGTCACTGAGAAACCAACGCCATCGCCGAGTCCATTAAAGAAGCAGTCAACGCACTCCCAATCGAATCTAGCTTTTTTTCACTTCCTGTAATTTCTTCTTCTCGATCCTCTTGATTTATTTCTCTTTTACCCTCGTCTTCCTCTGCCTGAAGCGTATTTATGGCTATCCTTTACTCTTTGATTTGTGTTTGTATTTGAAGGTTAGAGGATTCCAGTTGTTGTTATGAAAGGGTCCAAGTCTCTAAGATCAAAATTTGTATGTTTTTTGTGTTTCGATTTTGATTTGGTTTGTTTTTTGTTTTGGGTTTGAGGTCAAATCTCGTTTGGATGGTCTGGCTATGGTCGGCGGCGGTAATCTGCTCTTTGCTAGGGTTTTGCCTTTGGGAAGGGAAGCCAGGAACTTTTCAAGTTGGACTTTACTCAAACGCAAACGGTCCAAACGGTCTAAGCGGTCCGCGGATCGGAAAACCCGGGACCATATATCCCGGTCCCGGTCCGATCCGCGGTCCATGCCTTTAAAGTTTCCGGTCCATCAGTCTTGGACCGGACCGGAATTTCCGGTCCGGTCCGGTCCAGACTGGAAGCTCAGCCCTAGTTGTCTATAAGACGTTGTCTAAAACCTTTTTTGTACCAGTGAATAGAAGGAGTAGCCCACCAACTTATATATTAGGGCTTATTATGTTCAACTTTAGATGTGAGACTCTTTATGGTCTCATTCACATATCTCAACAACTAGTTTGGATGGGTTGGACCTCGATGGATCACACTATCATAGCCAACACATATATCTTGGGAATAAGCAATTATAAATATACTTATAGATCAACCACTAATTAATACAACTTTTTTTTTTTTTTTACAGTAAGCAAATAATAGGATATCTTTGCTCATCAAATTGAAGATCATCCTTGATCTTCCTAACAGATGATGTTACACAATTCCCTATTTAAAGGGAAGGTTAGCATATTACAAATATCCCTAGTCTTAACAATATAATCGCCCGCCTTATTTGATTCCCTAAAACAATGTCGAAATTCTATGCTGACAAAGTTTTTCTTCATATTCTGAATTTTTTCGATCACTCTGAGAATCTCCCAATGCGTGTTGGTGCTCTCGTTGATAGCTTTAATTACTCCTAGGCTATCCTCTAGCCTTCAACGATAACATTCTGCAATCCTTTGTCAAATGCTAGTTGAACCCCTATACAGAAGGCAAAAGCTTTTGTTTGGAGAACCGATCCATGTGGGATCATTTCTTGAAAATTATCAATAACTTGTCCTACATAATCCCTAGCGATGCCCCCGATTTGACACTCGTTAGAGGGTTTAACCGAACCATCTACATTTATTTTGTAAATGATCCTAGGTGGTTTAATCCATTTAGAGTTTTTCTCTCTTCTTTATTTTTTTTTTGATAGAAAAAAATCAATAAAAATTATAAAGGGCCCAACCGGGTTTGAACCGGTGACCTCTTGATCTGCAGTCAAATGCTCTACCACTGAGCTATGGACCCTTGATTGTTTGTTACCATTTTCATCCTTGTTCGGTAGGTTCCAATCCTTTATGTGTTGTGTATTATTTGTTGATAGAGAGAATCGAACCCACGATTTTTTTACATAGTTAGTTAGCAAATCTAAAAAATGTTTTTTAAATAGACAATTAACTAGAGGCATGTAAAATTGGTTCAGTTCAGATAACATTTAGGATTAGTTAAACTCAATTAATTCCATGTTTAATTGAACTTCAAATTACTTGGGAATTAATCTCACATATATCATAAATCATATATTCAAATTAGTGGATATGGATCCATGGACGATGACGTGTACAAGCTCCAGCCTTCAGGGTTACAACCGGTTTGATGCTGTATGAGTACGTATTAATGTCAAAGCAATTTATTAATCACTTTATTAATATAAATATATATGCAGGAATACGTAAGTAATGACATAAATATGGAAAACTATTCCAATCATGTTATATGATTTTAATTAATGATATGTTATATGTGAGGGGAGGGAGGAGTGGTGGTGGGAGAAGCCCACATGATTCCTCATAATTGCATTTAGATTTAATTTATATATATGCTGTATTGATATGTGGTTTTGACCATTGAGTTTTTTTTTTTTTGGGAGAATAAGAAAAAAAATATGGCGCGTACTTTAATTTTCCAATGAATGATTAACATATGTTGATCTGATAAAATGATTAACATATGTTAAAATAATAGTATAGCACTTGAACTATATACCTATTTTCATATAATAAAAATGCACCAAATAAAATGACTAAATGAGCTTTGTAAATAGCAGCATTAAATGGTACAACTTTATAATATTTTGAAGATCACAGTTTAAGATAGCATAAAATGACTAGATTCTATGGACTTTTGGATCACAGTTTAAGATAGCATACAATGGAGGAATTAGAAATTTTTTGAAAACATGAAAAATTCTATACAATACGATAATAAATTTAATGATTTTATTTTATGATAAAATGTCATCGGTTTATTATAAAACACTATTATTTTTTATGTTTACAAAATATATAAATAAATAAATGAAATTTCTGAAATTTTTTTTAACTAAATATGGATAGAAAATGCAATATAATAAACGTTAATTCAATATTAGGGTTGTTATATATGAGCCGAGTAGCTCGAGCTTGTCTCGAGTTTTGCTCAATAGAAGTTCAGCTCGAACTTCATTTGCTAAATGAGCTGAGTATAAGCACATTTTTAAGCTCGATTCAAAGCTCGACTCGATTTAAGCTAAAATAGTGCGAATGTTGTGAAATTTACAAAAATTCCTTTAAGTTACTACGTCATTAGCAAGTAAAGTTGCATAATAATTGGAAAAAAATTCAACTCAGGCTCATTCATTTATTAAACAATATGATCAAATATGAGCTCAAGTCCAAATATAAACTCAACTCAATCTCAACTCGTTTCTAAACGAGCTAAATATAATCAAACAATACTAGTCTCGCTCGGCTCGAATAACAACCCTAGTCAATATGTAACTTGTTACACTCTTAACATATAATAATGTACAACTAGATATAACAAAAAATTAAACTTGTATAACTTCTTATCTTTTTTTTTATACAAGCTAGGTGAAAATTTGGGGGTGGTCAACCACGGTTGAACCATTGTCCAAGAGCGTACTTTTGGACGATGTCATCGATCTCAGTTGGACAACGCTCCTCGGCTATGGTCGAACTCAACCTCAGATGCGCCGACTTGTCATCTGCTTGGTTACCCTCTCGGAAGGTATGAGAGAATGTGACCACCTCGAACGAATTGCAAAGACCAAGTGCATCGGAGATCGTCATCTCAATATATAACCCACGGGCACGTCCAGATCCCTTTAAAGGCATTGATAACTGCCAAGCAATCACCCTCCACCTCAAGACGAGTAACTTCCATTTCATAGGTTCCAGTAAACCAGCATAAAGGTCGAGACTCTCCGCATGAAGCGCGGAGACCTGACCATGACTACACACACCACAAGACACCATGCATCCCTGACGATCACAGATGACAAAGCCAGCCACGACTTGCCTAGAGGCTATCTTCGCTATGTCAACACTTATTTTCATAAAGCCCTTCTTGGGCTTTTCCCATTTTACTTTTTTCTGATGCATAGTTCTGTTTTGATGGTTGTTTGGCCATGTTGTAACTTGTAACCTTGGCGTCTTTTGGTTCCTCTGCTTGTGCTTTTTCCCAGTTTATCCTATATTGTTTTATATGCTTTACCTATTCTTCCATATTCCTGATATCCTAGTTTTCAAAAAAGATTTTATTCCTCATCGACCAGACACCCCATAGGGCGAAAGCTAGTTCCGATTTATGCTATGCTGGGAGTTTGAGAAGATTTATGTAAGTATATCCTTGTATGCCTTATTAGTTTTATATGTATTTTGTATTATTCTTTCAATCTGTTTCTCCATTCTACCAATAAATGTTAAGGTTGTTTGCATTCAATGAATAAAAGTGTTGCATCTTCCTCTCAATGGTTGCAGAGAGGACAATCTAGTGGGACATCGACTCCTTTGTTTCTTAGTCTAATTTTCGTCGATGTTTCATTCATGATGTTTTTCCATAGGAAGTTTTAAATTTTAAGTGGGCAGTCGATTTTCTATATCTAGTCTAGTGGTTCAATGTTACGAGAATCGAGACTACGATGGTATGGACATGTGCAGAGGAGAGATCCAAGTGCGCCGGTACGCAGATGCGAAAATTTGGCTATCGAAGGGGTTCGTCGGGGCAGAGGACGTCCGAAGAAGAGTTGGGGTGAAGTGATTAGACATGATCTGGCCGCTTTGGGACTCTCAGAGGAGATGACGCGTGATAGGATACAGTGGAGGAGTGCTATTCGGGTTGACGAACCTTAGTCGGGTGCAACGTTTTACCGCATCATGCTTTTTACGCGTATCCTTTACACCGTGTGAATTACAGTTTATGTAGGATATGTGCTACCATCTTCCCTTGTTGCCTTGTCTTTGGGTCACTAGGAAACACCCTCTCGACCTAGTCGGGGAAAGGGTGCGTACAATCCGACCCCCCAGACCCTGCTCTTTGAGCGGGATATACTGGGTTTGTTGTTGTTGTTGTTGTTGTTTGGTTCAATGTTAGACCATGTGCAACCATGAGTTTTTATTACCTTATAGGTTTTAAAATGTAAACTCATGGTTACAAGGCAAACCTTAAATGGGAAGAGGTTGGAAGAGGTTACCTCTTTCTACCAAGGTAACATCTTCCCTTTTTATTTTTACCTTCTTTTTTTTAAAAAAAAATACACAAGTGGGTCATTACATCTTATTCATGTTTATTTAGTATGTTAATAACTTAAATGTATTAATAATATATATTTACTATTTTAATATATAAATTATACAATTAATTTTTTTTTATTTTTCTTCATAATTTGAGCATAATTTTTTCCTATATATACCATATCTTGGCCTATTGTATTTTGCACTTCTTTTTTCATCTTCTATTTTCAGAAACTATGGATCACAATCATCCAAATACCCCACGTCCCAAACATCCATTTTGATCCAAATCTTGTCAATAATCCTCAATTTCAAATGATGTTACAAATGTTTAACAATCATCCAAAACCCAAATACCCAAACTATAATCCAAATATATATCAATTTGCTAGGGAAAATCTGACAAATATGTATAATCCTCTTTTTCTCCCAAATCAACAACCTATAATGTAATGTTATTATTTTTGTTATTTTTCATCTATATGAAATAAAAAATATTAATATCAAGCACTTATAAATTTTATTTATAAATAAAAATAAATGAGATAGAAAATGTGGGGAGCAAGGTAACCTCATGATTGCAAAGGTAACCTCTAAAGAAGAGGTGAAAAAGTATTAAATAATTTAGAAAAAAAAATATGAGGTGTCATATTATGATAAGGGGATAAAAATTAAAAAGAGGAAGAGGTAACCCCATGGTTACTCATGCTCTTAGTCCTAGTTGCTTTGGTGATATGGTCCAGGGCACTAGCTCGATGTTGAGAACCATCCATTCCTTCTCGCTTTCCAGTATAATCTGTTATCGATTTCATTTGTTGGGATATGGATGTCCAGGATCTCCTTCACAACATTCATGGGAAGGTTTTCCCTCAGTCTTTCTACATTTCATGTTTTGTTTGGTTTTAAGTATTGGTCAATCATTCCGTGTTCTTCTATTTGGTCATGTAGGCGGTTTTCTTAAATGTGTGTCATTGTTTAACCATTTGTCTTCCCAAAATCTTATTGTTTTTCCATTTTCAATTTGCATGATTAATCCTACGTATCTAAATCAATTTTTCCCATTGTCATGATGTATTTTTTTTCCTTGTGTAGTCCCAAATGTTGTACGCCCTCTTTCAGGTATTTCTCTCTAATTATTTTCACCCCCACATTCTGAGGCTCCTCCAATATTTTCCATAGTAGCTTATATTTTGTCTTGTGTAGTCCTAGTTTGTCCTCATTTTTAGTTATGCATACTTTGTCCCAGCCAATTAGTGGTTTATCTATTGGATCCTTATTTAGGGTTTACAAAAGAAGCATCTATTGATTCGGTCTAGTTTTGTGTGTATACTTGTTGGGAGCATGAAATTTTCATAACTACTTATCTAATTGTTGAAATGATTAGTATAAACTCTAATTTCGAAGCTCTCCAGATGAATTATAGTATGTGAATATTAATTTAAGTAAAATATAAAAGGATTATAGTCTATTGAAATAAAATTAAAGTAATTAATATACCCTCCAAATTTAAACGTTTATATAACTTTTTACTCAGATGTCGGATTAGGCCGTATATATTAAAACAAAGTTATCGACGAGAAGAATACACTTAGGTAGTCTGTCAAATGAAAATACACTTAGCCACTCCCAGCTTCGACTGCCAGAAGCCTGATGATGAAGAAGAATGCCTAGACCCGACAAAGCAAAGTCGCACGCCGCCCGAACAAACCGCGTTACGAAGAACCGGTCGAAACATATCAGTCAATCCCTATCAAGATTTAATTCAAGCTCTTTCGAGCGGGATTTCAAGTACTTACGAGATTAATGAAGCTATTAATATATTCAAGTCCCTTCGGTGTTTATTTTAAGCTCTTAATTTTCATACGGGATTTCAAACCCTTACGGGATTTAGGGAATTTTTACATATGTATAATAAGAAATTATACAAACATAAAAACTACTTATTATATATATATAGGTTTATATATACATATACATACACAATGTTTTTTTTATATTGTGGATATTGGAATTTGGCTTGCAAGGGGTGAATTAATTAATCCTTGCATGCCAAGGAGTAACAACGCCAGTACGAGAGCAAAGCAGAGTGTGCACGCCAAGGAGAGGACCCCGACTTCATAGGCACAAGCGGACCGCTAGCGGGGGGCAAGCAATCAGGCATGACAGGTGGAGGAAGCAATCGGTGCCGCAATCGACCAATAAGGAGGATGAAACCAAGCTCCCCCAGAAGCGAGGCAACGAAGGAGAAGGGTGCGACACCAGAGATGAGACGGGGGGGGGTCACAACCCAAACCTACACAGATCCAAAAACCTCCATAGAATTAAGCAGCTAGGCACCCGACCACAACCTCTCTCCTACATTTCAAGAATCAGAGGGAAAGGGAGCAAGCACACACAGTTCGACAGAGAGGTCAATCACAACCAGGACAACACTATTTTGGGGCTTAGGGTTTGAGGGGCCAAAACTAGGAGGAGTCTGAACAACACCCAATTGATGAACGAAATAGAAGATAGATGAGGAGAGTAGGCGAGATCAGACAAAGACCCACTGATTGAGCCGAGGCAGAACCCATATCGGAGGCGATACGAGTGTGAATAACGCCACTTCATGGATAGCCAGAGGATGAAGCTCAGTTCGAAGGTGGACAAAGCTGAGTTGAGGCGGTCAGAGCCGATGTTGGGGCTCCGTCTCTAGTGGCGGAACCAGGATTTATTTCCGGGGATGATAAAAAAAATTCGTTTGTTGTGTATACTTATTAAGAAGATTTTTTCTAAGAAAATATTGAAAAAACACTAAAATTGTGATTTTTTAAAATTTAAATATAAATATGACATATTTTTTAATGAAATAGTTGATAGAAACAAAAAAAATAGATAGAAATAAAAAAGAATTAATGATATAGTAAAACATAAATATGATATTTTTTAAATGAAATAGCTGATAGAAACAAAAAAAAATATATAGATAGAAATGAAGAAGAATTAATGAAATAGTAAAAGAAATAAAAAAGTAAAGATTTTGGGATTTGAACCTAAGACCTTTTCATTCTCCTTCTTTCCTTTACCACTTTAGCTAGACAACACTCTTGTTTCAAATATCCTTTAAATATGTTATATTACCTTAAAAATACTAAATATATGTAAAAAAAATTATTTTTTTATAATTTTTTTCCCGGGTCGGGGGTGCTCGAGCACCCCCTAGCTCCACCCCTGTCCGTCTCTATAGTTAGAGCTCTCTTTGTATTACGGTGTTGAGGGATTATGTAGTGGTTGGAGGTGGATGAAGGTTGTCGATGGTAGGTAGTGGTTGTAACAGAAAGAGTACAGAAGGGGATAGGAATAGAAGAGAGAGTTAGTTGGGGAAGGGGATAACCGAGAGGGAGAGATGAGAGGTAGGAATGAGATTCATTATACAATCCTTCAGTTCTCCATCCATCTTGGTACTACTTATACCCTTCATATGGCTAATACAACACTAACACTTAGCCTAAGGTATAGTAGATACATGACATTACTCCCCCTCTATGAGAGCCTTGTCTCAAGGCTTAAGTTGGAATCCGGGGAACTGATGAATAACATGACCTGTTTGCTCCCAAGTGGCCTCATCCACACTCAAGTTGGTCCACTTGACAAGCCACTCAGTGACTGGATCACCATTGCCCAAGTAAGTGACTCTGCTGTCCAAGATGGCCTCGGGGTCCAAGATGCTTGAGGGGTTGGTGGTCAGTACGAATCACAAATACCTGCTGCTCTAGATAGTGCCTCCACTTGTCTACAACAAGCAAAATGACCAATAACTCTTTCTCATAGGTGGAAAATAGTAAAGATCTACCATGCAAGGCCTGACTCAAGAAGGCTAAAGGTCTGTTGTCTTGCAACAAAACAACCCCAATGCCACTATTACAAGCATCAGCCTCTACCACAAATTGCTTAGAAAAATGTGGCATTCCCAGCACAGGTGGTTTGGTTAAGAGTGACTTGAGATGTACAAAAGCAGTAGCAGCATTCTCAGACCAATGAAAGGCGTCTTTCTTTAATAAGCCTGTCAAAGGCTAAGCAATACCTCCATAGCCTTTAATGAATCTTCTGCAGTACCTAGATAACCCCAAGAATCCTCTCAAAGCCTTTAGAGAAGTAGGAGTAGGCCACTGTAAAATGGCCTCAATCTTCCTAGGGTCAGTAGCCACTCCCTCTCCTGAGATTATATGACCAAAATCACATTTTGACCTTTTAGCAAACAACCTAAGCTTCCTCATAGTCTGTAGCACCCAATCCAAATGTTGCACATGACTCTCCAATGAACTGCTATACACCAGAATATCATCAAAAAATACTAAAACAAATTTCCTCAACACATCTTTGAACACATAATTCATGAGAGCTTGAAATGTTGCAGGAGCATTGGTGAGGCCAAATGACATTACTTTGAATTCATAATGCCCATGGTGGGTTCTGAAAGCAGTTTTCTCAACATCTCTATCCACCATTCTCACTTGATGATAGCCTGATCTCAAATCCAGTTTTGAGAAAACTGTGGCACCTCTCAATTCATCTAGTAGGTCTTCAATATGAGGAATGGGAAATTTATCTTTAATGGTAGCTTCATTAAGTCTCCTGTAGTCAATGCACATTCTCCAGCTACCATCCTTTTTCTTGACCAAAAGTACAGGAGAAGCAAATGGGCTATGGCTAGGTTGGACCACCCCAGTTTTAAGCATCTCAACAATCTATTTCTCAATTTCTTCCTTTTGGAAATGAGCATACATGTAAGGTCTGCAAGCCAGGGGGGATGTACCCTCTTTAATGATGATGGAATGCTCGTGACCCCTAACTGGAGGTAAGCCTTTAGGTTCCTCAAACACATCAGGAAAGTTGGACATCACCTTTTCTAGCTCTGGGATTCTTTCCATGCCTGCAGAAGCAACATTACAGACCTATGACACCTCTGCTATGACCAAATGATCCTCAGAGCTGATCAATTGACATAATTCCTTCCCAGACAACAACCTAATGCATGCCTCAGAATGGTCATTATCCTCTCTAATTCCCTTAATCACCATTTTCTTGCCATTTCTTAAAAAAGAAATCTGCACTGCTAAGAAATCAAACAATACAGGATTGAATTTGGCCAACCAATCTGCCCCTAAAATCATTTCACTATCAGGCATATCAAGCAACCTGATATCAGACACATACTTGCTAGCTTGCATTTCCCACTCACAACATTTGCAAATTTTATCACTCATCATTTTACCAGTCAATGTATTGACAACCATTAATCCAGTTCTACCAATCTCAAACCCAACAGCTTTAGCAATGCTAAGGTCCAAGAAACTGTGAGTAGCCCCACTATCAATCAAAATAGTCACCTCTCTGCCCACAATTGAACCTTTGACTCTAATGGTAGTGCCAGACTCGCCACCAGTCAGAGCATGAACAAAGATCTCTAGAACATCTTCACCTTGTTCATTCCATTCCTTTGGAAATAAACTGTCAACACCCTCATCCAGGGATTCTTGAGCTATCAGGCCTTTCACCGCCTTTCACCGAATCTTGCACACAGATCCTCGCAAAATTCGAACCATCTGACCCGTGGTTTGTGAACTAGGTAGCCCTGTAACCACACATCCGCTCGACCATTGAGGTACATAGCTGCAGTCTCTACTTTCTGCAATTCCGGGATAGCAAAGATGGAAAAAAAAAATTCCGCCTTGCGAATCCAGCTCCTAGGCTTCTTCCTAACAAAGATCAGGAAATCAAGCTTGGGCAACCTGTTGCTTCTCAAGCTATCATTCAACCAAGATGATTGAGATCCCGAGCTACCACTCGACCCTTGGTAGGACCATCCGTGGTTCTGTGATTGCCTAGCGTGAATTTCCCTCTCTGGAGATCCGGATCCCATCACTGAGTTGTCCATTCTCTGTTGATCTTTCTCTCGTGTTGGAGGAGGGCGCTAGTCCCCGGTTTCTTGATCCTTCCCGCGTACCGGAGGATTGCGTACCAGCTATGTTAATTGTGTCAACTGAGCTTTCGTGAACTCCTTGAATTCTTCCAACTACTTCGCCTGTTGCTCGATCGATTTTGATTGCTCATCAGGCCTCGTCTGAGAATCTGAAATGGATTGCTGCGTCGACACCGCAAAGTCCCTCATTGCGTCTCTGAGCTCAGCGAATTGTGTCTCCAGTGTCTTTGATCTTGTGTCGTCTGCCATTGCGTGATCATTGCCGCCAGAAAGTGCTCTAATACCAATGTAGTGGTTGGAGGTGGATGAAGGTTGTCGTTGGTAGGTAGTGATTGTAACAGAAAGAGTACAGAAGGGGATAGGAATAGAAGAGAGAGTTAGTTGGGGAAGGGGATAACCGAGAGGGAGAAATGAGAGGTAGGAATGAGATTCATATACAATACTTATACTTAGCCTAAGGTATAGTAGATACATGACAGATTACTTATTTGATTAGTGTTTTATTATACATTTTTAAATGTGTTTAATAATAAATTTAAATGAAATATTTTGTAAATTTTGTCAATCAAACACCAACTATTTAAAATTTATACTCCCTTCGTCTTTTACTATTCATGCACGCTTTTTTAAAAAGCTAAAAACTATATAAAATATCAATATTTCATTAACTATTTTTAAATAATATCATACATATTACTTAATTATTTAAAAAATGGATATTTTATATAGTTTTTAGCTTCTTAAGAAAGCGTGCATGAATAGTAAAAGACAAACAATTTGGGACGAAGGTAGTATTATTTTAAACACGTTGAATAATTTATAATGAAATATCATTCAAGTAATTACTCCATCTCAAAATATAAATCGTTTGACTTTTCATAATAAGTATAACACTATTTTAAAAAAAATATATTTTATACATTATTAAAAAACATACCGAAAAATCAAACAAAACATATATTTTAAAACACCCCCTAAATCTTCCATACTTTTAATTACAATTGGCATTATAATTAATATATATATATATATATATATATATATATAGTGCAATACATATAATTATTTATTTAAAAAGGAGAGACATGAAAAGACTGATTTAAAAAGGGTGGGAATGGGAAAGCTAGCGGTTGACATCCTCTCTCCCACCTATCAGCCCCAAAACACTCCTTTAGCAAAACTCAACTCAACTAAGTATCTCTGTTTATCTCCATTTGTACTTACTTTGTTTCCAAAAAAAAAAAGCCAGTTTGCACAGAAGAGATTCAATCATCATATATATATAGGAAAAAGGAAAATGGAAAATGGAATGAAATCAAGGTTCAAAAGAGTGTGTGTGTTCTGCGGCAGCAGCCCCGGCAAGAACCCCGTCTTCCACCTCGCCGCTCTTCAGCTCGCCTCCCAAATCGTTTGTTCCTAATTAAATTCCTTTATCTATTTAACTTATTTATTATTTCACTCGCGGAAATTCACAACACCGTCATCGTATCTCAGGTAGAAAGGAAAATAGACTTGGTATACGGAGGAGGGAGTATTGGTCTGATGGGCCTCGTCTCCATGGCTGTTTATAACGGAGGCCGTCACGTCTTGGGGTGCGCTCACTTTCTATTCATATCCCTCTTTTACTATACATATATGTTAGTTAAAATTCATTAACTATTTTTAAATATATATAATTAATTGCAGGGTAATTCCAACGACCCTTATGACCAAGGAGGTGAGATCTTTGCTCTTCAATTTCCATATTTTTTTTTCACAAACTGAATAATTAATCAGGAAATTATAATAAATGGAAAGAATGTAAAATGAACAGATAACAGGGGAGACGGTAGGGGAAGTGAGAGCAGTCTCAGGGATGCATCAGAGGAAGGCTGAAATGGCCCGCCTCGCTGACGCCTTCATCGCCTTGCCAGGTTCCTTTTCCCCTTTTTAATCCATACATACATACATATATATATATATATATATATATATATATATATATATATATATATATATATATATAATATTTTAAAAAAATATTCATAATAAGGAGATACTACGTAGTAAATTCACAGCCACATAGTGTCTCTCAAACTAATCACACCTAATTCTAGAGAATACCCAAGTTGCTATACTTAATTTAGGATGAATCTATACTTAATTTGTTTACAGAGTTGAAATTAGAAATGAGAATAAAAAATGAAGGGTTTCAAGTTTTATATTTAATAGAGATAAAAGTTTTATATTTTCACAACTCTTTTTTTTTTTGAATTTTTATACAGAATTAGTAACATTTATGTGTATTTACTTATAAATGTGCAGGTGGGTATGGCACCTTAGAAGAGCTGTTGGAGGTCATCACTTGGGCTCAACTTGGCATTCATGATAAACCGGTTAGTATATTACTGCCATTTTAAGACCTAACTCAGTCTTTGTTCCATCGGTTTGAGGACGTACGTAATGTTGTGTTTGATAAATTAGTAATTAATCAGTAGAAAAGAAAGAAAAAAGATATGGAAAATGATGAAAAGAATGGGAAGGGAAGAGGAGGGGCCACAATCTAAAAAAAAATGAAAAATTTCATATGCTTGGTTTTTAAGAGGGAAATGACAGTAAAATTATTTTGTTAAAATGGAGAGTTTATTGTCATCCATGGGTGATGCTTTATCTTTAATTTTTCCATCAAATTCCATCATTTTATTGGTATTCATTTTCCTTCCCTCTCTTTTATATTGATCTATTTTCTTATGGTTTCTAATCAAATCTTTCTAATTTATTAATCCAAACAAAGATATTGATTCCTTCTATATTTTCGACACATTAAAATCCCGTGATTTCTCTCCAACAAACAAAATGCAAAAGAACCGAAAACGAAACAAAATAAAGACTAAGATGTACAGTTTTGTGTTAGAAGATGAATCTCGAACTTATTTGTATGGAATTACAACAGGTGGGATTACTGAACGTGGAGGGATACTACAACTCACTGTTGAGCTTCATAGACAAGGCGGTGGACGAAGGGTTCATCACCCCCTCCGCCCGGAGCATCATCGTGTCAGCGTCAACTCCCCACGAGCTCATGTGTAAGCTTGAGGTACGTACGTTACGCCTGTCACTTTCACTCTGTCACCCGCGGCCCTGTACCTACACTAGTTTACATATATGCTCGTGACTACATTCGTACTTACGTGCCGACTAATGTGATCCGTCAACGTGGACGTCCGATCAACCGCAGGAGTACAAGCCCACCGATGGGGACGACGCCGCGACCAAGTTGAGATGGGAGGTGGAGGTGGAGGTGGAGCACCACCTGGGCCTGCCCACATCTATCACTATGTCAGACATTGCTCGTTGACCTCTCCCCAAACAAGGCCCAACAAAATTGCTTATGCTTGTAATCCTTTATCATAATCCTTTATTAATAATAATTAGATAGTTTCAGTATTAATTAGTCCGGAAACTAGCGGTCTTTGCTCTCGAGTTCGAGCTAAGTGCTACACTGTTGTTTAGAGCTGGTAAAATTTGACCCAACTCACTCAAACTCAGACTCGATCAAAATTCAAAAATCTAGTATCATGCATAACTCGAACTCAAATCTGAGCCCGATCCATTTTGACTCGATACACGAATGGACACGAAAATAGACAAACCAAACCTGATCCATAACCGACCCGTCCTTGATCCGACCCGAACAAGACCCGACTCTTCCATATAATTACTTTGATTTTGTTATTTTTAAATACTCAAATAATCTAATATACTAAATAACTGAAGTTTAATAGGTAATAATTAAGATAAATAAAAAATAATCATCATTTTATAATAAAACTTAATATGACCCGACTTGATCCAACCTGAATCCAACCAAACCCGAAATCCATTTGACCCGAACTTACTCGACCTGAAAACTGACCCGACCCAATCCGAACCCGACCGAAGATACATTATACTATACTCGACATACGATTGAACTCGAATGGGTATATCCGAACCCGACCCGAACAACCAAAACTATCTAATTATGTTAATTTTTTTTAGTATTTAAAAATCAACCCTCGGATATCTAATTCATCAATTAATCCAGCCAAACCCGACTCAAACATAGTTTGTTAATAAACAAACTATGTTAAAACAAAAATACAAAATAAAAATAGATCAAAATTAAGAGATATATTCAACCCTTGGATATCTAATCCATCCATTAATCTACCCTGAAACTATAAATAAAATTTTAAATAAATTGATAAATAAGTGGATGATAGATTAACGGACGATGGATCGAGTCGGATACGAATGAAGGGATGTCCATTCTATTACGCTCATCCGATTCACCAAACTTGTTTATTAATATAGATAACTTGATTCGAGGTTTT
This sequence comes from Persicaria maculosa, assembly GCA_963922045.1. NCBI lineage: Eukaryota > Viridiplantae > Streptophyta > Magnoliopsida > Caryophyllales > Polygonaceae > Persicaria > Persicaria maculosa. The sequence continues at coordinate 27,348,466 of OY998259.1, read as the reverse complement.
ACAAGTGTGTTAAATATGTTAAATTAGAATGTTCATAAGTTAGTAAAGTATTTGATAACCTACTTAACAGAGTAACTAATACAAACTAGTTGATGAGATATGAGAAAACGAAGGACTCATTTTGAATATAGATAGGACCGAATAATTCACGAATGATGGTTGAATTGGATACGAATGAATGAAAGAAAGGTTTAGTGGGATGGTGGACTCCACCAAAAATCCTGTAACGAATCGGTTAGTGAAATGACTCATTTTGGATATAGATAGGGCCGGCCCATTTTATTTCTGGACTTAGTTACTTTGCAATCCAACTAAATAGGCCTATTATAGCCCATGTATTTTAATTGCTGCAATCTATTTTTGCACTTGTCTCAAATCACCTCCGAGGCTCCGACTCCGACTTATGTTTGTCTTCTATTTGTCTCCAATTGATGAAGTACAGCTTCTCTGGCCCTAATTGCTCCGATTTACATCTGAGGTTTTACCGATCGCCTTCCTGATTTGTCAGGTGAGTCTGCCTATCAAGTTTCTTAGATGTTAACTTGCATTGCATTGACCTTGTTTTGTTTTACTCTTCTTGCAATTCATCTTCTTATTCTATTCTATCTCTAACTTCACCGGTACCAAACTTTCAACTCCAACCCCTGCCGGCGTCGCCACCGATGAAGGTCGCCGTTGCAACCCCTGCAATTCATCCTCTAATTCTGTTTATATAAAATAACAATTTAGATAAATTATAACATAAAAAATATTTGATATTTTATTAATATTGATATAAATACTTTTTAATTCTTTTTATCCCCGATATCTATCTTCCCATTGCTTTCTCTCTCCACTCGACTTATCAACCGGATTTAGATTCAAGTAACTCTGTTCTCAATATCTCACCCTCTCTGCATCTTCTCTTCACCTTCTCTCTCTTTCCTCCTCGTTGTTTCACAAAGCGTCGTCAGTTGAGTTCCACGTAGATCAGCCCTTTGGGAAACAAGGGCCGACATGTCGGGAATCGGAATACTACTGGATCTGCTCAGGAAAAACCCTGAATTTGTCTCATCGAGTTTGCATTCCTATGGCTCCTTCTCCGCCAAGGTCGCCGTCTCCGCTGCCACCGCTTCCGCTGCGGCCTCCTACCCCTTCGCCTTCCGCGCTTTCCTCAGGTATCTCTTCACACTAAACGTTCCCTTCCTCTTCCCTGTTCGAGATTTGTCTAAAGTTTGTGAATTTGAAGTTGCTTGGACGGAATTGATCAAGGGTTAATAGAATTAGGGAATAATTTATCATAATGTTTGGGGAATTTGATCGGTTACCTCAATATGATGTGTTGTATAAGCTGTCAGGTTTTGAATACGTTGATTGGATTAATATTCGATTCAATCTTGTGTCTTTCTCTCCAATTTGTCAATAAGGGCATCTATCTAAATTCATGAATTGATATGAACGTTGGGAATGAATCGATTATTCATCTAAACTCAAATAATCTTTTGTATGCAGCAATGCAGCAATTCCAGTTGCTCATTGTGATGCAGCCCCAGCATGGAGTCAGGATCTCATGCCTAGTTCTCACAATCCACAGGAATTCGATCTTCGACCTGATTTGATCAAGTATACACCAAAACAATACAATATTGAGCTTAGCCCCCTTTTCTCTGCCTTTGAATGGAAGACATTCACAGTAACGACTCTGAGATCTTTCCTGTTGTTTTATCTGCCTCTGCTGGAGCCCCGAGCGAATTTGGATGAGGATGATGATGACGACTTCCTGAAGGATCCTCCTTCGGAAGAGCATCCTGTAGACTTAGTCACCCCTTTCAAGAAGTCAGTTAAGCAAATTTTGCGCGAGGTTGGTATTTTACTTGTTTCCTCATGTCCCTGAAAATCTGAAATTAGGTTATTTCTATTTCGTCCTGTGCATTATGGGGATTTGTTGCCTTATATCAATGTTTTTTTACTGGATAATATATATATAGATATGATTTGTATTGTGATGAGTTTGGAATCTGATCTGGCCCTCAATAACACAGAGAAAGAACGAAGCCAATTCCAGTTCACAGACAAGGAACCATTATAGTTTCCCTAATGATAAACAGCTTATGAAATTGGTTTTCCCTGATGATACAGATTTTGTGTGTTTCCATTTACTAAGGCTTTAAAGTTTCGTTCTTTTTTTTTGGTGTGATCAAAGTTTCCATTATTCTGCATAACACTTTCGAATCTTTGAGCCATTTTGTGTGATTATCTTTTACTTGTTTGTGAATTGAGGTTTGATTTTAAATAGCTGTGTAGATTCTTGTACTTATTTTTTGTAAGGCACTTGTTGAAAATTCTGTAAAAATTTTCTGTCCTCCGCCTTTATTAGCACTGAAATGCGATTCATGATATCAGAGTACAGTGCTTACAACCCGGCGGGTTTTGGAGAGGTTGGCAGTTGCTTATATTTCACAGCAAATGGCATGGAAGCTTATCAAAGGTATAGATGCTTTGAAATAGAATAATAAGCATCGGTTGAGTTGATTGATTGAGTTCTTCCACTTCTATCTTTAGTAATCTTATAGATAAATTCATCGTATGGTTCCTTGCAGATGCTCCCAAATCTGCAGTGCGCAAGGCACACAGGAGAATGACAACAACCGCATATTTCTGCAGTGTACAAAAAATGACTTTCCGAGGTATGCTTTCATTAGCACTAACTTTAAACTTGTAGGTCTTGTTTGTTAGAAGAGTATGAAATGAGAAGGAAACAAATCTTATACGCAAGAAGTTAATTATAGTGAATGATCATCTCTTTATTTTTTGTGAGTCGAGGAAGGGGGGAATTATTATATGCTGATGGAGGATGATTACCCTATGCTAAAATCATCCAATGAAACGGGGAAATGAAACAAATTTTGTATGAAAAATAAGAGGGTAATGGATACAATTTTGATGAATGAGGATTAGTCTTTAACAAACGAGGATTAGTCTTTAAGTTAAACTCATGTCCTCCTTTCTCTTGAGCAGCACATTCACTAGGGGTTGCAGCGACGTGGATTGTCCAAGTTGGGATTGATATCTATAGATGCCTCGCCCGTTTGTTTGGCTCAAAAGAGAACGAGTTAGAAGAAGTTGATGCTAAAAAAGAGCTTCAGCTTCTTGGGAAGAAAATTTTTGGTACCACTGTTAGGTGCAGCTCGGCTCTCGTCTTTGCTTCCATTGGAGCTGGCATTTGTGCAACTGCAATTCATCCTTCAGCTGGTCAATGGGTTGGTAAGAACTCCTGGCACATGTAAAAGAGGGTTTTCCTAGTAACCCAAGGACGCCCTCATATTTCACTTGCTTCACTTAGTTTTGAACTTGTTCTTGTTTTGCAGGTTGCGCTCTTGGGGATTTGGCTGGCCCTGTAGCCATAACATTTTGTTTTGACAAACTACTTCATTATCAGCTGTAGAAAGTGAGGACCTTTTAACCTGCTCAACCTATGTGCGTGTGGGTCAATCAGTATTTTCCGCCATGCTATATATACTTCTCTTTTCTGCTGTTCTTTTTACTTAGCACTGCTTATTTTTGGTGATGCCCAATGGTAATGCAGATTCTTTCTGTCACAAGCCATCCTCTGATTATTTGAGTATCCGGTTCTCCGATTTGCTGAAGATGTTTCAACGACCATAACCACTGCAGTCCACAGTTATCATAATGGATTTCAGAGCCATAAACTTGGGAGTATTTTTCATCCTGAATGTGATTGGTGTTTAAGACGATTCAATGCCAATCCATCCATTGTAGTATTGATAGGTGTAATTTATGAACTCTTACAGCTAAATAAACTGATTTCTCCGTTCTCCTGGCAAGGATGTATTTGTTTCTGCTAGAATCTGGAAGGCCCAGAGACGGACACTTGGACTGATAATAAATTGTTTTTTTTTTTTGAGTTATTCTTTTTGTTATTTTTAATCAATGTTTCCATCTATATATGAAACTATGAGTATACCTCTTCTAGGTGAGGGAAATGTCGGTGATCCACACTTCCCCAGGAGACGTCTATTTCCCTTTGTGGGCTTCTGTTCTCGTCTTTTCGGCGTCAAGACACCGTGTTAGTCTCCAGACTCTCCCGTGCTCTCGGCATTCACAACCTATCTTTGGTCTTCATCGACTCCCATGCGGGCCGGACTGATTGCTAGATTGAGCGAGTGTGACTTAGTCTTTTTATCTTTTGCTCTCTTCTTTTGGTTTCTTTGATGTACAATGACAATCTTTTTTCCGTTTACGACCTCTCGATTTACCAGATTTGGTGAAATTTGGTAGATCGAATCGCTTTCCTATATATATATATAGAGAGTATTAAATACATTGGATTGTTATTGGTATGTCTATATATCATCATATACACTTATCTGATTTGTCTCATACACTTGTTTATATGACTTTCTTGATACCTATGCAATAATAATAACTATATATTTTGAGTGACTCTAATTAAGGCAGCCTCGAAAGCATTGTTTATATTTTTATGGGTGATTTTGGTAGATAGTCCTTTTTGAATGTTCAATTGAGTACTTAGACCCAAATATAATTTAATTAGTTGTTGATAGACCCCATCCAAATAGAGTGGAATGGTCAATGGTCAACCGTTTGACCGCTGACCGGTCAACGGTTTGACCATTGACCGGTCAACGTTTACCGTTGATCAACTCATTTGGAATTTTTTTTTTATGCCATATTTTACTGTTTTGATGCCAAAATTTTATTATATTTTATTTTCACTTTGATGCCACTTTTCTAATGAAATGATTGGATAACACTTTTTTAATGTCACTTTTTTTAAACCTTGATGAAATTTTTTTGTTTAATGTGATGCCATTTTTTATGTAAATTTTTTTGATGATATTTTTTTTACTGTGACGCCAATTTTTTTTTAAAATGATGACATTTTTTTACCGCTTTGATGCCTTTTTTTATTACATTTTATTTTCACTTTGACGTCACTTTTAATAAAATGGTTTGGTGACACTTTTTTAATGCCACTTTTTTAAACCTTGATGACATTTTTTGTTTCCTGTTATATCACGTTGACCATTGATACCGTTGACTACTGATGACACTTTTTTATGTCAATTTTTTTGACAATATTTTTTTTGCCGTGGTGCCATTTTTTTTCAAAGTAGTGTTTTGATGACATTTTTTTTCTTTAATGTGATGTAACTTTTTCAAAGTAGTGTTTTGATGCCATTTTTCTAATGTAATTATTTGATGCCACTTTTTTAATTTCATTTAATCAATTGTATATCGATATATTTTCATTGATTCTACTTCTATTAACTGATGACACGTTTATGATTACCCAATCACTTGTGGTGACATGTTTATTACATTTTTATCCAATTGATGACACAAGGGTATAAAATGTGATTAAACTTCATTGATGACATCTTTTAATGATGATTTTTATTCATTAATTATATTTGTGATTACACATCATCTTTTATAAAATTGACGACATTGAAGTATGAAATGTGGAATCAAAACAGTGTCACCAAATAAGGAATTTAACAAAACGAGGAACAACACCAAGATGCACAACTTCAATTGGAGGATTGCGTTCTACCGAGTGGATGACCATATGAAACACTCAATCTCAAGCCCACATATCAACTGTTAATTGAAACAAGATTCCAATTTTTATTCAAGTAATTAACCATAAAAATCAACCATACAAATCGTCACTAATAAATGGTATAAATACAATGATACCGTCACTAATAAATGGTATAAATACAATGATTCCCTCAACAAGGTGATTGAATAGTTCATGTTCTCATATCTTCCATGTGTCGCAGATGCCAGAAAAGATAGTTGGCGGTATCAGTAAGTCAAAAGAACGAAGATGCTCGACTGCTCAAGCACAGCCTGTCACTGCTCATGGTAAACACTCTTTCGAGGCAAATGTGAGTAGCATGGGATCTTGAAATTGGACAAGGTGAGCAGCAGGTGGAAATCTGAAATAAGCTTTACAAAAGCGAGAGACTTGGCTCGGTCCAAATGGCTCTTTAGTGCCTTCATAGTCACTGGAACGTTACTGTGATCTCTACAGGAAATGAGGTTGAGGGTGGACCCTGCAATCAAAGGACCACATAATTTGAAGTCTATTTATTAACATTCATATTCTGGAAAAGGAAAAAAAAACACAATTTTCATAAATATGAACAATAAACAACTCAAGCAAGGAGAAAGTGGGAAGAAAATGGACCCAATTCTAGAATTTGATCAAGTCTACAGTTGATAATGAAAAATGAAGGGTGGTGATGCAAAATGAATGATGAGCACTTATTTTTTATTGTGGAATTCTATTTCTATCTACACGTTGACCAATTAATTCTTATCCTGCTTCTATAATAAACTAGTATGTGTAATGTATAGTGCCTTCCTTCATCTCCTTTTCATTGCCGTAGAAGCAACATGGTTTTATAAAACAGTTTCTTACTTATTGGATAAGACGATTGTTAATAACTAATATAGTGGAATAACCATGATAATGAAATGCTTCTCAGCATTCAACAAGTATAAATACTTATCAACAAATTTTTTTCTTAAACATGGTTTCAAAGTTCGCATCAGAGGCAATATGAAAATGAGCCAATGACACTGATATAGAACTAACTGATGCAAGCTAAGACACAGGAAAGTGAGCCCCAGAGAATAATTACTAAACGAAGGATGTAAAATGAAACTGAATATGCAAACCTTTGTGGACACAAGCATAGCAGAGCAAATCAAGCAGAGTATATAGATATAAGCTATGATGCTCATTCAATCTGCTCATTATAATTCCATATTAATTATTGAATTGATGCAACATCACTAACTCACTCAAATCATTTCAAATTCACAAAGTTTATCGTACAATCAAGGGATGATTTTTATTTATCAACTGGTGGAATTTCTCAACCTATAATATATCAAACTGCAAAGTTTACACTAGGTATCCAAGAGGAAGCATCGTATATCCCTTATCTCTCCTTAGAAATTGATGAATCTTATGGTCAACAAACTTCATAACAACAAAAGGACAGGAATGGTTAATTTCTTATTGTACACAAACTTTTGTTTTCATTTGAGATAAGCAACTTTAACAATTAACCATCAACTAAGTGAACTAGACAACACAGGAGAAGTACCCAATAAAATAAGAAATTCCATAATATCTGAGGAAGAAAAACATGATTCAGAGACAAAATCACATACCCTAAATTTGGTTCTGGCTCACTAGATGACAAAAGTCTCATTACATCAATTCAATCAGGGGCTCAATTCACACAAATCAGATCCATCAATTGTGCTATTGCACCCTTGATTTCACAACTGGATTTCAAATTAACCACATTCGGATCTCAAATTCGATAATTCCAAACCCTAATCAACTAAACTCCGACTGGAATTGAATCAGAAGTCGAATAAGAAAACAATAGGAATCTGGGATCTGAAAAGTACCTGAAATTCCACCATAAGGTCCTTGAGTTTGATCTGGAGCCCATTGGTGACGGCAGACGTGGTGCGGTCGATGGGCTCGCTGAGCTTCGCATACAAACGGCGATTCTCGGCGTTGGGCGTTGGAGCGGTCCATCTCGGCAGGCCGGGACTAAATCCTTTCAAATCCTAGAATTGGTACTGATCGGCATGGCCGCAGTGAGGGCAGAGACGGTGGTGGCGACGGCGTACCCTGATTGAGATCATCTCCATCTGGAGGAGAAAGGGAGAACGAGAGAGCAAACAGAGGGTGTGATAGAAGGGGAACGAAGAGGGGTCTATCACGCACGCGGCATGCCTAATAAAAATTCAATAAGGTCTAGCGAGGCTAAAAAAATAATTAAAGAGGCTAACAACCTAATCAAATATCCATAAGGGTCTAAATCACCAAATTCTCTTTATTTTTAATCAGAAATATATAACATTTTTTTAATACAATGTCATTAGCCTTTACTAATGTGTAATTAGAAATGAAAAAGTCTAAAGACATATATATATATATATATATATATATATATATATATATATATATATATATATATATATATATATATATATATATATATGACTTATTATCTACTTGTCTAATAAATGAATAATATAACTTATCGTTTGGATTAAAGAACATGTCTAAGCCATTACAGCAGCACGTGAGAAATGCAAGGCTATCTTTTGGGAGATTTAAGGCATCCATCATTCATCATACTCCCCACCTCCAATATATGCTCTGCATATCGCTCGTTAGTAGATTATATATAGGTTGATTATCTTTACATACTTTATGCAAGGCTGACATCTTAAATTAAACGTTAAAGTCTCTTTTGCTTGGAAACCTATTGTAGGGTGCGTTAAAATCGTTTTGTTTTTTTTTTTAAAAAGCTACTTGGGTGTTTGAGTTACATAAATTTATCAGCTTACAGGAGTTTGGATAAGAAGCACCCAAAATCATCTGCTCTAACCACTCCCTAACGCTTTCGAAACCCTGCTACAATCAAATGCTGTTTAGCCAAACACCCAATATTAACAGCGGCTTATGTTCAAACGCTGCTAGAAGCTCCTAAACGTCTATGCTAAAAGCAGCCGAATCAAAAGAGGAAGGTTTTGGTAGGAATGGGAGAGCTATGGAAATCACGATAGTTGGTTGATTATGACCCTTTAATTTTGATAGATCCGTTTAATTCAAATAAGTGTTTTAAAATGGAGTATTTCAAAATTTAAAACCATCTGATCCACCGGGTCTTCCGATTCAAAACCTAATCTACACTTTTTTGTGCTGGTTAAGTACGTGCCTACGTGGGTTAAGTTAGCCCAACCACATGGATTTGGGTCATTTCAGGAGTACGGATCCTCTACAACACCCAATGCACCATGAAATTATTTCGGGTATAATTTTACTTTAAAAAAATATATTTACATTCCACATACTTATAAAAATCATATTTTAAAAAAACATAAAATTTATTTTCTAATATAAATGGTCTTTTAATTATATAAAATTTTAAAATGAATTTTTCTATAATAAAAGTTAATAAACATATAAATATAAGTATGTGGAATGCAAATATATTTTTCTAATTTTTTTAAAAAGTAAAATTATACCCGGAATAATTTCGTGGTGCACTGGGTGTTGTAGAAGATCTATTCTCTCATTTCAGTCTTTCGGTAAAAGTAGCGGATTTTTCTGCACACCACTAGTTCAGTTGCCCTATCATGCAAGTTATTGGAAATTCTGTCGGGTTTATTTTGTTTTTAGTTATAAGGTCGGGATCCATCTTAGTAACTCGATCGGGTTGTATGAAAACGGGAATTGTGTCATCTTAGTAACTTGATCGGGTTGTATGAAAACGAGAATTGTGTTAGGTTTATTTTATTTTTAGTTATAAGGTCGGGATCCATCTTTCTAATTAACACAAAAGTAGGACTCTACCTACAAATAGGTCTGCCCATGGGTCACGGGTCAACCCGTGATCCAGTGGGTCCGGGTCAGAAGGGTCAAGGGTCATGGCGGGTTACGGGTTCGGGTTGAGGATTTTGTGAAATTGACCCGCCGGGTCGACAAATTTTCATTTTTTTTGAAAATGATGATTTTGGGTAAAATTTAAAAAAAATCGATTTTTTAAAAAAATAGGTCGACCCGTGACCCGCCGGTTCACCTGACCCGCCGATCCGCCTATCCCATTGATTCGGGTCCTGATTTCCCGACCCCTCAACCCGGTGGGTCCGACCCGTGGACAGGCGTACCTACAGAGTACAAACTAGGGGTGAGCGTGGGACGAGATGGACCGGAACAAGGCCCGTCCCGCTTAATTTTTCCGGGACGGGGTTCACTTTTTTTTTTAATCCCACACGGGCCTTATCCCGCACGGGACGGGACGGGCCTTGTCCCTCAAATAAAAATAATAAAATATTACAAAAACTTGAAAAATAAAAAAATACTTTTATAGTTCCAAATTTTAATACAAAAATTTTGAGAAGTATATAATGCAAGTCTGTTCAGCAAGAAAAAACTATAGAAATCGTACCCAATGCAACAGGTAATGCACCCAACAGACACCTCAAAAATCATGCAAATTAAACTAACAAATAAAAAAGAAATTGATCTAATTAACAATAGAATATACAATCCACGTAGTATGCTAAGCGAAAGTAATTAAGGCCAAGGGAGAAAATAATTAGTTTGTCATCAAGAATCAATTTAAATTGAAATGCCCATAAATTGGATCTCAAACTCATAAACAAAGCATGATATAGTATACAAAATGAAAGGTGGAAAAGTGCCTAGCAGCAGGTTAGCATTTATCGCCTTACAGTATGATTCTACGATATATAATTATAAATCACTAAATTACTACTACTGAAATAAATATAAATATAAGTATAAATATAATTTAAATTTAAATTTAAATTTATATATGCGGGACGGGATCGGGATGAGATTCACTTTTTTTTTCTTCAAATCCCATCGTGACCGGAATTTGCGAGATTTGTGTCCACCCCTAGTACAAACCCCAACATGCCCTAAGTCAGGATCCATACTTCTAACACAAAAGATTAAGTCATTGTGTAGGGCTTCATCTCCCTTATATTTTGGTTTGATTTTCACCTATTTTTCAATGTGGTAACTCTATCCACAAACCCAGGGGCGGCCCCAGGGTGGGGCGGGCGTAGGTGGCTGCCCCACCCTTCGATCCACGCCCCCCAGGGTTTGAAATTTTTTTTTATATATATATGGCAATGTTGTAATAAGTAAAACTATGATGAATATAGAATCAATTAGTCTACTATGCTTAGTTGGTTTGTGGGAAGGAAGGGAAGTAAAATGAGAACAATAGTTGTGGGTTCAATTCCCCTTAAATCCTTAATTTTTTAAAAAAATTCACCTCCCCCCCCCCCCAAAATCTTTTTTATTCTTTGTTTAATTTACACCCCACTTTCTATGTTTATACCCCTTTTTTAATTATATTCCCACTTCCCGTCTTCCCTATTTTATACAAATTATCTAGCTATAACTAATTAAACACCCTAAAATCGGTGAAATTAGCCTCTTTTTTAAAAAAAAACCCGCATCCCTCAAAAAAGCTTTTTTATTCTTTGTTCAACTTGAACATACTCTCTATGTTTCTACCCCCTTATTTAATTATATTCCCATTTCCCGAGCTCCCTATTATATACAAATTATCTAGTTGTAAACTAATTTAACCCCATAAAATTGGTGAAATTAGGATTAGATTATGAGAATAAATTTTGTGAAATTTTCATTAGAGTTTGTGATTTTGAGAATAAATTTTGTGTTTTAATTATTGTGTATGTGATTTTGAGAATGAGATTTATGAATTGAATTTGGGGTTTGTGAATTGAATTTGTGAAGCTTTATGCAATATTTGTATTTTCGTACCCTGCATATTCAAATCACAATTTTTATCATGTCTTTGGGGAACCAAAAGATATTATAAAGTTGATGAGCTTACAATCCTAGCTAAAATGCAAAAAAGCCTTGAATTTAGCATGATTGAATTTTTATAAGTTTATACTCCTAAATATGACAAATGTCAGAATATCCAATGAATGACGAGAAATCACTACCATAGCAACCAAGCAAATGTAAATCTATTTTTCTACAATCTACTGTTAAGTTCAAAGTCGTAGCTTAGGTAAACGAGTTTATTCAATGTCAATATCTCAATACACACTAGAAATTTTGCCCCACCTTTCGGAGGATCATGCGGTCGTCACTGCACAAACCCCAACAACTTAATACAATTAAAAATAGTTTGTATACCAACGGGTGACTTTCAAAGTTCATATTATTTTCGGTTTATGACTGATAGTTCATATTATTTGGGGTCTTTTCCTTTTTTCGATCAACGATTATTAAAATACATGATGCAGTTTTTTGATCTCATGATGCAGCATGCAGGGATTGATGTATGCAACTTTTATTGCACGTATTTTTTGAAAGAAACTTTTAAAAACGAAAGGAGAGGAAAAAAAAAAAAAGAGAGTAGTGGGGTCCAGAGCCGAAGAGGATTTCAAAAAATCATTTCCCAGTACCATTTCGTTTTTTATTTTTTTATCCTCACGGTTGCACTTGCACACTTGCTTGCACCATTACTCACACTGCGTCTCCTCCGAACTCGCAGCCTCTTCGCCGTCGCTTGTACGGCGGCGTTATCCAACTGTATCCGCGCGCCGTCCGAGCCAATTGCCTCTCTATTTTCCGTCTGGACCGCTTCCATTACCTTCCGCTCCGATTCAGCTTCCGAATTTATCACTCAACAGCTGCATTTCTTGATAATTTTTGTTGTCGAAGAGGTGTGTTTTGTTTTTTGCCTTCTGTGCGTTCGATGAAATGTGCTGATTCTGTTTTCGCAAATTTTTCTATGAAATGATCTCTGAAGATTGTGCCGCTACTTCAGATCTCGTTTACTTTTGATTTTGCTCTTTAATTTATCTGTTTGTGCGTTTTCCCCTCAACCGTGCAATGAGTTCAGGTGTTGGCAGTCTTATTCCCGTCCTTTCTAAGAGAATCTGAGCTGCTGCTCTGTTTTGGAAAGTGGAATGGAACTGAATTTAGTGAGAAATTCCAGATGCTTTGTGGTGCGGATCCTGCGACGGTCGAGACGCTTTTGCGATTGAGCTAATAGTGTGATTATCTGCTTTGATTGAGCTAGATGTTGTGGTTTTCTGCTGTCAAAGATGTCGGAATAGAGATTCTGTCGATTGTACTTCTTCATTTTCATCTGAAGGTTCATAGTTGAACTTCATATCATGTTATTCCCGTCCTTTATGGGAGCATCTGACAGCTAGAATTTGTTTGTTTGCCAAGAAGTACCAAAAGAATCTGAGCTACTTTTCATCATTTTTGGAATGCGGAATGAAACTGATTTTAGTGACAAATTTCAGATGCTTTTGAGATTGAGCTAGCTGTTTTGGTTTTCTGCTGTCAAAGATGTATAAATAGAGATTCAGTTAGATTGTAGTTGTTCATTTCCATCTGAAGGTTAAAAAATTGGCATTTTCTTGAGATAGTTTGTCTTCCAAAAAATCCGTTTATGAGTGCGTGATATGGTCTTCTGGATTGTTTTAGGGCACAAACAGACCGTTAATCAGTGTTATGTGGCTTAACTTCATTACTTTTGGCATTTCCCTGTCCAGGAATACACAATGATTGGATCCTTTCTTACCAGGGGACTAGTGTATGCTACTTGTTATCCTTCAAAATCACTTCGTATATATCTGGTTCATAGTCCGACTTCATTGCTGATTCTATATCTTAATCTTGTCCAGGATGATATTTGGCTATGCATATCCTGCTTACGAGTGCTTTAAAACCGTGGAGAAAAATAAGCCAGAGATCGAGCAGCTCCGCTTCTGGTGTCAGTATTGGTATGGTGCTGTACTGCTGTGGACATGAGTGTATCTAAAATCTAAATAGTTGGATTTTCTACTTGAAAATTTTACACACTATTTCTAAACTTTCAGGATTTTAATCGCTGTCTTGACAGTCTGTGAGAGAATAGGTGATACTTTTATTTCATGGTAGGTGATGATAAACCAATTGCTTGTTTTTGTACTAGTGCCCGAGTTTGAATTTTGACATCTTTGAGATTTTGTTGCTTTGAAGGGTTCCAATGTATAGTGAAGCTAAACTGGCATTCTACATATATCTTTGGTTCCCAAAAACAAAGGTATGTTCTGCGTTTCATTTGCAAATTACAATGCATGACTTTTCACTTAGCAACTCCTGTTTATTTCCGATTTTGAAAAAAAAAATTCATGTTGCTTCATTCTCAGGGTACAACATATGTGTATGCTTCGTTCTTTAAACCGTATGTTGCCAAGCATGAGACAGATATTGATCGCAACTTGATGGAGCTTAGGACTAGGGCTGGAGATATGGCTGTATTGTACTGTCAGAAGGCTGTGAGCTATGGTCAGACAAGAGTTTTTGATGTTTTACAGTACGTTGCTTCACAATCCACTCCAACTACAAGGCCTCCTCAGAATCAGGTAACTAACTCCTGATTGAATGAGGTTTTATAATTTTATTTTTCTATTTATATAATACTAGTACTCGGAATCTTGTTGAAAATCCTATCTCAAACTTTGAAAGTGAAAAGCAAACTTTAGATGAATGCCAACTGCTAAGGCATTCGACAGGCCAGATGCCACCTGATGTTCCTCATTTTTACTGCGAGCTTAATCTAGAATCTTTAAACTGAGATTTAGTTGAGCTTCATGTCATGTTAATTATGGATCCCGTGTTTATTGCCAAATTTGTTTTTGCAATGTTAACTATTCAAACTAATCTGACTGCAATGAACTTGCCCAGTGCTGATCATGATATGTACGTCAGCTTGGGAGGGACATGAGTTCATGCTATTTTGTTGGCAACATTATAGGTTTCAGAATTCAGAACTACTGTGTTGTTTTAACAATTTCTTTGTTTTAATATTTCAGACTAAACAGCAGGCCCCTGGAGCTGCTCGTCAACCTGCTAGCACGTCCAATGGCCAAGCACATAAGACAAAACAGCAGGTTGAAGAGCCTCCATCACCTGCTTCTAGCACTTCTTCTAGTCAGCAACAAAAGGAGATAGAACAGGAGCTCAGCTCCTCACCGGCTCCATCTGCGGCTGCTCCTGCTCCTCCACTTGTTCATAATTCACCAAGAAGATTGAAGTCGGCCCCTGCAAGCTCTACTCAATTGCCAACAAAGACTGTTCAGCAGTCTGATCCAGCCAGTTCCAACAACTCAGCAATAAAGAAGACGACATCAGAGCCACTCGATAAAGCTGATCAATCCGCTAAGGCTGTGGACGAAATGCAGACAGATTCAATGCCTTCACAACAGGATAAAGCAAACGTTGCCCCTACACCTCTGTTGGAAGAAGCAATCCGTTTCACACGTGCCCGGTTGAGGAAGGCCAGGTCTACATCAAAATAGGATGACATACAGGTTTGTTGGCAGACTTGAAGGCAGTGGGGAGACGAAAGTATCGAATAAGGCATTAGGGAAAAAAATGTCTGGGGGCGAGAAAAAGCACCAAATCTGGTTGAACGTGATGAGACGGAGAGCTTATAGCCTTATACAGTGATTTTGATTGTATATGTTTCTCCCTTTTCTGTTTCAATTCAAATTTCCTACTTGTAGTTGCCCCATGACTTTTGTGCAGACGGTTTGGATAACATTAGATAATATCATTGGCAATCTAACGAGCCCTTAACTTATTGAGCTAATGCCTTGAAAGAGGATTTTACTTTAATATATATATATACACACACACACAGTGATGACTGATGAATTCATATCTGGCGTTTTGAGATGCATCTGAATCCAGAAAACAAACATATAGCTGATATCCTGAAGCTGAAAACGAGCACCTTTTGAAATAAAAACTGTGTTTATTACCATATAGATAACCATACAGTGAACATAAGGCAGCCTAATTACAGCATCTGATAATCCGACACAGAACGAAATTGTTCCAGACATGACAGGCAAAGGCCCCTAGACATTCAAGAGTATAACCTAGAGAGCTTACATTTGGGCATGGGGTTCAGCTCCGCATATCTTAGTCCCACTAAGAATATATCCACCAAATGCACTCATCTGCATGCATGGGTGTGTTCTTGATGGAAGAACCTAATACATAATGATCAGGAAAATTTAGCACTTGGAAAATCTGAATGCAAAATGGGAGTAAAATTTAGTGCATTGTAAGAATTTTAGTACTAACCTGATATTCTCGAAGCCATGGTTCTGTAATTTGCAAGCCAACTGCCATCCTCTCAATCTTTAGATTATGCAAGCAGGTTGCAAGAGGCTGGCAGGAGGTGAAAATCTATTGTCAAATCTTAAGAACAAATTACAATTTCATGTCTATTTTAACTAGAAAAGTCAAACCTGAAGATATTGGTGATAAATAGCAAAAGACGCCGAAGATGACAAAAGTGGAAGTAGCTTTTGCACTAGAGTCCATGGATCAAGCGCTGGAGCAGCAATTATTAAGCTGAACAATAGTTTAAACTAAACAATGAGATGATCAAAACAGTTCAGAAACTACATATTTTTATCAGGATGGAATTGTCGAAGTACCTAGAAAAGCCCCTTTCTCTCCATAATTTGATAAGCTCTTCAGAAGCTTTCTCCCCAGCTTTGGATGATTTGCAAGCTTTAGGGACAGCGGATCTATCCATGTCAGCAACAATCTCTGATGTCACAGAGCTTAGAACGTGTTCTTTTGTATTGACTGGATGGTTGATTGAATCACCGGAACTTGGTTGTTCCTGCAGAAGCAAAGTTTAGTAGATGAGGAGGTGAGGATTGGATTACATTACAATTTAATAACAAACACACAATACTTTATTATCTCCTGATGCATTGATTATGCTTTTCGCTTCAACAACTTGTTCAGAGGTTCCACTTTGGGCTGGACAGAGGTCACCTAGAGAACACTTAACTATCCTGAAGAAAGATACAAGAATGAGAAGCTTTGAGATGTATTGTTGAGAAAATCAAAAGGCTGCTGAAGATATGCAGAGTAACCGCCTGAAAGGGGATTATCTTTAAGCATGTGTGAGCTGTAGCATCAAACCTTTTGCATGTTTCATCACTAAAGTTGAATATTTTCACTATATCCATACGATATCCTGTTGCTCCCAAGTATGTATTGCAAATGTACCCTGAACCTGTAATGCTTCATTACATTAGTTGCAGTAAGAATAGGATTCACATCCTCCAAACAAACACAAAATGCTACATGTTAAAAATCACGGAATACATATGGATCATAGGGCAATTATATAGCACGTCTAAGCAGTAAAATCACCAAGAATGCCATTCCACCAGTATTTGAACAAAAGGATTGACAGGTACCTCCCAGACGCTCTGCAACAGCCCCTGTAATCAACCCACCAACCATATCTACCAGAAGGATGTCTGAGTTAGATGTAACATGAGCCAGTGAAAGTAGAAGAGACAAAGTATCCAATCGCAAGAACCTGAAAATGACCACAGACAATGTTAGTGTATACTTTTTATTTCCTTTTTCTGTTTCCTACTAGAAAAAGATGTTAACGTGCAGGCGACATGAAAAGAATGAATACAAAGTTTTCACAGGGAAAAAGAGTTGAAAACAAATGCCAAGAAGTAAATGACATTACCCAGTCCTGTCAGGATGTTTCTTGAAGCATGCTTCGCATATACTGGAAGAGATCATAGGATAAGAAAAGAAATGAATAAGTCAATATTTGAATAGGCTCATGAATAAAAACAATGACATAGAAGCTTCAGCATTTACCTACGTGCAGAAGGACGCCTTAAAAGTACTCTAGGTGCGTATTTCTTTTGCTTGCGAAGCCTATACTTTTCCTGTTGACAGATGTGATTCATTACAGATTTACAGATCTCCCAAGACAAAACTCAGTAACAAAGCAATGTATGAATCACCTGGGAGAAAGCTGTTTTGTTCTCAAAAGTGGCACTATTAGCAATCAAAGCTTCAACTATTTGATCCCCTTTTGCGCCTTCTCTAAACCACATAACTCAAAGTCAGATCCTCGGGGATTTACTTCAGATGTAAGTATCTCATTTGGATTCTAGCATACTTAAAAGACCAACAACACTGACCTTCGCATTGCATCGATGTCTTCCCCAGTGAGACTTTGAGCAGTATTATTATCAACTAGACCTCGGTTATCCCTCCTCTCTTCCTCCATGTTATTACTTTCCTTCTCTTGCACATCATTCCCTGAAAAAGGAATCAAAATAGAATGTAAAATCAAAGGCACTTTCAAGAGAGAATACAATCAACTGCTTACCAATTATCAGCACTAACAAAAATCAAAGTACATATTGTCAAGATCCTAACCCTCCGCATTCTGAAGCATCCGAAGCAAATATGGACCGTCTTTTCCATTTTCCACCTGAAACACTGAGCCAAAGGGAGCCCCAATCAATGGCTGTAACAAGATATTTTCCTTTCCCAGCTTCAAATTCCTGAAATTCCATCATATGCCTTTCAAACATATAAACAAAAAGCAAGATTCATACAAAAAATAAAAAGGTAAAATGACATGATAATAGCTGACACAATTAGAATGTATTATCTTACGCAGCTGCAGAAAGCCGAGCAAAAACAAGGCGGTCACCGTCGTTAATGTCTAGCAAGACACTGCAACCTTCCCAGGTCACTCTATCATTTTGATGGGAGCTCTCAGTTGAAGACATTAAAAAACCTGATCAATTTGATGCTTGTTTCAGGAAAACAAATACAGAATTGGAATTGATAGACTCAGTTGCACTATCAACACAAGTTATATACACATTAGAGTCTACAATTCATATAAGTGTACATCTAAGACAAACCAAAACAACAATCTGAACTCCTTGCTGCAATAAACCCTAATTGAGCCAATCAATTAAAGTCACAACATCGATGAGAGAGACATGAAATGGAAGAACTAACCGGCAAATAGAACAAGACGAAATTAATCGACGGTGAGGAGCGAGGAGAGTACAGGACTACGTTGGAGGCAAATTTGAAGGTTAATGGACTGCAATCTGAAATTTCCGAGGAGGGAGACAAGTCAGACAACTAAAAGAGTACAGGTTTTTTTGAGTTCGGATTAGGCGCTTTCGGCGAGATAGTCAGTATCTGACAAACTGAATACATGTGGGCTCGATTGGGCTATAATTTCTAGAAAGCCCAATGGGCTGTTTTTGGCCTTCATTTCATCTACTTAATTGAAAATGATCCATTATATCACTCTTCCTGCTCTCAGATTGATCGAGAATGATGCATATATATATATAAGAATACAAACCTTGGATTTTTGCACAAGGAAAGACTAAAGAGGTACAGGTAGCTAGGTAAGGATCGAATCTGCAACCTCCTTACCACCTCCTTGCTCCACACCACTAGACTGCTCTGACTGGACTACGTACACTTTTTTTCTTATTTCTAATTTACCCTTCTTTGTTTCTCTATTTCGAGGGGAATGAGTCTTTTTTGAATATGTCATTCTGTCATGAGTGGAAAAAAATAAAAGACAACAAAAAACTTGTCTAGCTTAGTTAGTAAAAGGAGGGAGGGAAATTAAAGTTATCATTTACCAAGAGGTCAGGGGTTCAAATCTCATTCTTTTAACTATTCCGGAATGGTTCACGGGAAATGACTTGCGAGTAGTACCCAAAAGGTCCCAAGTTCGAACCCCGGATATGGCCGCTCTTTATTTACAAATTCAAGGAAAAAATAAAAGACAGTTTGACGATTATCCGTAGATAGTACAATATATTTTTTTCGCTCTTACACATAACAATAGTATATAAGAATGCACCATTATTGAAAAGTGGACGATTATAACTTTATACTATTTTGCACCCCTTAAAATTTTTAATATTTAAACATATTTATTAAAATTGTACATTTTAATATAAATTATGCACATATATACACTATTGTTACACTTTTCAATGTGTTCAGCCTAGGGTTTCGATCATTGAATAACTCACAACAAACTCAAACAAGTGAAATGAAAAACGAACAAGAAAGAACACACAAGACTTTGTTTACGCGGTTCGATTTCCCAACATCTGCGGAACCTCAGGAGGGGAGGTCCACCCAATCTACCACGCATCCAAAGGTTACAGTGTAAACAAAGTCTTGTGTGTTCTTTCTTGTTCGTTTTTCATTTCGCTTGTTTGAGTTTGTTGTGAGTTATTTGATGATTGAAACCCTAGGTCGAACAAATTGGTATCAGAGCAAAGTTTAGCCTTCTTTCGGTTTCGAAAAAGGGTTGACCTTGCTTGATCCTTTGAGCTTCCGCTGGATCTAGGGTTTACTGTCATTGTGTAGCTTCCTTTGTGTTTTCAGTAACAAGAAAATCCCCAAAATATCTTTGTTTATCCTTGAATCCACTAGATCTAGCCTTCCTGTGTTTGAATCCTCTTATTGAGTTAAGTTCTAACTTCTTGTGTGTTTATCTATGGCGGAAAACAATGTGAGGATGAAGCCCTTCGATGGGACTATTGACTTTGCCATGTGGCAAGTCAAAATGAAGGATGTGTTGATCAAAGAGAAGTGCTCCGGCAGTGACTGAGGTTTACCCTGAAGGCACTTCTGAAAGTTCCTAGTTAGAAATGGATGAGCAAGCTAATTCAGAAATTATGATAAGGTTAGCTGACGACGTGGCTCGTCGGGTGGTGAGCAAAGCTTCTGCTAAATCTCCCTGTGATGCTCTTGAAACTCTTTATTTGACAAAGTCTATGCCTAGAAAGATTTCTCTGTTGTGTCGTTTGTTCACTTTTAAAATGGGTGCTAACCTGTCATTAAATGAAAACTTGGACAAATTTCTTATACTTACTCAAGAGCTTGAAAGATGTGATGATTAGGTTAAAGATACTCATCAAGCTGTTATGTTATTGAACTCTCTGCCTTCACAGATTGACACTTTTAAGGATGTGATTCAATTCAGTAATGATGATTTGAGTAAAGAAAAAATTATTGAGTCTATCATTGAAAAGAATGAGATTATGAAAGTGTTCAAAACCAAAAATGAGAAGAAAACTGATAACAAACCTGAGGCTCTCATTACTAAGGCTAAGAGTAAGAACAATAACAAGAAGTCTAAGAAGAAAGATAAAGAAAAGGATGAGTCTAATTCTTCTGGAGAAGGTAACAGTAATAGAAATTCCCATTATTGTGACAAACCTGGGCATTTCATTAAAGATTGTTATAAAAAGAAAAAGGCTGATGAAAACAAGAAGAAAAGGAAACTGCTGCTATGCTTGAACAACAAACTGATTATTCTCATCAATTGCTTGTATGTTCCTCTGATGTGCCTTCTAATACTTGGATTTTAGACTATGGTTGCACCATTCATGCTACTCCTGATAGATCTATGTTTAATTCTTTTTCTGAGTGTGATGGTGGTGATGTTTTGCTTGGTGATAACACTGCATTGTCTATTAAGGGTGTTGGAAATGTGCCTATTAGAATGTTTGATGGGAAAGTCAGGGTTCTCCAAAAGGTCAGGTGGGTGCCTGACCTTAAGAGAAATTTGATGTCTGAGTCTGTTTTGAATGATTCCAAGTATCACATTAACACTTGCAGTGGTATTAAGGAAGTCTCTAAAAATGGGACTATACTTATACGCAGTGTTAAGAAGGGATGACTATACTATGTTATAGAGACTCCTGAACTGAACTGTACCACTGTCAAGGATGGTGTGGCACTTGATCATACCAAACTTTGGCACTCTAGACTTGGTCATATTGGCATTAATGGTTTGAATCGTCTGTTTAAATCTGGCATGATTAATTCTAAACATGTTAATATGAAATTATGTGAGGGTTGCATTTATGGTAAGAAATCTAAGCATGTTTTTCCTAAGTCTTCTTATGTTGCAAAGAAACCTCTAGAGTATGTGCATTCTGATTTGTGGGGTCCTGCTCAGATTGATACTATAGGAGGTAGAAAATATTTTAGATCTTTTATAGATCATTACTCTACAAAAGTGTGGGTTTATTTGCTTAAATAAAAAACTGAAGCTTTTGATGTGTTTAAGACTTGGAAATTGCTTGTTGAAAATGAATCTGATCATAAGCTGAAATGTTTAAGAACTGACAATGGTTTAGAATGGGTGATGATATCTTCACCGCTAATTTTTACTATTTCCACCGCTAATCACCGCACAGGTGTGCGGTGGTCTTAATCCACCGCATAGGTATGCGGTGGGTTATGGCGACGGTTTTGGACCGTTATGGCGACGGTTTTGGACCGTTATGGCAACGGTTTTGACTGTTATAGCGACGGTTCAAACCCACCGTATACCTATGCGGTGGGTTATAGCGACGGTTTTGGACCGTTATGGCGACGATTTTAGACCTGTATACTTCTCGACCCACCGCAATACTTTGCGGTGACCCACCGCATAGGTATGCGGTGGGATCGTTGACTGTCATTAAACCCACCGCATACCTATGCGGTGATTAGCGGTGGAAATAGTAAAAATTAGCGGTGGAGATAACGTTTCCGGTTTAGAATTCTGTAATCATGAATTTGATGATTTCTGTAAGCATCATGGTATTAAAAGGCATTTCTCAGTTCATGGCACACCTCATCAAAATGTCATAGCTGAGAGAATGAACATGACCTTGCTTGAGAAAGCAAGGTGCATGTTATTCAGTGCTGGGATGAAACCTTACTTATGGGGTGAGGCTGTCAACACAACTGCTTACCTCATAAATATGTGCCCTTCTTCTGTTGTGGGGTTTAAGACCCCACAAGAGATGTGGTCTGGGAAAAAGCCTGACTTGACATACCTTAGGCCCTTTGAATGCACTGCCTTCACACATGTGTCTCCCGGCAAGTTGCAACCAAGGGCCCAAAAGACAGTCATGCTAGGATATCCCGAGGGCACTAAGGGTTATAAGTTGTTACTGATACAACCTCGTGGTTTTAAAGTAATAACTTCAAGAAATGTGACTTTTCATGAAGATGCTTACCATTATAAAGCTGAGCTGACAAAATCTGATGAGCATGCAGGTACCCCTAAAGCAGTTGAGGATGAGCTTACATTCTTCTTACCTCATGAAGCCATTCAACCTCACAATGATGAGAAAGAGCCCTTCTATGAAGATGACTGCTCTCATGGTGGGGAGCATGAGCCCGAGCTTCCTTCAAACCAAGATGAAGGTCATTCAAATGACCACAATGATTAAGAAGATCACCCTGATGATCTAAATGAAGGGCATTCACCCCACCAATTTGGTGGGGACTTAAGTTCATCTTCCTCTCTATCTAACTCTCAGTCTGGAGAGTCCTCTGTGAATGATACTTCTGTGCATAATCATGATCTCAATAATTATCAGCTCACTAGAGATAGAGAGTCTAGAGCAATTAAACCTAACAGATGGTATATTAATTTTGCTGAATTGAAAGATGTTGATTTGGTGGAGTTTGTCTTCATTTCCGCTAAAATTGTTTGATCCTATACTCCTAAGACTTTTGATCAAGCTTTAAAAAATTCAAACTCTAAGTATTGGTTGAAAGCTATGCAAGATGAGTTACAATCTATGCTTGTTAACAAAACTTGGGTGTTGGTTCCTAAACCTAAAAATGTCAGGATTATAGATTGTAAATGGATCTACAAGTTAAAAGAAAATGTGAAACCTAATGAACCCCCTAGATACAAAGCTAGACTAGTGGCTAAGGGTTTTACTCAGAAAGAGGGAATTGATTACAATGACATCTTTGCACCCGGGGTTAAGTAAAAAACATTAAGGTTAATGCTTGCTGTTGCCATTGTGCATGACTGGGATTTGGAACAGATGGATGTAAAAACTGCTTTTCTTCATGGTGACTTGCATGAAATCATTTACATGAGACAACCAAAAGGATTTGTTGATGCTAAGAAACCTGATCATGCGTGTCTTCTTAAGAAATCTATATATGGTTTAAAGCAAAGTCCTAGGCAATGGAACTTGAAATTTGATTCATGCATGATGAAACTTTGGTTTTCTGAGAAGTAGTTATGACACTTGCTTGTACTTTAAAGGTGTTAAGTCTAAGTCTCCTTTGTATGTGCTTCTATATATTGATGACATTCTTATCATGTGCAATTCTAAAGTTCTTATTACTGTTGTAAAAAAGAGACTTGAAACTGCATTTTGATATAAAAGATTTAGGAGCTGCAAAAAGAATACTTGGTATAAATATCACTAGACATAGGAAAAAGAAACTCATGTGGCTATCTCAAGGTGGTTATATTCAGGAGGTTCTTGATAAATTCAACATGAATTTCTCAAAACCCACTAGTATTCCCTTAGGAGAGCATTTAGACTTAACTAAAAAGCATTGTCCCACTGAAACTGCTGAAAAAGAAAATATGTCTAAAATTCCCTATGATGTTGTTGTTGGGTCATGATGACTAGGGGCTCTGTAGGGAGGGGGATTCTGATGCTGGTGCTGGCGATAGTAGCTCTAGTTCTGGTTCTGATGTTGTCATGAGTACTGTCCCCTCGCATACCTTACCTCTTCGTGGGTTTCTCCTTGGTGTACTTGATCGACGTGTGGGCACACAATAGTGTAATGCCTCACAGACCCACATTTAAAACAAGGTTTATCTTTAGAGAGGAATTTTACCTGTTTGGTGAGACGGCGTACCTGATCATTCTGGAATTGCTCCCTGACGTCTGGATCAATTTCCTTGGGTGACACATACAACGACATAGATGGAGCAGACCTTTCATACCTTTCTTCGGAAGCGGCCGCAGAAGTCCCATATGTATTGTCGTAGTTGGCCAGTGTCTCAAATACCTCCCATGCTCGGCGTGGAGTGTATCCAACATACCCTTAGACTGTGTAGTTGTTGATCCGGTCTTTAGTAAGTGCATCCAGGCAGTTGAAGATGATCTTTTGGATGACGCAGGGTGGCTGTCCATGCGTAGGACAGGATTTCAGAAGCCTCTTGTAGTGCTCCCAGACTTGTGCTAATGGTTTTCCTGGCTTTTGTCTGAAAGTCGTGATTTGTTGTTTGAGGGCAGCTGTCTTTGCAGGAGGAAAGAACTTGTTAAGGAACAGGTCCTGTAGTTCGTTCCAAGTGCGAATTGACTTTGCAGGCAATCCTTCTAGCCACTGTTGTGCTATTCCTGCAAGGGACCAACGAAAAGCCTTTAGTTTTAGATACTCTAAATTAGCACCATCTGCTATAGCTTCACATAAATCTATGAAAGTGGTGACATGCTCTAAAGGACATTCATTGATTCTTCCCTTAAATTGACTCCTCCTAATTTCAGTAATAAAAGAAGGACGAATTTCAAAACTAACAGGGGGAAGAACGATTGGTGATTCTGGAACTTCCAGAGTAGGATGCAGATACTCCTTTACGTTGGCTGGGATATGCCTTATCTGCTCCTCAAGTTCCCTTCTTGCATTGATCTCGCGATCTACCCTTGCCTCCCACCGTTGGTGATTCTGTGCATATTCCGCCTCTCGTCGGGCGTGTTCAGCTTCTCTGGTGGTGAATGCCTCAATTTGTTGGCGGAGTTGCTCAAGCTCCTGTGCAGGTGTGAGCTGGACCGCGTTCTCGTTCTTGAGATTCGACATGAGTCTTTTCCTTAGCCTTTGCTGAAGATGGAAAAAGCGTTCTGGCTCGAGAATAGGGTCTATGGGTGTGCGATCAGTTCTTCACATGCACCTGAAAAATAAAAACAGAAATAAAAAAGTAAAAAGGAACTAAAAAGTAAAAACAAATATAAAGAAAAGAAATAGAACAAAAAAGGGCGCGATTGATGGCTTCCCCGGCAACGGCGCCAATATGTTGTTGCAGGAGGATGGTCAAGTATGAAATATAAATAAAATATAAAGCAAACTGTCTCCCTATCTCAGCAAAAAAATACAAGACTTCCTCCCGTTGTAGTAGAAGGCAGTCAGGATCGATCCACGAGGAAGCGTGTCAGCGCCCGCCTTTTCAGTTCCAGAAACAATGCAAATTCGACCAGAAGAGTCCTCGACTTCGAGTAAAGTACTCGAATTCGACCACCCTGTCGACTA
This sequence comes from Persicaria maculosa, assembly GCA_963922045.1. NCBI lineage: Eukaryota > Viridiplantae > Streptophyta > Magnoliopsida > Caryophyllales > Polygonaceae > Persicaria > Persicaria maculosa. Next base: position 27,322,911 of record OY998259.1, on the reverse strand, counting down.
AAACAGAAAGCAGAAACAAGCAGAAAACGAAAACAAAAGCGAACTGGTCGATCTCGACCAAACAACTCGACGTCGACCAAAAACAGTCGATCTCGACAAAACCTTCCTCGACGTCGACCAACCTTCCTCGACGTCGACCAAAAGTGCTCGATTTCGAGTAACACAGCAACTAAAAATTGTAACTTTTCGCAAGACAAAACACGAAACTTGATGAAATAAATCAATAAACTAAAGACTTCTGAGATCAGGGTTTCAACACCCCAACGATAACCATGTAAAATAACACATAAATGCATAAAAGATCATGCTTTTCATCAAATAACTCTCATTATTAACAAATAGGACGACAGAGGCTTTCGCATTAACCCTAATTATTACTAACCCTTTTTCACATAATTAATACAAGTTGCATTAAGATCACTTTCGCTTCAATAACACAAATTAGGATCACCTTCAACTTTCGCAAAAGAATCATGCTCATAGGGATAGAAGACAAATTGCATCAAAAGATTGTACCTTTACTGCATCACCTTACATGGCTACCGTCGGGCTCACCCCGAACCAAGAAGTTGGGTGACTACTCGCTCTTCATCATTAAGAAAGACATCAATAATAAAAAGGAACTAAATTGCATTAAATAAAATAAAAGAAAGCTTGCAACCGATCGAAGCCAAATCCGCTCTCAACTCTCTTGCTCCTCCTCGCCACAAGCTCTGTCTCTCTATCTCTCTATGTAACTCATTGTAACTTTAATTGAATTGGAATAAGATTCAGCCCCTAAGGCTTTATTTATAGGCTTCATTCCCTAGCTAATTTAGGAAAGAAATATCTATCTATATCTAAACTTTCTATCTAATAACATTAAGATTGAACTTGGAAATAAATAATTATATCTAAAGAGAAACTAGGACTAAAGTGGATAAATCTTCCTTCTCTTGATAGAACTTGACTTGACTTGATAGAATATCTCGAATCTTGGCTTGCAAGTAACTCACAATGCTCGGATTTCTCCTCGATCTCGACTCGGACAGCTTCTGGAATGTCCTCGTGATGGAGGGAAAACCTGTCGTTGATCCCGTCAAAGTAAACTCAAACCTATAACTAGTATAGCAATAAGTAAGAGGTCGATCCCACAGGGAAATTCGCTATTCAAGCGTGATTCAAGTGCCAATTAAGTAACCAAAGAGGGGGGGGGGGTTTGAGTGTAAAAGACCCGCCTTTAATCAAAGCGGATTGAAGCAAACAAAAGTAAATAATTGTAATTCAGACAATTAGGAGAAGCAATTCTACATACAATTTTCCACTTTATTTGGTTTGAAGCGATCCTTGTAACTTCTTCTCGTCCTATTAAGTTTCCTATGAATGCCCTTGTCCCGACCTAATATAGTTACTAGTCCAATCAGTCCTAGAAAACCTTATCAATCGAACAGTCACTAAAGAAGGAATTAACCCAATTGATAACTTTAAGTTCAGAGATTAGCCAAGGTATTTGCAGTCCCTAAAGAGGGATTTAACAACACATCCAACTTCCTACTTGTTCAATTAGTTCAATCAGCCCTAAAGGAACAAGTTTGCTACTTAGATTAAGGTTCACAATCAAGAATCTACAAAACCTTAGCAATTGAATTGATCTAACAAGTTGTCCAGACAAGATAGAACAAAACAATAAACAATCAAGCACGAAGAAGTTGAAGCATTCAAATATAGGAAACAAGGAACGAGAATTAGAAACTCACAATCAATCCAAATAAAGCTTCAAATTGCAGGCAGAATAGATGAGTTTAGTTCCTCATGGAAGACATCGCTCAAATCTCTCAAGTGTCTGATCAACGTAAGAATAGAATAGAACTATAGAAGTGCTGGAAAAATAACTAAATTCGGCCTTATATATGACCCAAGTCGGCCACCAAAAATATCCAACACAAACTAGGTTTTCGTAACCAAAACGACGCGCAGACGTCAAATGTTGCGGCCGCGGCATATGCTGCGCCCGCAGCATCGGCTTCTTCCAAACCCCGCAGCAATTGATTGGCCGCGGCCGCGGCATACATGCTGCGGCCGCAGCCAGGGGCCTTTCACGGAAAATATATCTCGAATTTGCTCTTCTTGTCAACAGGAAAGTTGTAGTTCTCTGAAAGAGCTTTCCAACGCATGGTTATAATAGTCAATCGAACAACTGAGGCCTCCAGAAAGTGCAAAATAAGTTCAGCATGTCTGGCGACAACTTCTGCAGACATGTTCTTCGTTTAGGTCCGCTTCTTCTTCTCATGACCTCTTTAGATCTTCATGTAAGCTTCTCCGATCAACTATACATTCTCATCTAATGCGTCATCAACCCATGCCTCATCCTCGGATCCACAGTTACCTGAAATAATCAATAAAAGTGTGTAGATTCCGACTCCACTAACGTAGAGAGCAAATATGCAAATTGTACTTAATCCATCCATGAAATGCATCTTAACTAAGCTAAATGCAACCTATTATGCCTACCTAAATGCCTGCTATCAAACTCCCCCACACTTAACCTTTGCTTGTCCTCAAGCAATGATAGAATGAACATGAATCAACGCATCCCACAGGAAATCCCTTCAAGTTTCAACCTCATCAAAAAGCAACATCATAGCAAGTGAAAACATAAGTCAAGTAAACAAACGCCATAGCATGTATTCCAGTGATGAAAGCTTAGAAGTAGACATCATCCAACCTCACCAGAAATATGTGTTTCACTCATGTGTTTGGGCTTTAAGGTACAACTCTCAACTCAATCCAAAATGCACTAAACTCATAGACATTGACCACCATATCACTAAATTTCTACCGAAATGTCATTACTTGCGGGACACAATAAAGACAACTAAATAAAATGTGACACTTTTTTTTCTTTTCTTTTGTTTTATTTTCCTTTTTTTTTCTTTTTTCTTGTCTTGGTGCTTTCTTTACGCGAGGCGCAAACATGGGTGTCATGAATGGCCCCGGTCTATCAACACCTCAACCTACTAATATGAAGTCCACTTGAACATCTTTTTACGCAAGTTGCAAACATGGGTGTCATGAATGAACCTGATTACTCAATGATCAAGCTTCCTTTCCCAGTGGATATTTTTCAACATCTTTTTGCGTGAATCATACCCATGGGTGTCATGCATAGATCCGGTTACTAAGTGCATCAACCATTGCCACCTTATTCACTAATTATGCATAAATTCATACAAAAGACTCAAAATATAAACATAAACTCCGCAAGCAACAAACATGTGACTCGGTCTTTCAAAATAGATACTGCAGTCAATGCCAAGAGGTAGCAACACAAGGAGAGTAATTCACACAATTGAGCAAAAGAATTCAAATAAGGCCAAACATTCTCACAGGGTTATGTTTGAGGACTTCAATCATACTTTAGCTCAGTCATACATGCTCAATTATATTTGCTAGCTCATGTTCCACAAAAATCAAATAAAGACAAAATCAAAACATCCAAAACTCCATGAGATTTTTTATGAACATGCTTGAAATTTAAATTAGAGGACAAACTAAGCCAGATGGGTATTTGAATAACACATAACATATGTATGCAATGCATGATTATTTTTGGATTTTTGGATTTTTTTAATACGAAAATAAACAAAAATTAATAAAAATGATTACAGAAATTAAACATGATGCAGAAATTTAAATATGATCTCCTATATGCATCTATATAGAGAATTCCTCTCCCCCACACTTAAAGTTTTCATTGTCCTCAATGAAACAATAAAGACAACAAAAGTAAATCAAATATAATTAGGGTGAAGGAAAAGAAAAAGGAAAAAGAAAGAAAGACTTGCCTCGGGTTGCCTCCCGAGAAGCGCCTTTGTTTCAAGTCGTTGGCTCGACGTAATGACCCTTGATTAGCCTAGGTTCCTCCACCAGGGTCACCTACACCTGTCATTTCATTGACAAATGCAGGCACCCTTGGAAGGTGTAGCTTTCTGTTCCAACATTCATCCATTACCCTTAGCTTCTCTCCTTGAGCTATGCCTGGGGTCACAAAAGGTTTCAATTTGTTAGGGGACTCAAATTTCCATAAACTATTTTCCTTAGGTGTTTCTAATAAATCACGAAAATTGTTGTTGCGATCAATATAGTTAGCAATAGGCATATCTAAAGAATTTTCAGGAGAAAGCTTAGCATGATTAAAGAGAGAGAATTCTATCTTTCTTCCATCAAACTCCATAGTCAATAAACCCTCACAACAATCAATTTTCGTTTTTTTTTTGCAGTTTTCAGGAATGGTCTTCCTAGTATAATGGGTGTTTCTGGGGCTCCCTGCTCCATATCTAAAACAAAAAAATCAACAGGGAAAAACAAATCATCTACCATAACCAAAACATCTTCAACAACGCCTCTTGGCCTGATTTGTGATCGATCAGCAAGTTGCACTGTAACCCCAGTCTCAGTCAGAACACCCAAACCCAAAGACATGCACATGTTGTAGGAAATAACATTAACTGAGGCTCCTAGATCAAGCATGGCTTGTTTGAATCTAGTATTCCCAATTGCACATGGAATTGTAAACATACCTGGGTCTCCACATTTTTCAGGCAATTTTCTTTGCAACATAGCAGAGACATTTTCATTCAAGCTTACCTTTTCCTTCTTTTTCAATCTTTGCTTCTTCTTGATGGTGCACAATTCCTTCAAAAATTTAGCATATCTAGGAATGCTCTTAATCAATTTGAGTAAAGGAATATTTACCTCGCACTTGCTGAATGTCTCAAAGATCTCCTTATCGTTCTCATACCTTCGTGTATCCTTCAGGGCTTCCGAAAATGGTGGAACCGGCTTTGGAGTCTCCATAGGTAAGGAGGGAGAAGGAGGAGAAGAAGGAGGAGGAAGAGGAGAAGAAGAAGAAGAAGAAGAAGAAGAAGAAGAAGAAGAAGGGGAGAAAGACGGAAAATACGTACCTGGCACCGACGGATCGGCGAGGGCACTGGCGGCGGGCGCGGCGTATGGCTGCGGGCGCATCATGTTTGATTGGCCGCAGCCGTGGCATGGTTGCTGCGGCCGCAGCACCGTATTGCCTCCGTCTTCTTCGTTCATTACTTTCCTATCTTCGTCCATGATTCCCTCATCGTCCTTTTGAGTCGTGACAATCAGTTCCTTGCCACTTCTAAGCATTATTGCACTGACATTCTCCCTAGGATTCTCAATCGTTTACGATGGGAGCTTTCCTGAGTCATTTGCCTTTTTTGCGCTTAGCAGTTGAATGATTTGACTCATCTAGTTCTCCAAGTTCTTAGATCGTTCACCTTGGTCCAAGACTGCCCGTGCGAGGGTCTTAGTGCACGTCTCTAAGTTCTTTGTGCGTTCAGCCTAGTTCATGACGAATTGTGTGAGGGCTTGTAGTGGATTTCCATCAGGTGCACTTGCCTGAGGCTGTCTTCCTTGACAAAGGTCAAACTGTTGTTGTGGCCTCACCTAATGCCCTCCTTGCTGATTGAAGGGTTCTTGGTAGTTGCCATAACCATAGCCCTGTTGATAGCCTCCATTGTAGTAATTATTGTTGAAGTACCCAGAATTACCAAAGTCGCCCTGCCTAGGCCTTTGTGGAGCAAAATTCCCAATTGCATTCAACTCAACGCTAGGTTCTTGCGAAGTTGAGTACATATCCATAGGGTGGAATGGATCATTGTAGGATTCACATGCTTTCAACTGCTGAGATGCTCTGTCAATTACCAGCTTCTTGATCATCTCTTTCATTTCTGCCATATCAGTCTGTAATGCAGCCACTGGGGCATCAATAGCAAATACACCTCTAGCACGAGTGCTCTTGTTGAACTGCCTAGAGCCCTCAGAAAGCTCCTTAAACACTTCCCAAGCTGCAGCAGGCGTCTTATTCAGCATGTTTCCCCCACAACAGGAATTCACTATTTTGCGCTCTCCATCAGTAAGCCCATTGAATAAGAAGAGAACCAGATCCTTCTGAGAGTACCCATGGCATGGGTAGCTAGCGCAGAGTTTCTTGAAACGCTCAAAGTACTCATGAATGGACTCCGTCGCATACTGCTCAATGCTGCTGATTGACCTTTTTAAGGCATTGAGCTTTTTATCAGGGAAGTACATCTCTAGGAAGACTCTCTTCATCTCAGCCCAAGTAGTAATAGATCCAGGTGGTAGATAGAAGAACCACTCATTAGCATCATCCTTCAAAGAGAAGGGAAAAGCTCTCAGCTTGATTTGCTCTGCAGTGACATTCTCCGGTTTCATCCCAACTACCACAGTATGGAACTCAGACAGATGCTTGTAGGGGTCCTCCCCACTCAACCCATGGAACTTGGGTAATAGATGAATTACCCCAGATTTCAGCTCAAAGTTTACTCCTTCCCCAAGTGCAGGGAACTGGATTGCTAAGGGTTGTTGTGCCAGATCAGGAGCAGTAAGCTCCTTTAGAGTACGATTCGCATCGTTAGCCATTTCTGCAATGCTTTCTACAACGAAGAATTAGTAGCACGGCTATGGACCATATAAGACGGTCCACACCAAGATCAACACTAAAAACACACAAGAATTAATAAATTTCCCCGACAACGGCGCCAAATTTGACGGAGGGAAAACCTGTCGTTGATCCCGTCAAAGTAAACTCAAACCTATAACTAGTATAGCAATAAGTAAGAGGTCGATCCCACAGGGAAATTCGCTATTCAAGCGTGATTCAAGTGCCAATTAAGTAACAAAAGAGGGGGGGTTTGAGTGTAAAAGATCCGCCTTTAATCAAAGCGGATTGAAACAAACAAAAGTAAATAATTGTAATTCAGACAATTAGGAGAAGCAATTCTACATACAATTTTCCACTTTATTTGGTTTGAAGCGATCCTTGTAACTTCTTCTCGTCCTATTAAGTTTCCTATGACTGCCCTTGTCCCGACCTAATATAGTTACTAGTCCAATCAGTCCTAGAAAACCTTATCAATCGAACAGTCACTAAAGAAGGATTTAACCCAATTGATAGCTTTAAGTTCAGAGATTAGCCAAGGTATTTGCAGTCCCTAAAGAGGGATTTAACAACACATCCAACTTCCTACTTGTTCAATTAGTTCAATCAGCCCTAAAGGAACAAGTTTGCTACTTAGGTTAAGGTTCACAATCAAGAATCTACAAAACCTTAGCAATTGAATTGATCTAACAAGTTGGCCAGACAAGATAGAACAAAACAATAAACAATCAAGCACGAAGAAATTGAAGCATTCAAATATAGGAAACAAGGAACGAGAATTAAAAACTCACAATCAATTTAAATAAAGCTTCAAATTGCAGGCAGAATAGATGAGTTTAGTTCCTCATGGAAGACATCGCTCAAATCTTTCAAGTGTCTGATCAACGTAAGAATAGAATAGAAGTGCTGAAAAAATAACTAAATTCGGCCTTATATATGACCCAAGTCGGCCACCAAAAATATCCAAAACAAACTAGGTTTTCGTAACCAAAACGACGCGCAAACGTCAAATGCTGCGCCCGCAGCATCGGCTTCTTCCAAACCCCGCAGCAATTGATTGGCCGCGGCATACATGCTGCGGCCGCAGCCAGGGGCCTTTCACGGTAAATATATCCCGAATTTGCTCTTCTTGTCAACAGGAAAGTTGTAGTTCTCTGAAAGAGTTTTCCAACGCATGGTCATAATAGTCAATCGAACAACCGAGGCCTCCAGAAAGTGGAAAACAAGTTCAGCATGTCTGGCGACAACTTCTGCAGACTTGTTCTTCGTTTAGGTCCGCTTCTTCTTCTTAGGACCTCTTTAGATCTTCATGTAAGCCTCTCCAATCAACTGTACATTCTCATCTAATGCGTCATCAACCCTTGCCTCATCCTCGGATCCACAGTTACCTGAAATAATCAATAAAAGTGTGTAGATTCCGACTCCACCAATGTAGAGAGCAAATATGCAAATTGTACTTAATCCATCCATGAAATGCATCTTAACTAAGCTAAATGCAACCTATTATGCCTACCTAAATGCCTGCTATCAAACTCCCCCACACTTAACCTTTGCTTGTCCTCAAGCAATGATAGAATGAACATGAATCACCTCGACGTCGACCAAGTTCCTCGACGTCGAGTAAAATTCTTTGTCTCGAGTGGTCTCATGCTCAGCTCGTGCTTGATCTCGTCCTCTGGAGCAAATATCGAGTAAAATTTGGTCGACGTCGACCAGTTTGGTCGACTTCGAGTAACTCTGCCGGCTTTCAGCATTCTGCTCCGTTCTTAAAACGCACTTTCGCGAGTCCTCGTTCATCAGATTGACGCATATGAGCATGCTTTGGAAAGCTCTTTTCGGGTGATACAACTCTCATGAAGCCATCAAAGCTTGATTCAGAATGATGAATGGCGAAAAGTGGGCTTTTCTCTAGCTGCACCATCCTTAGCTTCTTCATGACTTTCCTTTAAGCACTAAAGTGCGTCCGATTTTGCGAAATATAACAAAAACTTGTGTAGACCTCCATAATTTGCAAATAAACATAAACTACACATATTCTGCATTATTCCAACCCAAATGTATGGAATGCATGCAGAAATCGATATAAAAGTAAGTGTAAAAGATGACAAATTATGCTCACAACAAACACCCCATACTTAAGCTTGCTTGTCCTCAAGCAATACTTTTAATGGTCATCAGGGGAAGAAATCAAAACTCTCAACATCTTAGATTCATTCTCATATATTCCTACAATCAATTACCATCCTCGTAAACGTACTAGTGTCACAAATCCATGCATGTGCAATAAAAGCAACATCTACTCATAAAAGAGGGTTATGCAAAAACAATTCATAAGTGACAAAGCATTAATAATCAAGAGGACTTTAATTTAAGCTCATGAAGGAGTAGATTGGTAAAATGCTAAAGGTGGGAAATTTTTGGCAATGTGGTGCTAATGATATGGGAAATGGAGTAATTTCCAAACTTTCATACCACATTCATTCTTCTTTGATTTCTCACCTTTCGATCATCGCTCATTGCTTTTTTCGATATTATGCTTTTAACTCTCTAACCTTAGCACTGCCTTCTCGCGAGTCGCAAACATGGGTGTCATGAATGGCCCCGAATACTTAGTGCTTCGGACTCCTCCCATGTGTGTCCCATCTCGTCGAACTATTATCTCAGCGAGCAGGGTCGATCTACCTTTATCTTCTGAGGTGATCGGATTTTCTTTCAGTCATCAAATTTTCCATATCTTTTTAAACATTCCTGCCAAACTCCATATATGATATATAACAACAACACAAACACCATATAATAATCTCCATAATGTAACATCATTCTCAACTTAATCCCCGGATAAGGAAATAAGGTAGAAAATGGGCAATATTTAGATCATGTGGAGCATAAATTGTGTAAGGCTCATAATATGACTTTTTTATGCATAAGCATAGGTAAGGCTAGGATTATAAGCATATGAGTGTTTTATGGAAATATAAAGTCCTCCATCCTCTTATCATGCAACATGTCAAAAGCAACTTCAAATTTTACCTCATTTCATGGTTTTCAAGAAAATAATGCATTTCATTGCAACTTCCCTTTACTAGGCAATTTCATGCTATGTCTCTAATGAATCCAATTTTGCATCGTCGAGTTCAATTTAAGCTTCCATGACACTTATCAAAAAAATTCAATGTGGGTGATTTTTATAAACTTTGGAAAACAACATGCATATAAGAACATAAATAAAATAATGAATTCCAAAGTAGCCATACATAAGCAATTCAAGAAATAAACTTAAAAGTATGCACACATAATGTCAAATATGGTCAAATATGCATGAAGTAAGTCTTTCCCCCACCCCATACTTAAATATTACAGTGTCCTCACTGTATAAAAAATAAGGGTAAAGAAAGAAACTCACTAGACAGGTGTGCAGATCGTCGGAATCGAGTAATAATGTTACTGCAGAGCTGGTCGACATCGACAAGGGCTGGTTGATTTCGAGCAGGTTGGTCGACTTCGACCAAGGCTATTCGAGATCGAGGAAATCGTTGCCTCCAGTGTGGCCTTCTCGACCACAGGCTTCTTTCTGCTCGATATTTTTGGTCGATGTCGAGTAACTTACTCGACGTCGAGTAAGTCTGCAGCTTCTCTTACCTGCAAGATTCGTTAGACGGAAAATATCCACAATAGAAAAACTTAAAAACAATGTCCAAAACCAAAAACCAAAAGCAACAATGTCCAAAAATCCCAAAACTAAATGTCTATTTACAAGCTCTAGACTTTATAGTCGCTAGACCGACTTTCTCCATTAAGTTCAAGGTGGCATTTGCAGGGCCCATGTAGCTTGGGCTTCAAACATGACTCCATTCTTGTCCATCAGCTGCATTCCTCCTGAATGGATCTTGTTCACCGTGAAGGCCCCATCTTCTTCTTGCTGAATTTGTTGGGAAACCAATGATCCTTTGATTTGGCAACATAGACTTTGTCACCAACTTCATACTCTTTGGGATCATCATTGGAAACTCTGCATAATCGCACATACCAAGGCAAACCTCTCCCATTATTAGATAAATCATTAATTGAAATAGGAGAAGAGATGTCAGTGCCTTGGCTTACCTTCGCAAAATCGGATTTCGGGACCTCGGAGTCTGGTCGACATCGAGTAGGGTTACTCGACGTCGAGGAGGTTGTCTCATCTGGTGGACTGCTGGTCAAAGAAGGCGGAGTCGAGGAGGAAGGGTTTTGGTTGACGTCGACCAAGTTGGTCGATGTTGAGGAGAACTCGACTCTGGGTGGGTTGGTGTCTGAATGGTTCCTCGACATCTCCTCAAGGATGGTTTGCAGGTCATCCTTCTTACCTTCTCTATCAGGGTGACCAGGGGCTCTGTAGGGAGGGGGATTCTGATGCTGGGGCTGGCGATAGTAGCTCTAGTTCTGGTTCTGATGTTGTCTTGAGTACTGTCCCCTCGCATACCTTACCTCTTCGTGAGTTTCTCCTTGGTGTACTTGATCGACGTGTGGGCACGCAGTAGTGTTGTGCCTCACAGACCCACATTTAAAACAAGGTTTATCTTTAGAGAGGAATTTTACCTATTTGGTGAGACGGCGTACCTGATCATTCTAGAATTGCTCCCTGACGTCTGGATCAATTTCCTTGGGTGGCACATACAACGACATAGATGGGGCAGACCTTTCATACCTTTCTTCGGAAGCAGCCGCAGAAGTCCCATATGCTCGATCTCGTCCTCTGGAACAAATATCGAGTAAAATTTGGTCGACGTCGACCTGTTTGGTCGACTTCGAGTAACTCTGCCGACTTTCAGCATTCTGCTCCGTTCTTAAAACGCATTTTCCCGAGTCCTCGTTCGTCCGATTGACGCATATGAGCATGCGTTGGAAAGCTCTTTTTGAGGGCTACAACTCTCATGAAGACATCAAAGCTTGATTCAGAATGATGAATGGCGAAAAGTGAGATTTTCTCAAGCTACACCATCCTTAGCTTCTTCATGACTTTCCTCTAAGCTCTAAAGTGCGTCTGATTTCTGCGAAATATAACAAAAACTTGTGTAGACCTCCATAATTTGCAAATAAACATAAACTACACATATTCTGCATTATTCTAACCCAAATGTATGGAATGAATGCAGAAATCGATATAAAAGTAAGTGTAAAACATGTCAAATTATGCTCACAACAACGTCAACGATTCTCTGCATGTGTGCTCTTCTGGGTTGATGCTACCTGATCGAGTACCTGCTTGATTGACGAAGGAGAAGCTGAATGGAGGGTTTTGTGTTGAGAAATCTCCCTTGAGATTTCTCGGTGTCCTTCACGGACGATCTCTAACCCTATTCCTCGTTTATCTTCTTTGTCCTTGTTTAGATAGAATTGTGTCTTTGTGTTGGTGCATTTAAAACCCCTGTAACCTGTTTCTGAACCTTTGGGTGCTTAGTGGATTGTGTGGACCTCCTCTCTTGAGGTTCCGCAGATGTAAGAAAACCGAACCGCGTAAACAAAATCTTGTGTGTTCTTTCTTGTTTGTTTTTCATTTCGCTTGTTTGAGTTTGTTGTGAGTTATTCGATGATCGAAACTCTAGGTCGAACACAATGTTTTCATATTAAGAGTATTTTTCAGATTAACCACATTCCTTTGAATAAAACTCAAATTAATTGGCGGAATGAAATTCAAAAATAGAGAAAATTAAACCTACTTGATTTGGTGTTAAATGAAACACGGTGGTATTGGACAAAATAATTGCATATTAACGAAGTATATGTCAAACTAAACACTATATATCTACATGGATATATTAAAAAGTAAAATCAATGATTAAGATTATTCGGTGGTACTTAATTTGTTGATCTTGTTCTTCTTGTTTTTTCATTAAACTAATGCCCTGGAAGGAAACACGAAGAATATAATAATAATACTGTGTAGTTATTATATTATGGAATAAATATGGAGCACGGGTAATGAAGATGAAGGTGTGGGCACTAAATCATGTATTCATGTCTCGTAAATGCAACTCCCCATTTCCATTTTTGAGGGACATATTACATATAATGTGCAAAATCTGATCTGTCTATGATAAAAACAAATACGGATCGGAGTGTTGTTTAGTGGATGTGTTAATCATGTCATGTTTGCCTTGTCACAACACATATCCTCATCGTTCCCTGTTTTAGGTATTGTTCTTTGCCTCCTCTTCTCATTACCTCAATCTAATATAAAAAGCATGTTAAAAGTGGAATCCGGCGCCCAATCTATCTTATAATAAATTTCCACCAAAAAAAAAAATCTATCTTATAGTAAATAAATAAATTTGATATAATTCTCGTTTTATACCATACAATTGAAATAGAGTTGGTCCAGTTCGAGTTCATTTCTTGAATTTGGAGATCGTATAAAAAAGAAGGAAATGTGAAAGTCATTGAAGAAAAAAATATGGCCAAGAGGTACGCCTGAAAAGATGGTGGTGAATTTTTTGTAGAAATGATAGTACTGAGTTTGACCAAATTTATTAGGTGTTTAGAAAAATTAATAATGTAGATTGACCTTTCTGGTCATACAATTATTATTCTCAACCCTATTACATATTTAGAACTACAATTTTTTTTTTTGAAATGATGCTCTAAAATAGACTATTGAACGCATAGTTTACCATAATCGGTTTTGATTTTCAAAATAAAAAAAGAAGAGGAAGTAATGGAGCAGTCATTGAAGATCGTTGATTTACTTGTTTTCTGCATACATTGCACGGATAGCTCGTAAGGCCCATCGATCTTCTTAGCCACCATAAAAAGGTGTCTTTAATTTGCTTTGCTGAATTTGAAATTTGAATTGCAAAATTCCTATTCAGACTAAAGATATATTCCCAATTGAAATCAAATAAAAGATGAATCTGTGATATATATAAAAACTGGATATGTTTTGTCATTGCCTTTGTCGCCCATCATATATAACCAGTAGGGAAGGGTGGGAATTATAGATATTTACTTTTGTGTAACATATGATCGATTTGTTGATTTTTTTTGTTGTTGTTGCATTGCAATGAAAAAGTAAGATTTCCAATGAAGATTGTGACTAGGGTTCCTACTATTTTTTAGATAGATAAACCAATAATAACCCTGATTTCATTCTATTTATAATGCTTTATTAAAACCTGGTAAAAAAGATAGCAAACCTTTTCGACCAGTCATATACAGGAGTACTTGTGTTTTTTTTTTTTAGAATTTTTTTTTCCCAGTAGGCAGACATTAGGAAGGCTTCACTAAAAGGGCGAAACACTTCCTTAATCATCTTGACGGATGATTTTACAAAGTTCCCTATTAAAAGGGATGATAGAAGTATTGCAATTATTGTCATTTCTTACAGTATAATCAGTAACCTTATTTGCTTCTCTAAAACAATGCCTGAATTTGACTTGGTCAAATATACTGCCATTAGTTTGATCTTCTCTATTGGCACATAATCTCCCATTTGAAGCTCCAGTTATCTTTGATTGCCTTAACTACTTCTCTAAAGCAACCTTATTTGTGTTTTTTTTTTATATAATTAATATGGTATCCAAACAGACCATATTTTTACTCTCCTACGTACGACACAGCTGCCGCGACATTATACATGTTGAAAAAATCGATCATCAACTTCATTTGTCCACTCTTTCAATCAAACACAATTAATCCTCAATACTCCATCAGTTCGACGTGGCAACCAGAGGTCGAACCCGTCAGTTCAAGGGCAGGGTCGGTCGACCCGGACCCTAATTCGGAAAGGCCATGCAGGGTCGATTGACCCGGCGGGTTATTTTTTTTTTAAATTTTTTTTACTATTATATATATATATATATATATATATATATATATATATATATATATATATATATATAATGATACGTAAAACCACTTTCTATCATCGACTTCATTTTGATATGAAGTTGAAGAAAAATGTGGGAAGATTTTATATCTCCATACAACTTCTTAAATTCATCCACTACAATTTCAATGTGGGATATAAGAGAGAAAAATATGAGAATATATTTTCTCAAACTTCATTTCCAATGTGGAAAATGTAGGAATAAGTGAAGTGAGACTATATGACGTACATATCTCCATACCACTTTTTTCATCCACTACAATTTTAATATTTATATAGTTTTTAAAATTATATAAAAAAACATGCATTAATAATAACAACATATTTTGTTGAATGAAGGGATTATATGACATACATAGGTAATTTATGTTCTAAACTTACATTTGTATACATATACTTATGAAATTGTACTTAAATAGATATGTTCTAACAACATATCTACGTGGGGTGTTGTGGTTGAAGAAAAAAATTTCCACCAATTTTTTTATTAAAATAATTTGTTTAAATAATTTATATAAAATTCTCATAAGACACAATCTATCAATATATATTTTATTTAATTGATAAAATTATTATACAAAAGAATTATTTATATCAAAATTAATTATTTGGTAGTTGTTGTTTTATTTATATCTATATTTTTTTGCTAGAATGAAAATTTATATCTAGATTAATTATTTTATATTTTCTGCACACTTTGACTATTATTATTAATTTAATTATTATATTATAATTTAAATTTATTTTTTATTCATAATTTTAATATGCTTCTTTGATAGATAATAAATGTAATTTTATAATATTGTGTTAACATATTCTCTGCATAAGACGAGACATACACTAGTTTGTATATAAACATTGAAAATTATAAATATATGGATATGTTGTTGTAGCTTCAGACTATAACATACCAAATAAAATTGTTAGACTATCTCCAACAGCTTCTCTAAAAATTTCCTAAAATAGGGAAACAAAATACATATTCTTGAAATTATTTTTGTTTTAACTCCAACAACTTCCCCATTTCAAAGATTTGAAGAATTATTTAGTTTAGAGAATGCTGCTAATTTAAGGAATCCTCTCGATCTATTTTTTCTGCTCCTTCTTCATTTTAGAGAATGTGATATAGAATCTGTTAGATTAAAAAATACCTTAAAATTCTCCAAAAATATCAAAATAGGAAAACTGTTGGAGATGTTTTACAATATATCCATGGGATCGATGAGGTCTTAATATTTTTGATAAAGGGTTAAAGAACCTCGATCACTTTCAAAATCAGACAAACACATGCCCAGATTAAAACATGCAATGATTAAACATAAAAATACCCAATATTATACCTTTTTTCTCCTATAAAATAAAAATAAAAGCTATATATGATAGAATAAGAGAAACCCCTCCTTTATGTAATCCTCAAAAGGAGCCACCAATTGTTTTAAATAGAGGTTTCGAGTTGGAGTCCTGTCGTTAATGCAATTCTAAACGGTCGATAAATCCGAAACACCCTCGCCTTGCATAATCTGCGTCTATTTCAAGCCATGGGTCTTCTCCATGGCTCCTCCACTCCCTCACATTCGTCGAGTCGAAAACCATCCAAAAGCAATAAAACAGAGGACGGAAAGCTTGAAAGACCACCTCCACCTCCCTCTTCATGGGACCATTTGAAGAGCCTTATGTCGTGCAAGCAAGCAACGGGCCAGCCCCGGGCCTCCAAGAAGCCCATCGGGCTGTCCTCGTGCGGCTCCATTTGCAGCTTCCGGGGCGTGGTCCACGGCAACACCCGGGTCATCCACCGGGCCGACACCTCCCCCGAGAGCAGCTCTCACGATACCCGGTTCCTGACCCGGAAGCCCGGCCACGGCTCCTCTAGCCGCTCTCTGGCCAGCTCCGTCGCCTCGACTGGGACAGGCAGTTTCTCCACCAGGACGACGAATTCTTCCTCATCGTCGTCTAGGGGGATGCAACTGAGGAAGCTCTCCGGGTGCTATGAGTGCCGTATGATTGTCGATCCTAGCAGGTACGCACCGACAGTTTTATTTCAACGATTAATTTCCGTCGCACTTAATTAAAAATTTTGTAACTAAATAAATGAAATTAAAATGAAACGAATTAGATATCCGATAGCTCCAAGAGGGAGGGTATGTGCTTGCTCGCAATGCGGAGAGATTTTCCCAAAGGTTGAAAGCTTGGAGCATCATCAAGCAATTCGACATGCCGGTAATTAATACGGAGTACTCCGTAGTTAATTTGTTTGATTTACTTAATCCAGTACTTTACTTGATTTTAACCACAGCTAGCAGCTGAACCACACAATATACTTCGTACTCCGTATTTGATTTTGTACTTGACTCTCTCAGTTACAGTATGTAATGTGTACAGTCCGAAGTCAGTAGTCAGTAATGTTTGCTGGTACGTGTTGGTGTTGCTGCAATGCCAGTTCACTTGGGTGTCAGATAACTTAATAAGCTCAAATTTTGCTAAAAATAATGATTTCGGTAGTTTTATTTACCAGTAATAAAATTTTAAAAAAACATTAATTTCACTTATTAATAATAAGTTACTGTTTTATTATCTTAAAAAGATTTCATTATTTTATATATCTTTAAAAGATTTATATTTTTAGAAGATTGATAAATATTATTATAGATAAAATATACTGTAAAATATGTATGAATAGTTATTAAAAAATGGTACGGAGTATTTTATATAATTTTTAAGTTATCAAAAAATTATGTATGAATAGTAAAATATCATGTAAATTTCTAAAACAGCACGGAGGAAAAAATTGGCACCAGTTATATTCAGTAAGACCTTACATATAATGAACACTATTATTAGAGTTTTTTCTCCCTTAAAACTCGCATAACATGTCATGTAACTGCTTAATTTAACAAGACTAGCCATGAAGTTTTGACGTTTTAATTCGTTAAAAATGTTCTTTAGCCTATTACTCCGTATATATATATGTAACTTATTATGACATTATCTATACGTATTACGTACTACCTAGTATTATTTTTCACAATTTGAAAATATGGAGTTATTCCGACCAATTTACTACCCATCAATAAAAGTTTTTCACATATCAATGACCCCTTGCCACTGGCAAGGGAGAGGTGACCCTTACAAGAAGTCTCAAATTACAATTTGTGAAATTAGTGGATGCTAAACCCTTCATTATCTGGTGAATTAGTTTTTCACATTTATTCAGGCCACTATTTTAAGCAATTTTTCGAATTTGGCTTAGTTTGAAATAGACCCTCCTTTTTGGCACCTTAAATCCTGAATCGATCTGCAACTACCTGATTTTTTTTTTGTTTGACAATATTTTTTTGGACTACAGTCTCACGGAATTAAGTTTTAAAATATTTCAGTGGATAAAATTTTATTTGATTGTACGTAGCATCACAACGGTAAAAACAAATTGACAATCTAAAAATTGTGTGGGAGTCAAATGCAGTATCGGATCTGGATCCGGACGACTCGGGTAGAAACATAGTGGAGATAATATTCAAGTCGAGCTGGATGAAGAAGGACGATCCCATTTGCAACATCGAACGGATCCTGAAAGTCCACAACACCCCTCGAACCATCCAACGGTTCGAGGAGTGCAGAGACTCTGTGAAGGCACGCTCTAACTCCAACTCCAACTCCAACACCAAGAAAAACGCCAGGTGCGCTGCGGACGGTAACGAGCTGCTGAGGTTCCACTGCACCCCCTTGGCTTGTGCTCTCGGCGCCAACGCCTCCTCCTCCCTTTGCACCTCCATCCCCGCCTGTGGTGTCTGCACTATCATCAGGTATATATACAATTCTTCACTCTTAGTTTTGTTCTGGTAGAGTCGTGGGAAAACTCTATTGATAGATTTGTCTTGTTTATTAAAAAAAAACAAGTTAGATTTTTTTAAAAGAAATGAGGTTAATTAGTGGGGTTGAAATCTTCTCAACTTTATCAATAAAACTATGTTGGAATATAATCTCCTTACACTTAACTAGTTATAATGTAATTTAAAAATTGCCAAAACATGTGACTCCAAAATATATAAAATACACACCCCGACCCAACTAATTACTAAAAGTATTAAAATTAAGTTTTTTTTTTTTGTTAAACTGACAATGCAATGCAATTTGGCATATAATTTTTGGATTTAATTTGAAACATTGGGCTTTTAGTTGTTATTAATGACATGTCAATTTAAGGGCTATAGGCTAATAGCATCTCTAATAGGCATTTTAAATTCGATTGTGCATGTGTTAACCGCTTTTGCATCCTTTGATACCAAAGATTGATAGAGAAAACAGAGTGGGAAATTCAAATTTAACCTTTTTAAAGCACTTTTTGCACATAAAAATGATAATGGGTGGTTCTTTGAATGAAAAATAAATTTATGGATAATTTTATGTAAATTTTTATTTTATGGGTGATTGTGTGAAAATTCACCTATTTTAAGGGTACCAAAATAAAAATATGATTTTCGTACAAACGTAATCTAAAAATGACGAGACAGGCACGGGTTCCAAGGGAGCAAGGGAGTGCGGACCACAGCCAGCAGTGGGAGGGCCCACGACCTTTTGGACTACTTTGACGGGCGCAGGGCCATGTTGGTTTGCCGTGTCATCGCCGGCAGGATCAGGCGGACCCCACTCACCGAGGCCGAGGATGAGCCCTCATCTACGGCGGCGGTAGAGTCGGTGACTGGCGCTTCCTACGACTCCTTGGCCGCTTCCTCCGGCGTCTTCTCCAATCTGGAGGAATTGGTGGTGTTCAATCCTAGGGCCATCCTTCCTTGCTTTGTTGTCATCTACAACACCCTTAATTGATTATGTCAATTAAATAATTTGTCAAATGTGAAGTTTAGTGTCTAAGATTTTTTTAAGAATTGACGAGTGATTGTGTTTGCTTAGTTTGGCTTGTATATATTTTATGCTTTCAAGTTTAATGCATTGTATTAAAATTTTAATACTCTCTTGCATGATTTTTTTAACTTATAACTATGATCACTATGATCTCGTATAAATATTATTTATGAAGGGTCTTCCTATATGCACCGCAAATCTGCGGTTAAGTGCTGCTAATGCAACGTTCGGTATAATGTTGCAGCAACGTCGGATCCGACATTGTGTTGTGCCATACACGACGTTGTGAAGTGGGGCGTGGATGGGCACTAATTGCAACATCAAATTAGACGTTGTAAAATGGGCCTGGTCGGGCCACACAACAACGTTTGATTTGACGTTGTAATAACGTCGGGCCACAAAGCAACGTCCAATCGGATGTTGTTAATTAAGCCATCTATATATACCGCAACACTTGTTCCCCGAGGCACGTCACCTGCCATACACAAAACACATATCATGGCATCAAGCCCAAATTGCTTTGTTAAATATGGTATGTTCAGTGATGGGACCCGTTTCATTGTTGAAGTGGGGAGACACCATCATCTGCCTGAACATGATGCTTGCAACTGCAAGCATAGGAACTATAAACATTTATTTCGATGCAATCTATTTTCTGTGCAGGGTTGCCGCATCCTCAAGAGGTCAACACAGTTGCAGTTCAGGTGTAATGAGTGTGACGACGACCCTGCGTCGTACTATATACGGATCACTGAGCGGATAAAGGATATGCTGATCGTTTTGTACATCGACCTGTCTCTGGCGCGTTGTCGCAGAGTAACACAGTATGCAGTTGATACAGTAGCGCGCCTTGCCCAAGATGAGATGACGACATATGCGTTCCAGCAGGTGCAGATTCGGATATACCCAAACATTCATGAAGAGTCCGTCGGTAGTTGTTCCGTTTAATACAACAACCCTTGCTGAAATGTTAAGTTAAAAAATGTTTGTAATTTTCGATTTGGCGCCAACTGATGTTCGTTTTGCTTGAATGATTGTTTTTTTTATGGTTTTTACGTCTTCATAACAACAAACATTCAACTATCAACTATTAACTTCATAGTCAAGAAAACAAACAAACACAACACGGATAATAACAACTTTTAGTAGCAAGGTGAAGGATGACTAACAATGTAATAGGGCAACGATAACTGAACATCGTGTTATGAATCCTAAACATGGTGTAGGGTACGACCTTCCTGAACCCGCAATGCTCTAAATCTATCAAATTGGTCTTGGAAGCGAACAATATCTCATCAGTTGACGCTCGAGTAATGGTATGACATCCATTCATGTGTTGGAGGAGGTAAAGGAGCGTTGAGATGTAACCATATCTGCAATAAGTATAGTAGAATGTCAAGTTTGGTAATTTATGAATGTTAATTTATGGTGGAAGCGAGAGTAACACATATCATACTCACCGTTGCGAAATGATCTTGATTCCCAATGCAGGCCATGCCTAGTATGGCCTCGTGAGGGGCGTCATTTGGTTGTTCGGTGTATATAGGGAGGCATGTGAACGGCATGTGCCAAGATAAGACGACAAGGGGCACCTGGTAGACGGTTGCGAACACAAGACCCATGATCGGCAGCTCGATCCAGTATCTTTGGTCACCTCCCACTATATATGCCGGAGTAACTCTACAAGCAACAAACTCTCGCACCTAATACCCTCCTATGTAACAACCAGCGTAAAGTTGTTGCTAGTTCTATTCCAAATGGTTGCATAATAACCCTTTCATATTTGTGAACCGTGCCTCCCCTGGCTGTAACATTAGTTGCGCCAAAGCCCGATATCCGCAGTGACCATCTCCCACGGTGTTGACGGATGCCGCAATGTGCCTGAACATAAAAGGGTCCACATTGTTGTGGCCCCAGCTAAAACCCCAGCAATGTGCATCAGACGGAGGTCGGGACTGTCGGTCCTGACCGCGGCGACCTCATCTGGCTTCCTCCCTTTCAAAATTCGCCCGATATTCCTCATATCGCAAGGGATTCGTTCTGCATGGGTTCCTCCTTCCTCTAGGTCTTCCCTTTGAACGTACCACATTGTAATACTCTCTTAATAGAGCCATCAGGCAAGCCAACAAACACTGGCCTGTCTATGTCCCGAAGCTCAGAGAATATGGAAGGAGTGAAAGCAATGTGGTCCGTCGCACCAAAGTCAATGATCCACAATTTATTGGAAATATGATCAGTAGAGATACTACTTGCGAAATTTATGAAGCTTTGATAAGCTCCATGATCATAGCATGTTTTTGCAGTAGGAGCTTTGCCCTTCCTCATCATCTTGACAACTTCCTGGTAGATAGCATTGACCATCACAGGATTAGTGCTAGCGTCTATTTAGGCATATTCATAGGACACTCTTGGTTAGAGTTTAGGGTGTTTTAATCAAGCATTTGCCTATTTCTTAGCCCTTAGTGTCCCATTTCGAGGAATCAGTGTCTATCGTTAGTTTATTGTAATTTCAGGTGTTTTGGAGCGGTTTTGGATTAAGGAGAAAGGGATGGTTCAATGATCTTTAGTACACTAAGGAGTCATCAAAGACGAGCTAGGAGGCAAGGGATCAAGGATATGTGCCAAGAGATTCGAAGCAGAATCGAACAAAGTAGACAAGGCGGAGCAGCACGTAAAAACTTCCTATTTTCGCCCTACAACACTTCTAATCAAGTCCTAATGTCTTCATGAGAGTTTTATTCCTCGAAAAGAGCTTTCCAAAGAATATTCATATGCATTAATCGGACGAGCGAGGACTCCAGAAAATATATTTCAAGGCGATTGCTCTTAACACTCGACCAGGTGTATGCTCGAGTGGCCCTCAGAACTGGCCAAAGTTCAACACTCGGCCGAGTGCCCTGTCCACTCGAGATGTGTTATGCCCGAGTGTCGATCCTGATTCCATTTTATGCTGTTTCGTTTTGCATTATTTTGGATTTTTCTGGTTGGGTCTTTTTAAAGGACTTCTTGGGGGGGGGGGGGGGGGGTAGAAAAGGGGCATGACCTGATAGTGTGGAGGGGATTTTGAGAAGGTTTTGAGATCTATAATCGAAGACGGGATCAAATCGATCGAATTTCGGCAACTCTTCCACTTTATCAATGGTTGTTTTGTTGAATTGGATTGATTCAAGCATGGTTCCTGTTATAGGTTGCTAGATTTCATTGTTCTAGGGTTGGGGTGATCCCGACGATGCAAAGATAGACTTGTTCTTAGTATTGTTTGAATGATATTTGATTCTATTTGGTGATTTAATCCTATCGCGCCAGCCCTAGTTGACGAGAGTCGATTATAACTGATTTTGGGGTTTGAAATCGAGAGACTAAGACCCCGAATTGGAACCTAGATGGTGAATTTAGGCCGAAAAGCTATCGGAAAAGGGGCATGACCTGATAGTGTGGAGGGGATTTTGAGAAGGTTTTGAGATCTATAATCGAAGACGGGATCAAATCGATCGAATTTCGGCAACTCTTCCACTTTATCAATGGTTGTTTTGTTGAATTGGATTGATTCAAGCATGGTTCCTGTTATAGGTTGCTAGATTTCATTGTTCTAGGGTTGGGGTGATCCCGACGATGCAAAGATAGACTTGTTCTTAGTATTGTTTGAATGATATTTGATTCTATTTGGTGATTTAATCCTATCGCGCCAGCCCTAGTTGACGAGAGTCGATTATAACTGATTTTGGGGTTTGAAATCGAGAGACTAAGACCCCGAATTGGAACCTAGATGGTGAATTTAGGCCGAAAAGCTATCGGAACCATAGGATTAAGCCTGAAGTTTAGTTGATCGAAAGAGAAATTGAACTTCTTTTGGATCTCTAGACCGTTATAGATATTTTAGGTGATAATTGTTACAACTGGGACCGAGATGGTTATGTTTGCACGATTATTACCTAGAATTCTAAGAACGCAAAGGGTCTAAATTTGTTGGTTGAGACCGAGAGACGATCATTAGCCAATTTAGACACATTCGCTTTGATTCCGAAAGAAGCTTTGTGATTACCTTGGACGACCTACCTTCACATTTGAATTAGATATCATTCAAGCAAGAAAATATTTTTGGTCTATCGATGATGCATTGTTGGTAATCCCTTGACCTAGAACGCTTTCCATATTTATATTTCTCTACAATTGATCTGCTTTTGTGTTACTTTATACACAAACACTAAAAAAATCTGTCGTTTATTCTGAACTTGGTTGAACTAGCTCGAAATTACAATTGATACTCCTCCGTTCCTTGTGGATACGACACTTGATTACTACAGTTGAACCCCATACACTTGTGGGTGTAGGTTTTTAGCCTATCAATTAGGAGCATCACTGGATCCTCCACCTTTGTGCAGATTGTCGCTAAAGCCAGACTTCTTGGAACTAACATCATCCAAGGGACAATCCTCCATAGCAACATCCTCCACTTGAACTGCAAATTCAAAAGGAGTTTGACCACGAGGTCCTTCATTCCAGTCCGGAGAACCAATCAGTTTGAAGTAAGACTCTTTGAGAAGACCTTTCTCATGGCAATACTTGCAAACTCTATCAGATTTCCTTTTCTTAAACTCTTTCTTGCTATTAACACTATACTGTTAACGTTGCTTATTGCCTTTATTGACTAAGAGAGTAGTGCTATCAGATGAAAGAGATTGTGTGCCTATAACCTCATGCTGTCTCTCAATTTGCAAAACCATATGAAATACCTTGTTGATAGTAGGCAATTCATCACTGGACAAGATAGTACTGCAAACATTCTCATATCCATCATTTAAGCCCATTAGAAATTGCAATAATTTGCTCTTAGCATCCCTGTCAACAATCCTCTTTAATAGAGCACAACTACAGTGCTTAATACCTCCGCAGTTATAGGTAGGAACATAATCAATCATCTGTAATTCATCCCACAACTTCTTCAATTTTCCGTAACAGACAAATTATCTTGTTTGACATTACACGGTTCCTTATGAAGTTGAAAGATAAGCAGTGCATTCGATTCAGCAAACCGCTCAACAATTTCATCCCATAGTTCTTTCGAGGATTCCACATACATGAAATTCTCAGCAAATTCACTAGTCATAGAGTTCAAAATCCAACTCATGACCATGTAATCGCATCTAATCCATTTACCTAGTTCATCTGCATCATCCAGAGGTCTAACACAAGCACCGGTGATAAAATCTAGTTTGATTTTGGCGCCTAAGGCCATTTTTATGTTGCGACTCCAAGTGGAGAAGTTCTTGTCATTGAACAAAGTACCGACAAGCTTATACCTGGATGATCGGAGCTGGAAAGATACAACAGATTGACATGAGCACTATTCGCAACACCGACTTTCTCGAATAGAAAATTGAGCTGTTCTTGAGGCGTCGTCATGAGAACTTCAAATCAAAACAATCTGCAATTGCTCTGATACCATGTAAAGGATTGAACGTATGAAATCCTTCAGCTATCAAAACAGTAATCCGAAAACTGACTAGAAAACAGTAATCAAAACAATCTGCAATTGCTCTGATACCATGTAAAGGATTGAATATGCAAAAACAGTAATCCGAAAACTAACTAGAAAACACTTACATGCATCCACTTTATTGAGTTTGGTAAGCTGAAGTAAGGGATATCAAAACGCATCACTTTGAGCTCCTTTCTCCCTTGTTGTTGCTGTCTCAAGCCACGCTCTCGACCACTTATTGATCAGCTAAGATGAGCATATGAGCATATGCTCTATAGATGTAAATATGTAGGACATGGTTTGTAAATACAAAGGAGTTTGGGATTGATAGCCAAGATGTTAGAAAGAGCTAACATCTCATCCCTTCGGCTATATAAACAGAAGCTATGCCTGTAAAAAAAACTACGGAGTACTTTTTTCTTAATAACAAAGTTCATCATCTTCTTGATCTCTCTCGATATATGTTGTGATGTGTGGATCCTGTGATGTGTGGACAATTGTCCAACATCGAAAAACACGGAACCCCGGGCCTCGCATATAAGTCAGTGGGTCATTCCTCCTATTGCTAATTGGTTTTAGGGTGGAATCTCGCTGGTCTTGTGTGCTCGGTTCGGGTGCGCATGATGTGCTATGACGTGTACGTGGACCCCCTATGTCATATGGCACACCGGGATTTATCATGGTATCAGAGCGGTGCAGTTTGGGACCCTAGTCTAACTAATGAGCTAGCCGGCCTTAAGGGGCTTATATTGCGAGGTCAGACAGTTGCACTTGAGGGGGCATGTTGTGATGTGTGGATGATTGTCCCACATCGAAAAACACGGAACCCCAGGCCTTGCATATATGTCAGTGAGTCACTCCTCCCATTGCCAATTGGTTTTAGGATGGAACCCCACTGGTCTTATGTGCTCGGCTCGGGTGCACATGATGCGCTATGGCATGTGGACCCCACGTCATATGGTCAACCGCTATTTATCAATATCTCTTCTAAGTTGTAATGGTGATCTTGCTCAATTACTAAAGTCTGCACATGTGTCTTACTTGAACAACTTCAATCAATATGCATTGCATGGTACTAGTTCAAATCCAAATCTTTTAGCAGCTTTGTCAACCTTCCGTTGATGCACTAATCTGTAAAATAAGCACCTCGATCTTAATTAGAACATGGTAAATAGAACCACACCCGTGAAAGTAGGAAGAACAAACCAAACAGCCCCCAATTTGACCACGAACCACGTGCACCCACCACAATAATCATCAAAACCTAATAAGGAGTGTGTACGTTCGGAATCAGATAACGCTGCAGAATCACCCCTCGATTGAGTGCAGAAATGCCTTTTAGTCTTTTATAGGACAACATATATTGAATTGATTGGAGACAGACAATGCTAAAACCTCATAACAACAAGAGCGAGTAACACCGATATATGGAAGTTGCAATCCCAAGTACTATCCGCATTGTGCTCCTCCCCGTTTTTTTACGAAGACAAAAAGTAGTAGGAGGAGGAGGCACGATAGCGATTGATTGTCTCTCCTATTAGCAATATGTGATTGATTGAAAATATTGAGATGTCTTAAACAAGATATTATCAACTGGTTTTGAGATAGAACATTGTGTTTAACACTTTCTAGCAACACATACCGTCCGAATTTATTTATTCTCAATATAGTTGTTTATTATGGAATAACTTCTCCAAAAAAGAGATATATAGATAGAGTGAGCACAACATGGATTGATACAGTCATAACAGAGTATGTACATATAAGTAAGCAACATCGATCATCGTCGTCGACTTTATTCCATAAATATATATATATATATATATATATATATATATATATATATATATATATATATATATATATATATATATATATATATATATGTGTGTATATAACAAATATATTCATCCAAAGGAACACGTACAGGCAATCCATGCCATTGCGCAGCTTCTGCTATCTTATACAGAGTAAGTGATAAAATAAATATGTATAGGCCGAGTAAGTGATCAACCTTTAATTGTATTGGTGTATACATATATATATTTAGATAGATAGATAGATAGATGGATGGATGGAGCTAAGATAGATGGATGGATCAGGGGCACTTGCGGCGGCCGCCGTGGGTAGTCATGGTGGCATAGCAAGGGCAGACATCCTGGTGGCCGGAGGTGCCTGGCGGGACGCAGCTGCATCGACTGCAGCAAGTACGGCATGCCCTCACGCACATCTTATGCCTCGATGCCAACCTGCACCTCGCCTTGCACGCCGCTCCACAATCTATATATTCCATCATATACCACAGCGTACATCAAGTTTAATATATTAATTAATTATGTATAAAGCTAGCTAATTAATTAAGTATATATATTTGAAAAGGATAGAATTGAACGTACGGATCTTTCGGCCATGGCCATATCGGTGGTGGAACTGATGAGCATGGACGACGTCCAGAATGAAGAGAGAGACGATGAGGGTAAACAACACTACTCTTTTGGAGATGGCCATGGCTTTCAATTTTTTGGCTGTTTGATCTAAGTTTGTGAAAATTGATACACATCTCAACTGCTATTTATAGAGACCATAATTGGTATATTATTATTATTATTATTATTATTATTATTATTATTTATTATTATTTATTATTATTATTATTAAAAGCTATTTTTCAATGCAAGTGCTTTTTGGATATGGAGGGGAAGGACGAGGTCCCAACTTCAGAAAAAAAAAAACAGATACATTACTATATATTAGGGATGAAGTCGTTGGTACGTTAGATATGGCTCACCGGAAAGGATTTGTGGGTAGTACCCATAGGTCCCCGAGACCAATCGGTCTTAGGATTTTAGGATTTGTTGATCGAATTGAAAGTGGAGAAGCTAGGGTTTGGAATTGGGGCGGTTGGGAAACGGTCCAATCGGTCTTTCCGGTTGCGGACCGGAAAACCCGGGACCATATTTCTCGGTCCCGGTCCGATCCGTGGTCCAAGTTTTGGAAAATTCCGGTCCATCGGATCGGACCAGGACCGGAATATCCGGTCCGGTCCGATCCGGTCCAGACCGGATGCCCAGCCCTAGTTTGAACCCCGGAATGATCGCTCTTTATTTACCAATATGGAGAGAATGCGCCGTCAAAATTTAGTTTACACCACTCAGGAGGGGGTTTTGACCAACGGCAGCACCATAAAGAGGTCATATATAGATTATGATTCTAACAATCTTCTTGTCTAGTTAAGTAGTGTATTTGTTTCTACATATAATTAGTGTGTTAGCCAACTAGTTTTTATTATGTGGTGGTTGAGGTTTTCATCTTTTGTGTTTAATTAATCTGGAGCATTCACTTGTATATTAGTCAGTGTATTTCTTTCACTTGCATGATTTTCCTTGCCTTTTTGTTGCCATTATCTAAATTTTCTTGTTCGTTTTTGGCTATTCGTACAAAATCTCTCTTCTGAAAGTATCTAGTTAACAACATTATCTTCATTGAAAAAGTATGAATCTATTTCATGTTGGACTCAAGGTGGGTAATTTTTAGAGTTTTGGTTGCTGATAGTTTCCTAGCTATATAATCTCAAAAAGGATCTTCTGTTAGAAGGAGTTTGCACTGATTTTATGATATTTTTTCTATTAAAAAATTATTGGTGTGTGAAATGATTTGCAAAGCCTTAGTATGTGCTTAAACAACTAATCTTATCCTAGATTTGGTGTTGGCTTATCTTTAGGTGTCACATTTATACAAAACGGAACAACTAGCAGGAAAAGAGCGATAAACAATAGCGACGACCTTCAATGATGAGATTGGGATTACTTGTGCTATCATGACAAAGTTAGGTGGAGATTCTAGATATAGAGAAGCTCTTATGGTTAAAGAGGTATTACTCGCATGTCACTTCAGGACATAATTCTCAAATCATCACTACATTATATGATTTTGTGGCCATGCTCATAAGTGGCAAGTATAGCATTATCCCTTAAGAGTATGTTCAGTTTTTATCCTTCATTCCATGTTCAGTTTTATCCTTCATAACTTTATTCTCACTGATATTATGATCATGTATGCCTTTGAGACTACCAAGTGTATCCCAATTTTGTATCTTTCTCGATTATGTTAAGTGTCTCTAGTTTTTTTATCTTTCTCGATTATGTTCCGTTTTGTATATTATCACCTGACTAAATAGGCCTTTTATTGCTCTTTTTATTAAGGTTTCTAGGATCCTAGTTGTGTGTACTAAATCAATTTGGTTGGCAATTTAAGATAAAAGACAATGACCTAACCTGTGTTCTGAATATACAGACACTCCAAGAAGAGGCTGAAGATCTAAAATAGAAGATAATGAGTGCAAAATTTGACTTCAATGACGTCCTCAAGCAGACACGCACTGTTGCATGTATGGGCTCTATATCTTGTGTTCTCGGTATGATTCCATGCATGGGTAAGGTATTAAAATTATATTCTTTATCTAGCTGCTAGTTTAAATTAGTACACTATATCTTTCAGTTAGGTGGTAACATTCCTATTCTCATTTTAATTTTCCACAAAACAAGATTTGAGGTTGATTCTAATGTTCCCCTTTGAAGTTGCTTGAATTGTTTGTGCACAAATGAGGGATATTGTTGTGGGGCTGAGTATATGGTATTTTAACGTGTTCAAGTGCTGCTGAGTTTGCTGAGTTGGTACTGGTTTTGCAGCTGAGGTTGGAAGCCTGATTGACACTTATTTATGGGTACTTTCAGATCCTATTTCTGCAGATTTATGCCCCCTTGGACTGATCTATAAATGAGTTTTGGGTGGGACTGCAAAGCTGTTTCAAAACCTCACCGAGGGCTGTCTGTTTTGCAATCATTGTTGCGCGCCTTCATGGGAGTTTTTGGAGCTGCATTCCTGCTGAGTTGGAGGGAGGTTTATGTGTACTTTTAGATCCTATTTCTGCATTCATGTTATTAACTTATCAATGCATTGTTGCATAACCTAGCCAATTTTGTGGCTATGAATAGCGGCGACGCGACGTCGTATTTTGTAAATGATACAAAATGATGCTAGTATTTATGTACATGTTTTCATTAAACGACCTATCATTTCGAAAAACAAACAAAATGCGATGTTCTATTGACAAAAGTGTGTTGCGTATCCAAATGAGACATTGGATTATGTATGAAAATAGTAGTGCGTTCATACCTTTAACATCAAATCAGTCTATGGAAACAGATGCCAATATAATTATACACATTAGTTCATTCATTTAAATCAATGTGCAACACCAGTTTGAGCTTTAAAATGACATATGAATTGATATATATGTGTCAAAGTAACATCGTTATCTTCCAAATAAATCGATGTGTCATTGCAAACAACAACATCATTTTATTTTTAAAAAACTGATATGAATATGGAAATCGACATCTTCTGTGTATACAACCACAATAATGCATTATTTTAAAACAATATAATATCACACATAATGAACATGAAATTAATACACAGAGAATGAATACTCTGAATGCGATGTCGATAATATGTAAATACATCAGTTAGGCCTATATTTCACGTGGTCGGTTAAATTAAAACAATATAATATTATAAATTATATATCGGACATAATTATAAACGTGATCATTAAAACAAAAACAGTTGTCTATTTTGTCTTAAGACATTACTTATTTTATAAATAAAGATGTAAATGTCACTTTTTTGCTTTAGGAGGACATCTTCACATGTTTTCAAATGACAAATAATGGATATTCATCAACAAGTGAATATGTCATAACCAAAATTTAGGGGTCCTAATTAAGAAAAGACATCTGTTTAAAACCAATGTGGAAGTTTTGATCTTTTACTACACGCACAAAGAGATTGGAAAATTTTTTGAACGACATTTGTTGACAACAGATGTCTAATTGAAGTTTTCTAGTAGTGATACAAGGAGTCGAAGTTGGGTTTAAGGAATCAAGGACAAGATCTCGATCAAGATCTTTGGCCCTATTCCAGTTAGAGATTTGGTCAGTTATAAAGGAGACGATAGTTTTAGGATTAGGTCGACCTTCGTTTAAAACCGATCTTATTAAACCATCTTTGAAAACTTCTTCAATTTTCTTCAAAACAAAAAAAAAAAAATTCAATATCTTTGCTTTTACTATAACAACTTTCTTTTTTTTTTCTTTTTTTCTTTTTTTTGAGATCAAGCTTCTCAGCCTCATTCCATTTCCTTCAAGATAATGTCAGCTACATTGTCCGGCAAAGAGCGCAAATTAAAAAACAATGAATTATCAGTACTAGAAATAGAGGCAATGGCATGGGCCACCCCGTTTCCTTCTCGCCTTACATGGGACCAACACACCTCCTCCAAGTCACAGCTTAGCCGGAGAGCCTCGCCTACGATCATCCCCAGTGTTCCGTTCCCTGGACATCCCTTCCATAGCTTGGTTGCGAGCGCAAGGCAATCAGTCTCGAACTGAGCCTGTCGGATCCCTCTCTCCCTAGCATACTCCACCGCCCATTTGATAGCTTCAGCTTCGGCAATTTCAGCATCATGAGTAGGCTGTACAGTCCGGACTCCCGCTGAGACAAAGCATCCCGACTCGTCTCTTTGAACAAAGCTTATCGATGTCCTCCCTGCAGTCACCGATGCATCGCAGTTGAACTTCATCCTCATTCTTGTCGGCTTTGTCCAAGTCCTCAATCCAGCGTCGTCGGTCCTCCTTTGTGGTGGTTGAGTATGATCCTTGTACTCTGTGTACTCCGCAAGGAGGGAGAGCGCCTTCCTCACAATCTCCTCCAGCTGAGCAAACTTTCGTTCGAAGACTCTTTCATTCCGAGCAAGCCAAATCTGCCATAACAGAAGTGTCCACAGCCTTCTCTCCCCACCCGACCCTGCAGTACACACCATCACCATACTGTCCATGATGGCTCTTGCTCCCACCCAGTATCGAGCAACTCTTGGCAAGCATTTCCATACTTTTCTAGCAGGCCGGCATTTATATAATGTGTGCATGGCTGATTCTTGGCGCCCACATAACTCACATAGATCATTATCTGTGATCTTCCGTCTCGCCAAATTTGTTTTGCAGGGGAGAACATCTCTCGCAGCCCGCCACACCAGCGCCTTCGCCTTTGGAAAGATGTCAACTTTCCACATTGCTTTCCAAGCCCCCTCCCTCAAATGACCTTCTGCCTCACCAACCCCGCCTTCCTCATGGTCTAAACTCTCCAGCTGCATGTGATAGGCGCTCCTAACCGAGAACACCCCACTCTTATTATAGTGCCAAATCAAATGGTCCATACTCGCCGAGGAGACCAGACGAGTTTGTAGGATGAGCTCCACATCAACCGGCAAAAACAGCTCTTTCACGAACTCCTCATCCCACCTCTTGGCGTCCCAATCAATCAAGTCGATTACGCGGAGATCCGGGTCCCCTCCCCGAAAGTTCCCTATGACCTTAAAGCTTCTTTCTCTCGGGATCCATCTATCTTGCCAGACATTCACCTCCGTCCCGTTTCCAATAGACCACCGTAGCCCTGTCCTAAGGACCTCCTTACCCTCCATTAAACTCCTCCATGTATAACTAGGAGAGTACCCCATCGACACCTCCAAAAACGAGGTCCTAGGATAGTACTTGGCCTTCAACAGCTTGGCCACCAAAGACTCAGGTTCCGTTAACAACCTCCACCCTTGCTTGGCTAGTAGAGCAAGATTGAAAAACTCCAAATCTCGAAAACCCATCCCCCCTCTGCTTTTTGCTCGACACATTCTTCGCCAGGACATCCAATGTGTTTTCCGCTCGTCTTCCCCACTACCCCACCAAAATCGACACATGAGTGCTTCCATTTCACGATGCAGTGTGGTAGGCAATCTGAAGCACGACATGGTATAGGATGGAATCGCCTGGGCAACCGACTTGATCAGCACCTCTTTTCCAGCTCTCGACAGGCACTTATCCTTTCACCCTCTCAGTTTCTTCCAAACCCGCTCCTTTACACTCCCAAAAATGACCTTCTTTGACCTTCCTACCATGGTCGGCAATCCTAGATATTTCTCATGCTTTGAGACTTTCCGGATATTCAGAACCTCCTTTATCGAGTCCTTCAGTTGCACACTCACATTGTTGCTGAATGACAATTCCGATTTTGAGAAATTTACCTGTTGGCCTGATGCTTCACCGTAAATACGGAGTATCTTCACAATCTCAGCGCTCTGTTGACAGTTTGCTCTCAAAAACAAGACGCAATCATCAGCAAAAAATAAGTGTGAAATCGTTGGCGCCGACCTGGCAATTCTGATGCCGTGGATTAGCCCACCATTCTCAGCCTCTCTAATCATCCCGGATAACCCTTCAGCACACAGAAGGAACAAGTATGGAGATAATGGATCCCCTTGTCGGAGACCCCTACCTGGCCGAAACACCGGTGAGGGAATACCATCCACCAGCACAGAGAACGATACTGTCCTGACACATTTCATGATCAGCCTCACCCACCTGCTAGCAAACCCGAATTTTGTCATGCAATGCTCCAAAAAGGACCACTCAATCCAATCATATGCCTTCACCGTATCTAACTTCAGCGCCATATAGCCCCTCTTACCACTCCTAGCCATCTTCATGTGATGAAACAGCTCGAACGCCGCAAGTATGTTGTCCGTTATTAGCCTCCCGGGCACAAAAGCACTCTGGCTAGGTGCTATTACCTTCCCCAACACCGTCTTCAACCTATTTGCAATCACTTTTGACACAATCTTGTAAATCACATTACACAAGCTAATAGGCCGAAGTTCTTTCATTGTTCTAGGGTCCGATACCTTCGGGATTAAAGTGATAAAAGTGTGATTCATTCCTTCCGGTATCGGCTGACCCTCAAGCACCTCAATAACAATCTTAGTAATATCCGGTCCAA
The DNA here is from genome assembly GCA_963922045.1 of Persicaria maculosa. Lineage (NCBI taxonomy): Eukaryota > Viridiplantae > Streptophyta > Magnoliopsida > Caryophyllales > Polygonaceae > Persicaria > Persicaria maculosa. Next base: position 27,289,356 of record OY998259.1, on the reverse strand, counting down.
CAAGATGCCAACACTTTTGGTAGAAGAGTGCTGGCATCCCGTCCGGGCCCGGCGATTTCGTAGGATGCATGGAAAAGAGGGCAGTTTTTACCTCAGCTTCAGTGAAGGGCCGTAACAGCTCATGGTTGTCCTCTTCCGACACAATAGGCTTGATTCCTTGAGTAGCCGCTTCGGGCTGTGCCGTCACATTTGATTGGAACAGGTTTTGGAAATAGGTCAGCGCTATCCTCTCCCTACCCTCACGAGAGCATGTTTCCACGCCATTCTCATCCACCAACTTCTTCACTCTATTCCTCCTTCTCCTACCTTCCGCCTTCTTATGAAAAAAAGAAGTATTCTTGTCCCCACATTTGAATTCATTTGCACGTGCCCTCTGAAACCACATCATTTCTTCTTTGTCCATCAGTCCCCTCTCCTTCCTCTCAAGCTCACCCCTCTCCCTCACCAGATTTCCGTTCATTGTACCCCCTCCTAGCTCCCCCAACTTCCTCCTCACCTCAGCAAGTTGATTCCTAACGTTCCCGAACACATGCTTATCCCAGTCCCTAAGATCATTTGCGCACCGGGTAATTTTCCCCGTCACACCCCCATCCGCTTGGCTTGTTCCCGGATTCAACCATCCGTTCTGAATGACCTCCATACAGTCCTCACTCGTCAACCACATGGCTTCAAACCGAAAAGGTCTAACTCCCCTTTTCGGTCCAGTTTCTGTTACCCCTTCCGACGAGAGCAGTATCGGTTTGTGATCGGACAAACATCGCCCCAAATGTTTAACTATGGCATTCGGGTGCATCTCGAGCCATTTCTCATTTGCAAAGCACATGTCTAATCTCTCTTGAACAAAAGCTGCATTCGCCCTAGCATTATCCCACGTGTACCTATCCCCACAAAACGGGATCTCCCTCAAATTGCAATGTTCCACAGCCTCCCTAAAGTCGATAATGTGATTAAAATTCGGCATATTACCTCCATCTTTATCAGCAAGAGATGACACAATGTTGAAGTCTCCCATACACACCCATGGCCGGTTCGGGTTGTCCTCATGCAGCCGGCGCATCAACCCAAAGGTATGGTGCTTGTCTTTCGTCTCTGGCCATCCATAAATTTCCGTAACACGCCACTCAACCTCCTCACCCAGCCTGATTATCCCATCAATATGATGCCGGGTATACGAGTGTATTCCCAAGCTGCACACATCTCTCCACAACATAGCCAAGCCTCCCGACTTTCCCACACAGTCAACGACAAACATGTTTTCAAAACCCAGCCTCCTCCTAACCGTCTCCATCCTTGTCCTATTACACTTTGTCTCAATTAAGAATAGGACTATGGGGTCCTCTCTGCTCACCATTTCAGCGAGCTTCTCCACTGCGCGGGCCGTCCCCAATCCCCGGCAGTTGAAACTGATGGTTTTCATTGATGTCGGCGGGGGAGCCCGTCCCCGGCCGCTGGTAAATGTGTTTGGGTTGTGACATCCTCCCTCCTTATACGCTTGCCGACCACCTCCTCGTTCCTCTCCCCACCCCAATCTTCACCTGTTGAGCCTCCCTCCACCCCCTCTTTCCGCTTACTCCCCACCCTCGCCACAACCTCAGTCGGCATCTCCCTCCGCTCTCCCCCTCCCTCTCTAGCTGCTCTCTTCCACCCCTTCCTCCCACCCTTCTCACCTTCTTTTCCATTCTCCCCTTGGCCCGTCACACTACTCTCCTCCCTCCCTAGCATCATCACCTCCTTCTTCCCTCCCCTCACCTCCCCATCTGTTGAAAACTGTCCCACCTCCTGCTCCTCGTTAGGGGTCTCCAGGTGGACCATCTTAACCTTCTCGACCACTTCCATAGCCTCAATCGAAAGATCATTATCCTCATTGTCTTCCTCTTCCTCCTGTCTTTCCTTCTCCTCCAATATCTCAATAAGAGACTTCCTCCGATCATTCTTCCTATTGTCTCCCTTCGCTCCCACCTCTTTCTCCAACCCCCGAATCTTTTGTAGGAATTGTTTTTCCTTTTCTTTTTCATTGAAACCCCTCTCACTAGAGTTCCTAATATGAGATGCCCTAAGCCAGTCACCGTATTCCTCACCCTCGTTTTCCTCCTCCCTCCCCACCTCACATTCACTTTCCACGTGGCCTAAGATCCCACACAAATAACAGAAGTTAGGTAGCCTTTCATACTTTACCTCCACCCAAATTTTCCTCCTACCTAGTGCTACCATGATTCCCCTCCTTAAAGACTTTGTCACATCCAGCATCACCCTCATTCGCACAAATCGACCACATATCAGCAAGTCAGCCTCATCGAATTCTAGTATACCACCAAACACTTGGCCTAGCCTTTCAACCATCTCCTTTGTGTGGGCATCCTTGACAACTGTTCCATGCCTGGCTCCTTCAACACAAGCAAAGACTTATCAAAAGACCAAGGCCCCCCTTTTAATACCCGCTCCTTATCACCAGCAGTGCTAAACTGAAAGCTGTACAAATTCTCCTTGATCTCTCTAAACACAAATTCGTTTCGCAGCCTCCACGCTCCCCGCATAGTTGCCCTCAGTGCTTGACCATTCGGAGATCTCTGCGCCAGCACTTTCCCGATCAGCACTAGACTTTGCGCAGCCTGTTCCTCCCCCACAATCCCCTCTCCGTCGACCGTAACCGTCTCCTCATCTGTCAAGTGAATAGCCTTACCCTTTCCCGCCATCGAAGCGCTGACCTAACCCTAAACCTGTTCCAACGCAATCGCAACAGCAGTCCCCCGCAGCGGTGAATCTCGCACGGTGTCGGCGAGGATGACCTAGCTCTCACGGCCCTAGACCGGAGAGATAAGAGAACGTCCAGTGAACACCAGAGGTGAGCGCCGGCAGTCGCCTCTTGCCCTAGGGTTTTTCTATAACAACTTTCTCATTTCAAAGATTTTAAGAATCATTTAATTTTAAAAAATCCTGCAGATTTAGCTCTATTTTTTCTTTTTCTTTTCATTTTGTAAAATGGGATTGAAAATCTATTGGACTTAAAAAAAAACTAGAAATTCTCTAAAAACTTTAAGACATCTAAAATGGAGAATATGTTAGAGATACTCTTACAGACTTAAATTGTGTCATTTTACTTCGAAACGAGCTCTTAGTCCAAAAGATTACCCTTAACGGAGATCGAATCTGTTAGAGATGCTCTTACAGACTTAAATGGTGTCATTTTACTTCGAAACGAGCTCTTAGTCTAAAAGATTACCCTCAACTTTGTGTTAGCTCTGTTTGACACAAGTTTATTGGAGCTTTTCAATGACTTGTGAAAAGCTTTTCACAGTTTTTGAAAAAATAGTCTTACAAACAAAAATCTACTCGTATCTCAATCTATCAACAAAGGCTAAAATTTCATCAAAAATTTTATCTAGATTAATCTCTGACGTACCAAACAGATCCTTAATTCCGGCATCCATCGACTCACAATTAAAGAAAAGATAATTTAGAAGGTAAAAACAAGCATATGGATAGTCGACACAATTGAACAAAACGGCCGAATTCACAGTTAAACATCAATTAATATCCATCCAATTGATTGGGTTTGGAACTGTACGTATAGCCATAGGGTTGCTAGTGTTAGGTTGTAGATCATTTGAACGTAACGTAATTCAAGTATGTATATATATATATATATATATATATGGTAGACTACAGCTGTTGTTCACATGAATAATGTTACTTCCTTCCTCTCAGATCAATCTCAGGAGATCGACTTGTAGTTTTCACATTCAACTCTAATTTATATGTTACATCTATTATCTATATAAAAAAATATGATAAAAATAATAAACTAATAATGATCAAAGCATGTAGAAAATATAAATTAAAAAGATAATCCATCTTATCAAAAAATATTATAGATATAAATAAATAAATAATATTGTAGCTATCAAATAATTAATTTCGATATAAATAATTTTTCTTACCAATAAATAATCTAGATATAAATAAAATAACATCTCAGAAATATTAATTTATCTATTAATATTTTTTATAAATATGGTTATGAAAGAGTTTTGATTTTGTATTTTGTAATCCATTAACTGAAATCTAGTGTATAGATAGATAGATAAATAGATTATGACTTATGATAACTTTGAACTTTCTATAAATTATGATAACATATTATTTTAATAAATTTTTTTATAGAATTTTTTTCCTAAAATCAACCACAATACGTCACATATAATGCTATACATCGATTTTAGTACATTACTTTATTATATACATTAGCATCTTTTTTTGGTTAGCTACCTTTCTTTTGGTCATAACCTAATATTTGTTGTTCAACGTACTTCTTAACTGTTATGCATCTTTGTGGTATCGGTTCAACCATTCCGGAATGGTTCAATTGAAAAGGACTTACGGGTAGTACCCAAAGGTTCCCAGTTCGAACCCCGGATGGCCGCTCTTTATTTACCAATTCAAGGTATCGCTTCATCCCTCGATTAAGGATTGGAATTGGCATACTTCATAGATTAATCCAAGTATATTCACCCCCTCCATTCTATTTAAAATTGTTTAAACAAGAGTGAGAGAGACCATTTTGGATTTCATTAATCATTTAAGGGTGTGTAAACTATATGTTAAATTAAAATATTGATTTTTTTTATAAGTTAGTAAGATTTTTGATAATTTTAACAGATAGAATAGTTGGTACAAATAATTAACTAGTGAGAGAGGATAAAAAAAATAGATTTGTGAATATGAAAACAAAAGCTTGGAATAAATTGAGATGATTTTAAAAATCCGTATTCAAAAGCTAAGTAAACACTATTCTTAGTTTTATCTCATTTGAAAATAAATATTATTAAAATCAAAAGATTCGAAAAGCTACTAACTTTATCAAACATAATCAATAATTTGTTAATGCATAAGAATTAAGAACTACTTCTACCTATATATAATACATGAATAATAATAACGTCAATAATTTGGTAATGTAAGGGTGTATTTGGATTCCAAATACATTATCATTATAAGCAAAATGATAAAGCGGTGCTTGGTTAACAAAAAATTTAAGGCTTTTAAATTATGATATTTTTGGATTCCACGATATATTAATTAAAATGCAATTATTTTATCTCGATTTATGTGATTATTTGGTTAAATTACGGTTTTACCTCAGTTTTTATTAGATTTTTATTTTTACAATCACACGGACACATAAAACGAGGTAAAATAATTGCATTATAATGAAAATGCAATGGAATCCAAACACACCCTAAGTTACCAAGTTCTCTTTAAGTGCATTATCTATTTCAATATATCCTAAATTGGTAGCTTAGCTTAAAGTATATCTACATATTTGTCACAATCAAATTGAGTGTCACTCTCACATTAATAATAGTAGAGCTAGAGCATACTGCATACTAAATTCAAAAGGAAGCTATTACAAAGTGTAAAGCAGGAAAAGTGGGTGAAAAAGAGGAGCTTGGTCACTATCTTCACACATACATCATCCATACAACTTGTTGTTTATAAAGTCATATGAGAAATTGGCATGTCAACTAAAAATATGTTAATGTTATAGGCCGGGGAACTATAAAGGTAACTCTTTAAAGTACCCCTTTCTGTCACTTTTAGACACACAGATCACAGCTGGATTATACAACCACACAAGTACTGTTTAGTGTATCACAAATACGAGTGTGCCAGCTGCATAGTGCACCCCCGCCTCTTATTCGCGATTTGGGTAATCAAAGCTGTAGCGTTGTAGACAGCTTCATTTGATAGTCGCCGCAAACAAACACAGGTTCGCTAAGTAAATGCTACCTCAACGCTATGTCAAACACGCTCTAAACCATCGCTTATATTTCTATTTTGGACCAAATGTACCACTTATTTTTATAGGACTGTTATTCGAACCGAAAAGTATTGATTATTCGTATTCAGCTCACTTATTTTTGGACTCGAGCTTAAAAACCAACAGAATCTTTTAGCGAGTGCAGTGTTCAATTCTTGGTGGATTTGGATTTTTGTTCATTGAGGTGAAAAAAAGAGTTCAATTCGAGTTTTTACCCAGGTGAAAATGTTCCAGAAATGTGGTAAATACTTCCATCCTACCCAGAGATGCTAGAATCAAGTTAAACGCAGAGTTTGCAACATGGTAATTTGATCTAATTCCGATTCCCATGCTGCACTATGCAGTGGCCCTGCGTACGCTCCTCAAACCTGTTGTCTGCAGATGAAGTTCAAGCACCAAAACACTGAATAACAAAACGCACCCCCCGCCCCTCTTTCACAGTCCTTAAACATGAACAAAGGGAGTATATCGTGTCTTCTAGTTGCGCATTCTTGAGCTTTCAGCAGTTTATACCACTCCCGAGGGTAGGCGTAGCACAAGATGTCCTCCAACGACGCTGCACAGCCAATAAGATTCATTAAGAGCGTGCTGCTAATTTTGGATATTTCATTAAGTATTGATTATGGGACTGAGAGAATGTCCATATTCATATGGCATATTACCCACCTTTGCACATAGTAATAGCAGAAATCAGCCAGGATGAATGTTTGAACGATTTCCGAGAGCAGCACCATTGAAGGCCATAATCCGTATCCCAGAGCTGTCAGCAGACCCCCTCTAGTGTCCAATACCTGCTCAGATGAGGGGAGTAAGAAACAGTCTCAATATTTATAAACAGAAAATTTCCCCAATGGGTACAGGACAGGAAGGAAAATAAAATCCCAAAACTGAAGATCTTTTGCCAATAACAAGCCCATAAGAATGGATTGCAATACAAAAACTGACATGAACTATTTCCTGCAGATAAACAGCGAACTGTTGTATACAAAAGTGAATGAGGTCAATGAGTATCCAACGGCATTAAGCACAACTGCACAAGCGAATCTCGAACTTATAGATTATATCCAAAACCATCTACACTAATATTAGCTGCCCGTTTGATTCTGTCACCTACAAAGTTTGCGGCATCAAGTTTCATCCTTGTCCTATTGTCTGCCTAAAAAAGAAAGCAAAGAGATTTTAACCCCAGAATTCCAGTGTTGTGTCTGAATGGGGTATATATACATGAGAAGATCTCACGAAACATAAAAAATATTCCATAAAACAGGGAACTTCGTTAACTTTAAAAATAATGCAGAACAGCCTCAATATGAAAGTATAGATAGCCTTGCTTCTTTCCCAACAATTTGGACCTCACGAAATGCACTATCTATGTGCCCGGTGCAAGAAACAAGATCATAGATGAACCATAATGATATTTTGATTATGCATTATAAGGTGAAGGACTGAAGGGAAGGATGGATATGATGAAGAGGACTAGCTTCAAGAGAATGATTTGGAGTTCTGCATAGGGAAAACATGTAAGAAATAAGATCATACCTGAAGCACCCAGTGTGCACAGCTCAGGAATCTTGCAACTCCGAGGGCAAAGACATAATGAGCAGTAAATGGTTCAACAATCTGGAGAAAGAGAAAGGGAATGACAAATCCTTTAAATTTCAAATGTGATAAAACGACATGCGTCAAACATGGCCTATCAAACAGTCATATCATATGACTCATAAAAGCCCATTTAACATGCATATCTTATTATCACTGCTGTCGGTGCTTGGTAACCATACAATCATTTCTATCAATTCTCAGTAGATGGTATTAAGTCACCTAATATGGGGCTTCTAGCATTGGTAAAAGTTAAAAATCTCTTGATAGTATCCATGGGATGTGATAAACTAGAAGATACGAACTAACGGAAAGTAACACTGTTATACTATACCTAACACTTTTAAGTACCATTACCTTCAGATTCTGCATGACTCTTAGCTGAGGTAGTACTGAAACTGCCTCCAGATAGACACAGAAAGCCCATGAAATCCTGTTCACAATATGGTGGGAGGTTGTAGGATGAACAAAAAGAGACAAGACAGCACAAGGTACCAGCTGCAGGCAAGAAATAAGCTTGTCAGAAGAAACACTGGGAATTTTAGGCATCATCAGTATGAAAACCAAGGCTCCTGTAACAAGTATTTTCCCATTAACAAAAGATGGCCCCAAAGAGAAAGTGCATTACAGGAAACATAACTCAAGAGTAATGAATTATGCACAAGATGACAACAAAGAAGCGGAAAGATAAGCTAGGTTTTGCTACAAATCCTAAAATGCATTTAGCAATATGTCATAAATAGCCAATACAAATAGAGAAGCGTCCAAAATAAATTAACACTATGTTTCAATGAAAGAATCACCATATATACAAAAGTGTCTTATAATTCCTTCTTTAGTAGACCAACATAGACCCTTCTTCCACATTTACTAACGTAGGAACTACTAATAACTGCATATGTGATATACCACAAAATTTGAAGGAATTCATATGCTGCACAATAACATAACTAAGTGAGGCTCATGCAATTAGTACGCTCTGGGTGCGCAGAAAAGCACATGATCCAGTAAATATGAAGATTAATGCAAAACTCACCACATAGTACATTGCAAAATTGTCTTTAGCTTCCATATAGGTGGTTTTAAGTTTAAAACGGATCATATAAATAACCCAAAGAGTTGTTGCCAGTGTAGCTGTATCTAGAATTGTATGTATGTCATATTCCATCATGAAGCTGCAATAGAGTCTAACAGCTAAAAAGATAGCCGTGAGTTCTTGTGTTTTCAGTGATAACCCTGCAAAAATAACAATCGAAGTGAACAACATTTACAGTAATGCAACTCGGTCAATTCCTGACCAAAAACTTCAGAAAAAATATGTGACCTAGTGTCCTGGCTAATACAAGCCAAAGCCATTAAGTCAATACAAATAATAAATGTAGATTAGGAAATTTCGTAATTGCAAAGGTCAATCTTTTGGTCACTGGAGTTAAAGCAGATTTGTCAATCACATTGGGTAGGTCGGTTTCGTATATGATAGTCTTTGGGTTTAGTTCATTTAAGACCTAGTTGCTTAGTTTGAGTCCCATTTTCAGTTCTTCACTAACTTGTATTCCCAAAAACCTCAAAAAGAGATGGTCAATTTGGACCTAATTTGAAGCTACATATCTTGAAGTTCTATTTTGCCCCTTCTCTTATGGCAGACGTAGAACCCATGAAATCTCAAACAAGCATCTCTGGAGCTAAACGAATTTAATCTCAGGAAATCTCAATCAAAGTTCAAACCTTTCATTAGCTACGAAATGCCTATTTGCTCTCCCCGTTATTAAGAAGCCCCAAAACTCCAAAATCACAAAATAATTGAATTTTCGAATCAACTAACCCTAGATGCGTCGTTTCAGAGAAGTGGAATTCGTTACAAACAACAATCTACTGAAATCAGAACGAGGTAGCAACAGAAACGCAAACCCTAATTACGGAGTGAACGAAAAGGAACCTTAGAAAAGGGGAATTACCAGCGCAGGTCTTCTCCTTAGCGAGCTTGTAAATAAGGACGCAGACGCCAATTGCGTGTACAGCCTCGGCGGCGACGAAGAGATTGTCGTGATCGTGAACGATCATACGGAGGAATACAAGGGCGGCCATGCCGGCGACAACCGCCAGGAAAGCCTTGACCTTGGGCGGCTGACGCCTTACCCATGACGTCAGCACGTGGATCGGCCTCTTTCCCCCTCCCTTCATCTTCCTCGCTTCCTCTTTCTTCTGCTTCTTCTCTACAGATGGGTGGGTGGGACTCAAAATTGACCAAAATAGCTCTAAATAACGATTACAATATTTCTGGGATTGGATCGATTTGAAGGTCCTCTCTCTGTGGATTTGCCGGAGTGGGCAATCAAGGATCAAGATCGCGTCTTGTAGTTGTGATTGTGAATGTGAACCATTGGTCGTTAAGTCAACTAAACACAACCTTGTGAAAATTACAGTAAATCACCGTTTAAAGAAAAAAAATACTCCGTATTTTCAAAGATAATTTTTATAAACATAGCGGATGAACCTAATAAATGATTTAATTTTGTTAATATTAACTTTATAAAAGGATCAACCTTTTTTTTAATTCGAAGAAATTTATCATCTTCAAAATTTTAAGTGGATATATGTTTAAAGTCCAACAAGTTATTATGCATATAAGACAAAGAGATTTATAGAATATACGGAGTATTATATAATATTATTTTACTAATCAATAAGTATATTATTATGATAATATAGAAATAATATAGGCATATCAATATATCATAATTATCACACTGGTTTTTATTAAATTGAATAAACAAAATATGTACATTAAATATATCAAATATTTTTGGATGAAAATGACATGGAATTATTATAAATACTATATATATTATAAAATATGGTTACATGTTTTTGGATTGTAAGCAAATAAAATATAAATATGAATTGATCCATAATAATTTTTACGGAAATAAATAATGATGATCCAATTAATAATATAAGATAATATGTGGAATGTTTATCAAAATAAGAAAAAAAAAAAGGGAAATTTGCTAAACTAACCTCATTATCCGAATTCTTTGTATGAGTAACCCAATCCGGAAAAAAATTTGCATAAAACCGGATATTTGCTTCCAAAATTAAGTCGGTAGCCAATGGGAAATAGCTAGACATTGTTTCAGTAGCAAGAAAAGCGATGACGAGAGAGAGATGGAGGAGGAAAAAGTACACTCTTGGTCGCAATGGACAGAAGAGAGAGAGGGGGTGAAAAAGAAAAGTGCAGTCTGAGAGGAGAGAGAAGGATCAGTGAGAGTGTTAGTGAGGGGGGATAAAAAGATACTTTCAATTAAATTTTAAGTTTCAGAGAAAGCCAATTGAAGAAGCAAGGGGGCGGAGGTTTATTTGAAGGTTCGTGTGTAAGCAGTAAGTTTTAACTGGATATCAATAACGAAACCAATTGCCACATATTGAATTCAACTGGACAAAATTGCTCGGAGAAACAAAGCAAAACGACATGCCACCTATTGGAATCGAATGGAGAAGATTTCTTGGAGAAGCAGATTCACTATAATGACATCTTTTTTTTATTTGTGTCCAATTATAATATTTACTCATATTTGGATGCCATGATTTTGTTCTCTCCTGTCGACACTACTATGCTTTAATATGACTGATCCAAGTTTAAGAGTCATGGTGAGAGTGACGGTGAGGGGGCATAAATATACTTATAATTAAATATTAAGTTTAAGAGAATAACCATTGAAGAAGAAGAAAGTGGGTGGGGGTTAATTTGTAGGTTGACGTGTAAGCGCTTAGTTTTAACTGGACACTTGATGCAAAACGACATGCCACATATTGAAATCTACTGGACATGATATCTCGGAGACACAAATTCACTAGCATTAAACAAATACAACACAAGAGCAAACATTTAAAAGACAGTAGCAAAGAGTAGCAAAATATATGACGTTGAAATTGAATTTTACGGTAACAAGTAGCGAAAATGCGGATGTGTGGTGAATCTGGATCCATTCCACTCGAAGTGTGGGTGCATATTGCGGGCACGATGATCGGTCGTCTCCCGCTCAACGAAAAGTTGACCATGAAAGTTCGGTCATTCCCATAGCCGGACACACGAACTACCTTGCCGGACTAATACCCATCGTTGACGCGACAATCGACACGGGCGTCAACCACGTAGGCGTCATATAAAATACGAAGCGGACGGGGATGAATTCGTAAAACCGGGATGATTTCCTTCAGCAGTTGTCTTCTGTTGTTATGTGGGAGGGTGGCATATTCAATTCTACCTCCCAGTGGCTTGGATCCACTTTGCGTACAAGGGTCGCTTCGTAGAACGACCCGAGCATCCCAGCCTCATCGCCGACGATCTCGACTTTTTGATTTTTTCGGTATGGCGGCGGCACTAGTCCTGCATAAAAAACAAAAATAAGGTACTATAATCATACACGTAGCACAAATGAAATCTAAACCAATAAAATGAGTGACAACATGCAGTCTCATACCCATCGTCCGAGCTGTCAGATGATATAACGATGGGGACAGGCCGGGGAGGGAGGACAGATGAGGAGGCGCGGTGGTGTGATGAGGATTCCATTTGTTTGAAGGGTTGTTGGAGAGGTGGTTAAATGGCATTGGGGATTTAACTTCACCGAATTGTGGGGAGTATGGATGCTGAATGTCTAGCATATATAAGTGGGGTGTATGAAAAATATGAACACTGTTCAGCATGTGACCGTTAAGACAAAAAAAAAAGCAGTAGCAGAAGTCATTAATGTGAACTGTTTTCTTGTTGTCTACCATTAACATGCCAGTGTGTTGGTATCTACATGGCACGTGTCGGTTTTGACATGACAACAAGGAAATGACATTAATGCTTATAAGTAAACGATACATGATAACCATAAAAATCAACTCCTCGGCCAATGATTCCCTACTGGGCATACAATAGTTGTCTACTAGACATATTTTCGAGGCATTTTATTCAATGTTTGACCTTACTATCAAACTGGGTTTCCCACTCACACTACATACTTATTAAATGCAAAACCGTAGCAAAATATAGCAATCAACATTATTGAAACGATAAGGAGTTGAAAATAATAAAAACAATTTCACCCTAAAAAAATCAGAAAGAGAGAATGGGATAAAAGCAAGGGTCATCCTGCAGAGGAGAGAGAACCCGTGAGAAAGGACGGTGAATAAGACAGGAGAGAGAGACCATTTCTCCACTCCCTACATCACTAAAATATTTTTAACATTTATGTTATGTAAAAAAAAATTATAAAAATATATATTTATGTTACTAACATCTATTTTTATATATTTATAAAATTTTATTTTCAAAAATCATGTTTTAAAATTTTTTAAATTTAAAAAGGCAATATTTAACAAAATACAATTTTTAAAATTTTTAAAATATGATTTTTTAAAACAAAATTTTATAAATATATAAAAATAGATGTTAGTAATATAAATATATTTTTTATAATTTTTTTTAAGGTAAAATAAATATTAAAATATTATTGTGATGTAGGGAGGGGAGTATAAGGGTGGAGTAGGGGATCCCCACTGCGCCAAAAGGGAATAAGATGGAGAGGAGGGAGGAGGAGGAGAGTATAAACTTATTCAAGCGCCTGACACCTATTGGGTTTTACTGGACATACACCGACTTTTGATAGAAAATGAGTAAGCCTTCCTTCTATTTAGGCTATGCGATACGTTTCCCCCTAAAATATGTTCATCTTCCTGTAAAACTGATTGTCTCCCCCTCTAACTAATGGAACAGGGGACAAATCATCCGTCTGTATGACTGTATTGTTTGGAGGATGGTAGGCTTGTGAAGAGGGCACTTGGGTCATGAAGGGGTCAAGGAGCCAGAAGGCCGTCTTGGTAGACGAAAGTATTGACTACGTCTCCCTGAAGAAATAACTGATGACCAAGTTTAATGTCGATGAGATGAGGCATGATGTCGAGCTCACCTATGTAAAGCCAAAGAAGGAAGGATGCCGACCTTTTTCCATTGGGGAGGACGAAGACCTGCAGGCCTATAAGTCTGTGAATGATCTATCTGGAGAACGATTCTGGCCTATCGACCTCCATGTCTCCCTACTACTCAAGGTTTATGGAGAAGTGGCAACTATAGAAGTATTGACAACGGGCCGTTCGGTCAGGGGTGGGCCACCCGTGACCCAAGAAGATCACCCATAGACGGGCCCTCGCTTGGCAGGGGATGAAGAAGTGGAAGTTTGGGGAGCACAATGCGTCGATGGACACCGAACCGGTGTCCAGTTAGAAAATTTGCGTGTCATGTTAGACTATCGACGTGTCCAGTTATAGCGAGGTGAGGGGTTGGACCTGGATCTTGCGAAGAGGGTTACGAACGCAGACACAGTTGGATGTGGGAAGCAGGGAATTTGTGTAAGTAGTGACGTCGAAGATGTAGTCAGCTCATGGGCTCATGAGGCGGATCGAGCGGTGAGGGAAGTAGAGGAAGCATACGAACGCGAAAAAGGGAAGTCTGGAGCGTTTCCGACAACTGTCAAAAGTGAACCAATAGAGTGGGCGAGTGTAGCTGGGAAATTGCAGAAGCGGCGCCCACCCAGCGGTGGGATAGGAAATTCCAGAAGCGGCGTCGCACTATGTAGTTACCCCATTTTGGTGGGAAGTATGATGCCTTTGGAAACGCATGCCCTCCACCTTTTGCAATTCAGTATATAGTTACCCCATTTTGTACCTTTGGTTTGTTCTACTTTGTTGTACTTTGTGTGGGGGGCTTGTTTAATGGAAGTTTACTTGATAGTAAACGCTTTTTGACATGACAGAAAATGAGCTCGACATGACATTTTTACTAACCAACCAAGTCCACAAACCAATAACCATTACAAAGCGAAAAGTGTAAAACTAACCAAGAAGCAGTGTTTAATCAACCGGAACGAAAGAGTGTTCAACCAAACAGTAAACAGAGTTCAATAAAACAATAACAGTCTAAAACCAAGCGGGAATTACGTTTAAAGATCGGATGGGGTGTAAGACGTCCGTGAAAGATGGCAACATAAAGGAATTGGCGGTACGCCGCAATGAAGTCATCGTCAAGGCCATGGAACTCGGTGTTGATGGCCGCGAGGAGTTGCAGGTAGCAGATGGTGTATGGACCACAGTCGCCTCTACATCACGACAACGAAATATGTTCACCCAACTTGCGACAATTGTCTAAAATCGAAACAAGTGGAAATATCGACTTACAATTGTTTGTTTGGGGGAATCCTCTTCACCCTCTTGTACGCCAAGGGTTTCGGGACATTGCCGAGCCATTTCACCCAAAGTTCGGGATGGCTGCTCATCAGAATGGGGAGGAGGTGGGTCATCGGCTTCAAAAAGCCCAATATATGGCGCTCAGCGACGAATTGGATGTCGGGATCGTATATGTTCAAGGTCCACTCCGCGAGATTGATCTTTAGCGTCACCCAGTGCTCGTTCTTCAGATTCCAAGGCGCCAACGACCGGTCGACATCGGCCCAACCCTTTGGAAACCTCTCCGACAACTTCCCGTCGAAGTAGTGGGTCAGCTTCTCGTCCCCCTTGACCACATCAAGGTTCCCCTTCGCCTCCGCCAAATGCTTCTGCAGTAGATACCCCAGAAGAAATCAAGAACGGCGACACCTTCGTACTTGTCATCTTCCTTGATGTCCTTCCGTAGGAGGGCGCATGCATGCTCGATATGCTGCACGCACGGAAAACCATTTAGATGGAAGAGTATATGACGAGGAATGTGATCCATAGAACAACGCTGTGGGAACCTAACCTCGGATGTGACCCAAGTGGTCAGTGATTGGAGTACCCCGAAGAATTCCCTCTGCAGTAGGGTGTCTTCGACCGACCGGATGGGGTCACTTCCCTCCTTCATCCAGACAGAGAACACATCAACGTCTACCCTTGTTGCCAGACCTAGGTCCACGACATCCACTGCTTGTGATGGCTTCTTGCCCACACACAGCTTCTTCATTGGCTTATTTACCTCCCCTGGGGAGAACGTATTAGGATGTCGACGGGTCCTCATACTACGCCGTTCGAGGGGCACCTCAACCTCAACCTCAATCTGGGAGGCCTCAGGTGCCACTAACTCGTCCTGCAACCAGGACATCAGAGTGCTAATAACATGACAGCTGATAACATTGACAGGACAGTCAAGTGTCCATACCTCGCCAATGTCCAGAGTAGGTTTCTCCGATTGACCCCCCTCCTTGTCCTCCTTGGTGGGCTGTTTCTCCTAGGGCTGGGCAAAATATAGACCGGACCGGAATCGGACCGGGACCAGACCGGAATTTACGGTCTTTGGATCGGACCGGAACATTACGGTCTGGTCCGCGGTCCAACATATTGGCAAATCCGGTTTACGGTCCAAACCTGGGACCAGACCGGAATTTCCGGTCCGGACCGGAATTGGACCGGAACCTGTTTTATTAAAAAAAAAAAGACGTAAAAGTTGAAGAAAGAAATTAACCCTATTTCTCAAAACAGGTACGCCGCGCTTGCCGCTTTCTTGTTCTTCTCACCTGCTCCAGAGTCTAGCCTCCACTCCCTCCAGTTCAGAAGTATCTCCATCCTCAGACCTCGGCGCTCGGACCTCGGCTCTCGGACCTCGGCCCTCGGCGCTCGGCGGCAGGCCTCTACAGTCCTCACTCTCCTGACAGTAAGTCTTCCCGACCCCGTTATTTTAATTGTAGATCTAGGATTTTTTGTATATTTTGACCTATTAATGTAGATTTTAGTATAGATTTTGAGAAATTATACATATTCTAGCCTAACATTGAAGAATCTTCCCCCAATTTTAAATCTAGGGTTAAGAAATTTCAATTTGTATTTTGTAATATTTAGATCTAGATGCGATTTTAAAGGTGGGGTTTAGAGAAATGAGATTAAAGCACTTGTTTTGAATGTATGAGATTGAAGCACTTGTTTTCATTTTTGAATCAATCAATTATTCAATTTGGGTAATAATCATGTAACTATGAATGAGATTAAAGAACTTGTTTTTTGTTTTTTTGTTTTTAACAGAATTATGAGTAATTCGATATCCATGGAAATTTCTTCAAAACATTCATGCAACGTAAGTGAGAGGGATTATTTTTGTTTTGAATGTATTAAATTTGTAGCATAGAATGATTTCATGGTAATCTCTTATTTGTTTAAATAGATACGTATGGACCAAACGGAGACTACGGAGTTATCTGATGATACCGGGGCGCCTTCCGAGGTGCAACCACAAGCGGAAGGGGCATCATCATCAAAAAGTAGTAGGCAACCAACTCTAACATCAAGAAAGAAGCGGAGAGAGTATTGGGATCATTTCACGGTGTACTTTGATGAGGCGGGAAAGAAGAGAGCGAAGTGCAACTATTGTCCGAAGATATCCTATGCTTGTGATTCAAACACAAATGGCAACAAAAATATAGGGAGACATTTTGAGGCATGTCCAAACAACCCGAAAAATCAAGGCAAAGGTACTCAATCTAAACTTACTTTTCAGAATGTTGGAGATGGGGGGTCGAAGATGAAAAATTGGACATTTGATGAGAAGTTTATTAGGGAGTATGTGTCTCGAATGGTTATTAGAGATGAATTGCCTTTTGCATGTGTTGAGAAGGATGGTATGGTCGATGCATTTTATGCTGCACAACCTTTATTTAACATGCCATCGCGTCATTCTGTTAAACGTGATTCTAAATCTCTTTATGTGAGAGAACGAGAGAAGTTGAAGAAATTCTTGAAGGAATCTTGTCAAAGTGTGTGTTTAACTACGGACACTTGGACATCGGTGGCAACTGATAATTATACATGTGTAACTGCTCATTGGATTGATAATGATTGGAAGTTACAGAAGAGAATTTTGAATTTCATGTTTACCACTTGCCATAAGGGGGAATCAATTGGGAGAACACTCGAAGATTGCTTGAGGTATTGGGATTTGTCTAGTAAGTTCTTGACTGTTACAGTTGACAATGCATCGGCTAATGATGTTGCTTGCAACTATATGAGTGAAGTGGCTAAGGATAATAGTTGCATTGGGAAGGGTGAGTATGTGAAAGTGAGATGCACTGCACACATCATAAATCTGGTTGTGCAGGATGGTCTCAAGTTTGGTGGTGATCATCTGAAGAAGGTTCGAGCTCTTGTGAGGTGGTGTAGGGGTTCTCCTGCTAGGAAGGAAGCTTTTCGACTACATGCAGAAAGACTTAACATTGAGTACAAGGGAATGTTGGTTGGTGATGTGCCTACTCGATGGAATTCCACGTATCTTATGCTGAGTAAGGTGTTGACATATAAACCGATCTATTCTCGAATGCATATTCCAGTGGATGATGAAGTAGGACCTTTGACCGCTTCTGATTGGAGCAGAATAGAAAAACTTTGTCATTTCTTGAAGGGGTTTTATGATTTGACAAACCGGGTTTCAGGATCTTTGTATGTCACTAGCAATTGGTGGGCATTCCATGTTGCGGTTATTGCTAAGTTATTGAATGAGCTAGTTGTTAGTGGTGATGAAGATTTGAAGCTAATGGCTACGTACATGAAGGAGAAGTTTGATAAGTACTTTGGTACTTTTAAGAAGATGAATCTGATGATGTTTGTGCCCGCCCTTCTTGACCCTCAACGCAAGATTCGTGGTGTGACTAGTGTTTTGACTCGCTTGTTTCCGAAAGAAAATGTGGATGATATGGTGAAGAAAGTGAAGGATATTGCTTATGAGCTGTTTGATGAGTTTAGAATTCTCCAATATCCACTCGATGAAGGAGGGTCACAATCACGCCAATCTGTAATGGTGGATGTAGATGAATCAAGCTAGATAGATGAGTTCAACGAGGAAGGAAATGATTGCATTGATACGAACTTGAGGTCCGAGTTCGATCAGTATCTTGTTGAAACTGAAAGGCCAGAAGTTGGAAAAAAGAGTGTCCTTGAGTGGTGGAATGCTAATAAGAATAGATATCCTGTACTTGCACGCATGGCACGAGCTTTATTGGCCATTCCTATATCTACCGTTCCGTCTGAATCTGCTTTTAGCACTAGTGGACGGACTATTACAAACTTCAGAAACAGCTTAGCTGCTGATGTAAGTATTTATTTCTTGCATATTTATGCAATCATTCCTCTTGAATATATTTGTGTCTATTATTGTATATAGTGTTTCAAATTTATAACTAGCTATGCATCTAAATAGTTATATACTAATAATCTCATCTATTAATTAGACGGTGCAAGCACTTGTTTGTACTCAAGATTGGTTACGTGGGACAAACCTCAAAAATGCTAAACCTCATGAAGAAAGCATATATGAAGAAGATACCAACGAAGAAGGTAATCTTATATTCATTACTTCATTTTGTATACTTGTACTTACATTAATAAAAATGTTAAATTTGAACGATTAAGCATTATTTTCATGTTGTTTAGATTCGGCGGATAACGATATAGATCTCACAGAAGGAACTTTTTACATTTGTAAGGACTAAGGAGTAATGGTCATGACGAGAAGGTAACAAAACTTTAAATACTTTACATTTGTGCTCATTTGTTATCATAATTTATTTAATGTTTGCTTGCTTTACCTTCTAGGTGTTCTCACACAAGAACTCAAGGCAAGCTGGCAAGATAATGGATGAGTAGTTGATTACAACTTTCAGCATTTGCTTTTTAAGTCTAAACTTTTATTTTATGGATGTGTTTGTTTTAAGTGTAAACTTTGCATTTTGAGTTTTGATTACAACTTTCAGTAGTTGTGGATTTGATCATGCATGACTTCAATCATGAATGAATTTATTTTCAATTTATAGAGCTTTACAGATTACATAAATATGAACAGGTTGGGGCTGCTGTAGCTCTAAACAGCTGCTATAAAATTGAACGAAAGTTCAAGGGCTGCTGTAAAGTGTAAACAGGTTCAAGGGCTGCTGTAAACAGGTTGAACTGTTGAAGGGGCTGCTGTAAATAAGTTAAGGGGGCTGCTGTAAACAGCTACTGTAAATTGTAAAATACAGCAGCCTTTGGCCCTCTACTGTCATATTTATCGGTCCTAACGGCTACCGTAAAAACAGCTACTGTAAAAAGTTGTCGTACAAACGGTCCAAACGGTCTTTACGGTCCGCGGACCGGAAAGACCGGGACCATATTTATCGGTCCCGGTCCGATCCGCGGTCCAAGTTTCAAAAAATTACGGTCCATCGGATCGGACCGGGACCGGAATGTCCGGTCCGGTCCGGTCCAGACCGGTTGATCAGCCCTAGTTTCCCCTCCTTGGTTTCCTTCACTGCTCCATCAACCTATACACATGACATATAATGAAATTGACAAATATTTTCATGACATGTACTGACATTTACATAACATGTAATAATATTAACATGACATTTATAGATAATTACATGACGCTCTTTATATGATGTCATGACACACGGATAACCTTACCTCTTTCTTCGAAAAAACCTCCCCTTGCTCCTCCGAATCCCTAGTCCCCTTCCCCCTCAATGCCCTCTTCAAGTCTTCGATCGACTCCTCAAGCGTCGCCATCTTCGATCCCAACTCCGCGGTTATACTCCTCGCCATGTCGTCCAACTTTGCAAGTAACCTTGACTCAATCTCAAAGATGTAAGCTTGTGTCTGCGTACCCGCCCCGGGTTCTTGCGTTGACCCATGTGCTTCCTTTCGTTGTTTCTTCCGTGGGGGTTTCGCTTTTGCCGCTACGAACGCATGGACAATGTCGTCGAAGAAGTTTTCCCACTTATCGTGAGTATTTCGGACATCGCGGTACAAATGGGTAGCTTCCCCCACTTCATCGGGGATGAGAACCGGCCTTACAACGTTAGGGTCATCGAAGTACCCGACCTCCTCCTTAGCCTTCCGAAGTCGGGTTTTGATGGCGTCATACTCGAGGTTCCCTTCTTTAAACTCGTAACGCAGACACATAGGGTACACCTTCTCGTCTATGATGTTCGCGCATCGGACGCCCACTAAAAGGAGGGCTTCGTACACTCAGAGTTGCAAACATCGGTTGTCCAGTACAAATTCATTTTTTTTGTCTAGTTTACAATAATTGGATGACTAGTATTAATTCATAGGCATCCAGTGAGGTTTGTGTACGCACCTGGAAGGCGAGGGGGAATCCCATCAGACAGTAGGTCGGACGTGATGCAGTGGAGCTCCTACCATTGTGCTAGAATTTTCTCTCGATTGCATGGTTGAGGAACTCGTTGGTTCGCTCGTAGGAAAGTCGGCCCCACGGGTAGCCCAGGAACCTTTCAACGTCGGCAACGAGCTAGGTTGACGACCCACCCCTGAATGTAGTTTTGGGGTTCCTTCCCAAAAAACTCACCCTCGACCAGCATCAGTGGGATAAAGTTAAACTTTCTGGCTGACAATCGCTCAGATTTCATTGCAACATGGAACATCACCTCGAACTCGGACATCTTCAACTTGCCAACTCCGAAGAAATCAAACACTGCCGTCTTGCATGCTGAGTCGTCCTCAGGCTCTTCGACATAGCCGCAGTTGAGACCAGTGATAAGGGCGAACTCATCTATTGAGAACCTCACGACCACATCATGGATCTGTACCATGTTTCGTGCTCCCTCTTCGTCTTCAGTTGTCGTTGGAGAACGTAATGTACATACTGCCCGGAGAAATGAACCCTTGTGCCCAGTCTTGCAACGCCCCCCAACGGGCTGTCTATCAAGCGCTTCCACTGGGACTCGCTCAATCGGTCGTCCATGTTTACTCGGAGCTACAATCGGGAGTATTGGTTACATCGCACTTTGAAGTATATGTCTTCCTCGACAGCGTACACAGACTTCATCATGTCAGCCACGCTGTACGACAATCACAACTTACATTACTCGAACGACATCCCATTATACCGCATCGGAGGTTTGAGTTCTAGGGTCGACAATTTGTCTCGAAATCAATAATCTCGGAGGTTTGAGTTCCCTTCATATCAGTCTCACAAGCATTCCAGCAGTCAATATGCACATGACAATTACTTATTTTATCAAATGTCAAACCTATTCATCTTAATATTGTTTGCACCCAATGGTTCCATATTCAAGCCTGCAGTTTCCCTTCTACATATCCAACTCAACAGTTTCCCTTTTTATATGATACCTACACAGTTATACATGACACCTTAAAATTAAAACATGACAATCGACTTATTCAATCTTTACATCTCCAATTGCATACGAGTTTGAAAATATTCATTTGAAATTTCAACCTACTGCGTAAATATTAAGTTCCCCTGACCAATTTAAACCTACGCATATGAAAATTCACCCTTTCTAACATTTTCCATAACCCTAATTCGCCCCATTTCGGCCGAATTTCTCCCTAAATTGAACGTATCTACAGTCACCCTACTCCTGATAATTTGGATTTGACATAAACGTTCCCCAATTTTCCCATCCCAAAATTCCCTTCTCTCCCCGTCGCGCACACCCCAGTTCCCAAACTTTCCACCTTTGTTTTTAACTTGACACCGGTTACTTCCTACATGACAGGGGGAATTGCAAACTGTCAACCCATTCGACCCCTTTCTCCCATTTTCACACAATCAAAAACAATTTAGGTTCTTTCAATCGGTTTCTCCCCTACGAATCCAAGTAATAGGTAATTAATCGGCCGAGTTAGGGTTTACTTACTTTGAAATCGGCATGTTCAATGTCGGCTCGACTTCTTCTCCTCTCTTGCAGTGTCGTCTTCTTCCTCTTCTTCCTTCAGTTTTTGTTTTCCTTAGGTTTGCATGAGCGATTGTTGTCCTCTCTCTTCCCCTTTTGTAAGCCCGTGATATTGACGGTTGCTTTTATAGTTTTTTATTAAAACTGTCAAATTTTATCTTCTTCCCTATCGACACTCTCTCTCTCCATCTCTCTCCTCATTAACTTCCGCCAGTTCCTCTCTCTCCTCATTCACTTCCTCTCTCCTTTGTTCCGGTTGCATTTCCCTTTTTTTTACCGGCTGGTTTGCAATTTTTTTCAGGGGGAGGGTTAACCTTTGTAAAAGTTTTGGATAGTGGGTTATGGGCGCAAACTTGTCCGGATAGTGGGTAAGTTTGTGCGATTCCCTCAAAAAAAATATAGCATAAATATGATTAAAAAAAAAAACATAAAGGCTTTAGACAAGATGGAGAAAGGGCTATTGTCAAGACTATTTTCACAAAATTGCACGCAAAGTCTTTTCCAACCAAAATCAATGCCACCAAGAACATCTCGTGTGCTTTCAACGAGCAATCAAGAGTAGCAATATTTTGGAGTTTTAAAGTCCATTTGAAAGAGAGTTCTATAAATATATCAACTTTAAGGTGAGAAATTTCATTATAATTTATTTTTGATGAGATTTTGGAGAAGAAATTGTGTGTTTTAGGGTTTGAAATTAGACTTAAAATTATGAAATTGGTTGTTGTTTGTGTCTTTTGTTTGATTGTTGTTGATTTGAATGTTGTTTGAGTTGAATTATGAGTACAAATTGGAACGAAAATGAAAGAAATTGGTCGTTTTCTATGCGATTTGGTGCGTTTTTTTATGTCGTTCCTGTTAGGCATAAATCTCGAGAATTCCTTGTTGTCTGTGTTGAGCTCGGTTGCTGTCACCGAGGTGATGATGGAGGCTCATTTGTTGTCACCGATGAAATTTATGAAGCTCGGCTTAAATCAATGAGGCTATTTCATAACCTCGCCAATATTCACCGAGCTCCCTCATTAACCTTACTCAGCGAAGTCGAGGTTATTTATTTAGCTCGGATCTCAGCACTTCGGCGGATTTTTCAAACGACAACCAAGTAAAATAGTCGAAAGTCTTTACATAATCATCCGAAGCGATTGATATACCAAAATAAGTATCGATCAATTAATTCCTTGATAAATTTACTAAAAGTTTGTTCAACCGGTGAAGTATTTAGATGAACGCACTTAGGTTTTTTCAATTCTCTCAAAGAGTGTTGGACCTGTTTGCAATTGTTTGAAAAAATGAAAAGAACCTGTGATAATTTAGTTGAACTTATCTTATCAATAGTCATTCGGGCATCTTGCCTCTAGCCTCACTCTAAAAAAAAAAATATGTAATTAAAATGTTTGTAACATACTAACATATATTATGACCTCATCCAAAGTGATGGCATTCAAGAGATATAGGATGTAGTCCTAACTGTCGGTTTGAATTCTTTCCGTATAAAAAAATAAATAAACAAAAAAATACTATTGTATCATATATTATAAAAAACTAAGATATATGAACAGGTTTGATTATCAAAACACTCATATATAATTAACGAAGTCAGGGTGATTACAATGTTTTAAAGTAAAATAGGCGTTAGGCGATCGCTAGACGGCGAGTGAACGCCTAGCCCTAGGCCGTTAGGTAGGAGTGCAGGACACATGTGTCTAGGCAGCGTTTAGGTGGATTTAAAATAAATTTTTTTATTTCCTTATATTTTAATGTATAACATAGGGGTGGGCGCGGGACGGGACGAGACGGGATGGGGGTCGTCCCGCGTCCCGTCCCGCTTAATTTTTGCGGGACGGGATCGGGACGGGATTCACATGTTTTTTTTTTCAATCCCACGCGGGCCTTTTCTAGAGTGTTTGTTTGTTTGTTTCTAGCGGTGGTATTTATTTGAGCTTTGTGGTGTTTCTTTTGCCGCCGCGCGAGAGGTCGTGGACGTGTTCGAGATCTGACGGCTCGCTACCGACCGAGTCCATATCTGAGATCTCCACTTTTGCTCCCCAGGATTCCCTGCCTTACCTCTACCATCAGGCAGAAGAAATGTCTCGCATTGTCCCGGTTCCAAATCCGTCGGCCTTTGGTAGTTCCGGCTTCTATTCTCTAGTTGTTCGTGGTAGTCATGTCTTTGTTGATTTGGTTGTATTTCGGTTCTTTTTTCTCGGTTTGTCCGTTGCCGTTCTTTCGGCCTCTCGTTCCACCGGATTTGTTCGATGGGTCAAATTATTTCCGGTTCATAAAAAAATATACACATATACACACTGTAAGTGTACAAGTGTATATATACACTGCATAGTATACTGTATTATATGTACACGGTAAACACACTGTAAAAGTGTATGTAAACAATATATACAATGAGTATATAAATATACAATGTTTAATAAATATAAATATAAATATAAATATAAATGCAGGATGGGACGGGATTTGCGGGATATGGAATCTTCGTCCCGCGTTCCGTCCCGCATAATTTTTGCGGGACGGGATTCACTATTTTTTTTCCAAATCCCACCGGGACCGGGACGGGCCCGGGATTTTCAGGATTTGTGCCCACCCCTTGTATAACATGTGTTAATAATTCATATAATGTAATAATAATCCATAATATATATATATCACTCATAAACCCAAATTTATCGTGCTTAATTAACAATAAAGTAAATAAACGCTAAAGTACAAGTCTGACTAGCGACTCTAAATCTCCAAAAAAATCCAAAACTATATGTTCAACTCAAAAGCAAATACATCCCGACTTGGAGGGTAAAAAAAACTTTGGCAAAACTATAGAAAACCACCCTTTAAATAGGGTATTTTGCGAGAAACCACCCCTTAAAATTAAAATTGCAAAAAATCACCCGTTAAAACCATTTTCTTTGCAAAGTCGCACGCATCACCCAATTTTCGTTAATTGAATGTTAAAGTGCGTGAAAAGTCAATTATATCCCTTATTTTTATTAGTATTTTACTTCATTGAATCGATATTAATTAATTTTTACTTTTTTAACATGGCTTTCAAAAGTAAAAAAAAAATCTATATAATATCTTTTTTTATATATAATTTCATACTTATTAGTAAAAATACTCTATAAAAAATAGATATAATTGATGATTTATATATTTTAAAAAGTGTATATTACCAAAGGGGTACGTGGAAAAATAATTTTTAAAAAAATGATATTTTGTATAGTTTTTATTATTCTAAAATATGCTCACTATTCTATACACATTTTTAGAATAATAAAAACTATATGAAATATTTTTTTTTAATTTTTATTTTTTTCAAGTAGCCTTTTATTAATGCACATATTTTTAAACGTATAAAACATAAATTACACATCAGTTTTTTATAGAGTTTTTTTGTAAGTATGAAATTATTTTTAAAATAAAAATATTTTTTGATATTTTATATACTTTTGAAAAACATTTCAAAAAGTTAAATATCAACTAATGTCAATTGAATGGAGTAAAATAATAATAATAACAAAAGGTGTAATTGGCTTTTCACATACTTTAACATTTAATTAATAGAAATTGGGTGATGGGTTTGACTTTGTAAAGAAAATGATTTTAACGGGTGATTTTCTTAAAAAACACCCTATTTAAAGGGTGATTTTCTACAATTTTGCCAAAAACTTGTAGTCGACTAATCACCTACCTATAGGCTAAAACTAAATAATCACCCGGTTAGACGTCTAAACGACACCCAGTGCATAAAAATCTGTTATAAAAAAATGATAATTGAATGACCACCAAACCACTTTGGTGATTGCAATGGTGCATAAAATGCCTCAATTCATGGCATTCTTCATAAAAAAATTTTTTATTGATTCAGAATATGACAACCAAAATCTGCAGAGTGATAAAAGCCTCTACTAACAGCAATACAAGCCTACCAACGTGTTTATGACTTTATTCTGATCCTTTCATCATCATCTAGTAACAATGGAGTTCTTTCTTATGAAAAGTAAAATAAAGAAACAATTCACATGAAAAAGGTTAATCAATCCTTCAGGTATATAACTCAGCAATGTTGTAAGCATTGTTTCCATGTCACAGCTGCTTCCTTCACAGTAGGCAGCTTTGCCGCCTATAAGTACTAAGTCGTATACCTGTGTATGTATGCGCGCGCATTTTACTAGCATGTCCAAGAGCTGGATCTCTTTACGCGGGGTGCCATCTGCTTGTCCTCTTCCAAGGACACCATCCCCACATGAGAAGGGTCTTCCAGCAGCATCTTAGCCACCAAGTACCCTGCAATTGACCATGTCTGGTACTTCCGCGCTTGCTTTCCTATGAACCGCCCATGCTTGCCATCATAGTATTCGGGCCAGCTATCTTTCAGCAATCGCACTTCTGCTAATTCAATGGCTCGCTTTGCGAGTTGAGGTCTCCCGCTCTTTATACATGCTGCTGTTAGCAGCCAAAGCAGCACTGCAATCCAACACAAGAGAGTACTCATGAAACAGATTATAAGAGCAAGTGATATTGATGAACAATGGGGAGTATGATCTATTACCTGGCCAAGACCCTCCATTGTGGTAGCTCCACCTGGTGTTCTTCGGGTCATAGCCGGTTATGATCTTCCAGTCATGGCCTTCCAAGGCCGGATAACATATCTTGAGAGGCATTTCTCCCACCAGCTCATCCCAACGCAATTCAATCAAATCCATGATAGCTCCTGCTTGCTCGGGAGTAGCTAAGGAAGACAAGATGGCCACACAGTTGCCTATGCAGAACCAGCGGAAGTCCATAAACGCAGGGCTTACGTTCCCAGCAAAGTAGCCTCCTTGACAAGGCATGAAGTCGAACACCCAGTCAGGGAGAGAATCGGGCATTACATTGAACTTGTTCACCGCGGTGTGGGAGTACTCCTCAGTCTTATATCGGTAGATGCAGTTAAGTTGTCTCATGTCTAGCCAGTAGTAACTTCTCATGTGATAGCTCAACGCATGAAGCCTCTCGACTATTTTGCATATCAGATCTTTATTTTCACCTTCTGGCTTCAATAATTGGAGAGCACACCTCAAAGACATAAAGAATAGTGCTTGTATCTCAATTGGGTAACCATAAATCCCCTGTGAAAAACACATTCAGTAATCAGAAAATGTAAGATACATATTGGTTAATGAGCATAGTTTGTATTATATTTAGTGGAGTTGTAAAGAGGAACTAACCATCCTACGATCAATCATAGAGCAACCATCAGCACATAACAGAGTCGGGAAAGTATCAAAGCCCTTCGAAAGACATAAACTGAGGATTAGTCGGATACCCCTTTGGCAATCGGGCATGTCAGCCAAGGACGAGTCACCGGTTGACTTTGTGTAAGCTCGGAGCAAAATTATCCACCAGAAACCTGAATCCACAGGAGCCACCCTGCCTATTGCTGTCTCTCCAAAATCGGCTACTAGTGTCTCAGTGTTCCTTACAGAATCATGTTTAACCTTGAAACTTGCAGGCATCACACCTTCTCCTAGCTTGAACAGGTCAACCTTCTTCTCCCATGATTGGAGGTGCAGGGTCTTTAGAAGAAAGTTCTTGACTATCTCGGGTTCTCCGTTCATCAAAAAAGCCAAAGCACTAGGTACAAAATCTCGAACAAAGACCTGCAAGTAAAAATATGGTAAGTCAAGAGATTGAACATAGCTCTTTAAATCTAAATGCTCAAAAACCAAACTTGTTATAAATAAAGCTCCATAGCCTACAAATATCAACAGATTCAATCATAAAGAGGCAATCTAAGCAATACTCAGTTTAAAACTGAAAATTGATCACCATAGTACAACAAAAGAGGTTGAAAACCTGAATCAGCTTTGTGATACTGAAGTACAAGCGATATGTTCCAGAAAAATTGCAATCCCTTCAACGAAGTGGAGTTGAAATAAATGAATGGAGTAAATGGGGAAAACACCCTTTTGACCTCCTGTCAATTCCAAAATTAGTATTTCTCCATCTCCAAAGCCCTCAAATCTCAACATGAGTATGATCTCAAAATACCCCAATTCATGGAACATAGGTTTTGATTTATGGCTAAACAAAGCAGCTTCATTAATTCTCAAAAAAACTAGGAAACAAACAAGTACCTGATCATAGTTGAGTTCTTCCTCAGAGTCATCCAAGGCAGCTAAGGTCCCAACCGGTTGACCACGGAAGTTAACAATCGACTTCCTCAAAGCCTCCCAAGCCTCGGAAACAGTAGGGTGAGTCTCAAAATCATGCTGTGATCTCGGAGTGTCAAAGACTGACCTCCCACCAGAAGAATAGATAGAGTCAACCGGCTCAAATACACGAGAATTGTTCTCCGAATTCCTATAGAAGGGGCGGGGCGACTTGGTAATAGACAGTTCACTGAAAGACTTCTCATCAAAGGATCTCTTCCTCTCTATACTAATTGGTCGAGGTACCTCTGAAAACCTTGAGAAATCAGCTTCATGGTCGATTTCAAATATCGAACCGCTTCTGGTGATGCTTTCATTCTGGGCAGCATCAGCAGAAGTGATCGGAGACATTCTCTCCTGGAAACCTTACCAAAACTTGAAAGGACTCAACAACTGGTGAACGATCTAGCTTTTTCCTGTGCCCAGATTTCAAGAGATATAAAGGATCTGGCCTTTCCAGTCAATGAATAACAGCTGCAAATAACCAATCAGATATAGGTCAACTATCAGAAATGTTCAAATGGATGAAAGAGGACTGTGAAATTCGTAAGCCTAGATCAATTGCTGAGAAGGGTTAAAATGCTGAATTATTATTCCAATTTCAGTCAATATATAAAAAAAATCAGTCCCCCTTTGGATAGTTGTTGCCGATACAAACAAGGAAGAACCTAATTCCTTTTCGCTATCATCTCAGCAAATCCAATTAAAAATGCCGAGAGGGCGAAATTGATATAAAGCTGAATCAGCTAAGCTTCAAATCTTATCTTTTTTCGTTGCACATCGCCATCAAAATACAAAAAGGCCACTGTTGTGATTGTACCACACATTCAAACGTAAGCACAAGTAGTCAAACAGAAACCAACCCGAAGAAATGCGGTGCCGTGCGAACAATCAACGAGTAAAATAAGACGGCGAGGAACTCACCTTTTTGGGGAAGAGACAGGCTCGCTCGGTAATTGCAGACGAAAACCCTAATTTCTCAAAGCAGGGGAGGTAAATGGGGAAAGAGTGAAGATGGGGGGAGATTAGGAGAGAGAAAATATGGGAAATGAGGGTTAGAGAAAGGGTTGGTTATTTATAGTTATGCGAAGGTTTATCGGGTCGGGCGGGTATTTTAAAAACGGGTCAAACCCGGTTGCGGGAATTGAAATTAAGGGGAGTGATTGGTTGACAAAATGGACCGTTGAGTTAGGTGGGCGGATCACGTGTAGTTGGATGTACGCGTAGATCTGATGATGCTTTGATGATCCTGGAATTGCAAGTTTCCCAACTTTTTTTTTCCCACGTTTATTGGGATGTGATTTTTTTTTATTAAGTAAATATTTGATACTGAGTATTAAACAAGTCTAATTCTTTCGACGTCGATGAATCGACAGACAAAAATCGTCTAAATATAAAAAAATTATAAAACGGACACATCGAAATAAGTAGACTCTCAATTCCAATAAGTTGAGGACGACGAAGCGAAGCTAAACACCGCAAAGCAGTATCACATGTGATTTTATTTTATGATTTTATTTTATGGTTTATTTTAGTTTGCCACGTAGATATTATGTGTAAAGGTTGACTAGAAATATTAATTTTCCTTTCAATGGCGTTTGGAAGAATTAAGTGAATGCGAAAGCTCAACTAAGAATGGAGATGAAATTTTAATATGATGATGATGATGCGATAAATATATTATGACAATTTTTTTTTCCTTGTAGATAGTGGAGACTTAGAGATAAACTTTCCGAACCAATCACAACTTGGTGTAGTGGTTGTGGGGCTACATCCCATGCCAAGAGGTTCGAAGTTCGAATCCCTTTGGAAACATGGAGTCGTTTGTGGGTGGGAGGGTCAACCCCTTAAATGGGTCATACAGTACCCAATCTAGATGTATGTAGAGTGACTGAGTCGATCGAACTGGAGTCGGTTGTGAGTGGGAGGGTCAACCCCTTAAACGGGTCATACAGTACCCAATCCAGATATAGAGCGACTGAATCGATCGAACTGGATTAAGATTAAAAAAAAAAAGATAAACTTTCCGATAGCTTGAATTTTACCATAATTTCAAGCTATAAATGAAGAAGGTGTACATTGTATACAAATTTTAGAAAGTAGGTACTATTGTTCGATTATGGATAAAGATGGTACTATTGTTCGATTGCAAATTATAGATACATATGTATAATTGTATAAAAGATGTCTAAGTAACTGAAAATCCAAACCAGAACTTAGTGACACTAATAATATCCAAACCATAATACTAAAATAATCCTATCGCCTACGACTACTACGTTGTAGACGATCCTTCTCCTCATTGTCATCATCATCCCCCTCCTCGTCATCTCCACTCTCCTCATCTGTATGGTCCTCCTGGTTACCCTCTTACTGGACGTTCTCCTCCCATACCGGCCACATCCTCGGCTAATGTAGGCGGGATGGTGGGTTGTTGGGGTCGTATGCGGTAGGCGGGAGATTCTTGCACATTTTGATTGCCCGTTGAAGTAGAGGGCGGTAGTGGACCCATGGACTATAACACCATCGAGAGCATCGTTGTAAATGAGGAGCTTGCATCAAATGAAGGGCCAACGTCTGCTGGCATATGCGATGGTGCATGCACACCAGTAGGAGGCAGAAAATGTCTGTTCTGCTCATTGGGAGAGTGAAGAAGGAATGTACTCCGAAGCTGATGGAGGTGTACACCCGAACGACGATGCGAACCCAACACTCGAAGGCTGAGCATATACAGATGGGTGCACATGGCCAGCAGATCCCACCGCTGGACCATACCCTGACCACTCAGCATATCTCGGGGCCGAATCAAATCCTAAAGGCCCAGCATACCCAGACTAGCTTCCATCTCCCGAGCGATGGGTCTGGTGCGGGGTAGATTGCAAAAAAAAAAAGCGCCCGTTCTGCCAAAACCACCGCCAAAGTAAGCCTGGTCAAATGAAACTCGACCTAATACCTTTGAGCTTTGTGAGGAGACGTACTCCCCAAAGGACGCCACGGTACCGACCAGACCAGAGTAGTCGCGCAGCTGGGATGCTTGCTGCGTGATCTCACCTACTTGGCGCCCTCGGTCGCCAATATCAACTGCGTAGTGACAGTGAAGGGGCTGGGATCGCCAACGGCCAGACCAGAGCCTGCAGAGGAGAGAGAGGACAAGAGAGAGAGAGAAAGAGAGAGAGAGAGAGAGATGAGTGAAAAAAGAAAAGTAAAGTTGCAGAGGGGGAGAGAGAGAGAGAGAGAGAGAGAGATTAGTGAGGATATGATAGAGAGAGATGGAACAGTGACAGTGAGGGGCGGAGTTTGATATAAAAACCATCGAAGAAGAAGCAATTGGGCAGGGTTTTATTTGCAGGTTGACGTGTAAGCAGTTGGTTTTAACTGGACACCCAAAGCAAAACGACATGACACATATTGGAATCGACTGGACAAGAGTTATCGGAGAAACAGATTCACCACTGACTTCGAATAGAAAATGGGCAAGTTTGTTTTCGATAAAGGTTATGCGAGAGGTGTCTCCCTCAAATCTGAAACAAATTTACCTATTTTCTATCTGAAGTCGATGGTGAATTTGTTTCTCCGATAACTCTTGTCCAGTCGATTCCAATATGTGTCATGTCGTTTTGCTTTAGGGGTTGTCCAGTTAAAACTAAATGCTTACACGTCAACCTGCAAATAAACCCTCGCCCAATTGCTTCTTATTCGATGGTTTTTATCTAAAATGTAAAATTTGATTCAAATTATATTAATGTCCCCTCACTGTCATTCACCCATCTCTCTCTGTCCTATCCTCACAAATCTCTCTTTCTCCTCTGTAACTTTACTTTTCTTTTTCATTCTTCTTTCTCTCTCTCCTCTGCAGACTCTCTCTCTCTTTGATTTTTTTATCGAAAGCAAACTTATCCCCTATGTCATCTCTCCTCTGCGACTTTACTATTGCTTTTTCACTCCTCCCTCTCTCCCCCAATCCTCACATCACACACACACACACACACACACACACACACACACACACACACACACACACACACACACACACACACACACACACACACACACACACACACACACACACACACACACACACACACACACACACACACACACACTCTCTCTCTCTCTCCCCCCTCATTTAATGCACTAGTTCTCCTTTCTCTTTTTACCGGTTGGGCTTAGGGGGGAGGGCGACACTAGAACCAAGGAACCATTGAACAACACGCAAGACAGAAAACAAGCATAGGGTGTCCAGTAGGAAATCATTGGGTGTCCAGTAGAGTACCAAATGATGTCTAGTAAGAAACCATAGAGTGGAAAGTTGATATATTGTTCATTCATTAATAATAAAAAAAAGCGGTTCACCAAGCCTCTGCGAGGGCTCCTCCACTTCGATTCCACCTCCTCTACTCCAAATCCGGCCTTCACTCGCCTCGAATTGACATGGAAAAGCCATCACAATGAAGGTGAAGGATGAAGGCACCAAAGCGGTGCTCCGACGACGATTTACACCACCGGCGCAGGCCAAATTCGAGCTCCCATGGAGATCCCGTCACCCTCGAAGGTAGAGAGATAGAAGACACAAATCAAAGAATAAAAAAGCTCTTCAATTGAGTTCTTCAATGGAGAGAGGTGGAGAGGCATAGAGAGAAAGGGTTTTAGATGGGTGATACTGTGATAGTGATGGGCAATAAATGCCCTATTGCTTTTCTTTCTCTCTCCACTGGTTGCAGCAGGTGAGGAAACCGGAGATTTTGAGGAGGGATGGTTAGTTTTGCAATTCTTTTGAATAGTGGATAGGGGGTGCAAAGGTGTCCGGGTTTTTGGGTTAGTTTTGCAAATTAATGTTTTAAATTGAAACAATTGATTAGAAAATAAAAAATCTATTTTAATTTGATTGGTTCAAAACCCTATAATTATGGTGGTGATGACACTTCATCAAAAATGCTTCTCTTTTAATAGTTAGATAGTTTTAAATTGAACCAATTGATTAGAAAACAAAAAAATAATTTGATTTAATTGTTTGAAAATCCTATAATTATAGTGGTGATGACACCTTATCAAAAATATTTCTCTTTAGATAGATAGATAGATAGATAGATAGATAGATATAATTAAATTTCAATTAAGATTTTTTTGGGTAAAATCTTTCCATGAATGTGTGTATATATATGGGATGTTGGTAAAGGGTGAAATTACAAGTTAAAACAAGAAAGAAAAGTAAGGAGGCGAAGGAAGGGAAGAAGAATGAAAGATTTCATAAGATGTCCATTGACATCTATGTTTAGTTCTTCTTCTCCTTCTTCGCCCTTCATACTTTTCTTTCTTCCATTGGATCATCTAAGTTTCTCAATCGTATCATACAATAAGGCGTCTGCCAAACGTGCTAAGGGAAAAAGGTAAAGGAGAGATTGCAGTGTCTAAATATCATATTATGAATCTTCATTAATGTTACATTATATATCAGCAACCAAGATTGGAGTAATTTTGTACGTTTTACCTCTCATGGACGTGGATAGATCTTCTTGTAAGGTAATTAAACAAGATTGGCCTTGATCTAATTAAGTAGTTGGTTATATATCGCCCTTGATTCTTTCGAAGTGTGGAAATTTGATCGATCGATAAGAGTTTAAAAGATCTTTTACCATTCCAAATTAAAAGCTAGCTTCATTGGTTGTATGGAGTTTGCTCGATCGGGTTTTCGGGTGTGAAAGGATTACAGGGAGCCAATTAAGCCCGAAAGAGTCTAGAAGAAGAGGTAGAAGACACCTATGGCGATCAAAAGACGATCACCAAGGGAATAAAAGAGAGGTGGCCTCATATATTTTGTTAGTATTTTTTCCCCAAAAAACACCATGACGTATATATTCATATTCTTAATAGGCACTATTTACATCTTTGATGCCCTTTTCTCTGTGTTTTGATGTTACAATGCTCTTTTCTTTGTTCACATAGTGTTTACTTTATATTTTTTGTTTAGATTTTGATCTAAATTGGTCATTTAATTTTTCTACTATTTCTACTAGAAATAAAAATAATTAATATGAGCATTTTGAGTGTTTGAAGACTTTAAACTTGTTTTGTTTGAACTTGCAGGAACATTTTGAATATTTGAATAATTGAACTTGGTTTGTTTGAATTGGTTTGTACTTTGGTTGTGAACTTGGTTTATTTGAACTTTTAACATGTGGTAACCATATTTTTTCATTCGATAAATTTGATGGTTGTCGGACGGTAGCCAAGGGGTTTCAAAAAAATACAAACAAAATTATAGGATGTTAACCATAATAATGTATCGATGGTAGCCATAAGTCGTGGTCGCCATATATGTGGTAACCACGACTTGTGGTTGTTAGGTGGTATGAAAATTTGCGTACCACCGGTTAGTGGTTGGTACATGGTAATCACCATTATTTGGTGGTTACCGTACCATGCTGATAATGCATATTTTATACCGTACCATGCTGATAATGCATATTTTATATAGGCATTATAGGTAGTTGTTATTGCATTTAGAATAGTTTATATCATGTTTATTGAGTAGTGATCACATCATTAGTAGTCTGTCTTGCAAGTTTGGAATCTACGCTCTTTTTGTGCTTATTCGCAGATTTATGTTCCGACGCTTGGAAGGAGGCATTTATGGCTTTGCCAAGGATGAGTATGAAG
Source organism: Persicaria maculosa (assembly GCA_963922045.1). NCBI lineage: Eukaryota > Viridiplantae > Streptophyta > Magnoliopsida > Caryophyllales > Polygonaceae > Persicaria > Persicaria maculosa. Next base: position 27,254,383 of record OY998259.1, on the reverse strand, counting down.
AGCTAGGAACCTGAGGAAACCATTGAAGAAGGCAAGAAGAGGCGTAGAAGGAAGTTGGCTTGGATTCAGAAGTGATTAAGACGAAGGACACGCTACTGTGGTCACGGCACCCGCCGCCTAGACCACGTCGCTCGTCGTCCGTGCCGATGCGGGATTGCGATTCCTTTCTTTTGGAAACTAATTAGGTTGAGTTTTATATATCTATTTGGCCGATTTTTACCTAGGGAGGAGAAACCAAATTGAGAACGACTCCAATATGGAGATATTGAGAGGAAAACCTTCCAAGAGGAACTAAACAACTTTTGTTCCGCCTGCAATTCAGATACATGGTTATATGATTTGTGAGACTTAATTTCTATCTATTCTAAGTTTGATTGATTCAATATCTTTGTTCTTCCTTGATTGATTGCATATATTCTCTCTTGATTGACCACCTTGATGGAATTTGCCTTCTTGCTAAATGTTTGATTATCCCTTGTAAGTTAATTGAATTAGTAGCACAACATAGCTAATTGATCCCGTGAAAGCATCGATTGGGTGTGTAAGGGATATTGACAATTCTACTTTATCAATTGCATCGATTAGAGTTAGAGAGTTGCACATCTATCTTTGGTTGTTTATGTTATTGGTATGGTTAAATTTCTTAGGGTTGGAGTAATCCACCATTAGATGAATCAAACAAGGGAAGATAGGAAATAATCAAGAATCAAAGGCATAACCATTGTTGATGAATTGTAGGGGAAACTATCTCATTCATAATTATCATCAATTCACAATTGTTACTTTTGTCATATTCAATTGCCTTATTATTCAATTACCCTTTGATATTGTTTTCTTTTGGTAGCAATTTGATAGACGGAAAATGTATTTGCTCTGTAGGATCGACCCCTTACTATTCCACTATACTAGTTACTATGTTACTAGTTAAGTTGTTGGTTTAGGTTATTCTTTTTGGTGTTGTAGAAAGGTAACGACATTCTGCACCACACCACATACCAACCCTAATTCTGTTAAACATTTCTAAAATGCGTCCAAGTTCTAATGATGAAAGATTTCCTATTAAAAAAACATAAGTCCTAAAAAAATAAGTTAAAATGATTAAATTTTAGAGAATAATTAAAAATGTTTTCTTGCAAGATAAAAAAAAGTTAAAATGATTAAATTTTGAAGAATAATTAAAAATGTTTTCTTGCCCGACAAAAAAAAAAAAAAAAAACACAACGGCGCCCCATTCAGGGTGAGCTAATGGTATAAATCAAGGGGCGATGATGGAAAAAAAAAACAACGCCCAATCATCCATCAATAGTTCCATACACATCAATTCTTGTTTCAACCAAAAAAATATATATATAAATCAATTCTCATGTATAATTTTGGATTTTATAACATATATCCAAATCTATGAGTAATAACGGTTTTTATATCCTATATCATTGAGGCATATGATCGATAAGAAGCTAGATTGATAAAAAAAAATTCCAAAAAATAAATTATTTTAACTTTTTTAAAAATTACTTAATTTCTTAAGCTAGGTTGATGCTATGTTTAGTAGGGAATCTGTCATTAGTTTCTTATACTATGCTCTAGGGACATAGGATAGAAAGACCAAATAATAATAATAATAATAATAATAATAATAATAATAATAATAATAATAATAATAATAATAATAACAACAGCGACTGGCGGTCTCCGGCGTTCGCCTGCCTCGGCGTTCGGCCATGGCGTTCTCCCTGGTGGTTCGTGAGGACCGGAGTCGACAATCCCGATCCATCGCCTTTCATCTTCGCCGAGGACGCTTTTGATCTCCTTGGCGGTTCGCGCATCATCTTCCCCATTCAGTGATTCAGTCCGGTTGTGGCGCGGCGCATCAGGTGTGTCTCTTCTCTTTCTCTCTCTGTTCGGTGGTGGTTGTGGGGTGCACTGGTGAAGGCGGAACTGGTGGCCGGTCCGTTTTGGCAACCTGAGTAGGGCGTATTATGTTTGCACTTCCCGGCGTCTGGCGTCCGGCGTCTCCCTGTCGGTATTCAGTTCGCCTTGATTGTTTGTGTTCGAACGGTACCTACTACTTGTTCCTGTTTGGCTGTTGTGTTGGGTGGTTTTATCGATCAGAAGTTTCAGTAGGGTGTAGGTTTTTCGTTTGGATTGCTTGGGATTTCAATTCGGTGTTTGCTTGGCTTTGATGCTTATTGGTTTGCCGATGCCGAATGCAACGGTTCAGTTCCATTGTCCGTTTGTGGGTCTCAACGGGTGCCAAGATGGTGGTGGCCAAGGGCTAACCAAGGCGTCTTTGATCACACACCTTAGGGATCGTCATTGTACGGCGGATGCTCAGGTAACAACAAGGGATGTTATTACTTCTAACGAGTTTGTTTTCACGGAGGCGAAAACTACTTTTAAGAGGATGGGAATTTGGTTATGTGGAGTATGTTTCAAAACACATACTCTTCGCTCAAAATGTCGCCACGGGAGGGGTTCTGAGTTTGTCCATCCCCCTGATTGCGGTGATGGTGTGGTTAGATTTGTGTTGTATGACTTTGCCAGGCCACAAGTTACCTCTTCACCGGTGTAGCTTATTCGTGATTCTGGTATGGTAGATGGGCAGCAGTGTGCTTTCAATGTTGATCTGCTTGACCGTATCTTTTCCAAAAGGTTGCTTACTGTGAAATCTATTCCCCCAAAATGTCGCCTTGGGTTTTCTCGGGTGCTGAAAGGAGCGCTTGATAAGGTTATCAGCAATCCGGTTAACATCGGTGGGTGGGTTAGATTGTTGGTGCTACCTATGTGTATCCTTAAAACTTTTTTCTCCGAGGAGTAGCCAGGAGTCCAGATCTGCTAACAAGCGGCGGTTGCAGGAGGATTGTATTGTCAAGGCTATTTGTTCTTGGAGTGAGTCGAGCATTATTATGCAGCTTGTTTTAGATACTCTTGCCGAACCCTCTCCTCCCTTGTTAGACGATGGTGAGGATGACCTTGATTTGGCAGGGCGCAATATCAAGCAGTGTAAGAGGAAGATTGGCGATGGACACTACACCGCTGCTGTCAGGGTCCTTTCCTCCTCTGGCATTGCTCCATATTCTAGTGCCACTCTTGAGGAGTTACAAACCAAACATCATTTCTCTCAGCCTCCATCCATACATAATCCTCCAGCCGGTAACCACAACTTATTCTCGTCTAAAGAGGTTGTTTTGGATAGAATTAAGAGTTTTCCGCGTGGTACTTCGTGTGGAAGAGATGGTTTGCATGCTCAGCATCTTATAGATTGTTTGAGTGGGGCCGCAGTTGCTATTTCTGACGAGTTACTCGATGCTATCACCCAGGTGGTGAATCTTTTTCTGGAGGGGAAATGCCCTAAGGTTTTAGGCAAGTACATTGCTAGTGTGCCTCTCACTCCGCTTGTCAAGCCGGGTGGAGGTATTCGCCCCATTGTTGTGGGTACAGTTTGGAGGCGTTTGGTTTCCAAGGTTAGTGCCTCCTTGATCGGCCATTCCTTGAGTGGTTATTTCGGTGATTTTTCAGTTTGGGGTAGGAGTGTCGGGTGGAGGTGAGGCCATTCTCCATGCTATAAATCTCTTAGCTGAGGAGCGCGGTAATGATGAGGGGCTTACTATGTTGTTAGTGGACTTTAAAATGCTTTCAATATGGTTGAGCGAGAAGTTATGATATGTGATGTCCGCACCCATTGTCCTGCAATCTCGCGATGGGTTGAATTTTGCTACTCTAGTCCAGCTAGGCTGTATTTTGGGGATCATACCTTATGGTCTTGCCAGGGGTGCAGCAAAGAGATCCTCTCGGCCCTCTACTTTTTGCCTTAGTTTTGCATCCATTGGTGCGCAAAATCCGGGACACGTTTCAGGTGTGTTTTCAGGCTTGGTATTTGGATGACGGCACTATTGTTGGAGATACCTTGGTCATTGGGAAGGTTCTACAAATGATTATTGAGGAAGGACTCTATTATGGTCTGCACCTCAATGTTGATAAAACTGAAGTCTTTTGGCCGAAAGAGGACCCGAGAAGCAGGTTGGCTGATGTTTTTCCACCAAACATTGCTAGGCCGCTGCATGGGGTTAAGCTCCTTGGTGGACCTGTCAGTGCTAGTCATGCGTTCAGTAGCGAGCTTGTGATGAAGAGAGTGGACAAAACAATCGCACTTATGGATGCGGTTGCTAAGATTGGTGACCCCCAATGTGAGTTATTGTTGCTACGTGCTTGTACTGGGGTCTCAAAACTTTATTTCGCTCTTCGAACATGCCCGCCTCGTGCCTTTGAGTCTGCTCAGCTTGAGTTTGATCAAGCTCTTTGACGTTCCTTGGAACGTATTATCACTGCTTCTGGACCGGGTTTTGGCAATTGGCCATGGAGGCTCGCCACGTTGCCCTTCAAGTTTGGGGGCCTCGGTGTTTATTCTGCAGGTGACGCTCTCTTTTATGCTTTTCTGGCTTCGCGGTTGCAATCAGCTAGCTTGCAAATTAAGCTTCTCCAGCATACTAATGTCACAACACCTGGGTATGCCTTCGATGACGCTGTGGGTGTCTTCAATACAAAGGTAGGGACTGATATTCTGAGTAATCCAAGTGAGATCGCTGCCCCCAAACTCATGAAGAAATTGACAGACATATATTTCACACAAATTACGAAAGATGTAGAGAATACCTTTTCCTTATCACCGCGTCAGATGGCTTTGTGGAGTTCTCAGCGTCGAGACCATGCTACTGATTGGCTTAGGGCTGTCCCCATCTCAGGGTTGGGTCAGACTATGAATGGTAAGACGTATCGATGTGTGTTGTGCTATCGATTGAGCATCTCTTTGTTTTCCATTTCGGAGCCTTGTTCTGCTTGCTCCAGGGTATTTGAGGGAGGCATTTTTGGAGATCATGTTGTGTCATGTGCTGGTACTGTGGGGATTAAACATCGGCATAATGTTGTTCGTGACATTTTGGTGAATGTCTATTATCGTTCTAGGATCTCAGCTGGTAAAGAGGTTGATATTGGCCTGTGTGGGGGAGATGGGAAACCCCTCCGTCCTGCGGACATGCTTCTTTATGCGCGGGATGAAGGGTTGGATGTTTGTGTTGACTTGACAAGGTCATCCCCTTTGACGCAATCCGGGATGGTTGATTTTGTTCCAGGACATGTGGTGGCCGAGGTGGCTCGTCGTAAACGGGTCAAGTATCAAGATAAGTGTAAAGCAATTGGTTATGAGTTCTTACCCTTCTCTTTTTCTGCATTGGGGGAACTTGAGACAGACGACATAACCCTTCTAAAGAGGATCCAAAAATTTGCTCAAGCTCACGATGTAGGGGCTCATAATGCAGCTCATGTTTTCACGAGGGTGGGGTTTTCTATTGCTAAAGGAGTGGGGGCCTAGATTGTCTCTCGGCTCCCCACTAATTTTTTGTAAACTCCTATATTTATTATAATAATAAATAATAATAATAATGATGATTTATTCTTACAAATCTTCTTATGATGTGATGGTTGATACATTTTTATTAAACAAATTAATTAAAAGTATTTAAACTATTAATATTGTGAAAAATAAGATTCATACCCTACACAACTAGTATGATCCCCGCGCCATGGAGTGCGGTTTTTTTATAAATAAAATCTTAATAATATGTTAAATTAATATTATAAAATAATAGTAAAAGTTCAAATAATTAAATATTTTGAATTAAATTCATTGGTTGAAAAAATAATTAAAGTCGTACATACATACATACATATACATACATACATAATACATACATACATACATACATACATACATACATACATACATACATACATACATACATACATACATACATACATACATACATACATACATACATACATACATAGATTACTGATATTAATTTTATGTTTTCTTATTATTAATTTTATGTTTTGAATTAATTTTATTGTTTTTTTTAAATAGATAGATAGATAGATATAATTGTGGTGTGATGACACCTTATCAAAAATATTTCTCTTTCAATAGTTAGATATATAAGATAGATAGATAGGTAGAAAGAAATACCCTATTTATAGTAACACATGATATGGAATCGGAAAATATCTACAATTAAGATTTTTTTTGGGTAAAATCTTTCCATGAATGTGTGTATATATATGGGATGTTGGTAGTTTTTTCTATTCACAATGAATCATCTCTGCGATCAGCCAAATGGTGAAATTACAAGTGAAAACAAGAAAGAAAAGTAAGGAGGCGAAGAAAGGGAAGAAGAATGAAAGATTTTATAAGATGTCCATTGACATCTATGTTTAGTTCTTCTTCTCCTTCTTCGCCCTTCATACGTTTTTTTCTTCCATTGGATCATCTACGTTTCTCAATCATATCATACAAGGGGTGTGCCAAACGTGCTAAAGGAAAAAGGTAAAGGAGATTGCAGTGTCTAAATATCATATTCTGAATCTTCATTAATTAATGTTACATTATATATTAGCAACCAAGATTGGAGTTATTTTGTACGTTCTACCTCCCATGGACGTGGATAGATCTTCTTGTAGGGTAATTAAACAAGATTGGTCTTGATCTGAGTAGTTGGTTATATATCACCCTTGATTCTTTCGAAGTGAGGAAATTTGATCGATCGATAAGAGTTTAAAAGATCTTTTACCATTCCAAATTAAAATCTAGCTTCATTGGTGTATGGAGTCTGCTCGATCGGGTTTTCGGGTGTGAAAGATGAGGATTACAGGGAGCCAGTTAAGCCCGAAAGAGTCCTCATATATTTTGTTAGTTTTTTTCCCCGAAAAAACACATGACATATATTCATATTCAGATATTCTTAATGGACACTATTTACATCTTTGATGCTCTTTTCTTTGTTCACATAGTGTTTGTTCCCTCCCTATGGCGGAGTTGTAGGAGATTTTGGATGGGCTCCGTGTTGCGTGGGAGCCGGGCTTTCGGAAGATTATCCTTGAGAGGGATTCGGTGCTTGCCTACTCGCTCATCCGTAAGAGTGTTTCTAATTGTTATCCTCTATTTAGTCTGGTGTGCATCTAGTTCCATTTTATCTTTATAGAAGCGAATTCCATTGTCGACTCTCTTGCCTTTACTTTTCTATTAGTTTTTTATTCTATTTCTTGCTAATCATGCTCTTTCTTTTTCTTTAGGTATTGTGTTTCTTGATTTGCCGCCTGATAGCTTTACTGATCTTTTGCTTTCGGATGCTAAGGGGGTCACAATGTTGCGATTGTGCCCTGTGTAGTTCGTTCTTTCTTTTCTCCTAATAAAAGAGGGCCTGCCCTCGTTCTTTGACTACCAAACGTACCCTTAAACAAAGATATCGAATTGGGCCTATCTACATGGTTTGATGGTTGGCCCAACTATGATATGGGCCGGTTCGGGCCCAGTAGCAATCAACTTCCTCTTGCCCTCCCAAAAAATGAACTTACCTCCGTCTTCCTCCCCGACTGTCTCGTTCCAACTCTGGAATTCCAGAAATTTCGAAACCCTCGCTTGCGCTCCCAAAATCTCCAGAACAAGAAGATGCCTTCAGAGGACTCCAAGCCATTGAAGAAGGAGGAATCTGAAGACGACGCAGATGACAACAAGAGCCTCGGATCCATCCTCCGCGACAAAAACAAAAAGAAACCGGCATCTAATTCAAATGCAGCTGCTTCCAAGCTTCCGAAATCCAAGAAGGAGGAAACTCCCCACTCAAATTCGTCTCAGAAGAAGCCCGTTTCGAAGCCTGTAAAGGTGAAGAAATTGGAACTCTCCGACTCCGATGACGACGATAAGCCCATTTCAAGGAAACCTCTCGCTAAGGACGACAAGGTACTGCGTAAAACTGGCACTGGTGTTTGATTACTTTGTTCGGTTTTTTTGATTTTTCTGTTTGGGGGTTTTGAAGTCGAAGATGAAGACCAAAAAGAAGGAAGAGGCGAAGAAGGAAGAGGAAGCGGTGGCTAAGAAAAGGGTGAGAAAGGTGTTTGATTTGCCTGGCCAGAAACGGGATCCTCCTGAAGAGGTAAGCAAAATGATGATAAATCTTCCTCTTTTTTATGGCATTTGGATGAATTAGGGTTTTGAGATTCTTTTGTATTTTGACTGTCTACAGAGAGACCCTTTGAGGATTTTCTATGAAAGTTTGTATGAGCAAGTGCCTGATAGTGAAATGGCCGCAATTTGGTAAGAAGTACTTCACCTTGTATCAAATCCAATTACTTTCAGAATAGGAAGGATAAAAAAAGTTGTTAATTTTTGGAGCTGTGCATTTGAAGCAAAGATTTAATTGATCTAATAGTAGGATTATATAGGAGTTCTGGATGTGGATTTGCCATTTGCCAAACTAATCATCTAGTATTCATTGAGGAGCTTAGTAATTTGGGTATTTGAAATAACGGGTATAACTACATGTTGAGTTACTATCTTGTTAAAGTGTGCAGTTGAATAGGAGGAGTTATTTCAATTGTATGCATAAGTCATCTATAAAGTCTTAAGAAGCTTGTGCAGTTGTGTCCGATCCATGTAGCCGAAGCTGTTTACTGCCGAACTTGATTTGTGGATATATAACAAGAATTATTTCTTTATGTTTCAACTGCTTTATAACAACCTCATGTGTAAATTTATATTTCGAACACCTTAGAAGTTGGTTCATATTCTTGGAAAGTCGAACAATATATTAAACTATAAGTGTAGACAGGTTTTTTACCAGCAAAGATTCGAAATTGGGGACCTGTTCGACTCCTGTGTCTGCAGGCACCTTATTCAACTATATAATGGTTTAGTACTCCTAAAGTCCTAAATTGTGGTGTTGAAGAATCCTCTTTTCACTTCATCACTTGTTTGATTCTTATCTTTTGGATGGTTAATATCGATGATGTATGCCCTTAACCATTCAGGATATATCTGCCCTTCGTCCAGCATATGAAGTGTTCATCTTCTTGATAGTCCCGTAGCTGCTGTCATACTTTCAATCAGTAGAAAAATCTCTATTTATTTATTTATAAATTCAACCTGTGTATGGGAACAACTTCTAGCCTCTTCATTGTTTGTCTGAATTGGTTAAGTGATGGGTTTTCACACCTGTCCAATACTTAGCTGCCAATTTGCTTTCGCTTGCGGTGATATATGGCAGATTTTGCTGTTGGCTTGTATAAAGCTTGGTAGTGGTCCAGTTGCTAGTATAATGCAGTTTGTCTCATCATCTGTTGGATGTTGACAGCATAAATAACTTACACCTCTTCATTATTCAGCTGTGTTGGTGTTATTCAGACGAATCAGACTTCTGAAACTATGAAATTCGATTAGGAAAAAAGATTTGGCTGATAAAAATGGAATGTCACTTGGGATCTTCTGAAGTTTGATTTCAATGTGATGTATGAGAAATTTTCAGGATGATGGAATCTGGTCTGCTCCCAAAAGATGTTGCGAAGAAAGTGTATGAGGCAAAGCAGAAGAAGAGTCAAATGCAGAAGCTTGGTTCCCCAATGAAGACTGTGTCAACAACAAAGAGAGTCGTTCAGTCTAAATCAGCAACCGTCAAGAAGGTAACAAACTCTTCTTCTAATTCAACAAAAAAGAAGAGTACAACGACAGCAACCACTGTAATGACAAAGAAGCGGAAGAAGGATGAAAGTTCGGAGGATGAAGATTCAGAAGACGAAGATTCAGAGGATGATTTTGTCATTTCGAAAGTTGTTAAGAAGCAGAAGACTTGATTATCATTCTTGATAGCCGTAAAGGTAATCAACTTTATTAACATCTCTGAATGTCTGAGAAATTGGTTTTAGATTTTAGATTGAGAAACTAAGATGGGTGTTCATTTCTGCTTCAAAATTGGTATGTAATGCACACTTATTTAATTAATGCCAGTGAAGTAGTGGTCTTGTTCGAGAGTTTTTTTACTTAACCAGATCCTTGATTGCGGGAGAAGTTGCGGTTTAATTGCGGACCAGTGTAATGGGCCGGGTCGACCTCTGCCAAATCTACCTTTGATTGGGAGATTTATGGAACATACACAAAAATATTGGAATTTTTTTTTTTTTTAAATGGAGTCACCTGTGAGGCTGTGACTGCCCTAACTCTTAACGGTTTACCCATTATCCGATTCAGATGTTTGTTGTTTTTTGTACCGTTGACAATAATTAGGATGTCTTTATGCAGAAAGATTATTCTTGATCATCCAAGGAAAGGTATGAAAAATACAATGAAAATCAAATTTAGCAATAAAGTCAGTTGGAATATGATTAAAAATCATATTATCCGATTCAGATGTTAACTTCTTAAACATTATCCAATTCAGATGTGAAGTGGTTGAATCTAATCTAACTGGAATATGATTAAAAATCATTTTTTATTAACAAAAAAAAAATATTTGTTTAATAATATCTAGCACATTTGGAGTTGAAAATCACACATTATATAACAAATTCTTCCAATTTAACCCCAAAATTGAAACTCCAAATCCAAGAATTGGATTTTAAAAAAACTTCCAAAAAATAATATATAAATTTCGAATGTGTATCAATTCGTCACTAAAAATTGTCTCAAAAAAAAAATCATGACATCCTTCAAATCTTCAGGCTTAAGCGACGGCTACTTATTAGGTAGCTGAAATAACATTTTTTGTCCGAAGGACTGCGGGCGCATATGGCAAATATATCCGTAGTTTTTAGATAAAAATAAATAAATTAAAGTTTAGAGATTAACTTAATGTTTGGCTTAAAAACAAGAAATGTTGGACATACATGCCGATTTTTTGTGGCGTCGGCCCGTTCTCCATATCATCAATTTCTGGAGCTGAGAGTCTGGGTCTTTGGTATTATATCAATGATGCACGACAACTGAATGGAGTAAACTAATAATAAAAACAGGGGGTATAACTGACTTTTTCACACACTTTAACATTAAATCAACGAAAATTGGGTGATAGGTATGACTTTGCTAAGAAAATGGTTTTAATGGATGATTTTATACAATTTTAGTTACAAGGAGTGGTTTTATGTAAAACACCACATTTAAAGGGTGGTTTATGCAATTTTGCCAAAGATCTATTTTCTTCCATCATAAAATTTTAATCTTATCTCAATATACATTATGAGATATCTTATAGCATAATTTATTTGTGAAACATGAAACAAGCAAAGCGAATTCCCTTTAGATAAATTATTGTGAATATAACAGTTTTATAAAAGTAATCAACACTTGTTGATTCAGTTGGTAAGAATGGGTAACTTTATATCAAAAAGTCATGTTCAATTTGGTTAGCGATGAATGGGGCAATGTTGGTGGACAAATTGTAAATATTTCTATAACCGATCTATAATTAGTCTCGAGATATGCTATAACTTTGGTGATGTGACCAGGGGCGGATTCAAGGGTGGGCGACACCGGGCCATTGCCCACCCCGATCCCAAAAAAAAAAATACAAGAATATATGTGTTATGTAAAAAAATCAATCAATATCAATATATCAATCAATCATCAATATACAATACTAAAACAGAGACGTGAAAATCCTATGTGGCGGGTTCTGGTGCGATTCGCTTACGTGTCGTTCTTTGCTGTAATCTGATCCGGGTAATTGACACGTCAATTAATGATGATCCAATATATTTAAGACACGTCATACGATTATATCATCTAATTATACACGTGTCACCCTATGTGTCCATTTTGATTAATGATTAAATTAATTTTTAATATAAATATTCAACCTCTTATCTTACAAATCTTATCATTTTACCTTATGTTAATTTATAAATATTTTATCTAGCAAAAAAATCTAGATTAGGTGAATTTATATGAAAAAATGTTTAGGTTAGTTTTATCACTAACAAAATTGATTAAATTATATGGAGAGAGAATTAGTTTATAAAGGTCGAGATAATTCAAATGAATAACCAATAGATCGGATATGGAATCACATTAACAAATAGATCAAGAAAATTCAAATCAATAACCAATAGATCGGAGTATTCTATTAAATTATCAAATAATCACATTAACCAATTAATAGATCTAGATAATTTAATAAATAATTAATTTATAAACTAAAATTATGCAAATATTACTCACGTACCAAATAATTTTGTTTATCATTAAACAATCACATTAAACAATAGAAATAATTAAAATCAATATAAACCAAATTTATGCAAATATTGCATTCGTACCAATATAATTATATCTTTATTTTTCTACAACAATAATTTATTTTTTAAAGTGTATTCGTGTATATAATAAAAAGTATGTATTTTATAATATTTTAGCGATTAAAGTTAGTTGTTCAAAAAAATTATCACCAATAATAAATTGATAATAAGTAGGAAATTAAAAAGTCAAAAAAATATTTTATATAATTTTTTTGATCTTACACAATTTGTGCATAAATAATAAAAGTCATATAAAAAAACCGCGAAGATCGCGGGGAATAAAACTAGTTGAAAGGTAAATTACAAGTATCTTTAGTGGCTTAGTGGTTAAGTCCATATTTTTATTTATTTTTTCCTCAATCTATTTTCCATTATTTTAAAATTCTTATAATTTATTTGGTATTTTACAATTAAGTAATTATAATTTTCCTTACAAATTTAAGATATTCTTTTCATACATTTTTTTAATAAATATTTCTAATAAAAATAATATAAGAATTATCCAAACAGATTGTGTCCACCCCGAAAAATTTTCTGGATCCGCCCCTGGATGTGACTAGAGTCGAACCTAACCAAATTTTATGAGATTAAAGAATACATAAAATCTACATTATATATTTCATCGGGAAATTATATCACTTAATTAGAATTTATTTAACTGATTATGCATATATTTTGATTTATAATTCATAATGCTATATTATATAATGATCATCTATAGAAACCAATAATATCATGATACAATACGAAATCAAGGTTAGTTATTGTCACAATCTTTCCATTCCTAACAAATGATTGAAGTGATGTATATAGTGCATTTGCTTAATTGTCACTTTACCTACAAGAGAAACGTGTAAGTTTATATAAGGTATGTACCTATTACAAATAGCAAATCATCAATATCAATATCAATATATAATACTAAAACAGAGACATGGAAATCCTATGTGGCGGGTTCTGGTGCGATTCGCTTACGTGTCATACTCTGGTGTAATATGACCCGGGTAATTGACACGTCAATTAATGATGATCCAATATATTTAAGACACGTCATACGATTATATCATCTAATTATACACGTGTCACCCTATGTGTCCATTTTGATTAATGATTAAATTAATTTTTAATATAAATATTCAACCTCTTATCTTACAAATCTTATCATTTTACCTTATGTTAATTTATAAATATTTTATCTAGCAAAAAAATCTAGATTAGGTGAATGTATATGAAAAAATGTTTAGGTTAGTATTATCACTGACAAAATTGATTAAATTATATGGAGAGAGAATTAGTTTATAAAGGTCGAGATAATTCAAATGAATAACCAATAGATCGGATATGGAATCACATTAACAAATAGATCAAGAAAATTCAAATCAATAACCAATAGATCGGAGTATTCTATTAAATTATCAAATAATCACATTAACCAATAGATCTAGATAATTTAATAAATAATTAATTTATAAACTAAAATTATGCAAATATTACTCACGTACCAAATAATTTTGTTTATCATTAAACAATCACATTAAACAATAGAAATAATTTAAATCAATATAAACCAAATTTATGCAAATATTGCATTCGTACCAATATAATTATATCTTTATTTTTCTACAACAATAATTTATTTTTTAAAGTGTATGCGTGTATATAATAAAAAGTATGTATTTTATAATATTTTAGCGATTAAAGTTAGTTGTTCAAAAAAATTATCACCAATAATAAATTGATAATAAGTAGGAAATTAAAAAGTCAAAAAAATATTTTATATAATTTTTTTGATCTTACACAATTTAGGCATAAATAATAAAAGTCATATAAAAAAACCGCGAAGATTGTGGGGAATAAAACTAGTTTTAATTAAAATAGGGGTACAAAGACAGTCGATCATCCATTAATACCACTTTGACCTTAATATAATTTATATCTAAATCTCATACAATAACATGAAAAGTATTATCTGATATTTTTCACTTTTACAATCTTCATATTCATTGTTTTGATAGCCAAAATAATATATATACACTGTACACACACGATAACATGGCCTGAAACTACTTCTGATGCGATTTGCATATGTGTTATATTTTGATTTAATATGGTTCTATTTCTATGAACAACGTCCATCAATAATAACACGGTACATTTCAACCACCTCATTTCACTTAGATCCACATATATTAATAAAATAATAATCACAATTGATTTAAATAGTAAATTATTATTACATCATTTGGTTTGTTACTTTGATAACATTTTATGACTTATTTAAATAAAATATAATAGAATTTGATTAACTAAAGAATATGACAATTATATCTTAAAAATAAGTAGTCTTTATCTATTCATCTCTTGAATTTTAAACAATTATCAATTGTATTTATTTGCATGGGTATTAAATATATTATTGTTTCCAATATTAATAGATCATTCTTATATCTTAATCAATTGTCATTATTGATTATTGTTTCTAATACTAATCGATCAATATATTTTATCTTTATTAATTACTTTCATAGTAAGTATATTTATATATGACCTCGATTTCAAAACAAAATAAGGAATTTGGTCCCCAACTACTCGTAAGTCTAGTGGCTTAGGAATACTCTGGAAGGAAAATAGTTTGCTAAATGAAACCATTGAAGTAATAGCACAATGGCCCAGGGCAATAGTCCTCAAATACACCAACACCATTGACAACTTCTCGTGTCTCATTTGGTTCATCTATGCTCCCCCTCCCCCCCCCCCCCCCCTCCCCCCCCAGGAGCAACACAAACCGAGATTCTGAACCCCAGTAATTGATGAGATAAAACGAGCAACAATCACATGCATCGTCATGGGCGATTTTAATGAAATAGGAAGCTTTGCTGATAAAGAAGGAGGAGCGGCAACTCATCCACGTAGGTTTGTTAGACTCGCGGAACTTAAAAATCAATGCTCCTTTATGGATATTCCAGCAAGGGAAAACCCTTTTACTTGGAGAAAGAAACATGTTGGAAATGGGAACATAACAGAAAAAATCGATTGAGTGTTAGTTCAGCATGACATAATACACCAGTATCCCGCCATCTGCACTTAAAACGGTGCTTTCACATCCTCTGACCATTTCTCAATCACCGTTAAACTAAATACTAGTCAAACATTAAAAACCCCACCTTTCAAATTTGAAAATGTATGGTTACAAAGGAAGGATTTTAAAAACATTGTGAAACAAGCATGGTGACTTAGATGCCATGGGTCGGCAATGTATCAACTAGTCAGGAAAACAAAACTTTTAAAAGACAAAGCAAAGAGTTGGAACAAAAACACATTTGGGAACATTTTCAAGCAACTGCAAAAAGTCGAAACACAACTACTTCAAATACAGCAAGTCTGGTCGAGCAACACAAACGGCAACATGCACAAAAAAGAAGCGACCCTGATCAAGAAAAAAGAAAAACTACTACTCTTTCAGAAAGCATATTGGAATCAACGAGCCAAATCCAAACATATTAAACTATCAGATTCCAACACTGGATATTTTCATAGAATCGCCTCGGGCAAAAGGAACAGAAAGTTCATCCATAACATAACAACATCTGAAGGCACTCAGATAACAGGAGAACATAACATAAATAATGAAATTAAAAAAGATTTCCAGAAAAGATTTACAAAACAACCAATCAACAGGGCAAAGCTGAATGAATTTCTTACTCTGATCTCTCAAGACATAACGAATGAGGAAAATACCGAGTTAATCACTATACCCTCTAACGGAGAAACAAAAAATGCAGTGTTCTGCCTAGGAAGAAATAAGGCCCCAGGACCTGACGGCATGACTGCCGAATTTTATAAAGCCTCGTGGGATGTGGTTGGCCCCTCAGTTATTAGACCAGTAAAGAGTTTCTTCTTATCGGGAAGGATGCTTAAACAAGTAAGCCATAATTTCATTACATTACTACCGAAAACAGATAATCCAACCACAACGGGTCACTACATACCCATTAGTCTATGCTCAACAATCTATAAAATTATTTCCAAAATTTTAACAGAGCGGTTGAAGAAAGTTCTGGGGAAACTGATAAACCCACTCCAAGGTGCCTTTGTATCGGACAGAGCCATTCAGGATAATGTACTAATAGCTCATGAAAGTTTTCACTCTTTCAAAACTAGGAAGGGTAAGACAGGTTGGCTGGCTCTTAAACTAGACATGGAAAAGGCCTATGACCGTGTTGACTGGGACTTCACGGAATCTGTCATGACAAAATTTGGCTTTCACCCAACATTTATAAACTGGATCAAGGAATGCATCACTTCAGTCTCGTTCTCTGTCCTAGTTAACAATGGACCTACGAATTTGTTCACTCCAACAAGAGGCTTACGACAAGGAGATCCCTTATCACCGTTTCTGTTTATTCTTGGTGCCGAAGTTTTGGCTCGCAAACTTGCCACTGAGGCCCTGGCTGCTGACAAATTGCTTGGTTTCAAGTTCGGCCACTCTGGCCCCTATATACCATTTCTAGCATTTGCAGACGATATCCTCATTTTCCTTAAAGGAAGCACCGAGGCTTGCCTCAAAGTTAAAAACATCCTTGAAGATTACTGCCAAATTTCCGAGCAGCAAGTGAATTATCACAAATCAACTTTCCAAGCCGAATCCGGAATCCCTCGCACTAGAACCGTGGAACTTGGACAAGCGCTGGGTATCACCCACTCCCACTCGGTAGAAAAATACCTGGGTTGTCCCATTATTAATGGCAGAGTCAATAAGGACACGTTTAAGGAAGTCATCACAAAAACCAAAGACCAATTGAGCAAATGGAGAGCGGACTCCTTATCTCAACAGGGACGAGCAACACTCATTGGATCAAATCTATCTGCAAAACCGTTATACATAATGCAGAACTTTATGCTCCCGGCCACACTGCATAATGAGCTCGACACGATAAACAGAAGCTTCTTCTGGAACAAGGATGCGCAATGCAAACCATTAATTGGATGGAGAAAAATATGTAAATCAAAGAAATCGGGAGGATTGGGAATTAGAAAAGATAAAGAAATGAACGAGGTTCTACAACTAAAACTTCTGTGGAAGGTATTAGCTGAACCAAACAACATATGGGTCCAGGTACTCACACACAAATATCTAAGGGAAACACTTATACTTAAGTACGAGAAATCTGGAAATCTGTCCTGACAATGGGCAAAATTAACAAACCTGCTACAAAAATTCAAAGAGGGCATCATTTGGTCCATTGGGAATGGTAAATCGGTAAAATTTTGGACTGACAATTGGGTATCTGAAAAAGCTCTGTGTGGGCGGCCGGAATGCCCAACTCAAATTGATAGAAATGAAACGGTCAGCGAATATATTATAAATGGGCAATGGTGGGTTGAAAAACTTCATAGGGTGCTACCGAGAGTGTTGGTAGACGACATACTCTCGGTCCAATTGCCTGTAACACCATTTGAAGATAGGCTCTACTGGTGGCCCGATAAGCATGGCTGGTTCACTACATCTTTCGCCTACAAATTTCTCATGAATGTGACGGCGGATGAACCCCGAGATTATGAATGGATATGGAAACTTGATCTACCACCTAAAATTAAGAACTTCCTTTGGAAAATAGCACGGTCTGGACTGCCAATAAAAGCCAGACTTGCTTTGCGAGGGGTCCCTGTGCCTTCGTCCTGCGATCGGTGTACCGACTGTGGATACTCATATTCTTACATAATGTTTTCCAGAATTGACCAGAAACCATCTAAGCACAGTAGAGCAGCAGATGCTACAACAAACAACAAACAGAACCAGGGATACAAGAGAACTGATGTGCTGGCTACGTAACCTACCAAAAACAAAAATACAAGCCATTGCCACAAGATGGTGGGGTATTTGGTACTTCCGTAATGGGGTAGCATTCAGGAACCAACAACCATCGGCAGCAAACAATATTGACTCATTTTCTATAAGACAAATTGACAACTAGAACCGTGCCTGCCAAATTGATGAATATGATCACCCTAACCAACCATTAAGATATTTCACAAGGAATAAAAACAACAAACAAACTGACAAAACGAAACACAAGAAATGGCTAAAGCCACCGCGCGGAACATACAAAATTAATTTCGATGGTTCGACATTACGCAATGGGACGAGTTCCGCTGGTATTATTATCAGAGACTGGAACGCTAACCCCATTCAAATATCATACTTGAAACTCGGTCGTTCGTCACCACTACAGACTGAAGCCGCGACCCTTCGATTGGGAGTGTTGGAGGCCAAAAAGCTAAATATCCAGAACATGATCATTGAAGGTGATTCTAAAATCATCATTGACCACATGTGAGATAATATTCGATGCCCTTAGGAGGTGGAAATGACCTTATCCGACATACAATCCATCATTCGAAACATGAGGAAAGTCTCTTTTTCGCATATTCCCCGCGCATGCAACAAAGTGGCTGATAAGGCTGCACACCTTTGTCACTCTGCCTATGGGGTCCACATAACAACTAATAAAGATCTTCAGGATCTCATCCTTTTGGATGCTCTTGGGTAGTTTCCTACCCAAATTTTTACCTAATAAAAAAAATGACCTCGATCATTTAACTTTTACATCTTATCAGATAAAATTTTATCTAATAACATTTTACAACCACCCAGAAATAAATATGTGATATTTTATTATAATTTATATACTTTTATATTTTCTAATAATAAATATAAATAAATATCTTGTATTTTTTTGTTGGATGAATAACTGATAAAATAATAGTAAAAAATACTTATACTTACGGGATATAATAAAATATATATCGATTAACAAAACGTGCAAGAATGTGGGTAACTAATATAACTTTTATTAGTTACATTTCTAAAGAGCTACTATTTACAACTCATATTTATTAGGAAGAGAAATAATTATAAAAAATTAATTTTAATTAAACCAAAAAAGATAATTAATTTTAACTAAAAAGAAGAGATGGACTTTCTAAAATAGCGATCAAAGCTTCCGTTTCTATTCCTCAATGACCGATAGCGTACAAGTACCTTTTAGATGGACTAGTTTTTTGGACTAGAGTATATTTTCCTAACAAAGACTACTCGACTTTAATTAGTAGTTTTCAATTCTAATTATAATTAGATTTTAAAAAGGAAAATTTTGCGTGGTATCCACTAACTTTTACTACCTTCGTACCAAAATACATGTCATTTTACTTTTGGACACGTTTTTTAAGGAGTGAAAAACTCTATAAAATATTATGTTTTTAATTAATTAAAAAAATATTTATAGAGTTTTTCTCTCCTTAAAAAGTGTGCCGAAAAGTAAAATGACATCTATTTTGGAACGGAGAGAGTATAAAATTCTTTGTGATATATCAATTTTTTTTTAAAATTCCGCGTGGTGCTCAAATTGAGTTTGCAAAAGTGTATATGATAACCATAATGTGATAAAACCCTTTTCTTCTCTCTCTAGAACTTTGGTTCTAGAGAGAGGGGGAGTTGAGAAACCATCATCAGATTAACAAATCCTCAAGTAATCCCTGCTATTTTGTGCTAATCTTCTTCTTACCACTCTACTTTTGAGAACAATCTGTTTGTTTCTCCTTGGCAAACTCTTTGTAACAAGTGTTTTTGGCA
Organism: Persicaria maculosa; assembly: GCA_963922045.1. Classification (NCBI taxonomy): domain Eukaryota; kingdom Viridiplantae; phylum Streptophyta; class Magnoliopsida; order Caryophyllales; family Polygonaceae; genus Persicaria; species Persicaria maculosa. The sequence goes on along the minus strand of OY998259.1, from coordinate 27,234,636 downwards.
TTCTCTGATGCCTGGACCCCCAAAAATCCCTTCTTCAAACTCAAACCTTTCAACACCCAATTTCCAAATCCCTGTCCCGTTCTCTTCAGATTTGCTTTTGCAATTGTTTGTTTTGTGGGTTTTGGGCAATTATTGTTGAATTTGCGGTGATTTGGCCCGGAAATTCTTAATCGTTGGTGATGGCTTCTCCCTCCGATTGGGGTTTCTTGTCTTCGTCTGACGCGTTCCGTGGTGGTGTTGATCCCTTCGTTGGTCGCTCCTCCTGGTTTTCCGTTGTCGATGGATGCTTTGTGCGACTTCTAGTCCTTTGACCGCTTGCGGCGGTGCTGGCCCTGTCCCCTCCGCTGCCGGTGTTCTGTCGAAGGCTTGATGAATTCATTGGCGTGCAAGGCCTGCTCCTTGGTGTTCGTCGGCGGCCGGGTGGTGTCCTCGGCCTGTTTCCGGCGGTGTTCCTCCGGGTTGGTCGGCGGCTGCCTTCGGTGTGGTGTTGCTGGACGCTGTGCAGATTCTTGCCTTGGGCCTTGGGTGTTCTCCTTGGGCCCGAGGCTACCCATTGTCTTGTGCTTCGGGCCCAAGGCTTTGTCTTGGGCCCGAAGCAGAGCCCGAAAGGAAAATATGCATATTTATATTTATACTGATTCATTTGTTTCAATATAAAAAACAAGGTACCCGAAAGGGTTTGAGTAAATCCACCCGAAAGGGTATGAGTAAATCCCGTAAGGCTGAGGAAATTCCGAATTGGATCCGTAGTGTTTGGCAGGTTGCTGGATTGCTTGGTGGTGCGATGGTGGGGCTTTCGAGGCTAGCAGTTTCAGAGCGGTGTTTCTTCTTATTTGTCGACGTGCGAGAGGTCGTGGACGTGATCGAGACTTGATGGCTCATTGACAGAGTCCAAATCTGAGGTTTCCACTTAGTTCCCCAGGGATCCCCTGCGTTGCCTCTACTAACTGATGGATGAGTTGCTGCACATTGCTTCGGTTCTTTCATTATTTGCTAGTCTTTGCCTTTATTTGCACTTCTTGTAATTTGTCGGCTCTGTCTTTTTGTTGGTTTATGTCTTTAGGTTATTTTGACAGTTTATCCGTCGCCGAGTTCTTCGGCCTATCGATCCCCGGGCCTGTTCGGGCGTCGAATTCTTACTTAATCAAAAAAAAAAAAAAAAAAAAAAAAGATAACCATAATGTGATTTAATTTTGAAAAATTGAGTTTTTGATTAAAAAAGTGAGTTTTTGATGAAAAAAGATCTATATGAATGATATTCTCACACATTATTTGGGAAAAATATTTTGCATCATTATATATTACTTTGAATCTTTCTAAAAACTTTTTTCAATATACATTTTTCTTATAGATAATTCAACCAATTTTTTTTTTTCAAAATCTTATGTATTTAATTTGGATTTATCCTCAATATTTAGTTTTATATTTTTAATGAAAATTGCCTAAAAATAATATGAATTGTTTAAAAATTATTGAAAGATATATAAATTATTCCACATAAAACAAAATTTCTATATGATTTTTGGCTATTTTTTGTAGGGAATTAAAGGAAGTAACCCTTGCCCCGGTTTGGTTTGCTAGCCTAACCCACTAACCGTTTCTAATTGTAAGGGTTAGACCCCCTCCCTTAAAAAAATGGCAAGGTAGCCGGTTGGGAAAGGGGTGTGGAAACCGGTTGTTGGGAGTCATTAAAAAAGGGAGAGAGTGTGGGCAGTTTTAAAAAACCTGTCACTTCTTCCAACTGTGTAAAACAGAGAGAGAGAGAGAGAGAGAGGGAGGGGAGAAGGCACGAAACCGTCATTTTTGAAACGAAAACGAGAGAGGAGAAGAAGAAGGCAAAGGAAGAAGACAAACCTGGGAGTGCGGAGGAGAAGACGGCGCCGGATTTCAAGCCAGTAAACCCGACGTGTAGAAGACGACCCTGTGGGCGTTTAGAAGAGAGAGACCGACCGATTTGAAGTAAGTAAACCCTAACCCTACCGATTTTGTACTGATTGCAGAAATTGAAAGGATGAGGGACCATTTGAAGAACCTAATTTGTTTGTCATGGTTTGCAATTGGATGAAAGAACGGGTGGAATATCCGCCCCTGTCATGTGGGATGTAACAGGCGTCTAGTATGAAAACATTGGGTGGAAATGTGGGAACGGGGGTGTTCGAGTTGGGGAGAGAATGGAAGTACCATTGTGGTAATGAAATGGTAAAGGCCTTGAAGGAGGAAGCAAATTAGGGGAAATCGATACATGTATTGTGTGAATATTTGGTAAATTGGTGAAATTGGTGAAAATGTGGGAATTGGGGAAATTGGTGAGATTGGGGAAATAGGATAGATAGAGGGAAATCGGGGAACCTATATGTGGTTAAAAAAATTTCAGGAACAAGTTATTGAATGTAAATGCTGTTACATTGTAAACTGTCATGTTGTTAATATTTAGTTGCCATGTTTAATAGGTTTCCTGTCATGTTTAATTGCAAAATTGCGCGGCTTATATTTTGTGGAAGCTATAAAATGGTTACAATGCTCAGGTGATAAGTATAGGGTAAGATATGGTGAGGCGAGAAATTTACTGTCATTTGGGATAAGTGCAGGAAAGATATGGTGTCTGTCATGTTAAAATGGTCACTTGACAGGTTAAAATTGTCACATGACATGTTATATGAACTTAACGTCATGTGCATTGTGACTTGTGTGATGAAAATCTGCAAATGTTTGAAGAATGTTAAAGTATTGCTCCCCAACCTGCAGGGTATCAAACAACAACATGGGTGATTCAGGAGAAAGAAGGGTAACGCAGACACCGACAACAGGCGAGGTATGGGTTGGCTAGTGTTGATCAAGGGTAGAGTGTTTTACAGATTAGTCGGTCTAACATTCCACCCCACTGTGCAGGCGATATATGCTGTCCCCGAGGACGAGCATTTCAAGTGTAGGTGCAACCAATACTTCCGGCCCAATGTCCTTGCAAAGCTAGACCAGTACCTGAGCGCGTCAGACTGGAAGCGTCTTTGTGAAAGCCAGTTTGGCGGCATTGCGAGACTCGGTGCCAAAGTGGAGTTCTCAGCCCAGCTAGTCCACTACGTCCTGCAGCGGCAGATGGGGTCGAAAAAGGAAAAAGAAACGTGGTACATGATCCAGGGGTTCATAGTCCGGTTCTCCATCGCGGAGTTTGCGCTAGTGACCGGACTGAAGTGCTCGGCAAACGTGCTGCGGGCCGTGGACACTGAGGCGGACAAGGCTGCCTGCTTAGAGTTCTTAGGGGTGGAAAAGATGAGGATGGAGTACTTCGAGACGGAGTACAAAGTGGTGATGAAGACAGAGCGTTCGACCGCAAGGCGCTTTAAGTTCGTGCTCATATTGCTGGTGGAGGCGGTGCTCTTTGCGAAGGAACCCCGCAACTTTATTCACGGGTGGGTTGTAAACATGGTGTCTGACACTGAGGCGTTCTTGCGTTACCCGTGGGGGAGACTGTGCTATGAACGAACTCACGAGTTCCTCTACCGGTGTGTTGAGCGCAAGCTCCAGCACGGGGTCAGCAGCTCTCGCCCGGCGTACTTGTTAGGCGGCTTCCCCCTTGCATTCCAAGTATGGACATAAATCTCACATGACAAATAGTGATTTAAACTGGACACTGCCTCCTGGTAACTGGACATAGGCACTGTGCATTGAAAAATGCAAACTGAACACGATTAAATGCAAAGTGTCGACATGTCATCACCTGGTTTGTTTTGTTTGTTTGTAGTTGTGGGTGTACGAGGCTTTGCGGCCAGTTGCAAGACAATTTGCTGACACCAGCACAAGCACAAGGACAACCTACCCTCGGTGCCTGAGATATAAGTCGAAAGAGCACAATATCATGTACGATTCTCTTGTCTCCCTCATCCAGCAGTAGAAGGACGAGTTGGGCATGTTCGACGAGGTGGACGTTGTTCGGACAGTCCTTCTCCCGGATGCCGAGGAGGTCAGGAAGGGGGTTATCCTTGGCGCCATGTTCACGACAGAGAAGCCGGATAAGTTCTTCGACGACCTCGTGGTGGAGTATAAAGCAAAACATGCGCCGAGCACGATGGAAGCATCCGGGTCAGGCACGCAGGGTGAGGGAAGTACGACGGCTACCCAAGTGGATGTGTCAAGGATTTTGTCTAAGATGGATGAGCTGGGGACGAGCTTATTGGCAACGTTTAACGAGAGGATGGAAAGGGTTGAGGCGGCGATGCAGGAGCTGAGAAGGGAGGTAAGAGAGGTGAGGGGGAAGAAGCGAGGTGAGGACGAGGTGACACACTCGCAGGACAGGCATGGAACTTACGGTGACAAAACCGAAGATGTTGAGTTGCAGTCGAAGGAGGTAAGATGTTCAATTTGTCATGTCAGTATCCTTAACCGTCATGTATAACAATATAGGCGTCATGTATAACAATATAGGCGTCATGGTAACATACCTTTCCCATAATTGCGTAGGCTGAGGAAACTGTTAAGGAAATGGGCCAGAAATTGGGTACTGATGCAGGTGAAGATGAAACCACCAAGACAACCTCTGAGGTAAGTAACCTAACTGAAACCGTGATGTAAGTTTTGTGAATGACGGTGACACCAACTCATAATCTGTAGGAGATGGGATAGAGTAAGGGACCAGTCCATGGGGAGACTGAAATGAAGAAGGATGCTGATCCACAAGAACCCCCCAAAGAAACACCCACCACACATGTAAGTCATCCCTGTCGTACTGCGATGTGACTGTTGATAATGGTGTCGAGTCTAAGTTCCTTCGCATATTTGCGCAGGGTGATGAAGTGTTGAAGGACAAGGGTGAGACTAATAGCACAGGGCCAACTGAAATGGTAGGGGCTACCGGGCTTGAGGCAGTAGCAGCCACTACCAAAGTCACAACCGCTGAGGTAAGCCATCTGCCGCCCAGTGTCATGTGAAGATTGTTAGTCGTCATGTCAAAAATCTTTTGTTGTCATGTAGGAGGACCGGGGTAATGAGGTGTTAGCTGAGGGGTCTAAGACTGTGGCCAAAGGGCCTGGGGCCAAGTCAACCATCTCCGAGCCAGAAGCACCCACGACAAAGACAACCCCTGAGGTAGGTCGTGTTAATGATACTGTCATGTCAAAAACACTTATGTGTCATGTTATTTTACCTCTTTGTCATGTAATCAACCGTAGGAGGCACAGGAGGAGGCCGTACTTCCCCTTCAGTGTAAGGGCGGAAGGGTGAGGCGAGCGCCTGCGACGTTAGAGGGCCACGAAGTTACTCAGCCGGTGAAGAAGCCGCGTGTCGACAAGGGGAACAAGGAAAAGGAGGTGGTTGAGGACGTGACGAAGGGGTAGAAGAAGCAGCGGGCCGCCAAGGGGAAGAAGGTGATTGTGGGGGTTGACGCCGTGGCCTTGGGCCTGATGACGAGGGCTGACGTGGACGCATTCACCGAGTGGTTGACCACCGACGACGCCCAAGGGACTGAACCCGCACGTACAATGATGGGCACCCGCCTCGAGAGGGATTTCTTCGGGGACCTAAAAACGCCAATGAAAGTGGTGGGCTCAGAGGTAAAGTCCGCCCACCCGTGCTCCGATAACTTGACAATTTTGTGGTTGAGTGGACACGTGTTCCTTGTTTGCAGCATATCGACGAAGCATGCGGCATCCTCCGAAAGGAGGTAGCCAGCGAGTCGAAGTACGCAGGCGTCGCAGTCGTCGACCCCTACTTCGGTGTACTGCTGCAGAGACAAACCGGCATGCCCGTCGACGAGGAGTTGGAGTACTACTTCTGTGGTATGTTGCCGGAGAGGTGTCCGAAGCCTTGGGCCAGCGTCCACCGTGTGTTGGCCCCATGGAATCTGAAGGACAACCATTGGGTAGCGCTTGAGATCGACCTAGCCGAGTGGACTGTCCGTGTGTATGATCTGGACACTCGTCTGACTCCTGAGCGACATTTGCCCGGCCTTCTGAAGCCTATCACGCACACCCTTCCCCCGCTGATGGATGGCCACCAAGAGCTGCACGCCAAGCATGCAGGGAAACTGCCCCAGCCGTTCAAGTACAACCGTGTGAAGGGGATCCCTCAGAATAAGCAATCGTAAGTCTTCGTAGTCCATCTTCTGATTTATAGTGTAATTGGTGCGCATTAGGTTTGACACATACTTTTTGCGACGCAGAGGAGACTCCGACCCCTACGCTCTCCGTTTCATGCAGATGCTCGCATCAGGCGACCGCGTATTCAAAGGGGTGGACGACGCCTTTATCGATGCTTACCGCCTAGTCCTATGTGTCGCCATCTACCACGGTGCCTTCCGACCCAGCCCCGATCCTCAGTAGTCATTGGCTCTGTCCTTTTTTTACAAGAACATTGTTGTTTGTACTGTTGTCTGGACATGTTGTTGGTGGCTTGAACAGTTGTGCTTTCGTAGGATTTAATTTGGTTGACTTTGGTATCGACGGTATGTCGTTTTGGGAAACCTAGGGCTCAGGTTTTGAAACTATGATGTCTTGTTGTTTTTGAAACTATGTAGGTCGTACGAAGGTTGACACTTATATATTTATGTCGTCCACATTTCCATTGAAAATGCACAATTAAAACATGCCATGTCCAAAATATCACCTGCCAAGTTTATATAACTGCATGTCATGTACAAAATGAAATAGCTGCACCCAGGCCCAACAAGCCTTAATAACAAAATACGGGCGACGTTCATACTTCAATGTAAAAGGGGGAGTGATAACGTTTCCGAATAAGTGAGCCCTGATTACAAAATGCGTGAAATCCCTACTGGCATGTCTTACCCATAATATGTCATGTCAAAATAGCTATCCGTCATGTCCAACCCATTAGATGTCCTGCCAAAATACCACCTGGCAAGTTACTATGTGCGGCGCCTTTTCGGGAACTTCCTTTCCCACTGAGACGGGTACCTAGATGTCTTCGGCCTGCCAGGGCCTACCTTGATAATTGGGGGGAGGCAAGTCTCCTTGGCGATTGCCTCGGGTACCCTCCAATTCTCTCGCGACGGGACTGGGTAGATCACGTCCTTGTAGCACGCAGGCCACGCGTCTACCTTGTACAAGTCGTTGACGAGCGAGTACACATCCATCCCGTGCAATTGGGATGCTGCCATTGCGTGCGCGCATGGGTACTGGTCGACGTTGAAGCGTCTGCAGCTGCATAAACGTCCTGTAAGGTTTACAAGCCAGGTGGAGGTTCCCTTGCGTACCTCGAACTCATGTGCACTCAGCTGTCTGACGACCATGGAAAGGGACTGCACGAAGTTTGCTCTGATGGCGTTACCAACCCAGTCGCTTACGACTTTCCCCTGCTCACCGCTTGTCTTCCTATGTTTAACGAACCACGTGCCGACGGTCTCAAGGATGGCATCTACAAGGGCTGTTAGCGGCAAATCTCTAGGATATTTGAACACCGAGTTCAAGCACTCGGAGTTATTAGTGGTTGTGATGTTGTACCTATTCCCAGTGTAGAAAGCCCTTGCCCAGTTGCTGAACCCGACCTCCTTCAGATATTGGCCCGCTCCGGGAACCCGTGCACAGAACTCCGTGTACAACACCTGGAACTCATCGTACGTATAAGCTTTACACATCGTCATGAACTCTTCTTGCAAGCCCCCGCACTTGAACTGGAAACAGACGTTTTGAAATAAGTGATATGTGCATATGCCATGCTTCGCGAATATGTAGCTATCCCGTATGCCCTTCAGGATGCTCATGTGGCGGTCAGATACCCACACCAGATCAGTCGTGTCTTCAACGACACGCAACATCTGCCTACAGGGTAAATGTGGTGGTCAGCATCTTGTGCAGTAGCAAATAGCAAGCACCCTCGAAATTTCCCCTTCAAGAAGCTCCCGTCCACCGATATAACCTGGAGAATAAACAACTTGAGGACTTAGAGGTGTCATGTCTAGTCAAACATACGTCATGTGTTATTCGTATGGGCGTCATGTTTATAGTAATTGAGCGTCATGTTCTATTTAAGGAAGGACTGACCTTCCGTATGTGAGGGATAGCCCTCCGCCACGCTCCAAGACTCACAAACGCATACTTGAATCGCCCCCTCCGTGTCGCGTTCTATCCTCGTGTACGTCCCAGGGTTGGCCTGCTCCAGCATGTACATGTACGAGTACATGCTCCGATAGCTTTCCTCGTCCGTTCCGTAGACGTTGTCCCTCGCACTCAACCGGGCTCGGCGCGCCTTCTAGTAGCCGCATGTGACCCCCAGCTGCGACTTCATCATCCTCTGCACTTGATCCGGATCGAGGGGCTTTTTCGACTTCATTAACACACACATGTTTCCAGTTAAGTTAGTTGTGTGTCCAGTTAAGATAGTTGTGTGTCCAGTATAGTTGTGTGTCCAGTGACTGTAGTTGTGTGTCCAGTTAATATAGTTGTGTGTCCAGTTACTAGTATTGTGTGTCCAGTGTATATATCTATATGTCCAGTGGAATTTAGGCAAGAGTCCAGTTAAGTTTTACGTATTGGGTCACATACCTTTCGACAATGCGCCGCCCCAGCTGCGTGTATGACGCACTGCGTTTTTGGCTGACCGCCTCGTTCAGCGAGCACGTGTGCTCGTCCACAAGCTTTCGGATCTTCCATAACCCCGTTCCTTTGTAAGTCGAAGCCCGACATGACCACTTGCACTTGGGAGCAGCGCACCCTACAACATACAAGGTCGTCGTTGACTTCTTCACCTTCATCGTGAAGCAGCGAGTCAGACCCGCCCACGCTACGAGTTCCTGCACATCCTCCTTCCTCCGAAACGTTTGTCCCTCCCGGAGCTTAATACCACACTGACTGGTATCCAATGGGTTCCCCGCCACCATTGGTTCACTTTCAGCAGGCTTCGGAGAAGTGGTCGACTTCCATTTTCGTCTTTCGTATGCTTCCTCGACTTCCCTCATCGCTCGCTCCACCTCATAATCCCATGACCAAGACTTCGTCGGACCAGAACTACCGTGTTCAGGTTTAACCAGTTTTGGGATTGCATCATCCTCATCGGAGGAGCTACCAAGGTCAATGGCTCCATCTTCCATGTCACTGCTGACATATATGACCTGCTTCCCTTTATTCACTGCGTCAGCATTCTTTTCCCTCTTCGCAAACTCCAACTCCAACTCCTCACTTATCCCTAACTGGTCAGAAGTCTCTTTTAACTGGACGGCTGTTTGTGTTAACTGGACATCCGATGATTCCAACTGGACATCCTTTTGGTTTACCTCGATAATTTTTTCTCCCAAATCTTCGTCTTCTCCGTCAAGCTCCACGGGGAGATCTGTATTTGGGTGATCTTCTTGGGTCACGGGCGGACCAGTTAACGACACTACAACATCCTCCAAGCCTGCAGGAGACAAACCACCACCGTCTGAGTCATCCGTTGTCGATCCTTGTGCTTCGGGCACGTCTCCACCAACCTTGCGTCGCAGGGAGACATTGAGGTCGATAGGCCAATTTCGTTCTCCAGACAGCCCGTTTACAAACTTGTAGGCCTCCAAGTCTTCGTCATCCCCGATAGCAAACGGCCTGGACCCTTCCTTCTTTGGCTTTACATATGTGAGCTCCACATCATTCCTCCTCCCATCGACATTAAACTTGTCCATCACCTGTTTCTTCAGCTTTACATAGTCAATCCTTTCGTCCACCACCATGGCTTTCTGGCTCTTTGTTCCCGTGAAGACCCAAGTGCCGCCTTCACACGCCCACCATCCTCCAAACAATACCGTGATACAAACTGATGATTTTTCCCCTAGTGCATTTCATAAGGAGACAGAAATTAATTTGTATCGACGGTATTTACATATGAACAACACTTACCAAACATAGAGAGAACACTTACCCATTTTATGTCCGACCAGAGGACTGTCCAGTAAATTCCAACACCTGTCCAGTGGGTACGATTTAACCGTCCAGTGAAAAGTGGCTTCGTACAAGTAAACCGTTTACTGAACCCAGGCCCACTTGCTTCTTCTTCAATGGATTCTCTCTCTTTCTTTGGATTTTGTGAATAAAAGTGAAGCCCAGAATTTCTCTGATCTCTTTATATAGACCACACATCATTTGACACCTACCCTCTTTCTTCACATCCAACGCCGGTCATTCCCCTTCTTCAAGTTCCATTTCCCCTGCAATTCATTAATGTGAACTAATGATTTCCCTCAAACATTCTTCAAAGCTTATATACCCTCCCCCTCCTCCCTCCCTTTTCCCTTTTTTTTTTTGGCGCCATCCCTGAGCGGGAACAATTGGCTCCCTCCTTTTTACTGTACCCAGCTGCTCCTTCTCTCTCCCTCTCTCTACCTGTCTTTTCAATATTGATCAGGATTTTCACCCTCTCTCTCACACACAGACTCTCTCTCTCTCTCTCTCTCTGTCTTTTCCTCGCTTTTCCGTCTCTCTCTCTCTCCCTCTCTCAATTGTCCAGCTGTCATACTCACACTGTCCGGTCCCCCCCCAACTTACCTGCTACCGGTTGAGCCAAAAATCCGGATATCCGGATTTTAGCAAATTTTTTCCGGATGGGGTTATGTGTGCAAGGTTTCACCCAAATGGGTTATTTTAGCAAATTTGCCTTTTTTTTTACACGGCGACAATGATTTTGAAAATTTAATTACATGATGACAATTGACACATCATTTAGATGACCAAAGTTTTGATTTTTGTAAAAAAACTAACTTTGAGTATAAATTGGACTTTTAGAGTTAATTTAATTATCTAAATTGTATTCAATATCAATCATTTTTTTAAAGTTATAGTTAGATATTTAATGATGTGACACTACATCATGTTTTTTTATTTTTAATATTCAATTAAAGTTATGACATTTTTATCTAATGATGCATAATAGTGGACTTTTTTTATATATTAGGCAAAAAGAGGTGGATTTACCGAGGCAAAGCGCCACCCTGATCATCCATTTGGATGATGTTACAAAATTCTCTATTAAAAGGGATGTTTGAGATAGTACAAATGTTTGTAGACTTAGTTAAGAAATCAGCAGCTCCATTTGCTTCTCGATAACAATGTCTGAACTCAATGGTTTCAAACTCTGTCTTCATTCTCTTGATAAGTTCCACTTGCCGTAGAATTTCCCATCTGGATTTCGAGCTGTCATTAATACTTTTGATTACCTCAAGACAACCACCTTCAATTGTGACTCTCCTTAAGCCTTTAGATATAGCTAGCTTTGACACCTGCGCAGAAAGCATCAACTTTTGTTTGGATAGAGGAACCGCTATCTATCTGCTGTTGAAAAATATCAATAACACGTCCTTCACAATCCCTAAGAATCCCTCCTACTTGACAGAAGCCAGTGGGTTTAGTTGAGCCATCTACATTGATTTTGTAGGTGACCCAAGGCGGTTTTTTCCAACCAGTGTTCATTTTCCTTTTTTCTCGTTTAGCAGTGTTGTTTGCACTAGAGTTAATGGACAGTTGCCAATCTCTTTTTTGAATGAGAGTTTATGTGGCTATTTGTAGGGCGGAGTCAGGCTTTTTATTCTTAAAAATTATGTTATTCCCAATTTCCCGTAAATTTTGCCACACAAAACATAAGTCTTCAAACCTATCCATAATAGGTTTGGATTGGATGAATTTCTGTATAGACATATAATTGTTACTGTTTACCAGCATAGACTTGCATAGACTTGCCTGTTATTTGTTCATAGTTAGTTATAACTCGTTTGGTGAGGGGACAATGAAGGAAAAGATGATTGACATTCTCCATATTGTCATTACAAAAGATGAATTCCATCGATACTCTATTAAAATAGCGGTTTAGTCTTTACTTGGTGGCTACGACATCCTGCAAAATTTTCCAAACTAGATTCTTGATGCTGGGGGGGGGGGGGATGTTTAGTTTCCATATCCACTCGTTATTCATTGGTATCTGGTTGTAGCCGGAGGACAATTGCTTAACCGATTTGGTTGTGAATTGTCCATCCGGGTTGAGTTTCCAGATTAGTTCATCCTGTGTCTTCCAGCTGGGTATTTTGATTTTAATGATCTGTTGCACTATTTTTTTTGGAAAGTGATTTCGTAGCCTTTGTATATCCCAGTGTTTGCCTTGAGCGAAAAGTTGATTGACTATGAGATTTGGGTCATGATGTGCTTGGAAGGCTTCCAAAGTTTTGTTCTGTACCCAAGGATCTTTCCAAACGTTGATTGATTCTCCATTACCTACAATCCATTGTAAGCCTTTCTTGAATTAATCTTTGAGTTGTAGCAATCGACCAAACTGGCAAGATGGATTTGTTGGGTTTGCTTGCATAATGTTATCATGTTGCAAATACTTTTCCATGATCACCTTCACCCAAATATTATCATGGCATGTGGTGAGTTTCCAGAGTAGCTTCATCTGAAGGCTAGTGTTCATATCTTCAACAAGACGTAGACCTAAGCCCCCTTGTTCCTTGGGTTTGCATATTCTTTCCCAACTTATGAGCGAAGTATATCGTTCTGATTGTAATTTTTTCCAAAAAAATTTTTTTTGTTAATCTGGTCAATTTGTTGGAGTACCCCTTTTCGTAGTAAGAAATTCTGCATAAGGTAATTTGTTTTCGAGCAGAGGTTTGCTCGGATAAGAGTTATCCTACCTGCTTGGGAAAGAGATCTGGAGAGTTGCTTCTTAAGGCTTTAAATAGCCTCTTCAAACATGAGCAAGAGAGTTTGCAAGTGCTGGTCTTACATTTTCTGAGACTTGAAGAGAGCTTTTGTTATAGTTGATTGTGAGACCAGACAGGTGAGAGAAGTTATTGAACATGTTTCTAATTGTATGAATGCTTTTGTAGGATATTGGAGCAAAGATTATCGTGTCGTCTGCAAACGCTAGAAAGGGAATATGCGTGCCATTCCTTGTGAGTTTTACACCAACAAAACCATCATCTAACATTGCTTCTGTCTAGAGCTCTCTAGCTAAATTTTCCATGACTAGAATGAAGATGTAAGGGGCTAAAGGGTCTCCCTGTGGGATTCCTCTTTATGGTTTAAACTGATCACCCAGTCAATTAGTAACCAGAATGGAGAAGGTTGTAGTGGTAATACAGTTCATTACCCAATTAACCCATCTAGTGTCAAATCCGAATTTGATGAGGGTTGCTTTTATATAGTCCCATTTGATTTTATCATAGGCTTTTTCCATGTCAGGTTTTAATGCCATTTGTCCCTTGCTGCCTTTTTGTTTGTGAAAGATTTCATGGGCTAGTAAGGTATTATCTTGGATAGATCGACCTTCGACAAACGCTCCTTAGTAAGGGTTGACGAGCCTCGGAAGAATTGGTTTAAGTCTGATAGCAATTATTTTGGTGATGACTTTGTAGATCATATTGCAGAGACTTATTGGTCTAAAATGGTTTATGTTGGAGTGGTTATCAGTTTTAGGGATAAGGGCTATGAACGTTTGGTTGATCTCTGATAGTAAAGTTCCAAAGTGGAAGAAGGCTTTGACATCCCTACAGAGAGACTGCCCGATTATGTGCCAATATTTGTTGTAGAACTCAGGTGGATAACCATCTGGTCCGGGAGATTTATCCTCAGCCATGTTGTTTAGTAATATGGGTGGAGATTTCCTAGCTAGGAATCGGTAATGGTAGCTCCATCTTTGATAATAAAGGAAGTGGTGTGGTTTTTGAAATTTTTAATCTTGACAATTGTTTGATAGTACTTGGTGTTTTTGTCACCCAATTGTAAATGTTTAGTTTTAGCTCTTTGTTTCCAGAATTTGTAATTGTAATCTAGGAGAGCCCATGTTTTATTTTCCAGCCTAGCAAGTTTGGAAGTGTCATCATTTGAAAGTAAACCCCATGGTAATTTTGATTGAAGGTCTTGGATCTTTTTATCAACTTCGGATAATTGTTTTAAGATGTTGTTGTTGTGGGTTTTGCACCAGTTTTTCGTGTTCTTCTTCAGCAATTTTTGTTTCCTCATTAGTTTGTAGGCAAAAGATCCTACGAATCTGTTTTCCCAAACTTGCTTGACAATTTTTTCATAGTTCGGATTGGTGGTCCATACCATCTCAAAACGAAAGGGTGTACCTTTTGGTCGTTCTTTAATTCCAATTTGAAGAGTGATCGGACAATGATCCGGGGATGAGAAAGGATGATGTTGGACTCTAAGGTTAGTGAATCTAGTGATGATGTCTTGGTGAGCTAAAGCTCTGTCAAGATGTTCGTAGGTGTTGTTGTTCTCATCATTATTTTTCCTCCAAGTAAAGGGAGAGCTTGTGTAGGATCTAGTATGGAGATTAAGTTCTTCTTTTACCTCTTTTAGCCTTCGAAATCTGGCAAGAGTTGGGGCATTACCTCCCATTTTTTTTGTGTCGTTTTCAATATCATTTAAATCACCCACGTTGAGGATAGGCAATGAATGAGTGTTGACAATGAGAAAGATTTCCTGCCAGAATTTTGTTTTCTCATGCTCGACTGATGGTGCATACACAAAAAGGATAGCCATGTTAAAATGATCTATTCTAGTCTTAAGGAGACAGAATCTGTTATTTTGTTCTAGAATATTTATGTCTTGCAAGGTAGCGTTATTTCTCATGAGGATCCAAAGGCCCCCTTTCGCTCCAACCTAGCTTATGAAAATGACATTGTGGAAGCTTGCAACGTGGAGCTGATTTTCTTGTGGAGGCTCAGTGGATTTAGTTTCAAAAAGGGCTAAGATGTCAAGTTTGTTGTTGCTTCTGATGTGATTAATCTCCTGCCAGAGAAGGGGGCGTTTAGAGCCCCTCACATTCCAGTAGCCTATTATAATCATGAAGCAAAGAGTGGAGTCATGCTACATGACTTCATGACATGGAGCTTAGTATTATTACTGTAGTTATGTGTGGTGGGCTTGATGTACTTAAGATGCCTCATTATTTTCAGAGGAGGAGATAAGAAGTAGCAGGGTTGATTTTTAATATTAGTATTGCAGCAAATATAAGATTGAATCAAGTTCAGAGTTGAATTACCTTTGTCCTTTCGATTAGTGAAGACCAATTGGAGATATTGGGGCCTCGGGATTACTCTCTCAATTTACTACTGAAAATGTTCCATCTTGTTGGTCTGCATATTTTGCTTGTAGCATGATTTTTGTTTAAAGGATTGTTCAAATGGTTGTTGGTATAAGATTTGTGGTAGCATCCCTCTACACCAATTTTACCAGGAAAGTCGATAGAGGTTAGCCAATTGGTTTTGTTCAAAAGAGTCAAAGAATTCATACCTTTTCAGATGTTCTTAAGGGCGCTTGGATAGATTAGATAGAGCTGAAGAAGTGTGCAACTAGTGGTGAGCACAAGCAAAAAGGCTTTCCTACAAACAGCAGGGGCAATCCTCTCAACCTGAGAGAGAAACGAACAGACAAACAACACATCATGAAAAACGAAAAGGAGGTGACAGAGAGAGCACAAGTACATAATATTAATACGGTTAATAGGCATGGCATGATTATAAAGGTGGTACCCAACTCTGAGGGGAAAATGGGGGTACCATCTAAGAAGTTCACAATCGCCAGCAACATAGGGGATCAGACAAATAAACAGATTACAGATAAGCCTCTTCCTAGGACTAACAAACAGGGGATAGAAGGTGCTACTGACACCTAAGATGATTTAAAAGTAGATGCACTTTAATCAGAGCAACTATCGAACCCTGAGTCCTATTTGCCAACATTATAAATTCTTCTTCTTTTTTGGCTTCTTGTTGGTCGGTGAGGAGGCTTCATTCTGATCATCTTCATCTTTG
Source organism: Persicaria maculosa (assembly GCA_963922045.1). Taxonomy (NCBI): domain Eukaryota; kingdom Viridiplantae; phylum Streptophyta; class Magnoliopsida; order Caryophyllales; family Polygonaceae; genus Persicaria; species Persicaria maculosa. The sequence continues at coordinate 27,218,915 of OY998259.1, read as the reverse complement.
CGCTTGCTTTGCTCCATGGCAGTGATCATATCAACCTCTTCCGAGGATCTGATAACTATTCATCTCATTCTCTTGACCACTCAATTATCAGATCTAAGGGAGAGCTGAGATCCTTCAGATTCAACACCAATGTCCACCATTTTTCCTTTGGCCTGGGCTTTGAGAAACTCCTCATAGTCAGCTTCCATTAGGTAGTTATCAGAGTTGGGAGTAGTAAGAGGTACAGTAGCCATAAGGGTGTGGAGGATGGATTGAGCTATCACAAAAAGGGGAGTAGATGATTCACCTGCAAGCTTGGCAACATTGGTGTTATTGAGGGCTATAAGATGGTTGATCAGATCATTGGGGAAGCCATCAGTAACATTCAAGGAGGGGATACCTCTGGATAGTGTAGGGATAGGATTAGTGGTGGGAAGGAGACCAAAATCGCCTTGACGGGGTTGCATAGTTTGAGAGATAATGGAATCCATATCAGCCTGAGTGAAAGGGGTAAAGGTGTTGTACATATTGAAGAGCTTGAGGTCATGTCTGTTTGGGTTGAGAGATGGAGGGGGAGCAAGGAGATCAACATTTGGGTTTTCTTCAAGGACAAGATTGAATTTCCGGGGACACGGGGCATTCAATGGACAGTCATCGTAAGTGTGATCATACCCACCACAACACCCGCAGCCGTCCGAAAAATCCTTATACCAAATTCTGAGTTTGATGGTTTCATTTTCATTCTTACGGATGTGGACAAAAGTAACGAGCTTAGAAAGGAGGGAGACGTTGATACATGCTCTAGCAAACCTGAGCTTGTTTCGAATGTTCGAGATTTGATCAATTCTGATCAAAGAACCAACACCCCAAGAGGCAAGGATGTAGACAATGGTCTCAGCTGTGTAGAACAGGTGGGGGAGGCGCGGGATCCTGATCCAGACGTCTGCATTTGTGGTGTCTTCCACCATCGGATTAAAGGAATCAGTCCATGGGTATATGGCCATGAGTGAACCTTGGACGTGGTAGGGTCTGTTGCTCCATACCACGGCCCTGTCTTCTCTATTGGCAATGCATTTCTTTGATTTTTTTTGACACGTTTTTTAAGAGTTAAAAACTGTATAAAATATCATCTTTTTTCTTTTTTTTTAATAATTATAAACTTATCATTAAAAAGTTTGTAATTATTATAAAAAAAATATATATATATATATTATATAAGTTTTTGTCTCTTAAAAAATGTGGCAAAAAATAAAAGACATGTATTTATGTATAATGCGAAAGGAAAAATGATAAAAAAAAAATGAACTATCAGCCATGAACCAATATTAATACGAACAAACTACCAAAAATAATACAAGCTATCAACCATGAACCAATATTAATATGAACTTTAAAAACTACCAAAAATAATAAGAACTATTTCACACTAAACCAATTTTGATACAAAAAAAATCCTGATCAATTTTTCGGCCAAACTTTTGACTTAGTAATCGAACGTTTGAAAATTTAATGACGTTGTATCACATCGTCATGCATTCAATGTATTTTTTTTTTAAAAAAAAAACAAATTTGAGTGCAAATTAGATTAATAAATTAACCTTATAATCCAATTTGTATTGATAATTAGTTTTTATTTTCAAACATTATACTTATACATTTAATAATATGATGTCACGTCATTAAAGTTTCGAATATTTAGTTGACACGATGGAAAATTAGCCAAAAAGTCAATCAGATTTTTTTCAAAATTGATTTAATGTGAAATAGTTTATAATATTTTTAGTTGTTTTTAAAATTCGTATTAATATCAATTCATGATTGATACAGTAATTAGTACTCCCTCCGTCCAAAAATACATGGACTTTTACTGTTCATGCACGCTTTTTTAAGAGTTAAAAACTATATAAAAGATTAACTTTTTATTAATTTTTTTTAATAATTACAAACTTATTGATAATAAGTTTGTAATTATTAAAAAAAATTAATAAAAAAGTTAATATTTTATAGTTTTTACCTTCTTAAAAAAGCGTGCGTGAATAGTAAAGACAATGTATTTTTGGACGGAGGTAGTATTATTTTTTATAATTTTTAAAGTAACTATTAATATTAGTTCATGATTATAATTTCTACTGTATTATTTTTGGCTAAATTTACAAAAATTCGTGTTTACTCTAATAATAAATTAAAAAAAAAATCCTGCTGTTACATTTTCACCCTCTCTCATGATCGAACGGTTGTTAACTCTACGAAGAGTACATCAACGCTCTACTTGAACGCCACGTGTCATCCACCCCACAGTACGTCTCCAAGAAATTCCATAAAAAATCCAACCCACCCAAAAATCACACATTAACAACCGACTCCCCCACTCCCAGTCCCACTCCCTCCCTCCCCCCCCCCCGTCTCCATCTCTCATCCCAATTTCAGAATTTCTTCTCCGATTTCCCCTTCAAACGCCGCACAAGAAACCGCGATGGCTGCGAAACTGCGTGCTACTCGATGCAGCGCCACTTCTGGCGGCGGTACTCATACTGACACGTTCTACTTCCCTCCCTACTACGCCGCCGACGAAGCCGAGGTCGCCGCCGTCCTGTCTCGCCTCCCTGACCTCATTCGCAAATTCGACTCTCACCGCCGGTTCCTGCCTCACTGGGGCGCCAGGAGGAAGAGATCTGTCGTCGACGCTCCTCCTATCTCTCACTCGCTGGTCAACGAGAAACTCGAATTCGCGTCGAGTAGTCCGACTTCTCCTCTCGCTTTCTCCTCTCACGCCGATTTGGATTCCAAGCTCCTTAAGGTACCGATTTCGCTCCTCTCTGGCGATTTTGCTTTCCTCTGAAGAACTGGTTTTCCGTGCTTCTGGATCTTTTTTTTTTTTTTCATTTCGATAAAAAAAAAATGTTTGTCTGATCTTCAGAAAGAGGATGGAGAGTGGTTGAACGATCGTGGAAGATCAACCGAGTCCGTAGACCAGTTAAAAGGGGTGAGTAATTGTTATTTCTTAATTTTCCTCAGCTACGGTTTTACAAATTTCAACTGCTAAATTATGATTCTCGGTGAAATTAAAACTAATCATTTCTGGAAATTTAAGCCGGAGGTGATGAAAATGGAGTTATCCGATCTATCGTTGGACGAGAGTATGAAGTTGCACGTCTCAAGACAACTGGTTAGATTTTCTACTGTATACATATTTTTTAATATTTCACCTTATCTTCCTCAATTGAATCTTTATTATTGGATCCAACGGCAGGGATTCACACAAGCTTCTCTGAGAAATCTTTATTCATTTTTCAGTAACGCTTTTGCTTTTTTAAAATCTCAGCTTAATCAGTCTGTATGCGGCGTTTCCGATTCGCTAGAGGTCCAATTGTTGAGCCGATCTCAGCCGTTGGCTAGTCATCAGACACTGGGGATGATGCAGGTGGGCCCCAGGGGGATACCTGATCTGAACGCCCCGGCAGAGGAGTACGCCGCCGGGTTGGATTGGCCAGTGCCTCCACAGCCGGCGTCAGATGCCGAGCAGCACCACATGGCTGCTGCTGCTGCGGCGGCGGCTGCTGAATACAGGGCGGGGGCTGCGGCCTTGGCGAGGCAACGGAGGCACCTCATCCAGAAGAGTAAGAGGGCTACACGTGGCAACCGATGCTAGGCCCCTTCCTTTTTTCTTTTCTTTTTTCCCTTTCTTGATTTATCTATATTTTTCTATTCGCTATCATTTTTTTTTTTCACTTGTTTCTTCCTAAACTGGTACTGGTAGTGGCGACGCCCGCGGATTCGAACTCGAGATCTCGTTAGGTGTCTCAGTAGGTGAGTTGGGTGGAGGTGATTTTGAGGGATGATGGATAGAGTAGAATTTATGGATGGATTTAATTGTAAATTTGAAGAGCCAAAGAGGTTTGATTCCAAGGCAAAGGCATATCTCATGTCATTTGTTTTTTCACACTATTCTTTGAGGGTCAGTGTATACTGTTTAGTGTGTCGCTGTAGCTTAGCGACCTTCGCAAAATGCACCTTCATTCGCAAACTAAAAACGCTAAACATCGACTGCGTTAAATGTCACTTCACAAGTTTGCTTAGAGTGTGTTCGGCTAGAAATCTCGGGAGTATATCGAGATTTCAAAAAAAAAAAAAAACCGAAGCTACCGCGTTTAGTAAGAGATTGTGGAATTAGGTTGTAAAGGTTATTTTGTGAGATTTCCGAAATCTTGGAGATCCAAGATTATGGAGATTTTGGGAGGAGATTATCCCTCCTAATTTTATTGTTGCCCTTGATTCTTTTTTGGGAGGGTAGTGAGCGAGGTAAGAGCAATTTTGTCTTTTTAATGGAAAACAATCCATCAAAATTTTATACACACCAAACACTATAAAGAGATTATTGATAAAAAAAAAATCTCAATCTCCAAAAACTACAAAATCTATAAAAATAATCTTCATCTATTAAAAATCTATATCTCCAAAAATAAATCTACCAAAGCCTTAAGCCCCCGTTTGGTATAAATGTAGTAATCGGAATGGGGATCGGAATCGGAATGGGAATCAAAAGTCGGAATGAGTGATTACCTAAGCGTGTTGTTTGGTATAATATCGGAATGAAAAATTCACAAATCCAAACTAAACATCCAAAAATTCAAAGTAACAAATTCAAGAGCAAATCTATTCAATCTTTCAAATTAACAATAAAAATACACAAAATCAACATACAATTTCAGAAATTCAAAAAAAAATAAACAAAATTTAATAAATTTAAAGCGTGGAATTTGGATGGTGGGTGAGAGAGAAACCCTAACCGGAGGACGGAGGAAGGAGGCTGGAGGAAGGAGGCCGATCTGGACGAAGGTCGACGGAGGAAGCCAGGAAGGAGGCCGATCTGGATTCGATAGAGGAGCACAGATGTGGGTTCGACGCGGGGAGAGAGAGAGGGAGAACCAGGTCTGGTGGCGGCGGCGACTTCAGATCGAGACGGGAGGAAGGAGGCCGATCTGGATTCGACAGAGGAGCACAGATGTGGGTTCGACGCGGGGGGGGGGGGGGGGAGAGAGAGCCAGGTCTGGATTCGACAACGGTGGTAGTGGTAGATGCGGCTTCAGATCGAGACGGTGGTGGTGGGGACGACAGCAACGAGCTTGGCCGGTGGTGGTAGCAGCGGCGACGACGGCGCTAGAGGTGGAGTCCCAAGGAGGAGATGGTGAAGAGCCGAAGAGGGGGGTTGGGGGAAATCAGTAATGAGCCATTCCTTGGGTTTTCCAGTGGAATGAAAGGGGTTCAAAATAGGGGATGATATGATTACTGGTAATCAGTTTAATTACCGATTTTGACATACCAAACACCAAATTGGGAATCACTCATTCTCATTCCCATTCCCATTACCAATTTCGGTTGATACCAAACAGGCCCTAATAGTGTGTGTTGGGGTAGACTGAAATCTGAAGCCGAGCTCATGTCCTCCCCGTAGCCATAGGGCAAGTTACCCTATCCAAAAGCCCAAGCCCAATAAATATCCAAAAGCCGAACTCTTCTGCCGCCACCACCGTTCGTGACTCCTCCTCCACCAACTCCTCCGCCTCCATCCTTCGACCTCGCTCGTTACTGGTAATCTCCACTCCCTTTCTCTTTCCCATCCTTCTCAATCTCTTCCCCCCTCTTTTCGGTTTCCTTCCCCTTTCGATTTGAGGAATTTCATTGTTTAGCTCTAAATTCGATTGCACTTGCTTATGCTCTAGATGTGAGTTTTTAGTGTGTTTTCCTTGAACCTACAAAATTTGTGGACATAAGAAAAGCAAATCAATTTAATAGACTTCACCTACTCGATTGGTTTCAAATTTGGGAAAACAAACCCTAGCATGTTTGGTGACAATTTGTTAAACTTGCAAAATATGTCAATTTGTTTAATATTGGTAACAATTTGTTAAATCTGATCATTTCGAGATGTTAATTTTATGATTTGGGACAACAGGTGCGGATTTTTGTTTGAATACATTGCTCTGATGACAATTTGTTTATGTTTTTTTTAGTGTTTGTGTGTTTCTATCTACTTCAAATGGATAATCCAGGTTAGTGTTCTTGTTGATGAATCTAATTCGTTCTTACTTTATATGTTGTTCTATTTCAAGTGTTTATCATTGCTTGTTTGTTTTGGTGACAATTGCTTGTTTGGTGACAATTAGTATTTAGCTTGATTCTATATCATCAATTTAAATGAGACTATCAGGGGTTTGCTTCATTATTTGGTGACAAATGGAATTTATGTTGTTATTTTTAGATTGGTGACAATGGGTAGAGTTATATATTCTGTTTTGGTGACAAATGGAATTTATGTTGTTATTTTTAGATTGGTGACAATTGGTATAGTTATATATTCTGTTTTGGTGACAAATAGAATTTATGTTGTTATTTTTAGATTGGTGACAATTGGTAGAGTTATATATTCTGTTTTGGTGACAAATGGAATTTATGTTGTTATTTTTAGATTGGTGACAATTGGTAAAGTTATATATTCTGTTTTGGTGACAAATGGAATTTATGTTGTTATTTTGTTGTTTTTTTATATTGGTAACAATTGATAGAGTTATATATTCTGTTTTGGTGACAAATGGAATTTTTGTTGTTATTTTGTTGTTGTTTTTATATTGGTGACAATTGATAGAGTTATATATTCTGTTTTGGTGACAAATGGAATTTATTTTGTTGTTTTTTTAGATTTGTGACAATTGATAGAGCTATATATTTTGTTTCGATGACAAATGGAATTTATGTTGTTATGTTCAATTGTAGTGGAAGTTTATGTATGTATACCATCAAATATATCGAGGGTCTTGCATTTCATGGTGGTATTGAAGTTATTTCAAACAAGTATATGGTGACATATAGAGAGAGGATGGCTATGGATTTGTTTAAAAAGTGTTGGACATGGAAGTTGTAGGACTACAATCTGCACGCACCTACGTTTTAATTGTCCCTGTTTTAGGATATTAAGTAGTAGAATGTTGCATGATGCTTGTATTTTGATACTTATTGAAATCTGACTATCACGGTGAATGTCTCACCCGTTCCCCTTTATCTTGGAAGTTAATGTAGTCTGACAATTGGGGATTTATATTAAGTAGTACAAAGTTGTCTGGTGCTTGTAGTCTGGAAGCTATTTTGGATGTTAAGTATGAATGTCTCAACTGTTCCCCTTTGTTTTGATATTTTTGCAAGTTAATGTAGTCTGACAATTAAGTATTACAAAGTTAAACTTTACATCAAATTTCATCTACTTAGGGTTATTATTGTAACAAAAGTGTGTTAATATTAGATGACAAATGTGATGCCATTATAGTATTGTACATCGAATTATTCGTTTGTTCAAGTTTAGCCCCTCTAGGGTCTATGCTCCCCTAGTTATAGGGTTTCAGTTTCGTAACAAAAATGTGTTAATATTAGATGACAAATCTGATAACATTGGTATTGTACACACATTTTAGGGTTTAGGGTTTAGAATTTAGGGTTTAGGGCCTAAACCCTAAACCCTAAATCCTAAAGACTAAACCCGGCCTAAACCCTAAACTATATTGTACATCAATTTTTCGTCTCCTTAGGTTTAGCCCCTCTTGGGTCTAAGATCCCCTTGTTCTAGGGTTTCAATTTTGTAACAAAAATGTGTTAATATTAGATGACAAATGTGATAACATTAGCATTGTAAACATTTTAGTTTGATGAAAGTGTTTTGTAGTTGGTGACACTGTTTTGTCGTTGGTGACAATTAATTTCTAAAAATAGGTGGTTGACACTAGATTGATGACAAAGTTTTGTAATTGGTGACAGTAGATTATTGACCAAAGCTTGATGAAAATAGGTTGGTTACACTGTTTTATTGTTGACGTCAATAGATTACTGAAAAGAGGTTTGTGACAATGTTTTTTATAAGTTGGTGACAATACGGTTGATTAAACAATATGAAAATATTGTTCTGTAGTTGGTGACAATGTCTTGGTGATATATAATGTTATGGTGACAATTTTTTTAAGGTTACAATATCATGGTGACAATATATTGTCATCAACTCTGTCATTAATAATTGTCACCAACAATCGTCATCAGGAAAACATCTATTAGCAGAAAAACCCCATTTGTCACCGAGGAAAAGTGTTACTGGCAACTGTCACTGGAAGAAAATCAACTGTCACCCAATTTTTTTTGTCACCAACAATTATCACAAGAAAAAAAGAAAATCAATTGTCACTAGAAAATATTTTCCCCTAACTGTCACCGGAAAAAATAAAATATCACAAAAAATCAATTGTCACCAAAATAATTGTCATAATTAACTGTCACCAGAAAAATATACTCAACTGTCACCAAAAAATTATCATCAAATGCAGGCGTTGACCGGAATGGTCAATGTTGACTAGTTAATGTTAAAATTAAAAATGGTCAAAGGGGAAGAAGGAAGGGTTAGGGATGGGAAAGGAGGGGTATTTTTGGAAAAAATGGACATTTACTTAATTTTGTAAAAAAGTGGACATTTACTTAATTTTGACATGAAAAATGGATATTTACCAAATTAAATCTTTTTTCTTCTTCTTGTCCCTTTTTATAGTTTTTAAAAAAAATAGATTTGGGTTTAAGCCCTATAATTATTTTTAAAGTAAATATTAAAATAAGGACTTTTGTTTGTTTTCCTTAATCTTATTTTTAATGAGATATAAGTTATAAAAATTGTTTATAAATATTAACATCCTTACAATTTTACTTGCCATTAACAGACCTTGAACTGATTTTATACTACGGAGTATTATTTTCCAAATTATTTAACCTTTATACTTGTGCTTGGAAGAGAAAATTGACACAATAAACTTTTATACTCATTCTGTATTATGTTGAATTAAAACTTATCGTTTATTATTCATATACGCTTTTTTAAAGTGATAAAAACTGGCGCCGTCCGTGAGGAATTCGATCAAAAAAGTCGTGAGGTCGGATCTCCCAATCTAAAAAAAAATTTGATTGTTGATGGGAAGAGAAGGCGTTTGATGCCCGACCTTCCCCCACAAACCCTAGGAGAGGGCGTCGCTGGCCTCGGACCACAAGGCAGGTGCGCCGCGGTTCACCAGATCGGCAGGTTCATCTCTCCCAGTGCCGCCGGAGGCTCCTTCGTCCTTACCGACGCCGCTAAAATGTGAAGCCTAAAATCTGCACCATAATTCTTGAAGGAGATTGTGGGTTGATGAAGATCCGAATCCTATCGAAATCCTGCCATTCAAGAACAAACGAGGTTGGGGCGGGGCTTGTCTCCCCCATAGGACCCTCCGACATTCAAGTCAGTCCTTGTCCTCCTTCAATCTATCTTTCGTTATTTATACTAGTCGAGTATTGAATAAAAGAAACGGTTATGATATTTAATAGAAGAAACCGTTACCATATTTAATTCGGTCAAGACCCTTAATTTAATGCATGAAACCGTTACCGTATTCGATAGGCGAAATGGTAACCGCATTAATGCTTGTCAATGCCATATTGAATATTTGATACCGCATAAATAATAGACGTCGTTCTTAACTGTTGTTTAGGATAATTTCGTATGATAAAACTGATCGACTTACTTGGTAAAATATCAAAATGCCGTTTTGCTATGATGACGGAATTTTCCCTATCACAAAAACTATATAAAATATTAACATTTTTTTACATTTGTTTTAATACATTCATACTTAATTGTATTAAGTATGAAATTATTTAAAAAGTTAATATTTTATATATTTTTTAACACCTAAAAAAGCGTGTGTGAATAGTAAAACGTCAAGTTTTAATTAACGGAGGGAGTAACAATTACTTAACAAATTTTTCTTTATGTAAACTTTCAATATTTTACATATAAAAAAATTTCCCAAATTTCGAAAGGGTTGAAAGAAAATCCCGAAAGGGCTCGAACAAACACCCTAAAAGAGCCTTCAAGTGCATTTTACTCGGATGGTTTGCAGCTTCGCTGCAGGCGTGTCTAGGAGTTTCTTGTCTTAGTTGGGGCTCTAGCGTCCGGAGTCGAGTCTGACCGAGATCGAGGTGGTGTCTAACGAGATGACTTCTGGTTCGGGAAGGAACCTCCTTGGATGATCGTTTTCACTACCCATAGGGAGTTCTGATATATCGCTGATTCGCTGACCAGCGGTGCTACTGCTTAGTGGCGCGTGACTTCATTCTTAGTATATATTGTCCCCTGTTTGCTAGGTTTAGCTTTGCTTAGATTGCCCTGACTCTATGAGCTCGCCGCTTTTGTATTGCACCTTTTCTTTTATGATTGCATATTTGGCAAATGGCCACTCGAATCCTTTCCCAATTGAAAACAAAAATAAAATAAAAATAAAATGTTAGTACATGGAAAACCATATGTAAGGATCACCATATGAATTGGAAGATAAATGCGAAATTCTACTTGGATATTGAGAAATCCGTGACACCACATCACAACGGATTTCCAAACCTGACCTTTTTGTTTCTTTGTTTTAGCATCACAAACACAAAGGGCACATCAATGCTTAATGTGAGGGTACGGATTTATTTCATACTAACCATGGTCCACTTTTGCTAATAGCTAACACTGATTGAACAACTAGGAAGACTACAAAATAGGAATGTTGACCCTTTTTCTTCACAGAATTATAAAGGATAAGATCACCAAATCATACAAATTTAGGCACTTACAAACTAGGTGACATATTCACGCAACTGTTTTCATTTGCCTAGACAGATTGTAAGGTTTGAAATTCAAGCCAATAGCTACATGAAGTTATCAAGAAGACACAAGTCCAAACGCAAGGTAATTCTTTTACAAAAAAGGAGGCATCTTGATAATACCATCTAGACGGGATTAGACAGACAAAAGGATAAGGCGCAAACACAACATCAATTATACAGATTCATCGTATGGATTCGTTGTCATCGGTTGTGCTCCGGAAAGAAAAGCTGGAATCTTCTTGTTCCCTAATGTTTCTGAGTCGCATCGTTGCAGTATTTCTTGAATTTCAGGGACTCGTCCACCAAGAATTCACTGCCAAGGACAATTTCATTGAGCATAATCTAATTAGGCTTTGTGGGATGACAAAAGGAAAGTATCAAAGAGGGTGAAAAGTAAATTACTATAGACGTTCAGCCATTAATGGGGGCTCCCATCTTGGACTCCATGGATACTCTGTCAAGGAAGGCGACCTAATGGGTATGCTCTGTGCATTGAAGTGCTGCGAAAGGATGTAAGTGGGGTTAAAATTCTCACGGTAACATCGGACAAATGAATGAACAGAAAAATTATCATCCACCCAATACAACAAGTTCATAGAAGGCTCTTGTTTTGTTTTCATTATACCCATCAGGTGAAGGTGTGGAGCGAACTAATACAATTAGTGATAAAGGCTCATCCCGATTTCAACACGGTAACAAAACAAGTTGAAATTTGGATAATGTTTTTTATCCTCCAGGAATAATGGTCACTAGCTTTTTCATCAGGGAACTTTTCAAGGAAATCACCTCTTAATGAAAAAAAACCCGCACATGCTGAGAACTCCATCATACTTATCATGATTCAAGAGTGCCAAAGGCAGAAGATATATATTAAAAGGTTTGCACAAACATTTATAAAAAATAATCAGCGCTTAATGCATAAAACGAGTATAAAAGACTTCTGTAATTTGTACCAAAATACAAGAAAACTTACCTGAGAACTCTGAAGGATCAAAGATGGCTGTTGTTTAGGAAATTGAACAGGAATCGTAAAATGTACCTAAAAATGGTAAAAGCAAAAAATTACTCTTTTGTAGTTTCAGATCATATAATTAATCTGGAAAAACAAGGCATAAGAAAATATAGAGCAACAGACAAAGTACTATACCAAGAAGGTAAACACCCCATTAACAACGAGAAAAGTGGCTTTTCTGCAAAATATCTGCCAAGGCGAGGTACAAAACTTATTGATGGGAAACAGAACTCAGTTTAAGACACGGATAAAAACATTAAAGAGGCTCACTTGATCAGCTTCTAATGGCCTCTCAAACACAGTAGCTAATGCTTCAATGAAACGTCTTCTTGTACCAACAAGTGCAACGGCATCAACAATCTTAATGGAGAATAAAACCAATGCTCAAATCAATTTTATTTATTTATTAAAAAGAAAAACAGGCAAGAATTAATATCATATCATACACAGCAGAACAAAGATACTATGGAGCAAGACCTGTATCTTGAGACTATCTTCTACAATGGGAAGATACTCAGCCATACACCTGGCCAAGTTGATAATAAGAATATCATAAGACTTGTATATATATATATCTGTTGAAAATATTGCTGCAAAAAGGTAAACATAAGAAGATGAAGCAAAAAAACAGATTGGGCTAATATAGGCCAGAAAACGTACATTCCATCCAGCCATGAAGGTAGTTTTACATCTTCAACGGGAAAGAGGGCCTTCAACTCAGGAGTAGATACTAATTTCAAACGTGGTGATGAGGAAGCAGATTGGTACTTCTTGGCAACAGGGTATACAGCCTGGATTAGCCCACTGAAAATGTTATACTTGCAGGGAAATAATGAAAACAAAAACCCCAAGATAGATTTATGTAATAAAACAAAATTAATGGTGGTTGCTTGAAATGAAAAAAAAACCTAGCTTAAACAAGATCTTTAGGACAATAAACATCCAGCAATACATATTGAAGGGACAAAAACTAAGATTTCCTTGCGTAGTTGTGTGATCTTTTGTGGCATCATCCTCAGAGAAGGAAAAAACATAAGGCGCAAAAATGCAATAGGGTCCCATTACCTAGGCAAGAGTCGAATGATGCGCAGCTTTGGGATCAACACACACATTTTCACATAACAAATTCATGTATTGTTCTACAACAATTAAAATTTAAGGACTATAGTAGTTCTATATGTTAAAAAAGGTGCCATAGAAGTTCATATTTTATTTAATAGTATGCAGTCTCAACAATGACCAAATGTGAACTGTAGCAGGTCGCAAGCATTCAGGTTAGTTAAAAACAGAAACGGATAAACAAAAGGCAAAAATACGAGAATGAGAACAAATACATATCAGGAGGGGAGATTCAAAAGGTTATTGAGACAGACAACGTCCCCTCTCCCTCAACTCCTAAAAAGCCATCGGGAGTCAAGAAGAAGAAAACTAAAGAGGGGGTGAGGTTGAGAATGGAGTTCAAGAATTGATAAAAAAAAAAAAAAAGTTGGCCAAGAGTGAGGGGAAAAAACTAGAAGAAGGAAGAGATTACTAGTCTATCCTCTTATACCTTAGTGGTTTATTCAATGCTTGTAGGGAAGATTAAAATATAAGATTAAACACGGGAAAGGAACAACTTGAAGAGTGACCTACAATTCCATTCTCTACTATAAAAGTACGAAGAAAAAGGAAAATTGAACCAACACCAGTACACCACTAACACATGCGTACCTGAGAGCTAATCGCCCAAGCACCCAAGGCGCGTGCGGCGTGCACTCAGTTCTCACCAACCTCACCATTTTAAGTAGGGTTGTTGTATAAGTCGGCTCGGGATCGGCTCGAAAAAAGCTCGACTCGAGCTCGTTCACTTACATAAACAAGTCGAGTTTGAACATGATTTTAAGCTTGAAAGCTCGGCTTGTTCGATTTAGGCTTGAATAGCTCGAATTCTATGGAATTTCTAAAATTTTCTTTAAGTTAATATGTTATAACCAAATAAAACTACTTAAAGCTCGAAAAAAGCTTGGCACGAGCTCGTTCATTTACTAAAACAAGCCGAGTTTGAACGAAAAAGAAAGCTCATTTAAAAATTGTGCTTGGCTCGACTCGAACTCGTTTAACAAATGAACAAGCTTGAACATGCCAAACTCGGCTCGTTCGGCTCGAATAACACCCCTAATTTTAAGGCCAATTGACCCCTCTTAAAGGTGATCTTAGAACAGTATGTGGAAAAAAACTTCCACAAGGTGAAAAGAATCTTTATAGGACTTAATATATCCAAATTTCAGTTAGGCAAGCCTTTCAATGTGATACTTAACTACATAAATATGGAAAAGTAGTAGTCTTGTGAATTATCCAATGTCAACACTAGCAATATTTCTCACAAATTTCATCACAAAAAGAGAAAAAATTCATCCATGAGATTACAAAGAAAGAACCTGCAAGTATATCTTCTGCTGCTGTCTCCAAGGGCTAAGAGGTACCATCTTGTTTATATCTATGTCCAACAAGGGCACTGAGAACTTCACCTCTTCTGGCTATGCTAAAAGCAAATGACAAATAAACACATTGTAGAAGTACAGCCGTGGAGGGTTCAGTACTTCAATAGTTCAACATGACTACATGAATAGGGTCACATGGTTAGACGAAATGAAAATGATATGATCAGTGTACCTCCTCTGAAGCAGATGAACTCAACCACATCTCTATCCCCTATAATCCAAAAACATAGGGAAAATTTTCATTTAGAGATTTCAGGGACAATAGTTTGCGCATCCATCATACTTTTGCCACTGTCCAAACCAAATAACCACAATATCAGTTCAAGTAATTACCTCCCGTACCAACATAGTGCTAAGCTCAAACTTGATCCTCACATCATCAACTTCCCCTACTCGCTTCCGCTGGTAGGCTGAATACAATTCCCTAAATGATACATTAAAACCATCCATTAAAGGAATCACAAAGAATGCAATTATACTACCATATGAAGAGCAGATGATACCGAAATTGAAGAATGAGTAACAGCAAACGGGAAGGATCCTTGCTGTTCCAACTCGCCAAATTCGCCATTGGCGACTTATCTCCTTCCATTCCACAAGACAGAATAAAAACTTGAAATTTTTCATCTTGAGGACCAAAGATTATATCTGGGGCAGCCAATGGGCACTGCAAATTGTATATAAAATCCCCTGCCAATGTATAACATTTCATGTTGGAGCCATCAAATTGCAATTCACATGAACACAAAAGCTTTTACAAAGGGGGGCGCCCTCACATTTGATATAATCTAGACAGTAGGGTATTAGCAAGGTGAACCGATCAAGCCCGTGATTGTCCTTTGAACCAGACCACATCTGCTCCACCTAAAATCGAAACATCAAGAGAGTAAAAGCGGAATCTTAAACATCTCCAGGGATTCAATTTCGTGAATTAGGGTTTTAAAGGTTTTGGTATTTGACTTCCAAAACGCATGGAGAAGAGAAATGGTTACCCTAATTGCCGAAGGGGAGTGAGAGAGCATGTAATTGAGCTGCGCACGGATGATTGGTGGAATCCCCTCGATCGCCATAGTCGAATCTTCCGAGTCCAGATAGAGAGAACGAAGGTTTTGATACAGTGATTGTGAAATTTGACTTGATCAAACTCAAAAATGCCTCCCACGATTCTTAAAACGGTGTCGTTTAAGAGCCCGAACAGTTCGACAGCTAAACGCTGCGTTTCGGAGTATCGGACCCCTACCAGGTTCTCCTCTTTAATAAATAGGGCTTGCTTGATGAGAAACGTCACAAATTTGAAAACCCTAGTTTTCTGCAGAAGCTCAATTCAAAGCCGTCGGAGGCTCGTCTTCTTCGTTTCATAGTGTCCTTCTTCAATTGATTTTCGTCTCATAGTTTCCTCCTTCAATTGATTTTCGTCTCCCAGTTTGTTCTGTAAATAGAAATCAAGTGATGAGTTTGGATTTAAAACTCACGACGGTCATCTGAAGCACTAATTTCTGTAATTAGTGTTGCCATTGATGTGAAAGCAATCCAATTATCTCTGATGGTTTTCTGTAAATGTTTTTCCGTTTTCCCCCTTCCGCTCTCAAAAGTTTTTGACTTTGTTTTTCCCCGTTGTATTCGAAGTAATTATTTCCTGAGGAAGCATGATGATGACATTGTTTTTCCGACTAATTCATGAATGGATAAATACCTCCTACTCATACTGAATGTGCTTCCGCTTAAAATTTTGATTCATTTTATGTAGATCTTTGATGTTTTTATTTCGCTTTATATCAATCGGCACTTGCTCGCTGTTGATGCTCAGATTTTATTTTCAATGGAAGCAAGATGAGGAACACTTATTTCCGACAATTCATGAATGGATAAAAACCTCCTACTCATTCTGATTGCTTCCATGAAAACTCTGATCCCTGTTATGTCCTGATTTGGGGTCAATACCTCCTACTCATACCGAATGTGCTTCTTGTTTAAAATTTCATCCTTTTTTTTATATAGATGCTCACGTTCTATCAACAGTTCGGTTCTGATTTTCAATGTAAGCATGATGAGGAACGCTTTAACTTCCGACAGTTCGTGAATGGATAAAAACCTCCTACTCATTCTGAATGCTTCCATTAAAATTCCGATTCCTATCTGCTACTGATTTTAGGTCAATTAATCTCTACTCTCATGAATGTGACAAATGAATGAACATTTGTCACATTGAAAGAATAGAGAATCTCATTGTTTCACTTTGGGAAAATGTTGAATTCTCTATGATTGCCTTGATTTGGATGTTTCGCATTAGGTGATTGCCAGGTTGGGTTTTTTCGTTCTTCTATATTGCCCATTGCCCTATGACTTGGCGGTGCCTAGTTTGCCTTCGTGCTCTTCATTGTAGTTGTTGGGCCTCATTGAGTTACATTGTGTGGAAGTCAGATCGAGGGGATCCAATCTGTAGCTGTTGATTGATTAAAGGATTAGAGGGAAAGGATGTAATGGAAATTGACCTACAATTGCAATTCGTCTATTTCTGTCCCTTGCAAGCGCTTCCTGTTCGATGTGAATTAGAAATCAATTGATGAGTTTGGATTTAAAATCTCACGACGGTCATCTGAAGCACTAATTTCTGTAGTTAGTGCTGCCATTGATGTGAAAACAATCCATTTATCTCTGATGATTTTTAGTAAATGTTTTCTCCAAATATTTGAAATTTTAACAGTTTGTTAAATATTTCAATCCATTTTTTTGTAAATGTATGGGTTGTTTGTTTTTTGAGGGAATTGTGATTTGTTTGGTTGTGAATTGCGGATCCAATTGACATAGATCTGGTCTGATTCACGGCTTGAGAGCTTCTGTTGCTTTAATTCCTCCTTCCTTGGATATCTGAGACCTTCAATTTCTTCCATTTTCAATGATTTTTTTAATCGATTGCAGTTGCTGCCTAAGAGCTTTCGCCTTTGCCGAGGCTTGAGAGCTTGTGCTGTTTTAATCTTCCTTGGATGTCTGAGATCTCTCCAAAGTAAGATAGGATTTGATCTTTGTCAAAAAAAAAATTGTTTAAAATATATTTTAAAACAGAAATTGAAAGAGAGAGAGGCCGGTGATGATAAATTGAAAGGCTTGTTTCTCAAGAGACATTCGTAGTTGCTGCCTGAGAGCTTTCGCCTTCGCCGGGCTTGAGAGCTTGTGCTGCTCCTATCCTTCCTTGGATGTCTGAGGCCCTCGTCTACCTGTTTTCCTTTGTCTTCGCCACTTTAAATCATATTATATATATTTATCTAAAGGGTGTCACTATATACATCGCAAATCCGGATTAAGGATTTGTACGTCCTTAAGGACTGCATGTTCTTAAGGACGTGCACCACTATTTAAGTCTAGTTAGGGTTTGCATGTTCTTAAGGACTGCATGTTCTTAAGGACGTGCAAGTCTGGGACTATGCACGTCCACAATTTAAGTCTAGGACTGTGCACGTCCACTATTGCACGTCCTTAAGGACGTGCAAACCCTAGTTAGGGTTTTGCGTTTAGGGTTTAGGGTTAGGGTTTAGATTTTCCGACGGTTTTGTAATGTTAATTGATAAAATTGAAGTGTTTAGCTAGTGCATTTGAAGGATTTAGGGTCAAATTAAACCGAACACAAGAATTGTTAAGGTTTTCATTCGGATAATATGCGAATAACGTTACAAGGAACGGAAAAAAAGGTTTACATTCATAATTTTAATAAAGTTGTGGAATACAATCTAGGAAAATAGTAAAGGACGGCCAGACTCGGCACGCAAGGCTCTAAATCTCTCAATCTGAGCTTGAAACGGAGCATCCCATCCTTCGACGCTCGGATAATGATGTTCGACCCATTCTAGTGGAGGCGGCGGAAGAGGAGCGTTAGGACGCAACTAGATATATGAGAACAAAAATTTAGAGTTAGAGTATTGATATATGTATGAAAAGCATGAATAGGTAATAAAAAAGACGTTTGAAGTCGTACCGCGGCAAAATGGTCTTGGTTTCCGAAGCAGGCTACACCAAGAGTTGCTGATTGGGGAGGGTTGTTAGCAGATGTCGGCGAGATCATGGGGAGACATGTGAACGGATGATGCCAAGCTAGGACGACGAGAGGAATCTGATATACCGTCGCAAATACTAAACCCATGATGGGTAGCTCTATCCACCGTCTCCTATCACCATGTGTGGCTCCGGCCCATCTCTGGTAGTCGACGAACTGCTGAAATGGGTACTCTCCCGTATAACAACCGACGTACAGATCGGCGTGATCCTCCAAGTGATTGCATAGTAATGTTTTGAGTTCCGGGAAAGCAGTCTCGCCGATCGGTGATGTCAAAGCCGCCAAAGCACGGCAGCCACAATGACCATCCCCAACAGTGTCCCTCACCGTCTCAATATGACCGAACATGAAGGGATCAACGTTGTTTCGACCCCAGTTGAACCCTCCGAACACATCATCACGTCCACGTCGAGCTGAGGTCGCTTGTGGACGAGGCCGAGCAGCATTTCGAGCAGCACGCGCTTCTTCTCTCTCAAACCTTTCCCTTACCTCCTCGTATGGCAACGGGTTGGTTCTGCAGGCATTCCTCGACCCCCGAGGCCTCCCCTTCCTTCGGACGCTTGCTGATGAGGGTGGGTGCAGCTCATCCTCGCATACATCGTTGGAAGCCGTGTATGAAGATGACAGCTCATATGGTAGTGGGGTGTCGTCGAGGTCAGTCCATGTCAAATCCATCCAGAACGGGTGGATGTCCTCGACGGGTATCGGAGTGCCGGAGTTGACGTATGCCTGAATCTCATGGACACAAGGGATCCCGTAACAAACCCTCCAATGTCGGTCTGTGCATACCGGAGGAACCTTTTGATTCACGATGTCCTGCCACATCTTGTACAGATAATCGAAGCACTTTTTGGAGATTAAAGTTTTTACCTCATCGAAAAGGTTGACTTTATACGCCGCTGTTGGCCATTTGAAGCGGTCGGTCTCCAAAGCAGTTTGCAGCTTATGCAGTTGACAATCGTTGACTCTATGGATTGCATCGATCACGACGCGGAAGTCACCAGTCGATGAGTGAAGTGCCTCCTTCAGAACCTCGTGTTGACCCTCAACTCTGTACACATTGAAGTGCATACCACTAAATATTCGATATTATATCATATTGTAATGGGAGATATGAAGTAAGGTTGTACCTGTTTGTTGTACGGGTGCCGAGATGGAAGACATTATCTACGTAGCACCGTACTATGCTCCTGCTGTATGGAAGCCAAACCGACTCCAAATACGCCACCACACCTGGGAATGGGTGCCATGCAGCTCGTAGCGCCCGACGACGTCGGTTGAATGATTCCTCCGACCTCGATTCGAACAACCCCCAACAGTTGCCCTTAAAGATGCCAGCGTGGTTTAAATTATTCGTGATCTTCAGAGCTGCTTCCTCGCATCTTCTCGTCACGTGTAACCAACAAAGGAGATGTTGGACGTCGGGGAAGACAACATTCAGCGCCGCCAAGAGACCTAGCTCTCGATCAGTCATGATAGCTTGAGGCTGAACCGTCCCAAGCAAGATCTGAAGCTGTCGCAACACCCATGCATATGTGTCTTTGTTCTCTTGCGACATGAAGGCATAGGCGATGCAGTAAGTATTGCCTGAGGGTGTGAGCCCGACCACCTCGCACAAAGGAATCCCATATCTGCAAGTGTAAATATGTTACATATAAAATACTTTATAATTGGCTATATGTGCAATAATGTAATCGTAATTAAGTAACTTACGCATTTGTTTTGTATGTGTTGTCCATTATGATGACGTAATGGAACCTTCGGAGAAGGCGTATCCCGTCGGGATGCGCCAGGAAGAGGTCGCTCAAGACGTTGTCGTCATCCGGATGTCGTCTGAAGTCGTAGTAGTACCTTCTTTCCCGCAGATGGTGCAAGATATCCTGGGTCATCGTCCGACTACCTCTTTCTTCGGCGACCATCATGGCGAGCGTGTTGGTAAGGCTCTTCCTTGACGTGACGCTGGTATCATCCAACTGCCTCAATCCGTACCCAATGGATTTTGGAGGAGTGCCAACTTCCTTCATCCACATCGCCATCTTCTTTTCCCCCTCTGTCATCTGTCCGGCGATGGCGTGACCCTTCAAGCTCGTGGAAAGCCCGTGGTTATGAACACCATGGGTTACCGTCATGCGCCACTGACCCGGCGGAGCTTCGTGTCCGTGTAGAGAGAATAGACAACCACTTATCTTCGTCTGCGTGCTCCGGAGCTTCCTCCCGCGTGGTCGGTACTCCCCAAACTGCTCGCAAGCAAGGAGAACCCCGCCTGGACGATTCGACGCCCCCGTCCAAGACCGCTTGATTACTAAAATCATGCAGTGTCTCTGACCCAAGTCCTTGAAATGCGTAACCATTTCGTCACGGTCATTCCAAACCCTTGGGTCCGAGAACTCAGACGTAAAGTCTCGAAACTGTATTCACATAATAGGAAATATGAACAAAACGGAACGAATACGAAATATGTTGACTCTACGAAACCTATCCGTACCTGGGATACTTGGAGACGAGGATTGCTTTGCGGCTCGGCCATAACGATTCTAACGGCGAAAGAATATATCGAAAGAAGTCGGACTTTGTTTTGGAGTGCGGAATGAAGATGTCCTCCATCGCTTCAAATAGGCACTGTTGCGTTAATTGTAAGCAGAACCCTTGCACGTCCTTAAGGACGTGCTAGGGTTTAGGGTTTGGCTAGGGTTTTAGGGTTTGGGTAGGTTAGGGTTTTAGGGTAAGGAAACTGCACGTCCTTAGGGACGTGCAGCACGTCCTTAACGATGTGCAGCACGTCCTTAAGGACGTGCAGTTTCGACAAACCCTAAAACCCTAGCCAACCCTTAAACCCTAGCCTACCTCGACAATCTGTTTCTGTGCTCCTTCACAAATCCTGAGGGAAGTTCCTAACCAAAATATGCATGAAAACATTATAAACAACATACACAAATAGCCCTCGACCTTATCATATTAACGTTTTCGTTTTCGTTATCGGGCAACCTTATCATATTAACGTTTTCGTTTTCGTTATCGTGCAACCTTATCATATTAACGTTTTCGTTTTTGATGTTTACGTTCAATATGACTCTGAAGAAATGAGAAGAGTCTAATAAAAATATAGAGATAGATACAAAATCCGTAATATAATTGTATAATATCAACATACAAACTGCAAAAGTACATCACTCGCCAGGTGGATGGTGTACAGCATGATCCAAAATACCCGTCACCTCGTCTAATAGCTCCTCAAGGCGAGGGTTGGTAGACAAGGCTCTCCAATAGCCCTCCAGCTCGTGCAAGCGGGCCGCCAACGCCGGCGGGATGACAGGAGGCTGAGGGAGGTCCACCCATGGGTCCATGCCGATCGGGTGGACGGGCACCGGCGGGTCGGGATGGGGTGGCGTGGTCGGCAGCACGTACGGCCGGCTCTGCGACGCGTACCAAGGCAAGTAATCTGCAGTGACACCGGCCTCGCAATCCTCGCTGGTGCGCCTGTGATCGGCCAGCCTGTGGAAGCGACCCTCATCCTGCAGGTCCCGCCACCTGTTGTGGCCCGGGGCAAACACGGCGATGTACCGCGCGTTCTTCAGGGTCGTGTCGCGGCAAACCTGATCCGGCGCGATGACGGCCTGCGGGATCCCCTGGACCCGTCCGAACTGTTGGAGGCATCTATCGGGCATATACAGCTCCTCCTCACCGCAGAAGGTGATGGTGCCCCGATAGGTGGACTGACGGTACTGGCCGTCGAAGTCCAGATCACGCCCAAAAGGCATCCACCGAACCTACAATTAAACAAATAATATTTAATTCACAGCTAAGAATTATAAGTGATATAGATAGAGTCTCGAATACATACATCATCAACGGTGAGACGGTCCACCTCGTCCCGCAGCTCCCGCATCTTCCTTAGCTTCGCGTCGTCCTTCATCCGCGTTGGCTGCTTCGGACCGATGAACTTCGCGTAGAAGCGAGGGTCATCCTTCCTAGCCGGGTCGCTGGACAAATCACCTCGGAAGCGAGGGAAGTACGCCCATATCCAAGCCTTGACACAAAAAAGTATGTTGTTAGCATATAATTTAAATATTTGTAAACTAAAACTCTAATTCAACGGTCTCGTACCTGTAGGATCGGCGTGCAGCTGTCTATGCCCTTCGCTCCTGAGCGGGTAGCCTCGCCTAGGCCCCTGTAGAGACATGCGAGGGCACCTGCAGCCCATGCAAGGGTGACCGTCCGTGGGATGTCCCAAATGAGGCCGAATATCCTCCATGTGATCCGGCTCTGCGACTTGTCCACAAACAAAGTCGCGACGAGAGCGATGGCCATGTAGGTCCTGTGCAGAAACAGACGCTGTGCAGGGTCATCCTCAGGCTGCCCCCCTCCCACATGCGTGCGCAGCCGTATCTGCTCAGGATCAGCCGCGGCCTCTGGGTCACCGGCAGGGGGCGGGGTCGACGAGCTGCCCGTGTCTCTGCTGCCACAGGGCAGTAAACCCAGTCACCGGAGGGCCGCCAGCGTGTCTGTACGACTTCAGAGTTGCAGGGGTGAGTTGGTAGTACTCCGCGATGGAGGGGACCAAAGCTGCCGCGGGCAGATGTGACGTGCAGGGCTGGCCATCAATCGGAAGTCCCATTAGACATGCAACATCGTGCAGCGTGATGGTCATCTCGCCCCATGGAAAGTGGAAGGAGTTTGTCTCCGGGTGCCAATGCTCCAAAAAGCCCGTGCAGGTGAACTCGTCCACACACTGCCAGTGGAGGGACCTGAGCTGGGGGACGCCGGATGGGAGCAGATCCTGGACCCATGTCCCCGGGCCCTCAAATATGTAGGGCTCGAAAGGCAGCAAGTGAGTCGCCCGGTGGTGGAACTTCAGCAGCGGCAGCTCCACCGTAGAATCTCTCCACACCTGCGCAGGGATGGGCCGTAATGCCTGTAAGACACAAGTAGCTCTCCCGGCGGCAATGAAGGGTCGACATGCACGGCCGGTGCGGCAGCCTACGCAGGGATGGGCTCGGGCTGTACCTATGGGCCCCCTTGGCCCTGAGTCTGCCCCTCCTGACCGTCGTCAGCCTCCTCGACGACGTCAGGGATCACATCATCTGCAGAGCCCAAAGAGATGGCCGCTGGTGTGGCGGAGGACGAAGGCTCGGGCTCGTCTGTGTCGGATGTAGAAGCCTCCGGAACGGCTGAAGAAGATGCCTCCGAGATGGTGGGTGGAACACGAGTAGGACGTCTACCCATGTCGGCCCGTCGCCCAGCGACTACGTCGGTGATGCAGCTACTCAAAACCTCAGGGGGCTCTAAAGAAGGCTGCAACCCCATCATCGCATCGCCAGAAGGATCCCAACCTGGCATACCCGACCAGAAGGTGTCGTTCTCGTCGGCCGGGGGGGTCCCCATCGACTGCTGCAACCGCTCTGCAGACGCGAGCAGATCGTCGACTGTGGATGTCGAACTGTCGGGTACCGTCCTCCCTGGAATCTGGCTGACCGCTGCCCGGTCGGCGAACGTAACAGGCCGGAGGGTACCGTCCCCCCTCATGAGCCTCCCTACCTGTTATTATGAAATGTATTTTATTATAATTTATTATATTATAATTTAATATATTTTAGTGATTTTATTTTCTTTCCATTTATATTTATTTCTATGTATTTTATTATATTTTAATGTTTTTATTTTCTTTAAATATAAATTTATTTCTATGTATTTTATTATAAGTTATTATATTTTAATGTTTTTATTTTCTTTAAATTTAATTTTATTTTCATGTATTTTATTATAATTTATTATATTTTAATGTTTTTATTTTCTTTAAATTTAAATTTATTTCTATGTATTTTATTATATTTTATTATATTTTAATTTTTTTATTTTCTTTAAATTTAAATTTATTTCTATGTATTTTATTATATTTTAATTTTTTTATTTTCTTTAAATTTAAATTTATTTCTATGTATTTTATTATATTTTTATGTATTTTGAAGTATTTTAATATTTTTTTAATGTTTTTTATTATCTTTCAATATAAATTTATTTTTATGTATTTGAATATATTTAAATATATTTTAATGTAAATGAAATAATTTTGAAGTATTTTAATATTTTTTAATGTTTTTTATTATCTTTCAATATAAATTTATTTTTATGTATTTTAATATATTCAAATATATTTTAATGTTAATTAAATACTTTTGAAGTATTATAATATATTTTAATGTTTTTTATTGTCTTTCAATTGTAATTTGTTTCTATGTATTATATTCTATCAAATTACAATTATATTCTCTTCTATCAAACTATATACTATAAAAAAACATTATAATATATAAATAAATCAAAAAATCTATTTTCAATTATATTCTATTAAACAATATATATTATCAATCATATATTCTATAAATTTCTATTATAAAACTATATTATCTATCAAATTATATTTTCAAACTCTAAAAATAAATCAAACAACAAGTAATTCAAATAACATACCGGTGGAGTCGGGATCGGGGACACCTCAATGGACCGACGCTTCCGCGGCGGTTCCGCCTCCTCCTCGGCCACTGCTCGGCCTCCGTCGCCGGCACCAGACGCCGCCCCACCACCACCACCCTCCTCCTCGGCCACTGTTGCGGCTCCCTCGCCGGCGCCAGCCGCCGCCCCACCACCACCACCCTCCTCCGCCGCCACAGCCGCCAGCACCTCCAGCCCCTCAGCCACCGGCTCCACCGCCACCGCCTCCCCCGATGCTCCACCACCACCACCCTCCGCCTCCATCGTTGTCGCCTCTGCCTCCAAGGCCGCCACCGCCGCCTCGAGCTCTCTCTCTCTCTCTCTCTGGGTCTCTCTCTCTCTCTCGGTCTCTCTCTCTCGCTCTGGCACTGCTCTCTCTCGCTTTCGATTTCTCTCCGGCGACCTCTCTTCTCTTTCTCTCTCGCTCTCGATTTCTCTCTCGCTCTCGCTCTGGTTTCTGACGAAGAAGGAAGGAAGACGAAGAGGCACGTCCTCTTCGCCTTTTAGGAGACGGGCTTGCACGTCTTTAGGGACGTGCAGCACGTGCTTAGGGACGTGCAGTTTTGCACGTTATTAAAAAAAAAAACGTGCAAGCACGTCCTGCTTCGGGTGGCTCTCACCCCACTTGCACGTCCTTAAGGACGTGGGGATTTGCGGTGTATATAGCCGAAACGTATCTAAATCCCAATTCGTCATTTATTTAATCTTCTTATAACTTGATCCCTGATTTTTGCATTATTCTTTCCATTGACGAAACAAATCAAAATTTTCCTGGAAAATGAGAGAGCAAGAGTTGGTAGTTGGTACTAAAGTTTTCCTCGTCTTGTTTGGTGAACCAATCAGAATCGATGAGATCACCTCCGATCAGAAACGATGAGATCACGGCATATCTAGTCATATCTGAGTTTCTGTAAACAAAGCACTTTGTAGTCATTGAATGAAAATCAAGAAAATTCAATTTTTTGTCTCGTATCAAACAATTCACGTGTCAAGTAAAACAATTCACGTGTCATGTAAAACAATTCACGTGTCATGTAAAACAATTCACGTGTCATGTAAAACAATTCATGTGTCATGTAAAACAATTCCCGTGTCATGTAAAGCATTCCAGCCTCAACGTTTGTACATATATGCAGTACTGATTGTTCCCTTAATCCCTTGGCACGATCATATTCGGCTCGCGAGTAATTAGACAAGCAAAGAATCAAAAAAAAGTAATTAGACAAGCACGATCATACATCAACCATTAAGATACATATCGCTTTAAGTATATGCTTTTCTCGTGTCATGTACATCGTATTTGAATGACATGTTAATAGCAGTTCATGTCATGTACATCTTCTTTGAATGACAAGTTCGAATTTTCCATAATTACAAAATGCGTGAACCACATCAAAGCAAGTGAAATCCTAATTACACTAGCAAGATTGACAAAGAATTGAATAACTGAATTCGACAAATGAAAAACACGATCAAATAAGAAACTGAACCGGAAAATGCGATTACAACAGCGCACTTCATAACGTCTGTTAGGTAAGAACTCATGCATCATGCTTTAATCTGAATTCATCACCTAATACAAAATGGCTGATTCTAAGCATTATATCATTCACTTTTACTAAAACTTAAGCCAAATTCTAAATTCAATAAAATACCAAGCTTCACGGTATAAGAAAGGGAAGAAACGAAGCTCACCGAGGGATTTCGCGACTTCGGAGCTCCCCATCGAAGTCCTGGGCTTCTTCGGTGGCTCGCGATGGCTCGTCGGACCTGCGCGCGGACATGGGTGAGTGTGATAGAAGAGCTCGGAGGTGATTTGGATCGGAAACGAAGGAGAACGGCTTACCGGAATATTGTTCGCGCTCGAACGGGGCGATGGGGTTCCGGTGGCTTGCGGCGGCGCTGGGGACCTTCTGGGCTGCTCCGGCTGCTGGTGGTTGCTCCGAGGGGTGCGTGGGACCTTCCGCTGGCAGCTCGAAGTGGAAGGAGGGATGAAGGAAGAGGAGATGGTGGTGTGCGTGGTGGTTGAAGGTGCGGCAACGATGATGGATGATGGCGACGATGACGATGTGTGATGGTGATGAATGATGAAGTGCAGCAGGAGAGCGGGGAAGGATGAAGCATTTGAAGGAGGGGGGGGGGGATGTGAAGTGATGGGGGGATGGCGTACAAAAGAAGAGAGCGGGAGTAGCTGGCTCGGGTTGCAGAGGAGTAGGGGAGGGGTTGATGTGATGTGAACTGGTGGGGGATTGGACTGGTATTAAATGCGACATCAGTCAAATTAAATACCCGGTAAAATAATCCCGAATACGTCAATTTCGAAATCCAAAATTAGTTTTCGAATGTTAGTTTCCTCGAATCCTGCTTTCTCGATAAATCTGATTTTTAAAATTCAAAAAGGATATCGTCATCCTATAATTATTTTAAATTTTCGAGGTAAATGGATGGAAATTATTCGTCAAATTTTATATTCCAGTTGGAATCCACTAAACGAGTTTTAAAACCGATTAAATTTTATTTTTAATTCTCTTTTTTCGAAAAATTAGAATTTGAAAATCCGAGCTATTACACGCAGGTACTTATGGCGAATCCAACGGATCCAAAAACTATAAAAACACTGAACCACTGGAAAATTAGAAAAAGTTCCCCATTTTTCATGTTTCAGGAATCAATAATCCGGCTTTTAAAAAACCGGGTTATCATGTGGGATTTGAAAAATATTACCTCCACAAGCTATTTCTCCACACTAATATTGGGCCAATAACGATATTAGTTTTGGGCCATCTCAAACTAGGCCCATAATCATCTCAACAGGCCCAATATCTAAAACGACAAACATCCCTCGGCTACCTCCCCTGGTCCCACAAGTCTCCATTCCGCCACTCGGAGTCGGACCACACGGCCTCCTCATCCACCGAATCTCATTCTGCGTAAATAGCACGCCACCCATCCCTCCTAATCTCCATATCCTGCCACGTGTCTCAATCCAACGCCTTGGATTCGTCCTTCCGAAGCAGCTTCTCCTCACCTCTCTCGGATTCCCGCGCTATATAAATTGCAAATCATCATTGGCGGAACTTCCATTATTACACGGCCAAAGAAAAATCCCCAAATTCACAATGCCAAACCCTAAGGTTTACTTCGACCTCACGATCGGCGGCCAATCTGCCGGCCGGATCGTCATGGAGCTCTTCGCCGACACGACGCCGCGCACGGCCGAGAACTTCCGCGCCCTCTGCACCGGAGAGAAGGGGACCGGAAGGAGCGGGAAGCGGCTACACTACAAGGGATCGGTCTTCCACCGCGTGATCCCCGGCTTCATGTGCCAGGGCGGCGACTTCACCGCCGGGAACGGAACCGGAGGCGAATCGATCTACGGAAGCAAGTTCCAGGACGAGAATTTCGTGAAGAAGCACACCGGGCCGGGGATCCTGTCGATGGCGAACGCCGGGCCGAACACCAACGGATCGCAGTTCTTCATCTGCACGGCGAAGACGGCGTGGCTGGATGGGAAGCATGTGGTGTTCGGACAGGTCGTGGAGGGCCTGGATGTGGTGAAAAACGTCGAGAAGTACGGGTCTCAGTCCGGGAGGACCTCGAAGCAGGTCGTGGTCGCCGATTGTGGCCAACTGTAAGCCTGATTGGCTTGAATTGGCGAAGGTGATCGCTGACATGGATAATGATCATATGATATAGTTAAGAATAAGATTGGATCTGCTGATGTTTACTTATTGTTGTGCGATCGTTTGTGTTTTTCAATTTCGAATTGTGAACCTGTTAAAGGATTCCAAATATGTGATTTTCAGCATTGCTACTACTAATTCTAAATATGTGATTTGCTAATTAAGACATGTATAAAACAGGGGAGTAATTAAGCCATACGAAATTTAGTCCGTCTGGTTATGCATTGCAAATAGCGATCAATAATTAGAGTGATAGAAAGATCAAAGATTTTATTGTTCCTAAATTATTGACTTAAACAAAGGTTATAGATTTATAGATATATTGAAATATGGATGGAGATGATTATTTGGCAATTAAGGTTATGTTTGACAAATCAACCATCTTTCAATTAGAATTTTTAGTTTTGATATTATGTAGTTTTAAATGAAAAAAATATAAAATTTTAATTTAATTAGCTTTTGAAAATATGTTTACCAAACAACCTACTAAATCATTAATACATACTACCTCCGTCTCAAAATTTAGGTCGTTTGACTTTTTGGCACGCTTTTTAATGTGTTAAAAACTCTATGAAATAATAATTTTTTTTCAAAATTTTTTAAGAAATTTGAAACTTATTACTCATAAGTTTGAAATTATTTTAAAAATTTTGAAAAAAAAAATATTTCATAGAGTTTTTAACACATTAAAAAGCGTGCCAAAAAGTCAAACGACCTAAATTTTGAGACGGAGGGAGTATTTAACACGAATAATCTATTAGTTTAAGTTGACCAATCAATTTCAGCTACTCGGTCTTTTACAAAAAAAACAAATAGCTAAGTACACTACTACATATAAAGCCCTAATGTAACATTTATTATGTAACATTTTAAAAAATTGTTACCATAGGTATCTATTGTAACATGTTTTAACTTTTATTAACAAAGTGTTACATTAGCACAAATTTTGTTACACTGGATGTAACATTTTTTAAAATGATGTAACACTTTTGTATATGCAACACATTTTCCATTTTATTGTAACATTATTTAAAATGATGTAGAATTTAATTTTTAAGTATGTTTATGCCAATTTTTTCACTTTATTTAATTTATTTTAAATAAATTACAGTTGAAGATTCTAATCTTATTTGTTATCTCAAAGAGTTTAGTTGATTACCTTATGTCTAAAATATATAAAGAAGATTTGGGAAAAAATAATTTGGGATGTTTTGGGAAAAAATAAAATATGCATGTGATTATATTTTATTCATATATTTTGAAAAATAAATTATATTTAACTATAATATTAATCGATTTTACTACTATAATATGAGACTTTATAGTTTGTAACATATACTCCGTATCACCTTGTATTCATTATTTTATTTATAGATTCAATTTAATATATTAGTACCGATAAATTTAAAACATAAAATTAATAAATATTTTATAATTGTTTATCTATTTATTTATCTTGTGTTTTAAACTTTTTTATTAAAATATAAATTTTATAAAATTTTAAAAATAATTAATATAAAAATCAATATATTTTCACCTTAATTTATTTGTTTTTATTAGATAAAAATTCCCATATGATTAATATTGTGGAACTTAAAAGTATTATATTTAATGTAAAAATAATATATTTTACATATTATGTTATCTATTTTGTTAATGATATTACTAATATATTTAAATATAAAATTTAATAAATTCATTAAAATATATTAAACTTAAAATAACTTTATATTGTTCTAAAAAAATAATTTATACCTCATGTATTATGACAAAGGTAATTGTTAAAACTTCATAAATTCATTCGTTTTTTTTATTTTTTTGGGTGGGAATTCATTCCTTTTGTTTAACTTCATAGGAAGGGTTGACGGGATTTTTTCGACCAAAATATAATTTGTGATGTTTATTTAGCGGAATTTTTTTCCGCCTAAAATTTTAGTGAAAATTTGAACCCTAAAATAAATCTCTCTTTCATTCGTTAGGAGGACCGCCGCTCTCCCGTTTCTCTAGATCTGAGAGCTCTGTCTTTCATCCCTCCACCTCTTATGGCACCTCCTTTTGGTTTCTCCCTGTTGCTCAACCTTTGTCCATGGTGTCTGTTAGAAAAAGACTTCGCGTTGTGAGGGCGATGGGCTCCCTCGCCCCCTCGGTGAAGGGCTTGCTCATTTACTTGCTCGACGAAGGGGTCGCTAGATGAGACTCGAAGGCTATGTTGAAGGCGAGGCAACCATTAGAACGGCCGGCACCAAGAGCGAATCTAAGTACTCCTCCTTACTCTTTGCTACTACTTTGTTGTTGGGCAAGAAAGACAATCCTCTTTCCTCCCTACTCTGATTTTGTCGGTATAGTTTCACTTGATTTAGGGTTCTTGTTTTAGGGTTCAAATTGGTTTAGGGTTTTTGATTGTATATGGTGGTTTTGTGATTAGACGGCCAAGAATAGAATATATCAAGGAAAGAGCTTTTAAAGCTTGTGAAAGCATGCGTTCTAGTTGAAGAGGATATCGAATAAGCAACGGCTGCTCAGTTTAATCCGGTTTGTCACTCATCCATTTTTTTCTTATGTTTGATTTGATTTGATTTATAATTGCTAAAATATGAATGGTGAAATACTTTAAGAACCAGAAGCCCCATCCTATTCAAAGTCTCCATCGTAACAACCCTTGAAGCATCTCCACCTATCTTTTCCATCTTATGCCCTATCTTTAAGGGAAGACCCTAAACAAGAGTTGATCCGTCTTATGCCCTATCTTTTCCATTTTGAGAAGAGAAAGATGCTAAGCTTGAGCTTGTGAAGTTAAGCTTGTACTCTGATTGTCTTAGTTTTATCCTCTGCAGCCTTGTGCTTATAAATGATCTTGAAATTGACATGGGAGTGCAAACCTAAAATTCCATCCTACTATTGCAACTGTTCAGTGTGTCATGCAATTATCTATTGACGCATATATGTGGATACCCCTGAGTTTCTTCACGACATAAAGTTTCCATTTTTTTTTTTTGTGGTATAGGATTACAATAACACTCTATCTAGAAAGGTTCTAGAGAGCAAGAGGGTCAGTAAGTTAATTTCCTTACACTTTGTTTGCATAAGACTATGAAAAAAGGTTCCAAATTATCTCAGTTGGTTTATGAGAATTGAATTTATGAACTCTTGCTTTTTTAAGTATGATAAAAGCATAAATTATTCAACTGATTATTGTGGATCTTCCTCTCCCTTGACCAAGGCTTCAGGAAAAGAGGTATGAAGAAAAGGAAACAAACAATTTTCCAGGATCAGAAATGTAAGTGATGGCCATAGAATCTGAGTATAGGGCCTAAAAGCTATGAATTTGAAGTGCAACAGAGCTCACAGCAATGGCTTCATCCATCATTCAAATGGGATAATATGATAAGGTCAGAGGTAACACCATCAACTGATTCATGTAAGGTAATTTTTCCCTTCTCTTTCTACTAGCATTAGTAGCAACCAGGAATAATTCTGCCTTTGTTGTCTCGCCTATGGAAAAAAAATTATGATATATCATCTTTACTCATTTTCATGATTTTATTTGTTGTGAGTATCATTGTTTTTAGGTTTTTCGTCTCTAAATCTCGATGTTCATTTTTTTTTTACCAAAAATTGATCCATGAATTGCTTTCAATTGATCAATATAGTGCAGATTTAATGCGCTTAGCTATTTTACACTTGGATTAGTTTATTGTTGCCATTGTGTGAATTTTTGTGAATTGAGTGTAAGAAGTGTTTGTCCAAGTCAATGAACCCAATGCAAGATGTCGCAAGTCTACGGTCAAGAGATGATTTGCCTCGTAGTTTTTTACCAAGTCATTACCTAGTGGAGTTCAACTTAAAATCGTCTTTTAGCCTGAAATTACCACATAATAAATCTCAGATCTACCTTTATTTTTGGACAAGTTTCTGATGATCGATGCTTCTTATGATATTCAACAGGAGGTGTAAAAGGAGTTCGGAATCACAATGCAATTTCAGCGATTTTGGTTGAATCACACATACTGTCCCAATCGCCCATTGACACCTCATGAGGCAGCTCAATCAGGAAATATGTTTTCTTTTTGGTAATCTGAGTCATTTCATTATTACTGCCCCAATTGCAATAGCTAGAACTGCTCTGTTGGCATGCCTTCTTCTTCTTCTTTTTTCCTTTTTATATTATTGCTAATTTACCATTCTCTAATTGCATTGCACCTAGTCACATACTTTTGATTGAATAGATTCCTCTTGATTGTGGGACTTGGTATGAACCGGTACAATATTTATAGCACCAGGTAGATGAATTGATATGGAATAAAATGTACCCATTTAGGAATGCCTCCTTTCCAAATAAGAGATTTCAGAGATATTGCCCCTACTTTTGGAATCCTACTCTTAGTTTAAAATTTGGGCCTTGTTACTTGAACCTAAAAAGCATTGATAAAAAATGTGGAGAACATAAACAATGAAGGTGATTAGATTTAAAAGGGTTTGAAACTAGTTTTTTTTTTTTAATTCCTATTATTCAAATTGCATCTATCCTCTACATATAAAAAATCAATGAAGGTGATTAGATTTAAAAGGGAGATAAAACTAGTGTTTTTATTATGAAATCTATAGGCAATTTAACTGTCTCTAAAATATGAAGGTAAGTTTAGCCATCTCTAAAATCTGAAATCTGAATTCTGAGGGCAAGTTAGGAATCTCTGAAATCTGAAGGCAAGTTAAGCCATCTCTAAAATCTAAAAATCCTAGCTATATCTGAAATAGGAAAATATGAAGGCAAGTTCGATATCTTCAAAATTTGAAAATCCTAACCATCTCTAAAATCTGAAAGCAAGTTTAGCCATCTCTAAAATCTAAAAATCCTAGCTATCTCTTAAATATGAAAATATGAAGGCAAGTTAGATATCTTCCAAATATGAAAATATGAAAAATATGAAAATATGAAAGCAAGTTTAATTTATCTAAAATCTTATTTTAAAAAATTATATTTTCTAAGATATTCAATCTATACTTATTTATGACTCAAGGTGATGCTACCTGGTATTCTTTATCCAGCATATCCGTTTTTTGTGGCAATGTTTAATTTTCTGAAATTTGTACTCGATTCAAATGCTTATGCTTGATACTTGGTTGTAGTATATTGCCTCAACACACCACCATTCCTGGGTATCTGAAGTCCGTCCATCCCCCCCCCCCCCCCCCCCCCCCCAAAAAAAATAAAAAATCTGATATGCCTTTTATGCATATTTAGAATTTGAAAAAATTGTTTTGCATGAATTTTCAGGATGACAAGCAAGGACAATCCGAAAACTGGAGAGCATGCTTCTAGTTGATCAACATGGTTGGCGAACTTGGCGGTGAATCTTTTGTCGGCCTTGAAATGTTATTTTTTTATTGTAGGACTTGCGTATATTTTGTAGATTTCATGTGGCATTTGGCAAAACAATCATATGCCATTTTTGCTTATCATTACTCTAGATTTCATGACCTTGCTAACTAGTGCACAAGTAATACTCAATGCACTATATCTTTTGGATTTTTAATTTGTTGAATGAAAGTTTTATTTTATATAATAGTGTTTTATTACTTTTAGCTAATATATATAATATATAATATATAATAGGGTACTAAATATCTATTGTAACAAATTTCATTGAAATGTAATACTTGAAAGTAAAGGCAACGTTATTTTTCAAATGTAACATTCTTATTTGGATGTAACATATTTTGTTAAAGGTAACAAACCTTATTAAGGTAACATTTACTTTGAAAATGTAACAATTTTGGTATCAAATGTAACATATAGTTTCATTAATCAACTAATGTTACATTAGCTAGTAGAAATTGTTACATTAGGTCAAATGCAACGGCCGCAAATGTAATCCTCAAAAAGTGTTACCTTTTCCTCTAATGTAACATATTTAAGGTGTAATGTAATAACTTTGAGTGTTACATTAGGCCTTTATATGTAGTAGTGGTATGACAAATGTAGATAATTTTGTTTCCCCAAGTGCCAATTGTTTTATTAATTTTCCATAAGATATGAATTTCAAATCCTGACTTTACCTTTTGTTATCATCAATCAATATCAATCAATCAATCAATCATCAATATCAATCAATATTCAATATTATAATACTAAAACAGAGGCGTGAGAATCCTATGTGGCGGGCTCTGGTGCGATTCGCTTGCGTGTCGTGCTCTGGTGCAATCTGGTCCGGGTATTTTTGCCACGTCAATTAATGATGATCCAATGAATTTAAGCCATGTCAGGCGATTAAATCATCTATTTATACACGTGTTATCCTATGTGTCTATTTTAATTGAAGATTAAATTTAATTTTTAATATAAATATTCAACATCATATCTTAAGTAGTTACAAATCTTATCATTCTATGTGTTAATTTTAATTGATGAGTACAATTAGTTTTTAATAAAAACATGATCTTATCAATTTAATAAGAAAATGATAACTTAATTGATTAATTAGTTAATTACGTTATTTATACTCTATGGATAGATTATATCTATTAATGATAAAAAAAATTCATTGTTTCTTTAAAGAGATAATATTTTATTGTTCAATAGATAATTAATTATGAATTTTACCTTATCTTTTATCCACCTTATTTAAGGTATCACAATTAATTTAAATAATAAATTCTTGTCATATATTAGTTAGTTACATTTTGATAATATTTTACACTTATTTGAATAAAATTAACTTAAAATAAATTATATCGATTTATAAGCATGTAATCTGATTTGGTACGATAGTTTAATTTCTATCCCGCATGGTGGAACATGAAATCTTATTTATTAATTATTTTTAAATCAAAATCAATATCACTCAATCAATCGTCAATTTTATTAGAATACTAAAAAGAATATTATAAATAGGAGTAATTGTAATTAAAATAGCAGAATATCTAAATCTAGGTTTAGCAATTTTGAATGGAAGAATATCAATTTGGGAAAATATTTTTATTTAAATTTTTTAAAGATATTTAATCATATTTATAATAAATAATTAAAATAATAGAGTTACCAATAATCCGAAAATAAAAATAGTTAACATTATTATCTCAATCGTTTTTATTTAGTAGTATTTTTTTAGTATTATATATTGATTGTTTTTATTTAGTAGTATTTTTTAAAAGATCTTTTATCAGATTTATTATAAAAAAAACTGAGATAATAATGTTACCACTAACACAAACTCAAAATAATGTTGTCATTTATTTTATTTAGGATATATATAGTACTCCCTTCGATATAAAATATAAGACTTTTTACTAACATGTACTTTGAGGAGTTAAAACATTATATAAAATATTAAATTTCCATTTTTCTCAAACAAATTTAATATTTAGTAATAATAATTATTCATCTTTTAAAAAACAATAATATTTTATAAAGTTTTTAGCTCCTTAAATACATGTAAAAAAGTCAAACATCTTACATTCTTGATTAGTGGGAGTAATAAGATTTTAGGGAAGAAAATACAAATTTTAATAATCTTGTGCACCTCAACATTTTAATCCAACATATATGTTTAATATATAATGTGTATTTTTTGTAGAGTTTTATGAAATATTTATAAACTTTTATAAGCATTTAACAAAATCAAAAGAAATTAAATTCTTCATATAAATTTTGCCCTATATAATTCAATATTTTATGGTGAAATAAAATTTATTAAAAAAACCGCGAGATCGCAAGTAATAAGACTAGTTTTTGTAATATCTCAAATTTTGCAAGATTGTACAACTATTATATGGCTAGGTAGTTTGAGCACATCTTGGGAAAAAAAAGCTATTCTCGAACTCACTCATTTGCCAAACTAATCGAGTATGAGCGCATTTATAAGTTCAATTCAAAACGAGGCTCGGCTTGATTTGAACTCAAATAGCCTGAATCGCTCTAAATTTGAATAAATTTCAAATCGAACTCATTCTTTTATTAAACAAGCGAGTATGAACATATTTTAAAGCTCTATACCAAATTAAGGCTCAACTCAACTCCATGGGCCTCGAGGGGTACTCCACTCCCTCAAAGCTGTGCCTCTGACTCTCTGTCAGGTTTGGTGAAAAAGAAGGGGTTAGAGCATCAGCACGCATGAGTTAACCCCATTTATCTCTCTCCTCGTAATATTTTGACACCTCATTTTCCACTAACTCTACCCCATCCTTAAGGTTTTATAATTTTTAATCCACATCCATAAGTTTACCCCATCCCATTATTGTTAATTATATTTATATCCCATCATATATTTTTAACCAATCAAAATTTAATCCACAAATATAAAATACATAAATAAAATATAAGACACACTTTTATTATTTTTTGAAAACAAAAAGGGGTTGGGGAAGTAAGGATGTGGAAGCCTGTACGTAGGGGAAGAGGAAACCCGTGGGTGCGAATGCTCTTATTCCCCTTGTGACCGGTTACACTCCTTTCAATCCCCCATATTGACATGGACACTTTTGCAAAATTCTGGACTTGTAGTCTAGTTTTGCAAATTTTGGACCTCATGTGATGTCATCCTCAAGCGGAAGAAGAAAGCTCCACCTTGGGAGTCGTTAAAGAAACGACGCTAATTATTCTATTATTTATATTTCTTATTTTTTATATATATTCTATTTTTAGTAACTCCTATGTTAGTTGGAGTCTAATTATAGAATTGCTTATTTTTAGTATTTCTTAGTTAGATGGTTAGGATTTTTGATTAAGTTTTATCTTCTGGGTTTATTTATCTTTAGGATTAAATTTCTATCTTTATCAACCTAAATTCTATCTTGCACGGTAGAATTGGTTCTTAGGTTTTCTATTTAAACATTGTAGTTCTATTGAATTAAAGCAGATTGAATTAGAATTGAAGAAACCCTTAACGGAATTAGGGTTCTTCGATTATCAATCCCAAAAGCTCTTGTGTTCTAAGAACTTTCGGCACTCACAAAACATCTCCCTCATCTTGATCACACTCAACCCTAAATCGACAGCCTCACCTTGGTGCTTGTCGACTTCGAGCAACAAAGGCCCAAACCCTTGTCGAGGAACCTGCGCACCCGAGGAAGAACAGGTTGGGCGTCTCTCGCGACCAGACCCGCTCCCAGCGAGCGCGGGACAGCCCAGGCGCTCTCGCTCGCGTGCGCTCACCCTTGCGCGTTGGCGTCGACGTCTCCAGCGCCCCAGCGCTCCCTCGCTCTCGCGTTCTCTCTCGCTGGCACTTCCGCTCCAGCGAAGTGTCCCTGTCCTCGCGAGTCCGGATCCGCGCACACCCTGAGGCTAGAAGCCTGTGTGCCAGCGACGCCGCGCAACCCAGTCCCCCGCTGTTCTTCGTTCCTTGTTTTTCTGTCGCTATTAGCTATTCTAAGTTGCTGAATTGTCTAAGTATTATTCTGTCGCTAAATCAGAATTTTAATCACTTGTTTGAATTGTTCCAAATCAGGAGATATCAAAGAGCATTGCAAGATCGGAGCAAATATACGGCGTGGTTCTTGATCTGAAGCCCACAGGCGAAGGATCGGGTATCCCAACGTATCAAGTGGTATCGGATTTCAGGTTAATGCAAGTTCTTTACTCTCTTGATTTCTATTTGAGTGATTTTCTTTTCGTGCCTTATTTTTTCACCATAGCCGCTGCATAAAAATTGAATCTTTATTATTTCACCCATCAAAATTGGCACTTTATTTTTGTTATTCTTTGTTTGGATCTATAATTTGGAAGATATTGAGTTCTTGATTGCAAGTTGTGATCTTTTATTCCTAGTTGCTACATATCATGCCTATGACTGTGATTCTTGGATTAAAAGCATTATATAAACTTGCACCACTAAAGAACCCTACTTTTTCCAGTTTCTAGCCAATTTTCCCTATTTTCTTTATTTTTGCTTACTTTTAGATCATCGTAACTTTTCTTTTTATTTTTGCTCTTTATTTTTCGGTTGCTCCTCCATATTACAGCAACTTTTTCCCTTATAAAAAAAAAAACACAGAAAACCGAGAGCATCCATACAACAAAAAAAAAAAAAAGAGAACATCCCGTCATTACATTGTTGAGTTAGTAACTCTTCCTTGTTAGTTCTTTGATTGCTACATGTTAGATGATCTAAACGGTTTTAAGCATTACAAAAGAACCCTACTTGTGTGATTTTGTGCTGTGCCGACACTGGAGCC
This sequence comes from Persicaria maculosa, assembly GCA_963922045.1. Classification (NCBI taxonomy): domain Eukaryota; kingdom Viridiplantae; phylum Streptophyta; class Magnoliopsida; order Caryophyllales; family Polygonaceae; genus Persicaria; species Persicaria maculosa. Next base: position 27,180,344 of record OY998259.1, on the reverse strand, counting down.
TTGGTCACACCCATCTTTCTCTGAACCGTGTTGCAACCGTCAGATAATAGTTGACGGAGTGTGTGCACTTGATTGCCCTTGTGATTGCTATTGTCGATTATTATACAAGCATCACATTGTAGTTCTTTTTCTATACACATTCAGCCGCTTGTTTATACTTGCTATCCTTGATATCCGACTTTGTGGCTGATTTAAATTGCAATTTGGATTATTACTTGCTGTCTTCAATATTGCAAAATTCTATGTCCAGGGGAATTGCTTGAATATTGTGCCTTGTTTTCTCGCTCTCTGATTTCTAAAACCGTGAATCACTCTTAGGAATCACTAGAGCTTGCATTGCTTGGTTTCTGGTCTTTGCTTCGTTTACTTGTTGCTCTTCTGATATTGTAGGAACATGTCAAATGACATTAACCCCAACCCTTCCCCTACCCCACCTACTGGCATTGCTGCTTCTGATATGCAGTATATTATTAACTCTGTCGTCCAAGCCTCTACCCTGGCTATGCGCAAGGAGCTGGCAGATGCTGAAAATCGTCGAGCCATCGTAATGGCGCAAGAATGTGCTGATTTCACGGCCCTGTTCAACAAAACCAACCGACGTGTACTTCCATTTCAGGAAGCGCTGACGGCTGATCAAATGGAGCACACCTTTCACACCAAGTGTGTGGTTCAAACATCCACACTCTCGGTCATCGTCGATGAACAGAGCTCTTGTAACTTGATCAACGAAAAGGTGGTCGAGTACCTCCATCTAGCAACTGCCCCTCCACTGCAACACGATAGTTATAACGGTATCACGAACGGTAACTCTGACCCTCTTGTTCCTAGACAATGCTTGGTTTCGTTTCAAATGGGTAATTATTGTGATCAAGTGTTGTGTGATGTCGTTAAAATGGATTGTTGTCATATTCTTTTAGGCCAACCTTGGGTAAATGATCGACAAGTTATTTATAATGGTCGCTTAAATACCTTTGCTTTTAAGTTTGCTGGGAGGAGCTTCACCCTCCTACCCTTATCGCCTCAAGCTGTTTTGAAGGAACAGGTACGACAACGCCAATACAAAGCCCAGAAGGAGGCTGCTGCAAGACGGGAAGCGCACTGTAGCACAGACACCAATCAGGCTGCACCCGCGGCCATCCCATCTATCCCTCCTGATTCAGTCGCGCCCTCATCCCATGATGAGATCACATTCGTGGGCCCAGATTCAGCACAGCGCGTCGAACTTGTTTCGCAGATTCCCGTTGACTCCGACCTCGGAATTGAGTCAACTCAGTCTTGTTGCGAAGCTGACTCGACGAGCTTTCCAACGGTGGGTCACACGCTGAAAGATTCCTCCGGGAAGGCATCCGAAACTTCTCTGCAAGTGGACTGCAAAGCTGCGCTAGATGCTGTGGTTGCTTCTGACGACAACGATGATGACGTTGGGGACACTTCTCTTGAGTTAGCTATTGTACCTCTTGAGAATGTTCCTAATGTTAATAATTCTGGAGTTCATAGGGTTATTGGGCCTTTTGATTTTGTTCCTTTTGACTGCTCGATGATCCCTATGACAGGTGTTGTTTTTGGGGTTCCTATACCTCGAATTCTCCTGGCACCTATTCCACTCATACCTCCATTATCATCATGTCTGAAGGTTTCTGTTCCTTCCTCACTGATCATCGCCGACTCGATTCGAGGACGAATCGAAGATAAGAGGGGGAGAATGATGCGGGTCAAGATGGCCTTCTGTGGGTCAAACAACGATCTTGATCCAGGCGACGACTCGAGGACGAGTCGATTTCAAATGGAGGAGAATGATGTCATCCTCAAGCGGAAGAAGAAGGCTCCACCTTGGGAGTCGTTAAAGAAACGACGCTAATTATTCTATTATTTATATTTCTTATTTTTTATATATATTCTATTTTTAGTAACTCCTATGTTAGTTGGAGTCTAATTATAGAATTGCTTATTTTTAGTATTTCTTAGTTAGATGGTTAGGATTTTTGATTAAGTTTTATCTTCTGGGTTTATTTATCTTTAGGATTAAATTTCTATCTTTATCAACCTAAATTCTATCTTGCACGGTAGAATTGGTTCTTAGGTTTTCTATTTAAACATTGTAGTTCTATTGAATTAAAGCAGATTGAATTAGAATTGAAGAAACCCTTAACGGAATTAGGGTTCTTCGATTATCAATCCCAAAAGCTCTTGTGTTCTAAGAACTTTCGGCACTCACAAAACATCTCCCTCATCTTGATCACACTCAACCCTAAATCGACAGCCTCACCTTGGTGCTTGTCGACTTCGAGCAATAAAGGCCCAAACCCTTGTCGAGGAACCTGCGCACCCGAGGAAGAACAGGTTGGGCGTCTCTCGCGACCAGACCCGCTCCCAGCGAGCGCGGGACAACCCAGGCGCTCTCGCTCGCACGCGCTCACCCTTGCGCGTTGGCGTCGACGTCTCCAGCGCCCCAGCGCTCCCTCGCTCTCGCGTTCTCTCTCGCTGGCACTTCCGCTCCAGCGAAGTGTCCCTGTCCTCGCGAGTCCGGATCCGCGCACACCCTGAGGCTAGAAGCCTGTGTGCCAGCGACGCCGCGCAACCCAGTCCCCCGTTGTTCTTCATTCCTTGTTTTTCTGTCGCTATTAGCTATTCTAAGTTGCTGAATTTGTCTAAGTATTATTCTGTCGCTAAATCAGAATTTTAATCACTTGTTTGAATTGTTCCAAATCAGGAGATATCAAAGAGCATTGCAAGATCGGAGCAAATATACGGCGTGGTTCTTGATCTGAAGCCCACAGGCGAAGGATCGGGTATCCCAACGTATCATCATGTGACACTTTTGCAAATGGGCCAAAAAACTTGTCTATTTACTATCCTTTCCTCTTACAAGAATGATATTGTGTTGCATGAATGTATGTTATTGTATTACCTGAATGTTATTACATTACATGCATGTCATTGTATTGTAAATTCGATTGTAATAGTATGATGTAAGAGTTTGGATACATGAATAATGAATTGATGTATGACTTACATGAATTGATATATGACTGTAATGCATGAAATCTGCCTCATCATCGTTGTTGAAGGAGATTGATTTCGTTGATCCACTCCATTGGAACCTTAGCCTGCAAATCAAGAACAAACGAGGTCGGGGCGGGGCTCGTCTCCCCCGGAGGACCCTCCGACGCTCAAGTCAGTTCCCCACGAGAAAGAATATCATTCCCGTATTTATACTAGTTGAGCGTAAAAGAAACGGGCAAAGCATTTAATGAAAGGAATTGTAACGGTTTTGATATTTAATAAATGAAATCATTACCGTATTTAATTTGGTCCACGTTCTTAATGCACGAAACCGCCTTGTGCTATGATGACGGGATTTTCCTATCTCAATGACTTATATGAATTGTATTACATGGATTGTTTGTACTTATTGTAACCTATTGTATCCTTAATAACGAAATTAGTTACTATAGGTTACAAGTAACTAGTTACAATAATTAAATCACCTAAAATAAATTAGTTACAATAATATGATTGTGTTGATTACATTAATGCATACAAGAAATAATGAGGGTTACACGAAGTTAACTATAATACAAATTATATATAAATTGATATGTAGTACCAATGATTTTTCTTTTTAAAACGTAAACAATTCTTGTAAACAATTTTATCTATATCTATTTATCTTTTTGAATTTTTAAAAAATGAAAATTCTACTTCAAAAGTATATAGGTAAAAGCCACCCTAAAAAAATACAATTACCAAAAAAAAAAAAAAACTAAAGGGTATAGTGAAATGTTTTTTGAAATATTCAAGAAGAAATAAATATTTACCGAAAAATTCATGAAATCAAAGTATTTACACAAATATTAAAAAATGACAGAGTATTCTATTAGGAGGGAAATCTAGTTATGAAATAAATATGGAATATAAACTAGACCAACTCCCTATACAAGCAAATAAAATACAAGCATCCCTCCCGCTGTAGTGGTAGGAAATCAGGATTGAATCCACGAGGAAGCGTGTCAGCGCTCGCCTAATCAGTTCCAAAATCGCCCCGTTGTCGACCAGAAGACTACTCGATATCGACCTATATGAGTCGATATCGACTAAAGTCAGTCGATTTTCACTTCAGACCTGCACACAGAAAAACAATCAGAAAAACCGCGTTCTATTCATATCTCACCCCCAGAAAAATTTGGTAAAACTAGATGTTATTATAGAAACGCGGTTTAAAACCGCGTTTTATGATCCATATATTTTGAATAAAAATGCGGTTTGAAATTGTGTCTTTATCATTTTGTATTTTCAAATTAAAAAAAAAGAAATTAATTAGTAAAACGCGACATTAACCCACGTTTTACGTTATTAAAAAAGAAGAGGAAAGTACTGTGCAAGCACTACAAAAAAAATTGCTTTAGAAACGGCTCTCTGCTGTAGCAAAAACTAGGATTGCCGTCGCAAAAAATCATTTGTGACGGCTAGGCGACGACAAATCATCGGTAGCTAGCCCTAGGGTAGCAAATAATCTTGAGCGATGGAATATGCTGTCGCAAATTATTTGCGATGGCATTAGCTGAACCTGAAATTCGGCCAAATGGCTTAAAACACCTTAAGGCGCCCTTTTCCCGCCTTTTCCCTTCTGACCCGCCATGGGATTTTTTGCGACTCCATACCTTACCGTTGCTAATTGGTTTATCAATTATTTTTTAGAAAAAAACAAATGAGAATTATAGTAGCCTATGCGGGACTTGAACCCGCATCTTTGTGTATTAATAACACATCGCTTTACCATTTGAGCTAATAGGCTTAAAAATTAACAAGAGAAACTCTATTCCATCCTTCGTATCACTCTCCCCTTTTCCCCCTCATTCATCCAGCTAGCAAGTGATTAAAAAGAGCATGTATTTGTCCAACTACATATGGTTAAGCAAGATTAATATCCAATGCAAGTGAATGAAATATTCAAGAATCAAGCTACCACCATAAGTAACATATTAAAGTTAATTTAGGACATTTTTGGTCCACAAAAGGAATCTGTAGTACTTTTCTAAAGATTCAAGCTGAATACTTTATGATATTTTTTCTAAAGATTTAAGTTAAGACTTTGTGATGTTTTTTTGCTCATCTCTAACAAGACTTGGTGATGTATCTCATATATTCAAGACTTTTTTTTATCAGACTTTGTGTAACTTATGTTATCCTAGTATTGATGAGTTGTGAGATGGAAATGCTAGTCTTAGGCATGTGTTTTAGTTTAAACCTGAAGCCTACAAGAGAATTATAAGCAACCTAGCAGGGAAGTGAATTCATACCTGGCACTAAGACTTGTACCTTTTAGATAATTTACAAATTACATTAAAGCATTAAAGCTGTATGGTTACACTCATCAATTTCATGAGAACATGAAGTTGCATGAATCAGCAAAAAGGAAAACAATAAGGCAATGGGTCACTCAGAGGAGCTTTTTCCTATTTGCTTCCAAAGAATTTGGTGGGAAGGGTCAAACAGACAAAGAGACTCACGCTCTGTACGGTAGAAATTGCATTGGCTAAACACAAGATTCACTGGTCTTAATTGATCACTGAACTTCTAAAGTCTCATGAACCACCTACTTCGTACTCATGTTTTTCTAAGCAATATAAAATGTATGAGATAGACTTACTTTCTTCACAATCTTAAGCAGAATCTTGTGAATCTCTTTGCTGCTGGCGACGCAAAGCCTTCCCTTGATGTCCTATTGAAGGAGTTGCTGATAAAACTTTGGGAAAATATTTCGCAAGTACCTTCAAGAAACAAGTTTCTATCTGTTAGAAAATCAGATTATGATATGAGCACTTTAGCTAGGCTGGAAAACATGGGATGGATCCTTGGTAAAAATAGGCAGAAGTAACTGGATGGCTTCTGAATGCCGAAATGGATGCTTCAACCATCACGGTTGTTTAATGACAGATGTCAAAACAAACATTATAAGTTTCCCAGTGTCTAAAAGCAAACAGTGTAGAATAGGAGTCAAGAAGAGCAATAGAAAAAAGTGATTGAATTTCATTTCAAGTGGAGTTGTCTTCCGTAGAGAAAATTGCTTTCATCACTCAAGAGTCAAGAATAACCACACAAGCCACATTTTAGATATTTGCAATGCTTTACAAGATAGATTAGACAGGGTGAAGGATTAAAGAGTAAACCATACTCAGAAAACACACACACATAGATCCAAAGCCTCAAGGAAACCCCAGAACTCAGAATTTGACAACTAGAGCAAAGGGCTATTCCCTTTATTTTAACACTCCTCGCCAGGTCAACTAGCTCTTCATAGGCCCAACTACTTGATACCTTTGAGAAATAAGAGAATAAGCAAATAAGCTCGTACTCCTTGTTCTATAAAACCAATAACACTTACTTAAATCATTAGGTCATTAGCAGTATAGACAAAAGCTAGAAGTTACTAACTCATTTAGTTAACAAAGGATGGTAATAGATTACTAAACTAAATGATAGGTGAATCAAGCAAAGACAATGCCCAACAAAGAACCACAAAAAAGTAGTAGAAACAGAGAGCCAAATGAAAAGAGTTAGAAGAAAATCAAGCAAGAAGGAGAAAGAGAACATCATTAACAAAAGCAAGGTGGATTGTATATGTGTATCCACTAGCTATCGCCATCCTAAGACCCATATCATAAAAGAGACAAGTAGGAAAGATGTGCATTTGTGCATCCTAGATTCAATTTCAACTTTATCATTCAATCTCAACCTCCAAGAAAGTAATGCAATCATGTTACTAATTTGCCTAGAAATCATTATAAAGAGGATATATTTTCAAGTTTTTTATGTCGAGTTTGAGAGAGTCACGTGAATGCATTAAGAATCATGATTGTATTTCTAGCAATGAATCATTAACAATATAGGAAAAACCACATATGTAATTGGTATTGTTCTTTAAATGTGTGTTTGCCTTCTATCCTTAGTTTTAAATAGTGCAAGGCGCACCAAGGCGCAAAGGGCCTCGGAGCCTATGCGCAAGGCGCATGGCGAAGGCGCTCGCCTTTTGTATAAAGTATGTAGTTTTATCCAACAAGCATTTTAAAACAATTCAAGACAATAATTTATACTCAAAATAACATGATGATCATATTATATATGCTTAAGGATAAGTACATTCAATAATACCCTACCAATGATGCATGAAATAAACTAGAATCTATATAATATCCTAGCTAGAAAGAAAGCGTAGATCATGAGGTGATCACTTCAAGTTCATCACAAAAGAAAGACTTTTTAAACTCCTAAGTGATTAGAATCTAGACAAAGCAAAAGACGGGATGCTTGAAACTCCTAAGGTGGGCTAGACAGAAGCATCAGGCAACAAAAGTCAGATTTCCTAAAACTCCTAAGTTAGTAGAATCTAAATAAAGCAAAAGGTGGGCTGCTTGAAACTCCCAAGGTTTTGTAGTTATGTGACCTAAACCCCCTATCAAACACAGCTTGCTAATACTCAAGATACTCCTCCTCCTCCTCATAAACTCCATCTCCACCAATATCCTCTTCAATCTCATCTTCATCAACCACTACGAGGTTGCGAGCGGAGCTAGAAGCTATGCCCTTTCCTTTTTCAAATCTAGAGGAGCCTCTTTCTTTTATGATGCTTGCAGTTGATGATCTAGTCAAATAGCTAGGCTCATGGGCTCCTGCAGCTCTACCAACCTCAGCCCATGCTAAGCTCTCATCATCATCAAACGAAAGCTCATCATCATCAGAAGAGTTACCATCCATTCTCCCAAGTAGCCACTCATTACTTTCATCAATATCATCAAAGATAATGGGATCAGTGGTGTCACTCCTTTTGTATCGGCGTTTCAAAGCACGATTATATTTCACAAAGACTAGATCATTCAATCGGCCTTGTCCCAATCTGTTCCTCTTTTTTGTGTGAAGCTGCAAAAGGCAAATATATATGTATAAGTTGTAGAAAGATATATGACTGCCAAAAAACTTATAAAAACAGTAAAAGACAACTTACATGCTGGAAAACACCCCAATTCCTCTCACAACCAGTAGCACTACAAGTGAGGCTAAGAACCTTTATTGCAAACTTCTGAAGGTTGGGTGTTGAAGACCCAAATGTAGACCACCAATCAGTTGTTTTAGGAAAGAAAAACAGTATAAGCTAAAGAGACAAGATGGAATATTGTGGCATTTTGATATATATCTAGTTTACAAAATAACAAAACTGAACAAACATACAAAAAAAGATACCTGGGGATTTTGTTGCCCTTTGTCTGATGGCCATTGGTAAGCCAAACAGACCTGATGCACTTTGATATCCATCTAATTCAGATGTGATCTTATCTTGAGTTTCCACATCCAAAGTGAGTCTTGCAATGCAATCAAATAAACCCTTCATAACTTCTTCACAACTTGTTAACTCGTTATTATTGTAGTAGATTTCTGGGTTAAGAAAACATCCAGCAGCATGCAAGGGGCGATGAAGTTAACACTCCCATCTTCTATCAATAAACTCAAAGGCCTTCTTGTACTCTTCTTCCTTCATTGCAAAACTCTTGGCAATTGTCTCCTTAGCCCTGTCCATAGCCTCATAAATATACCCCATTGAAGGTTTCCTCTCTCCATCAACAATCCTCAAAACCTTCACAAGAGGTCCCGACAACTTAAGAGCATACACAATATTCCTCCAGAAAGTGTCTTGCAATATATAGGCAACTATCTTCTTTCCTCCAACTTCTTTTGACCACTTGGAATCTATCCATTCTTGTGAGGTAACCATCTTCCTTAAATTGTTCCTTTGCTTATGAAATTGTGCAAGTGTGATGAAAGATGTTGCAAACCTTGTAACTGTGGGCCTGTGCAGATTTCTTTGACTTGTGAACCTCCTCATCATGTTCACAAGGGAGATGTGGTTATATATGTAACCATTAATGAACATGCACTTCTTTAGTGAAATCTTCACTCTTGAAAGCTTTCCAATATCCTCCAACATAAGATCAATACAATGCGCTGCGCATGGAGTCCAATAAAGATGTGGTCGTTTGGCTTCCATTAGCTTTCCTACAAGTATTCCAAACTGTTCATTAGGTAATGAAATACAATCAAAATAGAAAAGAAAGAAAAGAAAATAAATTCTGATTTTTCATAATTAACCATCAGTAACTCATCAAGTAATAAAATACAATCAAAATATAAAAGAAAGGAAAAAAATTCTGATTTGTTAGTGCTTACCAGCCTTGACATAGGTAGATGCATTGTCTGTCACCACTTGTACAACATTGGCCTCTCCAACTTCCTCAATTATATCATCAAGCACTTTAAACAACAAATTTGCATCTTTCACAACTTTTGAAACATCCATGGATCTTATGAATACGGATCCCTTTGGAGAATTCACAAGAAAATTCACAATCTCCTTTTGAGCAGCTGAATCACGCCATCCATCAGACATGATTGAACAACCTTTTTGCGCCCATTCCTTTTTGTTATCCTCCATTTCCTTCCGAGTTGCATCAACTTCCCTTTGCAAGAGAGGAACTCTAAGCTCATGCATGCTAGGTGCTTTCAAACCAGGGCCATATTGTCCAATTGCTTCGCACATTTCTAGAAAACTGTCATAAGAGGCTGCATTGAAAGCCATTCCAGCATCAAAGAAAAACCTAGCAATTGCCCTACAAGTTTTCTCCCTTTGCTCTTTATCACAAGCTGCATGAATACTCCCCAACATTGGATTACCTTTCGATTTAGGACCAACAAACTTGTCCAATGGACCTTTAACTCTTGGTTTTTTAAGTGCAAATTTCACACTCTTTTGACTAGAGTTACCAACCTGATCCCCCAAAAGCTCAACCTCTTCGTCAAATTCATCAACACTATCTTGAGGAAGTAGTTGATCTCCAATTTTCAGCTCTGCCTTTTTTATCATAAAGGCCTTCACTTCCTCAGTTACATGTGCAGGAACTTTGGCACATTTGGTCACATTTCTAAATCCTCCAACTAAGTGTTGTTTCATTCTAGTTGCTCTTCCGTTCAATAATCTAGAACAAAAGTGCACACAAAGTTTGTATTGCTATTACGTTGTGGTGTTCCATATTTCCTACCCAAATCTACAGTTTGGGATGAAGCCATAATCTGTCCAGAAGAAGTTGAGTGAATAAAAAAAGATAAAGAGGACCAAGAAGATGGGAGAATAAAACAATAAACAACTTGGAAGAAAGGAGAAGTAGAAGTCAACGCAAGAAAGGCATCATACCTCGAGAACAATGGAGAAGAAGGTTCTTGAACAGGGCGGGAGTTGACAGAGAAGAAGGTTCTTGAACAGGGCGGGAGTTGATAGAAGAGTTACACCATTTTCCCTCTCATAAAATAGGGTATGAGCGGGAGTTAGCATAAAAATGGCGCCTTTCCCTTAATAAAATAGGGTTTACAGAAAGTCTGATAAGTAGTTGGGCTCAAAAGCCCAATATAAGGCATATTACTAATGGCCCAAATTAAATTAGGGTTAGAAAACGTTAAAAATTAGCCGTCACTTTAAAGCGACAAAAGCCTGCGCCATGCGCTTGGGGAAAAGCGCTCGCCTAAGCGTGCTATGCCACGCCTTCGGGAATCGCAAGGCTTTTCATGGTGAAAGCTCCAGCACCCGTGCTAACCTGCGCCATGCGCCTAGGCACACTTTTTAAAACTAAGCTTCTATCCACAACAATGGTATGAGGAGCAATAGATGATAAAGGTTCTTCAGAAAACAAAGACGACAAAGCATTCATGTTTCACATCATTCAGGATAAAAACATGTCAAAATAAAATACCAAGATCAATAACTCAATATATATATATACATGACATTCAGAGCCTGGTCTGTAGCCCATGGCCCCATGCAATGGCAAGAAAAAAAGGTTAGATATTTTACATACAGTACCTTTGAGAAATAAGAGAATAAGCAAATAAGCTCGTACTCCTTGTAACGACCACTCATGTGGCCAAATGATGAGCAAAAAACTAAAATTTCACAATTAAAATCGAACTACGATGCAACTCTAACTACAGACTATCAAACAAAACAACCAAATCAGAAGCAACGTCAAGTAAAACGAAGGCCAGATCTGAAAAATAAGAGACGTGAAGTGTTAAGAGAAACAATACCCCATTATCAGTACTATCATGGCAAATTCGAACGAGTTTTTGCGCTTGTAAGATCCAGCCACCATACCACTCCTAACTCCTTGAGCAGTGAAAAGATGAAAAATCGGATACCACCGGTTTGATTTCCACCCGTATTTGGCTTGAATCGCTTAAGTTCTGAACACCTTGGCCACCGTAACATACGGTGGCGCCGTCCTTGGCCACGCTTCTTTCCTGCTGCTCCGGTCATTACCTGAGAAATCAGAGAGAGAGAGAGAAGGGGAATCAGATGACTCGGGTGAAGACGAAGCAAACGATAAATAGAAGAGGAAGAAGAACAAGTGATGACATATGGATAAAGTCTAATAAGATACCTGAAACTCCATTTGGATAGGTGGTTTTGTCCAAGATTTTTTCTCTCCTATTTTCGAAATCAACTCAACTTCTGCACTCAGAGTTGGCTCAGTCAGACTTGAGAATTTTCTAATCATACAATTCACAATTTTAACATAAGAAACCATATTATAGCATAACAAAAGAATTTCAAATGCATTATTTGTCATATTAAGAAAAAGTTCACAGAATTTATCACTAATAAAAAGAAGCATGCCACCAAAAGAAAGATATCGTCTGCAAAAGGGCAAAACACAATAGTCAAAGTGAGCACACTACGAATAAGTCGAAGAGCAAAACCCAACAGACAAGCACCCTAAACTTGTTCCAAGTTGCACCCCGAGCAGAGAAACATCAAAGGAAATGGCCATTAAGAAACAAAGCAATGAACAATATTTCTCAATAAAATAATAGGACAACACTTGCACACTCATTTTTAAGAAAGAAATAGATTGGGATAGACAATGCAATTGCAATACAAGAAATAGATAATAAAAATGAAAATCTCCATGATTGTTTTATTCCACACAGAGAGGATAACATATAAAATTAGTTGATTATGAAAATGAATGATAGTGATATGAAACAGAACCTATAGAAGTAGTATTTAATAAAAAAAATTGAATAAAAAGAACCAGAGAGAAACTAATGCAAATAAAATTTAGTCTAGAGAAGCAATGCATATTATATCATGTCAACATTCATGCTCGCAATGCAGATTATATCATGTCAACATTCATACTCAATTTTAAATCCATGAGAAGGCAAGTACTATTACCTCTAGGTTCTCCAACTCAACATCTCGGCTCACCTTCATATTGGGACTGATTTAAGCCATCCATGAGGCTAAAAAAATGATTATGTCAAATAATCTAAGTGACTGAGTGTTTAACCTAGAGATGGGAGAAGGTTGTGTTTGAGTATAAGCAAGAGAAAAGGTTACAAAATCTAAAACAAATGAAATTTAAAGAAATCCAAAAAAAAAAAATCATTTTCAGCATATATTAAGCTTAATTATCAACTAGGACATTAGCATTTACATCTTAGGTCGGGTTAGTGGACTTCCATAGGGCACTACACTATGAGAAATTCATGACCCTCGTAGATTTCTTAAAGGGCTGTTATAATTCAAATGTAAACTTGTATAAATGATAAACAAGTAAATAGATCAACCCATTACCTCCTTGGTAAGTAGCGAGCAGGGCGGTGGATCCTACTCTCAAAAGAATCAACCTATTGCCTCCATAGTAACATGATTAAGACTTTTTGAAGTTGAACATTCTTAAAAAAAATAATACATGTTTCACCCTGAATCCTCAGTACCAAACGAACAAGCCAAAAACCCCAATTCCACACCACCAATAGTAAATAAACCCTAAACTTAAACTAGAATCCCACATAATGTAAGCTCTAACTCAGATCTACAACTACAATTGAGGAGAAGAACAATTACCTTTCAAGGCTGCGTTGGTGACGACTCTTGGATTGTCTCCGACCTGGCGCCGGCAATAGCAAGGAGAAGGTTTTGGCCTTCTGGCATCGGCATCGGAAGGGAGCAAACGATACACATTTGGCTTTGGACTGAAACGTAAAAGGGGGAGAACGAAAGAAGTGAGACAGAGATGGATATCTCGAGATGAAGAGGCACTACGCGAGGAAGAAGAAGGGAGATCTGAGATTGAGATTTGAGAGGACGAATGAGGGAGAGAGAAAGGGAGATGGAGATCTAGGTTCCATGGGAGGAGGAGGTGAGGATTTGTATTCACACACAGATCTGAGAGATTGGAAGGGTTTGGAGGCGGCTAATGAATGAGAGAGAGGGTTGCAAGTAGATGAGAGGCTGAGAGATAAAAAGGGCAATTAGGTTTATACGGAGTATTTGTGGGTAGTATCCATAGGTCTCCGGTTCGAACCCCAGATATGGCCGCTCTTTATTTACCAATTCAAGGAGTATTTGTTTTTAGAACTTTTTTTTCATTTAAAAAGGTCTGTAATTTTGAAACGGCAATGTCTTGCAGTCGCAAAAGGTAGTGGTGGAAATGCCCAGCCTTCACAAAAGCTGGAGAGCGTATCAATGTCGTTGCTCAGCCGTGGTAAAATAGCTGCATTTGTGACGGCAAAATCAGGCCGTTTCTAAAGTGGTGTAGCTAATGCAATTTTTTTGTATAGTGAGGAGATGGGGAGACTGATTCAGGCAGGAGATGGGGAGGCGAGGAGCCAGAGCTGGAGCCAGGAGCCTCGTCCACCGTCGAGATCCAGAAGCAAGAGCCTCCTCCCGTTGACTTCTCCACTCGCCGCCAACGTCCCACCGGGAGCCAGGACCCATCGACTTCCCCCTCCTCCCGTCCGCTTCCACCCTTGCCGTCGACTCTGCCCTCGCAGTCTGTCCACCATGCTTTCTTCACCGGCGTTCAAAGCTCCCATATGTCATCTCCGATGTGGTGGCTTCGGCGTCCGGCGTGCTGGCTCCTGGCTCCCGGGAAGAGGCGCTGACTCCCATCGGGAAGTTGACGGCGAGGGGGAAGTCAACGGGAAGAGGCACCTAGCATCGGGCTCTCAGTGGTGGCCGGACAAGGCTCTGGCTCCGGGCTCCGTCTCCCGGCCTCCCCGCCTCCCTTCTCGGCTTCTCCTGCACTTTTCCCTTCTTCTTCTTCTTCTTCCTTTTTTTTAACAACGTAAAACGCGGTATCAAGCCGCGTTTTAGTAATTAATTTTGTTTTTTATAATGTAAAAATACAAAATTATAAAATTACGGTTTGAAACCGCATTTTATCCGATATGGATTATAAAACGCGGTTTCAAGCCGCGTTTCTATAACAATTTTAAGTTTGACTAAATTTTTTCTGGGGCGAGTTATTACTTACGAGTAAAACACGGGCTGACATTGCGTGTCTCTGAACACTCTACAACTTTTGAATATTTGTGTAAATACTTTGATTTTGTGAATTTATCTGTAAATATTTATTTTTTCTTGAATATTTCGGAAAAAAAAATTCGAGTATAGTTCCTAGAATGCCCCTTCAATAATTTCAACCACAATTCCCCCAAAATATATCCCAAACGATCAACACTCTCATTTCAGAAACAAGAGATATGGATCAAATATTACATTTTATATGTACTAATCTTCCAAAAGAAAACAAACAAAGCATCGCGTTCCGATGGTGGACGATAGGTTTATCAGAAATCAAGCTATATATCTTCAGGGATGCCAGCATTCGTTCTGCAGATGGTCTAAAAAAATCACTGCGGAAAATGCTGAATTTGGAAAAGAGCTAGTAAACTAAATCTAGTAGAAGATGGTGCATCCACACTTCTTGAAGGGAAAAATGGTCAATCCAAAAAATTTGGAAGGAAAAAAAAACATTCAATAGAAGAAACCCTCTATTGGCAAATATAAACTAAACTTTGATGCATCATTTCTTTCGACCTCTAAAAGTTCTACTAGATATATTATTCGCAATTGGGAAGGTAACCCCATCAGTATGGGTGGTAAACTAATGTGTGGCCATTCACCCCTTATGGCGGAAGCCCTAGCGTTAAGGAATAAAAATAAACAACTTAATCATCGAAGGTGATTCTAAGATAATTACGGACTTTCTCCAAACTCGCACCAACTGCCATTGGGAAATAGAATTAGTGATGGCGGACATCCAAATTCTTCTTTTAGGTGTGAGAAATATTGGCGTTTCTCACATTCCCCGCATTGTTAACCAAGTAGCTGATAAGGTTGTACACCTTTACTACTCTGTCAATGGATCAAACTTATACAACGATATAGGTTTGCTTGTCCTCATCCGCCATGATGCTTTCAGGTAGAGATGACTTCTCACCCGAATGATTACCTAATAAAAAGAAAAAAACTTGAAAAGGGTATGTCCCTCAAATTTTCACTATATGTAAGTATATAACCCCACGCCTTTTCTTCCATCTCCACACACACACCCATACTTGGCTTTCTCCAAAATTGAAACCTGAAAAGCAACTCACACTTACCTTCCACAAATGGAAGCCTCCAAAGAGGACGCCGGCCTCAACCGCGTCAATTTCTCAGACCCAAGAGGCTTTGCAGAGACGCTTAAGTCGGACCTGAAAGAGACTTTCTTCCCGGACGATCCCTTCCAGCAATTCTCCGATGAGCCCCCTCTCCGCCGCAGCTGGAAGGCGTTGCAGTACTTCATCCCTGTGTTTGAGTGGCTGCCGGCTTACAACCTGAAGCTCCTCCGCTACGACTTTCTGGCCGGAATCACTATTGCCAGCCTCGCCATCCCGCAGGGCATCAGCTATGCCAATCTCGCCCGCATCCCTCCCGTCATCGGCCTCTGTAATTCCCTCTCTATAATTAGTAACCTTCATTATATTGATTGGTTAAAAATCTAAAGAGGATTTTGATAATCTTAGTATCACTTTTTGGTGTCATTTTTTTATTGAACCAATTGAGTTGAATCGGTATATATATTACACCTGCCAATCCATGTGAATCTAAAATTTGAGTTGGGCAACTTTCTGTTCATTTCCATTATTTATGGGTAAATTATTAGCTTGGTTTTGCATATAAATTGTAAAAAAGTGGATCAATAGATTGAAAATCTTACACTTGGATTTAAATCAAGTCAAATTATACAGTTTGGATTGGATTGTTATGTTTATGTCACAGTAACTTTTATTTATGTGAATGTTGGATGTTTGTGCTGACGACTTTTCAGCCCATGCCTTTAGCATATATATATATTTGTCCTTACTAGCGCAGTATATCAGTATTGTTTTTTGGCTTGCTATATAAGCACGATTATTTGATTCTTGTTTCTTATATGTGTAACTTAATTAAAACGTTACAGATTCGAGTTTCATCCCAGCATTCATATACGCTATCTTCGGTAGCTCTCAGAACTTAGCCGTTGGGACAGTGGCAGCCTGCTCTCTGCTGCTCTCTGAGACTATCGGAGAAGTTGTGGATGTTACCAAGAATCCGACTTTGTACCTCAACTTAGTCTTCACCTCCACACTCATCACTGGCCTTTTCCAGACTGTCTTGGGGATGTTAAGGTACGTATACTACAACATATATATTTTTTGATCGATTGATTTTCGATCAGACTGTCTTGAATTGGGCATGTTAAGAGAAAAGTCACACATCCAAATTATGTTTGAAAATAACAAAGCTAAGTGTGTGTATATATGTATATCAGTGGACTAGTTATTATATTGCCAAATTGATTTTAGCCAGAATGAAACTTACTATTTTAATTGATCTCATCTAATAATAGGATGGAACTTACTAGCCTGCACATGAATCATGATCCCCGGGCACGAGCCGTAATAGACTTAACAAAACTACTACAATTCCCACACCATGATATTTTTTTTATTTTTGTAAATAAAATGTCAATAATAATAAATAATTTTATAAAATTAAATAAAATATTAACAAAGTTAGCGTCAAATAAGAAGAGTGGAGTTGATAAAATTAAATAAAAGTTTGAGTATATTCAAATAACGAATTAGGAGAGGAATTTTTATCAACACTAGTTGATTTGCCGCGTGCTTTGCACGCGGAAATTCAACGAGGTACATTTTGCGAGATACATTTTATATATGCATAAACATTGCTACATAATATTTTTACAAACATATAAATTTACTACAAAAAATTTGTCTAATGTTTATGAGTAAGATGGCAGGAAAAAGGATTACAATGTTAGCGTTTACCATCTTCTTGCTACATAGTATTTTCCGGATCTTCTTATTAAAAGCTAAAAAGAATTAAAATGCTCTCCAAAATACCCATTCTCTTTGACAAACTCTGCAAGAGTAACAATTATCAGCACAAGAAATCAAATCTTAAATCGAATAAGATGGCATGAAGGATTACAAAACGATTTAAACTTCAAAGTCTACCTTTAATTGATTTAGGGTAAAGCCGAAACAATAGAAGATCGAAGAATGCGATAGTGGTAACTCTCAAAGAAATAAGTCAGAGAAAATGAACGACTAAATGTAATTTTAACGAGAGAGGGATGGAGGCAGATAAAAAAAAATTAGAAAGTCGGCATTCGGCAACCTTAGGTAGTAGCACTGCAATTTTTTGATAAGGATAATAGAGAGTCGACAAATTTAGGGTAATACTGCACTCAACAAATAGATCTACTCATTTATTGATTGATTGTTATGCAAAGGACCTGCTCTTCAACTTGGAACCAGCTCGCTTAACAATAGATTTCAACAGAGACCGGTCATTCTCTGTCATACACAAAAAGATAATTTTGGCATCACAAAAAAGAGACTATCTCATAGCCATTCTTCATATATGAAAGGGAATTACCCATGTTAATGTACAAAAGTAATCAGAGATGTGAAACTACTAACTACTCACGTAGACAACATATCATACATCAGTACCAAGAGGTTGCTCTAAACCTCTTTTAATATATTTATCTAACAGAAACCTCTTTTCATTGAAGTAGGAGTCATGGGATGCGTGAGGACACAAAGTTTAACCTCTACTCTGCATGCTTTTTTCTACTGGTCAATTGTAATAACTCACAACAATATGAAGTTTAAGATAATGAAAAACCTGATCGTTGATTCCTCTGGCAATATTGAAATATTGTGACCATCCCTCTTCAATGAGTACAAAGGCTTCATCGCATGACAAAAAAAAGGCAAAGAAGTGCTGCCAAATCCATTCAACTTCTACTCAATATACTAATGTACGTAGGATCTAGGCATTTGACAAAAGCGAAAATGATACAGCAGTTCAGCTGTTTAAGTTCATGTTCTTACCTTTTTCCCTGAAGTTGCGATTTCTATGGCAGTTGGGAATATTCCACTTGCCTTTGCTCCTCGGACTATTGTAATTTCGCTGAGTGGGATTATTTTTTGGAAATGTGATTAACATGACAAACATGATCAGTGACATGGTCAGTGAATCAGACTACCATCAGATAAGAATGTTGGGGGAAAAGCAAATCAGCTTAATCATTAACCAAGATGTCAAATATCCATTCAGCTATTTTATCAACACAAGGAGAAGAGGAGAAAGATGAACTTGAATAAGATGATTTGCTCAAGGGCAATAACAATATAATCAAAAGCCAGGTTGCTTAATCATAACTGATCATGAATATACAGATAAGTGGATAAACATAAGCTTATTGACAAACCTTTATCTCAAATCCAAAGATGTAGTAAAAGCATATATAATAAACAAACAGAACAAATAGGTATATATGATCTTGCAACAGTGAACAAATGAGAAAGATCGGTAAAATCAAGGTTCCAGAGGTTGTAAGATATGAAAAGTTGCAAATTATGCTAAGAACTCGCCAAAACAAAGAAAAACTTGATTCGACAACAACCATCAATTTTTTAGCAGAGGTATAGAGTAACGGATGAGACCTGAAGAAGAATACTTTCTTCTAATGCACAATTAAAATCCTGAATAAGAGCCTATAAGAAAGACATTGTAGGCATGTAAATGAGGCAATGCAGCGGTCAAATTTTAGAAATAATTAAATTAAAGGTCAACAATAAAAATGAATCTGAGAGAAATTCTGAATGTGCAAACTAATAATTCTGATTATTCACACGGCCAACACGTTCATTAATCCACATTTAAACATATATTTATATTTTTGTCATAAACAAAAGTTGTAGTGGAACCGAGTAAATCTCATCAACGGAACCAATATTCTATTTTATTTTTCAAACGAATACCCATGACTATAAATAAAATAAACGTATATATCATATTAGTCTAATTTTTTTTATTCATCTCATATACAATGTTAAGCAATTTAACTCAGCTAAGTCATTAATAAATACAGTATCAAGTAAGAATTGACAAATAGCAACAACACGACTACTTGTGTTAGGAAACAATAGGAACAGACAGGGAGTCCAAAAGCATCAGCTGGCATAAAAGGGTCTCTCTACATGGCTATAGCCTATAGATAACTTGAGATCAGAGATGGAAACCATGGCAACAACAGCGCATGTATGGATGAATCCACAAGCATGAAAGTCGGATATTCATGTTAAAAATGAATAGCTAGCATAGATATAACGTATTTGTATATCTCATTTAATAACAACAAAGTGTAAATTTTTTTCAAATAATTGAAATAATTACAAATTTTGTCATAGGCATTTTGTCAAACACTTAGAGTGCATCATTAAAACATGAAAAACAAGGTACAGTGAAATAAAAAATTTCCCTATTCCAAATGCAACGGTGCTTTTTAACTTCAAATAAATAAAATCCTCTCCCTTGAATCTTCAAATCAAAGGTTAAAATAAGTCACAAGCTCATCAATTTCTTAAACAACAATCATATGAATGGAAAATGACAACTTAGGGAATACTTGTACACTGGAAATTATATGGGAAGGTTCACCAGATATACAAATAGTGAATATCAACTTTGTAAAGTTAAGAATGCATAACCAGTAGCTTACTTGACACGCATGGCGTGAAGGATTATGTTCCTTTACTTGTTCTGCTAGTAGAACTCGACCCTCCCCATTACCATCAGCAGCAGCCGATAGAACGTCAAAGACAATAATATCCAAAAGTTTTGCATCGAAAGGATCACCAAGAAAAGCCAAAAATCCAAGTTTTAGTACAGCCCAGACCTGTAAAAGTGCAAGAGTCGAAAATGAACAAAAGGATTGAAAGATCAAGAAGTTATGAAGGAGCAGTGTGAAGAAAATCAATCTCACACACAAAGCACAGGATGTGAAAAAATTGAACTTACAAATGTAGCCAGGCACAGTGGCGACAGGAAAATCCCCCGCTTCTTGGACCTTAGTGACATTATTTAGGGCCCTCTTCAGGCCACCGCCTTCTCTCCTCTCTAACCTCTCCGGGCATGGCGATGACTCCTTCCAGCAACAGCCATCTTCTCAATTAGATCGCGATACCCGATCGCGAACAGAGCCCAAGTTCGAGACTTCAAATGTTAAGAACGCGTAGGAATCTTTCGGAGCGGCGCCAGATCTGAAACGCACCGAACGACGGGGACCAGAACCGAAAGCCAGGAGAGGAAGAGGGAGCAGGTGAAGAGAGCGAGGCGCGATTCAGTGGGGCGCCAGGGTCTGGTGGCGGAGGGAGAGCCAGCGGAGGCGGCGGATAGACAGATGCCTCGGAGGAAGAGAGAGCGCCGGAGGCGGAGAGAGATGAATATGAAGAAAGGGTGAACCGACCTAATGGAAGACGAAAACAAGTGACGGACGGACGGACGGAAATAACGGCGTTAATTCACTGTTCATAAGCCAACTCGCGTTTTTTATATATAGAGATGAACGAGCTTATGTTAAAACCATTCTTATCATTTCCTTATAGTTTTCACCAAATCTTAACGGATTTAAATTGACATCTTATTCGGCTTAAAGCAATCCCATCAAACTCATAGATCATAATATACACGCTTAAGATAGTAACCGAAAACTCCACCAGCGTCACCATCGACATCGAGTAACTCAATGCGAGTGGGAGTCTACAAATCAGGAAATTAGCAACTTATTTTGGTCTCCTTTGCAACAACTTTTGTGTGACGTCATCTACCTCCTACAACACCGTTTGATCCAACGACCCCCACAAAACATGACCAAAAAAATAAGGGAAAAAAAACTCTTTATTTTTTAATAATGGAATTAAACGTGTATAGGTAGGGAGGATGGATGGAGGTGGGCCCGGTCCATTCCGTTTGAGTCGTCTGTGTCCGGGGGGCAGATCCAAACGGCCGCCCTCATCCGACGATTATGAACCCATATATATAATCTTTTTGTCGACAGCTTCGTTTTGATATATAATACGTATTAATTCGGAATTCGAGTAAAAAATGATGAGTGTTTAAAAATTGAAGGTATATTAATAACTTTAATCTTATTTTAATAATATTTAATACTTTTATATTTTATTTAGATTGACATTTAAATACTACAATTCAATGTTTTTATATAGAATGTTTGAAAAAGTTAGTGTTGCAGTGATCACCGAGCGTCGGTGATCACTGCAATCAACAATGGTGGTTCATCCTCGGTGGAAGAGGATGAACAAGACGATGAACAATAATTCTTTTTTTTTTAAAAAAAAAAACTTAATTTACAGTTGATTAAATTTTGAGCCCAAAATGAGTATCAAGTAGCCACATCAGCAATATTCTTGGAATTTTAGTCGGAAAGTTAGTCTTTATTAAAATTAGTTTAATAGTTTTTAAAGTTCGTATTATTTTGTGTTCATAGGCGATAGTTGATAACTTGATATATCTTTCTTTTTTTATCGAAATGAATTTAAAAAATTAAATAGTTTAATTTAACTTAGGAGGACCCTGGCCCATAAGAGAATAGGGGTCAATCTGATCCACTTGATTTGTAAAATTGAAAAATTTTAATTTAATGTTTGGACTCGACCTAGCCCATTGAAGTGGATCAATCAAGTCCAAACGGGTATTTAAGCCGAGAGTAGATATGATAGGGCCCATTGGGCCGACGTTGTTGAGTTTTTAACATAGCCCTTACGTGCAAATATGCTTACAAGTATAATTATGGCCATTATTTGTAAAATATTTGATTAAAAAAATAATATAATTTTAAAATAAAATACCTTATAAATTGTGTAAATTAATTATATTAAATTTATAAGGTAATTACAAATTTAATATAATATGGAGTTATACAATTTTTATTTTAAATTCATATTATTTGAAACACATAAAAATTTAATCAAACAAATAGTTCCAAGTATTTATATTTATAAACATAAACACTTTAGAATCCAACAATAATATGCACAATTAAAAAAAATAACAATAAAGGATTCCTTTATAGATTAAAAAAAATCTCTTATTCATAATAACTCCCATACTTTAGAATTTTTAGACCAAGATTGACATGAATCTATATATATAGTTTTGAAATATTCTACATTTTATTATTATTATTATTAATGTTATTTTAAGTATTGAAGCAAAATTTAATTTGGGTCTGGCAGGTTAGGGATAATAGTGGAGTTCTTGTCACATTCAACCATAACCGGATTCATGGGAGGAACAGCCATCATCATCATTCTTCAGCAACTAAAGGGAATGTTTGGTTTGCGACACTTCACTACCAAAACCGACGTCGTTTCTGTTATTAAAGCCATCCTTCACAATAGAAAAGAGGTCTGCAATATATATTTATATGGCGGACCATCACTCGTTCATACCAATATAGTATATTTAATTAATGACAAATAAAACAAGCTTAACGTACACATTAATTTCGATCAGTAAAACTCGAGGTCTTGTACATTCAGTTTTAATAATTGGATCAAATTAATATTCGAAAATCGTATTAATATGGGTTGCTGGATCGCCTCCTCCACCCTTGCAGTGGCATTGGGAAAGCTTGTGTGTAGGCCTCATCTTCTTAGCGTTCCTCCAGTTTACAAGGATTTTGGTAAGCACAAGCACTTGTATTTTGTTTTTAGCGGGTGATTATAAGATTATCTCCTTTAATTTAATTGCGGAATTTCTTTTTCTTTTTGGCAGCGAAACAAAAAACCCAAGTTATTTTGGGTATCCGCCATGGCTCCTCTGTTGACTGTCGTGATTGGTGGTCTTTTCGCATATTTCTGCCATGTGGAGAAATATGGCATTCAAATAGTTAGTTTTCAGCTTTTACTTGTTGTTTTTGAAAAAACATATATACATACACACTGCTTTGTTATGTTATTCACAAAACTAACTCAAAATAATTTATCGGTTAACCGTTTTGCTACAATATATATATATATATATATATATATTTAGGTGGGACCGTTAAAGAAAGGAATAAATCCTATTTCAATAGATTCGTTGGTGTTGGATCGCAAGTACATTGCAGCTCCAATCAAAGCTGGGTTCATCACAGCCATCCTCGCCATGGCAGTAAGACTCCAAACTCGATCATTTCAGTTTCTGTTACTCTCCCTCGTTATTCTTCGTTACATATGTAATTGTTAGTGTAAACACATAATGCATATATATGGCCGGGAAATCGATTTCACTAAAGTTTGAAATCGTTTCGTTGAACGCACTCACAGGAAGGAATAGCGATTGGGAGGAGTTTCGCGATCATGAAAAATCAACAAGTAGATGGCAACAAGGAGATGGTAGCTTTCGGTCTCATGAACATTATTGGATCATGCACTTCTTGCTATTTGACCACTGGTAACTAACTCAACCAAAATGCCTAGCTAGGGTCGATATATATATATATATATATATATATATATATATATATATATATATATATATATATATATATATATATATATATATATATATATATATATATATATATATATATATATATATATATATATATAGGAGAGATATCTAATGAGAAGTAACATTTAAATGAGAAGATGAGAAGTAAGCCTTATACCCTTTAGATTAAAATAATTTTTTTTATATGGATATAGGGGACATATCTAATGATAAATATATCAATGTTTTTTTTAAATTATTTTTTATGCTATTTTTTTAGATGATGAATGAAAAAGCTAATTTAAATTAGCATAAAAACCCTAAAATGAACCTTAAATCACCCTCTAGATAAATAGCGTAAAAAATAATTTTTTTAAAAAAACATTGATATATTTATCATTAGATATGTCCTATATATCCATATAAAAAAAATTATTTTAATCTAAGGGGTATAAGGCTTACTTCTCATCTTCTCATTTAAATGTTACTTCTCATTAGATATCTCCCCTATATATATATATATATATATATATATATATATATATATATATATATATATATATATATATGATTAAGAGTAAAGTTGTGTAAATATATTATATTATGCAGGGCCATTCTCGAAGACAGCAGTGAACGTGAACGCAGGGTGCAAGACGCAGATGGCGAATGCAGTGATGGGGTTATGTATGATGCTAACTCTTCTTTTCCTCGCTCCCCTCTTCAGTTACACTCCTCTCGTTGCCCTCTCTGCCATAATCACTTCCGCCATGCTCGGTCTCATTGACTACCCGAAGATCATTCACCTCTACAAGGTCGACAAGTATGACTTCCTCATTTCCATCACCTCCCTTCTAGGTGTCGCCTTTATTAGCATGGACTATGGCCTCGGCCTCTCGGTGAGATTATATTCTACCTTATGCCGGCCACTATATCAAATCGTGTTATTTAATTTGGATATGTTGAATACTAGTACTCTTTAACTCGATTTCTGTTATAATCGGAATGCAGTAGGCCTAGGTGGGATGAATTCATAAATTGCCCAATTGTTTCAGGTGTTGCTTTCAATTTTAAGGGCACTTTTGTACACGGCAAGACCATCAAACATAAAATTGGGAAACATCAAAAACTCAAATCTGTACAGGGACATCAAGCATTACCCTGCAGCCACAGGGATCCCAGGCATTGTTATTCTCCAATTGGGTGCCCCAATTTACTTCTCAAATAGCACTTATCTAAGAGAAAGGTATCCTCTTTTTTTTTTTTTTTTTTTATTCCGATGATTTTGGTTTGTAAATTAAAACTTACCAACGTACTTTTGACCCTTTTCGATCCCCGTTAGGGTTATGAGATGGATTAGGGACGAAGATGTTGTCCATGGTGCTCCGGTGGAACACCTTGTTTTGGACCTTGGAGGTAAGTGCTAATATTATTACACATCTTACCTTTGATCAAGTTCCATCTTTAAATACAACACTCCCTGATATGTCAAACTACGACTTAGCCTGACAAGAAATTGTTTATTAATTGTCACATAATTGGCCTAAATTAACTCAACTTAAAAAGTTTAGGATTAAAGTTGATGCCTTTGACCTATAAGATATGAATCTACTTCACTGATAAATGGTTTCAATTCGGAATTTTATGCAATTGAGGGATGTTTGTATCCTCAGGTGTCACAACAATAGACATGACAGGAATTGAGACCTTCTTTGAGCTGAAAAGAATATTAGACGGTAAAGGGATCAAGGTACTTTTCTTTCTATGTTCTTAATTTCTTACCGAGGGTAACACAGTTGGTCGAATATGAAACTTAATCTTAATGAAGTATAACGCTCTTAATAATGCCGATGTTGATTCCTGGCTTCAGATGTCCCTTGTGAACCCTAGAAGGGAAGTATTGGAGAAGATGGTGGCATCGGAGTTGATCGACTCCATTGGGAAGGAAGTTGTGTTCTTATCAATTGAAGATGCAGTCCAATTTTGCCATTTCAGTATGAGCAGTGGAGCCAACAAGAAGCTTACACCTGAACCTAATGATGTTGTGTAATTTGTAACATGAATGTGTAATTATAATTGGTTGAAAATGGTAATTTATCAATCTAAGATGCACTAAGAATAATTTCCCAGCAAATTTAAGGGGAAAGGTTGTAGAGGATGAAATACCTTGCTTTGTTCACAATGCAAGAATGTGGGGGCAAACTAGCTAGTCTAATAATAAGTTGAGTGAGATTTCCTCTCGAGACAAAGATGAGTGGGACTGTTCTATATATCCATGCAATATGTTATTAAGAAAATCAATGGTTGGGATTTAAAGAATAATTTAAACAACAAAATTATTTTTCTATAAAAACAGGATTATTGGTACATAACTCATACGAATATAATCATGTTGCTACACGTGAATAATTTTCATATAAAAAGACAGTCAATACATACGAATAATTATATTATGTTAGATGAATGATTATATATATTATTTGATTTTTGGTGAGGTAAATACAAGAGCTAGACTCTCGAAGCCTCACAAAATAAAATGAGCTACAAATGAGTGAGGTGGAGAGTAGCCCTTCCCCTAATGTCCATGTCAAGACCAAGTAGCATTCCCTCAGGAGGGCTAGAAAAGAAATGCAAACAAAAAGACAGATTAGGTGAGTTCAACAAGGGAGTCGGGGACTGAGTTCAATTCCTTGAAGACATATTGGAATTGAATGTCTCCCAATTGAGGAAGCCTTGACATTGGCATGCCAAGCTGTAGAGCTAATGTCATGACTTGATCCTTTTGTTTATCAACGTAAATGCGAGCAAGGAATCCATCTCAAACATCACTTTCCGATTACCTCTTTCCCAAGCTAGGTAAATTAAGCCCATCGAGAACCCCCCCCCCCCCCACCCCCACAAAATCACCATCGAGACCATGCAAAGACCTATATTATGGGGATCCCTTAATCTAGTGGCCATCTACATCGCAGAGGACCCCTTCGGTAATCGCAAGACCATCCTTGTTCCTAGCGTCATTCATGTTGACTTCAATCCACCCTCTACTTGGCTTCCCCATTCCGACTAGCGCCACAACCTTTCCGACACCATCTAGTCTATGCTCTCTGTTACACCTGACTTTGATATACTCCTGATCGGTCTAAAAACAACACTCCGTAAGCGTACGATGTCGATTGTAGTATATCAAGTGTCGAATTCACGGGGTGTGTGTGAATATCAAGTGTATAACCTCAACTAGTTTACTAAGCCAAATATAAGCAATAATTTCGAGGATTTTCTAAAATGAAGAAATAAGAAAAATAACAAATTGCAAGGTTCATGAAAGAATATGATGGGAAACATTTCAGAGTTAGGGTTCCCCACAACAATGCTTCCTCGATAGACTAGTTAAATTTTCATGTCTGAACAAATTAAAAAGAGATATTTGAAGGTAAACTATCTAAATTCATTATCACTAAGCTTTTTCATGTCACAATAAATATGTCTACTTCAATTAACTACTGCTCAACTATCGCATGTTGTAGAATTAATCAATTTTGACCTTGAAGCTCTTACACCCTACTGAATAAAATCAATAAAACATCCGTTGTCACATTTGATTAACCAATCCAAACCTAGGTTTTCTATGATAGTTTAGTTATCCTCAAGAGAATTAAATAGATTTTTCATAAACAATTCTCAAATTTAATCCATTTTTTTCAATAATGTTAAAAACTTTATCTATTTATCCAATCTCAATTTGCATCTGTCGCATGTTGAACATCGAAAGGATTCCAGCCAACACAAAATCAATTAGATTAAGCACCTATGGATTAAACCAAACAAATAATATAATTTATTCAGATATGAATTCAGGCAAAATCAAAGAAATCATCATGGAAAATATAAAACTAGATTAAAATAACTTATCTTTTTTTTTTACAATAGGCAACCATTAGAATGTCTTTTAACAAAGATCATTCTTGATCATCCTGACGGATGGTGTTACAGAGATCCCTATAAAAAGGGAAACTAGTATTACAATTGAAACTATTCTTAGCTATGTAATCAGCAGCATGGTTGGCTTCCCTGTAGCAATGCTGAGCTTTTGCTGTAACAAATCCTCTCTGAAGCATTTGGATCTTCTCAACTACTCTTAGAATCTCCCAAGGGGTTGATTTCTCATCTTCTATTGTCTTGACAACTCCCATACTATCTACTTCGATGATGACCTTACTCCATCCTTTAGTCTGGGCTAAAATAACTTATCTTGAATCTAGCAAAACAAACTCCGAACCGAAATCATCATGTAGAAATTGTTGTGTTTTAGTGTGTGAAAAAACTAAGAAAAGGTAACGGCCCAAATAATATATCTGGGTTACGTTTAGAGGGAAGAATTATCCCACTGCCATATTTTGCAATCCAAGTACGCGCTGCTTGTTTATTTTCTTCAAGTTATAACCATGTTTAGGTCTTGAGGATTAAATGATGTAATTCAAGATAAAGGGGATTTCAAACCCTCAAAAAGATCAAATAATCCAACATGATTTTGTGCTTTCGCAACTCGTATCTGGCCTATTTCAACTAGTCAAAATCTCATAAAAGAACATAGATAAGTGTAAATTAAAGTAATTACAAATTTTATCTCAATAACCAGTTTGGCAAAACCAAGTATGAACTCGAGGTTGCAAATATGTCATTTCTTCTAATACTGTCGTCCCATGGGCAAAGCCCATCTTAAGCATATAGAACAATCAGAAACAAAAGGGCATAGAGTTACATGAAACTATATCAACAGAGTCAAGGTCGAGCCACATCACGCGTGTCATAAGACATCGATGAGACCATATAATATGTATCCTATTCCTAAATAATGTGATGCAGTGCGTAAATTAAATACTCAAGCATGCTTTCAACATGATATATATAAATAAAGTGCAGTAAATGGTCCAAAGAATGTCAAGTGGCATATCCCTCTCTCTCAGTCCACACCCCGCAGGGGTGGGAGTTCACACCCACGCCGGGGTGAGAGTTCACACCCACGCCGGGGTTAGAGACCCGATCGCCGCCGCAATCATGTCTCTGCCCACACCTAGACATGGCCACGAGTCATGGTTCGGGCGTCGAGTCAAGGTCCAAGGGTCGAAGGGTTTGCTAGGGTTGAGGGTCAGGGTTAAGGTCGGGGAAAAGATAACCCGTGATCCGGTGGGTCAACCCGCTATTTCAAAAAATATTTTTTAAAAAATTTTATTTTCAATAAAATAAATTTATAATTATTATGTAAATTATTCTTAGAATAAACTAACATGCAATGGCAATGTGAGACAAATGAACTCTCATTCTTCTTCTTTTATAGACTCAGAAGTCTTCCTTCCATCCCCTCATTTCCAATGTAGGACAAAGACTTCCTCCCACATTGAAAATATGGGGTTAGAATTAGAAGTCAAGAGGCTATATATATGTATCCCACTATCCTATTCCTCCCACTTCACTTGTTTCTTATATTTCCTACATTGGAAAAAAAGTTGGAAGTGAAGTTTGAAAAAAAAAATATGTTCTCATATTTTTTCCTCTTACATCCCACATTGAAATTATTGTGGATGAAAGAATTGGTATGGAGATATAAAATCTTCCCACATTTTAACACTTCATATCAAAGTCATAAAATGTGTTGTGAAGATTTTATCTTCACATATCATTTATTTATTTATTTTTAATAGTTAATTTTTTTAAAAAGATTTTTTTAAAATAATGTGACTTGCCGGGTTAACGGGTTGATCCGAACCTGTCAACCCGTGACATTTTTGGGTTAGGGTTCGGGTCATGTCCCTTGGGTTCTCAACTCGACGGGTCCGACCCGTCGACCCAGTGGGTCGGACCCATCGGGTCAACGTCGGGCTTGGAGACTCGTATATATAATCAATCTCATGCTCATAATTCTTTCCATTTCATACTTTCTCATATGACTCGATTTGAGACCTAAACGATCTGGAACACGAATATACCCAATGACCCTAGTAAAAGACTCTAGACTCACAATTTACGGTCGTTCTACCAAACGCATAGAGAATTCATATGCTCAAACAATTGTGCAATTCCTAAGCATGCTACTACATGAATGCGGGATGCTTGCACCTAACATACTACATGACACCCAGGCATGAGAGTCCGAGTTCTTGAGTAAGTACCGGAGAACTTACTTGGAGTCTTCACAACTAATTAGTCAGCAATCAAGCCACTCATAGAATCATCAAATCACAGTAGCAAATCATCATCAAATAGGAACTCATCAATACTATTAGGATATATTTCTATCCTTTGTGATTATGTATATCTTTCCATATTCATTATGTATATCCAATAGTGCCTTGGAGCCTAAGGATTGTATCTATATATTCATTCTAAGATTAATGAAAAGATCAAGAATCACAATTCACAAAACCCTAGTGATTGTTTACATGGTATCAGCCTTTTTCCAATCCTCCTAAACACTACCCGCCGCCGACCATGTCTTTCGACAACAGCCCCGCCAACGTCGTCTCCGCCACACCGCCCGACCCCAATCCCGACTCCAATGCCGGCACCAAGAGCACCGGTAACATCCTCCTCGCTGCTGCTGGAACAAGTCCCCTTCCGGCCCTTCAATTCCCCAATCTCAATGTTCGCCTTGATCGCTCCAATTACACCCTCTGGCGATACACTATCAAATCTGCCTTAGAAGCCTTTGATCATGAATCCTTCCTTCTCAAATCTGAAGTTCCCCCCACCACCCTCGCTGCCCCGTCCGGATCCACAGATCCGCCGCCCCCAAACCCCGACTTTGCTGCTTGGAAGAAGAAGAACCGCCTTGTTCTTCTTTGGATCCGTTCAACCCTCACCACACCACTCCTTGCTCATGTTGCCCGTACTCAGTCCACTCACGAAGCCTGGGCAACCCTTGAGCGTATGTTCTTTGCTCAGACTCGAGCCCGCCAGATGCATCTCAAACAACAGATGCAAAACCTACAGAAGGGATCGCTCAGTATTCTTGAGTATGTCGAGAAAAAGCGTTCCTTTTCTGATGCTCTCGTTGAATGCTCCTACATCGTCTCTGACGCCGACTTCGTCGAGTGCATCCTCAATGACCTTGGTACTGCTTACTCGGCCTTCCTCACATCTTCCAATATTCAGAGGGATCCGATTTTCTCCGATGAATTACTTGGTCTTCTTCTTCGTGAAGAGGAGCACATTGCAGCGACTCTCGCTCCCGCCTCAGACTCGTCCCTTTCGGCCAATGTTGCAAGTCGTGGCAGCCGCTCCTCTTAGTCCACAGGGCATCCCGATCAGACTCCCACCGACCCTTCTCGGTCGCGTCCTCAGTGTCAGATCTGCTCCAGGACCGGCCATGAGGCGATTAATTGTTGGCAGCGCCTCAGCACCAGTGACTTCCCTCCCACGAACACCACCAACAGTCGTCGAGGTGGCAGAGGAGGTCCTCGGCGCGGTGATGGTTGATCTGGCAGTGGTCGCGGCTCCTCGCAGCAACCCGATCAGCAACAGTTTCAGCTGTCTTCATCACCTGCACAGTGTCACGCCTTCAATGTTGGTGCTCCTCCGTCCCAACTAGGTGATCCCAACTGGTATTTTGACTCTGAAGCAACCAACTATGTGACATATGATTTCGGTAACCTCTCTGTTCACTCTGATTACACTAGCAATGAAGGTTTGTAGGTGGGCAATGGTATGTCCCTTCCTATTACTTATTTGGGCTCTTCATCCTTGTCTGCCATTCCTAAACCACTTCGTTTACATAACATCCTATTTTTTCCTCAAATTCAAAAGAATCTCTTAAGTGTTTCTCAATTGACCAAAGATAACAATGTTTACATGTTATTTTACCCATCTGCTTGCTTTGTGAAAGACATGCAGGGACGTACCCTCCTCAAAGGAATCGTTGAGAACGGGCTATACCATCTCCAACCACCTGACCCATCTCGGCAACCCCACCAAGCCTTTTTTGGAGAAAGACCAGTCTTCAAACATGGCATGAGCGTCTTGGTCATCCGCATGAGTCTGTTTTCCGACGTTTAGTCTCTAGGTTTAAATTACCAGTTTCTTTGAATAATCTTAAAATAGTTTGTGAGTCCTATCAACTTGGGAAGAGTCATCGACTCCCTCTCAATAGTCCCCATGAGTCCAGCCAATTTCCATTTGATTTAGTGTACTCTGATGTTTGGGGCCCTGCTCCTGTTGCAAAACAGAAGCAGGGTATGTTTGTGTATTTTGATGGCAATTCATATTTATTAATGCAAAACAACACCACCAAATTCCGCTTGCATCCTACTTTTCTAATACCCCACCAGATTTTTATCTATCTCTGAGTTCAGTCAGGGTCTGTTTGGGACCGTACTTCAGTCTAGGCCATACTTTTAGGCAAGATTCCGCTTTCACAATGAGCAATTAGCTGTTATCTCCATCTTCAATTGGTGGTTGTGGGCTTTCCATGTTCCTACCCCACCCCTTAGAAACCCCTCTCTAAAGCCTCCATCGCCGTCTCTGTCTGGCCTGATCCGATCCCTGCTTTTAGAACAAACTAGTTGGAAGTTGAACTGTTTAAGTAAGTAGAGGATGAGTGGAGCGGTGCTTGTGGCGGTTGCTGCTGCTGTTGGGAACCTCTTTCAAGGATGGGACAATGCTACTATTGCTGGGGCTGTTTTATACGTAAAGAAGGAATTCAACTTGCAATCAGAACCCACCATAGAGGGTTTAATTGTGGCTATGTACCTTATCGAGGCAACTTTGGTTACTACCTGCTCTGGACCAATATCTGATTCACTCGACCGTCGTCCAATACTGATTGCTTCATCTGTTTGTTACTTTCTTAGCAGCATAATAATGATGTGGTCCCCCACTGTCTATGTGCTACTCTTAGCTCGGTTGCTATATGGCTTTGGGGTCGGTTTGGCAGTCACCCTCATCCCAATTTACATATCCGAGACTGCACCCCCCGAAATAAGGGGTATGTTGAATACACTTCCACATTTCACAGGTTCTGGTGGGATGTTCTTGTCTTATTGTATGGTGTTCGACATGTCATTGATGCCTGATCCGAGCTGGAGACTGATGCTTGGTGTTCTTTGTGTCCCATCCTTGTTTTATTTTGCATTAACTGTATTTTTCTTGCCCGAGTCTCCACGCTGGCTTATGAGAAAGGGAAAATGGCTGAGGCCAAAAAGGTTCTTCAGCGCTTACGAGGAAGGGAAGATGTCTCGGGTGAAATGGCACTGCTAGTTGAAGGTCTCGATGTAGGAGGGGAAACATATATAGAAGAGTACATTATTGGTCCAGACACTGAACTAACAGAAGACCAGGACCTGTTGGCTGTAAAAGAGCAATTCAAGTTGTATGGGCCAGAAGAAGGTCTCTCCTGGGTGGCCAGGCCATTTACTAGCTAGGGTACCTTGGACATCGCATCTCGCCAGGGAAGCATGCAACTTCCGAGTATGCCACTCATGGATCCTCTTGTTACACTTTTTGGCAGCCTACACAAAAGGGCCCCGGAGACAGGAAGTATGAGAAGTGTTATTTTCCCAACTTTGGGTAGCATGTTTAGCATAGGAGGGAAAGAGCCTAAAAATGAAGAATGGGATGAAGAGAATGTTCCACAAAATAATGAAGATGATTATGCTTCTGATGATCGTGAAGCAGCAGCTGAGTTGGAAGACGATCTGTAGAGTCCATTGATCTCCCGACAGGCGACCAGTGTGGACAAAGATTTGCCCCCTGCATCACATGGTAGCTTATTAATGTGCGCGAGAACACTCCGAGCCGCCAGGATCGACGACGAGGTTCCCCCTTTATTTAATGGATAAACGTTGCTACTAGTAACCGGATATGTATGGCAAAATTCGCAGGCCTCTCACTCTTGAACCTCCCACACTCGATCTCAATCCTCTCGGAATCGCACTCTGAGGATCTCGACCCTTCGACACCTTCGCCTCTCTAACTAGGGTGTCTCCCTCGGCATCTCACCAAAGGGTTTTGTTTTTAGCATCTCACCAAAAACATGATCCTTAACCCGGAAACAAATGAAGCAAATATGCTCAACTTTTAACTTAAAAATTTAACTTGTATTAAAAATGGGAAACCTTACACAATATATAGGAGAAACTCTAGCCTCCTATGTGTTTACAAGCGATGTGGGATACTTTTTAAATAGAAAAATCTATAAGTCTAAATCACATCATCCTCCCCTCCTTTGAAAAAGATTCGTCCTCGAATCTTGCGTTGCCCTTCCGAAAAATACGATACGCCCTAGTACGTTGGATCTGCGTAAGGTATCAATGGTCGGTCCCACAAAAGCTCTCGAATTCATAAGGCCCTTCCAAATGGTACATTACGCCCCTGTACGTTGGTTCTGCGTAGTGCACTTCAATGGTTGCAACCGAGACGGCTCTGAAGAGGGATGTGGATGAAATTGATGGAATCACAAAAAGCTTTGTGAACTTGATGGATTAGCTCTGATACCAAATGATACGACCCAAAGGATCGAACCAACAAGTTTCAAAGCTTCAACCGAGCACGAGAACAAAATTTGACACACACGACTCTTTTATTTTGATTTTTTCTAGATTTATGGAAGGATAAAAACAAGATATGGATGGCTAAATCTATGAGCATCTCACCCATCGACTTACCAAACTCACCCTCTCACTCTTCGGCATCTCACTCTCGAGCAATCAAGCCTTTATTTGAACAACTCTAACAAGCATCTCACCGGAAAGAGTTACACAAACGGGACCATTCCTCGGCCTCTCACTCCGGAATGGAGTGTCAAAAAGGCATCTCACCAAATCAACCAAACACACACACTTTTCTTCCAAAAATTATCAACTCAAATCTTATTTCTTATGACAAAGGTTTAGGCATTTTATAGCCATAAAATAAGCAACAATTAAAACAACACATTAAACACGGAAAACATAAAAAGTCTCTCGGCAATTGATGGAGAAAGTTGGCCAGCCCCCTAGTGGAAAATGGAGGGTTGGATGTCATCATGAAGTGGAAAAACCATCAAGTTCTATTGAATGAATCCCGTTCAACACCTCTTCATCTATTCCGACTTCATTCAATGCGTCAGAAAAACTGTCCATATTTCGAACTGCTGGATTATTGCCAATTTAGGTCCTCTTTTTAGATGATTTCGGCATTTTGGTCTTCATGAAAGATATAGCCCTTGGAACTAGCTTTCCAACAAGTATTCATGGACCTTCATTGGACAAATATAGCTCCTGTTATGACTAAAACACCGAGCATGCGTCGAAAGAGCTCGGATCACATCACTTATGGAGCATGAGACCAAGCGGTTTGGTTGGACATGCAACAGAATCAGCTACTAGTATGGGAAGTGGGGGTGGTTGGCAGTTGGCTTGGAAGTGGAGTGAGGACGACGGTCCTGACGGAAAGAGAAAAGTCGGATTCAAAAGGAGTTATTTGCACCGGGATGGTGAGCCGGGATCTAAGAAAGGGTTTATCGTTTCTCTTCCTGGTGGGGATGTAGCTGGGGAGAGTGAATTCATCAAGGCTTCCGCACTGGTGAGCCAGCTAGCCCTGTTTTCAAAGGCGCTCTTGGATCAGAATCCTGTTGGACCTGCCATGATTCACCCTTCTGAAGCTGCTTCAAAAGGGCCAAACTGGTCTGATCTTTTGGAGCCTGGTGTTAAGCATGCACTGGTTGTTGGTGTTGGAATCCAACTACTACAGCAGTTTTCTCGAAGTTTTGTACTACACCCCACAAATACTTGAGCAGGCTGGAGTTGACATTCTTCTCTCGAACTTGGGCATTGGCTCCGCTTCCGCATCTCTTCTTATCAGTGCTCTTACAACTCTTTTGATGCTTTCTTGCATTGTTGTTGCCATGAGGCTCATGGACCTTTCTGGTAGAAGGACTTTGCTTATAACCACGATCCCGATCTTGATACTCTCCCTTGTGATCCTCATCCTTGGAAACGTGATTGACATGGGCTCCATCGTCCATGCCATCATCTCCACCATCAGTGTGATATCCTACTTCTGCTTCTTTGTGATGGGGTTTGGGCCCATCCCAAACATCCTCTGTGCTGAGATCTTCCCAACCCGAGTTTGTGGGCTCTGCATCGCGGTGTACGCCCTGACCTTCTGGATCTGTGATATCATAGTCACCTACTCGCTTCCTGTCATGCTCAATTCAGTGGGACTCGCGGGCGTCTTTGCCATGTACGTTGTAGTCTGTCTCGTGTCGTGGGTGTTTGTGTACCTGAAAGTGCTAGAGACCAAGGGGATGCCCCTTGAAGTCATAACCGAATTCTTCGCCCTTGGCGCGAGGCAGTTTGCTGCTACTACCAACACCTAGTTTAGCCAGTGAATATCACATGTTTACCCCCCCCCCCCCCCTCGAAAGCTCACAGAGGGGCAACGACATGTAGCTTGGATCTCAACAACTCAAATCGGCTATTGCTGAGGGCCTTGGTGAAGATATCTGCAGTCTGGTCATGGGACCCAATGTGACGAACCACAAGCTCACCAACATCAACCTTTTCCCGGATAAAGTGAAAGTCAACGGGAATATGCTTGGAGCGATTGGAGAGAACGGGGTTCTTGGCCATGAATTTGGCACTTAAGCTATCACAGAGGACGACAGGAACGGCTGAAAGGCGTTGACGAAGATCCCTGAAGAGCTGAGCAATCCAGCTGATTTCAGCAACAGTTTCAGCGATCGTCCTATATTCCGCCTCCGTGCTAGAGCGGGCAACGACACGTTTCTTCTTGGACGACGAACTGATGAAGGAATCGTCAAGATAAATAGCAAACCCGTATTGCGAGCGACAGTCATCAGAGTCTGACACCCAACCGGCATCAGTGAAGGCAGTGATGGAGAAGCGGGGGCACGAGCGAATCTGAAAGGTGTAAGACAAAGTACCTTTCAGATAGCGGAGTATCCATTTGACGGTTGATCAATGATCCTCTGTCGGTGACTGCATATACTGACATACTC
The DNA here is from genome assembly GCA_963922045.1 of Persicaria maculosa. Classification (NCBI taxonomy): domain Eukaryota; kingdom Viridiplantae; phylum Streptophyta; class Magnoliopsida; order Caryophyllales; family Polygonaceae; genus Persicaria; species Persicaria maculosa. Next base: position 27,143,625 of record OY998259.1, on the reverse strand, counting down.
GATTGATCGCATAAGCGATCTCAGGACGAGTGATAACTACATACTGCAGAGCGCCAACGATGCTCCGGTAAAGGGACGGATCAGCCATGGGATCACCTGCTTGCTGAAGGCGCGAGTGAGGTTCAGCAGGACTGCAGATTGGCTTGGCCTCATCCATCTTGGAGCGAACAAGCGACGAACGGATCTACTGCTGCTGGGACAGAAGGAGCCGATTGGGGATACGAATGACCTAAACCCCTAAGAGGTAATACAGAGGGCCCAGATCCTTGAGAGAGAACATCTCATTGAGTCTATGGATGAATCGACTAATAGCAGACGAAGAGCTACCGGTGATGATGATGTCATCCACATAAACAAGAATGTAGATCACATCGGAGGATGAGAACACAAACAGGGAGCAATCCGACTGACAGGCCTGAAACCTAGACTGAAGCAAAAAGGCCTTAAGTTTGTCAAACCAAGCCCGAGGAGCATGCTTGAGACCGTAGAGAGCCTTACGGAGATGACATACAAACGATGGGCGAGAACAGCTAATTCACAAAACCCTAGTGATTGTTTACAAATACACATGTCAACATGCAAGCTAGTATCCAAACAAGCTTATGAAATATCATATTTATCATATAAGTTATCTAGAGCGTATAAGTTAACCACTTGAATGAGCTCAAGTTCTCTTAATCGCTTACCCAAACAGATCTGATGACTCCACCTTGATCAAGACAAAACTTTATCATAGTATTTTATGGGTTTGATGAAAGTCAAAACCTATTCTATATTGTTCATTATGTATTAAGTGTTTTGGACTTTGTTCTATGTAAATGTTATTGGGCCCTTTGTTGTTAAATAAGTTAACTTGTAGGCCAGCCCAATCTATTTCATCCAAATCAATCATCAACTGGATGCTGCTTCTAGAAGAGGAAGATTTGAATGAGAGGATCTTCGAGTATCCAGGAGGTTACAAGAAGATCTTCTCCAACGTCAATCTCCCTCCTTCTCTCCTGACGTGGTGGAAAAAGAAGTTCAAACGCTCCCTTAAAGATCGCCACGGATGAGTTCAAGTAGCACCTATATAAGAAGATCGAAGTTCAGCAGTGAAGGACACAAGCTTACTCATTGATCTCCAACGTCACTACTGCAATCGATCTTCAAGCTCTCTCTCAAGGCCTTTACTTTATTGTTTTATATTTCAGTTTTTGTGAGAGTTTTGTTTGAGCGCTATTGTACAAGTCATAAGTGTTATACTAAGAGTATACCTCTACTCAAACGTATTCACTAGGCTATTATTTCACGCGAGCTTGGGTTGACAAGATATAGAAGCGGGCTAGGATTCGAGAGGTAGAAGAAGGGCAAGTTCTTATAGGTTGTATCTAGGATCCATAAGGAGTGAAATAATAGTTCTTTTGAATCTTACGGGTTGGATAACCCTAGGCGGGGATAAGGCTGGGCATCCGATCCAGACCGGACTGAAATTTCCGGTCCGGTCCAGGACCGGTGGACCGGAATTTCCGAGGATATGGATCGTGGATCGGACCGGGACCGGAAGATATGGTCCCGGATTTTCCGGTCCACGGACCGGAAAGACCGGTTGGACCGATTTGGTTCAAGCAACCTCGTTTCCTTTTTTTACGGCAAAAAAAAGTATCTCAAATCTAGATCTGAAAAATATTAGTCTTGAATGTGTCTCTTGCCCTTAATTTCTCTAACCCTAGATCTGAAAAATATCTCAAATCTAGATCGAAATTGACATTAATTTTTGAAAATAATCAAAATATACCTAAAACAAACCTAGATCTGAAACTAAAAGTGAAAAGAGAGGGAAGAAGAAGAAGTTAAGAACACATCGCGTTGTTGGAGGCTTGGAGTGGATGCCGACTAAGCACTGAGGGAGGAGGGCGGCCGACTGAGGAGGGTCGGAGGGAGGAGGGTCGGCGGGAGGAGCGGCCGGATGGCTTCGGGACTCTGTTTGTGCGAAGTGGCTTAGCCGAGACCGGTGGACAGTAGGGTTGGTACTTGGTGAAGTCGAGAATCGAGCCGGAGCCGCCATGGAGAAACTTGAGGAATGAGGACTAGTCGACTAGAGTAGAGGGCTGGGTGAACAGGTGAAATTCAATAGACATCAGAAAGAAGGGAAATTGATGCGCCTCTTCATTATTTCTTTATTTCTTTCTCTTTTTTTTTAAAAAAATAACATGCCTCACTCTCAGCCTCTTCTTTAGTTCTTTTTTTTTTAAATAATATGGTTTCGGTCTAATTCCGGTCCGGACCGGAAATTCCGGTCTGGTCCCGGGTTTGGACCGGAAATCAAAAAAACTTGGACCGTGGAACAGACCGAAATATTCCAGTCCGATTCAAAGACCGTAAATTCCGGTCTGGTCCCGGTCCGATCCATATTTTGCCCAGCCCTAGGCGGGGACGTAGGCCAAATTCGTGCCGAACCGCGTTAACAATTCTTGTGTCCTTGTTTTACTTTCAGTTAATTTAATTCCGCATTTTTAAGTTAAGTTTTCGCAAAGATCATATTCAGTTTCAAGTGAATTGGCAAGATCTTAAGCTCAGTTACAAGACCCTAGATCCTATCTCAAGGCCTTGACTCTGAGACTGCGAAAATTGAGCATACTCTATTCAACCCCCCTCCCCCTTCTAGAGTATTGTTTATTACGGAGTACTTGGTTTTACCTATCGACGGAGGGAAAACGTCGTTAGATTTCCACCTCGCCAAAGAAATAACCCAAACTAACAAACTAACTAGTAGACTACTATATTGGATAAGTAAGGGGTCAAACCCACAGAGAAACAAGTATTTCTATACAATGTGTATTTATCAATTTGCAAGCAAATACAAGATATGAATGTAAATAAGCAATAAAGGATATAGGTGAAGTATGATGAATGTTAGTAAGATCGAATAAAGGATATAAGAAGAGTGTTGTTTCATCTACAATTCGTAACAATGATTGGTTTATTCGATCATTGACTCCATTCCCAATCATTCAATCTTTATTCCGATTTTTGGTGTATAGGATTGACATTCCTCGCGGAGATGACAATCCTTAGTTATCGGCAGAAAGGTCGCCCAAACTGTCATTGCCCTACACAATCGAGATCATCCTCGCGGAATCTCCCAATTATGTTTGCTACAAATAGTTCTAATTATTTTCGCAAATCAATTGAAACCCTAGCATGATGCAATTCTACAAAGATGCGAATCAAAGTAAAACTAACAACATAAATTAGCGCAAAGACAATGAAATAAACATGGGAATAATATAGAAATCGAGTCTCACGAACCAACCAAGTCTTGAATTGAAGACTAAACCACGAGAAGCCTAGGTATTCATGACGTACCTTGGATCTCTCAACCTCAAATCCTCTAAATCGTTCTTAATCTAAAGTTGTGAATGAATTAGATCATCAAAACCTACTGAGAAATATGTCTAATACAGGCCAAAGGTGTCGGCCAAAAAACCCTAGGAAAGATAGATAAAAAGTTCCTATAAAGATATACTTGGGCCGCGTATCGCAAATCCGGATCTGACGAGACGGCGGGCACCGTGGAAAAGGCGGCGGGCGCCGTCCGTACAGTGCTGACAGCTTCGACAGACTGAACTTGTAACACACTTTCTGGAGTTATCCTTCGTTCGATTGACGCATACGAATATGCGTTGGAAAGCTCTTTCCAAGCACTACGATTCTCGTGAAGACCTCAGAAGCTAATTCCAACTTATCAGAACCTTAAAGATGGAATTTCTCAACGGTCTCCATTTCCGCTCTTGTTTCTTAGGTCTTCTTAGTCCATTTTGCTCTATTATTTCTCCACCTTTCAAGGCCGGATCTTATAACCTACAAATAAACACTAAAAACCGTAGATTCTGAACTTCGAATATCAAATGACTAAGAATATGAATAAGCTTATTAAACATGCAATATGAACACTTAATGCACCTAAGACCACCTATAAATGACCATATAAAATATGCAGTAGGTGCACCTACTGTGACTCTTCAAGATCATATATTCTCAACATCTCCAAAAGTCAACAAGGGTCGCTTGTATCAAATCATTTCCTCAAGGATCACGTATTCATCCGTATTCGAAAGTAAACAAAAATAAATCAACATTCTTAAACACTCTTTATAAGGTCAATTATAATCGAACCATTCAGACAACGTCATAACTCATAAAATACCACAATAACTTGTAAGATAATAAGTCCTGAAAATATATCCATAGGATCCTAGCCGAAATCATCATATTGAAGTACTAAACCATATCTAAATGGCAACCCACAACAAGTTCATGTATAGCAAGTTCACCGTGCACATTTTTTTATACAACTCTATATGCTTGAACATTTCTCAATTACTCTTATAAGATTCTACTAATAAAGAGCATTACTCATACGACATTCAAATAAGATGCTCACACTATGTTCCTATAAGAAAGATCATAATCTTATATCATCTCATACACTCAGCAACAACTCGCTCAATACTTACTAGAATCATTTAAGTCGATCCGTTATTATTTCTAAACTAACCATTTATAAGAGGATTAATTCATCACTACAAGTCAAGGTAACTAATCACAATCAATTTAATATCACAACCAAACTAGTCTCATAATACTACCTAGTAATTCAAATATTGTATCTAACCTATAGCACACTACAACTAACACCAATACGCTTTAGCTAATTCTTTTAGCCACAAGGGTAAAACAACACACAAACTCGACCCTCATAAGAAGTTAAATCATACTTACATGGTAAGAAGTTAATGCACATCCATTTATAACATATGTCACCCAACTTGTCTATCAATGTAACTACCAATTTAGCAATTTTATCCTATCAATGTAAGTTATGTAACTACCAATTAAAAGGTCGGTTAAGAGAAGATACATTTGTTTATAAATCTCATAGTTAACAATTTTAATTTAGAAAACATGTTACCCCCTTTTTTTGACGCATTTTAAAAGGAGTTATAAATCTCATAGTTAACAAAATCATACATTATTACCAAAGTTTTAGCAATAAATTATCCATTGTTTCCAATTTTTTTTAAGAAAATCAACCATATATTGTTTTTAACATTACATAAAAGATCCATTTATATATTTTTTATAATTTGTAAAAAACAAATCTCATTATTTGTCAAACATTGCATGTACATAATCATCCATTATTTACAAAAATTTGCACAAATCCACCCTCTTATTATGTGAACAAAAATAGTTAACCTATAAATTATAAAAAAAAATACTTCATAAAATCATACTCTGTGTAAAACCACTCTTTCTGCTATTAAAAAATGCACAAAACCACTTCTTATATAATAAAAGAATGTGCTATTCATTTCTATTGCTTGGAATACATAAAACCTAATAAGATAAGAATGATTAATCTTTTATTATACTTTTCTTTTATAAGAGAAGAAAATGAAACAAATAAACTTGACTTTTCTTTTTCAATAAAATTTTAATCGAGTAATTGGTTAAATTGATCAAACACATTTACAAATATTTAAAGTTATTAAGCTATAGGTTAACTATTGTTTTGAAAAATAATAGGTGTTAAATTTTTTTTGAAAAATAATTAGTGTTTTTTTTTCTTTTCGCAAAGTATGAAAAAATAATAGATCTTTTGTGCAATTTTAAAACCGTAGTGATTTTGTTCTAATCTTTTATTTTGAAACAAGGGTGATTTTACGATAACTTTTTTTGAAATAATATGTGATTTTGTACAATTTTAAAAATAAAAGTAGATTTGTCACTTTTGTAGGTTTTTTGAGAAGAAATATGTTATGATCCTAATGGATCTTTGTGAGATTGAATAGAAAAGGAGAGAGATTGAGGGGGATTAGGGAAGGAGATGAAGATCTGGTAAGAGACATAGAACATAGAACGAGAGTAGGAGAAAGAGAGAGATAGAGATTAGGGTAAAGTGTTACTATTGAATTATTCATTTGATACCCAATTACAAGGTATAAGGGTATATTTATACCCTAAACTACCCTAATCTAATATAATACTTAATATATGGGATTATAACATTGCATTCCCCTTATGAAAGCTTTGTCCCAAAGCTTACATATGAAATGCATTCACAACATTAGTAGCCGAATTACAATGGAAAGGAAAAAAAAAAGACTATTGTAATTGACTCCAAAACAATTCACTTTGAACAAGGCCAGCACTACCCTCGTACACATCAGCCCCTCAAATTGAGATAGCCCAGCGTTAGCTAGCATGTTTTCTATGATGTGCGTTATTGTCTTGCCAGCACTGCCCTCGTATGTGAAAACTTCAGCCCTTCAAATTGACATATAAGAGACACTCTCAGTTCTAAATGAACTCATAAGCATTCCCTTCATATGCGTTGCAAGTGAATTGATTCAACAGATCAAAATTTCAGAACAACATCAGGAATCCAACTCATGCATTCATCTGCACACAAGTCATGGCAATTACGCCCACACTCGCTTCCTACAACACCCTTCCAACCCACTTCATCACTTGATCTCAACTCATATATGCACTCAAACACATAGTTCACTTACACCAACAGCCCTCCTACACTTATTCTTCTGCGTAAACTCGTTGCAGTAGCTTAGTTTTCCCATAAGGGCCTAGCTGTCGTAAGAGAACAAAAGTCAGCTGAACTCCATAATCACTGCCAGAAAATCACACCCATTGCAGCCACTAAACACCTCATATACCCTCCACAGATATCCAGGTCCTATCACTACCACCTGGATCAAAAACAAGAAATGTGTTGGTAGCTTTGTCAATGCCAGACACAATCAAAACCATCTGATGCCTTGTAACATAAGTGTTTCCCAAGGATTTAGACCTCCTCAGTTCAACACCTAGCTTAGCAATTCCAGGATCGAAAATCAGGTCCTCAAAAAAGAACACATCCACCCAAGAACTAACCTTGTGTTTGCTGCTCACACCATCCTGATGACCCACGAGGATCAACGAAGAACAACCATACCATGCCTCCTTTTCTGATTTTCCTCTATCGTAAGACAATGTGATCAATTCTTGGCTCGATTCTATACCCAATCTATCGATACCCGGATAAAAAACCACATATCCTTCAGTAAACCCAACTGTCGCAACCGAAAAATTTGAAGAATTGAAACCATTTTTTATCTCCCCATGCCTAGACATTTCTACGAACACCTTGTGTGCATTAGAAAGTTCAACTGAGACAATTCTAAAATCAGCCACCTCAAATGTGATTGCTTCAGTCGACATATCAACTAATTCAGTCACTTCATTGATTGATGCATCAAAGATCATAGCCTCAAAGGAATCAGGAATTACCTTTACCCCATGGTGATCGGCTCTGTTGTAAAAGACTGCAACAATACTGTGATTTCTTGATCGGAATTTATGGTTAATTCCCTTGAAGACTCAAGCTGCACTTGATGCTTTGCCAAATTCGGAACTTCGATAAACTTCGGATCCTCGATGAAGTCCAGGCCCTGCTTTGTGACTTCTACATCACTAGAGTTTCCCCTATTGATGACTTTTCTACTCCCACTTCTACAAGTGTTTCTCGTTCTTGATATGAAGACGATGAACCCGCGGAAGACAAGAATAACTCCAATTGACAACAATTGTCGTAGATGTCTCGGCCATTGAGAGAGTTGAATGCTTTGATTGCCGATTCCTTACTCTAAAAACGGACTTGCGAGTGAAACCCCGTTGAAGGACCAAACTTCTCAATGCTCTCTGAAACACTGAATTCATAGAACACTTGCTCTAAATCTTCCTCTGAAATTGCGTACTTCTCGACAATGAATTTTGACAAAAATTGATCGATCGTTTTCTTGATTCTCGGTTTTTAGAGAAGAGTGATTGATCGGTGTGAATCCTTGTTGAATGCGGATCTTGTTGAGCGTTTTGTAGAATCTGCGATTGGTTTCTTGCCATTCAATATGCCAGAAATCCAAGGACGAAGACCCCGTCATTGTCAACTCTGCCATTGCCGAACGATTCCGCCCGTCGCCTTCCATGGCAGATCAGAAATTCAAGAAAAAATTAGAGATTTGGTCGGAGGAATCGACCGCTTTGAATACCATTTGTTATGATCCTAATGGATTTTTGTGAGATTGAATAGAAAAGGAGGGAGATTGAGGGGGATTAGGGAAGGAGGTGAAGATCTGGTAAGAGACATAGAACATAGAACGAGAGTAGGAGAAAGAGAGAGATAGAGATTAGGGTAAAGTGGTACTACTGAATTATTCATTTGATACCCAATTACAAGGTATAAGGGTATATTTATACCCTAAACTACCCTAATTTAATATAATACCTAATATATGGGATCATAAAAAAATAATAAAGAGTGGTTTTATTCATTGAAAATGAAGAAAATATGAGTTTTGGGCATCCAAACTAGGGCTGGGCAAAAATTGAATCGGACCGGGACCAGACCGGAAATTACGGTCTTGGATCGGACCGGGATTCTTACGGTCTGGTCCACGGTCCAAGAAAATCTGGATTTCGGGTTCCGGTCCAAACCCGGGACTAGACCGGAATTTTCGGGTCAGACCGGAATTGGACCGGTATTTTATTTTTTTTGGGAAAGATGTATTGCCTCACCTACTCCGTTTGTTCAAACTCTTTCACTTCCAGTTCACCGTCGCCCCTTTCACCCTTTGTTCGCTATTGTCCTGGATCTCTCTCTCTCCAATTCATCTTCACCCTGGCCTCTTTGTTTGTTATCGGCTCAGATCTCTCTCTTCAATTCATCTTCAACCTCGCACCCTCGCTCGACGCTCGCAGTCGCACCTTCATTTCAGATCCCATCGCTCGATGTCGCCAGATCCCATCGCACCTTGCACTCTCGTTTCAGATCCCATCGCACCTTGCACTCTTAGTTCAGATCCCATCGCTCAACAACGCTCGCACCTCGCTCAATGACGCTAGATCCCATCGCACTTCTCTCTTTCTTCACTCTCTTGATTTCGATTTTTTTGGTTTTTTTTTTTGGGTTTGAGGTCGAATCTAGTTTGGATGGTTTGACGGCGAGTATGGTCGGCAATGGTGTTCTGCTCTTCGCTAGGGTTTCACCTCTAGGATTGGAAGTCATGAACTTTTTTTTTTTGAGAAAAGTCATGAACTTTTTCAGTTTTTTTCAGGCTTAGACTAAATGGGGTGGTCCAAATGGTCCGCAGACCGAAAAATCCGGGACCATATATTTCGATCCCGATCCGCGGTCCAAGTTTTAAAAAATTCCAATCCATCGGATTGGACCAGGATGTCCGATCCGATCCAGACCGGATGCCCAGCCCTAATCCAAACTTTTAACAAAACGGAATACCATCCGGACAAAAAAATAATGTGAGACACCAACCGAAAAAAAAAAGCACCAAACGGAATTTCCCTTTCCAAAAAAAACTTTTCAAAACAATAAAAATACCTTTCCAAAAAAAAAACTTTTCAAAACAATAAAAAATGCTCCAAGCTTGTTGTTTGGAAAGTTGGACAGGTGTGGCAATAGGGATCAGAAAGTAAGAGATGAATGCCCAATTGTCGTCGTAACAGGCTTGGGCTGGACACTCCTCTCGCATAAATGCGAGTTATGACCACTCCTCATTTCCCATTGTACTGCCTGAAGGATCATGTTTTAAATTGCCTGTAATCTCAACCATTTTAAAGCGACTCTCCTCAGTGCCATCTCTCCACTTAATCGATGTGGGAATAATAATTAATACTGCCCTCCCCTTAATATCTTACTACAGTATTTTTCAATTTTCACGTTCTTGCTTCCGTGCTTTGTTCTTGCCTGCTAAATGGCAACTGAAAATGTGTGGCAGAGTATCTGATTTTAGCACTGAACAAAGGCAATCTGATTTGAACCTAAGTCTCATCCCATTTGGTCAAATAAAATTTGCAAAGATCACGCAACGGACTTCAATTTTGGTGATTCGAAGCTTGACTCGACCATGACAAAGTGCTCGCTTGCTAAGAACATTTAACATTTGACGGACACCTTGATTTTTGGTAAATAGAGAGCTCTCATCCGAGGTTCGAACATGGATCTTTGAGTACTACCCGAAAGTCCTTTTCAACTGAACAAATCCGAAAACACGTCCAAATAGGGCTGGAAATCACCCGTGGGTGACCGACTCACCCGACCCACCCGACCCGATTATTATGGTGAAAACCCGAAAAAATCCGGGTGACGGATGGGTGGTGGACGGGTGAAATGGGTGATGGGTCGGGTGATGGGTGATATATTTTTCACCCATTACCCGACCCATCACCCGACCCGCTTAACCACCCGTTAGCCCACCCGATTATTATAAAAAAAAGAGGCTAATATATAAATAATACTACGTATAATTTAACATAACTAACATATTTCTCCTTTTCTACCTCTAATTTCTCCATTTTTCAAGTGTTCTTGTTAAAAAGGTGTAAAAAAACTTGCATTATTTAACTCCATGTCTTTTTAAAATAATAAAATGTCTTATTTGTTTTGCATATACCGATAGAGTGTATGCAATTTGGCTCTTTCCAACGACTTTGTTAGCATTTACTATATTAATACATGATTAACCAAATTATATTTTCCCAATTTTTCATGAGACTCATAACAATAATCCTCTTAATGCAAATTAAGATATTAAAGAAATTACCAAATCAAGATATTAAAGAAATGACACATGAGTCTGTTTTCTAAAGACATAGTTTTTCTATACCATTTTTTTTATATTGAGTCTAGTAACCGAGTTAAATTCATCTCATTCAGTTTGATATTAAACTTCTAATACTAATTTTGTAAGTTAAGGATAGTGATATAATGTATGAATAAGTCTTTTTTATTAATTTAGTAAGATTCGTACGTTGACATGGTTTATAAAATTATCGAATATAAATGATTTTTAGGTATGTCTTGTGACTAATTTTTTTTTAATTCCATCACCCGATTAACCACCCGATTCACCCGACGGGTCGGGTGATGGGTGAAACCTTAAACGGGTGGGTGATGGGTCGGATGAAATTTTTTTGTGACGGGTCGGGTGAAAAAATGGGTCCACCCATCCATCACCCGACCCATTTCCACCCCTACGTCCAAAGGCCCTCACCAGTACAAGTGTACACCAATCCCCACCAGTACAAGTGTTACAAGTGTACACCAATCGCTACCAATCTCGCGGATCTTAACAGGACAAATGTATCCATCAATGATCACTTGCAAGTTGCAACCGAAATCCACACACTTGTAGTTGATTTCTCAAGCAGATTGCCAATTGCAAATGCAACTTGCATAGCAGCCCAACTTTTTCAAACAGTTGGAAGAAACCAAGGGAGAAAAGGTGACTTTATTTCACTTGCCCAAAATTTGGCAGCACACGGATTTTCCCACTTTTGGGCCCCACAGCTTTCCCATCTTGTTGGCGTTTCAAGGATTGAATCTGGCTGGCATCTTTATCCACAAGTGGGCCGTCCAGATGGGCCCATTTCACATATTTACAGCTGAGCCTGCGTAACATTCAATGATTCGCGTTATTTGTTGGCAGTTGCTACTTAAATTAATAGGGGTATTGACCTAGCTGTTCATGTCCTGATCGTTTTTTATTGAGCCCGGTTCGAGTTTTCTTTTTCGAGCCTAAAATACTACTCAAATTTGGTTCACTAGCTCGAGCTCATTTTCGTTCGAGTTGAACTCGAGCTCGTAACAAACTCGTTTTACACTTTTAGTTTAGCTGCTTGTTTTGCTGAAAACTTGTTTTAATCTCGTTTGAGTTTGTTTTTTAGCTCAAAAACTAAAAGGGCAAAATCGTAATTTATAGAAAAAAATCAATTATACGAGTAGCTCGAATAAAGGTCGAGTTCGAAAAACCGCTCCTATTCAACTCAATTTTAAATGTGAACAAGCTCGAACTGAATTTTCGAATTGAATTCAAACTACTCAGGTTCACATAATACCCCTTCCCTTAACACTAGAGAAACTAATTAATGTTATGTTGAGTTTTTTTCTTATATTAATAATACATTAAAAGTAGAGAAACTGAAGTTATATTTAGTATTTACCGAAAAGTTGGCTTGTGAAATAAGATATTCACAGTTTCACACTAGTTAAGGTAGGTTTGAGAGCGTTAAACAAATCATGTCTTTTCGTTGTGGAAAAAGTGTTTAACCATTTTAATGACACATTAATAATAATAAGAGTATTAGCATTTTGGTGTGAGTGTGAGGTTATATGTGTCTTTTATGTCACTGTGGAAAAAGTGTTTAACCATCTTAAAGACACTAGTTAATAATAATAAAATTATTGAAACTTAGTGCCATTTTGGTGTGTGTGAGGTTATATGTCTTTTATGTCACTGTCATTAGGTTAGCACTCTATTGGTATAGTGAATTACTCCGTAGCAACTACTCTATTTTAAAATGTACTCCGTATTTATCATATGGTCGATATATTGATTGATTTGAAATTTCGATGTGGGGTTTTTCGCTGTGGGTCACTCGTCGATGTTGTTGATTGATTTAATTGGACACCACCTCTTTGTGTTACGGAGTACTATTTGTTAAACAAAGTTTAAATTTTGGTTATAAAATTGAATTTGTTTTCATTCATTTTGAAGCAAGCTTAATTAACCGTTTTGTTATCGGCACGGTTTCATCTCGTCATCGGCACGATGCCGATGCCGAGTACCCAAGTTGGCACACGTTTTACCGAACCCGAGTGCCCAAGTCGGCACCAAAGGATGTCGAACCCGAGTGTCCAAGTCGGCATCAGAGACGGGACGTAAAGCTACAAGATTCCTGCCATGGTTAGCTGCCAGATGCCTGACGCCACAGTCCGATGGAACATGCCGACCTGGAGATTCGGCATCGGCATCAGCAGGGACGGAGCCAGAAAAAATCCGGGGGGGGGGGGGGTGTTAACTAAATTTTCGGGATTTTTTTTTTTTGAAGATATATATAAGATACAATTTTTGTTATAAGAAATATAGTATAAAACACACTAAATGTATGATTTAAATAGCTATTTTGAGTTTAAAATGCTAAAAGGAGAAAAAAATCTCTAAAAAGAAGCTATAAGGATTCAAACTCAAGACCTTATCATTCTATTCCTCAACCCATACCAACTAAGCTAAGCAAACTTATTGATTCAATGCTCTTTTTAACTATTTTTAACCCTTAAATTATCAAAAATTACAAAAAAAAAACACTTTTTTTTTTTTTGCGTTTTCCCCCGACCTGGGGGGGCTCGAGCCACCTCATGCCCCCCCTCCCTCCGCCCCTGAGCATCAGAGATGGGACGCGCTCAAGAATGGGACTGTGTCAGGTTGACCGTCCATTCGGGCTTCCCTTTCGTCAGTCCGGGTCTGCCGACCTGGAGATTCGGCATCGGCACCAGGTATGCCGACCTGGGCATTCGGCATCGATGTTTTCCATGCCGTCTCGAGCTTCCGGAGTCGGCACCGTGCGTCTGGCGAGAAATTGACCGTGTGGATAACAGAACCGTTAATTAATCAAGTCAAACGCCCCCCTACCCTCTTCAAATTAACAAACATTGATAGAATGTGTAACAGAACTTCCATTCTTGGAAAATTGAAGTAAAATGAAGGGGCTAGTATTTGCACCATCATACACTCATTTTTCATACATGTCGGTAGAGGATTGTTTTCTTCTAGTATCAATCTACTTACACCAGAAGCACCCGCTTGAAAAGTCGGTGTCAATAGTTTAGTGCCAAACAAAAAGGCCCATTGATATTGAATGTCGGTACTTAGCGATATTTTGATTGTGCGAATATCAAATTGAAAACAAATCATTTTAATTGAGTGATTATGATGTTAGATCTCATTATCCTTCGATTGCCTTTCTTTCGATCACAATTTGTCTCGAAGTATTGATGCGTGGAAGCACTTGGTAATTTAACCTTCAAAAGCCAACCGAAACTCAAGACCCAGCCCATTTACTAGACCTGTCTTCTGAGATGTTCCTCCCCATGTTTGAGGTTTATTTCCAATGATGGTGATTGTCATCCTTGACTGGGCTCATCCGCTTTCTCCGGTGACTTTCCCCGTCATTGACTCCGGCCTCCGGGTTGCGTTGCAAAAGAAAGTGGAATTTTTTTGCTCTCATCATGCTATTCTTTCACTCGTGAGGACGCCTGGATATGACTCTTGGAAAAAAAATTAAGGATATGCGATTGACATCTGAAGACTCAACTCGTGAGGGAGTTCAAATCTGAGACGTATACGGTTGTTCTCCAGCAGTCATTCCTGTAAGAGGGAAAATCCCGAAATCATGATATAGGGGCAGTTCCGTCTTTCATCAATTACTGTCTATTCTACTGTGACGACCCACATAAATGCATCGACCGTTTCATATATTTAATGTCTCGACCGACATCAATACGGTAACGTTTTCTTTTATTAAATATCAAAACCATTCCAATTCTCTAAATTAAATACATTGACCGTTTCACTTACACTCGACTAATATAAATACGGGAGGACTGACTTGAGCGTCGGAGGGTCCTACGGGGGAGACAAGCCCCGCCCCGACCTCGTTTGTTCTTGAATTGCAGGATTTCGATGGGATTCGGATCTTCATCAACCCACAATTTCCTTCAAGAATTATGGTGCAGATTTTACGCATCACATTTGGCGCCGTCTGTGGGAATCCGATCAAGAATCCCTAAGATCGGAGCCCTAATCAACAAGATCGAATGTCCTACCACCGTCACCGGCTGTCAAGGGCACAATCAGGGTGCTCGTCCATGTGCTTACCGGTGTCAGGGGCATGCCGGATCCCTCCTGCATTAACCGGTGTGGGACGGTGCGCCTTTCGCCGAACCGGCGAGTCGGCGACCACAACCCCAGTGCTTATTTCCAGAGTCGGTTCGTCAATCACTGCTCGCACTTCTTTCGCGAAGACTGCGTCGATGGTTGGATTCGGAGTCGAGGGGAGGGACGACAAGGATCGACTTCGATCTTCCTCCAAACCGTCGCGACGGCGGTGACAACCTCTACGACCGGAACCAATCTCCGCCTCCACCTCCACCGCGAGGAAGGGACAGAGATTTCAAGTGGAGGATGAGCCCTCTAAAACGCCTACTAATCTCGATGGCCGGAGCCTACTACTACTTTATTTATTTATTTTCTTTGATCCATGAAGGCTCTAATTGGATCTGATTTTCGTGTTTTATTTCTTTGTGAGATTGGGATCATCAATCTGACGCGCCCGCAAAACGGAATGGCGGTGGTGGCGGTAGTCCTTGAGGGGAGGAGTTGGGGAGATCGACGGAGGAAAGCGACGAATGTGAAGCCCTGGCGCCGCTTCGCATGAGGAAGACGAAGCACTGCATTCTGTTCAATTGTTACAGGTTTTTATTTTGTTAATTGCACATCCGGCCCGGAACTCTTACAAATTTCGAAATTGGACCAATCTTTTCAAGTAATTACACGAGCTGTACAGACTTTCAAAATTGCAGATTTTTGTCCCGACAGCCTCCTATTTCCGATGGATTAAAAAAGAAGATGGCAAGGGGCAAGACCAAATAGCATTAAAACCCCAAGTCGAGATCGGGAAGTGCTCAAAACCTTTTTTCTCCCTCTTAATAATATGATTTTTAATACACAATGTTTTATGCTTCCTATATTTGCTTAATTAGTTTCACACGTATTATTCTTCGTCAATGACTAACTTTTGTATAAGGTTGGTGCTTTTAAGTTGGCGCAAATGAGAAGGAAATCGCCAATTACGGCCACCGGAAATCGCCAATTACGGCCACCGGAAATCGCCAATCACGGCCACCGGAAATCGCCAATCACGGCCACCGGAAATCGCCAATTAAGGCCACCGGAAATCGCCAATTAAGGCCACCGGAAATCGCCAATTACGGCCACCGGGAATCGCCAATTACGGCCACCGGAAATCGCCAATCACGGCCACCGAAAATCGCCAATTACGGCCACCGGAAATCGCCAATTAAGGCCACCGGAAATCGCCAATTAAGGCCACCGGAAATCGCCAATTACGGCCACCGGAAATCGCCAATTAAGGCCACCGGAAATCGCCAATTACGGCCACCGGAAATCGCCAATCACGGCCACCGGAAATCGCCAATTACGGCCACCGGAAATCGCCAATTACGGCCACCGGAAATCGCCAATTACGGCCACCGGAAATCGCCAATTACGGCCAATGATTCACCGATTTTTCGGGCTTCCCTCATTATTGAGACATGATGAGGAAACCCGAGGGGCAATTGTAAGAGGGAAAATCCCGAAATCATGATATAGGGGCAGTTCCGTCTTTCATCAATTACTGTCTATTCTACTGTGACGACCCACATAAATGCATCGACCGTTTCATATATTTAATGTCTCGACCGACATTAATACGGTAACGTTTTCTTTTATTAAATATCAAAACCATTCCAATTCTCTAAATTAAATACATTGACCGTTTCACTTACACTCGACTAATATAAATACGGGAGGACTGACTTGAGCGTCGGAGGGTCCTACGGGGGAGACAAGCCCCGCCCCGACCTCGTTTGTTCTTGAATTGCAGGATTTCGATGGGATTCGGATCTTCATCAACCCACAATTTCCTTCAAGAATTATGGTGCAGATTTTACGCATCACAATTCCTATGTTGTTTCTTCCGTTCGTGATCACGATCGATATCTTAGTGTTTCTTCTCCGACTTCCCATTGGTGCTTTGTGGTGTTTGCTTGTTTTTCCCTTAGTTCTGTAGTTGCTTCTCATTATGGTTTGTTTATTCACCGGACTGTCCGGTCTCTCAAGACATAATACATGATTACTTAGTGTATTGCCTGTTTCTAGTTCCACTTAGCAAACTAGATTCAACTTGTAAATGAAAAATATATAGGATGATTGTAGTTTAGATTCTATACACACCTATGAAGCTCAACATTATTGGCCTTGTCGAAGGAGATTAGGAGAGCCAGCCTATCACAAACACTCCCTCCAATAATTAATTAAACACATAATTAACTTAATGAAAGAAAGAAGAAAAACACAAATTCGTAAGGTGTTAGTCAGACTGCTCAGTGTGGTGGAAAATCATACCGTAGAATTAGAATCCAGGTGGAGTATTGAAAATTCACCTGATCCTTAGCGTTATCATTAATCATCCATCCATCGATTATGACTTCCTTAATCACTCCTCATTAATTCAACCATTTAAAAATACTTCATTATTATCATCTGTCAACTCCCGAAACGAATCGGTGCGTGAATCCGAAGTTCAATCACAAACCTCAGGCCAAAACCAGAAACCAGAAACCGCTCCTCCTTGCTTCCGATCCAGATAAATGGAAGGGGAGGAAGTACTTCAATTAATGCTGGAATGCATGTGGGACGCGCGTCGATGAGATTCCATCTCTATGCTAGCTAGCTGGTGCTTGCGTGGATTAACTGCCGCGTCATTCCCTCCTATGGATAAGTTTCTCATCTTATCCCCAATCTCTCAACCCCACCTTTGATTTGTCTATATATACCCCCCATTCCCCCAAACCTTAACCACAAATCTCTTCCATTTTATCCAAATCGAATCTCAAGCTCTGGTCTTCGCTGCTCCTACGTCACTTTCATCGATTCATCCTGCAAAAAATGGCTGCAATTTCTTCCTCCTTCCACTGCATCTCCTCCTCCCACTTCATAGCCTCCAACTCGTCGTTTTTGCCGCCGGTCACGCCAGTCAAATTCCACAAGGCCAAGGCCCGCCCGATCTCCGCCGTGTGCGTCGAGGCCCCTCAGGTGGCCGAGAGATCGACGACGGCGTCGTTTTACGACCTGCTGGGGGTACAGATTGGCGCGAATCCTCAAGAAATCAAGGCCGCGTACAGGCGATTGGCTAGGGTTTTGCATCCGGACGTCGTCTCAGCTGGCGGTCAAAACGACGCCGCTTCAGGCAGTGAGTTCATCAGGGTCCATGAGGCGTACGCTACGCTCTCGGATCCGGGTAAGCGGGCCGACTACGACCGGGCCTTGTTCTTACGGCGTCGTTTGATGAAGGGAGTGAGGGCCCCATCATCGGCGTCCCGGTTTACCAGCCGCTCCTGGGAGACTGACCAGTGCTGGTAGAGAGTGTGGTGCTTGTGGCCTCACAAAACGATGCGTTTCAATTTTGGGGCTTTTTAGTTTTTATAATAGACGATGAAATCAGTTGTAAATTAAGAGTTGGTTTTCAATAGGGGTAACCGAATGATTCACACTCAGGCTTACTATTTTAATTGTTTGATGTGATGAATGTTTCCACTTGATACACATATGAATTTTATTTATATAAATAATAGATGAGGCGAGGTGATTAATTAAGCAAAAGTGTTCATCTTGTTGTTTGTTTATTATATTTGAATTGGTCTTTTGAGCTTCATTTTTTAGATGTGTGGAATGTAAAGAAGACGATGTAATGTAACCAACGGTAAAATTGGTGTTATATGTTATCATTCTTCGGTTTAGTTGATATGGATATGAGATGTATAGATGTTCATTTATTTATGATATCAACAAATACTATATCGATATTCTTAAATTGCAACCCATGGATATCAATGCTAGCTACCAGTTGTGCCCGGTGAGATAAATGAATATTCAGTTTTCAATTTGAATAATGTCGAGAGGGAATCATGTAATATATATGATCGATTATCATACGTTACTCCTCGTTGCATCGCCTCACACTTGTAAAAAGGAGGAAAGAAACAAAAACTATAAACCAACAAGGTCACTCTTATCAAAAAGGGAATCTACAATTTTACCTCTATAGATCACCGTTGATCTCAAAAACATAAGGTTCGTATGGGATGGGGTTAATAAACTGACTAAAATTATAAACAGGGTAAAAATTTATAAACTGTTGGTAAAAGTAGTTAAAAATTTAAACAACAAGATAATCTCCGTATGGGGCGAAAAACAGTTTATTTGTAAAAAGTGGAGTTTATTTGGTTTTTATTAGGGGTATTGTGGTACTTTCAAACCAAATAAGATAAAAGAGAAGGGGTAAAATAGTAATTATGGAATATAAACCCCAAAATAAGCTTCAATTTGCAGCTTATTTTTAAACCCTTTTTTTAACCGATTATAGTTTATTTGTTGCTCCCATACACCATTTAAACCGATTTATTTTTTTAACAGTTAATAATTTATATTTTTAACTTGTTTATTTTGGTACCATACACACCCATACTCTTACTCTAGTGATGAGAGTTGATCTCAAAAACTTACTTCTACTCTAGTGATTTGACCAGAGCTAGTGGTAGAGTTAGATTTCCCTTAGGGGTGTAAAAGAATTCAGATTTGTTTTGTGTGTGTTTATTTACATAATAAGAAGAATTCACATTATTCCGTCAACAGCATTCACTTTTGCTTGTATCAGTTTTCGTTCTCTAGCTTTTTACGGTGTATTTGTATTTGTTGATTTGTCCTGTATTTTTCAATTATTTTTATAATTGGGCTAATTCCCACCACCGTTTCAATAATGGATTCATTTTTTCCATCTCTCGCTCCTATATTTGAAGTTTTTCCTTCTATGACTTCTCTTTTTATAACGGGGCTGATTATTAGATCGTTATAATAGTATATTGACCCTTAACACTGTTATAATGGTGTTATCCCTCACCGTCATAATGGACTAACACTGTTATAATGGTATTGACTCGATCAACAATGTTATAATAATGTTGACTCTCAGTCTAAACACTAGTATAACTATATTGACCTGGAGTACAATAGTTGAATGGCACTTTGCCACCTTGTTAGTGGTAACAAAAATCAACCACATTGCTAGTGGTAAATAATAAATAAATTTTTTAGTTAACGGTAAAACACCTTAGAAATCCATCGAAGAGCTATGAATGCATGTGAATGTTAAGAGGAACTTAACGTAGAACCGTTTTTGCGCGTCTCTTTGACAAATCCCTCCCCCTCTAAGTGTTAACTGTTTTTTCTTTAAGTAGATCTAATGGCTCAAGTTTTTCCTTCCGTTAAAGAGTCGTACATAAAGGTACGAAGCACGAGCTAGCACTTAAATCCATCCCAGGCTAGAGTTCAATCCATATATATTTTTTTAAAGAAAAAAACAAACAAAAACTATATATAGTAGTACAAATAAATGTACAGTGCCTATGAAATTAAAAGTTATATACTCCGTATAAGATAAGATTGTTGAGCATATGTGCAGGGCGTTGTCTTCACCAGCGGAAGCCCCGTCGGTTCCACGTACGCGGCCACCAGAGATCCGGCAATACCGGGGTTTTGTCAGTCTTCCCACGTGAATGGGGACCGCCGGTACGGCAGTTTGTCATACAAAGTTTAAACAGTAGCATCTACGTGTCTCCAAACCCTTGGATAACAACATATATTATTTCAATTTGTTAGACATTTACTGTAAACTGTAAATACTAAATTGTGTGCACCGTTACTTGTTTGTTGGCCGGTGGTTATAAACAAATACTCTGTAATTATCTTCTTCCAACCAATTCCTGCAAGATTCCATATTAATTCCACTTAGATCGAGTTCATGTACCTATCCCCAACCATTCATTTCATTATTTCAACATACTTTATAAACAAGTAAAAACCCTTTCTGGGTTGTGATCTTTTGGTTAATTTGTCAGTTTTATATATTAGTTTCAAAGATGACTTGACCAAATTTTTTTAAAAAGATGGCATGATATTGTTTTCTTCTTTTTTTTTCTTTTTTTAAAAATGATATCTTGCTTCATGAAGTTTTGAAATAAGAGAATAATACTACATCATATCTGTCTTAAAATGTATTATTTTTTTTCAATGTGTTTTTTTTTAAATGATAAAAACTTAAAATATCAAAGTTTTAAATACTTTTATACATATGAAAAAATTGATTCTTAAAAAGAGGGTTAAAAGTCATACATCAACTATTCAACTCTGTTTTGAAATGGATGGTGCATTCAACATTATCTAGCTCAATACACTCTATGAATCATCAATGACGGAACTAGTCATGGGTCAGAGATGACCCTGACCCTCGCAATCAATTTTTTTTAAAGGTATATATTTATATATATGAGTATTTAGCAATATAAATTCTGCCATGATCCCATGATCGATATTATCAATAAGATGGAGACTGAATACAACTCAGATTCAATTGGTTTTGAATCTTTCCAAGTTTACCCTAAATCTTTCCAGGTTTTGAATCTTTCCAAGTCAATTTGTAAGGGAAGCACGGTTAAAATTTTATTCTTGCAGTGCATTTGCTAAATCTTCGATAACCCTGAATATCTTCATCATATGTTACTTTAATATTTTTTTTCATAGAAAAATACTCCCTCTGTCCAAAAATAATGGGCTTTTACTATTCATGCACACTTTTTTATGAGCTAAAAACTATATAAAATATTAACTTTTTTATTAATTTTTTTAATAATTACAAACTTATCATCAATAAGTTTGTAATTATTAAAAAAATTAATAAAAATGTTAATATTTTATATAGTTTTTACCTTCTTAAAAAACGTGCGTGAATAGTAAAGCCCATGTATTTTTGGACGGAGGTAGTATTAATTTGGTGTTTTTTGTGTCCCTGATATAGTCATGTGCCAATGTTGCCGTGGGATTTCTTTCATCTGAAAATGTGAATGAGTGTATGAATTTCATTGGCGAACTCTGCACTCCCCAATGGAAAGTTAATATGAGATCAATGGAGCACTCAACAGGCAACAACAATATGGTTTGTGTGAAAGAACAAATCATAGTTTACAGATTTTGTCCATTTATCAAGTAGACAAACTTTCAGAGGAGACCTAGTTCAGATTACGATGGTTTGGGCACATTCAAAGAAGACCTAGTTCGGCACCAGTTCGGAGGTGTGAGTTGTTGGTCCTGGGAGCTATCCGTAAAGGGAGAGGTAGAACGAAAAAGAGTTGGATAGAGGCCATCCGTCAGGACCTCAATCTGCTGAACCTTTCAGAGGTTACTGCATTGGATAGAGATCAATGGAGGAGATGCATTCGGGTGGTAGATATTTAGAGTTTGGAGGTTATAATGTTGTGTCTGTTTGATTTTGCTTCTTTTCTGTCATCTGTTTTACATCTCTACTGACTCCTTTTCCTACTATGTGTCTTGCGTCCTTGTGGTTTGTGTCTTCTTTCGTTCTGGGTCATTCGGAAACACTCTCTCGACTCATTCGGGGAAATAGTGCGTACATCCTGACCCCCAGATCCTGCATCGCCAGAAAAACTGGGTTGTTGTTGTTGTAGTAGTATTTAGCAATAAAATAATAACTAATTTTTCACTTCAGTTGATAAAAGGTGAACACTTTTTAACCATTATATCATAGATTTAAGGTTTAAAGACCTCGTATTTTTATAGAAACTAAATACCTCTTATTTGGGGAAAATATTATTAGCAATTTTTTGGTATAAAAATTTAAAATTTAAATTAGTATTTTGTATTTTTTTAAATGTTTTTGTTGATTTCATTCTTGATAAAGGATCCAAATCCCCTGTCCCCGGTTATGTTCCCTCCCCTGTCCTCCCTCACAAAAACTCTTTTTCTTTTTTCCTTTTAATCTATTTTTATTTATTTATTTTATTTTTGTTTTTTTTTAATTACGAATTGTGTGGGGGAGGGGGGGAAATTTTTTAGGACATAGGATTTGATTCCCTTGATAAACTCAAAACAAAAAGAAAAATTAAGCCCCCTCATTGGGAGAATTGGTTCTGGATTCACATCCTATGTTTCCCCTCCTTGTCCCACTCCCTAGTCCTCTCTCAGCTCTCGCAAACATTAACTAAAAAGAAATAAAAATAGAAAATAGATTAAAACAATACGGAGTAAAAAATAAATAAAGTTTGTGAGAGGAGACGGTTGAAGGGGACAAACTCGGTAATAGGAAATTCACACACCCCTGATCTTCCATTGTCCTATGATCAGACTCCGGATCCCAAAGAAAACCAGCCCAACTGGTTAATTGGGCCTTTTGTCATTCAAATCCATTGTAATTGAAGCCGAATACAAATTTCAGTCCAGTGGGCTCCTGCATCCTGCTAGTAGTCTGCATTATGAGAGTACGTAGAGTTTTTTTTTTTTTTTTTTTTTTTTTACAGTAAGCAAAAGTTTGGATGTACTATCGACACCCATGATCATCTCGCAAGATGATGTTCTGGAACTCACAACAACCGGAACTCAAAATAAAATTACAATTCAACTGAGATTTAGCAAGAAAATCAGCTGCACCATTTGCCTCTCTGTAGCAGTGCTGAATTGTGAAACTCTCAAACTCTTTGCTTAACACATGGATCTCTTCGATAATTTGAGCGACATCCCATGGTATATTATTTACTTGATTGATGGCATTGACGATGATTGCACAATCACTTTCAATAATCACTCTTCGGATCCCCATCTCCGCTGCAAGTCTTATACCTGTATAAACTGCAAAAGCTTCTGCTAGAATGACAGAACACATCCTAACGTTACATTTATGAATTCGAAGTATTAGACCGTCATTATTCCTCACAATACAACCAACTTGCGGTTGAGTATCAATTTTCACTGAAGAGAGAGAGTACGTAGAGTTGATAAATAACCTGTGTGAAGGGAGTTGAGATCTTCTATAACCTATTGTGTTATAAAATTATTTTTATTATAAAGCAATATTAAAAAAAATTAAAAATTATATTTAAGATAAATACACTCATATTTATACGCTTGTAAAATTTTATTATAAAAATCATCTTATAGAAAAACAGAAAAATCAATTTCTAAAATAACTCATATTTTCATTATCTATAATTTTTTAAACATGATTTTTTATAATAAAATTTTATAAATATATAAATATGAGTATATATAAGTTAAATATAATTTTTATAATTTTTTTAACATTGTTTTGTAACAAAAATAATTTTGTAGTGTACCATAAGGTACACCATAGATTATAGAAGACCCCAACTCGTGTGAAGGAACATTATTTTATTACCTATATTTTCCCTCTTTTTAACCTTATTTTAAATTTTTTTTTGAACATATATTAGAGGGCGACTTAATAAATTTGATTTTTGTTAAAATCAGAAACGGGACTATGGTTTAAATTGATGACTTTTTTTTCAAAATCAGATCGATAGATCAGTAAATTTATTCTCAATAACTTTGTTACACAAAACCAGAAGCGGATCATGGGAATTCGAGGTGGCTGAATCGCCTCTTATTCCTTCTAATAAAAATATCTAGATAAATTTAAAGCTTTCTTCAATATATTTAAAGAAAAAACATTTTTCTAATATATACATATAATAATAATAATAATAATAAATTCTCATTTTTAAATATTTTTTTCTCTTATACTATAATAACTATTGAAATAACAAATTTAAAAAATTTCTCTCATATTTAAGTAAAAAAATTATTTTTCATTTATCCAAAAAAAATCTAAATTTTGTTCCTACGGCACAAAACAAAGTTCCGATAAGAATGAGGATAGGCATTGTATATTAGTAAGCCAATCGATGCATGGAAGGGATTAATAAGAAGGAAAAGGACGAGGGTCTCATTTGACACCTAAAAGCGAAAACGTCACACACACAAAAAAGGCCCTTAATTGCGCGCGCTTATCAATTCATAATCTATATGCAAATGCAATGCAGTCAGAATTCAAAAGGTTTGATTTTACACAAACAATACAATAAATAAATAAAGATGAAAAAGAGAGGATATGATTATCCATATAGAGAGTGAGCTTTACACGATGGATGAGCCTGTCAAATTTGATCGATTCCCTCCATATAAAGGGATCCATCGGATGCCTATCAACAGCTTTATGCCGATCTATATATGTCACCCTTCCACCGTACCCCCTCCCTCCATCGTTATACATATAGTATCTATTTATATTATTTGACTACTTGATTACATGTATAGTTGTCCTACACTGTGATTGTAGTGCTTTATTGTATCATGTGTACGGTGTACCGTTGTCCTTCCTGGGGGTTGTGGAAAGTGGTGGGTCAATCAACGCAATCCATATATTTACAGATAGTGATCGATTAAAGTCAGTTGCAGTATATTGTGAGCGTGTGGGGGTTTTGCTGTTTTAGCTGCTGAAATTAAGTCTAATATTGTGAGCGTGTGGTAAAGTAATTTGATCACATATACAGACGAAGGAAAGAGTGAGTGGACTGTGGATGATGGAGATTGGACAAAGGGTGGATCAACTTGCATTGTAAAGGGAAGTGGCAAATACAAGTAGCTTTACGGAGCTGATTAGACCTGTCAAACAGGTCGGGTGGTTCGGGTTCGGGTCGGGTTGTCTCGGGTTCGGGTCCATTCCGGATCGGGTCATTTCGGGTTACGGGTCATGAAGTGCTCAACCCAGACCCATATTTAACGGGTTCGGGTCGACCCAACGGGTCAAGAGCGCGACTCATCCATAATTTTTTAAATGTTATTTACTATTTATACATGTTATTTTAAAATGATAAAATTATGTAAAATATCAATAAAAATTCATTACTTGTTATAATTTCATTCTTTTTAGTTTTTGAAGTATGAAATTATATATAATATATAAATTGATATTTTATATAATTATTATCATCTTTAAAACCATACATGAATAGTAAACGGCATTTAAAAGTAAACATATAGAGTATTTTTAATGACTATTTACATAGTTCATAAATCTAAAATTGTTATATTATCCTAATAATAGTTATATTATTGAAAAATAATAATTAATGTTGCTACAATAGTAATATGTAATTTTATATACATAACAAATTGTAATGTTAAATTATAAAGTAAAATTGATGATGAAAAATATGATATTCAATCTTAATTATTATTAGTAATAAATTTCAATATTAGGTTAAATTGTAATTTATTTATGTTTTTATTATCTTAAAGCTTGACCCAACGGGTGACCCACGGGTCGACCCAACCCAACCCAGAAATTTGCGGGTTGAACGGGTTCGGGTTGCTTCGGGTTTCGGGTTGAAATATTTGCGCCAAAACCCACGTTTTACGGGTCGGGTCGGGTCCTCGGGTCGGGTCACGTTTTGACAGGTCATCAATACATATCCAAATCACTGGTTTTCCTTTTTAGCTGATCCCATCCATCCAACATTTGTCTCAATCGATATGCAAATTTTTACTTTGTCCAAAGCAGTCAGACATTCCAATTCGATTACTGAAATTGGGGGTGTATGTTGACATTCCAATTTGATGTCTGAAATTGGGGGGAAAGCTGTTGCGGGCGAAAGTGAAATTAAAAAAAAGAAAACTGAAAAATGTCAGAAGTGGGATTTGAACCCACGCCCTCTTACAAAGACCAGAACTTGAGTCTGGCGCCTTAGACCACTCAGCCATCCTGACTTTTTGTTCTCTTCTTCCAATCTAAAATTTTAATCTAACACAGCAGACGAACTGAAGCCCAGGACCAAATCCCAGTGGCCCATTAAACTTGAAAACTTCAGATAAATTTGGACTCTACCTTGTATGGACATCGTTGAAAATATTGCTGTAATTCATGTTAAAAAAATATTTATATTTATAAATATTTCTTTTACATAGTTCAAAATTCAGTATTTTTTTAAACAATGTATCTTCTACAATGTAAATTTTCTAAGTAACATATTTTCGATGAATTACGTATAAACTTAAGAAATTTCATCATATATCCTTTTTATCTAATATGGAGTATGATATTTTGTGAATAAGTAAAAATAAAATAAAATAAAATTATATTAGAAAACTACCCACTAAATATTAAGTTTTTCACTTAACCACCCATTTAATTAGAAATGACATAAAACCACCCATTAAAAACAGTTTGTTAATAAATCACCACCCATGATAAAATTTTGTCAAGATTTAAAAAAAAAACTATTATAAATGGCAATATACCCTATATAAGGGTTTGAACAACCTCATCTGTACGTACTAGATGCACATTTACTAAAGAATTTCAAATTTAAGGTCTTATTGGTGTATGAACTATAACAGTGGGGTAGATGTGCTTTTTATTTTCAATTAATTACAAATCTGAGGTGTAAAAATGATTTAAAAGCAGGGGTAAATTAGTCATTTGACTCATTTTTATTGATATTTTGATGGATGTTTTTGCTTGAGCTGTAATTTGTTAACAAATCGTATTTAACGAGTGGTTTTGTGTAATTTTAATTTTACCAGGTAATTAAATGAAAAAAAATCAATATTCAGTGGATGGTTTTCTGGAATTTTCCCTTTCCTTTCTAAAACCAACCGAAAATAACTCAATTATTTTTGTCCATAGTAACATATATAAACAATGATTCAATCAATTTACTTACACTTGGGGTTTACGCTCAAATGAGTACTTGATTCAGAATAAATTATATAGTTTCCAAAATAATGAGAGGATGCCGATGGAGATGCCGAGAGCCACGGCGGTGAAGTGTGAGACACAAATTAGACAGCACCGTCGTGGGGCGGTGCATTGACATTGTTGCTACTCCATCATCCATCAACCATCAACTTATTTCTCATAATGAGGGAAAACAAAAAACAAGATCCATGTCTACTGCCCTCCTTTTTATTATACATTTTCATCAATCTCCAAAATAATTAATTTGTTAAATCTTGCCTTAAGGTAATTTTGTATAAATTATTGCATTTTAAGTCTCCACAAATATTCCCTAACTAATTCATTGTTTGGAATGTGTACAATTAACTAATTATCAAATAAACTCGGTGTTTTAGCGCCAAGTAACTAATTAAGGAAACCATACCCCAAAACCCAAAACCCGTAATCACTCATTTGAGATTTTTATAACTCTTAATTAATTAAACTAATCTAGCGCACTATGAAAAAGTCTATCAAAATTTCCAGATTTTAAAAACAAAAAATTATAAATGTGGTTCACATGAGTCAAAAGAACGCCATGTGGAAAGAAAGCGCAACATATCTTCACTGATTTTGTTCATCTTTTGGGTTTTGGTTCAAAAATAATGAGGTTATAATTATTTTTGCCCAGCAAAATTAATATTTTTTTAACTCCATCCAAAAATTTCTACCCAGCAACAGCTGGGCTTGCTTACGCACTCCATCAGTCGGTCATTTGAGTTGCCTGATGAATTCCGTCGTGAGAGAACATGAGAGAAGAGAGAGAGGAGAGAAAGGAAAACCCTAGCCGCCCCCAACCCCAAGAATACAGATCCTCCTTCCCAGGCAAACTCCACCAGAAGGGAAATCTAGAGCTTGAGCCGCCGCCACCCTTGACCCCCTTCAACCGCCTCGAATCGGAGCCCCGACCTTTGTCGCCGACCACCCCAACTCACCCTCAAATCAGAAATGCAAAAATCCAAAAGAAAAAGCCCGGATCGAGACATAGAAATCTCCATACCAGAATCCAAAAGGCCCCATCGTTCAACCATGCCACCAATCTCTCAATAAACAACAAAGAAAATGGGAGTAGAAGTCTCTGTAAGTGGCCAAGATGGAGAAAGATCCGATGATTGAAGAGAAGAAGAAGATTAAATGAAGATTTTGAAGAAAGAAGATGGAAGTTCAAGAAAAGGAAAAGTTTCGCGGTGGTCGGCTCGTCCTGGTCGGTGAGGGTCTGAGGACTACGGTGGGTTGTCTCGGGTGTCTGGTGGGTGTCGGCGGAGCCTGAGTCCCAGCCTCTTGCTTCTGCTCCCTTCTCGCCTTCTCACCTCAAGGTATATGCTCCCCTCTCGCCTCCTGGCTGCCCTGGTTTCGGTGTAGTTCGATGTTTGACAAGAAGCGACCCTCGAACAGACGACAAACAGATCTATGAACCCAAGACCAGGTTTGAACCTCTTTGCTCTCTAGATCAGATTCTCGTAACTCATATGAATCCTCTTGATACCTTCGATCTGAAAATTGAAGATACAAATGATCAAATGACATGGATTGCGAAAAAGGGAAAAAGTCTGAAAGGAACTACGCTCATGCTTGGAAAAGACGGTGTCGACTTCACTTCAAAAAAGACGAAATTTCTGGGAAGAAAAATCAGAACCGAAATCCCAAACAGATCCGGGTACTCCCAATACCACCCTTATGATCTGACCCCTTTTCGGTGCATTGATAAGTATGAAATGAAAACACATGAAATCAAATGCATATTCCTCAAGGGAATAAACGCTGGAACATATATTGAATAAGAAGGTGAGGAGTCGAGAGCCGGCACGAGAGAGCTCTATTTGTGGGTTTCGTTCTCAGAACCAATACTATTGAAATAGTGGAATGTTGATCTAATTGCGATGATTGACTCTACTTTTCTGTATGGTTACTACTATAAGGATCAATGCATCTTTGTCTCTAATTTGTGGTTTAACAGGAAGAAATTTTTGTCAATAATGAATCTCTCAAAACGGAAATGGCGAACTATAAGATCTGACACCAGGCTTTGTTTGCTGGAACCTCATAAATATGATCTCCACAGGTTTTCTAAGTCTAGTTTCAAGCTAGCACACAAATTCGCTAGGATTTACCGACGCTAGTTTTGCCATGAACATTGCGCCCTGAATAAGCATTGCAAGCTGACGGAGACTAGAAATGAATCCCTCAAGTATTGTTGTCAACCGGAAAAATGTTTCTCACCGGAATTGATCATATGGTCTCTAAGGCTCCCTACTTCTTGCTTAGCCATTAAGCTTACTATTGAACAAACAACGGCTGGAATGGCAATGACTTGGGATTCTTGGTGTAACAAAGAAATGACTTGGGATTGTTGGTGTAACAAAGAAATTGAAGCAGTAAGGAACAATGAAAAGGAAACGATAATAAGAACATATGGTATTAAAACAAACCAAATAAGACATATGCCCCCAAAACAGAACAAATACTTTGACCCAATAAAAGATTATGGAACAGAAACCCCAAATCATTTAGGTTAATATGAAATTATGCTCATGGAATATATGCGGGATAGGCCGTAATAACCTATGGATGAAAATAGATTCATTCTGTAAAATTGAGAAAATTCAAGTAATTGCTTTACTTGAAACAAAAACTGAACGACAACCAAAGGAAACGGTTTGGAAAAAAGCGGGCTTTGATCATATGATCTTGGCCCCGGCAACCGGAAGGGCTGGAGGATTATGTGTTCTATGGAAAAGTCATAACCTTCGGAACGAATCAATAAAAATGGTACATTCATATCAAACATAGTAATCAGATATGAAAATAAAAGTAGAAACATTACTATTAACATCGTATTCGTCTACGACCCCCGCATGAGAACGAGAAATCAAAGTTCTGGACCAGATTACAATGATATGTCCAAACCTTGGACTGCCCATTCATGATCATGGGAGATCTAAATGAAATCCAAAATAGCTCAGAAAAAGAAAGAAGGATGGAACCACACCCGAACAGATATAAAATATTAACAAAATTCAAAGATAGCTGCTTCCTACAGGAAGTGCCGACGACTGGAAACATTTTTACATGAAGGAAAAATACATCTAACAACAATAACATTATGGAAAAACTTGATAGAACCTTAATAAAAGATCAAATACTCACTTGGTTCCCTAATATTTCAACGAAAAATCACACATTCACATCATCAGATCATTGTCCTATTGTAACTGAATTAGATAACCAAGAACAATACAAAGCCCATCCATTTAAATTTGAAAAAATGTGGACTACACGAAAAGATTACCGACACGTGGTCCAACGGGCTTGGAGATCAAATGCTGCAGGTTCGCATATGTACAATCTGGTGAAAAAAACTCAAACACTTAAGCGATTGACTAAAGAATGGAATAAGAAAACATTTGGAAATATATTCCGTCAATTAAAGGAAATCGATGAGTCACTCATCAATCTACAAAACAGAAACGGAATATCCCAGAATGGAAATGACTACCGAAAACAGAACAGACTAATAAATAAAAAAGATAAAATCTTATCCTACCATAAAATGTACTGGAGCCAACGAGCAAAAACAAAACATCTCAAATTGACAGACACGAATTCAGGCTATTTCCATCGAATGGCATCAGGAAGAAGAAATAGAAAATTCATAAAGGAAATCCAAACTACAGATGGCACACTAATCTCAGGAGAAGAAAATATCAAAAAAGAAATAAAAAAAAAAGATTTTGAAAAAAGGTTTAGGATGCAACCCATCAACAACAATCTTCTAGAGGAATACCTCTCACTCATCGACACAAAAATCTCTGTTGATGACAATGCGAAACTAACTGAAAATATATCGAACCAAGAAATCAAACATACTTTTTTTTCAATAGGGAAAGATAAATCTCCAGATCCTGACGGAATGACAACAGAATTCTACCAGAAATACTGGGATATTGTAGGCCCATCAATCATTAAAGCAATCAAAGGATTCTTCCATTCTAGCAGAATCCTAAAACAGATAAGCCACACTTTTATCACATTGATCCCTAAATGTGACAACCCGACAACTACAAACCACTTTAGACCAATAAGCCTATGTTCCACAATTTACAAAGCTATATCCAAAATCATTGCAGAAAGGATGAAACCAATTCTACAGAAAATTATTCACCCCCTCCAAGGGGCCTTTGTATCGGAAAGAGCAATCCAAGACAACGTCCTAATAGCCCATGAAATTTTTCACTCATTCAAGAGTAGGCGCGGAAAAGAAGGTTGGATGGCCATCAAACTAGATATGGAAAAGGCATATGGTAGAGTGGAATGAGACTTTCTACTCAGAGTTTTAGAAAAATTCGGTTTCTGCCAAAAATTGCGAACATGGATAGAGCAATGTGTCAGGATTGTCTCCTTCTCAGTCTTGGTAAATGACAGTCCCACGGACCCATTCATACCAGGGAGAGGCATCAGACAAGGAGATACACTCTCAGCCTATCTATTTATCATAGGAGTAGAAATTCTTGCAAGGAAGCTACAAGCTACTTCTAACCAGACAAACAAATCTATCGATTTCAAAATATCTAGATCAGGAATGAAAATCCCATTCCTATCCTTCGCGGACGATATGATGATTTTCGCCAAGGCGAAACAAGACTCGTGCCGAGTGGTAAAGAATATTATTGATGACTATTATGCCATATCAGGACAAAAGATCAATTTCCATAAATCGGCCTTTCAAACTACCCAAAAGTCTTGAACAATACAAAACAACTGATCCAAAGTACGATCCATATAACAAACCAAATAGCACTTGACAGATACCTCGATTGTCCCATTATCAACGGTCGAGTAAACCGAACCACATTCGAAGAAACAGTAAGCAAAACCAGGCAACAACTCACGAAATGGAAAGCCAACTCCCTATCACAAGAAGGAAGAGCGACCCTAATAAGATCAAACCTGGCAACTAAGCCAAACTATATTATGAAAAATTTTATGCTTCCCACAACAATCCATAAAGAACTTGATCAAACAAACAGATGCTTCTTCTGGCACAAAGAACAATCCTTTTCGCCCCTTATTGGGTGGGACAAGATTTGCAAGCAGAAAAGACTAGGAAGCACAGGAGTATATAAAACGAAAGATATGAACCAATTAGCATTACAAATGAAATTGCTTTGGAAAATCTTAGCAGAGCCATGGAACCCGTGGGTCCAAGTGATAAAAGAAAAATATATGAAAGAAACCCCCCTCTTTGAATACCAGTGGAAAGGTAATTCATCTTAGTAATGGGCCAAACTAATGGAACTGAAAGAAGAGTTCTGCAAAGGACTAATATGGCAAATAGGAAAATGGTAAGACGATCAATTTCTGGAAGGATATCTGGCTAGATGACAAACCATTACAAGGGAGACAACATCCCAACATCACAATCAACAAAAATGACAAGGCTGGAAAATATATCGACACCTATAGGAAATGGAATATTGATGAACTATCCAACATCCTCCCGCTAGATGTGGTCAACAAGATCGAGAACTTCTACATACCAGAACATGAAATAGAAGACAGACTATACTTGAAACCAAGTAAAAATGGATGGTTCTGTACAGCCAGGGCCCTAACACACATCACAAGACAAAACACAAAAGAAACCAGTGACACGACATGGATATGGGCCCTAGACACATTTTCGAAAGTAAAAAACTTCATTTGGAAACTCGCACTAGATGGAATCCCGACGAAAACCAGACTAGCAAACAAAGGCATCCATGTTCCACTATCCTGCACTTTGTGTGATCAGATGGATGAAAGCTCAATCCATCTCTTCACTGAATGCAACCACACCCTACAACTGATTCACAAAATTGACCCAAACATTGAAAAAGTGATTCGAGACATCGATACTAGAAACAAGTCGATCAAAAATATTCTGGGTGAAATTTTTACTAGACTCAACCCTGAGCAAAAAGGAAGACTTGCGACGACATGGTGGAGCTTATGAACAAGTAGGAATCGGAAAGTATTTGAAAACCTCAATACAACATCCATCCATACTATGGAAAATTATACCAGACAACAAATAAAGAACTGGGCTGCTTCTAAATTGACCTTTGAAGAGGAGCCTACATATCACCACCAGAAAACTCGAACAACCGGTACACGAAGAAAAAGAAATCTGAGATGGAGCAAACCAGATGAGGGGGCTTTCAAAATTAATTTCGACGGATCCAAACTGTCTTCGGGTGAAGCTTCTGCAGGTTTCATTATCAGGGACCACAACGGGGCAGTCATAGATTGCGGCGGCTTTAAGTGTGGGTACATTTCTGCAGTGGTTGCGGAGGCTCTGGCGATTAAAGGTGGCATCTCCATGGCGAAGGAGCTTCAACTATCCAGCATCATGATTGAAGGCGACAGCCTAACCGTCATCAATTGTCTACAAGGTCTGTGGCACTGCCCGTGGGAGATCGAGATGCTGATTTCCGACATCCTGCTCCTACTCCAACAGTTTGCTAGGGTGCAATTTGGCCATGTTTTCCGGGAGGTCGATTCTGCATGCTTTGAATCGGTTCGTTGAGGCTCGTGGTAGTGAGGAGGGTCTCTCCATGTTGTTGGTCGACTTCCAGAATGCATTAAACTTAGTTGATCGTGTGACCATGTTAGAGGCAGTTCACCGTCACTGCCCGGTTCTATCCCGATGGGTGGAGTTTTGTTACTCTAGTCCTGCCCGGCTGTATTATGGGGAGCATAGCTTATGGTCTTGTCAAGGGGTTCAGCAAGGAGATCCGTTGGGCCCTCTGCTCTTTGCATTGGTGTTGCATCCTTTAGTGTGCAAGATCAGGCCTGGCCATGTTTTCCAGGAGGTCGATTCCATCACGGACAGGATTGCGCGACTCGTCCACACGACATCCATGCAGGACATCCGGCCTGATTCTTCTTTGCACGTCCTCATCTGCAAGGATGCTCTTAAGTGGTGGTCCAACAGGGCCTGACCTCACCCAAATCTTTACCTTATAAAAAAAAAGTTGGGCTTGCTTACACTGAGATCCGTCTCTGAATTGGCAATTCGGTAGACTTCTTTCCTTAAGAAATAAATTTGAGCAATGTATCCTTTGGTTAATTGGGAATGGAAATAGCATAAATGTTTGGTCTCACCCCTGGGTCCCAAATCAAGATCTTAAACAATTTAGAGGGAGTTATGATCTGAAAATGAAAGTAAACCATCTTTTTAACTCATAAAAACGTTGGAATACTGCATAGTAAATAGCCTCTTCCCCCCAGAAGTCTCTTGTAAAATTCTAGATATACAAATACCAAATTGGGATACGCCAAACAAACTTATCTGGAAGCTATACCCAAGTGGAAATTTCACTACGAAATCTAGAGGTGGGCACAAATCCAGCAAATCCCGGTCCCGTCACGCAAAACTTATGCGAGACGGGACGCGGGACGACCCGTCGAGATCCCGCAAATCCCATCCCGCAAAAAAAGTCTACGTGAAAATTCCCAAATTCCTCCGAGTGATCTGTAGTTTGTAACTTGGTGAGTTAGTTAATCAATATAACAATATTCCCAAATTCTTCCGAGTGATCTAGAATGAAAGCTCAAACTTGATCTCTCGATCAGATCGATCTGAGCTTGTTTTTTTTGGATTGCAAACCTTTGTCTGGTTATTTTTCAGGCCTTCAGTTTGGGGTCGGGGTATCCGGTGGAGGAGAGGCTATTCTGCATGCTTTGAATCGGTTCGTTGAGGCTCGTGGTAGTGAGGAGGGTCTCTCCATGTTGTTGGTCGACTTCCAGAATGCATTAAACTTAGTTCATCGTGTGGCCATGTTAGAGGCAGTTCACCGTCACTGCCCGGTTCTATCCCGATGGGTGGAGTTTTGTTACTCTAGTCCTGCCCGGCTGTATTATGGGGAGCATAGCTTATGGTCTTGTCAGGGGGTTCAGCAAGGAGATCCGTTGGGCCCTCTGCTCTTTGCTTTGGTGTTGCATCCTTTAGTGTGCAAGATCAGAGACTCTTTTGACCTGAGTCTGCAAGCTTGGTACTTAGATGATAGCACTGTTATCGGGGATACTTTGGTTGTGGGGAAGGTCTTGGATCTAATTATGAAAGATGGATCTAATTATGAATGAGGTTTTTTGGCCTACAGAAGACCCGAGGAGTCGGCTTCCTGGTGTTCCCCCCCTCTATTGCTCGGCCATTGCGCGTTGTCAAGGTTTTGGGGGGGGGGGGGGGGGCCTGTCAGTGTATGCTTTGATTTCAGCAGTGAACTAGTGGCAAGGAGAGTAACTAGGACCATAGAGCTTATGGATTCTGTCGCGAGGATTGATGACCCTCAATACGAGTTGCTTCTGCTTCGGGCTTGTACGGGTATTTCTAAGCTTTACTTTTCCTTGCGTACTTGTTCTCCGCGTGTATTTGGGCCGGCCCAACTTTCCTTTGACGAGGCACTCCGTTCTAGTTTGGAACGTATTGTCACTGCGTCTGGGCCTGGGTTTGGAGATTAGCAGTGGAGGCTCGCCACATTCCCTTTTCATTTTGGTGGGCTTGGAGTGTATGCTGCTGGTGATGTGTTATATTATGCTTTTTTGGCATCCCGTTTGCAGTCTGCTGAGTTGCAGGCTAAGATCTTACGTTCTTCTGGTATCATTGCTGTTGGGCCTACTTTTGATGATGCTTGTCACTCTTTTAATGAGGTCACGAGTTCTGATCTTCTACGCGATCCTAGTGAAATCGCTGCCCCCAAGCTTATGAAGAAACTGGCAGATATATATTTCGCGAAGGTTGCTGCTTCATTAGACTATGTTTTCTCATTGACTCCGCGACAGGTGGCATTATGGAAGTCTCAGCAGGGTGCTCACTCATCTGATTGGTTGCGTGCAGTTCCTATTTCTGGGTTGGGGCAGACTATGAATGGAAGGACCTATCGTAGTGTGCTTAGCTATCGATTGAGAGTTCCATTGTTCGCGGTGTCCGTACCATGTTCTGCTTGTTCTCGGGTCTTTAATGGTGATATCTACGATGACCATGTTGTGTCTTGCGCTGGTTCCGTGGGCATTAAACATCGACATAACCTCGTTTGCGACACCCTATTGGATATCTGCTACAGGTCTGGGATTTCTGCCGGTAAGGAGGTTGATATTGGTTTGATTGATGGGCATGATAATCCTCTTCGTCCGGCGGATTTGCTACTTTATTCCTAGGACAGAGGGCGGGATGTTTGTGTCGATCTGACAGGATCCTCCCTTTTGACTCAGTCTGGGATGTCTGACTTTGTGCCTGGTCGTGTTGTTGTTGATGCTGCTCGGCGTAAGTGTGCCAAGTATCGAGATTTGTGCACGACAGCTGGTTATGGTTTCATACCCTTCTCCTTCTCTTCGTTGGGGGAGTTAGATACGGATGCAGTTGCTTTGCTAAAGCGGATTCAGAAATTCTCCGTATCTCAGGATGTCGGCGCTCGTTCTGTCGCTTATATTTTCACTAGACTCAGTTTTATTATTGCTAAGGGAGTGGGTGCCCAGATAGTATCTCGGCTACCCACTAATTTCTTGTAAATAGTATTTGGTTAATAGAAGCAAGTTTATAATAAAAAAATAAAAATAAAAATAATAATGTAATACTATATATGCAACTTACATATATAAAAACAATAGCCATTTTTAAAATAAAATAAAAACAAGCAGCCATTTTGAATTGTGTAAAAACAGTAACTATATGATTTATAATATATATAGCTTAGATATATAAAATGACTACTGTTTTTACACGGGATAGCTTAAATATATAAAATGGCTACTGATTTGTAATATATATATACCTATTACGTAGTATAGTTTTAATAAGAAAAATTGATCAGGTTTGTGGGTACCCGCGGACTACCCGCACCCGCATTCGCGGACGGGCTCGCGCCCGCAACAACGGGACAAGGCCCGTCCCGTTTGATATAAAAAATTATACATATATATTTATTACGCATTTGAGAATCGCAATATATACATGAAAATTTTGAGTTTTTTTATAATTTTTTTATTTGAGGGACAAGGCCCGTCCCGTCCCGGTCCCGGTCCTGTCCCGCAAAAATTACGCGGGACGACCTCCGTCCCGTCCCGTCCCGCGTCCACCCCTAACGAAATCAGTCAAACACATGACAAATAATGT
Organism: Persicaria maculosa; assembly: GCA_963922045.1. NCBI lineage: Eukaryota > Viridiplantae > Streptophyta > Magnoliopsida > Caryophyllales > Polygonaceae > Persicaria > Persicaria maculosa. The sequence goes on along the minus strand of OY998259.1, from coordinate 27,106,100 downwards.
AACTCAAGCTTCAAAAGATCTTAACTGGATTTGGAAGCTAAATCTACCTCCTAGAATAAGAAGCTTTATGTGGAAAATAATGGCAGATGTTCTTCCTACCACTTAAAGGCTTAATAAATACGTTAACCGAGTTCCCAGCCAGTGTAGTCTTTGCAATCAATCGGAAGAAGATGCGGAACACTTAATGATAAGCTGTCTATTCACTAGAAAAATAATTGACCACTTTGAGCTACAAACAGGAAAATACTTCCAACATATGAATATAAATGAATCCCACCCTTTTAATATAGATGAAATTCGACTTGGAAACAAAAATTTTGAGGAACTTTACTTGTCTTCATTTGGCAAACTATTAGGGAAATCAGAAATGAACTTATCTTTAGGAATAAAGCTCCGGCCCCAATAAAAAATATCATTCGAAGAATCATTGCAAACATTTATGATTGGCCCAAATTGAAAAAGATAATTATAAGAATAAAACTATAAACAAGAGATATAAAGCTAAATGGAGCAGATCACCAGAGGCTGTCTACAAAATCAATGTGGATGACTCTGTTAATCCCACAGGCGTTTGCCATGTGGGAGGGGTTGCTCGGGACTCCCGGGGCCATATCATTGATATGTTTTTCAAGGAAACTGTCAAAGGCTCAGTCATTCAAACTGAAGCTATTGCTATTCAGACAGGTATGGAGCAAACAATTAGGAAAGGACCTCGAAGAGTAATAATAGAAGGGGACAATCTACTGCTAATCAAAGCCATCTCCAACAACAATAATGTCAGATGAGAGACTATACATCACATTGAAAAGATCAAGCAACTGGAATATGCTTTTGACCTTGTTCAATACAGACACTGCTACCGAGAAGCGAATCAAGTAGCCGACTTCATAGCTCAGAAGGGTATCATTTGTAATAGCTCTACCATCCCTTTTAACAGGGAACTTTGTACCATCATCCTTAAGGATGATCAAAGAGCCAGATTACAGCTTGTGTAATTGCTCCTAATTCTTGCCTACTGTAAAAAAAAATTCAGATCCATATCCTCCCCCCGAGAAAATTAGACCAAATTAAAGTAATTAACACTATTACAACTTCATATTATGATTTTGTTTGAGGAATCTAAGAGGCTAGTGTACATGTGCAAGTGTTACATAGTAAAAAAATCTTTTAACAAGATAAAAATTTGCATATTTATGAATGGGAATTTTCAGTTTTAAATTAGAAGGAGGTTCATTAGTATATGGAGTAAGTCCAATTGAGTTATTTGATCCGCTACACTATTTATTTATCTAAAGACATGCTTGATGTACATGTTATGAAAAATTAAAAGATATCCAAACCGGAGTTGGAAATCACTATCTCGAATCTCTAGATGTAACTCTAGTTGCCCTAATTGCATTAAGTTGTTATAATGAGATGATTAAATAATTAGTGATTCCGTTAATATATATATATATATATAGAGAGAGAGAGAGGGTGGGTCATGTGTTAACAACCCTTATTGTGTTTTGTGTTAACAAATCTGGGCCTTTGATTGAATGAAATAAGTGGTTGAGATTATTTGGCTTTTTTGGCTTTTTTCTTTAATTAAAAATCAATGGGACTCACTTGTTTCCTTGCTCACTTGCTAAATTACGTGCGTGTGTTGTACTTTTTTTTTTACGTAACATTTTTTTGGTGGGATAACGTTGTTTTTTGTGTGATGCACTGTTTGAACTATTCGATAAGGTGATAAAAAAATATTCGCTAACTTATACTTATTATTCGTTAGATAATAGAAAAAGAGTTGGTCAATTTTGCAACTATTCGCTAGGTTAATAGTAAATATTCGCTAAATTAATCGTTATTATTCATCCGTAAAGAGGAGTTATCATTTAGATAATAGCAAAAGGGTTGGTCAATTTTGCAACTATTCGCTAGATTGATAGTAATTATTCCCTAAGTTGATAGTAATTATTCGCTGGGTTGAAAGAGTATGTAAATGTAATTCTTGATTTCCCACATCTAATTAACTAAATACATATGAATAATTGTGTATTATCAACGAATAGAAACTATGAACTTACCGAATATTGACTCTGAACATGAAATCATAACCAAATAGTAACGAATAACCTATCTCATTCCATCGAATATTTATTGCATATCAATGAATCATTCCTTAATCTTATCGAATAACAACCCAAAACCAATTCAACGTCAAATCTCTTAGGGTTTTCCCACAACCCAAAACCAATTCAACGTCCCCCGTCATCACTGTCCTCCTCTCCCCCTCTCAATTCTCCCAAAGCCATGACGGCTCCCACTACTCCCGTGAGCGAGCCGCCTCCGAAGATCATCACCGTCGGCGACTCTTAGCCACAAACCGCCTCCATAGATCACCACCGCCTGACCATCACCTTGCCGCCGAGACCACGACAGTGCAGCCTTGCCCGGAGAACAGCAAGCCGAGCCCGCGACGCCCACGAACAGCCGCCCATCACCGCCTCTGATTGTCGATGCTTGTCGGCCACCATCTTCGTTAATGGAGGCAGTTAAGGAGGGTTAATTAGCGGCAACACCAGATTTGTGTGTATCCAACATCGAATCCGAGCAAGGGAGGCCGTGGGGGTGTGCGGCGAGGCGAGGAGGCTTAGCGGTGGTGCAATCGCCGCCATTGAGGGCCAAATCGAAACCGCAAATGAGGCCACCTCCCACTGCGAAATCTGCCATCACCATCGCCATCGCCACCATAGAAAAAAAAATTGAATCGAGCCTCGATCTGTTCAAAGGCATAGGCGTATGGCTTGGGTTGAAGATCGAAGGCAAAGACGGAAAGCAAGAGGTTGAAGATGAATTGAAGATCGAAGGCAGAGACGGAAAGTAAGAGGTTGAAGATGAATTAAAGCGGGCACAGGCGTATGGCTTGGATTAGGGTTTCTTATACACGCGCTTTGGGGTGGGGTTAGGTGGGTTTATTTTCCAATTCATTAATAATTAAGTTAATATATTGAAATTATCTAGGCCATTCATTTCCCCCCATCCAATGGCTCAGATTTGTTAACACAAAACACAATAAGACTTGTAAACATTTGATCCGTCCTATATATATATATATATTATGTTAACAAATATTGGCCATTGATGGAATTAAAATTAAAGGCTGAGATTAATTGAGAATTAATTTAATTTCTTTTTAAATAATGTGGGCCTCATGTGAACAATTAACCACACCCTCAATAATCCAGGGCGTGTAAATCACATCCCACCCAAATTGTGTAACTGCCTACAACTCATCCACGTTAAAACCCTAATTATCAAAGGTTCCACCATCTACATCTCCTTCCTCCATACGCTCATCACCGTCTCCATCCCCTTCCTCCTCTGTAAATGGCCCAGGCGAAGCCCCCTGCAAGAGCAAGCTCACCGGAGCGCCTCCAATGGCACCGAATCTGACACCGGTCAACGACGGCCACGTACTCCTCGCTCCTCTTCGCACCTGCGCCTATCGCCCCAAGATCAAGCTCGCCCGAGCGCCTCCAATGGCTGCCTCTCTCTCGGACTTCTCTCTCGCATCTCAGCGCCTCCCATCTCGTTCCCACAAGCGTCGCGAGCCTCCCCTTTCGGTTCCGCAAGAGTCAACAGTGCTCTCCTGAATTGGGGATTTCTTCAATTGGGGATTTCTTGAATCCGGTACTCAATTTGGGAATTTCTTGAATTGTTGTTTATTAAGTTGGTTTTGATTGAATTACTATTTAACATTCGGGATGAAATAATCATTCGGTTCTTGGTGTTTGTCAATGTGAAATCTTTGTTGCAAATGCAAATTGTGGTCCGATCAGAATTTTTCTAGTTTTGTTTTTCATTAATTTCACGTTCAGAGCCATTATTCGGCAAGTCAGAGTTTATATTCGTTGATAATAAGGAATTATTCATCTTTATATATAGTTAATTAGATGTGGAAACCAATCATTACATTTACATCCTCTTTCAACCTAACGAACAATTACTATCAATCTAACGAATAGTTACTATTAATCTAACGAATAGTTACTATTAATCTAACGAATAGTTACTATTAATCTAGCGAATAGTTGCGTAATTGACCAACGAATAATTACTATTAACCTAACGAATAATTACTATTAACTACCGAATAATTACTATTAACTACTGAATAATTACTATCAACTTAACGAATAATTACTAACAAACTGGCAAAACTACCGAATAATTAGTATCAACCTAACGAATAATTACTTTCAAACTAGCGAATAATAACTATAAGTGAGCGAATAATTACTATCACCATATCGAATAGTTCAAACAGTGCACCACACAACCCAGGAAAAAAAACGTTACCTCCAAAAAAACACACGCGCTTACTTTCAGCAAGTTGGCTATAAAAGTGGTGGGACCTACTCTTTTTTCTTTAAATAAAAAGGGAAAGTCTCAATTAATCTCACCCATTCATTTCTAATCAATCAATGGCCTATATTTGTTAACACAAAACACAATAAGGGGTGTAAACACCTGACCCAACCTATATATATATATATATATATATATATATATATATATATATATATATATATATATATATATAGGGTTGAGTTCAGGTACGAAGCAATCTAAAAATGAGAAGGAAAGAAACCATTTGATTGGTCCAAGTGTCCAAAAGTGAATATCAAATTAGATGACACGCGCATATCCAAATTAATTAGCAACACCCATGTAAATTAATTAGTAACAACCCCAATCTCAGTTGGACTCGTGCTAATTAAAACACAAAACTAATTAATTACACGCGCCTATCGACCCAACTTGCTAATTAATTAGAAAAGCTACGTACACATATAAAAATGCTTGACATGGACTTTTAAAATATTTTTTTTGGCATTTTCACTTATTAAAAAAATAAAAAATATATTTTTGGGTGTAATTTAATTTTATCTACCCATAGACACCCACTTTGTATATGTTTTATTGAAAAAAAATTAACAATAAGTGATTCATGAGGCTCACAAGCACTTAGTGGTTCAGCCCTCTTACTCTTAGTGGTTCAACACTTTTATTCTCAGTGGTTCAACCTTTTTACTCATATGGTTCATCCCTTTTACTCTCAGTGGTTCAGCGCTTTTACTTTTAGTGGTTCAACTATTTTACTCATAGTGGTTGAGCTCTTTTACTCATAGTGGTTCAGCCCTCTTACTCTTAGTGGTTCAACACTTTTATTCTTAGTGGTTCAACACTTTTATTCTTAGTGGTTCAGCCTTTTTACTCATGTGGTTCAGCCCTTTTTACTCTCAGAGATTCAACTCTTTTACTCTTAGTGGTTCATCCCTTTTACTCATAGTGGTTCAACCCTTTTCCTCTTGTGGTTCAGCCCTTTACTCTTAGTCGTTCAGCCCTTTTACTGTTAGTGGTTCAGCCCTTTTACTATTAGTGGTTTAGCCATTTTACTTTTAGTGGTTCAACCCTTTTACTTATAGTGGTTCAACCAACCCTTTTTACTCATAGTGTGGCTCAACCCTATAAAGAAGTGGTTCATGAAGCTATAAAGAAGTGGTTCATAAACCTATAAAGAAGTGGTTCATGAACTTATAAAGATATGATTATTGAAGTTATAAAGAAGGGGTTCATGAAGCTTTAAGAAGTGGTTCACGAAGTTATAAAAAAGCGTTTCATAATGCTATCCAAGAAGTGGTTCATAAAGTTATTAAGAAGTTGTTCATTAAATTATAAAGAAGTGGTTGATAAAGTTTTCATTCTTCTTTTATTTTCTTTTAATGCTTAATTTTTAATTATTTATTTTTTAAAATAAAATGGTTTATGAACCAATACTATTTACTTCGTGAACCACTTCTATATTTAGTCATTGAACCACTCTCTATATATGTGCTGAACCAATTACTATAAAATTGATGAACCACTTTTATTTAATTCATGAACCATTATACATTTAGTCATATATTGAACCATTCTCTATATATGTGCTGAACCAATTACTATAAAATTGGTGAACCACTTCTATTTGCTTCATGAACCATGTCTATTTAATTCATGAACCAATATATATATCTAGTCACTGAACCACTCACATTTTATTTAAATCAAGCACCCATTTTATTTTATTTAAATGTACATGACATAATATTGCATTATTAACATTAGAAATCAAATCAAGCACCTGATTCTCCTTCCTCGATCAACAACGATAAGCTAGAGCAAGCCCTCTTTACTTTCCAAGTAAATTAAGTACAAGTCGATCGATCGATGATCTAACTACCCACACCCACACCCACTTTGTATTAAACCCCTGAACCACTCGGTATAAAAACCCTGAACCACTTATGAAACATTTAAACTTAAACAGCCTGTTTATTTTTTGACATTAATTTGTGCCCTGGCTTTGTAAATTAGATCGAACAAAAGGTTAAATACCATTTGAAGTTCTTAATGATGAAAAAATGTATTACAAATCGTCAAATCCTCATTTGCATACCCAATCAACATATTCAACAGATTCTACAAAATTTCCATTCAACAGCAACATATGGTCTTCTTCCATCTTTCCATTCACCCGCCTTCATCTCCATCGTGTACCTGACTTAGGACCCCAACAGCTGCAACCGATTTGAAATTGAAAACCTAAAATTAGATTGCATTTTCGGTGGCCGCTGATTGTGATTGGAATTAGTTTGAAGATGAAATTTAAGCACACCCGATCTAGAGAGGGGGAAGAAGGGGGACGACCATGAAATTGGAGGTGGCAGATCGAATCTAGAAATTGGAGGTGGCCGCTGCTCGTCGTCCGCCACTGGAGCACCACACCGCGTGCTCTGCTCCTCCGGAATTGGTGACTTGTTTGGCCGAAGATCGAGAGCGAAGCCCGGAAAAGATGTGGAGGAAGAGGCCCGGAGAAGATGTTCAATTGCCTGCAATTGAACGTCGGGAGGGAGGTCAGCAAAGAGGACGCAATCGCCGTTGACGCTATTAATGTACCTTGAATCATCGTTGACTGGCGACGCATCGGGGGGTCCGGGGGGCGGAGCCCCCCGGCGGTGGTCTCGTTGGGGGTCCAGGGGCGACGCGCCCCTGGCGGGGGGGCTAGAGGGCAGCGCCACCCCGCCTGTACGATATGCGATGTTTATTGTAAACGGGCCTATCGTCTGGCTATTTTAGGCTTTCTGTCCATTGTCTGTTTAGGGTTTCATGAGTCTCCTCATATACTCATGAAACGTCGACCCCTTGTAACCTAATCTATTTTTATTCCTCTTATAAGAAAACTGGTTCTCTGTCCGTGAACGTAGGCAACACACCGTTGCTGAACCACGTAAATCTCTGTGTTGTTCTTTGCTTTATCATTCTCGCTATAACAAACTGGTATCAGAGCTTTGGTTGTTGATTTTCGCCGAGAATGATGTCTGGTTCTGTGTTGAAGATCGACAAGTTTACTGGAAGAAATTCTTTCAGTCTGTGGCAGATCAAGATGCCGGCTTTGCTGAAACAGCAAGGTTTATGGGCACCATTGGCCGCCGACAAGAAGGGGGCAGATACAACCACCGCTGAGTATGCCCTTCTGGAGGAGAAGGCTCATTCAACGATTATGTTGTGTCTCGTAGACGATGTCATAACAGAAGTTGCTGATCAGGAAACCGCAAGCAAGTTGTGGCTGAAGTTGGAGAGTTTGTACATGACAAAGTCTCTTACGAACAAGTTGCTTCTGAAACAACGGTTGTTCGGGCTGCGTATGCAGTAAGGTACACAACTCAAAGATCATCTTGATCAACTTAACACTCTATTACTTGAATTGCATAATATTGATATTAAGGTGGAGGACGAAGATGTTGCCCTAATTCTGCTGGTATCCTTACCCCCCACATACGAGAACTTCGTTCAGTCGTTCGTCGTTGGGAAGGATACCATCACGCTGGAAGAGGTTAGATCGTCGCTTCGCAGCAGAGAGTTGTGTCTGAAGGCAACTGCGTCAGTTACAAACAATCAGGCTTCCGGGATTATGGCAAACGAAGGCAAATCTGATGGTAGAAAGGGCAATAAGAAGAAGCATCGACAAGATCGCAAATCAGGCCCTAAACAAAATGATGTTTGTAACTACTGCAAGGAGAAAGGCCATTGGAAGAATGACTGTCCGAAGAAGAAGAAGCAAGAGGAGGAGAAATCTGGGTCTGCAGCAGTAGTTGATCGTGGCAATACTTCTGAGGAGGATATTGTTCTGCTAGCTGATGATCACACACACCGGGCTGATGTGTGGTATCTTGACTCTAGGGCGTCCTATCACATATGTCCTAAAAGGGAGTTGTTTACAACATATAGCCGTGCTGATGGGGGAAATGTATCCATAGGGAATGATGCTCTCTGCAAGGTTGTTGGAACTAGATCAGTCAGGTTTTGGACAGATGATGAGAAATTTCGCACATTGGAGGATGTCAAGCACGTGCCATCCATGACGAAGAATCTGATATCCCTAACAGTGTTAGACGATAAGGGGCTTAGATACACAGGTTATGGGGGAAAGTTGCATGTGTTCAGAGGCTTTGATGTGGTTCTGGAGGGAGTCAAGCGGGGAAAAGGGACTTTGTACACCCTACAAGGTTCCCCAGTTACAGGTGCTGTAGCGGTCGATTCTGCTGGGGTTCAGGAAGCTGATTTGACCAGGCTTTGGCATATGAGGTTGGCTCATATGAGTGCAAGGGGGATGCAAATTCTCTCGAAAGCAGATCTTCTGGGAGGCCATAAGGCCCATAGCCTTGAGTTTTGTGAACATTGTGTGTTTGGGAAATTACATCGCATCAAATTTCCTAAAGCATTTCATCAGACAAAGGGCGCACTGGATCACATCCATTCAGACTGTTGGGGTCCTTCACGTGTTCAGTCCTTGGGCGGTCACAGGTATTTTCTGTCTCTAATTGATGATTACTCTAGGATGAATTGGGTATTCATGATGAGGCATAAAAGTGAGGCATTTAGTAAGTTCAAGGAGTGGAAGACTCTAGTAGATAATCAGACTGGAAAGAAGGTCAAGAGGAGGCGAACTTATAATTGTCTGAATTCTGTTCATCTGAGTTTGTTGGGTTCTGCAAAGATGAGGGCATTGCTCGGCATCATACAGTCAGATACACACCACAACAGAATGGTGTAGCAGAACGAATGAATCAGACTCTTCTGGCGAAAGCAAGGTGTATGCTTTCCAATTCAAGCCTTGACAGGTGATTTTGGGCAGAAGCAGTTTCAACGGCTTGCTATCTCGTGAATCGGAGCCCACACATAGGTATCAACTGCAAAACACCTTATGAGGTGTGGACTGGAAAGACTGCTGATTACTCTAATCTGAGGGTCTTTGGGTGCACTGCTTATTATCATGTTGATGAGGGTAAGCTAGAGCCAAGGGCTAAGAAGGGAGTCTTCATGGGTTATGGTACTGGTGTGAAAGGGTACATGATCTGGTCTGATAACAAGATTATACTTAGCAGAAGTGTAGTCTTTGATGAGAGTTCATTGTTGAATTCTAGGAAGAAGACCAGTAATGCAGTTGAGAAAGAGGCTGTTGCTGAGGAGGTGGAGTTGGACTTCACTTCATCTAAGAGTCAGGTACCTGATTTGGTCACCAACCAATCATCACAGTCAGGTACTATTGAGTCAGACACTGCTGAGACAGAGGCTATACCACTAGACACAGGAGCAGGTGGAGCGACACATCACAGCATTGCTCTAGATCGGCCAAGAAGGTCTGACATCAGACCTCCTGCGAGATATAGGTCTGATGAGTTGGTGAGATATGCCTTGCAGGTGGCCGAGGAGGTGGAGGATGATGCTCCGTCCACCTACAAGGCTGCTATTTCTGGAGATGAGTCAGCACAGTGGATTGCAGCAATGAGAGAAGAGATAGAGTCTCTTCAGAAGAATCAGACTTGGGAGCTTGTCAAATTGACTACTGATAGGAAGGTGATTACTTGCAAACGGGTATTCAGGAAGAATGAAGGACTATCAGCTGCTGAGGGTGTTAAGTACAAAGCACGAGTAGTTGCAAGAGGATTCAATCAGCGAGAGGGAGTAGACTACAATGAGATTTTCTCACCAGTGGTCAGACATACTTCTATCAGGGTGCTACTAGCAATGGTTGCACATCAAGATTTGGAGCTGGAGCAACTAGATGTGAAGACAGCTTTCCTACATGGAGAGTTGGAGAAGGAAATATACATGTCTCAGCCAGATGGTTTTCAGGTTCCTGGAAAAGAGAACCATGTTTGCAGACTGAAGAAGTCTTTGTATGGGCTGAAACAGTCACCAAGGCAGTGGTATAAGCAATTTGATAGTTATATGGTGTAGCTGGGATACAACAGGAGTCCATATGATTGCTGTGTTTACCACAACAGTCTGGATGATGGTTCACATATTTATCTGGTGTTGTACGTGGATGATATGTTGATTTTTGTTCAGAACAAGTCATATATCCAGAAGCTAAAGGATTGTCTCAGTGCAGAGTTTGATATGAAAGATCTAGGTGTTGCTCGAAAGAATCTGGGAGTAGAGATCTATAGAAATAGGAAGCAGAGAAAACTCTTCTTATCTCAAGAAGGGTACATCAAGAAGATATTGAGCAGGTTTGGAATGTCTTCGGCTAAGTCTATAGATACTCCAATGGCGTCTAAAAGCAAGCTGGGAATGTACACATTTCAGAAGGAGTACATGTCTAAGGTCCCTTATGCCAGCGCAGTTGGGAGTCTGATGTATGCTATGGTCTGCACTCGACCAAATCTAGCATTTGCTGTTAGTGTGGTAAGCCGCTTTATGGTTTAGCCTGGGAAGGAACACTGGCAAGCTGTGAAGAGGATCTTCAGGTATCTCAGAGGCACTACTGATGTTGGTTTGTGCTATGGGAATGATACAGAGTGCTTAGTTGCTGGGTTTTCAGACTCTGATTATGCCGGCGATGTGGACAGTAGGAGATCGATGACTGACTATGTTTTCACTCTTGGGAGTTCTGTGGTGAGTTGGAAAGCAACTCTACAACCTACAATCACTTTTTTTACCACTGAGGCAGAGTACATGACGTTGACAGAAGCTGCTAAGGAGGGAATCTGGCTTAAGGGCTTGGTCAACGATCTAGGCCTACATCAGGATCACGCTTTAGTATATTGCGACAGCTTGAGTGCAATATGCTTAACCAAGGATCAAGTCCATCATGAGAAGACGAAGTACATTGGGATGTCAGGTACCATTTTTTGAGGAATGAGAAGAGTATCAGGGTGAAGAAGGTGGGAACATCTGATAATCCCGCTAATATGTTCACTAAGCCAGTTCCAGAGAGCAAGTTCCAACACTATTTGGACTTACTTAACATCACCAACTGTTGAGTTGCCCTGCGGGGCAGTCTGGGTCCTTTGTCAAGGACCAATCTGAGGCAGAGAACGTCTGGGCACTTATCATAGGTGCATCTGTATTTGAGAGGATTCAAGTCAAGGTGGAGATTTTTTAATGTGCCTTGAATCATCGTTGACCGGCGACGCATCAGGGGGGCAGTGCCACCCCGCCTTTACGGTATGCGATGTTTATTGTAAACGGGCCTGTCGTTTGTCTATTTTGGGCTTTCTGTCCATTGTCTGTTTAGAGTTTCATGAGTCTCCTCATATACTCATGAAACGCCGACCCCTTGTAACCTAATCTGTTTTGCTTCCTCTAATAAGAAAACCGCGATACCATAGAAAGACATGACAAACTGGTTCTCTGCCCGTGGACGTGGGCAACACACCGTTGCTGAACCACGTAATCTCTGTGTTGTTCTTCGCTTTATCATTCTCGCTATAACAGAAGCTAAAGTCGAAGTCTTCGTCGGTGAGGACGTTGACAAAGGAAGAGGAGATCGAAGGAGACAGCAATGGGATCGACCAGAGAGAAGAAGTTAAGAGGAGGTCGTCCAGTGCTCACGCTGCCGAGGTCGCCGACAGAGCGGATGGCGGCGAGCCAGCCTCATTGGGAAGATGCGTGGGAGAGTGGGAGGCAGTGGCCATGGAAGACGGAGTCTCCATCGGAGACGGAAGCTGCTGGCTGGTGGATGGCTACGGCAGGAAAAGGGAGCAGGTGTGAGAGGAAGAAGATGGCGGGGGCAACAGGCGCGTGAGGGTTGTTTTACATGTATAAAAAAAACCTAATTCCACCAATTAGAGTCCTTCTTTCCTTCTCACCGGACGGATAGCTTCTCACTTGAACCCTATATATATATAATTGATAATAAGCATATAAGTTTATGTTAGATCTCTATTGTAGCCTTGTAGGTGTCCTTGTGGGAACGGGGTTGAAAAATGCATGATGTACCTTTAGCGTGTGTTTAGGGGTTTTGGAGGGTTCAAAAAAAAAGAATTTAAAGCTTATGTGTTTGGTCATTGGTCGGAGCTGAAGTGGGAGGTAAGGGAGTTCCTGCACGAGCTTATTTTCCATAGAATCCACATCCGAGGGGGGTGGGTGCAGGGGTGGAGCCAGGAATATGTCGAGGGGGGGCTCAAAAAAAATTTCGCTAGTTCATAAAAAAATTGCAATAAATGGCTTCTAAGATTGTGTAATAAACTTATCTATAATCCTAAAAATAAAAGACCACAAAGCACAAATTTAATTCATATATCAAAGTTCATACCATATTAGAGCAAAAATCCAAATTCAAACATACAGGGTTTAGAAGGAATGGGGAAATGAAAGGGGAAATGAAATTTTTTTTGAAAAAAGAGAAGGGGCGCACGAGGTTAAAAAAATTATTGAATATTGAGGGGCTTGGTGAATTGAAATCTGGACCTTTCCTCTCATCGCGTAGGCCTACAACCAATTGTACTGCATCACAAATCTGTCTTGTTAGTAGCTCCTTTAATATATATATATAAAAGTGTTTTTTTCCGGGGGGGCTTGAGCCACTGCATGCCCCCCCTCCCTCCGCCCCTGGGTGGGTGGGTGCAAGCTTCGAGAGTTTTTACACCAGTTTTGTGTTGCAATTGTGCTAAATTGCCCTTGATTGTTCACGTGGAGTCCGAATCGCTCTCTTCCCCGTGTCGCCATCGTCTTCCCCCTTCAACGACGCCAAACCCTCCCTCCCACAGTGGCCAACTGGCCAGGCTTCCACTTCCTTCTTCACTCTCTCCTTCTTCGACGTGCCCCATCCCAAGTCCCTTCCATAATCTCTCCACTCCCGTCTCCCCTGAGGACACTCGCTCTAGCTGCCACTTCCTCTATATTCGTCGCATTTCCTGCCGCAAAGCGCTTCCCTGCGCTCTCCTCCAGGTTCGTTTGGAACATCGTTGTTTCCTCAAAGGTCGAGCAGGAGGATGACGAGGAGTCGTTCGGTCAACCTCTATATATAAATAATTCACTCTATTTAAAAATAATATAAATATAAATAAAATAAAAAATATCAAATAATTAATTTCAATATAATAATTATTTTCACCAAAACATAATATATACTATATAAATAAAATAAAAAATATCAAATAATTAATTTCAATATAATAATTATTTTCACCAAAACATAATATATACTATATAAATAAAATAACATCTATCAAATATTTATCTATTAATATTTTTGAAAAGTATGATCATGAAATAATTTTTATTTTTATTTTTATTTTTATCAATTAACTAAAATATATATAGATAGATTATGACTTAGGATAACTTTCTATAAAAAACAATTTCTAAAATTATCCACGTGACACTATGAATCAGTTTTAGGATATGTATATACGTGTATATATTAAATTTTCAATTTAACAATTATTCTGATAATAAAATACAAGGAAAGAATTTATCATGCATGCTTAAAAGTTAAAACACCATAAGAAATTGCCTCTTTTTTTTGTGTGTGTGTATGTCATCGATCATAAGAAATTTCCTTCTAGAGTCTAGACACCATCACTTTCATTCATTCACTATGTACAAAAATAAAATATTTCCCTTTTTCAACTGTCCTGATCTTAAATCCCTTAGCTTCCCCCTCCTTTCCATAATCACCTCTCTTATTTTTCTTTATTCTTTAATTTAATGGCGCGTCACTCACCAACCTCCAAATCATATATATATATATATTGCTGCTGGTTCTTCTTCCTCCTCCATTAATACAAATCAGTAAATCACAACACCCCCTCTTAATTAGTTCCTTCTCAATCAACCCCCAAAATCTTCAGCATTGCGCGCCTTCATATTTAAACAATAAAAACTATATATATACAATCCTTAATTCCTTTAATGGATCCCATTGCTGATTCTCCTGTTTCACTCTTCCTCTTCCTCCTCACGTTTTGCAAAGGTAACTAATTTCATCCCATTTAATCAGTTTTCATGATCATGAATTCATGATCGATTCAAGTTAATTAATTTAATTATATGTTTTTTTTTTCACAGTTATTTCAGGAACTACCTTCACAATAGTCAACAAGTGCGACTACACAGTATGGCCCGGTGTACTCGCCAGCTCCGGCAGCCCCACCTTACAAACCACCGGCTTCCAGCTCTCCACCGGCGCCTCCACCTCTCTCCAGGTCCCACCGGGCTGGTCGGGCCGGGTCTGGGCCCGCACCCGCTGCATCTTCGACCCGAACACGGGCCAAGGCACCTGCGCCACCGGCGACTGCGGCTCCGGCCAGGTCCAATGCAATGGGGCCGGCGCGATCCCACCCGCCACCTTAGCCGAATTCACAATCGGGCCTGGGCCTGGGCCCGGGTCGGGTAGCCCGGACTTCTACGACGTCAGCCTGGTGGACGGCTATAACTTGCCCATGGTGGTGGACGCGAGTGGCGGGTCCGGGTCGTGCCAGTCGACGGGGTGCGCCGCGGACTTGAACCAGCAGTGCCCGTCGGAGCTCCGCGTGGGCGACGGCATCGCGTGTAAGAGCGCGTGCGAGGCTTTCGGTACCGACGAGTTCTGCTGCAGGGGCGCGTACAGCTCGCCCGACGCTTGTAAGGCGTCGGTTTACTCGCAGATGTTTAAGACGCTGTGCCCGAGATCTTATAGCTACGCTTTCGATGATCCGACGAGCACGTTTACGTGCTCCGGTGCGGATTACACCATCACATTTTGCCCCACCACGACTAGGTTAGTACGGCACTTCATATTCACACTACTTTCATGTGTATATATTTGTATATTACTGTTACTATATCTTAAGCTTTAGTGTACTCTTTATCTTAATTGTTACATTTTTTTACATCTAATTTAACTTATCTACACCTCTTTTCTTTTCAATTTTAATTATCTATTATGTGTATAGTGGTATGCCATCCTTTATTCCATATTTCAATATACATTTCCTTAAGTTTTCGTGTATTTATATTATAAGGTCGGAATTCACCTTAGGTCATATATTGGTTATTTCCTCTTCAGTGTAGCTAACTAGTTATTTTTTATGATTTCGATCTGTACAGTCAGAAATCGTCGAGAGACGTGGCACCTCCAGCTCCAACGCAAGAAGCAGCGGATGGGGGGTCAGGGTTAGGGTTCGGATCAGGATCGGGATCCGGGGCGGGTAATGGGCCAATGACAGTCACAGGTGGCGGAAGCGATGGGGCGTGGTTGTCGAATATTCTGTTTTCTGGTGGCGGATGCTCTCTAAGAAGCCTCTCCGGCATTGCTTGGCAGTTAACTTTGTTAGCTTCAGTTGCCACCTTCTCAACCCTCCATTCCATTTGTTTATAATTCAAATCATTCTTTAATTAATTATCATTATTATTAATTCATGTATTTATAAAGAAAATGCAGCTAGTTTTTCTCTTTCAGGATATGGAACAGTTTTGGTTTGGACTTGTAAATTAGGTCAATGAAAATGGAGTGAATTGGTAGCAAAGTATAAGAATTTATGCCCATTTTGGGTATTTTATTATTATACATGTAAATTTACAAATTGATTGATTCTCAAGGAAATGGAAGAGGAAGTGTTTGCTTTAATTGTTGGCTTTTATGATCTCATGGGTAACAATTAAATTTGTTGTGCGTATGGACTGCAAAAAGAAGCAGCTTTCACTTTGCTGTGATTGCAAGGCTGGAAGATTTTAGTTATCTCTTGCTATTAGTACAATCTATTTTGAATCATTAATTAAATTTCATGATTCATCTTTGAAATAATATTGAGAAATTCTGTTTGGTGCCCATGAGTTTATGTCAATTCCAGTTGGTGTTTGATACTTTTTTTATCCGGATGGTATCCCTGAATTTTGTCAAAAGTTCGACTCATGCCCAAAACTTGTATTTTCTCCTTTTTAATGAATAAAACCACCCTTTATTTTTTATTTTTTCATAAAAAAGCCCATTTGCTTTTAATATTGAACAAAATTACCTCTTATTTAACTAAATTCAACACAAAAGTGACAAAATCACCTTTTACTTTTAAAAACTAACAAAATTATACATTATTGCCAAAGTTTTAGCAAAAAATACCCATTGTTTCCATTTTTTTTTTTTGAAGAAAATCAATCATTATTTTTAACATTACACAAAAGATCCCTTTATATATTTTTCATAGTTTGTAAAAAAACAAATGTCATTATTTGTCAAACATTGCATGTACATAATCATCCATTATTTACAAAAACTTTGCACAAATCCATCATCTTATCATGCGAACAAATATAATTAACCTATAAATTACAAAAAAAAACTTTATAAAATCATACTTTGCGTAAAACCACCTTTTATGCTTTAAAAAAATGCACAAAAGAAAGTGTTATTGATTTCTTTTGTTTGGAATACATAAAACCTAATAAGATAAGAATGCTTAATCTTTTATTTTATTTTTATTTTATAAGAGAAGAAAATGAAACAAATAAACTTTACTTTACTTTTTCAATAAAATTCTAACCGATTATTTGGTTAAATTGATCAATCACATTTACAAATGTTTAAGGTTAGTGAGATATAGGTTAAATATTGTTTTGGAAAATAATAGGTGTTAAATATTGTTTTGGAAAATAATAGGTGCTATATATTGTTTTGGAAAAATTATTAGTGTCTTTTTGTTTTTTTTTTTGCAAAGTATGAAAAAATAATAGATCTTTGGTACAATTTTAAAAATGGTAGTGATTTTGTTCTAAATTTTTTTTGGAAACAAGGATGATTTTACGATAAATTTTTTGGAAATAATATGTGATTTTGTACAGTTTTAAAAATAAAGGCGAGTTTGTCACTTTTGTATTGAATTTAGTCAAACAATAGGGAGATTTTTTGAAACAAGGGTGATTTTGTTCTAATTTTTTTTTTGGAAATAAGGGTGATTTTACGATAAAATTTTTGGAAATAATATGTGATTTTGTACAATTTTAAAAATAAAGGTGGGTTTGTCACTTTTGTATTGAATTTAGTTAAATAATAGGTAGTTTTGTTCAATGTCAAAAGTAAAAGGGTTTTTTTTTTGTGAAAAAAATAATAATAAAGGGTGGTTTTATTCATTAAAAGGGAGAAAATATGAGTTTTGGGCATGAGCCGAACTTTTGACAAAACTCAGGCGTACCATCCAGACAAAAAAAGTGTGAGACACCAACCGAAATTGACATAAACTCAGGGCACCAAACGAAATTTCCCAATAATATTTTAAGGTTTAAACTTTAGTCTGAACAATAAGCACTTCATTTTATTATAAGGGTGTGTGACTGGGTTTCTGCTACTCGGGTGGTCAGGACTGCACCAGCTAAGACTCAAGTCTTAGCTTTAAATTTGGACCTTTCAATTTAGTATATATGTATCCTTTTATTGGTCAAAAAGCAATACCATACAAAAAAAAAATGTGATTTGGAATTTGGATCAACCAATTTAATTAATTAATGGTGGAGCTAGTATTCATGAATCATGAACATTTGAATTAGTTAAAGTGTATGAAAGGACTATTTATTTATACAGAACATAATATTTCTGTTTTGTTGTACCTAAAGGCACTCTAAGCTCATTAGCTCTTTGGGTTTCACCCCTCAATCACAAGATCATCTACTTGTTTGTATGAGTACTCACTTCTTGTGTTCAATGTTAGGGCATTGTTAGGTAAGAGTTTGGTTCGCATTCGCCGCAATTTATTAGGTTATTCGCATAAAATGAACTTGTTAACCTGCTATCGAAAATTGCCTGGATCCTCGCCGCGGTTGGGTGTTCTTCACTAAAGAAAGCGCATCATACACTGCTGGATACTTCTTTATCAATCCAACCACCAACTAACTTCACAACGAGAAAGCGATTGCCTTTTACAATCCTAAAAGAAATCAAGTGCTTTGAGGCTGGTTTCATGTGTAATGATAACACATAAGATGCAACTTACAGATCATTGTTATGTGCCTTTTTTTTCCAGATCACATAGCACTTCGGGCTTCTTTCATAAGTTTGCTTCGCGTTATAGTTCTTATCATCCTAAGAAAACGCACCTGTAACTGCAATTTCACTGGAAAACAATTAGCCAAGATAAAAAGGATTTGGAACTACAGGCCAACCGAAAGTGGTCATTGCTATAAGCTTTGCAGCCGAAACACAGAGAACCGCTTTCTGCACTAATTCTATTCGAACTAAAAGCTGATCAGTGGCAAAATTCAATCAACTGCGTTTATAGAAACCCCAAGTGAGTTATTTCGCTCCACGAGAACCATCGCTATTGCGCAGCTGACTGTTACAATAGGTCATTTATAACTCGTCCTTGAGAACAGTTTCAACCTGTTCCGACTCTGTATCGGATTCCTCCTTTTTCTCTGGTTCAGCCTCGGGTTCTTCTATCTCTTCTTCCTCCTCTACGGCTGCATCTGGGCTGATTTTTAGGCTGCCCTTTACAGAGTCGTAGATATGAGAAGCAAAGTCCTTCGGGTTGTCCAGTATGAAGCCACTATCCAATAGGGCTGTCTGGTACATCAGCTGTGCTGTTTTTTTCATGCTTGCATCCTGCGAAAATAGGCCAGAGTGCACATCAAACCCAAGATAGAGTATAACATTGCAGTAAGTTCAAATTTGGATAGCTTCTGTGGCCATTGGGACGGTCAAACACCGTTTGATGTTCATGTACGATGCAGATAAGCAAGATTTTTACCTCAGGGTTGTTGACAACTCTTTCACGGAGTGCCTTAATGATTGGGTGCCGTGGGTTGATCTCAAGCACCCTCTTTCCACGCATGTAGGCTTGCTTGTTCGCATCAGAGAGAGTTTGTGATTGCATGATTCTCTCCATGTTAGCACTCCACCCATACTTGGAAGTGACAACAACACAAGGGGTGTCAGCCAGCCGGTTGCTTATCTTGACATTGTCCACCTTCTCGCTGACAAGAGCGTCCTTCCACCACTTGGTGAGGTCCTTGAATGACTCCTTGAGTTCCTTGTCTTTGGAATCCTTTCCAAGCTTAAGACCCTCCTTGGACACATTTTGGAACTTCTTGTCTTCATAGTCCATGAGGTATTGCATTAAGTACTCATCCACTGGATCAGTGAGGAAGATCACCTGAAACAAATTATGAAAGAAACACGACGATGAGTGGTTGGAATGGTAGGTGGAGAGCGTTACCATTGTATTAAAAGGATTTTCCCAGATGTTACCTCAAAATTTTTCTTTGAAAGACGTTCCAGGAATGGGGATTTCTCTAATTGTTCTTTGCTGCTTCCTGTTATATAGAAGATGTCCTTTTGCCCCTTTTTCATCCTTGAGATGTACTTATCAAGAGAAATCAATTTACCGTCGGACTTGGATCTGTTATAGGAAGGGGAAAAAAAACACAAATGGATAGATAGAATATGCTTGAAAACATTGGAACGTCCTGATAACTTGGGTAACTGGAATGGATGATTATGGACTGTCACAATCAAACTAACTTACGTTTCAACTCTTAGCAGCTTTGCCAAACGGTTCCTGTTAGCTGCATCCTCAATAATACCAAGCTTGATAGACTTGCCAAATTCATTCCAGAACCTTGCATACTGGCCCTTCTTCTCGTCACTGTCAGCATGCTTTTCAACTTCTGCAGTCAGCAGCAAAATATCAGCACTAAAAAGGAAAACTGAAAAGCCAGCTCTAATAACGATAGAGAAAGCATCCAAAAGCAAGGAATTTAGGCTATTAGAAATTTGCAATACGATGAAAAAGAGATTGCACAGTGGTAGATTGCAGAGGATAGCATGTACTAAGAATCTCATGATGATTGAAGTTATTACAACAATTAGCAAATAATGCTTCGTTTGTCATACGGCTTAATAGTTAACTTAGATTCACAATATCAGTTATTATATTAGCCATGTAAGTCAACTTATATAAGCCACAAACATCCGTGAAAACACACCTCTCAACGCAAATTAGCAGGCAACATACCTTTCTTTTCTTTGTCATCAGACTCATCAGGATCCTCCTCAGCAAGCTTACGGATCATGTCAAGTGCCTTCCTAATTAATTTCTTTTTGATTGTTTTCAAGCTACTGTGTTGTTGAAGCATTTCTCTTGACACATTGAGAGGAAGAGTGTCAGAATCAACAAGACCCTGCATAAAATATAAACCTTTTATGACAATGCAAAAGGTATTATTAAATATAAAGTTATAACCAAAACTCCAAAAGGCAAAGCAGCAGGATCCTAGTATCCTACAATCAAACATTTCTTACCATCAAAAAGCTCAAATATTTGGGCAAAAGCTCATCAACTTCATCAGAAATGAACACCCTGCGGACATATAACTTCAAGTTGGACTTGTTGGAATTGTAGTAACTCTCATATAGATCATGACGAGCCTTTGGAGGAACAAATAGAACAGCCTTGAATTCAACATCTCCTTCAGCATTAAAGTGACTCCATGCCATAGGTTTTTCATCACCAAAGTCCTGCAGTAACAAGAACAAAATTTCATTATGGAAAAAAAACAAGGATTTACAAAAAAAGGCAACATACTTGCATATGAAAGCTTTAAGAATACCTTTTCCAGTAGGAACATATCATAAGAATTAACAAGACATGAAACAATACATGACCCTGGGATCAGGAAGACATGGAAGCTCACCTTTGCAAGTGAGTGGTAGAATTTTGTGTACTCTTCATCTGTCACCTCCTTTGGATTCCGTAGCCATATAGCTTTCACGTCATTCAAAAGCTCCCACTCTTGAGTTTTTTCTGTGACTTTTTTAGTCTTTGGTTTCTTCTCATCCTCTCCGTCCTCCTTATCTTCAGATTCTTCTTCAGAAGAGGATGTTTCAGCTGATCCACAGTGAATATTCAAGTGTTATATTGGCAAAGGCACATCTATCAAAGCTTCATCAGATAATGAAAGAGGTCTTATTTTCGTCCACATACAGGAATCCTCTTCATCACTCGAATCACTTGAATCGCCATCATCGGCAGGAACCTCCTTTTCTACCTCCTTGGTAGCCCAGAGGGATATAGGGAAGTTGATAAACTCAGAATAGATCTTCACCAGATCCTACACATCAAATGAGTATACAACAATAAAAATCAGCCTTGGGACAAGAAGGCAACCAACCAACAGTAGATATCACGAAAAAGCTGACATTTCAAAGAAAGAAGATAAACCTCTAAAAGTGTAGCAGCTGTGCATCCAGCAAGAGCAACACACATTTAGGTTGCTTAAGAAAGAAGAATGTGAAAAGGCAATAAAAACGGAACACGTTCATTACAACCAAACACATTCATTACAAGGATCTTCTACACTAAAACTAAAAAAGACGGAAGCCAATAGAAGACTGGAATTGTATGATCTGATAATTATTCCTGTGACTTGGGCATGCCGCATGCAGTACCATTTTTAACCATTTACACAGCAAACACCAACAAAGAACCCTTCATGAAATTACTACGGTACTACCTGATGATAGAATGTGTTCAATGATGATGGCAATTATATCCAATATTAATCAAAGAAAGAAGATTCATTTTGTAACTAGAAGTGTAAAATTGTTGAAGGGGACAAAAAGGATTCCATTAAAAAACCCAACACACTCACTTTCAATTTGCTCTCCTCTACGTACTCCCCGGCTTCCTCTCGCAGATGTAGCCTGATCTCAGTTCCTCGCCCAAGTGGTTCATTCCAAACATCTTCAGAAATGGCGAAAGCTCCATCAGCCTTAGATTCCCATACATACCTGAATATAGCACAAACTTGAGAATTTTTTGAACTTTTTTGGACAACTAGGACAGAAAATCAACATAAATCCAATAAACATACTGTTTGTCATCATTGTGCTTGCTGATAACTTCAACATAGTCAGCAACCAGGTAAACAGAATAGAATCCCACACCGAACTGCCCAATCAAATTTAGATCTCCGCTTGTCTGCATCTTCTCAACAAAAGCTGTGATGCAACATAAACTTTAGTTAAAATCTGAGACCCAATAATAACTTTGAAATTTAGGGAAATACCATGCATACATCAATTTCACCTACTAAAAAAAGAAATATGTACCTGAAGTTCCGGACTTTGCTATGGTTCCAAGGTTTTTTATAAGATCTTCTTTTGTCATCCCTATACCCCTGTCTCGAATGGAGAGTACTTTCTTCTCTTTATCCAGTTTGATCTGCATTGGTTACATCATTGAATATGGCACCAAGGAGGTGTCAAATTGTAATCTCTCCAAGTTAGTGACTCATTTCTAACAAAATCCATGAATAGGAGTTGAAAGTACTGTTACTTACCAAAATCTCTAGTTTAGTGTTGTCTCCTTCACCTAATACTTCTTTATCCGTCAATGACAGGAACCTAATCTTATCCAATGCCTACAACAGCACCATTTCCCATCAGTAAAGGTCTCAAACGAGCAATGCCTTTTCTCTCGACGGTAAAAGAAGTACATAGATCACAATAAACTATTCCTGAGATACTTACATCAGAAGCATTAGAAATAAGCTCCCTAAGAAAAATGTCTTTGTTACTGTACAGGGAGTTGATAATGATATCCATAAGTCGAGAAACCTCCGCCTGAAACTCAAATTTCTCTCCAGTACTGCTGAGTGTCTTCCTGGAAATGGACTCAGCCTCTCTGGACACGAGGAAAACCTATAGTAAGCTAAATTTTCCAACGTATAAAAAATAATTACCAAAACAGGTTTGGGGACAGCGACCTGAAATTACCTTTTAGCAACATCAGGATCAGTGGATAGACCACTAGGAACAGCACCGAGCTTGTCTTCAACCTTCGGCGGATTCGCTACCTCATCTGAATTTCCATCTGCATTTACTTGTATCCTCCGACCTACCAGTAACAAATTCTATGATTAAATGAAAACACTGACAGATTACGAGAGGCCAGGAGAGCAGTGAATTACACGCAAAACTAAAACTATACGGTGTAGATCGTGCAATGCTTAACTCATCGTTTGATTTCACCTTCAACAAAGTTTGTGTACGATACACAAGCGATCGATGATTCATCGATTCGCTATCAACTACGCAATTAATCATCATGTTTAATAAAAACGTACAATCAGAGAAACGGCAGGATCTAGAATCGCCATACTTTCTGAAAGAAATAAAAAGGACAAAATCTCAAGCCGATCAAAATCAACGGAGCCAGAACATTCCTAGCTAACCGAAAACAGGGCGATGGCATGAAATGAAAATAAGTGAGAACCGCACCTTGATCTGGAAGAAGAAAGAGAAGGCACAGCAGGAGCAGAGCGGAAGGTAAAGTCCACCTCCTCATCGCTCTCGCAACAAAGTTTCGATTAGCTTCCTCACTCACTCTCTCTCTCTCTCTCTCTCTCTGAATCGGAGATTTGTTTCTCCGTCCTCAAATCCAAAAGTGGGTTTCGCGTTCAAGGATTCTCTTTATGAGGAGGAACTCCCGGGAGCGAACTTGGAGGGGCGCTTCTGATTGGTAGATCAAAACCAGCTTGGACCATCTAATGGGCTGATCTTAACATCAGGCCCAACATGTGAGGTTTTTGCGTGGAGCAATGTGGAAAACAAAAGCCCAATCGTGGCCTTAATATATAAACTTCACCCTTCTTGCATAGTGGATAACTCGAAGGTAAGATTTTCTTCTTCTTCTTTTTTTTTTTTTGACAGTAGGCAATAATTAGATCGACAAAGTGATCTTAAAGTCATTAAAAGATGGCTTGAAAGACCCTACGCGGAGGGTCATCAGTCAAAAGAAAAAAAACATCTAAGATTACAATTACATAAAATCTAATATTACAATTATATAAATCTAGATTTATAACATCTTGAAAAATAGAACCCTGGTTTCTTGAGATCTAGTCTGATGGTTTGCATGCAAGCTAAAGCAATAGTTGAACTTAGCATAGATGGCTGCATATATCGTTCCAAATGCGGTGAGGGGCTAGCACAAACATCTTCTTATGGATAGATTAGGGATGTCGGGAGAAAGTAGATGGTGGTGGGATCTAGAAGGGGTTGAAAATTTGGATTGGGGTTTTAAATTTGTATCAATTTTAAATGAAAGGTTGGGGCTGAAATTGGTTTATATATGGACGATTATATGTACTGGTGGATTGGTAAGAGGGGTTAAAAGGATGGTCAGGAGGGCTTGAGGCGGGAGGGTTGGTCATGCATGTTCAAGATCTAGAGTGGCCAGTAGCTTGCTGGAGAGTGGTTGGAGGAGAGGCTGGGGGTAAATCTAGAGAGAGAGAGAGAGAGAGAGGGAGGGAGGGAGGGAGAGGTTGGAACTGGCACTGGCGGAGGAGCGGCGGCTACAGATTCGAACTCCCGTATCACGAGGAGCAGCGGGAGCATATCACCTGTAGGCTGGATGCCTGCGGATGGTGAAGAAGTTGAGGAGGAAGGCGGCGGATGAAGAAGCGGCACCAGCAGCTCGTAGGACGGAGGGAGAAACACACCAGCGCCGCACCACAACCAGGACCCAAGAGGGTTGGCCATTCCGGGACCCGCCTCAGGGGGTGTGGGACGAGGTCGCCAAGGAGCCCGTCGGAAGAGACCACCGAGGGAGTGGCCGCTAGAAGAGCCCACAAGGGGTAGCGACGAAGGGTTGAAGAGTTGTGTGGGTGGCGACTAGGTTTTATTTCGGGAGAAGTTGAAGAGTTGATCCCACTTGAAGGTAAGTTATTTTTCATTTTTATAACGTGGGGGTTCCGAGGTTTTTGACTTGTTCCGTGGGGATCGAACCCTATCTTGTAAAGAACTCGAACTGGTAAGGCAAGCAACAAGTCACCAATGCTCACTCAAATCAATGAAGGTTTGAGTACCCAATATTAATAATTACACAAAGTACATAAGGAGTGGGATTTGATTCTTTGACTTCTTGCAAGAGCCACATCTCTCTTACCACTAGAGCAAGGGGTCGGTTGGAGATAAGTTAAATTTAAATTGTTCGATATGAACAGTTGAAGTGTAAATTTTTTAACATTTTTTAATATTTTATTCTCTAAAGTAGATATATTTTTATCAAAATTGTTAAAGATGCCTAGAAAAAGATCAAGTTTGCGGTTTGTCACTTGTGACGGGAGTTGGGAGCATTTTTAAAATTTAGGGTAATATTCCAGATTTAGAAAGATTTTTTAAAGATATTTTTATCATAATTTATATATATATAAAGTTTTAATTTAAGACATAGTTTTTAAATTAGAAAATTTTAACACGA
Organism: Persicaria maculosa; assembly: GCA_963922045.1. NCBI lineage: Eukaryota > Viridiplantae > Streptophyta > Magnoliopsida > Caryophyllales > Polygonaceae > Persicaria > Persicaria maculosa. The sequence goes on along the minus strand of OY998259.1, from coordinate 27,080,550 downwards.
GGCATTTTTTATTTTTTATATATAGTAAAAAAAAATCCATAAAACTAAAAAGAAGTAAATTTGTAAGTGGATATGGAATAAAAGAAGTGAGGATATACCTGGACATTCAATACAATGATTCAATGAACCATTCATAGTTAGCTCTAGGTAGTTTTTACTAAAAGGTTGGGCATAAATCCCGCAAATCCCGTCCCATCCCGCATCCCGTCCCGATCCCGTCCCGATCCCGGTGGAATTTGATAAAAAAAAAAATTCAATCCCGTCCTGATCCCGTCCCGCAAAAATTACGAGGGACGGGTCACGGGACGGAGAGTTCAAATCCCGTAAATCCCGTCCCGTCCCGCATATATATATATATATAGGTTAGGTCTAGTGTTAACAACCCTTAATGTGTTTTGTGTTAACAAATATAGGCCATTGATTTAGTGCAAATGAATGGATGAGATTATTCAGCAATTTAGATTAATTGTAAATTAAAATGGAAAAAATACACGATCACCCCTTAACATATGCGCGTGATTTCAAACCCTTCAAACCCTACCCCTCACATCGTCATGCTTCTTCAACCAAAGAGGAGAGAGAAAGAGAATTGGGGGCGATCGGAGGAGCGAGAGCGAGCATCATACCTCTCTGTCCCTTCCGGCTGTAGAGAAGTGGGGGCGATCAGAGGAGCGAGAGCGAGCATCGGACCTCTCTGTCCCTTCCGGCGGTCGGAGGCGGATGCGAAGACACCGATTGGAAGGAGTGGTTCTCTTGAATCCCTCATCCCAGCCCAGTAGCTCCGATCGACTACCCCTCCCGAGTGCGTAGCGACTTTGAGCCATCCCACCGAGGACCTCCAGCCACCACGACCTCTCTCTCCCGCCGGTGAGTTAACCCATCATTCTGGCTCTTCATCATCAACACTCAACCAAACAAATCCTCCATCGTTTTCTTCGCCCCAAACTCAACCAAACCTCCTTCTCCATTCAACAGTTTGCAAATTTACATTAGAGGGGATTTGAAAGAGGATTTTGATGAATATTTGTTGTAATGATATGAATATTTTGGAAATTTGAGTCATTGTTGAGAGGATTCTTGTCTGTGATGAATAATTGTATTATTGTGATGAATATTTCTTAAATTTTGGCGAAAATTGATGAATAATTGGGAAATTGTGTTGAATAATTGAGTGAAAATGATGAATAATTGTATTACTGTGATGAATATTTCTTATTTGTGATGAATAATTCTTGTATATATTCATGGTTTTAATGAATAATTGAGTGAAAATGATTAATGTTTGATAAATTTTGCCGAATGTTTATGACAACTTGGAAAATTAGGAAGATAAAAAACTTTGATGACTCTGTGAAGAATAATTGTGAGAGTTTGATGAATGTTGCTTGAATGATGACAAATACTGAATATGTCTTAAATTATGTCGAACGTTGATGAATAATTGGGAATTTGTGATGAATATTGCCAAGATTGATGATAATGAATCCTAAACTTTGATGAATACTTTCTTTCCAACATCGAATAGTTCAATTTTGGTTATTAAGTTCTCCGCACCAAAAATTGCCAAGGTTGATGATAATGAATTCTAAGACCATGTGTTTTTGCATCCGACAACCACCCTCAACACCAGCAATTGTATAGTTACAAACGAATACTTGCTTTCCAAAATCGAATACTTGCTTTCCAACATCGAATATTTGCTTCTTCCTCTTCTTCACCGTCCGTCCGCTTGGATGAAAACTTCACAGACTTTCAAAAATTTTGCATACCAGAATATTTGATCACGATCTTCCAAATATATTTTCAAAAATGAAATCTGTGTAAATTGAAAAAAAAAAATCAAAACCACATCCCAATCCAAACGTCAGTTATTGGCTTTTGAAAGTAGGTTGTGCATCACATGCTCTGGCCTTGTAAAAGTGGGGTGTAAATCCATGTGGGTCCTCCTTTTTAATTAAAAATAAATCCAGAAAATCATTGATTAATTTCGACCTTCCATCTTCATTCATCCAACGGTCATTATTTGTTAACACAAAACATGTTAAGACTTGTAAACATTTGATCCATCCTCTCTCTCTCTCTCTCTCTCTCTCTCTCTCTATATATATATATATATATATATATATATATATATATATATATATATATATATATATATATATATATATATAATGTTTCTTGCCCAAGTATACGGCTGTATAATCTAGCTACCATTATTAATTTCGAATAGATATATGAAGAGTGACCTTAATATGCAATATGCTGATAACATTAACGGGATGGGCCAGTAGCTAACGGGATGCTCAACTGAGATTTTGCCTAATTGTCATGCACTACGTGACTATTATAGATTTGTTAAATTAGATTTGTTCATGCACTTCAACTGAGATTTGCTACTGGCTAGCTACTGTAATGGGATTTTATGTACTTTAATTTGCTACTCACTACTATAATACTCCCTCCGTTTCCTTTTAAGTGACTTTTTCAAGCCATGCACGTAGTTTTAAAACGATAAAAACTATATTAAATATTAATATTTTAATAATATTGTTTTAATAATATTATACTTATCACCAATAAGTATGAGATTATCGAAAAAATTATTTTAAAAAATTATTATTTCAAATAGTTTTTCACGCCTTAAAAAACGTACATGAATAGTAAAAAGTCTATTAAAAGGAAACGGAGGGAGAATATTTTGTCATGGGATTATGTACTTTAATTTGGAATTAATTGGATAGTTTTTTAATTTTTATTTACGAGGGACAAGTCCCGTCCCGTCCCGATCCCGTCCCGTCCTGTGAGGGTTAAGACCCGATGGGATTTGAAAAAAATATATATCAATCCCGTCCCAATCCCGTCCCGCAAAAAATACGCGGGACGAGACGCGGGATTACCCCAATCCCGTCCCATCCCGTCCCATGCCCACCCTAGTTTTTAGGATAAGTATTTGAGTTTCAAAACCATATTAAGGGAGATCATATAGTTGACATTCTACCAAAAAAGGAGATATATAAATTATACTACGTATAATATAATAGTTGACATTTTTCAAGATGTCATCATGTACGACAAGAAGAAGAAGAATCAAAGTGGTTTCATTGGTGCTTTCATTAAAAGTCAAATTAAAGAATAAAAAAAATACAATTTTCGCATATAATATAAACCCAAATGTTGTGAAATATGCTTATATGCAAAGTTGCAAACCGAGATAAAATATTGATAATTAAAAAGCACTTTTTTTTAACGTGGGTGGGGGTTCCGAGGTTATCGACTAGTCTCCAACGGCTCCGAGCCTTAGCTTGCAAAGGACGCGAACCGATTAAGCCAGACGGCAAGCCACCAGACATGCTCACCCAAGCCAATAAAGGCTTGAACACCCACTAATTGTGTAATTAGTGGGATTTGAACCCTTGACCTCTTGCAAGGGTCACCTCTCCCTTACCACTAGGGCAAGGGGTCATTGGTATAATTAAAAAGCACTTTAATAATTCAAAATATGTCATACATTGCATGAAAGTAATAGTTTTATTTTTTTTATTAGGTAAAAATTCGAGTTCAGATATACCTGAAATTCAAGGGTCAACCAGGTCGGCAGATGGAGAACCGTCTATACAAATATAAAGTACAAAAAACGGTGCAAACTCAGGTAAAAGCACCCTACAAAAGAGAAACCAAACCGACCTAAACCTAACGTGATGGGGACGAACTGACGGACGAAGTCAAGCCCTACTCTACAGCAGAACCGCAAGCTAGTGATTCATCAAAATCCGATCATTATGTGGGCAATGAAGACGATTTCGAGGAAAGCAGTCTATCCGAGAAAAGGATACGTCTCGAAACACACTATTTCGATCCTAGCATGTCCCGACTCCAACCACCAGAACCCCATCACCGGAAAGGACAGCGCAGCCATGCCAAAGCAAAGCCCCAAATCGCCTGAGTGAAAAGCACCTAGAAATCCTAACGGGATTTTAGTTAACCCTTTCGGGATTCTTAAAAGCACGCTCTTTCGAGCGGGATTTAGAGCTCTTGCGGGAATTTGTTGTGATCCTTTCGGGGTTTTTAGTAATTATATAAACAAGGAAATTTATATAATAACAATTTTAATTTATTGATTTGGGTAAATTACACATAATCACCCATAATTTATGATAATTTTCATATAACCACCCATAAAATTATAAATTATAGTAAATCACCCGTAAATTCACTTTGTTTTCATAAGATCACCCACTCATTAAACCTCTATTTTTTATTTGGAAAGACTTAAATACCCCTTATTCAAATGTATTTGTTTTTAAAGAAAGGCTATTGTATGTATCACGTTCCGCGTATGCCGGATACTAAAAGCTCTCTTTTGAGCTTGAGAAAAAAAACCCTAATTTGGGGTCGGAGAACACCGACGCCACCATTCACCTGTGCCGGTTGATTCATCTGGTAAATGGTAACCTCCTCCGGGAGCCCATACATCTCATTCGGGAGCCCCAATCTATTCCACTCCCAACCCCTATCTCCGGTGTCCGTCGTCGCTTACCCCCTTCCCCTCCTTGGTCATCTCTGTGCGCGAGGGGCTCCAACTACGGCTTAAGCCGTTCCTCTCCGGCTTCAGGCCGTCGGTCGCCTCCCATCGCCCTTTTGGCGCCGCCGTGTTGTGAGCTGAATCTGCCATGTTTTACACTTAAGTTTATATCAATTTCTGCATACATTTCATTCATTTGGGCTAAGATAGTACAGAATCTGTGTAGTTTATGTTTATTTGCCAAATTATGGAATCTACACCAGTTTCTGTTTAAATTCGCAGAATTCGAGGCATTTTACAACAATTCTAAGGAAGGTCGGAAAAGCTCGGAAATCCACTACAGAAGTCCAAGGTCAAAGAAGCAGCGGAACCGGTCGAATCAAGCTAAGAGCCAAGGTTACTCGATCTCGAGTGGACCTTACTCTATCTCCACGAACATGTCCGAGCACAGGCCTTGTCGACTAAAGAGCAGTGTCGAGAGCCAGACCAACCCAGCTCCGGAAGCCAACTCGATCTCGATAAGACCTAGTCGAGGTCGACGACACCTCAGCGCCACACCCGGAGTCGATGAGAAGAGGAGCTGATCGAGAAGCCGAGGACGAAGACGCTGAGCAACTCTACTCGATCTAGAGGAGACCTTGTCGAGATCGAGGAGCCACCATGCCCTAGTCCGAGTCCATGCCGAGGAGGAGTCCTCAACATCACTAGAGAGCCGTCTTCGACCACACCCCTAGTCGATCTCGAGGATACCTAGTCGAGATCGACGAGCGCCATGGACCCAGATCCGAGCCTGCCGAGCAGAGTCACCCAAGAAGTCCAGTCGACGATGAATCCTAGTCGAGATCGACAAGCCCTTGTCGAGATCGAGTAGACCAGATTCCAGAAACGCGTCGACGTGAGCAGTCCGAGTAGACTTGGAGTTACTTGGGCACGAAGGAAGTCGAGTTGGCCGAAGATTCTATCCAAATTTGATCAAGTCTATCTATGGAAGGGAGATCTATCAACATGAAGACATATTACCTAGTTTAGATATAGTTTTTTTCCTTAAAGATTTATTTCCCTTAAGCATTTTAATTATCTTTTAAAGTTTTAGATATAATTTTAGATATAGATCGAAGATTCTATCCTTGATTAGCAAGGAATAGAAGGCTATAAATAAAGCCCTAGGGGCTGGTTTTTCATTCATTCCGATTCAGAAACACAATCAATTTCATTCAAGTAAGTAGGAGTAGAGAGAGAGAGTTTGTAGCAAGCAAGGTGGAAAGGCGAAAGCGGATTTGTCTTGTGGGTTGTAAGCTTTCTTTATTTAATTCAATGCAAGTTAGTTTCTTTTGTTATTTGATGTCTTTCTTGATAATGAAGAGCGAGTAGTCCACCCACTTCTGGGGCTGGGGTGAGCCCAACGGTGGCCATGTGAGGTGATACGGAAAAAGGTCAGATCTTGTTATGCAATTCGTCTTCTATCCCTATGAGCATGATTCTTTTGCGAGAGTTGAAGGTGATCCTTGTTTGTGTTATTGAAGCGAAAGTGATCTTAATGCAACTTGGATTAATTATGTGAAAAGGGTTAGTAACAATTAGGGTTTATGCGAAAGCCTCCATATGTCTATTTGTTAGTAACGAAAGTTATTTTGATGGAAAACATGATTTTTTATGCCTTTATGTGTTACCTTGCATGGTTATCGTTGTGGTGTTGATACCCTGGCCTTGGATTTATTTCGTCGGAAATCTGAGTTTTGGGTTCGAAATTTGCAATTTAAATTTTCTGTCTTTCTAGTCGATACAGAGGAGCTCTTGTCTTTTCTGCTTTTATTTCTGTCTTTCTGCTGCTTGTCTCTGAGATCTGTTGCTACCTGAGAACTGCTGACGTGCTTCCTCGTGGATTCGATCCTGACAACCTTCTACTACAACGGGAGGAAGTCTTGTATTTATTTGCTGAGACAGGGAAGTCAGTCTGATCTTTATTCTATATTTATTTCATACTTGACCATCCTCCTACAACAACAAATTGGCGCCGTTGCCGGGGAAGCTATCAATCGCGCCTTAGGTAGTCAGTTCTCACTTTTTCTTTGAGTTAATTTACAGGTGTATGCGCCGTTCTGGTCAACCACCTGAGTTTGACGGCTTAGACGAACCAGAGCGTCTTCTACACATCAGAGCTAAACTGCAAAGAGCCATGGCAGCTGCGGAGACACAGGAACAGCTGATCGCAAGGCTTACAAGGGAATTGGCCGCTAAAGATGCTGCTATCGCCACTGAGAAAGCAGCAAGGGAGCAAGCAGAAGCTGAGCTTGCCCAGTTCCCAACCACTGTAGAGGATTATATGCATCCCACTCTCGTCGTGCCTGAATCGGCAATTCTAATCCCTGAAAACTCTTTTGAAATTCGCACTCAATTTCTTATAGAGCTTAAAAATAATGCCTTTTATGGTAGATTTAATGAGTGTCCTCTTGAACATATTACAAACTTTTCTGACATGTGCCGTACTCTTGCTGAAGGTACAACTTTGGAATATGTCAAGATGAAGGCTTTTCACTGGTCTCTCGCTGGACCTGCACTGAAGTGGCTTGAAGGGCTGAAACCAAGATCCCTAACAACATGGGCCCAAGTAGAGCAAGAGTTTCTGAACAAATTCTTCCCACCCGCCAAAACAGCACATCTCCGCCAGAAAATCACCGCCTTCAAACAGAAGCAAGGGGAACCGCTGGCAAAGGCATGGGAGCGCTACAAGGAACTTCTGCGATCTTGCCCTACTCATGGATAGCCACCCTACGTCATTCAGGAGATCTTCTTCAACTCTCTTGATCAAGTCACTAAGGACAGAATCAACCATTATACTCGCTATGAGTATCTGACAATGCCGCCAAGTGACGCGTGGGGTGTGCTAGAGAAGCTCACCAACTATGACAACAAGTATGGGTCTACTGCAACTTATGAAGAGAACCCCTACGCCAGGCTAGCACCATCCATGCCCCTCTATGATCCTCCTAAAGAGATTGATCCTGATGTTAGGGAGCAGTACTACAGAGACCAGAATAAGAAGCTCCTTAAGCAAGTAAAGTATCTCTCTGTCAACCAGCCTTGCATAGAATGCGGATCGCAACGGCACACCACTCCTGAGTGCCCACACACAGAGCAAGTCAGGATGGCAGAGCATCATGAGGAGGTAGCTTACGCAGGGGGTCCCAATCGCTACATGGGGAACCAAAGGTTTCAGCAATCACAATGGAACCAAGGTGTCCCTAGGAACCCCCCGCCCTACAGAGCTCCAGGACATCCGGAAAGGGACCAGAAAAAGGATGATATACAGACAGTCCTGGAGGAAATACGGAGGAACCACTCAGAAACTAGGCAATCCTTCAACTCCGTCTATACTCAGATGCAAGGTGTCAACTCTAGGCTTGGGGAGATTGATATATGGCGAAAATCAGTTGATACACAGATTGGTCAGCTAGCAGCGGGAATTCCCAGACAGTCAGGTGCGCTCCCTGGATCTTCAGAACCAAATCCTAAGGGAAAGACTGGACACATCGCTGCTATAAAACTCAGAAGCGGCCATCAACTGCAAGAGCCAGAGGTCGGAAAGCAGCAGAACAACGAAGAACAGCAAGCCGACATCGACAACACTGTAGTCGATCTCGAGGAAGGCCTCGTCGATCTCGAGGAGAAACTGCAAAGGCCCTCATCTGCACTGCACAGCAACTCGACTGCACCCAACCTGGTCGAGATCGACAAGGATCTAGTCGAGATCGAGGAGCCCCAAGTCGATGTCGAGCAGCCTACAGCACCTCCGACGTCTGTTCTGGCTCCAAATCAGAAAACGAAGCTTCCTTTCCCCACGAAATCTCCAAAGGACCCGGCAGAAAAAAAATTCAGCGCTTCATCAAGATGCTTCAGAAACTCAACGTCACCATACCCTTCACAGAAGCTCTCAATGAAATGCCATCCTATGTCAAGTTCCTGAAGGAGATTCTGAGCAAAAAGCGATCGATGGCTGAAATCACAGAGGAATGCAGCCACTTGGACATACTGGAGAAGAGGCCGGATCCAGGTAAGTTTGCTATAACTATTGGATTTGGTCCATACAAAATTAATGCTTTATGTGATCTTGGAGCTAGTGTGAGTATAATGCCTTTAACAATTTGGTCCAAGATTAAGATAGGTGCCTTAGAGCCTGTGGATGCCAGACTTTACATGGCCAACAATACCGTGGTCATCCCAACAGGCATGGTGGACAATGTGCCAGTACAAGTAGGTAAATTCTTTGTCCCTGCTGATTTCCTAGTTGTTGATATGCAAGAAGATCCTGCTTGTCCGATTATTCTAGGGAGACCCTTCTTGGCGACGGTGGATGCCAACATAAGCGTAAGGAAAGGAGTGCTCACCTTCAACATCAGCGATGAGGTAATTGAGTATTCCTTTAATAAAACTGAAAGGCATACAGGTCCAATGGAAGAGGTCAAATCTATCTCAGCTGGCTATATTACCTGCGGGGAACCCAAGGTCAGAAATATGACCCCTGAGGAGCTGGAAAAGAGGGACATGGAGGCCCAGGTGGAGGAGATCATGGCAATCCTAAAGGAGGACACAGAAAATCCAATCGACACAAACCAAGGTACGTCGTTATGGATTAATTATTTTTCGGATGCCTTGACAGGAACCAAGTATGGGATCAAGATCGACCAAGGCTCCTCGACATCGAAGACCCTAGTCGACCTCGACCAAAAACAGAAACCTCCACCAGCACCAGCATCGTCGAGCAGCAACCCTGAAGAGCCAAGCTCGTCGAGATCGAGTAGGCTACTCGAGATCGACCACCAGAGCCCTACCTCGACTTTGCCTTCTTCGACGCTGACTCCACCAGACGAACCAGGCTCCTCGATCTCGACTAGGCTTGTCGAGATCGATCACCACCCGGCTCCACCAGATCCTTCTTCCTCGACGATGAAGCCGCCAGGAGCAGAAACCTACTCGAGATCGAGTAGTCTACTCGAGGTCGACGAGCCATCTCCTTCATCGACTTCTGCATCCTCGAGCAGGACACCACCAGGACCTGAAACCTTGTCGAGATCGACTAGCCCTAGTCGAGATCGACCAAACACTGTGGTCCCCGATTCCGTCTCTGCGAAGGTAAGCCAAGGTATGGATCTTTCTTCTCCTATTTCCATTAAAGATCTATCTATACATGGGAGAGGTTTGTCTTGGTATGTGCGCTTATGTAGGATATCCAATGATGAGCCTAAGTGATAGCATGCATTTAGGTAGGCATAATAGGTTGCATTTAGCTTAGTTAAGATGCATATCATGCATGATTTAAGTAGAATTTGCATATTTGCTTTCTATGTTGGTGGAGTCGGAATCTACACATTTTTATTGATTATTTTAGGTAACTGTGGATCCGAGAAGGATAAATGGGTTGATAACGCATTGGATGAGAATGTCTAGTTGATCGAAGAAGCTTACATGAAAATCTCAAGAGGTCCTGAGAAGAAGAAGCGAACCTAAACGAAGAACAAGTCTGCAGAAGTTGTCGCCAGACATGCTGAACTTGTTTTGCACTTTCTGGAGGTCTCGGTTGTCCGATCGACTATTATGACCATGCGTTGGAAAGCTCTTTCAGAGAGCTACAACTTTCATGTTGACGTCGAGAGCTGATTCAAGACGGATTTTCCGTGAAATACCAATGCAGCGGCCGCCGCATGGTGTGCAGCGGCCGCCGCCAGGGACGTTGCAAAAAGAATACTGATGCTGCGGCCGCAGCATACATACAGCGGCCGCCGCATCTGCCGACAGCGTTTATACGCTGCGTTTTGTTTAAAATTAAACCCTAGAACCTTTTGATTTCTTTTATGGCCGACTTTGATGTTTTAAAATGCCAAGTTTTATGTTATTTTAAGAACTTCTCTTCTACTCATTCATTCATTAGATTAGGATTCAAGACGATTTTAGTTGGAGATTGAGAGCGATGTTCGCCATGGGCGGCTAAACTCTCTTCGTTCTATCTACAATTTGAAGCTTTATTTGGATTGAATTGTGAGTTTCTGAATCTTGTTCCTTATTTCCTATATTTGAATGTTTCAACTTCTTTGTACTTGATTGTTTATTGTTTTGTTCTATCTTGTCTGGCCAACTTGTTAGATCAATTCAATTGCTAGGGTTTTGTAGATTCCTGATTGCGAACCTTAACCCAAGTGGCAAACTTATCCCTTTAGGGCTGATTGAACTAATTGGATGGGTAGGAAGTTGGATGTGTTGTTAAATCCTTCTTTAGGGACTGCAAATACCTTGGTTAATCTCTGAACTTAAAGCTATCAATTGGGTTAAATCCTTCTTTAGGGACTGTTCGATTGATAAGGGTTTCTAGGACTGATTGGACTAGTAACTATATTAGGTCGGGACAAGGGCATTCATAGGAATCATAAAAGGACAAGAGGAAGTTACAATGTCAATTCAACCAGATAAAGTGAATAGTTGTAGGTAGAACGATTTTCTCTAAATTGCTTTGCATTAATTTGTTTATAGTTTATTTTATTTTCTTTCTTATTTTCACCACCCAAAAACCCCCCGTTTCATACTAATTGGTAAATAGACATAACTTAGGAATAACTTGATTCTCTGTGGGATCGACTCGTGCTTACCACGCTACATTAGTTAGGTAGGTTCGGATTTATTTTGATACGGTTAACGCGACTAAAAACCGTCCATCAAATTGGCGCCGTTGCCGGGGAATCAAGTTTATTTCTTTGTTGTGTGTATTCATTAATTTTTGTTTATATATCTAACTTTGTTGTGAACCCATCTTACGGTTCATAACACCCTTGCTACTAACTTTTTAAGATGTTGAGATTGTTGCAGTTTGAAGGTGAGAACTTTCACCAATATTTCACTAGATTGCATGAGTATGTTAACGACCTTGGTTCATGGGGTTATCAATATGGTGTGCGGGAGATGTGTTTTTGCATATTTGATGGGATGAATGCTGAAACACGGAGTCTTGTTGAGTCCATGAGTAATGGAGGCCTATTGGATATGGGGCTCTTTGAGATTTGGGATTTTTTCTGCAACATGAGTCGACAAGTTGAGCGGGAAGTATCAATCCAAACTCTTACACAAGTGTTGCATCAGTTGGAAGAAGAAAAAAATGAGTCGACTTGGAAAATTGGAGAATCAAATGAGCCAACTCATTCAAATTTTAAGTGCAAAAGGTGAGAAAGAAAGGAGCTTCAAAGAAGAAAAGGAGGAATTGGTTGCAGACAACGATAGTGTCTTCGACGATGGAGGAGAGGGTATAGTGCTTTCTAACTTGGAATCTCATGAGTCGACGCATGAGGTTACATGTGATGTGTCTCCTACTCCATCTGCAACATCGATTCTGAGCTTGCCCATTGATGAACCAGGTTTAGAGCCATCAGCTGAGGCTCAAGAGGTAATAAATGTAAACTTTTGCAATTTTGAAGGTAATGGTGATTATGTTGATCCTTTTGATTGCTATTTTGAAAAGCCACCAGTGGAACTGTGCTGGTGGTATCATATTCCTTGTGCAGAGAGTCATGCTAGACTCTTTGATAGATTGAAAGAGTTCTTGAGTTCCACATTTTATGCTTTCAATTTATTATGCTATGATGTGCCTTGTAAGATGTGTGCACAGGAATATGATAGGCTACTGAGGGCCTTGACAATGTCTGAGAGATAAGCTCTTGAGATTGAGAATAAGTCAAGCCAATGACATTAAAAAAGGCGCTTCTCGGGAGGCAACCCGAGGTAAATTTTATAATTTAGTATTTCAATTCCTGGTTAGCTAGTTTTCTTTTCAATAAATTGGGTTTCCCATTAGGCATTAGATAGTTGTTTTTGGTTTGGGATAAACTAAGCTTTCAGGAAAGGCCACCGAAATCCTCAGATCCGACCTATAGAGACCCATCCACCACATTGTGAGTATTTCATCCATCTCTTTCTCTATGTTTTTATTTTTTGTTGTCTTTTATGTTTCATTGAGGACAATGAAAGGTTTAAGTGTGGGGGAGGGATTGCATTGCATATAGATAGAATTTGCATATCATGTTTACTTATGTTATCATGTTTATTTATGTTGTCATATTTATTTTTATTCATATACTGCATTTGAAAAAAAAAATCCAAAAATATCATGCATTGCATTTAAGTGTTATTAACGATACCCATCTTGGTTTAGTTTGTCCTCTAATTTATTTTTATGATCTTAATTGCATAAATCCCATGATTTGATTGAATTGCTTGAAAATGATTTTGGAGGATGATTTGAGAATATAATTGAGCAAGTATGATTCATAGTTGAGGTTTAATTGAAATCTAAAAAAAAACATAACCTTTGTGAGTTTGTTTTGGCCTTATAGGGACTTTATATATTATTCCCTTTTGCTTTTATTATGTGATTATACTCTCCATATGCTTCTTATTTCAATACCGTATTGCACATGGTTGTTGCTTGTGAATTTCAAATGATTGAGGCATGTTTTCTTTAGCCATATTATACCTGTCTACCTTAGATATTATCCTTTGCTTGAAGCCCATCTGAGCCTTAAAGCCTATTCTTTTTGATAGCTCCACAAAAATATATCATAGCCAATGATTAGCCTGACCCTATCCGGGAATTAGGAGGAGAATTGGTGAAAAATCTTTATGTTGGAGTTGCTTTGAGTAGAGATGATGTATGTATGGTTGTGCATTGCGAGAGGCATAACCAAAATAAGGTAACCCTTCTTGCATAATAGAGATGACTTATTACTAGGGGCCTAAGGAGGATAAAATTCACTTAGGAGTAAAAGTCTAGTAAGCTTGGACCTAGGGAGGATAAAATTCACCTAGGGGCAAAAGTAAGCATAAAATAAAATAAAAGAAGTCATCATAATGGAAAAAAATGCATGAGTTGTATGGCTATTGAAATCAAAGAGTGCTTATTGATGTGTATTGGAGTTTATGTTATTGGAATGGTTTGTGAAGTATGGAAGTTTTGGTGTTGTTCTGGTTGGTTGTTGTTCCTTTTTCCCGGATTTTTAGCACCACAAGCCTAAATATTTCTCATGCCTTATGTTCCTACCAAAGCCCCCATCACAACCCTATAAAAGTCCTCATGATGTTGTTTGCAAGTGATGACTTTTACGGTGTATAGAGCATTTTGGATTGAGTTGAGAGTTGGACTTGCCTAAACACATGAGAGCTTGAGTGAAACACATTATCCCGGTGAGGTTGGATTAAATTTGCTTTTACTATTGGATCGCTCATATATTTGCTAGGATATTTGTTCTTTTATTCATGGCTCCTATTGCTTGATGTTGCTTTTCTAAAACAATAGCATGAAAATCTTATTTGTGGGATGATTAATTCTATATTTGTTTTTCATTGCTTGAGGACAAGCAAAAGCTTAAGTGTGGGGGAGTTTGATAGCATGCATTTAGGTAGGCATAATAGGTTGCATTTAGCTTAGTTAAGATGCATATCATGCATGATTTAAGTAGAATTTGCATATTTGCTTTCTATGTTGGTGGAGTCGGAATCTACACGTTTTTATTGATTATTTTAGGTAACTGTGGATCCGAGAAGGATAAATGGGTTGATAACGCATTGGATGAGAATGTCTAGTTGATCGAAGAAGCTTACATGAAGATCTCAAGAGGTCCTGAGAAGAAGAAGCGAACCTAAACGAAGAACAAGTCTGCAGAAGTTGTCGCCAGACATGCTGAACTTGTTTTGCACTTTCTGGAGGCCTCGGTTGTCCGATAGACTATTATGACCATGCGTTGGAAAGCTCTTTCAGAGAGCTACAACTTTCATGTTGACGTCGAGAGCTGATTCAAGACGGATTTTCCGTGAAATACCAATGCAGCGGCCGCCGCATGGTGTGCAGCGGCCGCCGCCAGGGACGTTGCAAAAAGAATACTGATGCTGCGGCCGCAGCATACATACGGCGGCCGCCGCATCTGCCGACAGCGTTTATACGCTGCGTTTTGTTTAAAATTAAACCCTAGAACCTTTTGATTTCTTTTATGGCCGACTTTGATGTTTTAAAATGCCAAGTTTTATGTTATTTTAAGAACTTCTCTTCTACTCATTCATTCATTAGATTAGGATTCAAGACGATTTTAGTTGGAGATTGAGAGCGATGTTCGCCATGGGCGGCTAAACTCTCTTCGTTCTATCTACAATTTGAAGCTTTATTTGGATTGAATTGTGAGTTTCTGAATCTTGTTCCTTATTTCCTATATTTGAATGTTTCAACTTCTTTGTACTTGATTGTTTATTGTTTTGTTCTATCTTGTCTGGCCAACTTGTTAGATCAATTCAATTGCTAGGGTTTTGTAGATTCCTGATTGCGAACCTTAACCCAAGTGGCAAACTTATCCCTTTAGGGCTGATTGAACTAATTGGATGGGTAGGAAGTTGGATGTGTTGTTAAATCCTTCTTTAGGGACTGCAAATACCTTGGTTAATCTCTGAACTTAAAGCTATCAATTGGGTTAAATCCTTCTTTAGGGACTGTTCGATTGATAAGGGTTTCTAGGACTGATTGGACTAGTAACTATATTAGGTCGGGACAAGGGCATTCATAGGAATCATAAAAGGACAAGAGGAAGTTACAATGTCAATTCAACCAGATAAAGTGAATAGTTGTAGGTAGAACGATTTTCTCTAAATTGCTTTGCATTAATTTGTCTATAGTTTATTTTATTTTCTTTCTTATTTTCACCACCCAAAAACCCCCCGTTTCATACTAATTGGTAAATAGACATAACTTAGGAATAACTTGATTCTCTGTGGGATCGACTCGTGCTTACCACGCTACATTAGTTAGGTAGGTTCGGATTTATTTTGATACGGTTAACGCGACTAAAAACCGTCCATCACTAAGGAATATGAAGTTGGAGACAAGCTCTATGTCTCTAAATCAAAGGATCATTGGTTCCCTAATAAATTCAACAAGAAGCGGATGGGACCTTTCGTGGTGAACAAAATCCATTCTGGGTGATTACAGCTGATGGACAAGAATGGAGTCCTATTTGAAGCCCGGGCTACATGGGCCCTGCAGATGCCACCTTGAGCTAAATGGAAAGTCGGCCTAGCGACTATAAAATCTAGAGCTTGTACATAGACTTTTTTAAGACTTTTTGAGACATTGTTGCATTTGTTTTTGGTTTGGAACCTTTTAGTTTTTCTATTGTGGGTATATGTCTTCCATACTTTTCAGGTCCATGGATAGAACCAAGCAATATTCATACTCGGCCCAGGAGGTGCTTCAATTCGAAATTTAGAGGCTCTGCACACCTGTCTTGTGAGTTTCTTTTTTTACCCTTGTTTTTATACAGTGAGGACACTGTAATGTTTAAGTATGGGGTGGGGGAAGGGCTTACTTTATGCATATTTGCCATGTTTTGACATTATTTGTGCACATTTAGAATTGATTTATTTGAATTGCTACATGGCTATTTTGGAATGCATTATTGATTTATGTGCTTATATGCATGTTTTCCAAAATTTTGAAAAATGACCCCCATTGAAAATTTTGATTAATGTCATGGAAGCTTATATTGAACTCGACGATGCAAAATTGGATTCATTAAAGATATAGCATGAAATTGCCTAGTAAAGGGAAGTCACAATGAAGTGCATATTTTCTTGAAAACCATAAAAGGAGGTAAAATTTGAAGTTGCTTTTGACATGTTGCATGATAAGAGGATGGAGGACTTTATATTTCCATATAATGCTCATATTGTTATATTCCTAGCCTTACCTATGCTTATGCATCACAAAAGCCATATTATGCCTTATTTC
Source organism: Persicaria maculosa (assembly GCA_963922045.1). Classification (NCBI taxonomy): domain Eukaryota; kingdom Viridiplantae; phylum Streptophyta; class Magnoliopsida; order Caryophyllales; family Polygonaceae; genus Persicaria; species Persicaria maculosa. Next base: position 27,064,222 of record OY998259.1, on the reverse strand, counting down.
AAATATTGCTCCACATGATCTAAATATTTTCCATTCTTTACCTTATCCAGGGATTATGTTGAGAATGATGTTACATTATGGAGATGTTATATGGTGATTATGTTGTTGTTGTCATTATTTGGAGTTTGGCGGAAATGTTTGAAATATATGGAAAATTTAATGAGTGAAAGAAAATCCGATCAAAGATCGACCCTGCTCGCTGAGATAATAGTTTGGCGAGATGGGACACCAGGTGAGGAGTCCGACGCACTAAGTATCCGGGGCCATTCATGACACCCATGTTTGCGACTCGCGAGAAGGCAGTGCTGAGGTTAGAGAGGTAAAAGCATTATTATTGATAAAAGCATTATGAAAGGTGATAAATCTTATGAAGAAAGAATGTGGAAATTCAAGTTTGGAAATACTCCATTTCCCCGGATCATTAGCACCACATTGCCAAAATTTGCCCACCTTTAGCCTTTTACCGATCTACTCCTTATTTGAGCTTAAATTAAAGTCCTCTTGATTATTAATGCTTTGTCACATGAATTGTTTTTGCATAACTCTCCTTTTGTGAGTAGATGTTGCTTTTGTATATTTACACATGCATGGATCTGTGACACAAGTACCTTTTCGAGGATGGTAATTGACTGCAGGGTTATATGAAAATGAATCTGATATGTTGAGAGTTTTGATTTCTTCCCCTGAATGACAATTAAAAAGTATTGCTTGAGGACAAGCAAGCTTAAGTATGGGGTGTTTGTTGTGAGCTGAATCTGCCATGTTTTACACTTAAGTTTATATCAATTTCTGCATACATTTCATTCATTTGGGCTAAGATAGTACAAAATCTGTGTAGTTTATGTTTATTTGCCAAATTATGGAATCTACACCAGTTTCTGTTTAAATTCGCAGAATTCGAGGCATTTTACAGCAATTATAAGGAAGGTCGGAAAAGCTCGGAAATCCACTACAGAAGTCCAAGGTCAAAGAAGCAGCGGAACCGGTCGAATCAAGCTAAGAGCCAAGGTTACTCGATCTTGAGTGGACCTTACTCTATCTCGACGAACATGTCCGAGCACAGGCCTTGTCGACTAAAGAGCGGTGTCGAGAGCCAGACCAACCCAGCTCCGGAAGCCAACTCGATCTCGATAAGACCTAGTCGAGGTCGACGACACCTCAGCGCCACACCCAGAGTCGATGAGAAGAGGAGCTGATCGAGAAGCCGAGGACGAAGACGCTGAGCAACTCTACTCGATCTAGAGGAGACCTTGTCGAGATCGAGGAGCCACCATGCCCTAGTCCGAGTCCATGCCGAGGAGGAGTCCTCGACATCACCAGAGAGCCGTCTTCGACCACACCCCTAGTCGATCTCGAGGAGACCTAGTCGAGATCGACGAGCGCCAGGAACCCAGATCCGAGCCTGTCGAGCAGAGTCACCCGAGAAGTCCAGTCGACGATGAATCCTAGTCGAGATCGACAAGCCCTTGTCGAGATCGAGTAGACCAGATTCCAGAAACGCGTCGACGTGAGCAGACCGAGTAGACTTGGAGTTACTTGGGCACGAAGGAAGTCGAGTTGGCCGAAGATTCTATCCAAATTTGATCAAGTCTATCTATGGAAGGGAGATCTATCAACATGAAGACATATTACCTAGTTTAGATATAGTTTTTTCCTTAAAGATTTATTTCCTTTAAGCATTTTAATTATCTTTTAAAGTTTTAGATATAATTTTAGATATAGATAGAAGATTCTATCCTTGATTAGCAAGGAATAGAAGGCTATAAATAAAGCCCTAGGGGCTGGTTTTTCATTCATTCCGATTCAGAAACACAATCAATTTCATTCAAGTAAGTAGGAGTAGAGAGAGAGAGTTTGTAGCAAGCAAGGTGGAAAGGCGAAAGCGGATTTGTCTTGTGGGTTGTAAGCTTTCTTTATTTAATTCAATGCAAGTTAGTTTCTTTTGTTATTTGATGTCTTTCTTGATAATGAAGAGCGAGTAGTCCACCCACTTCTGGGGCTGGGGTAAGCCCGACGGTGGCCATGTGAGGTGATACGGAAAAAGGTCAGATCTTGTTATGCAATTCGTCTTCTATTCCTATGAGCATGATTCTTTTGCGAGAGTTGAAGGTGATCCTTGTTTGTGTTATTGAAGCGAAAGTGATCTTAATGCAACTTGGATTAATTATGTGAAAAGGGTTAGTAACAATTAGGGTTTATGCGAAAGCCTCTATATGTCTATTTGTTAGTAACGAAAGTTATTTTGATGGAAAACATGATTTTTTATGCCTTTATGTGTTACTTTGCATGGTTATCGTTGTGGTGTTGATACCCTGGCCTTGGAAGTCTTTTATATATTGAATTTATTTCGTCGGAAATCTGAGTTTTGGGTTCGAAACTTGCAATTTAAATTTTCTGTCTTTCTAGTCGATACAGAGGAGCTCTTGTCGATCTCGAGTAGGACCTTTGTCGAGATCGAGTAGGTCTTAGTCTAGGTCGAGTTACTGTTGCGCTTCTGTGGTCGATTTTGAATTTTCTGTCTTTGCTGTCCTTCGTCGATCTCGAGTACCCACTTGTCGAGATCGAGTAAGCTTCTGCTTTGCTTTGTTCTTTACTTTCTTTCGCTATTTTCTATCTTTGCTTTTGTTTCTGTTTTGCTTTGTCTTTTCTGCTTTTATTTCTGTCTTTCTGCTGCTTGTCTCTGAGATCTGTTGCTACCTGAGAACTGCTGACGTGCTTCCTCGTGGATTCGATCCTGACAACCTTCTACTACAACGGGAGGAAGTCTTGTATTTATTTGCTGAGACAGGGGAGTCAGTCTGATCTTTATTCTATATTTATTTCATACTTGACTATCCTCCTGCAACAACACGCCACCACCATCTTCGCGGTGCTCTTGGGGGTTTGACGCATCCGAATTCCCCTAATTTATTAATCTGTCTTTTATCTTCATCCAAAACCCCAATTGTTTGGGGGGTTTTCACCTATTTGTGTTCTCTTCCCCCAAATCTCATTTTGATCTGCCTGATTTGTGTTATCCACCCCTCCTCCTTCCTCTGGTTTGGTTGTTTAGGTGATTCTTTCGGACCTAATCTCTATCGCCTTCGCTTGCCTTATTGGTTGGCTCGGGGATCCCTCCCTCCGTTTGGGTTGCATGGTGCTGGCGCCGGCATCTCTGATGGCTTCTCCGTTTGCCCTCGGCGGCTCTACCCTTCAAGCTGCTCCCCCTTGGTTTCTATCAAATTCCTTTTCGGCTTTAGCTTTCTCTTGGTCTGTTGCTCGACACCCCTTGCTGGTTCTTAGTTCGGGGGATGCGGTTCCGATGCCACCTTCATCCGGTGGGCTTGCCTGCGTCGGCGCCGGTGGCTGCCTCACCTGCGTCTTCGTCATTCCACTCGACCTTATCCTGCGTTCTAATGGTTGGGTCGGGCTTGCTCCGGGCTTGGCTTGGGCTCCAAGTTGTGCTTCGGGCTTGGCTTGGGCCCCAAGTTGTGTCTCTCTGGCCCATTGCTTAGTATTGGTAAAAAGGATGATATAAAAATAATAATAATACAAAAACAAAAAATAATTATTAATTTGTAATATTCAAATTAATCCCGTAACGATCTTTTGGTGCGTCGTACTATGGCGGTTCTCGACTGCGTGGCTGGTTGTTCATGGCGTTTTTCGTCTGTGTTGGAGCTCTGGCGGCCGATGCCGGGTTTGGCTGGGGTCGAGGTAGTGTGTATCGAGGCGACTCCGCATTACGGAAATTTCCTTGGAGGTTCGTCTTTACTGCCCACAGGACTCCTGATGTACCGCTGGCCAGAGGTGTCACTTCTCTGTGGTGCTTGGCGTCGGCTCTTGTCTACGTTGTCTCCAGACTGGTGGGCTTATTTCACTCGTTTGACTAATGTTGTGTTTCTCTCTCCGCTTGTACTGCACTTTTTTTTTGTTTCTATGTTATATTTTCTATTTCTTTGTTGTATGTTTAGACGGCACGTCGTCTGCCGACTTTGTCGGCCTCTCGAGGTCCGGGCCTGTCCGGCCTCGAATTATTTCCTTATCAAAAAAAAAAAAAAAAAGGCTATTGTATATATTTTACTATTCAATTTGACTTTTCTCCTTTAAAAATGTAAGAAAATTAAACATTGTAAAACATATATAAAGGCCCTAACCACAATATATTTGCATTAGATTTGCAATGTAAATAAGATATGGGCAAGGTCTAAAATAAACGCAGATTATTATTTTTAAAAACAAATATTATTACTTTTAAAAAATTAAGATATGGGGGTATTGTTGTCTTTACAAATAAACATTTAATAAATGGGTGGTCTTCTGAAAACAAATATAATTTATAGGGGTTTTATGTAATTTATAAATTTATGGGTGGTTATGTGAAAAGAATCATAGTTTATGGGTGGTTATGTGTAATTTACCCTATTTATTTATATGTTTATCAAATTATATATTTTCTCCTAATGGGTAGCTTTGGGACCAAGGATTGTCTTGAGCCCAAAGGACAAAACCCGGGTCCAATAATACGACCCACAAAAGCCCTAGGAGATTGGAGGTCAAGAAACGGATGCCATCACAGTCTGATGGACACGCTCGTCGCTGGAGAACGCTGACCACCACACATGGACAAGAGGTGGACAAAACAACACCAGAGAGGGGCGGGGATCAACATCGGCTCCTGGACTAGTGAGCACTCAGCACACCAACATCGAAGGCGAACTGCAGGCCGGAAACACGTACGATATTAGGTAAAAAAGAGGAGAAGTGAGGCGGAGGGACAACAACCCACGCCGGGAACACCAGTCCCACCACACCAGCCCGTAGCCGAGCCAAGAGGTGGCGGAGGCGAGGGAGGAAGGGGGCAGAACCAGACTGGACGGAGATCAGAGGAATCCGGTGATAGAGCCGATTAGAAATGGGAGGTTGATTCCGGTGAGGCCGAAGAGGAAACGGACCAATGTATACGATAAAAAAAATGTTTATATATAAAAAAGAAATTTTATATTGGAGACACGGATTATAATTTTTTTTTATTAGGTAAAAATTCAAGTTCAGGCATACATGAAACTCGAGGGCCGACAAAGTCGACAGACGGAGAACCATCAGTACAAACAAGACATAATAACACAAATCAACAGACAAGAAAGAAAAACTCAATCAACTCATACAAGACGTCAGCCAGCACAGAAGTCGATAGAGACCCAGAACGCCCACGAGGATTATAAATTTTTGATAGAGGTATGCGTATCCCCCCACTTATGGACTGTTCAATTTTTTTTTTGTTATTATTAATAAATTGTGCAAGAGCCCTGACTCTTCTTTAAAACACTCTTAACATTGACGGTGACACCACCTGCTGATTTTGTCGAGTCAGGTATATCTGACTCTCGAATGTTTTCCTAATAAAAAAAGTAAAAAACTCTTAACATTCTTTTAATTCTAAAACTTACAATTATAATATCATTCGAGATCACAAGGTGAGATGGTTGTATGCGGTGGAAAATAATTTAGACAAAAGTCTGTATTTATGTCAAAGGTCATGTCAAGAATTCTCGTGGAATGCGACAATCTTACTCTCATCAATGTCATTAAGAGATGTTGGTCTTATCCCTATAAAATAGATGTTATCATATCGCTGATTTGCTCCTCCTCTGTCGACATTTTGAGAATTTGAGGCGATCTCCTTCTCACATGTTTTCTAGAAAGTCAACACGTATGCAAACCATGTGGCACAAATCTTCCAAAGTCAGGCCAATCCTCCTTTTGATTTGATAGAGAGCTCAATTTATATTTCGTAAGGATGCTCTTAGATAGTGGTGTGGTCCAACAATACCTAAGTCATCCAAATTCTTACTTGTATAAAAAAACTAACAATTATAACTCATAATCACCAATCTGTATACTATACTCCATCCGATGTAAAATGTAAGATTTTTTACTATTCAACACATATTTTAAAGAGTTGAAAATTATATAAGATATTTTTTTTATATATAAATTTGTATAAAATAAATTTTATATTTACTACTAATAAGTATTTTGTTTTTTTTATAAAAACAATATTTTAATTGAATAGATAAAAATCGGAGGAGGGGGAATAAATATGCACCCTCATTTCAATCTTTCCTTTTAGTAACACAAATTATCTCCGATTAGAGCATCTTCAACCGTTTCTCTATTTGGGGATTTTGGAGTTTTTGAAGAATTTTGTGGTATTTTTTGACCAAACAGATTCTCAATCATATTCTCCAAAATGAAGAAGCAGCAGAAAAAATAAAGAGAATTCCCTAAATCTACTGCATTCTCCAAACTAAATGATTCTCCAAATCTTCGAAATGAGGAAGTTGTGGAGGTAAAGCAAAAATAATTTGAAGATATAATATGTATTTTGTTTTTCCATTTTGAGAAAATTTTAGGGAAGCTGTTTGTAGGGCTGAAAATCACCCGTGGATGACCGACTCACCCGACCCGATTATACGGGTAATGGATTGGTGAAACGGGTGACGGGTCGAGTGATGGGTGATATGTTTTTCACCTATCATCTGACCCGGTTAACTACTCATTAACCCACCCAATTATTTTTAAAAAATCCTAATATATATATATATATATATATATATATATATATATATATATATATATATATATATATAAAGTATAGTCTGACATAACTACATATTTATCCTTTTTCTAATACACCAACATTTCAACCTTTCCTTTTTAATAACACAAAGTATCTCATCCAACAAATTTCAATTATTACAATATTGTTAGCACGTTTTGATTCGATGCTTGGGAAAGAATGGGCCATTTTGTTTGGATGTATCATGCATGTACCATTTGATATTTGTGGAAAGTTGCAAGTGGGGGTTTTCGAGTAGAGACTACGTATCCTCACATTTATTCTTGTCATATGGATAATTGGATTCGATCGAATACAGCTCACACATATGAAATATGATCGATGTTGTGTCCTCTCCATTAGGATTTGTGTGGCCCGGGGGTTAACATCGAACATTTCCTTGAATTGGTAAATAAATAGCTAACGATCAACCACGGTTCGAATCGGGGACCTATAAGTACTATCCACAAGTCATTTTTGGTGAGCCATTTTGAAATGGTTTATCGTCGAATATTCCACACACAGGATAAGTGTCAAGATACATGGAAGTCAAGCGCATCAAAGTCAATCATGAAGACATTCCAGCATATACACATCAAAGGCAATGTTGAGATTCAACCATAAGCTCATAAAGACGGCGACATTAAGAAGAATGAGAAGACTTCGAGAATGATGTTGAATTCAGGGGAGTATACACGCACTGCATTCTTTTTCCCTTCGATCAGGTTTTGTCCCACTGGATTTTCCTGACAAGGTTTTTAACGAGGCAGAACAGCAAGAGCGTACGTGGAAGGCTGCACTCTTTTTCCCTAAGCTATGGTTTTGTCCCATTGGGTTTTCCTAGCTAGGTTTTTAACGAGGCAGCTGGAGGAATAAGGAATGTACATCCAAGGGAGAGTGTTATAATATTATTATTATTATGTGGATGTACAAAATATACACTTTACTTATATAGAGTTTTGTTTATAGATAGATTTACTATTGCTTAGAGCCTAAGGAGTTTATCTCTATATATTGTACCGGTATAATACCAAGAGAAATCAGTTGAATACAATCTCATATTCTTACCCGTTATTCTTACCTTAGTTTATAATACTTTTTTAATTTATCAACAATGGCTAAAATTTTGATGTATCTCTAGAATTTCATCAAAAATTTCACTTAGATTATTAATCTTTGGCACTCCAAACTAAACTAGATTAATCTTTGATGCATTAAACAAGTCTATTTTGCGTTAGATTCTTCGCTCAATTAACTAGCATGAAGCGAGCTAGCGTTTTTGTAAGCCATATATCTTTTTTTTTAAATAACCTTTTTAGTTGTTCCTGATTTTTTTGACGAATTTTCTTACACTATATATATATATATATATATATATATATATATATATATATATATTATATTTCTTTATTCTTAATTAACTTAATAACGCCCCTAGAAAAAAAATAATTCAGAATATGTGATTTATAGTTCACTATTTTAGAGAATGTAATGGAAAAACTGTTGGACATGCTCTTATCGCTACTAATTAATTAAGTTAGGTGGAATATAAAACGCAAAACATGCAAACCAACTAGGTGGAAATCCTTTGACTACACGCAGGTAGTGTGGGATAAAAATCACCACATTCTTTTCTTTCCGGAATGATTTTCAATAATTATACTTATTTTAATTTATTGATAGAAAAATCTACAAGTTAGGGCGGTTGTAGGCAGGGACGAACCTAGGGGTGGGCTGGGCTTTGTTGCAGCCCACCCCAAAATTTTAGAACTTATACAATTAGAAGTAGTATATATCACAAAGTCTTTGCAACACAGGTGGTTTGTTATGAGTCTTTAATTTAAGAGTATCCAAACTACTAGGGTTCGAATCCCACCTATCTATATTTTTATTTTCTTCTGAATGACCGAAGCTGCTTTTGCCTGCAAACGACGTGTTACCCCTGCAAGTCTGCAACCAATATCCATATGAGTGTTAACTGTGATTCACTTATTCCCCTTACCTGCCCATTCAATTTTATAATTCGAGACTAGACAAATCTGGATCTCGAAGGCCGACAAGTCGGCAGATGGAAACCGTCAAGAAGAGACCAAATACAACGAGGGTGCAAGAAACAAGCACAAGAGCTCTACAAAGAGAAACTAAGCCCTACTAATCCGGACGAGATGCAGACGTAGACGAACGAACGAAGCCAAGCGCTACCAACAACAACACCGCAGGCCAGTGGTGTTGATGTTGTATGTGTGATATAATTGAATAAAATTTTATTTATTGTATATTTATTTATTAGTTTTTTTCCCTAGGTGTGTATATATGTGGTATATATGTGATATTAATAACTCTTAAATTTTAAGGACTAAAAAAAATAACCCTTAAAATTTTGATAATTGTATAAGATAATTTTAGCCTACTCCAATTTTCATTCCTGGTTCCGTTCCTGGTCGTAGGGGGCATGGGCAGGTGGCCTCCCCTCGGGTGAAAGAACACGTTACACAATTTTGAACGAAAAACAAGACACAACGAAGAACACAAGTGTATCACGCAAATCTATACAGTCTATACTCGTCGAAGTATTGTGTTGTATCGATGAGTTCTGAGGCAATGCAATGTCAATCCTCTCCTTGATGTGCCGTCTTCTTCTCTCGTCTTCCACACTAACTACAATCCTCATTCATTTCCCTTATAGCCTAAGCCTCACAACCTATCTTATTAGCTTCAACAAATCACCCTTGTAAGAAAACAAATCTCCTTATGTACAAACACAACTATCCTTTTTAAGAATCCACTTTCCATACACCAAAGAACTTCATTCTTCAATATTTCACTATAAAATCAAATCTCTTATAATAATGACAACGGAATGTTCCACAGGTTCACACCACGTAATGTACTAAGAAATAAATTATATGCTAATTTAATGTTTTTAAATTGAATCAATTGATTAGAAAATTTTAAAAAAAAATATTTTAATTTGATTGGTTAACCCTATAATTATGGTGGAGATGACACCTCATAATGCGCCTCTTTTAATGATCAATTATATATTACAGAATATAGATTTATATAAATAAAATCATAATGATATAAAAAATTACTATCAAATAAAATGAAATATATTTGATTCAATGTTTTGATTTGAACCAATCTATTAGAAAATGTATAATATACTAAGAAATAAATTATATACTAATTTAATGTTTTAAATTGGACGAATTGATCAGAAAATAAAAAAAATCTATTTTAATTTGATTGATTGAAAACCCTATAATTTTGGTGGTGTAGACATCTCATCAAAAATGCTTCTATTTTAATAGTTAGATATGAATAGCTATAGAAGCTCTTTTAATCTATATACATATACTAAAACCGATGCATTGGGGCCTACCTGACGGCGCGTGAGTGCATTTGCATACGTGGCGGCGCGTGAGTGCATCTCGTAAAGCTTTCTCTCGTCAAAAAGAAAATCTAATAAAAATAATTATTTTATTTTACCATTAACACATATAATTGGATAGATGGAATATCTTATAAAAGAGTAATTATTATATAAGGAAAAAACTATATCAATATAATTAAACGTAGTAGTAATATTAATAAAACTAATTTTCATAGTCATACTTACTAAAAATATTAATACATAAATATGTAATATTTGATAGGTTCTATTTTATTTATATTTAGATTATTTTTTGGTAGAAAAAGTTATTTATATCAAAATCAATCATTTAATAATTGTTATTTTATATCTATCTATATTATTTTTTGAGGCCAAGATAAATAATTAAAATACTATATAGCCATATATGTAGCCACAATCCATCCGTACATAGATATTTTAGTAAACTAATGTAATAAATATATACTACATATTTAATAAAAAAGAATATTAAAATATTTTTAAAAATCAACTATCTAATTAAATTACATGAGATTTAATCAACCATAGATTAGAAAAAAAAAACTTTTACGTAGTATCTTATAAATGTGAATTTTATTTATATTTTGAGAGAATCTAAATAAAAGATATTTAGATTATATATAACCCGTAAAACTAATTATATATATATTTATATTATTTTTTGGAGGAAAAAATCATTTATATTTAGATTAACGCATTCCCCGTACACGGACGACACTAGTAGTTAGATATAAATATATCAGATAGAAATATAGATAGATAGATAACTTATAGTAAATCCTTTACATACATTGAGAGAGAACGTAGTGGTAGTTTTATGGGCCCATAATTAGTTTGGTTGGTTAAGAGGGGAAAAAACAACAAAAAGCCCATTCGGTCTCCGATCCCATGGGATTCGATCTCTGAAAATTGGCTCCCTCTCTCTCCCTCCCCCACTTCATCCTCCCGTCCACCAAGCCTTGTCTCCCCAACTAGACTCCCAGAGCGCCCCACCACCACCATCTCTTGTCTTTCTCGATCCAATCCCCAATTTCACAACCGTAATTTTCCCTCTCTCCCTCCACCGCCGGAGGGATGGCGATTTCCGACGCGCTGGTGGCGCACCTCACCACGATCTACCTCGGCGTGATCGCCGCGATGAAGGCGTACGGCCTCGTCACCGGCCGTAGCTTCACCGGAGTGCTCGTCCTGGTGTATTCGACCGCGCTGGTCGGGGCGGCGCTCATCGCCGCGCTTACGTGGGACGTCTCCCGCAAGGCCACGCACGTCCTCTCCCGCGAACACGCTCCGGAGATGTGCAGCGGCGGGATCTGCTGGCACGGAGTTTCCGTCAAATCGCCGGCCTCTCAGGTCCGGTTCCGACTCCCTCAACACCAGCCTCCTCAAGATTAGCCGAATTTCAGGCGGTAGATATGGAATTCAATCGTCCTGCAAACGGTTTGTGGTGTTAATTTGTGTTCTGCTTTACTTGTTGTGTTTTGCGTAATGAGATTCGCTTGCACTTGCACGCCATGAGTGACCTAAGTTGCCTCTTTTTCTCATTGCTTTTCCTTTTTCCTTTTTCTTTTTTTTTTCGTGTGAAAAGCATATATAGAATCATACATGAAGTGAAATAATTATGTGAATAAATATTGTCCTAATTACATAATTTTGTATTGTTACTGACTTACTGTTAGTTTGTTTAGTTGGTCGCTCGCTACGTGGGTTTGTTCACTCGTCGGACTTCCTGAATGGAGTGTGCACCGAAATTGGCGTTTGTATTTTATTTTATACAGTATTTAATTAACGACGTGAAGTTTGATGACGATTCACCCACCTCTTTTTGACATGATAAGTTATTAAATTGCAATGCTAAAAGTCGCATAATTTTCCAAAACTTGACTTAACCAACCACCCCTAATACGAGCCATTTAACATTTTAACCATTCATATTTTGTTTGCAAGTCATATATCCATCCAATTATAAGAATCAATAGTTAAAATTTGTTACTTTTATTTCTAAATTAAAAAATGTTCATTTTTTTCGGTTTTCTATCCTATACTGCATTTTTACATATATAAAAGATTCTTCAAATTTAATTTTTTTTAATATTGATTTCTTTGGGTTTTAGCAATTGAATATAAATAGTTTTACCCACAATAATCTTTATCTAACTATTAAAAAAAGAAGCATTTTTAATAAGGTGTCATCACCACTATAATTATAGTATTTTCAACCAATCAAATTAAAATATATTTTTTTAAAAAATTTCTAATCAATTGGTTTAAGTTAAAACATTAAATTAGCATATAATTTATTTCTTATACATTATAAATTTTATAACAAATGATCCATATATGGAATAGAAATGTAGCCAATAGCCATTGCTTCGTACCTACTTCCCATCATTTATAATGATGGACAATTAGATTAAATAGGAAGCAATGGGCCACATCATGTAAAGGACTAAAGGGGAAAACAATCAATGTGGATTATGTGGTTAACCGGTAGAGATCACCTAGTCCATAATTACGGTTTAATATATGGTCCATATCGTATGATTAGTTATTTCGAATTATTTTATTATTTTTCTTGATAAATAGGGTAGTATACCAATAAAAAGAAGTGGACTATAGAATGGACTATAAATACGGACCAGAGAATCCTCACCGATGGTTAACCAATGATCCATTATCCAAGTGATATTAAAAAAGTTGTCCTTTACTAGGGGTGTTAAGGGTTCGAATCTTACTAGTCACGTCGAAACCTCCATGTCATAAAAAAAAGAGGGATTTTGTTCAAATGGACCTTTAAGCATATTTGGTTAGCTAGAGAGGCCCATTAATTGTTTTTTTAGCATGCTTAGCCCATTAATTGTTTTTTTAGCATGCTTAGCCCTCTTAAACGGTCAATGGTCAACCGTTGACCGGTCAACCCATTTTGATGCCAACTTTTTTTTTTTTTGATGCCAACTTTTTTTTTTTTTAGTGATGCCATATTTTACCGTTTTGATACCAAAATTTTATGGTGACAATTTTATATAATTGATGGCATAAGAGCTTAAAACGTGGAATCAAAATATTGTCACCTTATTGTCACTTTTCTAATGAAATGATTGGATGACTTTTTTTTAATGCCACTTTTTTAAAACATTGATGACATTTTTTGTGATGTCATATTTTACCGTTTTGATGCCAAAATTTTATTACATTTTATTTTCACTCTGATGCCACTTTTCTAATTAAATTATTGGATGACACTTTTTTTAAACTTTGATGGCATTTTTTGTTTACTCTAATGTCACGTTGACCATTGATGCCATTTTGAAAAATTTGTATCACATTAAAGAAAAAAATGTCATCAAAAATACTACTTTGAAAAAATATCATCAAAAATATGGCATTACGGTAAAAAAAATATTATCAAAAAATTGACATAAAAAAGTGGCATCAAAGTGAAAATAAAATATAGTAAAATTTTGGCATCAAAACGGTAAAATATGGCATCACTAAAAAAAAAAAAAAAGTTGGCATCAAAATGGGTTGGTCAACGTTGACCGGTCAATGGTCAACCGTTGACCGGTCAATGGTCAAACGGTTGACCATTGACCAACCCACCCTATTGTGAAGGGGGCTAGGGCAAAACTAATTAAATTGAGTTAGGGGTAAGTGGCTAATTGAATATTCAAAAAAGGCCCTCTACTAAAATCACCCTAAAAAAAAAAAAACTAAAAAAATAAATTAAATGTGGCGTGGAAGGGCTGGGGGAGGAGATCAGGGTTATTATAGGTGGTGCACCTAACCACAATATATGATAGTTTTGATATTACGCATTGAATGAGTGCACCTTTGGTAACTTTCAATCTTTTTGTCCTTCTTCTCTATATATATAGTTTGTAGATTTTCTTGTGTGGTAATTGGTAAAACACAAGTAGCGTAGTCGGGGTGCTTGAGAGTGCTCTGGCAGAAAAAAAAAACATAATAATTTTTTTTTTACTATATTTAGTATTTTTAAGTTAATATAACATCTTTAAATAATATTTAAAACAAAAGTATTATTTAGCTCAAGTGGTAAAAGAAGGAGAATCAAAATTTGGATTCAAATCTCAACTCTTTTCCTTTTTATTTGTTTTACTGTATCATTAATTCTTCTTGATTTCTCTTTATAATTTCTGTTTCTACCAACTATTTTATTAAAAAAATATCATATTTATGTTTAAATTATACATTTAAACTTTTCTTTCAATATTGTTTTAAAAGTAATTGTTCGTGAATTTTTTTTTCTATATTTTTGTTTCTCTTTTATTTTTTTGGTTACTCTCAACTATTTAAATACAAAAAAAACCTTTTACAAAATCAGAATTTTAGTGTTTTTTCAATACTTTTTTAAAAAAACATTGTTAATAAGTATACACCAAAAAAATATTTTATGAAATTTTTTTAGCACTTCTGACCAAGAATCCTGGCTCTGCCACTTATGAAAACCGTACCCCCCAAGCTGTGTAGATACATACATTAATGTCTTCTTATCGATCTGCATGTAATCTCGGTCATTTTGTCAATGCTCGACCTACCGTTTTCTTGTATAAATTGGTGTTGACATAGAAAAGAGCTCAGGGAAGGTTTTTTTTTTACAGTATGCAAACATTCGGAGCTATTACAAAACATGTAAACTTGCTCTGGGATTATCCTGACAGATGATGGTACAAAGATCCCTATCAAAAAGGATGGTAGATCTATCACTAATGATGCCTTTCGTGGCTATATAATCCGCAACTTTATTGGCTTCTCTATAGATGTGTCTATATTCAACCGCTTCGAATTCATCTCCCATAATCTTGATTTCTTGTATATGGCACATTATTTCCCATCTACTTCCTTTTCCTTGACTAAGAGTCCTCATCATCTCTTGGTTATCTTCCTCTATAGTGATCTTCCGTAGTCCCAATCTGTGAGCTATCTGCATTCCTCTTATGATTGTTGTTGCTTCAGTTTGAATAATCGTACCTTGATTGACTTCCTAGTGAAAAATCTCAGTTACATGGTCCCTAGAATCATGAATGATCCCCCCACCTGGCATACACTAGTGGGCTTGACAGAACCATCTACGTTGATTTTGTAGATGGTTCCAGCTTGGTCTAGTCCACTTAGCCCTAGACCACTTTTTTTTTGTATTCTTATTTGTGTTGTTTTTGTTCCCCTTATTAGCCTCTTTCTAGTCATGAATGTTTATATTAATATGCCTAATGAGATTCCCAAAAGAGGCAGGCTTTGTTTTTTTTTTTTTTTTTAAATTAAGTTGTTTCTAGTTTCCCATATCATTTGCCAAATGGTCACTAGGTCCTCAAAATGTTGATTTGCTTGTTTGATTAACATTAAGTTGTCACAAAGAGAACCTTGTATTGTTAAGTTGGTGAAAATTTTTCCGGTAGAGTGTTCATATTGTGCTATTAACTCATTTGAGAAGGGGCAGTTTGTGAATAGATGTGTGGCATCCTCATTACTCTGATTACAAAGGGAACAAGTGCTAGGAACTCCGTTGACATACTTATTAAGCCTGCAATTTATGGGAAGACCATCAGCTTTAATTTTCCAGACTAAATTCTTAAGCCAGGGTGGGAGGTTAAGGTTCCAAATCCATACATTGTTATCTATAATATGATTTTGGATATTGGTAATTCTTTTAGCAGATTTGGTGGTAAACTTTCCAGTAGGGTCAAGCATCCAGATTAGCTTATCCAGAGTATGCCAAGATGGGATGTTGAGAGATAGGATGTTATTGACGATATGATGAGGAAAAAGGCTCTCAATGAGCGGCCTATTCCACAATTTTTGAGAGGTAAGGAGATGGCAGACTTTCATAGTTGGGTCATTGTTACCTATAAAGGTATTAAGGTTAATATCACTACAAAAAAATGATTTACAAACGACACTTTTCCGTCGCAAAAGCTAGGGTTGCCGTCGCAAATACTTTTTTGCGACGGCAAATCGAGGGTCGCTAGCTTTAGGGTAGCAAATAATATTTAGCAACGGTAATCACCGTAGCAAATACTTTTTTCCCGCCTTTTCCCATCTTGGCACAACATTAACCTTTTTGTGATGGTAAATATCCAGTTGCTAATGGGTTTATTAAAAAAAATTAAAAAAAATTGATAATAGTAGCCTATACAGGATTTGAACCCGCATCAATGTGTATTAATACATCGCTCTACCATTTTAGCTAATAGGCTTAAAAATTACCTTGTTATCCTAGTGATTATTTACTTGCTAATCAGAGAAGGAAAACCTTAGTTCATTAGTAGTATAAACAACAACTGGAAGTTACTAAACTAAATGATAGGCAAATAAAGCAAAGACAATAATGTCCACTAAAGAACCACAGAAAAGCAGTTAAACTGAGAGTAAAATGAAAGGAGTTAGAAGACAATTAGAAAAGGAGGAGAAAGAGAACATCACTATATTGGTGTATCCACCATTGCCATCCTAAGACCCATATAATAAAATAGACGACTAGGAAAGACATGACCAATTGCATTTATGCATCCCATCTTCAATTTCAAATTTATCATTTAACAAATAGAAGTTTCAAGACAAAGCAACATGGCAAAAAGCGCAAAAGCAGAATAAAAACACAGTCGAAAGTCTTCACAACTGAATCCTAGTGTATGAATGCTCATCCGAGAATGCATTGTAGGAGGCTAAGCATCTAAATAGCAGCAAGGTACATTATGTTTTGTTGCAGCCTTGTTTGGGTTCCTAAAATATAGCACAGGACGAACTTGATTAACTAACGTTGCAGCAACATATCACATATATTGCAGTATGTTCAGTATACGGAAGAAAAGATGAAGCTAACTATGAACACGGATTGAGAAGGTTCATTAATTTACCAACTATATGACAAACTAGAGACGAGAAGGGGAAGTCAGTCACATTGCTTGGTACGTGTACTAACCAGAAAACCTATAGCGCAGCCGCAGACAGACTAGGATACTTTCAAGAACATACAAATACTGAAATGCCTATAGTCTAAGTACCAACCAATGTATCTGAGTAGTAATGACTTGGGGTATCTTAAAGTTGTAATCTTGATGAAAATCTATGGATAGATTGATAAATGAAACAAATAAAAAACACGATGGTAATATGCAAAACAAAAACTCAGCCCCTTCGCATAGTTTTCTTTACCTTTGAGAGTGGACCCAAGAGTTGAGTTTTCAGTCCCTTCGCATGCTTCAGAAGACCTCCTAGCGGAAAATGCAAATAGAATAACACATTTCAGTAATAGCATGATTAACACACCCTACGTAGATGAATTAAATTGTTCAAGTTTTTTAGTTCAAGCATTAAACAGGAGTATAACATGTCATCTAAATACATAAAAAAAATGTACAAGGCCAAAGTTACAGAAAAACATTATTATATGCATAGTAATGTCCAAAATCTAGTGACAATCCTGAAAGTATAGTTGTACCAAAACCCCCACTCTCCTTTTCCACCATCTCTGCACACATCTAAAAAAGCGACTGAAAAAGAGGAATAAAACCTTAACACAACCAAATCAAAAGTCCACAATGAAGCTAATCTCATTTCAATTCCTGAATCATTATGCATCACACAAGCTCAGCGGATGGGTTTATTATCACAAGGATGTGGTCTAGAACGCGATCACACAGATAATTTAAGTCCTTATTAAGAATTCAATTCAAAATAATAACATAAAATTGTAAACTTTTCATTCACCTTTACTGAGAAGCAATGGTGGTCCCAATACGTGGTGGGCAATCGTCCTCTCCACATTGCAGATCTGAGAAGCAACAAACAAGTAGAGAGCAAATTAGGGCCTTATTGAAGGAAAAAAGGAATTTCAAAAGTAAGTTGTATCAAGTAAAAATACAACCATGTTTTGACTTTATTTGAACCATGAATATTTATTACAATAAGGACACTTGTGATAGATTTCCTAGTTCAACTACCACTGAAAATGCTTCCTGCCAAAATCATGTTCTAAAAAATCCAAACTCATCAGCATAAATTTTATAGATCTATGTTAATAGATTCCTCCGGTAGGAAGAAAAAAAGATCTTACAAAATCTTGAGTTTGCTAAGTTGACTGAGCTTCGGAGAAAGAGTGCCAGTGAGCTCTCTATTGTAAGAAAGGTCCCTAAGAGTCATGTTAATTCAATCATAGTACTCCTCCTTTCTCATTCCAAATGGTTTCCTCTTCTTTTTTTTTTAAAAAAAAAACTCTCAGTGGTTTTGAGCTATGTGAGCCCTTTAATATCACCTCATAGCTAACCTTTGAGCCCCATAGTCGACAATTTTCTAACAAGCAGTAGAATCAAGAGGCAAAATTGGTTGTTAGAGACACTCAAAGGGTAAAACAAGAATGAAATGAACAAAGGGAAGGTTATATATATGAAGCCATGAAAGGAGCTACCAAGGAACTTCCTACGGTCAAAAACTAATCAAAGGAAGGACCTGTTGTAAATCAGCCACTGAATTCAATTTATCCATCAATTAGGTACAAGTCATTGATGATAGATTGCAAATAAATAAAATTTAAATACATAATCTTTATCTTTCTTTTTCAATGTTATACCATAACATAACCTAAAGTAGTGGTATTGATGAATATCACGTTTTTCATTCAGGCATTTTTGCAAACATCTGATGGACACGGTTTCGACAATCAATGCAGCAGCCATGAAAGGTGCTTTAATGGACAAAGATCCCGAGGTCACCATTGAGGAAAACCCTAAACCTGCGAAGAACATCACCGTAACTGCAGCTAGTACTCCCGCATATCACCTCGACGCAATCTTTTTCCTTCTTCAAATCGCTCATCTCTCTCACCTCCTCCTCATTGAACATCACCATCTCTCCCTCTCCTGCAACTCTATTCTCTCCATTTCCATAACACGCCCATTCACCGTCCTCGATCCCTTCCTCTTTGCCCTAGTAAAGCCGACCAGACCCCTCTAAAACAACAAATCCAGGCCATAAATCAAAGAAAGGAAGCAAATTGAAGGACGAGAGGGAGCAAATCAATCATAAACCACTTATGTCTCTCATTCGTGGAGATCTGAGAGGGGTTTGATTCGGATGTAGTGTGGAAATTTGAAAAGGGGAGGGACATTTGATGGGGATTGTGAAACGAAGATGTAAACAACGGCGAATGAGAAGGGCAAAGAGAAGAGAGCAGGGAATGCCCTAGATCTGAGATTTGAGATCTGAGAGTGAGAGATATGAAAAATGAGTTTGGTGGATTTTGGCAAATGAGAGGCGGAGAGTGAGAGATGAAAATGTTAGGGTA
This sequence comes from Persicaria maculosa, assembly GCA_963922045.1. Classification (NCBI taxonomy): domain Eukaryota; kingdom Viridiplantae; phylum Streptophyta; class Magnoliopsida; order Caryophyllales; family Polygonaceae; genus Persicaria; species Persicaria maculosa. Next base: position 27,044,908 of record OY998259.1, on the reverse strand, counting down.
GGTTTTATTTTATTTTATTATTCCCTTTTATTTTTCTAAATGAGTCTTAATTGTGACCGGCAATGCATATTTGCAACTCGACTTTGCAAAGTTTGCAACAGATAGGTCACAACCGTGGCAAAAAAAAAACTACATTTGCGATGGAAAATCATGCCGTTGCTAAGTGGGGTAGCTAATACATTTTTTTGGGGGTAGCCGTAGCAAAGCAGTTGCAAAAGGATTTTTTTTTGGTAGTGTATTAGGAATCCAAGGATCATCCCAAACATTTATCGAGGTACCATCACCTATAAGCCAAAGGAGACCTTTTTCAAATTTTTTTCTAAGGGATAAATAATCTACCAAATTGCCAAGAGGTGGCCTGATTTGGTTTGTTCTTGATGCTAATGTTTTGCAAATATTTTTCTCTGATGACTTTTACCTAAATATTTTCTTCATTGGTGTAGAGTTTCCAAAAGAGTTTAAATTGGAGGCTTATATTTAAGTCTTCCGCTTTTCCAATGCCCATGCCGCCATGGGCTTTACTCTTACAAATGTTATCCTAGCTAATGAGAGGGGTATATCTCTCTGTGTGAAGTTTATTCCAGAATTTTTTTTTGTTGATCTAATAAATTCGGTTGAGAATTCCTTTAGGGAGCAAGAAGTTTTGCATTAGATAGTTGGTTTTGGAGCTAAGGTTCGCTTAGATTAGAACTGCTTTGCCTGCCTGGGATAGGTTTGAAGCCTTCCATTTGGAAAGTTGTTTTTTTCAGGTTTGGGATGGCCTCCTCAAAAATAGAGTTTCTAATCCGGCCATTGATTATCAGAATACCTAGATACTTTTCGATCAAGAGTGCTAGAAATCAGAATTCCCATACTCTGGACAAGGTCTTTGGCTAGGTTTTGGTTGACATTTTTGGAACATTGGAGAGAGGTTTTACTATAGTTAATCGTAAGGCCCGAAAGGTTGGAGAATTTGTTTATCATGTTCGGGATGGTATTTAGACTAGTGTGAGCCGCTTTCGCAAAAATCATTGTATCATCAGCAAAGTGAGGAAGGGAATAGGATTACCGTTTCTGGTGAACTTGATTCCAATTAGAGCATCTTCTTGTAAAGCCTCCTTGTGCATTTCTCTTGCTAGTCCTTCCATTACTAACACAAAAATGTAAGGTGCAAGAGGAGCCTCCTTTTCGAATTTTCGATTCTAGCTGTTACTTGAAAATATTTTGTATTCTTGTCGGAAAATTAGAGGTGTTTTGTTTTGGCTCTCTGCTTCCAGAACTTGTAGTTATAATCTAATAACCTGTGTCTTTTGAGTTCTCATCTAGATAATTTTTCCTCATCCTGTTTGCTGATATTTCCCCACGGTAAGCGACTTTGGAAATTCATAATCTAGTTTTCTATTTGGGAGAGTTGCCTAGAGATGTTATTTGTTTGTGTTTTACACCAGTTCTTAGTGTTTTGTTTCAGAAGTTTCTGTTTCTGTATGAGTTTAATGCCATGTGAACCATTAAAATTGTTATGCCAAACTTGTCGAACCATAGTTTCATAGATAGGATTAATTGTAGTCCACGCCATTTCAAATCAAAAAGGAGTACCTTTGATTTGATTTGGGGACCCTATTTCTATAGAGATTGGGAAATGGTCGGACTTAGAAAATGAGTGATGTTTCGTGTGAATTCTTGGAAACCAATAAAAAATCTGACGGCTTGCAAGAGCTCTATCGAAGCGCTCATAGGTGTTGTTAACACTTGATGTGTTTTTTCTCCAGGTAAAAGGAGAACCCGAGTAGGGGAGAGTTTGGATATCAAGTTCATTCTTGATATACTGAAGGCGTCTGAATCTAGTTATAGATGGAGTGATTCCCCCTGATTTTTCGGTGTCGTTTTCTATATCGTTTAAGTCTCCGATGATGATGAACGAGAGGTTACGTCTATGCGTTATAGCAGCAATTTTCTCCCAGAAGATTGTTTTTTCCGATTCTACAGAAGGTGCATAGACAAATAACAAGGCCATTTCATGCTTGTCTATTGTAGTTTGGACCATGATACATATATTAGTTTGCTCAAGCACAAGGCTTAGCTCTTCAAATTTGGTTTTGTAAAGAAGCCAGATTCCTCCTTTGTAACCCTTAGCACTAACACAAATAGCTTTGTGGAATCTTGAGGCTTTTATCATACTATCTGTAGGGGTCTCAAAGGCTTTTGTTTCAGAAAGCACAAGTGCATCTAGTTGATTCGAAGCTCTAAGATGGTTTAGCTCTTGCCAGAAGAGATGCCTTTTGTAGGCCCTAACATTCCAATATGCGATTTTAATCATAAGAATTGCTTTGAAAATAAGCTTTTAGCATTTTTCGGAGTAAGGTAGAAATAATATTTACAACGCTTTCATAAAGAGGTAAAGATATGGTGTTGCTATACCGGTCTATTCTTACAGAATGCTCAGCTCGTATTGAAGCTCCCCAAGCACATAGACTTCTATTTTGACTATGCCATTGCCAGCTGCCTTGATCTGTTTGAGACCTCAAAATCATTTGGAATCTGCAGCTGAATTTATAGAAATGTCTTGCTCTTGTTGCAAGAGTGTTTGTAGAAGCTTTTGTTTGTAAAGGTTTGGTGATAAGGTTTGGGCAGCTTGCCTCCACGGAGTCCCTCACGGGTCTAGTGTGGCATTGCTTAAAGTTTTTGAAGGTATCCAGTAAAGAAGATATACCTGAGCACCGCCAAGGAACCTGAGCGGCTATCTCCTTGTACATAGGTCTCCTATAAACACTTATATGGTGCTGACCCAAAACCACGAAAGCATTGAGAGAGCAACCCAGTCTGCATTGACAGTTAGAGATATAGATAAGCAAGTAGACGATATAATTAGTAGCTAAAAATACCATTTCACAGTTTCTCCCAGTAAAAGTGCAAAAGTACCAGTAGCAACTATGAATCAACAGAAACTTGTCCACAAAGTTACAACCATTCAACAAAGTATAGACATTGAGAGAGATCTGATTGAGAGAATAACCTCCTTCCCTTCTCTTTTGGTACACTCCTTGCTGGATCCTGATATAGATTTTCATAGGCTTCAGAGTATGTAGATTCTGGGACTTGTCATAACAGTCTTGTATTATGGACAGAGATTTATTGCTAATGCTCACTAGGATAGCAGCTGGGGCTTTAATGCCACCATTGCAAATCCACTGCTTTGATTCATGTTTGAGTATGAGTTGTTGGTGTATGTTTTTGGTGCCGCTCACCACCACCCAGTTCATAAAAGAACTTATGGGGATTTGCTTAAGGTTTTTGAAATTAAAATAGCCATTCCTCATACCTTCAACTACCTGTATATTCTGTGTGACAGTGTGAGTTTTACAGCATTGGTGAAGGGAGAGGGCCACTCTTACATCAATGCAATCTTCATTGCATATGTTAAGAGCCACCAAATCTCTCTTCTTCTTCACTTGAGACCTACTAGTCCACAAAACTCGGACCAACATATAATAATTTCTAGAAGTAGCAATAGAATAGTTAAGATTACATCATGGATTCTCAAACAAGTGGGGAAGACATGAGAAACCCAGTACAATACCACCATTAGAGTTCATACTGAAATATTTAAAATCATAAACCTGAAAACTGGTACTAGGATCAGAAGTAGCACCATACATCAAAGAATCGCATCTCATCGCAGCGTGCAAGTTACTAATATTGGTAAAACTAATCTTAAGAATGAAGTACGGTTCATTACGAGGATCATTATGAGACATGCAGAAGCTAATAAAGAGTAATCTAGTCTCTGTATATGTGTGTGTGTGTGTGTGTGTGTGTGTGTGTGTGTGTGTGTGTGTGTGTGTGTGTGTGTGTGTGTGTGTGTGTGTGTGTGTGTGTGTGTGTGCATAATAGGAAGTTTAAAGTTTTTTTGGGATACATACTTTGTTGAGCAGCAGATCGAATGCTTTCATACCCCGAAGTAGACTGTACTGATACGTCCTTGTCAAGGAGACCAAATCCAGAGACCAAATCAGCCGGAACCCGACTCCTAGGGCTTCTACTTGTAGCTGGAGTGAAATGGATTTTTGATAACATCTATTTTAGTCATATTTTAGGGTTGCATTTGCATATTAGTTTAGACCATTTTCATGCATATTTATCATATTTTATGCTTTATTTAGTTTATTTTGTATTTTCAGAGTCTACTCCAAGTTATTATTGATTCCAGGCACTTTGAAAGTGATATTGTCGAAATTCAAGAGTTGATGTGAAGGAGCGAACATGAATGGAGTGGACTTGAGGAGCTAACTTGTCAATGGTGGAAGTTTCTAAACTTAGGGGTTGTCAATGGTGGAAGTTTTAATTACTACAACATGCGACAACTGAGTAGTGATGACTTTAGATAATTTACCTTCGATTTGACATATGAAGAAGATGAAGTTCGAGTGAATATCGGGTTGAATTCTTTGTGGCATTGTTGAGGGAATCATTTACCCTGGAATTATTGCTCTTATATATTTTCTTCATAATCTTTGCTTGTTTATCTTAATTTGGTTGAAAATCATATCTCTTTCTTGGCTTAGCTTATTAGTTCTAGATAACGATTGATACATATATAATCCCCATGATCGATACCCGTATACTGCAATTGATCTCGTATTCTTGCGAGGTTGGTTCAGGCTACACTATTCTTGTGTTGGTTTAGACCACATCAAGTTTTGGCGCAATTGCCGGGGATTATTGATAGTATTGGTTGTTTCTATAAACTAGTTTGACAAGTGTTTCTTTTGCTTTTGATTTTTTTTCTTTCTTTTTGTGATTTCAGGTGTGTTCTTCTAGAGATGAACTGCGTTCCATATTGTGATGTTTTTTCATCTGTTGGTCATGCCACTTTGGAAAATCAATTCTCGATGTATGAGAACCATGCTCATTGCGAGTTTTGCGGGGGGTTTTGGGCATATGATCTCTGAATGCCCGGTGATGTGGGCCCCCACCTACGAGGATGCTGATGATATATCCCATAGGTGCAATTCTGATGAGTATTATGAGAGCAATCACGCTCATGAAAGGGCTCCGATAGGATTTCAGTTTCGACCTCCACAACCTCCTCCCGAGCAAAGACCTTATTCACACCTATCAACGGAGCAGCTACTCACTAAGATTGCGGCAATTGAAGCTCAAATTGCTCAACTTACCATGAATGCTCAAACTGTTCCAGAGAGCCTCTCGAACCAAACAAATGTCAGTGATAGTGACAACAACGATTGCATTGTCGTATCAATTGATATTGAGGAAAGTCTGGAAGAGCATATACATAAGGTGCATGAGATTGATGATCCTGGAAAGGAGGAATCCAGAGAAGAACCCGAATTGGTTGTTCCCCGAGTATACATGTCACCATCGCTATTTTCTGAAGTGATGGTTCAAGAGAATGTTAAGGAACAATTCAGGGCATTCGCTGGAGTCGACTGGACTACTCTCCAAGTGGCATATAGATGACATTTCAAAGGAAGTTCTCGTTGACATACCGTCATACACCAAATCTCAAGAGGAAACCTTTCTGTTCGAAGATGGTGGTAACGGTGAACACACAAAGGGACAAGATGCTAAGGAGAAGAGCACATCTTTTGGGAGCTTGAGCTTCAATAGATCCCAATTATATCGCCCCGAAAAGACTTTACTAGACGGGTGGATCGAGCCATGGACCATCCATTCGGGAAGGTTCAACGTTTTCGGGTCAACCAAGGTAAGTTCTCCTTTTGTTTTATTTTTGTTAGTATTGTTTGCTATTATATACTTCATCTATCTCAAAAAAAAAAAAAAACACCTAAATTGAGCATTATCAAGTTCTCAGCAAGCAGGTGAGCGGGCGTGCGCTTTAAGTGCGCGCCCGAGTGGATCATTCCTTAAAAATAATAAAAAAACATTAAGCTTTTGTTTCCATCTTCCCCCCATCATTCAGACCCACATCCGCACTCCTCTTCACCGAACCCCTCACACACAATGCACCAGCCCCTTCTCGCCCTCGCCTCTACTACCGGTCGGCCGCTGCACCACCACGCCGCCGAGCCCACCGCCGGACCCACCGCCAGCACCACCCGAAGGACAGCAGCGAGCCACCCCTCTCCTCACCTCTGGCAACCTCCTGCTCCGTCACCACCGCGTCTCTCTTCCTCTCCTTTTCTGTTTTCCATTCCCGTCCACCTTGCTTCTCCTTCTCCCTCTATCCGGCGCCGATACCCAACATCACCATCTCTCGTTCTCACCTAGGCACTCACGCGACAGCAACTCACCAGCCCCGAGCACCCTCCTCGTCTGCTTTGTGCTCAAGCTCGATCCCCTATTCCTCCCTTGTGCTCCACACTTTCAGTATGTATCCTCAAGTCTTGTCCCTTGTACTTTGATTTTTCCTATACATTGCTATGGTTCATGATAATTTGGAAATTTCAATTTTTAGGGCTAAAGTTGATGGAATTGATTTGGGAAATTGGGGATTTGGGATTTGGATGAGTTCATGAGACTTAATTCTTACCTATTGCATCCCATGATCCTTGATACTTGTGGTTAATGTGATTGATTGATTGAATTTGATGAGTTTGGATTCCATTGAAGCTTGTGTTTATTTTGATGATTGTGTTCTTGAGTTTTTGCAAGTTATGTGAGAATATTGATAAATTTAGTGACTTGCTTAAATTTCGGATTCGTGGTCACCTCGAAGTCAAATAAACACATATGTCAGATTCATCGATTCGACCTTTTGAATTTGGTGAGAATTGTGCTTAAAAATGTTCAAGTTTGTGTTGTATTGAATTGACTTGTGAACTTGCAAAATTTCTAAGCATGGGGTTGCTTGTGGTGATGTTTCTGATCTGAATGTGTGATTGGTCTAGGTGCACTTCTAATTCTTGCTAGTTTTGCACTCCCTGAAGTCACTTAAATTCTTTTATTGTTATCGGCATGTGACTCAGTGCCACTGAATACTTGTTTTGAGTGAACCTTGGCATTTGATCATTCTACTGGTCTTAAATGTTTGTTGTATGTGATGCTAATCTGTTTGATCTTAAATGCCTATCACCTAGTTGTTAATTGTGTCGTGATGGTTGTGATTTGTCTATATTGATGGCTAAAGTGTTGTAGTGCCGAATTGCATTGGTTATTGGATCCTGATTGCTGTTGTGATATCATTGTGCTTGTGAGATTGGTGTCTGCTGCTGTTGTTGTGCTTTGCACATGCCAAAAACAAAAGAGATGCTGCCGGATTTGATCAAATATCACAGATGGTTTCAATCAATTCATTGCACTACCACTTCGGACTATGGAATGTTGAAATTTGCTCAATTGTGCCTGATTCTTTAGAGAGTTTCCTCTTCCCTTACTCTTTATCATTCGCTACTTTGGGGACAAAGTAGATTTTAAGCATGGGGTGGGGGTAACTCACTTGAAAATCAATTGTAATTCTAGTGTAACTCCGTTTTTGCAAATATTTTTTTTCTTTTCATCTTTTTTCCATGTGCATTCATACATTGCATTTCATTTGCATATAGATGTTTTGAGATGAACCCTTGCTAATAAAAATTCCTTGCTCTTCTTGAAGAACATGTCACTTCCTTGATTGAATTTGATTGATGATATCCTTTAAGGCATGCTAAAAAGCTTGTGATGATTTAGATTATTGGGTTTATGCTATAATTCTTTCAAAACTAATCATATTGAGACTAGTTGAGATTGAGATTCTAAGACAAAAGCCGTGAGCTTTTGAGCCTAGGACTGACATCCATGAGTCCTCTTTTCTTTTGTGTGTGAATTGCTCATCTTGATTGCTCTATCTTCAGAACTTGCATTAGAACCGGTCGAGGTCACGTATATGACTTGTGTACATTGCATAAACATGATTGAGGCTACTTTTGTTAAGCTATTATTTTCTTTCTACCCATGAATATTCCTTTGCTTGAAGCCCGTTGAGCCTATTTGCCTATTTATTGGTAGCTCTACAAAATCATCCGTAAGCCTATTTTAGCCTTTTTTGCCCATCTGAGAATTAGGATGAAATAGATTTATGTGTCAATTTGTGGGCAAGAAAGAATACTTGGCTTTGAGTGATTATGTATTGAGTGGAGGATTTTGTGCTTCAAATGTAATTTTCTTGTGATGAAGAAATTAAAAAAAAAAGAAAAAAAAAAGAGAAAATGGAAAAGATGAAAAAAAAAAGAAAAAAATTTAATAAAATTCTTCATCACTAGAGAAATGTTTATGAAAAGGGAATGGGTTATCAAAAGTTAAGAGTGTATGAGCTGATTTGATTATGTGATGTGGTTTTTGTGAGAAAATTGGTATGTGTGTTGAGAAAAGAAGTTGAAATTGTGGTTGGATTTTAGAAAGTAATTCTATTTCCCGGATTTAGCACCACATAGCCAAAGAATCTATACCTTTTGTTTCTTACCTTGGCCCCATTACAACCCATGAAAAGACCTCATGATTTGTGTTGATGTGCATAATCCAAGTGGTGGAGAGTTAGGATGCTAATGCAAGCCTATGGTAGATGAGTTTTCAAGATTTGAGCATGAGCGAAACCTTTATACCTTGGACACATGAGTGAGAGTGTTCCACAAAATATGTCCTATGTGAGGTCTTGGAATTGATGTCTTGACTTGTCTCTTGTATGCTTTGCTCGTTCTTTTTTTTAACCCAATGTCCAGGAGCAAAAGCATTGCTTGGATAGAAATCGAAATCTTTCTTCTGAAATCTTTACACTTGTTCATGCTTGAGGACAAGCAAGGTTCAAGCATTGGGTTAGATTTTAATTATTTAATTTCATGGGTTGAAATTGTCATTTCATTAAACTTATTCACATATATACTCTAGTATGTCAAAGAATCAAGGGGGGGGTTCGGACTTGGGAACGCCGCATAGCCTAGGATTCGGCCGATTTGGTTTGTTTAGCTTTAGGTTTTAGTTTATATTTTGCTTTTCTTACTTGTTTTCGGTATTGCACTTTAGATTGAAGACAAAGATTTCTGGGTTGCATCTTATTTTAAGCATGTCTTTAATTTAGTCCATTGTTTTCTATATTATGCTCGGCTAAATTCTCCGTTCTAGGGTTAGGGTGAACCCGACACTGTCGCGAATTGTTTGATTTCAATGTTTGCTTGAACTTAGTCTAAATTTTATGAATTGATTTGATCCTAGTTGCTTAACCTAATTGATGTCAATTGATTAGAATCCTTTTTGGATTCAAGATGCTACCGCTGCGAATTGAAATTGGATACTTGGATGAAATTCATGAACCCGAAAGGAGGATTGTTTCCATTGGAACCCTAGGATTGAACTTGAGGAGTCAAAAATTGCTATTGTGAAATTTAAACGATTGTTGAGGACTCTTGAGGATCAATAAATTATCGTAGATTCTTAGGTGTGAATCGGTTAGGCGGAACGCGACAACGAAAGTTTAATTGATTTTCTCCTAAGGTCTATAAAGAGCTTAAAGGGTCTAGATTTGGTTAATTTAGACACAATTACTACTACATGCGACAGCTGAGAAGTGATGACTTTAGATAATTTACCTTTAATTTGACATATTAAGAAGATGAAGTTCGAGTGAATATCGGGTTGAATTCTTTGTGGCATTGTTGAGGGAATCCTTTACCCTGGAATTACTGCTCTTATATATTTTCTTTATAATCTTTGCTTGTTGATGACCGGTTTTTAGTCGCTAAACCGTATCAAAATAATTTCGAACCTACAGAGAATCAATTAAGACCAATTAATAGAAAGGGGGGTTTTGAGTTGTGGGAATATGAAAGAAAATAAAATAAACTATAAATAAATTAACGGAGATAAAAATTAAAGGACTAGTTTCATCTACAAATATCCACTTTAGTTTGACTAGTTGATCCTTCATTCTTCTTCAAGTTCTCTTTTCATCCTATTATTGTTCCTGTCCTGATCTTGTGTAAATTACTAGTCCTACGAGTCCTAGTAACCCTTACTAATTAGATAACCCTAACACGGTCAAGATTCAACCTAATAGTAGCATTAAGATTAAGGATTAACCAGGATACATGCAACACCAAGCTACAAGTCAGCATTCAACATGTAATTGATTCTCTACACACCAGTTTAGTCCTACGAGTCCTAAAAAGGCATGATTGCTACTATGGATTAAGGTTCGCTACGAGGAATTTACAAAATCCTAGCAATAATCTCAACTAGTTGTACGGACTAGAAGAAATCAACAATAATCGCAAAAGAATCAATACGAATCAATATGAATAGAACAAGAATAGAAATCTCACAACTTTATCAAAACAAAGCTTCAATCCATAGACGAAACAGAAGAGTTTAGATCTCCATAAAAATAAGACAAAACATAATAAGGGTTTAGGGTTGAAATTGAGTCACGGCCGCCGACTCTAACTGTCGGCTCCTCTCTTTCGTATGAATGAATGTATTATATGTATAATATGACTAACCTAATCTAACTATTCTATCTATCCTATTATGAATATATATAATATTATAATGCTATCTATCCTAATTTGTAATGACAGAACGGCAAATTAATAAAAGTAACAAGCAGCTTAACTAGGGCTGGCAAATGGTACGGAAATTACCATACCAACCACAAACCGATTGTGTTGGTAACCACACTTGTGGTAACCAACATGGTGGTAACCATCTTGATGGTAACCACGTGAAGATGGTATAGTAATGGTAATGAAATCTGAATACCATGGTTACCATGGTTACCAAGTATATATATTATTTTATTTTATTTAATGTTTTGTTGTTATTACCTTTAAGTTTTAAGTTTTTAATTTATATTTTGTGTTTTGATTTTGACCTAAATTAGTCCTTTCTACAATTTTTACTAGAAACCGTATGAACATTTTGAATGTTTGAAGACTTTGAACTTGTTTTGTTTGAACTTGCAGAAACATTTTGAATGTTTGAACAATTGAACTTGATTTGTTTCAAGACTTTGAACTTGGTTGGTTTGAATTGGTTTATACTTTAGGTTGTGAACTTGATTTATTTGAAGTTTTAATAGGTGGTAATCATATTATTTTTTGTAACCATATTTTTTCGTTCGATAACTTTGATGACTACCGGAAGGTAGCCAAGGGGTTTAAAAAAAATAAAAACAGAATTACAGCTTGGTAACCATGGTAATTGTAAAGGCTCGGATTTTTAAATCCAAATTTTTCGGAAAAAGAGAATCAAAATGAATTTAAAAGTGGAATTTAACGAAAAACTCACTAACTCGGATTTTATTTATTTATTCATTTATTTTGACGGATTTCAATTTCGCTACTTTGACTTGAGATTTTGAAAAATGAATGGGATTTTACCAGATAAATTAATTCGATTTAAAAATTAGAGTGTAGAAACGAGATCAAGAGAACGGGATTTGGGGTTAATTTCGGATTGATTTGAAATTTGAGTTGGTACCACTTTGACTCATTTCAATTTGTCGTCCCCTTCCTCCTCTCACAATCAAAATTTCAGATACCTCCCTGCCTCTCCTCCCTGGTTCATTCGGCAGCAACAGTAAAATCAAAAGCAAACAAACAAAAAGGTACCCAAAACCTCCCTTGCCTCGTTCTTACCCTTGTCTCGTTCCTTTTCCTTGACCGATCAGAGGTTGCAGTCCTCCCTTGTCTTCCTTAGACTCTCCTTTTTTTTTTTCCTTTCCTAGCTAAGCATATCCCACGCCACTGTACACCCCGCCTCCATTGAAATTTCAAACTCATCAACTCCCCCTGCCTCACTTCAAAAAGAAAGAAGACCCATCCCATTGCCTTTCATTCTAATCCCCACACACACAAATCTTCACCTTGGCTCTTATCCCTCCTTGTCAACCCTTTTCCCCCCTCATGTTGCCGAGGAACCCACCTCCATTCCCCTCTCTTCTTGCCGTCGAAAACCACCGCTTCAGCCTCTATTTCGCTCCGAGCAAACCAAGCCGAGGGCAGCTCCATCTCTCCCTCCTCCTCATCTGACCAGCAGCAGCACAACCACCATACTCACCCTCCTCCGACGTCCGCCGAGTTGAGAGCACCAAGCCCAGGAACCGACAGCAGCTCCTTCGCCGAGCCACTACTCCCTCTCGAGCCCTGTTTCCCCAATTCGAGCGGTAATGCCTCTTCTTCGCCCCCCTTTCATTCTCAACTGCATAAAAGTCGCGCCTTTAACCCTCAGACACCCTCCCTAGGCAATCTCCGGCAAAGCATCGGCTCCGACAAGGCCGAATCAAGCTCCAATCAAACGTTTCCGGCGAGTCGACGCCCTCGGTGAGCACCTACCTCTTCCTCCTTCTTGTTCGCTTCCTGGGTGTTGTTATTCCTTATTTTTCGAACTAACTGCGAGAGCGAGAGTGAGAATGGTCGGAGAGAGAGGTCGGCTAGTGTCCGGCGAGAGCGAAGGCGGGAGCGAGAGCGCGCCTGAGAGAGGGCGGGAGTGGGGCAGTGAGTGCGAACGACTGCTCGGGGGGGGGGGGGGGAAGCTGGAGGAGCCGAGGAGGATGGAACCTAGGAGAAGCCGCGGACTGCTCTCGAACGGAGGAAGCGGAACAGAGCGCTGAAGAAGAAGATGAACAGTAAGCGTCGGCCCCACCTCCACCTGGCGCCACATCAGCTGGACCCACCCTTCCTTTCTTTTCCGAATTCTGGCGTTGAAAGAGAGTGAGCAAGTGAGAGTTGGGTCATGGGCTGAGTTGGGAATTTGGGCCAGACTTCTTATAATATAAGGATTTGGGCCTATTTACACCAAATGAATATGATTTTGGGTAATTTCAACAAAAGCTCGATTTTAGGATTTTATAAAATAAGGGTCGGTTTTGGTAAATTAATAAGAGGCTGATTTTAATAAATAAAAATGATTGGGATTTTAAAGGATTTATAAATAATTTATGAAGTGTTTAAAATGAAATAGCATTTGAAATATTATGTAATATAATTGAGATTTAAAATATAATATTATGAGAGTTGGAGATTTAAAAAGGTATTTGACTAACATTTTCCAATATCGGAAATTCTATCTAGTTAAATCGGGTTTCGAAACGGTTGTGGTACTAACTCTGGGATTATGTGATCGATGACTAACTAGCATGATTGATGTGAATGGTTGTTTAATATCATGATTTTTGTGAACTAATGGCATGAATGAATGACTAACGGCAAGATGAGATGTTAGAATTTCGTATCATTTGACTTATGCCTTATGAGCTATGATTAATATGATGAACTTTGGAGATATATGATCATGTGGATATATGAGTATTATTGCGAATATATGAATGTGGTGGAACGGAATGATGATAATGATATGGTCTTATGGAATGTGGCATCATGATGAGTGGTTAAACTTGATGTGATGATGATTGTGATATGATTGTTATCCTCGTTGAATGACGTGTGCTTGAATGCTTGAATGATTAGACGTAGACTTATATATATATGTGCTTATATGTATCTAGGTAATACCTTGTGATTATGAATGATGTCTGCTGGATCTTCTATTATGCTGTTCTGCATAGCCAGGTGAGTTCCTATATGAGCTCACTCAGATTCGAAAAGAGATCTCCCTGCTTGTAGCCATGTGCATACTAGGTGCTTGCATTCATAATAAAGCATGTCATGTAGTATCCTGCTAGGATTGCACTCATGATTGAGCATTCGTTTACTCATTGCTTTTGTAAACAGAACGGCCGTTATCTGTGAAGTAACTAGAGTCATTGCTAGGGTTATAGGACGACCTAGTCTCATCGGGTCCCGTCCTGAGTCAATCGAGTCAATCGAGTCAATCGGGTTGGGCATGCGTGCCACCCGATTATATGGAATACATTCACGAGCTGGCCAGTCTCCGCCCTATCGGAAGGGGGTGGAGGTAGGAGAGGGATATACCACTTGGTATTCGGTGCTAAGGCCTTATCATATTTATGCACTTGATCTTAGGACCATGCTAGTGTGTTAATATTCCGCCTTGCATCTAGAAGCATCTTTATTAGGACTAGCGTGTGTATATGTCTGCTTGTTTGGGATTATACTGCGTAGGGCTTCGATCTGACACCGCCCCGCATACATTTTTTTTAGGTTTTCTTTGCAGCATGATTATTCATTGTTTCCGTGACGTGGGAACTCTCTTGAGTGATCTCAAAGAAATGGTTTAACTCCACTAACATTGTATATTAAAATTCGACAAATACGCTTATTGATTTGGTTTTGACTCGGCTCTGCCGTGTCACCCTCTTGTATTACACCTTGATTCTACTATTTGCATGACTGTTGGTTTTCCACGCTTAGACTTATGACAGGTACAGGGGACTTCCCCGGGGATTCCAACGATCCCTTCGAATTTTGGGCATGAAATCCCACTTTAAAGTGTTAGGATAGAATTTCAAACCTTCAACCTGTACTCGGGGCGCAAGATCCTAACGAGGGGTTTCATCCCTCGAAACGTAACCCGGGAATCATAATCCCGGGCCGTTACAAAGATGGTATCAGAGCTGAGGTTATGCAAACCGAGTATGATAGGTTGAAGTGGTTTTGGAAATGGCCCAAGGTTTTCAAATGTTTTTCCAAAATGTCTTAGAAATGGCAAAATGAATTTAATATGGCTAACTCAAATGGACTAAATATGAACTTGACTCAATAAATCCGGTAATCAAACAAAGGGAAATGAAGGGGTAGTAAAGGCGCTAGACCATCCCTATTGGATGTAGTTGGGAACGGGTAGGCAAAATATATCTTGTTCTTTTTCAGGTGGACTTGAAGACTCCAAGGAACCCGAAGGTTGGAGTGACATGGGTTAGGAGGCCGTGAGGTATTTGCCCCTCCGGTCGGCTGTAAGGACGGCATAGATCGTTTATGTGATTATATGCGTTATATCCAACTGGGCCCGAGGGCGATCCTCCTCGAAGAGGATCATATTAATCCTGTTGATTGCTTCCATGCTGAGTGTTATTGTGCTTAGGATAGAGAATTAATCAGTATGCCTTAACTTGAATCATGTAATGAATAACTGTGCAAACGGGATAGCGGGAGAATACCTCATTCTTATGTCATTTGAATTCATGTCTTGTTGGAATACCTCTTCCATAATTCAAACCCTTGATGATTCTGACTCCGTCAACCGTCCCACCAAAAACATTTAGGCATGTTAGCAAGGGTCGAGGAGCATTTGTTCTCCCCGTTTCGAGTCCTGTTTGGTATCCCACCATCTATGCTTCTATCGAGTCTCATACGTGAGGTTGGTGTCTTCCATGGGAAATTTGGGTTGGTCAACTAATTACTTTCGGAATCATGTCGGACGTGAGGGTTACTTGAGTATGTTAGTGGAAGTAGTGACTGAAGTAGTTTGGAGATCGGAGTGAGTTGTCTCATGGAGTCATCCCTTTGATCCTCGTAATGGTCCCCCGTGTCTCCTTGCCACAAAAGTCTAAACACGAGTTCTACCCTCACCTCTTGGAAACAGCGTGAATATTCTTGTTTCCTACCGAGCTAGTCATGCTAGCGTCCCACGGGAAATGGGGTGATGAGTCAGTGATTGCCCTTAGAGAATTCTGTCCGATTATAATGATAGCCTCCTTTATGACTTCATGACATGATATGTTGGTGTATTTTAGTATGACTTGCCTGATAACTTGCGTGGTTGCTTCTATGAGGAGATATTTGTGCCATATGTATGAAACTTCCAAGATTATTATCCTTTCATGAATTAGGTTCATGATAGTGTGATCAACCCTTGTTGTATGTTTAATATGAGAAATGAATGTCTTAGCATGCTAAAATGACTTAATTGGACCTCGTTGACTATGTATATGTTTAATGAGTATTGCTAGTATCATGTAGGACATACACCTCCCAAATTTGGACCCTCGTATGATTATTTATCGTACCCGTCTTACTATGTGAATATGAATGTATGTGATATGATAGTCGATGTACTGCCCATGTAGGACTTGACTATACTTGCAGTAGGATTATTAGAATGCATTTTAACATGCTTGCATTGGTCCCATATTATCTTGATATGCTTATGTGTGTACCTAAGGTGAGTGATTAATCATACATGTTATATTATGTGATGCTCGCTAGATCTTGCATGACTTGTGTTGCATATGTCCATTGTCGGTCCATGTATAAATGATCTTAATATGTCAGGCATGACTGGTAAATGAAATGATAGGGTACTTGCTTGTTCCACATGCATGAAGAAATTGATTAGATGAACGTGTTGTGAACTCATAGATCGTTATTCCTTGAGATAGGTACATGCTAGTGTGGAATAATGTTGTTGAGATACTTCGTGATTGTTATGTGTTGCTTGCGGAAAATATAACCTCATAAAATGACCTAAGGGCATTGTTGTAACTCTCGGGTTGAGATCTTATCTCTAGTCTCACCGTCTAGTCCTGGTCCATGTCTGAATCATTAAGGAAGTCGTGTTGTCCGCCCTTGTCTCTCCCCTATCTCCGTAACTTCTAATCCTTGCGATCCTTCGATGAGCACTGACATGAAAGGAAGAAGCGACGACCAAGTGGCACCGGAACGGTGCAGCGGAAGCGTGGTGGGTCCATGACCCATAGACTCCAATGACGACGTCACCGATGGCAAAAAGAATGGATATGCTTCAAGGATGGCAGACGTGAGCAGGATCCTCCCAACTGACTCGAGGAAGAGCATTCTTAATTCAAACCACGGATTTTCTTATTTGTCGGAATTGATGGTGTGTGATAGGCCTAGAACTGACATGATGAGATTGGGAGTGGAGGATATGTCGAACCAGTAGTGAATGGTGATCTGACTAACTTGTGCTTGCGATGATGTATCTTGATGCTTGAGTGTACTGACCTGCTAGTAAATCGATTATGGGTTATATATGTAGTGGTGTTTTCTTCTTGGGCATGAGTCGAGTGATTCCTTGGTGAATGGGTCAGAAAGTGGCAGGTAGGTTCGAGGTCCTTGGTTCTGGTAGTTGGTTATGTGAGATGGGGTACGGGAAGAATGTGTTAGTTGGGTAGAGCCGCGCGAGTTGGGACGTGACGGAGATAGTGGTTAGTGGGTACAATTGAGCTTCTAGGTAGGTCTTAGGTGAGAAGTGGAGCCAATATGGGAGATTCCTAGGGAGAGGCCTTCATTAGAGGTAGTGTCGAGCGATAGCGTGCGGATAGTGTAGTCCTAGTGGTGGATGAGTGAGTTAGGAGTAGATTGGGGGATTCTTGAAGGGATGTCCTGATAGACGGGTTAGTGTGCCAGGAGATCGAGAGTGTCTAGATAGTCTAGGGGAGGATCGTGGGCGACATTGTGGTTGACCGACTATGGAATGTCTAAGAAATCATAGAATCTTGAGCTAGGTTGTGTGTGCGGTGATTGGGAGTGGTTTTGGTAAAGGATGAGGTTGAGGACGTGCTAAGAATGAGTAGTATAGTGTTGCTTGGGAAATCATCGATCTTGGGGATTAGGTTGTTCATATCAGGACTGTATGTGAGACGAGTATTGGAGTTGTCTAGATAAGAGTAGGAATGCTTGGCGAAGTTGTGAGTGGGGGATTCTAGATGCGTTGTCGGAGGATTTTAGCATAGGGAAGGAATTCGAGATTGATGTATGGAAATTATTGTGGCGATTGAGGATATGAGATGAATATTCGGGGAAAGGCTGCTAGCTAGGCAAGAATGTCGTTGAGGTTTCTAGAAAGATTGTGGGCTTGAGGTTGAGGTAGACAGATTCAGAGATTGGAATTGGGAATTGAGTAGGGCAGAATGTTTCGGAAACGTTAGAGGGTGAAGGATTTTAGAAGGTTGGCAAAAAGACGGTACTTGGGAAACTCGGATGAAGACGATTTAGGGATTCTGTGGAAATGATGATCAGTAAAAGAGGGTTTTGGACGGTTAAGGTTTAGTAAAATTTGGAATAAGGAAATTTGGGGATATGCCGATATGAGGATCTAGAATAGGTCGACTGAGGAGTCGTGGATGTTCAGGTCTCATGAGATTTGAAATGGGATGAGTAGGTGGAATCAGTGGTTGGTCTTTAGGGATAGGCGCTGGTGACGAGGGTCTTAGTGATTCGTGGTTATGAGTAATTAACACTAGACGGTTTTCTGCGTTAGAGTTAGTCGGGAGTGACAAGTGTGAGATGATCAATATGAGTTGGGCTTTTAGAGGTGGATGGTTAGTGAGAGTGGTTAGTAGTGCGGGGAGTATAATCAGGTAAGCGAGGTGATTCGAGATGTCTCTTGGGAGATGATGGTCAGGCGAAGTCTTGAGAGCCTAGGAAATGTAAGTGAGATCGTTAAGGAGCATCTAGATCGATCGTGAGAGCGGCTCAGTTGGGGGCTTGAGATTTCTCTTAAATGGTAAAGATGGGACTCGTATGGAACCCCTAGGACGAGGGGTTTCATCCCTCGAAACGTAACCCGGGAATCATAATCCCGGGCCGTTACAGTAATGTACCGACGGTAACCACAAGCCGTGGTTACCACATATGCAGTAACCACGACTTGTGGTTGGTACGTGGTATGAAAATTTACGTACCACCAGTTTGTGGTTGGTACGTGGTAATCACCATTTTTTGGTGGTTACCGTACCATGCCAACCCTAAGCTTAACGCAAGCCGTGAGGTTCCTTCCGAATCCTGCCGTATGAGTTCATCACAGCCCATCTATCGATCCATCGGTGTATACTGATTTGATTTTAACTAGGCTCGTCTTGCTTCCAATTTCTACAATGATCCCATATATTACGATCTTCAAATCCATACGATCTAGTTCAAAAATACCTGAAATATATAAAAATGCTAGTGTAGACTCCGAAAACTAAATAATAATAAATAAGCTATAAAACATGTAAAAATGCTCTAAAATAATATGCAAATATCTACCTATAACATGACTAAAATAGACTCATCACTTGTTTATCTTAATTTGGTTGAAAATCATATCTCTTTCTTGGCTTAGCTTATTAGTTCTAGATAACGATTGATACATATATAATTTCCGTGATCGATACCCGTACACTGCAATTGATCTCGTATTCTTGCGAGGTTGGTTCAGGCTACACTATTTTTGTGTTGGTTTAGACCACATCAATTTTACGCAGCCCTCCGTCTGTGTCCACCACTGTGTCCATGTTGGACAAAAATGCGCGAATAATCGTAAAACACATTTTATTTGATTTTTAATATTTGAGTTCGACCCCTTTTGGTTATCCTCTTGATTCGAAGTCATATCGATACCAAGATATGAGTGGTTTTGCTGATTTGGGCTGCACCCGAATTTTAACGGGTTGCCTACGTATCTCTTGGAAGAGAATCAAGCCTCACGTAGTTCCGAGTGTTTAATTGAGTTTGTGTGTTTTAGCATCTTTAAGATTTTCATGCATCATTGGATCGTATTAGGACCCACATTCTCGGAAGGGTAGCCCTAACGTAAATCACACTATCATATGCATGAGATTTTCTCATGTATCACCCGAATAAAATGAGCACACCTTCTCGGAAGGGTTTCTCAACTCAACGGCTATCACTTACATGGAAAATCATGTGTATTTAATTTGACTTTAATTTTAACCTCATTTTCATTTTTAAAGTGAATTTAGAGGTTAGCGACTGTACCCGACATATTTTGAGATTTAATATCGGGTTACCTACGTAGCCGTTTTTTCGGCGTCAAGTCTTTACGTAGTTCTACCGAAGGTAAATTTGATTTGATTTGAAACGGGCGACTGAATCCGATATATATTGAATTTTAATATCGAATTTCCTACGTAACTCGTAAACGAGTATCAAGTCTTACGTAGTTCTTTTCTTTTGAAACCGTTTGATTTGGTTTTAAAAATTTGATCGTTTGAGGATCATGTGATTGAACCCGATGAGCTATAGCTTTGTATCGGGTTTCCTACATATCCGATAAAGCGGAATCAAATCTTATGTAGTTCTTTACAGGAACCAATTTAATTTGCCTGGATTTGACCTCATATTCATTTAAAAGTGAATTTAGAGGTGGACGACTGTACCCGATATATTTTTAGGATTTAATATCGGGTTGCCTACGTAGCCATTTTTACGGCGTCAAGTCTTTACGTAGTTCTACCTGAAGAACAAATTTGATTTAATTTGTAACCGGTGACTGAATTCGGCGTATTTAAAATTTTATACCGAATTTCCTACGTAACTCGTAAAAGAGTATCAAGTCTATACATAGTTCTTTACGAAACCAAGTTTATATTTGGTGAAACTCGATTTGAGGTTTGGACTCCGTTTTTTTATTTAGGAGCCGATTTGAAATTGACCAATTAGAATTAATTGGCAAAGAATTTTATAAGTCAAAATTTATAGACTCAAATTCTTAATGGGTGCCAATTATAATTCCTATATTTTTATGGGTCAATTGTGTATTAAAACACATTGTTTTTGTTTTCACAGCCCTACACCGTATACAAAGTATACTTGTATATTTGGTGATTGCATGTTCTGTGTCATTTTGACCATAGCCCAATGAGGACACGGCCCACTTTAAATTTTGTTTCAGGAGAGCCGATCGAACCCAGCCCGTCATTTTTTTTAGCTTTAGAACTCCTAACCCTAATTGCTACTAAATTGTCACTGTATGACAGAGAGCGCTCGGAGGGCGATCGAAGTTTCGTGATTCCCGGCTTGAGCGATTGGAAGAGAGCGCAGCAACTCAGTGCTCGGGCAGGTTGAGGAGGCGCCAGAACAGCTCCGACGTTCAACAATTGAAATAACGGGGAGTGTAGATCCGAGAGCCTCTGCCGCTTGAAGGAGAATTAGGTTTGCTCTCCCTTCTCCTTATGATTTGTCCCTAATTTGGGTTGATTTTGAGTTTGGGAAAATCAGCTAGGGGTGAGTTTGATAATTTATGATTTGTGATTTTCTTTGGTCGGGTAATCGACATAGAAAGCAAGCGACTCCAGAGCAATTGGAAGGGATGGCAGCGCTGCAAGGCTCCATCCAAGCCTCAGATGCGCCATGGTTAATCCAAAAGCAAACATAGACTCGGCCTCTCCGATTAGGTATGCTCGACATCTTTCTTTTCCTTTCGACAATTTGATATCCTTGACTTATCAGTAGTATTGATTTGTTAGATCTACTGATTTGGATTTCAGTTTGTGCTTTGATGCTGGATCAACATGTTAATTTTGAGACAAAATTTGAGTCCCAATCTCTTGATTTCAATCACTGTTTCCCCCTTTTTTTTTTTTAATCACCAGTTTAGGCTAGTTGCAATTTGGTAGCAACTGGAGACAGTTTAGGTGTTGGCCTGCTAATTGCAATTTGAAATCATCAGTTCATGTATGCATAGGCAAATTCTGATTTGGGAATATTAATTTTGAATTCATCAGATTGCCATTTCTTAGCTTCTGATTGTGATTTCTCTTTAGTACCCAATTCATGCTTTTGTTTTTTCTACGCTTCCCAGAGTTTTTTTAGATCCCCAATTCAGGTTGGTTTTGCTTTTGTGGCTGTTTGGATCCTTGGGAGACCTAGTGTCCTTGCTGAATTTTTTTTCTGCAGAGGTTAAGTTTTAATTTGCCTAAATCATTAGAAGTTTTATGGCAAACCATTTGAGTAGAAAATTGGACAGCATTTCGCCTATGTTTAAGGATAGTTTTGTGGTTCCAAAATCCAAACCATATACTTAAAACAATATATCTGTACAAAGCTATATCGTTTTGCATAGGGGGATCTTGGAACCATGAAAACTACCTTGAATCTTCTTCTTTCTGCAGCAGGAACAAGGGTTGCTGATGTTGTTTGGTTTTTCTTGCTTGTGTTTGTTGTTGCAGGTTTCTCCAGGAGGCAGAAGAAGACCAGCCAGAGGAGGAAAATGTGTAACTGCTTCGTTGATGGTGGGGGGCAGAAGAAGAAAAATCCAGCAGTCCCTATTTCTTTTGTCTTTTATAGGGAGCAATAGGAGTAGTTTCCTCACAGTTACTACTCCCCCCACTCTCTCTTGTACAGTTTTCTTCAGTGTAACTTCCCTTCTGGCTATAGCAGTTTTACTTGATTGTAACTACCTATATTTGAATTGGGCCTTGATTTCTTGGGCCTTTGGGAAAACTTGCATATGTATTTTTTTTATATGTCAAATTTCAACCCAAGTTTTCTAGCTCATTCTTCCATTTTAATAATGAATGTCAATTAAATTAATCAAAATTAGATACTTGATTAATTTAATATGAGATCATCATTATTCCAAAGTTGTGAAAATTTACCCTCCAACAGTCCACAATCGAGAAGCTGTAATTGTGAATCATGAGCTTGCAGACAAGGGTTTTGAGAAAGTTTTGGATTCTATGTTTTTATTTGGTGAAAAAGGGTTTTTTTTTTAGAGATTTTGGTTAGATATTTGAGGGTTTGTTGGATCAGACCTAATTCCCAACACCCCACAGACATAGACACTAGATCAATCAAGGAGATCCCTCCAATATCGGCCTCCAGGGCTGCTGCTGATGGTCGAATCCAGGTGCGTGGGATTTGCCCAAATCAGAGCCCTCAGGCATCGGCGAGGCCATAGAAGGGCTGTTCCACCCTCGAGACTTGATGCATATGCCGATAGCGGCTTGGGAGTTGACAATTTGGACGCGTATACCAGTTGTTTGAAGAAGAGGTTTATGAGGAGATTTTGTTTTTGAAAATTTAGGGTTAAATTGATGATTGGTTGGGAAAAGAAGTTTGGAGATGGGAGATTCAAGAGTAAAGCTTAAAACGAGGGCCAAAAGCAACGGCAACGCCGCATCATGGCCAACCGGCCGGGGAGGATGCCGGCGTATCAGGAGAAATTACGAAGGAGGAGAGGCGCGTGCCAAGAAAGAGGGGCGCGTTCTTTTTTTTTCAAAAACAGGCTACTTCAATTGAGGATCTCGTCAAGAGCTCAAAGAAGGTTTATTGATATTTCAAACTGAAAGTAACCAATCTTTTTTAAGTCCGTTGGTATTTACAATCGGGGGTCGTGCGTATAAGTGTGCACTAGTAGTCCAACATAGACAGCAGGGGCAATACAATAATTGCTCTTTATTTATTTTAAAATGTGTTCTTGCCTATGGGTTCATATGTGTAGCTAATAGGAGGGGCAATACAATAATTTTCTCTTCGGGTTGTTAGGTTCCATCTTCATAAATAAAGAGTGCTGCAAATGTATATACTCCCGC
This sequence comes from Persicaria maculosa, assembly GCA_963922045.1. Classification (NCBI taxonomy): domain Eukaryota; kingdom Viridiplantae; phylum Streptophyta; class Magnoliopsida; order Caryophyllales; family Polygonaceae; genus Persicaria; species Persicaria maculosa. The sequence goes on along the minus strand of OY998259.1, from coordinate 27,021,783 downwards.
TGTCTTTAAGTTATTTCAGGCGGAAGTGGGTAAATCTTATGATTGTCAAATTGAACCTTGTGGTGAGATGAGTGAATTTATGAAGTATATGGTCAAGCCTCATGTTAAGGATTATAGCTTTGTTGTTTCCTATGATGAAGTAGAAGGAATCGTATGATGTAATTGTAGGAAGTTTGAGTTTGCGGGCATATTATGTAGTCATATATTGAAGTTGTTCTCTTTCAGAGGCATTACTAAAGTGCCTAGCAGATATGTTCTGAAAAGATGGAGAAAAGATGCCAAAAAGGGGACCAATAGAGTGACTGCCGAGAGATCAAATTTTGATGAACAACCTGCAATAGCAAAGGGGAGGCGCTATAGAAATATGTGTCGTCTATCTACTCGTGTGGTCACAAGGGCATCGGATTTTGATGATGAGTATGACATTGTGATGGAAGATCTTACTAGTTTGTTGGCGAAACTTGAGTTAAAATCAACCGAAAGGCCTATTGAGTCGAGTTTGCAGGATTGTCATATATCGAGAAGTGATCCAAGTCTTGATATGAATGTGGAGGCCAGTGATACAACGAAGACAATCAGAGGCATCAAAATAAAGCCAAAATCTAAGGGTCAGTCAGGTAAAAGGCCAAAAAGTGCCCTTGAAACAGCACACAGGTGAAAAAGAAAGCCGAAGAATATAGAAAAAAATCCAATTCCTTCACATGTGACATAGGTATGAATACAGTACTCATCATTTTGTGGCATCAACCAATCCTTTTTTCTGTATACTTATTTTTTTTTCAATGTAGGGGAACCAATATGTTCAAGTAGATGAAAATGGTCCACAACAAGTGACTTTCGAAGGTATTCATCCATGGGATCCATCTGCGTTCAGGAGTTATTCTACATCTTTAGAGTATGCACAAAGTGATATATCTATTAATCCAATACCAACTCAGTCAAATCAGCATTCTCAGTTCAGTTATACAACATTATTGACAAGCATCGGTGTGCCTCAGGTGAAAATGAAAAACAACCTACATGTTTCAGTTCTATACTAATTTCATTGTATTTGAGTATGATCTTTTTGTATTTATGTTAACGACATAGCAAATGAAAACAAAAATGATTTTTTCAGGCTCACTTAGATGATATTTTGGAGAATTAGATGGACACTGAGAGATGCTTATTATAACAAAAAAGGTTGGTAATCATAAAGTGTTTTTCTTCTAATTGTAATTGCTACAGTATTTGTTATATGGCAATCACTACGTATGTGTCCTCTAATTGTAATTTTACTATGTGCAGAGCCAGAGAAGTATCAATCCTTGTGAGAGAAAGAGGACTTTAAGAAGTTCGATCTGAAGACATTGCCGGCCATGCATATTTGCATTTTTCACTTGTTGAGACTGTCATTTCCCATTTATCTCTTCATTTTCAGCTTATAGTCATAAAATTTTCTTTTCTATTAGCTACGGTACGATTGGAAGATTTTATTCACCTTCAGTTTCATCAACTAAAATATCATTTTGATTTAAGTTATGTTGCCTTAAGCTTACTTGATTATGTTTGTATTTTTCCCACTTGTTGGTATGTGTTGAGCTGCGTGTCTTTACTTGAATTACCTGCAGCTAAATGAAAGGCATAAGAAAGCTAATGCAGTTGGCTGACTACACCTCGTTCAAGTATTAACCAATCCTCAACTTCCATTGTTTTAAAGTCATATTCTTATAGAGTTACTGTTTTCACGGGGTTTCAACATAAACAATTAGTTTTAATCTCAATTACGAGTGGTTGATAGCTAGTCTCATTTGTATATGCACCCTAATTTTCATAGAAAATTGAAAATGTTGATTAGCCTATGTGGGAGTCGAACCCACATATTTATGCATTAGCACATTGCTCTACCGCTTGAGCTAATAGGCTTTATAAAAATGCTAACTAGCTAATCAGTAACGACATTACACTAAAACATCTCAAGTGTTTTGAAGGTTCAATAATAGTTGTATAGTTCATATTGTTCAAGTTCATCATCGAAAGAAGTTAGCTCTAATATTATCAGCACCATTAAACATAATTTAGCACTATATTCTGAGTAAAAAAAAATGTAACCACACAAAAGGTGGATGGATGAGTATTACTCAAACAATTCAGCAGAACACTCTAGGGAATAATAAAAAAAATCAGCACTATGTTCTGAAAACTTACCCCAACAATCCAACAAGAGATGGATGAGTATTTGAGAGTTTGTTTCTTTAGGATTGGAAATATGTTTCTGCAAATTGATTGCCTCTCAGTCCTCTCACAAGTGAATCATCTTAAGCTATCAAAATGGCAATACTTAGCCTTAGGTGAATCCTGCATCACTTGATTGCCTCTCACAAGTGAATCATCTTAAGCTATCAAATTGATTGCCTCTCACACGTGAATCATCTTAAGTGAAGCTATCAAAATATGAAAGTATGACAGTAAAGCAAAAATAAAAGGGAGCATAGGTGAATCCTACATCACTTGATTTCCTCCCAATCATGGAACTCTCATAAGTGCTAATTAGCTTATTTTTCCCACACATCACAAAGCTGTGAAACTATGAAAGTATGACTGTAAATACCAAAGTGTACAATTCAGGGGAGAAAGGAGGTTAGATATATATACTAAGTGCTTATTAGCTTAGCCACACGTCACAAAACTTCACAGATTCAAAGTACGGGAAAAAAATCAGCAATTTCATGCCCATAACTTATTTTCGGATCAAGCTATCCTTAGAGTACATCTATTCAGATCAACTTCTTAATCCAATTTCATCTTAAAAAACTCACCGCAAATCCGTAGCCTAAATCATTTACCTTATTTGCTGTTTTTTGTCGAACCCAGGAGGAGGAAAGAGAACGCTTAGCTGCTGTCGAGCAAGGCCGATCGAGGTTGAGCCTTCTACTCCACCGATGCACTATTACAATCGAGAATGGGATGGAGAAAGGTTTCGAATCTATGGCAAACTTGGATCTGAATGAGATTGCAATTGGGATTCCAGTGCGGTTAGGGTTTGGATTTGAGTGCCCTTGTGGAATTGGTCGAGTCAGAGCGACGACATGCTAACGTGGGAAGAGGATGAGATAAATTAGGCAGTTTTTTTTTAATAATTTAGGAAATTAATAAGTTTTATATTTTAATTATGATTTTACCTAATAATTTTAATATGTTTAATTATAAAAATAATTAATAGGTGGACCAATAGAAATCATGTAGCGGGGAAGGTTACGCCGGGGGTTATAGGTGATCCGAATCGTAATTCGGACTATGCATTGTTGAATACTTTGAGCGAATTGAAGCATTGTTGAATATCTTAAATGAATTGAATGGAGATCTTTGTTGAACAAATTGAATGTCTCACCGTAGTTAGATCAAGTCTCAAGAGGTCATGAGTTCAAACCTCATTGCTTACCTTTGTCCAAATGGGCTTAGCTCAACCGGTCACAAGGGTGGCATTTGGACCAAGGATCGAGTCTCACCAGCGGTAGTGTGGGAGCAACCTCTCAAATGAGGGGCTGCTTGTGTGCAGTGAGCACTCGTCCTAGACCCTTGTTACCGATTGAGTCACCATGATTTACATCCTCTCACAATTCTCATTGGGCCGGGGTGAGGGGCGCTCAGGGTGAGCGATTTCCCTTTTGGAGGAAGTTCAGTTTTAATTTTTAGACTAGTATAGTCCCCGCGCCATGGCGCGTATTTTTTTTAAAAAAAAATTAAAATAAAATTTTGTAAGTATAAAAAATTACTACTATAAAATGATATATATTACTCCCTCCTACCATAAATGTTGGGTGTTTTAGTAGGTTAATTTTGATCAACAATATTTGATCTTTTATTGATATATAGTACTCCCTCCTACCATAAATGTTGGGTGTTTTAGTAGGTTAATTTTGATCACAATCTTTGAGATTTCCAATGTAAATGAGTTATGATATATATTGATGGGACTTGTGTTTTTGACATTTTACTCTCATTTTATTGGTGGTTAGTAATTTAAGTACAAATTTTTAAATGAATTTTAATGTCAAAGATGTTTTTTTTTGTTTAATTATAGCAACTTTCTTAAAATTCGTGTGAAAAGCTAAAACATCTAATATTATTGATCGAAGGGAGTATTACCATACGATAACATAAAATAGAAAAAATTATATTTGATAAAGTAAGTAAAAGTAATACATTAATATTTATGAAAAATGTGTAAAAATTACATGAGTTTTTTTTTTACAGTATGCAAAAATTAGGTGTACCTTACAGAAGTATGGTGCCACCATGATCATCCATATGGATGATGTTACAAAGATCCCTACAGGCAGGGAGATTCAATTCAAAAGCGTACAAGTATTCCTAGACTTAGCTATAAACTCAGATGCCTTGTTTGCTTCCCTGTAGCAGTGTCTGAATTCGATGCTGTCAAAGCTTGAGCTTATAAGATTCCTGATTAGTTCCACTTCCCGCAAAATTTCCCATCTAACATATTTGCTGTCATTAATAGCCTTGGTACATGAGTTTAAGATTTAAGTAGAATAGGTTGGTTGAGTGAAAGTCATAAAATAAAGGTGCTTAAAGTTATAACACCGAATAAAATGCTTACAGTTTGTTAGTTATATATAGATAGATTAATTAAAGAAATATGTCCAAATTTTGATAGTTGGATTTTTACAGTTTAAACATTTTAATCATGTAAAAATTTATGTAGATTAGGTTGGTTGGGTGAAATTACAAAGATTAAGGTTATTATACAAACAAAATAGTTTTCATTATATATATCGATTAGTTGCTCCAAAAAATTCTTATATTTGGAGCGTACTATATATATTTAAAAAAATATGTTTTAAATTCATCCCATTGTTTAAAGAAAATAGCTTGAAATGATATTGTATAACTAATATAGAATGAAATAATATTATATAGTTAATATTAACATTATTAAAAAAAAGTTTTGAATTAATCTCATTGTTTAAAAAAAATAGTATGAAATGATATTGTGTAATTAATATAAAATGGAATAATATTGTATAGTTAATATCAACTTTATTAAAAAAAATAAGTTTTGAATTAATAAAAAAATAGATTTAAATGATATTGTGTAATTAAAATAAAATAAAATATATTGTAAAATTAATATAAAATTTATTAAAAAAAAGTTTTGAATTAATCCAATTGGATAAAAAAACGTAGTATGAAATGATATTGTGTAGTCAATATAAAATGGAACAAATTGTGTAGTTAATATTAATTTTTTAAAAAAAATATGTTTTGAATTAATCCCATTGGTTAAAAAAAGTTAGTATTAAATGGTATTATGTAATTAATATTAAATAAAAATAGGATATATGAATATATCTATAAATATATTATATAAATGAAAATGTAAATAGAATACATCAAATATATATTGCCAAAAAAGCTATTTCTAAATATTTTCAATATAAATATTGTCAAAAATAACTTTGCGCCAGGGGACAACACGTGGCGTAGGTGCGTTGGTTTTAATTGATATATAGAATATAGATACCTTATTATTATAAAAAAAATCCCTTTACTTTTTTAATTTCATCTATTTTAATCGTCTTTTCTTCGACTTTGAAGATACCCCAACTAAACGGTCGTGGCAGGTATTCGAGTCGAATACACGAATTCATTTATTGTCTCCGTGTCAGATATTCGTCACTTATTAGTTCGTATTCGGATCGGCGTTTTGGGTTTTCCAAAATGCAAATTATTGATCATGTTGGAAAGTTAACTCACCCTTCCACGTGTCAATTTCGTAGTGGGTATACAGAGTAACAAATGTGTTTTGAAGGGTGTGCAGTACTCAACTTTTCCATGCTCATTTTGAAGATGTACATAGCTATTGTTTTTTATTTATTTGTTGTCATAGTACACATCACATGTACAACCATACGTATGATCTTAGTGATTTCGAATATTCAACACGATTATCCGTATCTCAGTTAGTCAGAGACTCAGAGTCCATCCACGATACCCCAAAGTTCCCATCGACACTACACAATCCAACAATATTTGGCAACCAGACATACTCTAAGGCCCCGTTTGGTATGAGTGCTGGAATCGGAATGGGAATGGAATCAGAAAATGGTAATCACTCATTACTGGAGCCGGTTGTTTGGTATGCTATCGGAATGAACCATTCCTGAAATAATAATAATAATAATAATAAAATTTAAAAAGTGATAAAAGTTATAATATTAATATATTATTTTTATTATTAAAATAAAAATATAATATAATATATATTGAATAATAAAATATTGATAATAATAATAATAATATAAGTATAAATATAATAAAATACTGATAAAAAAAATAATAAAAAAATTATTATTATTAAAAATAAAAATATAATAAAATATTTATAAAAAATAATAATATTAATAGAAATATATTATTATTGTTAAAATTTAAAATATAATATAATATATATTAAATAATAAAGTATTGATAATAATAATAATATAAATATAATAAAATTCTAATAAATATAATAATATTAATAGAAATATATTATTATTATTATTATTAAAAACAAAAAATAATATTATATATTAAATAATAAAATATTGATAATAAAAAAATTATAAATATAATATAATAAATAATAATATAAAAATAATATAAAATAATAAAATGTAGATAAAAATAATATTATTAATAGAAATATATTATTATTATTAAAAATAATAATATAATATATTAAATAATAAAGTATTTATAATAATAATATAAGTATAAATATAACATAATATAATTAATAATAATAATAATAATAATAATATATAATATATTAAATAATAAAGTATTTATAATAATAATATAAATATAACTATAACATAATAATAATAATAATAATAATAATAATAATAATAATAATAATAATATAAGTAGAAATTGAGAATGAACCATTCCCATCTTTTAAGGAGGAATGAAATCAGCCATGAAAAGGGTAATGGGTAATGCATACCAAACAAGCTCTAAAGTTTGGTCAGCATTCCGGGCAACGTTTCTTGTAGCTCTTCATGGACTTCACATTGCAAGGAACAAAGCCCACAATTACCGATTCAGAACAAAGCCCACAAACTCAAACAAAAATGTACTATTTGTCTATTCAAATGGGATTCGAACCAGGACTCATTCATATATAATATCATCCTACAAAATATTTGAAAATTTTCAAATGATATCCTCCACACCGTCAGATCACAAGTTGATTTGACGTCATATACAAATCAACGGCCCAGAAAGAAACAGCACCATCCACTGATCCACACCGAGAAATAGCTTTGAGAGAACATGTATGTGGACTTGTGTGGAGAGTGGAGTCCATCCAACCCATTTCCGTTTCCCCTCCCCCCCTCTCTCTCTTCCCCTGTTTTCTCCTCCTCCTCTCTCCTCATCGCGTGGTCGCCGGCCACGCTCCCTACACCTTCCTCCCCCCCTCCACGTTCCCCTCCCCCTCCCTATTCGATTTCCGATGGCCGAAACCCCGTCTCCACCGCGCACTCCGACGCCGGCTCCGTCCGAGCCGTCCGATCAGCTGCAATATTGGTGCCACCACTGCGATAAGCGCGTCTCGGTCGAAACCCTAGCCGATCGCCCTGACGTCGTCTGCTGCGATTGCAAGTTCGGGTTCGTGGAGACCATCCCGGGGTCGCTGGCCTCGTTGATCCCGGCTTCTTCACCCACGCCGACACCCGGAGCCTCCGTATTCGTCGACGAGCTAGGCTCCGGATTCGTTGACGAGCTAGCGCTGGGGAGTCAGTTCCTTCAGGTTCTTCGCCTCCTCGGTCACGTCGCGCGTGAGAACGGGGCTTCCCCTCCGCCTCCCCAGAATCCAGTGGATCCGCCGTCCGATGACGATTTCCTCCGGATCGAGCTCGAAGGATGGGGGAACGGGAATGATAACTTTGAGGAGGAGGATCAGGATCAGGAGGAAGAGGATGAGGATGAGGACGACGCGCATAGCGTTGAGATCAGGAACGGGGAGAGCGAGGATCAGTCGGAGAACGAGAACGAAGGTGAGAGACAGTCCGATAATCCGGAAGAGAGGGAAGAGGATATACGGCGAAGGCGTCGTGACGTTCTCCGTCTGCGGCTCCGCGATTTCGCTAATCGCACCGGGAGCGAGGGGCGGAACCGGATTCTTGACTGGGCAGAGATATTGATGGGATTAGAGGACAATTCGATCGAGTTCCGCTTTGAGATGCCGGAGACAGAACGGTACATCGGTGATCCTAGAGACTACGTTAATGCCTCTGAATTCGAAGCTTTGTTGCAGAACCTAGCGGAAACAGAAGGGAAAAGAGGAGCTCCACCAGCCTCGAAATCGGCCATTGCAGCGTTGAAGACCGTGGAGATCAAATCCGAGGAGCAGAGTTATGTTTGCGCTGTGTGTAAAGATGCAGTTGGCGTTGGAGAATTGACAAAGGAATTGCCCTGTGGACATGGTTACCATGTGGATTGCATTGTACCTTGGCTGGGAGCTAGAAATTCATGCCCTGTGTGTCGATTCGAGCTGGCAACTGATGATCCTGAATACGAAGAAGACAAGAAGAAAGGAGCGGCTTCAACATCAGCAGGGACACCATCTGGTTCAGCAGGAGGGAACCTAAGCTGATTTCTCTCATCGTTGTAAGTTGTTTTTCACCCCTCATTTTCAGTTTGATCTGAGTGGTAGTTTCAGAATATCTTGTTCCTCCTTTTTAATTGTCAATCGGAAGACAGGTTTGTTTTGAGAATTTCAAAAAATCAAAATGTAAATAATTTGTTTTTAATTGAAGGTCATATGATACTTGATTACTTGGCTTGGCATAAATATAAAGTTGGCAAATGTCTACTCCTAAAAGATCAGATTGTTATGAATGGTTGCCCTGAAGATGTTATGAGACATGATTTGTTTAGGGCTTCATTTTTGGGCTAGTTTGAGTGAAAAATTGATGCCAATCTGAAGATTGAAATTCTTGCTTATTGTTAATCTATATATATATCTTATTGTTTAGAAATATCTTATCCTAAAAGGATTTGATATCAATACATCTATCAATATCTTTTCCTCCAAAGTTAATAGTTTTACACTTATGAACTATAAGTTGAATGCCATTGAAAAGGTGAAATGGTACTGGTACCTGTATTAGAACTACAATTGAAGTGCTCGTTTGATATTCAGTCTTGTCTTCCAATGAGATTAGTGAATAATGTCCCACTCTCCATAGATTTCACATTCCTTGGGTTATTGGGTAATGAATTAGGCTTGGCTCTCTGGGAAATCTGGTTGCAAAGCAAGTCACTATTGCATAGAGCCTGAATCTTTTGGTTGTATGAACTCATGGGGAAGGTAGGCGGATCACATGTTCATTATGATTGTGCAAATCAGCCTGTAGACACCACCCCTGAAATAGTTTTAGTGCAAATTATGACAAGGAGATTGAAGTGTTGAGCTAGTTTAGTACCAAGTAGAGAAATGAGCGTATAAGTCGTCTCTTGGTAGAGCTTGAGGATATTTTATGGCAATTCCAATTAGGGATGGCAACGAGCTGGTTCGGAGCGGGGAGTACCTTCCCCATCCCCAGCCTCATTTACAAACAATATCCCCGTCCACGTCCGCATCTCTGTAATGGGATTGAAAACTACTCTTGTCCCCTTCCCCATCGGTTGTCCGTTCCCCACTTAGTTTTCCCCATTTATATTACACACGGATTTGCCCATTAATTAGAAAATTATATTATGTTACGACATTTAAATCAAATATATAACATTAATGTTGCATATAATATCATATAAATGTATATTATAAAACAAATTTGAAAATGAACCAAAATTTAATAATAAATGGAGTATATGATATTATGCATGATCTAAATTAAAAGTGGGGATTTTAAACTCTTCATCGGGGATCCCCACGGGGTTCCACAAAAGGAGCGGGGGCGGGGCAAGGATCAGGGTGGGGCTTTATTCTTGTCCCCATCCCGGCATCCCCACACGGGGAATTAATTTTACCCCCATCCCCATCTCTGTCCTCATTTGATTTCCTCGTCTTCATCCCATAACGGGGAATCCCCTCCCCATTGCCGTCCCTAATTCTAATCATTCCACACCTAACCCCCTTAAGGGTTTGTAAATATTCTCATTATAGTTACCAAGGAGTTGTAGAATGATTAAGTGTCACAATAGCTGTCATTGCGATAATATCAGGATAGCATTCTGAGTTCTGAACACGTTGATCAAATTGCTGTTGATCTAAACTTGGATCCATTCATTTTGTAATTTGAACAATGAAAATCTCAAAGCATTCAGAAATTGATGCTGACACTCCCAGCAGCTCTGACTTTTGTTAATTTGATGGGCATCTGAGTATTCATAACTCTATGGTGTTGCCTTTATTCATGTGATGATGGCTTGGTAATTGAAGAGGAAACTTCCTCTACTTATTATTTGGTATAAAGTAGTAGTTTTTATCTTGGGACCCTCTTGTTATATTGGACAAGTCACAGGACATCATTTTATGGGTAGGGGAAAGGATAACATTATTGAAGATATTCATTTTCCAAGTCGATTTGATGTTTGAAATTTTAGCTTTTGGGAGTGAACTTATTTGGCCATACTCTAATTCAAGTGCTTCCTCAGTAGTTGCTGAGAAGAAGAACAGCATTAGAACACCATATCACCCTCCTTCCTTCAACCTAACAAAATTACAAATCAACCTGCATAAGGTAGAGATTTGTTCAGATATACTGTAGTTGAGACTTGAGACTTGAGAGAGCATGTTACACAACATAACTAGTTCAAGCTTCAGCTGCAGTTATTGAATTGAAAATGTTGTCATCCAAAGCATCAATGGTGGATCCTGGCAACAGTACACTCTAAAATAGATAGTTGCATATGATGCTAAGTACTTGCCTTGATTTACTCTTGAAAGAACTCTGTCTCTCTCATCATTCCTGTCTTAAGTTTTCGACCCATACGCTTCTCATGCACCTCCTATGCCCTTGGTTGTGTGTGTTGTGCATGTACTGCTTTTGCTCGACGATAGGCCAAGTCCAGGAATGCATTCAAGTTGGGATTTCAGCAGAGGCAGCTACAGAAAAATACTCCTATATAGCAGATAGCAAAAAAGTGTGTAGTTTGATCTGATCAGAGCTTCTATAGAGAATCCACAGAATAAGATCTCTCAATCTGAACAGCGCCATATCTAAATGCTTACAGCTTACCTGTGCATTGACAGTAGTGTTTTCATCTTCCAACATCTCCCTGAAGGCGGTGCTTCATACATCCTCTTTTGTCTAAGCTGGTAGTGTCACAGTGAAGAACTACTCTCTCAGCAGATTAGTTAATCAGGTTCTTCTTGAACCTATGCAGATGTATTCATCTCAAGAGCTGAAATAAACTATTTCAGGGAGAAGCAAAACATGCAGAGAACTATCAACGGTGGTCAGTATCTGTCACAAATGTGACAGTATACCAGCCTTGTACAGCCAAATCTGTGTCTAATTAGTTGCAAAGTGTTAAGACACTTTTAAGTGGGTGAGATTTCCATGAAGCTGAACAGCCTTGTAGCCTGCAAAGCCAAAGCAAAATCTTTAAACTATAAGCAGCCTGTTTAGTTCCGCTGGAAATAATGAACGATTGGTCCGATTAAGGACTACATAGCAAGTTCATCAATCGCTTAAGTCGTGCTAGCGGAAAATAACCAATGTCTCAGTTGAGGAATCACTTCAGTCATTTGTGTGTCTCTGTTTGGGATCAACAAAAGCTTGACCGCTCATGGATCTCGGCACTAAACCAAAGCTCAAGGAATCGATCAGCCTCATCAAGCAGTATAACTGCAAGACTGCCTGAACCAACCACTCTTGTTGGGGTGAGAATAAACACTTGAATAGATAAAATCCGTTTAGGCCCACACATGTATGGGCCGATTACAAAAGGTCCATTTATCAATGCAATTTTTTTGGGCCAAATTGCAGAAAACCACCCCTAAAATAGCTCACTTTGCTCAAAACCACCCCTTAAACACAATTGTAGTAAACCATTCATTAAAATCTAAAATTTTGCATAGAACCACCCGTCATTCAGATGTAGCACCGTTTCAATTAAAAATGCACAGTCGGGGATTAATCCAAAGTCGTCAAGTGAGGAAACGTAGCTCGGTGAATCAAAACAATGACATAAGAGGAAGACGCACAAATCAAAACATTTATCATGAGGTTAACAAAACCAGTCCAAACCTCCTATCAATCTAACGAATTGTAAAGAAGAGCAAAAAAGAATTTGTTCAATGACATACAAAAGAAATTTCGATATTTTAATTAGGATATTGCTGTCAAATGATACTTTTAAGAAATAGGTAGGCTATAACGCATATGCATCAAGTGCTAATTAGATTTAAAGGCATGGATCGGTGATCTGTTTGAATCACATTCTGACAAATGTTCAGTAAGAAACGCGTCTAACATTAAAAAAAATTAACAAACGGATCCTTGATTCATTCAATATGTGTAACAGATCTATAATCCGTTCACATGATTTTTTATATAAAAAAAATAAAGTTCAAGATCCGCCCGTTGTTCTTTTTTTATATAAAAAAATCAACTTTATTTTGGTTTAAAATTTTTAACATGAACAGATCATAGTTCCGTTTGTGTTATTTTTTAAAATCGAATCGATTTATGATTTGTTTATATTATTTTTTAAATTTTTTGTAATGATTACTAACACATGTTAGTCTTTGGATTGAAAGGATACTTGATCTACAGATATGAATGCGCTTAGCATGTCTGTTCGGTGCATATAGCAGTAGCCAAAACTCATAAATGACAGTTTTGTGTAAAAAAAAGTAAATGAGGGATGATATACGCAGTTACTACCTCCGTCCGAAAATACATACTCCCTCCGTTCTTTTATTTATGTCGTTTTGAGGTATTTTGGATACGGCAAAATATTTGACGTTCTCGGTAATAGGTCTCACCAATTGCAATTTCTCTATTGTACATCCCCAATTTTCATTTTCCCCTAAATTAACAAGGAGTAGTCCTAGACATCACCAATTTCATTTCCCCCAAATTTGTATGGCTCTGTCTAACTTCATCCCCTTCAATCCTTCATCCCCAATTTCTCCAGTGTTAAATTCTTCGTCATGGAGACTCAAATCGTCGGGCCTACAACACACGAATCGCGCGGGAGATTGAATCCACCCATCCTTATATCTTTCACGTTTGAGCTCTCTGAAACTCGGTCTTTGAATTCATCGATCGATCCCTACGAATCTGGTGCGCCTTCTCTCATCCTGCACAATCTCTCGGAAGTCCTAGAACCACCATTTGAGTGTCGACGAATGTCCCCTTCCTTTAAATGTTTGTGCAATGTTGAAGGAGAAACTCCCAATGCCAGTGCAACCGACCTAATAGTTGTACGACGTTGCAACGGGATAGCCTTCACTTGATCGATGCCAATAAAAACTTTCTTTCTACCACACCTTTTTGTTCTTCTATGTGACACGTTGACAAGTTCGCCAAGTGGAGTGTCTTTTGCCCGCTTCCAAACTCTTTGCACCGTTCTCAATGGAACGAAAAACTTTTTGGAAACCTCTTTGATTGTAACACCATGCTTTAACTTTCCGTCTACACTTCTTACTAACAAAGCACTATAAATTTTCCATCGATCTTCATTCGAGATGATCTTTCTAGGAGCTCGAGATTGTTGGGGAGAGATGCCTAAAAATCAATATTGAGTGCACAACAATTACCTACTGAAAATAATGGAATAAATAGTTGATGGTAGTTTAACATATATATGCAAAATTTCATGCCCTGTTTACCTGAATTCGAAGTTTCCAAGTAATCGACATTGGAATCAGAATTGGAATTATCATCACGATCATTGTCTTCTTGCAATTGAGACACATTTACTCCCCATAATAGAGCTTCAAACTCCTCATTTGGATCGACATTTAGATCAATTGCTATCATTTCTCTAGAAGACGATCGAATCACCATCGGTAGTGCATTGTTACCCTCCGTTTTTGTGTGCGCGTCACCATCGTCTCCTTCAGCATCAACAGTAGAATCCATGTCGGCATCTTCCTAAAAATGTGGCACATGAACGTCCAACAATGACGCTTCAAACTCATTTGGGTCAACATTTAGATCAATGGCTAATGTGTCTCTAGAAGACGATCGGATCATCATTGTTATTGCATCTTTATCCTCCCTTTGCACATGTGCATCTCTATCCTCTTCTCCATCGCCAACATCGACATCATCGTCACTCAACGGAAGATTATTCAGATCAAATGAACAATCTCTTTGGGTTTTCATAGGTGGAACTTTTTTTGTCTTTTGAAGCCAGTCTGTGAAGCTCTCTTTGTTGTATTCTTAGAGCATCCACATCCATGAAACCCAATTCGGTTCCTTAACTCTCCTTTTTATTTTTCTCTCTCCTTAAGAAACCTAACATAATTTTTTGCCCACATCCCTACAACTCATTTAATTATAAAATAAATAATATAAAATTAAAATTAGCCCCACCACTTACCCAAACCCCTCTCTTTCTCTTTCCTACCCTCTTACTCGTCTTCTTTCTTTTTTGAGTTTTTAAGAGTTACTTAGGGCAGTTTTATCGGTCAAAAAATGTGCACCGATACTACCCATTTTAATATTAAAAAATGAAAACAGTTCTCCATGCAATACTAGTGAGCTGCTTTCAAAGCATCGGTACTCCGGGTTAACATGTGGGACACACCGGACACGTGTTGGGCAGCAGGTGGATACCATCTGGCGCGTCTGAAATCTGATGCAGAGGGGGAGACACGCGGCGACCGACGATTGGCCAACATCAAGGGAGCGGCAGAGGGCGACAGCTGGGCAAGATGATGGACGGTCTAGATTTGTTGCTATGGGAATTATTTTACACAATAAAAGTAGTATTTCGGGGAAGAAAATGTAAAAAATAAAAATAAATACAACAATACTAGATTCATTTTTATCTACATGTAGACATCAATTTTGAATATGTTTGACTATATTTTTTTAAAAAAAATTTCTCTTTGATTATTAATATGCAAAATATAATCCGAAAAATTGAATTATAAATATGGAATGATTTGAAATAATAAATAATGCAAAAATTTGGGGCCAATTGTGGAGGCAATTAGTATTTTCCGCTTTTCGAATTATGTTATGTCATTGAAAAAATTCTAAAGTTTATGCATTGTCTTTGTTGTAACATCTTTTTATTTATTTAATTAGTGTCCTTTTTTTTGTTATATATATAGTTCGCACTATTTCATTTATAAATAATATTAATTGAATATTAATATTTTAATAATAATAAATGAATATAATAATATAATCGAGAATGGAAATAATTGTTGGAGATGGGTATATTTGTAAATTGAGTGGGTATAAAAAGATGGATTTTGGGATACTAGGGATGCTATTGATAAAGTGGGAAAAATGAGAATGAGATGCTAGGATGATGTGGCGGAGAGAAGAATAAAATATTAGTATTCCTAGTATCCCTAGTATCCCTTGATAAACATAGTCTTACTAGTAAACCTATCACATCATTCCTCAACACAATATATCATTACTCTATTATTTTATTTAAAGGTTTCTTATTTTTGTTCTTTAAACACCCCAATGTGGGTGCTCTTATAAATGTAGATACACTTAATTTGAGTTTGATTTTAGTCTTCTAATCATAATATCCATTTTAATTCAAATTTTGGGCTATGGAGTGGAAGCTCCAGAGTCATCACACCCTAATTCATAGGGAGTACTATATGTACTTTAATTCAAATGGAGTACATTTACTTAATTAATTAGTTTTATTACACGCGATTTTCGCGGTTTTTTATATGACTTTTTATTTTGCACAAATTATATAAGATCAAAAAAATTATATAAAATATTATTTATTGACTTTTTAATTTTCTACTTATTATCAATTTATTATTGGTGATAATTTTTTTTGAACGACTAACTTTAATCGCTAAAATATTATAAATTACATATTTCTCTTATATATACACTTTAATATCAAACACATCTATAAAAATAAATTATTGCTATAGAAAAATAAAGATATAATTATATTGAATGGTTGATTATATATATGTGAATACTTAATGGTAAAATTTGAATTTCAAATTCATATGATGTAATTTCATTATTCTTTTCCTAATTTTTTTCATAAAACAAAATTATTTTATTGATAAACAAAGTAATATGTATAATGGATCTAATATTTGTATAAATTTAGTTTATAAATTAATTGGTACGTGAGCAATATTTACATAAATTTGATTTATAAATTAATTATTTGTTAAAGATAAACACTTATTGATTTGAATTATTTCTATTATTTAATGTGATTGTTTAAAGATAAAAAAATTATTTGGTATGTGAGCAATATTTGCATAAATTTGGTTTATAAATTAATTATTTGTTAAAGATAAACACTTATTGATTTGAATTATCCCTATTGGTTAATGTGATTATTTAATAATTTAATAAAATATATACAATTCACGTGTTTAATGATGATTGATTTCCATGTTATAGATTCTTTTTGTAAACATTATTGTTATAAATGTAAATAAACTTAATTGCAAAGTAACCAATAGGATGATTCAAATAGAGATAATTTAATAAAATATAAATTTCCATTGAAGTGAGCTATTGTTTATATTTGTTATATAATCAAGAAATATATGACTCGATTGTGTTTAATGTATAAATTACAAAGGTTTTTGGTTTTTTTTTTCTTTTTTTTTTTTATCTTTTTCAGTTCAAGTGAGCTTAGCCCACTCTACATCTGGATCGGGTTACTGTATCCCCATTTAAGGGGTTTTTTTTTCTAACGGAGTATAAATTACAAAGGTTGTATAAGATTCACTCGATTGCCATAATGCTTAATTGATTTTTTTTTTTTGAAAAAATTTCTGGACGTAATTGAATAAAATATGTGGAAAATATAAAATGGAATATTGAATCACCCCATAAGATAATTCGATTTGTTAAAAAACATGGTTGATATTGTTTCAAAAGATTTTGTTTCAAATGATAGAACTTATAATCACTTAAGATATAAAAATTAATTATAAAAATCAATTAAGTTAGACACATAGGATGACACGTGTATAAAATAGATGAGGTTATCATTTAACGTGGTTTAAATTTATTGGATCGTCATTAATTGACGTGTCAAAAAATCCGGCTCAGATTGTGCCAGAGAACGACACATAGGCGAATCACACCAGAGCTCGCCACATAGGATTTCCACGCCTCTGTTTTAGTATTATTTATTTATTGAATTGATTGATTGATTGATGTGACTAAGCTCAACACGTCAGGGATTGAGGGAATATCTTTTTAAAATAATTACAAATTTATTACTCTATCCGTTTGGTAAAATATGTTACTTTATTATTCACGCAAATTTTTCTAGGAGATAAAAACTATATAAAATATCTTATTTTTCTAATAATTTTTTTAACAATTTCGTAGTTATTATTAATAAGTAGAAATTTTTTTAAAAAATGCGTAAATAGTAAACGACATATTTTGATAAATGGTGAGAGAGTAGTATATATTTTAAATTCAAAAAAAAAAGGAGAATATAATGAGAAGTTTTTTCTGAAAATCAAATCAAACAACCCACCCATTTCCTTTAGCTTTGATCTTGTAGAACACGTTAAACAGAGTTTCAAGGCAGAATATGCAGACGGCAGACCTACTCACTCACAGTGAAGACTGAAGTCATTTTCTCTAGAGCTCTTGCAATCAATGTGACTACTGAATAGCCTCCACAGTTGGCCAGTTTAGTTCAGTTCAGCTAGAAGATACTACTCGCATTCTGCTTTTCTTTTTACGGAGTACTCCGTATTCTTTAGCATAAATTACATAAACCCACCTAAATACTTACTCCATCCGTCTCGCAATACTTGTAATTTTAGAGTGATAAAATTGTATAAAAAACTTGTTGTTTTAGCTATAATTATTATCTTTATAGGTAATTATTCCTCTTTTTATAGATAATAATTGCTACTTTTTAAGTACTTTAACCTATAAAACTAAAGTAAATATAGGTTTTGTTAAAAAGTGTGTATAGAGCTAAAACAACAAGTATTGCGAGACGGAGGGAGTATGGTACTTTGTTAAAATATGATCCATTCGATCGGAAATAAACGATGTTTTAGAGATATGCACGAAGATTAAGAAATGTTACTTCCACCTTTAAATACCCCATCAAATAACTTTTACTCTTCCATCACATTTATTATGCAAAAATGTGATTGGTTAAACAAAAAAAGGTACAAATTATATTATTATTAATGCAAAAGTACAAAAGAGTGTAATTATTACTTCTAAAATATCAAATATTGTTGATCAAATTTCACCTTCTAAAACATCAAAATTTTCGATCGGAGGGAGTATTACGTATACTTTATCGAAATTAAAACATTTAATTTTAGAAATTTGTAAATTTTTTAATAAATTAAACAAAAAATATTTACAATACTAATTATTATTTTACTTTTTTCACTTTATAGAAAACTACAACAAATATCTCCATAATCATTATAAGAACAATTTTTAAAATTGAATACCAAAATATCTAAAATGATATTCTCTCTGTTAATTAAAACTTGTCGTTTACCGTTTATGCATGTTTTTGTAGAATGATAAAAACTATATAAAGTATTAACATTTTTCTAAATTTGTTTTTATAAATTCATACTTAATTGTAATAAGTATGAAATTATTTTAAAAAACTATTTAAAAGTTAATATTTTATATAACTTTTAACACCTAAAAAAGCGTGCGTGAATAGTAAAACGTTAAGTTTTGATTAACAGAGGGAGTATTTTATCTTAACAAGATTTTATTTCTAAATGAAATATATTTTTTTAACATAGAAGGTACTACCTCCGTCCAAAAATACATGAGTTTTACTATTCACGCACGTTTTTTTAAGGAGGTAAAAACTATAAAAAATATTAACTTTTTAACTTTTTAATTTTTAATTTTTAATTTTATAAAAAAGTTAATATTTTATATAGTTTTTAGCTCCTAAAAAAGCGTGCATGAATAGTAAAAGCCCATGTATTTTTGGACGGAGGGAGTATCATTTATTATTAAAGTATATTTTTTTTGGGGGAAAAGAAGCGATCTTGCTCTCACTTTAAGGACTAGGGGCGTGTTTTCGAGTGGAATTTTTTTTGAGGGGTGGAGATATTTTTGAGGATGGAGGAGATAGAGATACTTTTTGGGGATAAATGAGGTGGGGATATTTTTTGGAAAATAATCCTCTACATGTTTGGTAGGGTGGGGATGGGTGGGGAAAGGGTCCTAAGGCAAATGACTAGAATGTCCTTACTATTCGAATGAAAAAGACCATTTTGCCCCTGAATTACAGAAGCCATAGGAGAATCGATTGTGAGTCTCCGACGAGATAAAAGTAGAAAGACACCGAAATTGATCAGCGAGAGGGGAGGAAACGGAGTCTTGATCTGATGGGTCGATGTCGGCTTTCAAGCAGCTAACGAACCAGACCTCGGCGGCAGCGGGGAACCAGGCCTCGCCTGTGCTGATTCTACGAGCCGACTCACGCCCCACCATGGCAGCAACCCTCATCGGCGAGCATCGAATCGCTTGTGCTGATTCTCCTGACGGCGAGGCCAACCCTTGTTGTGATTCTCCCGCCATCGCTGTGAAATTAAACAAAATCGTCCCGCCATGGCTGTGAAATTAAATAAAACGGATATTAAATGGGTGATGAGTTAACGGGTGATGGGTCGGGTCGGATTTGGGTGATGACATTCCCCACCCGTCACCCGACCCATCACCCGATCTGTCACAAGACCCGTCACCTGACTTATACTATATAATTATATTTTATATGTAAAATTACCAATATAACCCCTAAATCCTAATTCAAGATGCGTATCAAATGATTAAAATGGAAATATCTTGTCATAAAGTAAGTTATTGAATTTTTATTTGAAGATATGCAATGCAATTGGCTCCTAATTAAAATAAAAATGCGAATGCAATAGGCTCCTAATTAATTTTTATTCGTCGATGTGTTCGACGTATGTTTTTCAATAAAAATTTTTTGATGAATTTGATGTCTTGTATTTCACCCGAATTATCACCCGATCCACCCGATCACCCGGTGGGTGATGGGTGGATGGGTCGGGTGAAATATTTGGTGGGTGATGGGTCGGGTAGGGTGAAGGGTTTTGGGTGGTGGGTCGGGCCGGGTGAAGAAAGTAGATCATCCACCCATCACCCGACCCATTGTCATCCCTACTCAGAGTCGGCTGTTGTTGCTCCTTCGCCGGATTTTAAGGATGGGCGGGGGTTGCTTAGAGCCGAAGGGGCACAAGAAGAAGGGCAAAGAAGGGCAATTGGGAGTGGAAAAATTCTTCCACCCCCTCCACCTTGAATATGAGAGTGGAAGGTTTGGGGGTGCCGCCACCCTCTCTATCCCCTCCACCTCCATCTCGCCCATCCCCGCCATCCCGCCCCAAACATGCATGCACAATTCCTCAAAAAAAAATTCCCATCTCTCTCCCCCTCCTCATCCCCTCCTAAACACACCCTAGGGTCCTTTCCTCATAGAACCCCACTAGCCAATTACTTTACGACCATTGAACAACAGTGGATACGCAACAGATATGTGAAGTTTAGAGTTATTGTTCATACTGAATCATGGTTCATATTTACATTGGTTTAGAGATATAAATGCGATGAAACGAGAAAGAGTGGCCTTCCCCGATGGTCAGCGGATTTTCCTTAGTGTTATAGAAATCTAGGGATCAAAAATTCCCTCGACAGGGTCTTATTTCTTAGTCCCTCTAGGTGGGTGAGCGTAGCAGCGAGCAAAATGGGAGCAACCTAAACAGTGACACGGGGTTTTAGGAGAGCAACGAGCTTGCGCTCCCTTAGTAGCAATGGCAACAAGAGTGGGGGACGATCTTACGCGCATGCAAAAGAAGATGATAAAATTGTACAATATAATATATTTTTTAAATACCATAATTTTTACTAACAAGTATGTTATTACTTTAAAAAATATTATATTTAAAATAGAAATTACATAAAATTCTTTGTTAAATACGATATGTTACCAATTCACCACACATGAAAATATTCCATCGAGATTTTTTAAAAAATATTGCAAATAACCAATATATCCTTATTATGAGTGTTTTTAAATACACCGCAAATCCACCTTTAAAAATGCACGTTGCTTTCGACGTGAAACCACCATAACCGAAATGTCATTACTTGCGGGACACAATAAAGACAACTAAATAAAATGTGACACTTTATTTTTTTCTTTTGTTTTCTTTTCTTTTTTTCTTTTCTTTTTCTTGTCCTGGTGCTTTTCTTACGCGAGGCGTAAACATGGGTGTCATGAATGACCACGGTCTATCAACACCTCAACCTACTAATATGAAGTCCACTTGAACATCTTTTGACGCAAGTTGCAAACATGGGTGTCATGAATGAACCTGGTTACTCAATGATCAAGCTTTCTTTCCTAGTGGATAGTTTTCAACACCTTTTTGCGCGAATCATACCCATGGGTGTCATGCATAGATCCGGTTACTAAGTGCATCAACCATTGCCACCTTATTCACTAAATATTCACAAATTCAACAAAAAACTCAAAATATAAACATAAACTCCGCAAGCAATCAAACATGTGCATCGGTCTTTAAAAATAGATACTGCAGTCAATGCCAAGAGGTAGCAACACTAGGAGAGTAATTCCCACAACTGAGCAAAATAATTCAAATAAGGCTAAACATTCTCACATGGTCATGTTTTGAGGACTTCAATCATACTTTAGCTCAATCATACATGCTCAATTATATTTGCTAGCTCATGTTCCACAAAAATCAAATACAGACAAGGCTAAAACATCCAAAACTCCATGGGATTTATATGATCATGCTTGAAATTTAAATTAGAGGACAAACTAAGCCAGATGGGTATTTGAATAACACATATCATATGTATGCAATGCATGATTATTTTTGGATTTTTTGAATTTTTTTTAATACGAAAATAAACAAAAATTAATAAAAATGATTACAAAAATTAAACATGATGCAGAAATTTAAATAAACAAAAATTAATAAAAATGATTATAAAAATTAAACATGATGCAGAAATTTAAATATGATCTCCTATATGCATCTATATATAGAATTCCTCTCCCCCACACTTAAAGTTTTCATTGTCCTCAATGAAACAATAAAGACAACAAAAGTAAATCAAATATAATCAGGGTGAAGGAAAAGAAAAAGGAAAAAGAAAGAAAAACTTACCTCGGGTTGCCTCCCGAGAAGCGCCTTTGTTTCAAGTTGTTGGCTCGATGTTTTGCTTAAGCTTACGACACTAATCAGACATAGTCAAAGCCCTCAGCAACCTGTCAAACTCTTGTGCACAACTAACAAACAAGCATGCGCTACATACAAATAAATTGAAACTAAATAATAATACATTTAAGAACCGTTTAGACTTATTGTATTTAGGAGCTTGACTACCCACAAAGGGTATATAATACCACCAATTCAGTTCTACTGGTGGCTTGTCAAGGTAGCAGTCAAATGGATCAATGTATTCACCAATATTCTCTCGAGTGCAGGAGACAACCTTTACCTGCTCTGTAGCCTCAGCAATAGGCTCTAGACCTGATTCATCAATGGGCGAGCTAGGGATGGTCTCATCAGACGGAGTGTCTTCTTCCTCAATCTTCTCAATGTGATTTTCCACATTGACTTCAAGAGGTGCAACAGAGGTCTCAACGATTTGAGATACTGGAGAAAGTGACTCGTTCTGCGCACATTGATTATCCATGTAGCAGAAAAATTCCCACATCTCCGAGAGTCCCATATCTAATAAACCTCCATCACTCAGGCGCTCGGCAAGACTTCGTGTCTCAGCAGTCATGCCATCAAAGATGCATAGAAGCACTTCCCTTATACTAGCTTGATATCCCCATGAATAAACATCGTTAATGTACTCCTGCAGTCTGATAAAGTATTGATGAAAATTCTCTCCGGGTAACTGCAATAACCTCACCATCAACATATGTTAGTAGCAAGAGTGCAGACCATGTAAGTGTCCACACCAAAAATCAGCACTAAAAACACACAAGAATTAATAAATTTCCCCGGCAACGGCGCCAAATTTGACGGAGGTAAAACCTGTCGTTGATCCGTCAAAGAAAACTCAAACCTATAACTAGTATAGCAATAAGCAAGAAGTCGATCCCACAGGGAAATTCGTTATTCAAGTGTGATTTAGATGCCAATCAAGTAACCAAAAGGGGGGTTTTGAGAGTGTAAAAGATCCGCCTTTTATCAAAGCGGATTGAAGAAAGCAAAATAAAGGAATTTGTTTTAGACAATTTGGAGAAGAATTCTACCTACAATTTTCCATTTTATTCGATTGAAACGATCCTTGTAACTTCTTCTCGTCCTATTAAGTTTCCTATGAATGCCCTTGTCCCGACCTAATATAGTTACTAGTCCAATCAGTCCTAGAAACCCTTATCAATCGAACAGTCCCTAAAGAAGGATTTAACCCAATTGATAGCTTTAAGTTCAGAGATTAGCCAAGGTATTTGCAGTCCCTAAAGAGGGATTTAACAACACATCCAACTTCCTACTTGTTCAATTAGTTCAATCAGCCTTAAAGGAACAAGTTTGCCACTTAGGTTAAGGTTCACAATCAGGAATCTACAAAACCTTAGCAATTGAATTGATTCTAACTAGTTGCGCGGGCTAGATAGAATAAAACAATAGACAATCAAGCACAAAGAAGTTAAAGCATTCAAATATAGGAAACAAGGAACGAGAATTAGAAACTCACAATCAATCCAAATAAAGCTTCAAATTGCAGGCAGAACAGATGAGTTTAGTTCCTCATGGAAGACACCGCTCAAAATCTCTAAAGTGTCTGATGAATGAAAGAGTAGAATAGAAGTTATGGAAAAATAACTAAAAGTGGCCTTAAATATCATCCAAATTCGGCCACAAAACAACTAAGAATAAAAACTAGGGTTTCATTAAACGAAACGCATCGTTCTAGCACTGACGGCAGATGCGGCGGCCGCCGTATGTATGCTGCGGCTGCAGCATCAGCATTCCTCTTGCATCGGCCCTGGCGGCGGCCGCTGCACACCATGCGGCGGCCTCTGCATCAGTCTTTCCTGGAAAATCCATCTCGAATTTGCTCTTCTTCTCAACAGGAAAGTTGTAGCTCTCTGAAAGAGCTTTCCAACGCATGGTCACAATAGTCAATCGGACAACCGAGGCCTCCAGAAAGTGCAAAACAAGTTCAGCATGTCTGACGACAACTTCTGCAGACTTGTTCTTCGTTTAGGCTCGCTTCTTCTTCTCAGGACCTCTTGAGATCTTCATGTAAGCTTCTTCGATCAACAAGACATTCTCATCCAATGCGTTATCAACTCATGTCTCCTCCTCGGATCCACCATTACCTGAAATACTCAATAAAAGCGTGTAGATTCCGACTCCGGCAACATAGAGAATTAATATGCAAATCGTGCTTAATCCATCCATGAAATGCATCTTAACTAAGCTAAATGCAACCTATTATGCCTACCTAAATGCATGCTATCAACTATTTAATTGGTAGTTTTTTTTATATATATAATTTACCATTTTCTTAATAAAAGTGAAAAACATCTTGGTGTCAGGATAGGAAGCAAATTGGATCCGTGAATGGATAAAAGTGTACACACGAAAGATTTTGAAAAATTAGAGTGAGAAGATCTTGGTGCGATAAAGATCTCGTAAAACATCTTAGAGTTGTTTTAGATAAAATATACGCACGCATATTTTTTGTAAGGAAGATAGATATTTTGTTTTATTTTGTGTCTTGATCCTAAGATATCACATTGTATGGACAGTATGGTTATATACTCAAATAGGTGAATTTAATCAGTTACCGAGTTGAAAGAAGAGAAAAATAAGTATTTGTTGCGAGTTAAGGTTAGTCTCGTTGTGGTAGGTGTGCTTGGAGTTTTTGTTGGTGTTAACGATCAACAACTACTACAACTATACAACGGGTTATATTAGTGTGTTTAGATTTTTCATCAATAAAGTAAGTATATCTATTGCAAATCATCCCCAATGCAAACGGATGTGATGATTTTCACCTCACAATATTTGTTTGTAGTTAGAAATAGTAATGCACCTTAAAGTCCTTCCAAGTCGGTATTTTTTTCACGGGCTTAAAAAAGATAACAGTGTAAGCCTAAAAATACATACTCGGTAATTAATAAAAATAAAAACAAAACAATTAAAACAGAGACAACCCACTGATATTATAGTAAAAAGCTATCTCTTGTTTCTAAAATTCTAGAGAGAGGGAGTCCTAACCCTTTTATTAAAGCCTCCACTAGGACAACCACCGCTTGACACCAACTTCTCCGAGCTACCCTTAGCCCTGGCGGCCTAAAAATGGGCCCTGATCTCCATATCCAGACTTTGGCACCCTAAATCTGTTTTGGTGATCACAACTCTGTCTCCTCGCCAACCGTCTTCTCCCGATCTTGGTTGTGGTGGATATCGGTTTGGGAGTTTTTGTTTTGCCGTGTGGTATCGCCACTGGTCCTCAGGTGGTCTCAATCTCTCCGCCCTGGTCACCTTCCTTTTTGTCTTCATAGGTTCCTGCTCTGATTTCGCGCCTCCTAGGTCGGGGTGGGGGAGACGTTTTCCCTCCAAGGTCTCAAATTAAATTGCGAATTTTCGTGGTTGTGGGTTATCATGCTCTCCAGCAATTTTCATTAGCCCTCCTAAGTCCTACCCACCATATCCCCTCCGCCGCTCCGATTCGGTATCACTACATGTGGGGCCGTTTGATCCGAATGTCGTCCTCCGGTCCCAGCCCTTCTTCTCCTCACCATGGGCTTTATTGCCCCTCTACTGACTCAACCTTTCTTCTCCTTGGTTGGTTGTCTAAGTCGTTCCGGATGGCGTTTCCTCCTTTCTGGGCAGTCGTGGCCCCTTTTTCCGGCATTCGGTTGTGTTACCCTAAACGCAATACGAGTTTCTTCCTTGGGCCCAAAGGATATTTCTTGGGCACGAGGTTTGTATGGCCCGACAACTGTGCTTTGTGTCCAAGGTTTTTTTCTTGGGCCTGGGGCAGGCTGGTAACGTGTATCCCCCTCGAAAGAGTCCAAAATAAATCCCGAAAGGGCTTGAAGTTCCACTCACAAGAGCTTATTTTAAATCCCGCTCGGGCTTGACCGGTTTGTTGTGACCGGTCCTTCGAGGTGCAGTTTGCTCAGGCGGCATGTGGCTTTACGTTGTTGCTTCTAAGGGTTTCTTCTTCTTCGTTGGGGTTCTGGCAGTCAAAGTCAGGACTGGTTGGGGTCGAGGTAATGTGCACTATTCTAAAAATCCCGCCTAGGAATCGCCTAAGCGCTAGGCGGACCCTCACCGTCTAGGATCCGCGTAGCGCTTTTTAGAACATTGGTCGTGTGTATATGGCGACTCTGTGATCGGGAAGGAGCTTCTTGGAGGTTCGGCTTCACTTGTAAAGACCGGAATTTAATTAATATTTATAAAATATCCGTAGGATAATCCGAATATTATCCTCCCTTATAATTATGAAAACCCGGAAAAATTTAAAATTTTTATGACTAGCTTTACATGGATTCAATGATGGGAAAAAATATACCCAAGCTACTTTTCTCGTATCTTATAAACGCAACGGATTTTAACGCTTCGCGAGCTCGGATTTAACATTATGTTAAAGAGGTCATCCACCCAAATTGCCTAACATTGAGCCATCAAACCCTTGACTTGTGGCTTGCTTGTGAATGTAGACATTCAACCACTCCCATCACTTCCTTCCCATCACACCCATGCTTTGACTAATGAAGCCAACCACTCCCATCACTTCCCATCACACCCATGCTTTGACTCATGAAGCCAACCACCCCTCTCCTCTATAAGCCTGACCCCAAGACTCATGAGGAGCTCATCCAAAGAAGCCCCACCGTCACTTGAGAGGAGAGAGAGAGAGAAGGAGAGCCTTGCTCCATTTTAGGTCTATTTTGGACAGCATTCACAAGAAATAGCATAACTCCCTCCATACTCATCCAAATTGAGAAAACTCGATGGCCATGGATCCGTCTTGAACCCAGCTTTCCATACATATCTCAAACACAAAAATCCAAGGTCGTTTGCCCAGCCAAAAACGTCCATCTTTGGAGCTGCAGAAAACTGTTTTTGAAGGGTCCTGAGAGTTTGACTTGATTTCTTGGTAAGAACCCTTCCTTTCTTCCAAAACTGAGTTCCAACATGTGTTATAACTCCTTTTATTCAACTTTGAGTAAGAATCTAAATCATGTTTTTGGGATTTTTGGTGACAAAATGGCAAGGTGTTTGAAAGGTGTTCCGAAGGACTCCCGAGGGTGTTCTTGAGTCGTTTGTGTGGGATTCTTCAAAGGTAATCCCTCATCCGCCTCCCCCTATCTAGGAATAGATCTTGTATGCTTGGAAAGGGCTTAGGAAGTGGAGCCTCTATGTGTTTTTGGTTGCATTTTGTAGCAAACGTCAAGAAACAAAATGGATATATGTGCCTCTGTAATTTGGACTTTATTTCCAATCCAACGGTCCTATTTGGCTGAAATCTTAATATGATGTTCATGGAAATGTTATCTAACTTCCCTTCAAAAATTACGGCAATCCAACGGTTGGATCAAGAGTTATTATAATTTTAGTAACCAGTGTTTATAATGACTCGGTTAGAAAGCTTGGTTCAGAGAATGCTAAGAATATGGTTAAATATATGATGGCATAACCGAAACTTAGAGCATATAAAATACAGAAATGAAGTATACTCATAACTTGGCTTTTGATCCGATAAGAAGAAAATCGATTATGTGATAATACGATATAGATTATAACTGGTTAAGTCCGGATCACTTAACCAAAGTGCGTAATCTATAGAATCGTGAACCTCATGTGGATATATGTTGATTATTAGGTTGGGTACCATGCATTAGAATACCACCTAATAAAAGCTTAATGAAATTAATAGGCTCTTGTTGATTGGATCCTTGGTTGTGCACTTTATTGCTTGCTTATTCTCCGGACTCCAGGTAAGTCCCCTAGACTTACTCATGATGGATTTATGTGATACTCTTTGTCTTATCGAGAGTCTTCATGCATCACGCGACCTAGTAACATGTTTAGGAATATAAACCGGTAATATGACGTAGGATGAACTTAGTAAATCCAACACTTCATATGTATGCTATGTGTCTATGGTAGGACGGCCGTCAAAATCTAAATAAATGACTTATACTCGATGGAACACCAATGAAATGATGAAAGACTTATGATGAGAAAGAATGAGTATGTTTGAGAAGGATGAGTACGTTTGAGAAGGATGAGTACGTTTGAGAAAATATTATGATATGATGGTGATGATGATGATGATTATGATGATGATACGGGCCCTTGTGTGTTTATTTCGCATATATATATACACTTGCTTATGTGTTACATTTTAACATTCATGTAGTTTAAGTATGCCTCTTTATATGGCATTGAGTGTGTATATTTCCGATGATTGACCCCGATTTATTTCTTGTTTTTAGATTCAGGTACCCCTTACCCGATATGACTTACTTATGTGGATGGTTGTCGGGACAGACCTTTTGGACGATTAGAGTGAGGGAGGCGCTTGACATTCATACTCTTTTGCTCATACATTTTATCGTTTTGACCCGGCGCGGTCGTGGCGTTTTGTTGTATTTATGATTTCCGCTTTTATTTCTGTTCGAAACGTTTTCGCGATAGTCTAGGACAGGTAAAGCCTCCAACGGGATTACGACCTTTTCGGGGTTCGCAATCCCCATCTTTTGACAACTAAATCTTCCACTTAAATGAACCTAATAATAACTCGTACTCGGTCGTAAGATCCAAAGCTCACGGGAGAAGATCAAACTTCTCCTATAACGTTCCCCGATAATCTAGTATTCCGAACCTTATTTACCTTCTAAGTAGGTTTATAGAGGTTAATTCGGGTACTTAAATTTCGGGTCGTTACAAAGTCGGTATCAGAGCCAAGGTTGTTCGACCTGAGTACGCATGAGTTAAAAATTAATTTTCAAAACCCGCCCACCGTTTTGGAAATTTTCAAGGATTTCGAAGTGTTTAAAGGGCAAAGATGAAAACCCTTTGGAAAATGGAAATGGTTAGGATCTTTATAGACGAGAGATAGGATCGACGGGTAGAGACAAGGCGATAGGCATCCTTAGAGATGTAGAAGGGTTCGGGTAGACTGCCTAGCTTTTCCTTACAGACGGGCCTGGAAGACTCCAAGGGAGCAACCATGGTGGTTGGAGTAGGATAGGATTTAGAGGCGGGCTCGCCAAGCTATCCCTCGAAGGATAGCTATCTAGTTAGCTTCCGTGCGATATAAAACTGTGCCTATGGGCCATCTCCTTGAAGGGATGTAATTATATGAAATGAATGTGCCTGAGGGCCGTCTTCCTTGAAGAAGACGTTTTATTTAGTTGTATATTGAGTACACTTAAATGCCCAGTTGTCAGCATGGTCGACACCCAGATTATTAGAGGACGCGGGAGACCACGTGGCCGAGGTCGTTGCCGCATTCCCGAGACAGAGACTGAGAATGAGACCGATGTTGAGGTCGAGATCCCCGGACAGCACGAGGGAGAGGCTGATAGGCAGCAGTAGGGATCAGCGATAGAGAGGGCATTACTCGCGTTGCTAGAGCGAGAGAGATCGGTTGGTGTCACCGACTTGGTGAAGAGGCTATCACAGAGTAGCCTACCTATCTTCGAGGCCGGACCCGGAGAGGATATCGAGTAGTTCTTCAGAGGACTCGAGGGAGTTTTCAGCTTGATTGCAGTACCCGATGCGGAGAGACAGAGGCTTGCGGCTGGGCAGCTTCGAGGAGATGATTTTGACAGATGGCTTGTCTACCATGATGATCGTACTGCATGGACCTACGAGGAGTTCAGAAAGTTAATGCTGAGAGAGTACTGTCCATCCGGGACACAGGCAGCATGAGAGGTTGCGTTCTTCAGCACCCGCTACGACTCACGACTATCTATCTCCGAGATCGTCTGCCAGTTCAAGAAGGAGCTCGTTTATTGTGGAGGGGTCTGTAAGACCGACGAGATGCGCATCCACATACTTTCTATGAGGCTTTCGCCAGACGTTCTTCTGATCTCTACCAGCATGGAGGAAATGACATATGACGGATTTCTAGAGATGATCCTCCGCTATGACCAGCAGCTATGTCTGACAGCTGCCACGTCTTCAACTTTCCGCACTCCGTCTAGCAGAAAGAGGCCACGACCCCAAACGGAACGGAGCCCAGATCAGCGTCGTTCGAGCGGCGAGACTTCTAGACCAGGGATGCACGAGCTACTGGTGTTACGCTTTAGAGGTGGATCGCGAGCGACCCAGCCTGACAGATGTCCCCGTTGTTAGTGAGTTTGCTGACGTTTTCCCAGATGAGCTACCAGGACTTCCGCCACAGCTAGATGTTGATTTCGCTATACAGTTGGAGCCGGGCACTAGGCCGATTTCGAGGGTCCCGTACAGGATGGCGCCGACAGAGATGGCCGAGCTGAATGCACAGTTGGAGGAGCTAGCCGGGAAGGGCTACATCAGGCCGAGTGCTTCGCCGTGGGGAGCACCAGTGTTGTTCGTGAAGAAGAAGGATGGGTCGTTGAGGCTATGCATAGATTACAGAGAGTTGAACCGGGCTACGGTGAATAATCGTTACCCGTTGCCGAGAATAGACGACTTGATGGATCAGCTACAAGGAGTTGTCGTCTTCTCGAAGATAGATTTGCGTTCGGGTTATCACCAGCTGAGGGTGAAGGCAGAGGACATCCCGAAGACGGCCTTCAGGACTAGATACGGAGACTACGAGTTTGTGGTTATGCCGTTCGGGCTAACCAACGCGCCAGCCGCCTTCATGGAGTTGATGAACAGGGTGTTCATCGATTTTCTTGACAGATTCGTGGTGGTATTTATCGACAACATCTTGATCTACTCGAGGAGCAGAGAGGAGCATGCTGAGCACCTAAGGATAGTGCTGAGGATTCTGCAGAAGCATAAACTGTTCGGGAAGTTTAGCAAGTGTGAGTTCTGGCTCTCCGATGTGATGTTTCTTGGTCATGTTATATCCGCATCAGGGATATCAGTAGACGCATCGAAGGTTGATGCTATCGTTGCTTGGGAGGTCCCCAAGAATGTTAGAGACATCAGGTCTTTTCTAGATTTGGCTAGCTATTACCGACGGTTCGTCGAGGGCTTCTCCAGCATAGCTAGGCCGATGACGCAGCTGACGAAGAAGGGAGTACCCTTCGAGTGGAGTCTGGCGTGCCAGGCCAGTTTTGATCTGCTGAAGCAGAAGTTGACATCCGCGCCAGTGTTAGCACTACCAGAGGGGACGGAGGACTTCGTGGTCTACACGGATGCTTCGAGTTCAGGTTTAGGTTGTGTGCTACAGCAGAGGGATCGGGTCATCGCTTACGCTTCACGCCAGCTGAAGCCAGGGGAGGAGTCATACCCCACGCACGATCTTGAGCTAGCCGCAGTGGTACATGCGCTCAAGATCTGGAGGCACTACCTGTATGGTACGTCAGTGAGGATCATGACCGATCACAAAAATCTGAAGTACATTTTCACGCAGAAGGAGCTGAATATGCGTCAGAGGAGGTGGCTGGAGTTGATCAAGGACTACGAGTTAGAGATTGAGTATCACCCGGGGAAGGCCAATGTAGTGGCCGATGCGCTGAGTAGGAAGACTCGTCCGGAGGTTACCTTATCGAGGTTGACAACCCATCCAGAGTTGCAGAGAGATCTAATGAGTTGCGGCATCGAGGTCTGGTCACAGCGAGATAGTGGACAACTGAGTTTCCTAGAGGTTCAGTCAGAGTTGATGGATGAGATCCGACGAGCGCAGACAGAGTGTCCGCGTATTGCCGATATCCGACAGCGCATGGCCCAGGGCCACTGTAGGTCTTTTACCGTCCGAGATGATGGGATGCTGATGTTGCAAGGACGAGTTGATGTGCCTGATGTGCACAACCTGAAGCAGAAGATCATGATAGAGGCACATTCCACTCCTTATTCGGTCCATCCGGGATCAAATAAGATGTACCAGGACTTGAGGAGGACGTTCTGGTGGTGCAGGATGAAGACTGACGTGGCTTTTTTTTGTAGCGCGATGTCAGGTCTGCCAGCAGGTACGGATAGAGCACCAGAAGCCCAGAGGGATGACACGATCACTTCCCGACCCTGTGTGGAAGTGGATGGATATCACGATGGACTTCATGACAGGATTGAGGAGAGATGTACGAGGCTTTGATGCGATTTGGGTGGTGGTTGACAGGTTGACCAAGACCGCCCATTTCATTCCTATTCAGGAGACATGGCCCGTGTCTGATTTAGTCCGAGCTTTTATACAACATATAGTGAGGTTGCATGGGGTTCCCGAGAGGATAGTATCTGATAGAGATGGCCGCTTCACTTCGAGATTCTGGAGGCAGGTGCACGAGGCTCTAGGGAGCAAGTTGCATTTCAGCACTGCCTATCACCCGCAGACGGACGGGCAGAGCGAGAGGACGATTCAGACGCTGGAGGATATGCTGAGGGCTTGTGTTTTGGAGTGGGGGAACCTTTGGGTTCGGCATCTTCCCCTAGTAGAGTTCTTGTACAACAACAGCTATCATTCATCGATCAGGATGGCTCCTTTTGAGGCGTTGTACGGGAGGCGATGCAAGTCGCCTATCTCCTGGGATGAGCCTGCAGACCGAGTTGGGTCACTACCACAGTACGTGCAGGAGGCTACTTGGTAGACAGAGGAGAGTATACGGGCGAGCTATGGAGATGTATTAGATGAGTTGCTAGCGTCGTATGTACAGCCACGGGCAGATATAGTTTCGACTGCGTGAGTGGCCGGTGAGTACCTGGGAGGGGGACCCTTAGCCGTACTATGTGTGATTGGGTGTTTACCTCTGATATTGAGTGTGCATTTTCTGTGATTGATATGCGTGGTGGGGCCCATGAGCGGTCCTACATGATGTGATTATCATTGATATGTGATATTTGATGATATATGACTGATATGATATCGTTATGATTATGTGATTGTTGTGAGTATGGTTGATAAATGATGGTATGTCGGAATATTGAACCTAGGAAAAGGAGTAAGGCCGGCTTAGCCTTAGGGGTGGATGTTAATCCACCCTCTGTTTTGATTGAGTCGTAATGAGATCATATGTTTGATCCTTAGAGGTGGGTTTTTGATCGACCCTCCTGTTGGGAGAATAGAATGTCGGGAATTGGGTTTGAACTTTAGAGGTGGATGACCACCTCCCGAGAGAGAAAGTCGAGCGGAGTCTAGAGGAGTCTAGACCAAGTCGTGTCGGAACGCCAACACCTTTTAATTGGAATTGATTCGAAAATGACTGAGTTTAAGCTTCCATGATCCGGGTAAGCTCATTGTGCTTCGCGAAGTGGATACGGATTTTCCGCGACGGCCATCGTGGAATTTTCGCTAAGACCTAGCGGTAGTATGATGATTCTCTCGAGTTGTGATACTTTCGGGGGTTGAGGCGAGATGTGACGGGGGCGCCCGTTCATATGCTCGACGACGCCGTTCGGGATTATTACGGTCGTGACAAAGGTGGCGTGAGATTCTTGGACGACGCATCCAGGATGATCGTGTGCCTTTTGTTACGATTCAAGGACTCAAGTTTTAAAACCTTCTCCACCGGTTTAAACCTTTTGTCTCGGGGATGAGACTTGTTTTTAGAGGTGGATGATTGTAAAGACCGGAATTTAATTAATATTTATAAAATATCCGTAGGATAATCCGAATATTATCCTCCCTTATAATTATGAAAACCCGGAAAAATTTAAAATTTTTATGACTAGCTTTACATGGATTCAATGATGGAAAAAAATATACCCAAGCTACTTTTCTCGTATCTTATAAACGCAACGGATTTTAACGCTTCGCGAGCTCGGATTTAACATTATGTTAAAGAGGTCATCCACCCAAATTGCCTAACATTGAGCCATCAAACCCTTGACTTGTGGCTTGCTTGTGAATGTAGACATTCAACCACTCCCATCACTTCCTTCCCATCACACCCATGCTTTGACTAATGAAGCCAACCACTCCCATCACTTCCCATCACACCCATGCTTTGACTCATGAAGCCAACCACCCCTCTCCTCTATAAGCCTGACCCCAAGACTCATGAGGAGCTCATCCAAAGAAGCCCCACCGTCACTTGAGAGGAGAGAGAGAGAGAAGGAGAGCCTTGCTCCATTTTAGGTCTATTTTGGACAGCATTCACAAGAAATAGCATAACTCCCTCCATACTCATCCAAATTGAGAAAACTCGATGGCCATGGATCCGTCTTGAACCCAACTTTCCATACATATCTCAAACACAAAAATCCAAGGTCGTTTGCCCAGCCAAAAACGTCCATCTTTGGAGCTGCAGAAAACTGTTTTTGAAGGGTCCTGAGAGTTTGACTTGATTTCTTGGTAAGAACCCTTCCTTTCTTCCAAAACTGAGTTCCAACATGTGTTATAACTCCTTTTATTCAACTTTGAGTAAGAATCTATATCATGTTTTTGGGATTTTTGGTGACAAAATGGCAAGGTGTTTGAAAGGTGTTCCGAAGGACTCCCGAGGGTGTTCTTGAGTCGTTTGTGTGGGATTCTTCAAAGGTAATCCCTCATCCGCCTCCCCCTATCTAGGAATAGATCTTGTATGCTTGGAAAGGGCTTAGGAAGTGGAGCCTCTATGTGTTTTTGGTTGCATTTTGTAGCAAACGTCAAGAAACAAAATGGATATATGTGCCTCTGTAATTTGGACTTTATTTCCAATCCAACGGTCCGATTTGGCTGAAATCTTAATATGATGTTCATGGAAATGTTATCTAAATTCTCTTTAAAAATTACGGCAATCCAACGGTTGGATCAAGAGTTATTATAATTTTAGTAACCAGTGTTTATAATGACTCGGTTAGAAAGCTTGGTTCAGAGAATGCTAAGAATATGGTTAAATATATGATGGCATAACCGAAACTTAGAGCATATAAAATACAGAAATGAAGTATACTCATAACTTGGCTTTTGATCCGATAAGAAGAAAATCGATTATGTGATAATACGATATAGATTATAACTGGTTAAGTCCGGATCACTTAACCAAAGTGCGTAATCTATAGAATCGTGAACCTCATGTGGATATATGTTGATTATTAGGTTGGGTACCATGCATTAGAATACCACCTAATAAAAGCTTAATGAAATTAATAGGCTCTTGTTGATTGGATCCTTGGTTGTGCACTTTATTGCTTGCTTATTCTCCGGACTCCAGGTAAGTCCCCTGGACTTACTCATGATGGATTTATGTGATACTCTTTGTCTTATCGAGAGTTTTCATGCATCACGCGACCTAGTAACATGTTTAGGAATATAAACCGGTAATATGACATAGGATGAACTTAGTAAATCCAACACTTCATATGTATGCTATGTGTCTATGGTAGGACGGCCGTCAAAATCTAAATAAATGACTTATACTCGATGGAACACGAATGAAATGATGAAAGACTTATGATGAGAAAGAATGAGTATGTTTGAGAAGGATGAGTACGTTTGAGAAGGATGAGTACGTTTGAGAAGATATTATGATATGATGGTGATGATGATGATGATTATGATGATGATACGGGCCCTTGTGTGTTTATTTCGCATATATATATATATATATACACTTGTTTATGTGTTACATTTTAACATTCATGTAGTTTAAGTATGCCTCTTTATATGGCATTGAGTGTGTATATTTCCGATGATTGACCCCGATTTATTTCTTGTTTTTAGATTCAGGTACCCCTTACCCGATATGACTTACTTATGTGGATGGTTGTCGGGACATACCTTTTGGACGATTAGAGTGAGGGAGGCGCTTGACATTCTTACTCTTTTGCTCATACATTTTATCGTTTTGACCCGGCGCGGCCGTGGCGTTTTGTTGTATTTATGATTTCCGCTTTTATTTCTGTTCGAAACGTTTTCGCGATAGTGTAGGACAGGTAAAGCCTCCAACGGGCTTACGACCTTTTCGGGGTTCGCAATCCCCATCTTTTGACAACTAAATCTTCCACTTAAATGAACCTAATAATAACTCGTACTCGGTCGTAAGATCCAAAACTCACGGGAGAAGATCAAACTTCTCCTATAACGTTCCCCGATAATCTAGTATTCCGAACCTTATTTACCTTCTAAGTAGGTTTATGGAGGTTAATTCGGGTACTTAAATTTCGGGTCGTTACATCACTACCCACATGGATGCATCAAGTATCGCTGGCCAGCGACGCCTTTTTAGGATGGTGATTGGCTTCGTCCGTAGTCTACGTTCTCAACATGTTAGATGTAGTTTTGCCTAGCTTCGTCCTATGTAGAGTTTGTTTTCTGCTTGTTATACTGCACCTCCTTTGTTCTCTAGCGTACGTTTTGACGGTTTTCCGCCTGCCGACTTCTCGGTTATCGATCGAGATTTAGGTATATTTGATCTCGAATTCTTAGCTTAAAAAAAGAAAAAGCTAATATATTTAAATTAATATACTTTTTTTATTAAGTAAAATTTGACGCACTGGATAGGCCCGGTGGGTGGAGAGGCCATAGCAACAGTGACGTAAAACCCGGCATACAATCAAATACAAACAAAGAAAAACAAACCCCGCAAATTGAGAAACAATGTTGCAACAAAGGCAAACACTAGCACTATCGAACGATGAACGAGCATACAATGAAATCACTCAAGCGCCAGAAAGTAGAGGCAACACAAGAACACATGGGAACTTGTGGAAACCTCAGATTTGGACCCGGATGACGGCGAGCTTTCAGGTTTCGATCACGTCCACGACCTCTAGCAGACGACAAAGGAGAGGAACACCACACTAAAGCCGCTAGACACCTAGCCCAACAGAAAGCACCGCAAGAGACTCAATCAAGGGAATTATTGCATATACGATTTGGTTTTTTTTTGTTTTGTTTTTGGTGTGGACAGCCCATATGAAATTTCAAAGGGAAATTGGTGCCCATGAGGTTTTGACAATTCCGGTTGGTGCCCTAAGGTTTTATTTTGTCCGGATGATGCTATTGAGTTTTGTCAAAAGTCCGCCTCATGCCCAAAACTCATATTTTTACTTTTGTAAATCGATAAAATGGCCCATTATTTTTCCTTATTTCACAAAACCTCTTTTACTTTTAACAATAAACAAAATTACCTATTATTTATCTAAATTCAATATAAAATTGAAAAAACCACCTTTATTTCTAAAATTTAACAAAATCACATATTATTTCCAAAACTTTTATCACAAAATCACCCTTCTTCCAAAAATTTTAAAACAAAATCATTACAATTTTTAAAATTATACAAAAGACATATTAGTTTTCATACATTGAAAAAATAAAATAAAAACACTCGTTATTTTCCAAAACAATATTTAACACCTATTATCTTCCAAAATAATATTTAACCTATAATTCACTAAATTTGAACAATTTTAAATGCGGTTGATCATATGGTGGCTCAATATTTTGGTAGTATTTTTTTCCCCGGTTCAATCTGTAAACCCAGAATTATTATTATTTTCAATTTAATATTTAGCCACAATAGTTCATTGTATAAGAAAAAAATACATTATAATTATCATTTTCTTTTAAAATCGGGTCTTTGGGTTTCACCTGACCCGAAAATGTCGGATCAGATCGAGTTGACCCAGTATGAACCATCCTAATGGATCAATTTAACCCAATACTCGATTAGAATTTTATTGAAAAAGTAATGTAAAAAATAAAGGGTGGATTGATGAATAAGAGGGTGGATTTTTTTTGTACCCAATACTCAATTAGAATAAAGGAGATTTTTTTATATCAAAAGTATGGTTTTATGATTTTTTTCCTTTTTGTAATTTACAGGTCAATTTTTTTCTTCAAAAAATGTGAGGGTGGATTGATGCAAATTTTTTTTTTTTTATAAATAATGGGTGGTATGTTATGTATGTACAATGTTTGACAAATAATGAGATTTTTTTTTGCAAAATATTAAAAATAAAGGTTGATTTTCTTCTAAAAAAATTTTTAACAATGGGTGATTTTTTGTCAAAATTTTGGAAATTATGTGTGATTTTATTGAAAAAATTATATAAGGTGTTTTTTTTTCACTTTTATGTTGAATTTAGTTAAATAAAAGGTAATTTTATTCATTGTTAAAAGTAAAGGGGGTCTTGTGAAATAAAGAAAAATAATGGATCATTTTATTGATTTAAAAAAGTGAAAATATGAGTTTTGGACATAAAACGGACTTTTGACAAAATTCAGGGACATCATCCGGATAAAATAAAACCTTAGGACACGAAACGAAATTGTCAAAACCTCAGGGTACCAAACGGAATTTCCCAATTTCAAATGAATTGCTTCAATTTTTACTGTAACAACTTTATAATATTATAATGAAAAGTTATTTTTCAAGATTGAAGAGGCAAGATTTTACTGAAATAGCAATCACAAACTTTGGAGTTTGGATGGACAATTCCTGAATTCCATTCAACAATCGAAAGGCATTACAATTACAAGCAAACATTCATTAATTAGTTAATTACCATTAGGTCCAAGTTCAACCCTTGATGGCTTTGGGGTTTCACCCATCACACCCCTGGGCATTAGCTATTTACCATCACCAATTAGACCTGTTAAATTATTTACTTCCAAACCCCCACAACACTACTATATACTAATATTAAACATGGATATCCAGGTGCAAGGAGAGGATTGTGCCTGTGCCTGGTTTATAGCTTATGCTCAGATTCCAAGCACTTGGGAGGGTTGGTCAGCATGTGAACAACTTCCCTCATGGTTGGCCTCTCACAGCTCTCGTCCTCGACGCACATCATCGCGATCTTGAACATGTTGATCACACTCGATAGCGAGTATTCATTCAGCCTCGAGTCTAGAATAGCCAGCACATAAGCCGCGTTGGACGGTTGGGAGATCTCCGACATCGTCTTCTGCACCCATCTCACTATATCGACTCCGTCCCCAAACTCCCCCACTGGCCTTCTACCGGTGATCAGCTCGAGCAGCACGACTCCGAAGCTGTAAACGTCACTCTTCTCGTCCACCTTCAGCGTGTACGCATACTCTGTACCGCAACAAACAAACAATCAATCATCAAATTCACAACCTATCAATGCACAAAATGATCGACAAAGAACCATACCAGGGGCTATGTAGCCGTAGGAACCGGCGATTGACGACATGCACTCCGATGCCCCGGAGTCGATCAAAAACTTGGCCAAGCCGAAATCCGCCACATGAGCCTCGTAGTCGGAATCGAGCAGTATGTTATTGCTCTTCACATCCCTGTGCAGGATGAGCGGCGCGCAATCATGGTGCAAATAACACAGTCCCTTGGCAGCCTCAACCGAGATCTTGTACCTCGCATCCCACTGCAAATACCCGCCTTTGGGGCCATGGAGCATCTCCCCTAAGCTCCCATTCGGCATGTACTCGTACAGAAGAAGATTTGTGTCCTTGTTCGACACGTAGCCGAGCAATCGGACTATATGACGGTGCCTTATCCTCCCCAAGGTCCCAATCTCGGCTGAGAAGCCATGATCGTGGTGTGAGCCACCGCGGTTCAGCAGCCTCTTAATCGCGATGTCGTTTCCATCAGGCATGGTTCCTCTGTAGACAACCCCAGCCCCGCCTTTTCCGATTACGTTCTCCTCTCTGATGCAATCGAGCACGTCTTCCGCTTTGAAGCTCAGGCGTCGGAATGGAGTGAGCTTCCAGGTCTTGGAACGTTCTAGATTCTTCCTCCGGCGGATTACCAGTGTGAGAATCGAGATCAAGAACAAGGTAATAAGAGCGATGGTTAAGATGATCAGCCTTGATCCGGACCTCCACGATGCCGAATTTCTGGGGGATTGGTTGCGGCAGCGAGGACAGCTTTTCCAAGTCGGCCAGCAGAGGTTAGGGTTTCCTACGAATGAAGTTGCATTGAAGAACGAGAATTGGCCGCCGGTGGGGAGTTTACCGCAGAAATCATTGTTGGATAGATCGAGTACTGTGAGGGTGCGGATGGAGGAGATCTCCTTGGGAATTACTCCGATCAATGAGTTTCTTGACAAATTCAGAACGCTCAGGACATCCATATTGGCGATCGATCTCGGTATTTCGCCGGAGATCTGGTTCTGGCTGAAATCAATTGAAATAAGCGATGCGGAACCACCGATCGACGGAGGAATTTTACCGGACAGGTTGTTCCGGCTCAAATTCAGGTTAGATAAATGCGGTAATAGGAAGAGCTCCCGCGGAATTTCTCCTGTGAATAGGTTTAGTTGGAGAAAGACCTTTTCAAGGACGGTGAACTTTCCAATTGCCACGGGAACTCCACCTGTGATCTGGTTGTTGGAAAGGTTGATCGTGCTAAGCTTGTCGCCGGACATCTCCGTCGGAAGCTCGCCGGTGAAGTAATTGTCGTGGAGCTCAAGCAATTCCCCGATCGGCAAGTTGAACAAACCAGCCGGAATCGTGCCGTTGAGATAGTTGCCCCCAATCCGAACCCGTTGTAACGACTTGCATTCTCCGAGTCCGTCGGGAATCGGACCGTAGAAGTAGTTATCCATCAGCACAAGCAACTCTAACCGCCCTCCCTTGCAAAGATCACGCGGAATTGTCCCTGTAAAGTGATTGGACGTGACATCGAGCTTCTTCAACCTTCCGCTACGGCCGAGAGACTCCGGCAGCTCCATGGTGAAATTGTTCGCCCATACATGCAAAACCTCCAAGTTCGGCAGATCGCCGATGAACGCCGGTATCTGGCCGTAGAAATTGTTGTGGAAAAGATGAAGTAGAGTGAGATTCCGGAGGTTGTTGAAGCTCTCCGGAATCTCACCGGTAAGGAGGTTAAACGCCAGATCCAGAGACATCAAGCTCGGCATGTCGCCTATCTCGGACGGTATAGTGCCGGTGAGACTGTTGTTCTGAAGAAACAGAGTATCTAGCTTCTTCAGCTTCCCTAACGATGCCGGAATTTCACCGGTGAGCTTACAATCCGCCATGTCCAGGCGTATGAGCTCCGTCAGATTACCAAACTCCTCCGGAATCCCTCCGACGAAAGTATTGAAGTATCCAATGAACAAATACTCAAGTTTCAGCAAACGAGAAAGGCTTACAGGAACCTTGCCGGAGAGAGAGTTTCCGTTCAGTCTGAGCTGCTTTAGGGACTGAATATCAGAGTAGCTCTCAGGAATCTCTCCTGAGAAGTAATTTCCGCCGAGATTGAGGTGCCAGAGCTTCTTCAATCCAACCACATCCACTGGCAGCGGTCCACTGAAATTATTGTTATAGAGATCGACAACTTCAAGATCCACCATGCCAGCGAAGACGGAGCCTGGCAACTGTCCGGTTAGGACATTGTTGGAGATGTTCAAGTACTTCAGAGACGTCAGATTGGCGAAATTCGCCGGAATCGAGCCGGTAAGGTTATCGGTGACGAGGCTGAGGCTTTCGAGCTGGTCCAGCATCCCGATCTCCGGCGGTATGGTTCCGAAGAGCGGGACAAAGGAGACGTTGAGACTCACCACTCGAAACGCAGCGTTGCACTCTACGCCGGAGAAGCTACAGTGAGCGTCGTCGCTCGGGGAGGAGGGATTTCTCCAGTCGTCCAGGCCGGTGCCGCCATTAATGGACGATCTGAGGGAGGCTTTGAGCTTCAGGAGCACCTGGAGATCGGACAGAGCAATGCAAAATGTGTGGGGATTGATCGGAAGACAAACGAATAGGAGAAGAACAAGAACAGCAAATCGGTAAGAGGAGAAAGAAGTCTCCATCGGAAATTGAATTGTGTAGCTGTGATTAATTCGTCTTTTTTTTTTTTTTTTTCGTCTTTGGGATCATCAGATGATGGGGGAAGAATGAGTTATATAGAGAGTGGAAGTTGCTTAAAAGTTAAGCAGCCCAAAGTTTGCATGGCGGCCATTTCTGCATTTTTAAATGAAAATAAGAGTACTACGGAGTAAATAATTTTGAGGATACTCCTAGAAACGACCCCGAATTTAGAGCTTGTTTGTTTAGATAACTAGAAAATAAAAAGGTAAGGTATTAAATTTTAGATATAAAATGTATATGATTATTATTTTTTGTGAGCTTGGAGGAGAGGATGATGGGGATTATTAGCCCATCCTAGAGTTATTAGTTATCATCCTTCAAATTAGGGAATAGAAGGGTAACACATTTGTATGGAAAATGGGAGAAGGGGAATGATTAGAATAGTGATCAATGTATCTTACCTTAAATATGGACTACATTCATAAGGGTAATCATTACTTTTCCCTACCAAAAAACAAACGGGGGTTAGAGTAATTGCGATATCAGTAGGGATGTGCATGATTCGGCCCAAACCGAATTTTTGGGCCGAACCAACACAAATCGAACCGAACCTAATCGAACCGAAGTTTTTCGGTTCGGCTTTCGGCTCGAGAATTTTCATTTTTCGGTTTCGGTTCGATTTGTGTTCGGTTTCGGTTCGGTTTGTGTTAAACCGATTTTTCTAATATTCCACTATATATATATACAATACTTTTTATACACTACATAAATACAATATACATATATTAGTATACTTTATATATACATATATACACTATACATATACTTTATATATATAAAGTGTATATACATATATACACTATACAGTGTATATATACACATATACACTAATACACATTTTTTTTTTTGTGTAGTGTGTATA
Organism: Persicaria maculosa; assembly: GCA_963922045.1. Taxonomy (NCBI): domain Eukaryota; kingdom Viridiplantae; phylum Streptophyta; class Magnoliopsida; order Caryophyllales; family Polygonaceae; genus Persicaria; species Persicaria maculosa. The sequence goes on along the minus strand of OY998259.1, from coordinate 26,978,859 downwards.
TATACACATATATACCGTGTATATACACACATATATACGGTAATACATATATTTTTTGTATGATCGGTTTGTGTTAAATCGAATTTTTTTAAGATAATTTTTTTAAAAAATTTTTTTTATGAAAATTCGGTTCAACTATGTTAAAACCGAACCGAACACAAACCAAACCGGCAAATAACCGAACCGAACCTAATGCTTTCGGTTCGGCTTTCGGTTTTAAAATTTTGAGATTTTCGGTTCGGCCCGGTTCGGTTAGGTTTTGGGCCGATGCACACCCCTAGATATCAGTCTTAAACTTTGATAAAAATTCGAGATTAAACAGCCTTGATTCTCGTGAGCCCGATGAGTCGACAGACGCAAGCTGCCTAAACATACAGTAAAAACAAGAAAAAGGAGCATCGAACAAGCATAAATAAACTTTGACGAACATGGTTAGATATGGGGTATGTATGGTTAAAAAAATTAATTGTTAAAAATTAATTATTCGTAGATGTTTATTTTTTAAACAGTTTTTTTGGTTGTTTGGATGACCAAAATAACTATAAACGTGTTAAAAAATAAGCTAGAAAAGGGAGGCTATTTGGGTGTTTATTTTGTACAAGTACTGTTTTACCCCTTCCCTTTTAACTTATTCGGTTTGAAAGTACTGCAATACCTCTAATAACAATCAAATAAACTCCACTTTTTACAAATAAACTGTTTTTTGCCCCATGCGGAGATTATCTTGTTGTTTAAATTTTTAACTACTTTTACCAATAATTTATAAATTTTACCCCGCTTATAATTTTAGTCAATTTATTAATCTTGTCCTATACGAACCATGGTATTGGAGATGAAATTTTAAGATGGGGAATCGGGTTTCGGATGGACATTAATGGAAACTAGTAAAGCACACGTGCTATTGTATAGTTTTTTTTAATAAAACCAATAATAATATAAAAAATTAATATTATAAAAAATTAATACTCCGTATTAAAAAGGTATAATTTAATTGATTGAAAAAACTATAATTAATATGGAGTATATATAGATATAGATATATATTTTAAAACGATCTCATTGGAAAAAATATCTTTGTAAAAATATTTAAAAGATTTAATGAAATATAATTTTATGAAAATCATATAGATGAATGAGATTAAATATACCGTATATAAATATTTATATATAAGTATAGATTATATATTAATTCAATGTTTTAATTAAACCTATTGGTTAAAAATATAAAATGTGATGATGTCACCCCATCAAAATTATTTTTCATTTAAATTATATATTAGTTTTAGTATTAATTCAATATTTTGAATGGAGCTCATTTTTTTTTGAAGCAAGATAAGGATTCGGTTCTCTAGACAAGCCTAGAGAAACCGAGAGACCGAACAAACCGGTAGATGGACTAACCATCATGTAAACTGAAAGCAAATGACAGAAAGGAAATTACAGAAGCAAATGACAGAAAGTAAATTACAGATACAAATGACATAAATAAAAATACAAGGAACGTACAAGTCATCCTACACCGCGAAAAACAAGCCAAAAGACGAACGTAACGATCGGCCAAAGGGATAACGCACACAGAGAGCTCTGGGGACCAGCGGACACCTCAGATTATGGACTCAAGCGAGCCTTCAGATGTCAACGCACAACCACGACGTCATCGAACATGACAAATCAACCAACGCTCACAAGAAGCCTGCAACACAACAAGAACAGCACAATACATTAACTCGCAAACTCAACCCCAAACCACATTATAGCTCAAAAACACCCCAAGCCCTCATCTCAACCCTCAAGGACGATTACTAAATCGTATGGAGGCTAACACATGGGAAGCCCAAAAGAGGCGATAAAAAACGAGACAAGAAAGCCAAGAAGAGCAATAATGAACAAGAAAACGATAGAATAAGCGGACTAAAAAACAAGAGCCCATATTGTAATTTATTAAAATTTCCTCAACAAAGAAGCGCTAGCAAAACGCTTGCTGGAGACGGGCCGATCACCGGCGGTGGAAGCCAAAGAAGGTATCGGTGCGGTGGAGACAAGGCCAGACCAAACATCCATCAACCACCTGAGGACCACGCAGAGGCGGTGGAACCAGAGGCGGCGGAAACAAAGATGGCGGAGGGGCCGACGGAGGTTGCTGTGTGGCGATGGCGGACGGAAAATTGAAGGTTGAGGGTGAACCGAGGGCAAGCGCCCGTTTCGGGAAGCGACGGTTACCAGTGTGCAGACCGGAGAGGGCTGGGAACAAGGGTGGTGTCGAACTGGACCGCCGGAGATGCAACAGCAAGGGGAGAAGGCCGCGATTGGCGACAGAGATGAAGGATACAGGTTTTGGAGGCAGGGTCCGACCCGAAGGTGGGAGACGATGGGTGATGGAAGGCCATGGTGGGTGGCGGCAACGTGGGAGGACGGTGGGCAAGGGAGTTGTAACACAGAGGAGGCGGCGGCCAAAAAATGCTCTCAAAAGAGAGCGTTTAGGGCTTACAAGACTTTTTTTGAATGTAGCTCATTAAATTACAAAAAATGGAGTATGGAATTGAAAAAAAAATAACTAAAAATATATTGTACTGCATATTGTAAAGTTATATTATACGGAGTATATATGAATTGAAAAATTGAAATAAAAAAATACCTTAAATATATAAGTATAATACGATGATACGTGGTGATAAGTGAAATGGGTTTGAGATTGTGATAAAAAATACCTAAAATTGCATGTGTATTTGCAACGAGATTGCCTGATTAAACATCATCACCTGGAAAATTTAGGCTAAATTGCATAAATTTCTCATCATAATCCCCTTAATCTCAAAAAAAAATAAAAAATATTGTCCGACAATCTTGTTAATCCCTCACTGACAATCCCGTTAATCTCATGCCAAACATCACTACAATACACGCAATCTGATGTATTTCCTATAATCTCCCCAATCCCTATAATCTATGAAGAATATGGTCTTCTTTATGTAATTTCCTCCTAGTTTCTAACCCTCTTCCTTATTTCCCTTTTTTATGCTCTTGATCATGTAATAAAGATGCTTGTAGCTTGGACTATAGTGACTCTGCGAATGTGCAGCTCACGTGGTTTGGGGTCCTATAAAACCTAAAATTTATCACCTCTCAGGTAGGGTTTCATAATAGATTGCTACCTTCCTAAAGGGGCCATTGACCGCCAGTGAATGAGAGGAAAAGGGGAGTGGCTTCATACTTGATTTTGCTCTATTTTATCAGTGTTCTGGTGATTGTTGATCATCATTTTCACATGGCATCAGAGCTTCAGGGAGTAGATCCTTCTTTTTCATGATTCTAGGAAGCTTATTTGATGTTCAGTGGAGACGAAAACATGAGTAATGAAGTAAGATCGAATGCTGGTAACTCCTCACAAGGTAATCTTGGTGATCCTTTGCATTTGTCTAACTCTGATCACTCAGGTGCTCCACTTGTTGTAATTCCTTTTGATGGATCTAATTATATGACTTGGAGTATGGGAGTCATGATGGCTCTAGGGGATAACTGGCTAAGTGCAAACTGGAATTTATCAATGGCAGATGTGCTGAGCCAACAGGGGAGGGGACTGATTTAGAAAGGTGGATTCGTGCTGACTATATGGTTAGACATTGGCTCTTAAATTCTATGACCAAGAGTATTGTATAAGCATTTATGTTTGTGGACTCGTCTAAACTTCTTTGGGATATATGAGATAGTGGAAAGATTGGTCAGTCTAATGCTCCCATGATCTATCAAGTGAGAAAGAAACTTGAGACTATTACTCAGGGAAATATGTCTTTAGCAGATCTGTACAACACCTTCAAGAAGGTTTGGGATGAACTTCAAGTTCTTGAAGGGATTCCTGAGTGTTCTTGTGGTGTTTTTAATCAATGCTATTGTGGCATTCTGAAGAAATTTACCAAGATGGACTTGAGGAACAAGTTAATGCAATTATTAATGAGCCTCAATGAGAACTTTGAAGGTGCAAGGAATCAGATTTTGGCAATGGATCCTCTCCCAGTGCTGAACAAAGCTTATTACATTCTTCAACAAGTTGAAGGAGGGAAAGATGCATCCACAAATACTCAATCTCTTACCACTAAGAGTAGTGCCTTTGCTGCTAACAAGTATCGTAGTATGCAGCATCAAGGTGGATCATTTGGGAATCAATCTGTCAAGAAGGATTAGAAAGAGCTTAAGAGGCTGAAATATGAAAAGAAGTGTAGTCATTGTGGATACACAAAGGTCATATAGTTGCTGAATGCTTCGAACTCCATGAAGTTCCTGAGTGGTTCAAGACTATGAATAAAAAGGAGAAGATCTCTGGCTCAAGAAGGAGCTCTGCTAATGCAGCTGGTAACATGACTTCAAATGGATCTCAGAACAGTCCTTTAGATGATGAACTCAGTGACAGAAATCAGATGGATGGACAGATGGATTCAACTATGGTCAATGGTATTTTTCAAGAAGTCGTGAAGAAGATGATAGGAAAGAGTAATACAAACATGTCCTTTGCGAATTTTGTAGGTAAAATTTTCACTTCTAATGTGAATGTTTCTATTTTGCAACTAATCCTATTATTGAGTGGATAGTTGACAGTGGGGCTAGTGACCACATGATGCTTAAAGTTCACTATTAGTGTCTGTTAAACTTGATAAACATGTGCATATTGGCCTGCCTGATGTTTCCATTAAAGTGGTGACTGAAATGGAAAGCTTACAGTTGACTAAGAAAGTTACTTTGAATGGAGTTCTTCTTGTGCCTGATTTCCAACGTAGATTATTATCAGTGGGAAAGCTGCCATATGACAATGATTTGATTGTTATATTCACTAGACATGCTTGCTTTGTTCAGGACCCTGGAACTGATCAAGTTGTGCTAGATGGGGAGAGGAAGCATGGTCTCTACAAGGTCCTTTCTTCAGATCAAGTAGAGGAATGGAAGTTGCATCAACACACCAATAAAGCTAGGAAAGTGTGTTCAGTTTTTGCATCTAGCTCTTTTAGCTGAAACAGATTATCTTTAGATCTTTTTCATGCCAGACTGGGGCATAGATTTGCATCTAAATTGAGGCATTTGCACTTGTTTAATTAGGCAGAATTGAATGGTTTCGTTTGTGAATCATGGTCAGTTGCTAAACATCACATATTGCCATTTGAAAGATGTTTTGAAATGGCTAAGCAACCTTTTGATCTGGTGCATATGGATGTTTGGGGGCCTTATAAGACCCCTACTTACAATGGCTTTCAGTACTTTCTCTCTATTCTTGATGATAACAGCAGATCAACTTGGATTTTTCTGTTTAAAAGTAAGACACAGGTATTTAAAGCCATAACTGAATTTGTGGCTTATTTGAAAAATCAGTTTGGCAGGTCCGTTAGATGCTTTAGAACTAACAACTGAACAAAATTTACTTCTAATAAATGCAAAGAATTCTTTGCTTCTGAAGGGATTTTGCATCAAGAATCAGTTCCATATACTCCTCAACAGAATGATAGGGTGGAGAGAAAGCACATGCACCTTGTTGAAACAGCTAGATCCATAAGAATTCATGCAGGTTTGCCAACAAAGTTTTGAGGAGACTACAGCTTGGTAGCTACTTATGTGATAAACAAAATGCCAACAAAAACTTTAGGGTGGTCTTCACCTTTTGAGAAATTATTTAACAAGTCACCTGTCTTTGAAGAACCGAAAGGGTGATTGGATGTTTGTGCTATGCACAGGTTCCTAGGACAAAGCATGACAAAATGGGACCAAAAGCTAGAAAATGTGTTTTTATTGGGATATCCATATGGACAGAAAGCTTACAAGATTTGGGACTTAGATAATAAAGTCTCATTTAATAATAGAGATGTTGTCTTTCATGAGGACACGTTTCCTTTCATTAAATCTTCTGAGATAAGTAAGGATGATGAGCATTTGAGAATGAATAGCCTGCCTTTAGTTAATCCAGCAACATATTATTATGATCATTAGTCTCCTTTGATCAGTGCTCGTGTGAATTCTCAAGAAAGCTCAGCTTTAAATCAGGATTTTATACAAGACTCTTTTAGTCCTGGTAATTCATATGTTGCCAGCACATGTGACATGTTCCTAATGATTAGGGGTGGAAATGGGTCGGGTGATGGATGGGTGGACCCATTTTTTCACCCGACCCGTCACAAAAAAATTTCACCCGACCCATCACCCACCCGTTTAAGGTTTCACCCATCACCCGACCCATCGGGTGAATCGGGTGGGTCGGGTGGTTAATCGGGTGAAGGAATTAAAAAAAATGAGTCACAAGACATACCTAAAAATCATTTATATTCGATAATTTTATAAACCATGTCAACGTATGAATCTTACTAAATTAATAAAAGATTTATTCATACATTATATCACTATCTTTAACTTACAAAATTAGTATTAGAAGTTTAATATGAAACTGAATGAGATGAATTTAACTCGGTTACTAGACTGAATATAAAAAAATGGTATAGAAAAACTATGTCTTTAGAAAACAGACTCATGCGTCATTTCTTATCTTGATTTGGTCATTTCTTTAATATCTTAATTTGCATTAAGAGGATTATTGTTACGAGTCTCATGACAAATTGGGAAAATATGATTTGGTTAATCATGTATTAATATAGCAAATGCTAACAAAGTCGTTGGAAAGAGCCAAATTGCATACACTCTATCGGTATATGCCAAACAAATAAAAGACATTTTATTATTTTAAAAAGACACGGAGTTAAATAATAAAAGTTTTTTTAGACCTTTTTAACAAGAACACTTGGAAAATGGAGAAAGTAGAGGTAGAAAAGGAGAAATATGTTAGTTATGTTAAATTATACGTAGTATTATTTATATACTAGCCTTTTTTTTATAATAATCGGGTGGGATAACGGGTGGTTAAGCGGGTCGGGTAATGGGTCGGGTGATGGATCGGGTAATGGGTGGAAAATATATCACCCATCACCCGACCCATCACCCATTTCACCCGACCCATCACCTATCCGTCACCCGGATTTTTTCGGGTTTTCACCATAATAATCGGGTCGGGTGGGTCGGGTGAGTCGGTCACCCACAGGTGATTTCCAGCCCTACTACTGATCAACCTGTTGTCTCAAAGAGCTCGAGTTCATTACCTCTTGATGATGATAGTCATTTTCCTCCTCTGAGAAGGACAACTAGAGAAGTGTCTAGGCCTAGAAGGCTTACTTATTATGTGTGCAATTATCCAGGCAGGAATTCCTCTATTTCACATTCCTTCTTAGCCTCCTGCATAGGCATACTTATGATTAATAGTCAAATTTTTTGCATGCTTTTTGTATGATGGCTAGCATACAGGAGCCATATAAGTACTCACATGCAGTACAAGATCAAAGGTGGGTTGCTGCTATGGAAAAAAAGTGCAAGCTCTTCAGCAAAACAAAACTTGGGTAATGCCCGACTTACCTCAGGGAATGAAGGCAATAGGAAGCAAGTGGGTGTACAAGATAAAGTACAAACCTGATGGGAGTGTAGAAAGGTTCAAGGCCAGATTGGTAGCTAAAGGCTACAATCAAATCAAAGGGAAAGATTATAAGCACACATTCTCACTAGTTGCTAAGTTCCTTACAGTGAGAATTTTGATTGCGTTAGCTACAATTAAGGACTGGAACTTACACCAATTAGACATCAAAAATGCATTTCTTCATGGCTACCCGGAGAAAGAAGTGTATATGCAACCCCTTTAAGGGTATGAAATGGGGCTTTAGGGCGAGTGTGCAAATTGCAGAGATTTATTTATGGGCTTAAGCAAGCCTCTAGACAGTGGAATGAAGAACTTTGTCACTTCTTGACTAAGAGAGGCTACAAACAGTCTGTTGAGGATTACTCTTTGTTCACTAAATAGATGTCCACAAGGAATGTTGTTGCTCTTGTGTATGTGGATGATTTGCTCTTAACCGGGGATGATGAGCATGAGATCAGAGAAACCAAGGAAGCATTGCATAGAAAGTTCACAATCAAAGATCCGGGGATAGCTAGATATTTCTTGGGGCTTGAGATATCAAAGACCAAGACATGAACTTTTTTACATCAGAGGAAATACACCGTGGACATCTTGCAGGATTGCAATTTGCTTGACTGTAAGCCTACTTTGTCTCCCGTATAGAGAGGCCTTAAACTCTCAACTGACTCAGGAAAGATCATGAATGACCCTGAGATTTACAGAAGATTAGTGGGGAGATTGTTATTCCTCAACTTGACATGACCAAACATATCCTATGTTGTTCACCACCTCAGTCAGTTCATGACTGAGCCTCGTGAACCACATTATGAAGCAGTATTACATGTGGTTAAGTGCTTGAAGGGGACCATTGCTATTGGTCTTTATTATCCCAAGAATTCAACTTTTGATATTGTTGCCTATTGTGATGCAGATTGGGGAACATGTCAGTTTAGTGTAAGATCTTTGACTGGTTACTCTATATTCCTGGGACAATCCTTAGTGTCATGGAAAACTAAGAAACAAAAAACAGTTTCAAAATCTTCAGCAGAGGTTGAGTACAGAAGCATGTCCATGGCAACAAGTGAGATCATATGGGTTGAAGGTGTTTTGAAAACTATGCAGTGCTAAGTGCGTTTACTCATTCCTTTATAATGTGACAACAAGGTTGCACTCCATATAGCAGAGAGTTCGATTTTCTATGAACGAACAAAATGTTTAAAGATTGATTGTCACTTCATACGAGAGAAGCTGTAGGCAGGATTGATTCAACCTCAGCACATCAGAAATGGAGTGCAAATTACTGATATTTTGACAAAACCTCTTGGAGAAAAGCATCATCAATTCCTTGCTTCCAAGTTGGGTCTTGTTGGCTTTGCACTAAGTTCAACTTGAAGGGGGGTATGAAGAATATGGTCTTCTTTATGTAATTTCCTCCTAGTTACTAGCCCTCTTCCTTATTTCCCTTTTTTATGCTCTTGATCATGTAATAAAGCTGCTTGCAACTTGGATTGTAGTTTCTCTGATAATGTGCAACTCACGTGGTTTGGGGTCCTATAAAACCTCAAATCTGTCACCTCTCATCAGGTAGTGTTTTTATTAGGGGTGGGCACAAATCCCGCAAAATCCGGACCCGTCCCGGGCCCGTCCCACAAAAATCATGCGGGACGGGACGCGGGACGAGGATTTCTTATCCCGCAAATCTCGTCCCGTCCCGCATATATATAAATATATATTAAATATATATAAATAAATAAATATTAATATTGTTATGCATATATCTTACTGTTTTGTATTTTAAAAAAAAACATCCTCATATATATAAAAAAAAGATCCTGTACGCCAAAGGGAAACTTGGGAATATATACTTGTGTTTGTGAATATTTAGTGTATATAGTATATATGTATAAGTATATACACTGTATAATTGTATATAGTATATATGTATATCAATGTTTTATTTTTTGGTAGTGTATGTATATCGATCAATATATATGCACAGTGAATACTTCTGTATATATACAGAGAGATATTTTGTGTAACTATATGTACTATATATATGTGTGTTACGCCTTTAAAATCCGGAAAATATATTGGAATTTTAGATTTTTTTATAATGTTTTTTATTTGAGGGACATGGCCCGTCCCGTCCCGATCCCGTCCCGGGCCCGATCCATCCCGCAAAAAATATGCGGGACGGGACGCGGGACGGCCCCTATCCCGTCCCGTCCCGTCCCGCGCCCACCCCTAGTTTTTATATTCGGATTGCTACCTTCCTAAAGGGGTCATTGGCCGCCAGTGAATGAGAGGAAAAGGGGAGTGTCTTCATACTTAGGTTTGCTCTGCATTCTCTAGCCAAACACAACCTAAGATCTCTTTCCGAATCTCCCCTTAGTTTTTTACTAAAACTGTCTAAAAGTGGAATGAAGCACTTCTTCTAGTTCAATGTAGTTAGGACCATTTTGGAAATTAACCCTAGTAAGTTGAACTAAACTAATATACCCAAGAAAGGGGTTATCACTTACTCACTTGTTCAGATCACTACGCAATATTATTAATGTATAACATTCATTGACATTTTGCTTTGTTGCTTTCCCTTTTCTTGGTGTTGTTAATATTATGAGTTGATTTGAATTTAAATTTGAATTGTTAGTGGAGATATTCTAGGAGCGATCATATTGGTAAAGATATTCTAGGACTTGATTACTTCATGAAATCTCTATACTGTCATGGAGTTTAACCAATCCCCCCTCCAACACACACCCCCCCCCCCCCCCCCCCCCCCCCCACACCAATCTCTCCCACTATCCAACCCCAACCTGACGCCCCCTCCCTTAATCCCCTTCATTCACTACCCCAAGGCCCACCGTCTCCAACGCCCCCATTCCTAATCAGTTCCTTCCCCAACCCATTCCCACTACCATAGTTCGTCCTAGAGGGGTGATTACCCGTTCACAAAATAATATAAGTAAACCTATCCAAAAACTAAATCTAAATATCCAGAAATCTCCTTCAATTCATATGGAACCAAAAACCATCACCCAAGCTCTGAAAAACCCGGATTGGAGAGCTGCGATGTAGTTGGAGTTTGACGCTCTTTGCTGAAATCACACGTGGGAATCGGTTCCTGCCTCCCCGAGCCACAATCGGGTTGGATGCAAATGGGTGTACAAGATCAAGTACAATCCCAATGGATCCATCGTCAGGTACAAAGCCCGTCTTGTAGCAAAGGGCTTTCATCAAAAAATAGGCCTCGACTATACAAAAGCCTTCAGCCATGTGGTTAAGCCGGTGATTGTACGTGTTGTCCTTGCCCTTGTCGTTTCCAAAGGCCGACCTCTTCAACAACTAGACATTAACAATGCGTTTCTACAGGGAACGCTCTATGAAGATGTTTATATGCATCAACATCCCGGCTTTGTAAACAAGGACCGTACGAATCACTTGTGTCATCTGAAAAAGGCCATTTATGGTCTAAAACAGGCCCCTCGTGCTTGGTACAATGAATTAAGGTCATTCTTTCTACTTGTCGGCTTTGTTAATTCCATTGCAGATGCTTCTTTGTTTGTCTGTCGACGTCATGACATCCACATCTACGTACTCGTGTATGTTGATGACATAATCATCACGGGTAACAACAGCGCTGCTATTACTCACCTGGTTGATCGTCTTGCGATGAAGTTTTCGCTCAAAGATTTGGGTCCTCTATCATATTTTCTAGGTGTGGAGATGATTCCAACTTCCACTGGTATTTTTCTCTCACAACCAAAATATGTGCAGGATCTCCTTCATAAAGCAGGAATGGATGAGACGAAGGCTGTCACCACCCCCATATCTGCGATAACACAATTACTTAAATCTTCTGGTGATGCTCTGCCTTCTCCAACAGATTATCGCACCCTCATCGGTAGTATGCAATACCTTGCCTTGACGAGACAAGACATCGCATTCATCGTAAGCAAACTCTCGCAGTTTATGCAAGCTCCGACATCGATCGGTACATTGGTCAGCCTTGAAGTGGGTTCTGCAATATCTATCAGGGACCCTTCATCTCGGAGTAAACATTGTTTCCAATCCATCTTTGGATCTCCATGCTTTCTCCGATGCTGATTGGGCAGGTGACAAAGATGATTATGTTTCTACTACTGGCTACTTACTGTATTTTGGGAGTACACCCATCTCTTGGAGCTCTCGCAAGCAACGATCTGTGGCAAGATCGTCAACCGAAGAAGAGTACAAAAGCCATAGCAGATACATCATCGGAACTTCTGTGGGTTGTGCAGCTGCTGGCGGAACTTGGTGTCACCTTACGGAAGCAACCAGTCATCTATTGTGATAGTTTAGGAGCAACAAGCTTGAATGCAAATCCGGTTTTTCATTCTCGATCGGATGAAGCACATTGCTTTGGCATATCATTTTGTTCGCGAACTCGTCCAGAAAGGCTTTCTTCGGGTCACTCATGTCTCCACTAATGATCAACTTGCTGATGTTCTTACGAAACCGCTGCTTAGGCCGCGGTTTGAAGAGTTACTATCCAAGTTGGGCCTTTCCCAAAGGTCGACCAACTTGAGGGGGAATGTTAATATTAAGAGTTGATTTGAATTTAAATTTGAATTGTTAGTGGAGATTTTCTAGGAGCTGAATAACTGATCAGGTTGGAAGAGATATTGTAGGAGTTGATTACTTCATGAAATCTCTATACTGCCTGTATAAATAGCTCCTTGTAGCTTTGAATAAAATCACCCAATTTTCTCATTCCTTATATTGTCTATAGGTGTTGGACAATATCGATCAAGTGCGGTGTAGAAATGGAATATATGGCATATATATCAATTATCAAAAGATTCGCAACAATATACCATGTACATGGTATTTGTTTGGTTTTGTTTATAAAGTGGATTCCTCTAGAGTCTCGATATTATATACGAACAAAAAGAGGATGAGATACTATTATACTAAACCAAGTTAATCAACTAATTGATAGATTAATGACAAACTAAGAGCAGCATCTATTCCCAATTAGCGATCGTGCGAAAGAATTAAGACATGAATGCGGAAACGAAGGAATCGTATTCTTAAGAGGAGAAAAGGATAAGTGGGAAGGCCTCTTTTTGAAGGGCATAATATAAATGAAAAGATTGATACTATATGAAAGGTGGTTGTTTGGCTTTGGTCAAAGCATGTGGACCAGCTTCATTTCATTTCTATCCAATGGTATCACATTTACAACATATATATATTCCTTAGTTTTACTTTCACTTGCTTCAATTCCAACAATAAATGATCCATCATTTCATTTGTATATATAAAGAGTCAACCATATCCTTAATTATTCGGTATTTAGTGCTTTATTAAGATATAAGTATCAATCAATGTTTGGTTGATTTGTTATACTTTATAGTTATTATGTATTGTGGCATCTCTTTTATGCCCTGCTTTTTTTATGGCAATTGAAAGTTGTTCCGTGTTAGTATACTAATTAATTATGAAATTATATTCTTGTTATATGAAACAAGAGTCTAGTTGTTGAAAATCTTATCTGAATCAACGAGCTTTAATGAAATTATTGTCTTGCGACTCGACTCGCCCTAATTAGTTAACACTGATACAAAAAATGACGTACTTGAAAGTTGAACCGTACCCGAACCCAAAAAGAAAAACAAGATAAGCATGAATGTGGGAAAATTAGGTAGGGAGGTGATCAAAGTTAAGAATTATAATAATGTGAGAACACAAATCTACTTAAATAAAAAGAAGATTGTATAGAGAAAACAAACGAGAAACAACAACTTTAAACAATTCATATTTGGATTCCCAAAAGGTCCTGAGTCAATGAAATATCTACGACCTCTCTTATACGGAGTAACAAACTACCTCAAACTGCCTTTTCAAAGAGGCTCAAATTAAACACATCAATGCGAAAGTACGACAAAGATAAATCGATCGATGCAGAATATGATCTTCTCTCGATAAATAAAATCCCATTGATTTATATGTTGGACTTGTCTTACATGTAATTTCACCTGCGCAGAGATAACTCGAACTTGTAATTTAAAATCACTACTATGGTGTATTATAAAAGGGCAACTTTTTCTCCCCAACCATAAAGGATGGGTATCTTTGTGAGTGTTAGTGAGCTTAAGGTGCAAAAGACAGGTGTTTTTGTGAGTTGACTCTCCATGGCCGTTAAATGTTGTACGTTGCATCTTTAGTTTTCTATATATCTATCCTACAAATAATATATATAGGGCGCGCTTTATACAAATTAAAGCATTTTTTTTTACAGATTCTCCACATAAATTAAAGCTCTTTTTTCCCCTCCACTTGACTACTTCTATGTGCTATATATACTGCAATTTTCCTTTTTGGTTCTAATAACACTATATACTTTTCCAAATGTCTCCTATTTTTATGCTGAGGAATGTTCTGCAAACAATGGAGGTCGATCGTGATTTCTTTAATTTGTTGTTTCCCTAATTAGTTTGTAGATAAATCTCATTTTCAAGTTAATAAACTAATGGTGCAACAACATGGCGAAGCACAATATAAGGAAAAATTAAAACATAACAGAAAATTAAAGGTGTAGCAACATGGTGAACACACCATACTAAAAAGTGAAATCCAAGCGAAATAAAGAATAACAAGTCGAAGATGCAGATGAATAACAAAGCTAAACACCGCCATGGTATCACTATTGGTCAGCAGTAAAATGATAGCTCTTATGTGCAGTGAAAACGAACTCTAAGAAGGCACCTCTTGAAAACGGAGTCGTTCCGAACACACTACTACGATCCTGTCCAATCCCGACTCTGAATATCGCATCTGTTTCCGATCTCTTACAATCCGATGTTGGGGTCTTTCGTCTCCAAATCAATTGTCGCTCTTGGTCTTTGGTCTGTCCCCTGGTCGCCTGCGGTGGCCTTGGCTCGTGTTATCGGCGATGGTCTGCGGTCTTTGCCGGTGCATTGTTGTAGGCTTCTCGCCCAGGAGTTTCTGAGAGTCACCCTGGGCGTGCAAGGCTCTCCAAAGTTTTCCTTGCACGCCAAGGGCCACATGTCTTTAAAAAAAAAAAGGAAATTGGCTTTATATTAACATTAATTTGTATTAGTTTGAAAATAACTATATAGAATAAAATTTTGGCCTTTATAAGGCATTGAACAAAATCCAAAAAGAGTTTGACCAAAATCCCGAAAGAGTTTGAATTGATCTAAATTCTCAAATGGGTTAAACAAATCCCGAAAGGGTTTGGAAAATAACCTTATTGGCGTTTTTAAACATGCAGTGTGTGACTCTACATTCTACGACGTCTCTAGGAGTTCATATGCTTGGTTGGGGTCGTAAAGGTCATAATCGGGACTGGCTGAGATTATGGTGGTGCTTTGAAAGCGACTTCGTATCCGGGAATGAGCTTCCTTGGAGTTTCGTCTACACTACCCTCAGGATATAGATTCCAACTGTATCGCTGGTCCGCGGTGCTATTGTTCGGTGGTGTTTGACTTCGTTTTTCGCCGGTGTCCTCAACTTTTTGGGTGTAGTTCTGCTTAGGTTGATGCCTTGTTGTAGGGTTTATTTCTGCCTGTTTGGTTACGTCTGTTTTCTGATTGTACGGTATGTTATGGCGTTTTTCGCCTGCTGACTCGTTGGCCTCTCGAGAATCAGGCTTGCTTGATCTCGAATCTTTACTTAATAAAAAAAAAAAAGAAAAGAAGAAAAGAAAAGGGGTTTAAAAAAGAGAAAAAGACAAATGCATTAAAATGCTAGTTTCATGCAAAAATTTAAAAATTCCCGAGAAATTAAAAAAAATCCGCCAAAAAAATCAAGCATAAATAATACAGTCCAAGACTTGTATATAGTTTTACATTTTTATTCCCGTCGTGTCACTTGAAGGGTTTGGCGTGTTACATGCTACTTTTTTCTTATCACTCGTTTAGATTATGTACGTTGCCACTTCTTTATATATTAGTTTTCTTCGTGTCACATATGTTACGGTGTTAATAGTCTATGCAGGATTAGAACATACATATATGCATTTAGCACATTGCTCTACCTTGAGCTAATAGACTTTCAGATCTAGGAATTTCTCATTGTCAAAAACTTATACGTGTCATCCCTTAACCCATGCATGTCACCGTTAAAATCATGCGATTCAATCCCAAAAACCTACTTGTTACCCATAATTTCACAAATTTGTTTTTTTATTCACATTATCCCCCGTCCCCATACATAAACGCGAACACCATATACCAAATTCCTTAGCTGCTTTTGGTGCTGTATTTGTGAACTTTTTTGGTTCTGTTTGCTTTTCACCTGTTTCGGTGCAAATAAACAAAGTGACACGTTAAATCATTCATTTGACATGGATATACAATCATTTGACATAGATGAAGTACATAAGAAACTGAAGTTCAAAGTCAGAAGAATGATAAGGTAAAATATAATAGGTGACACGTAATCAGCCAGATTTTATAGTCCTATTTCCTTTAGTATACCGGAGCTTTTTGCTACTCTATTTTCCATTCTTCTTAGATTTGTTCAATAGACTAATATGAGCATAGATTTTAAGCCCAATTTCTAGATAGAGAGATGAGAATAAAAAGGTTGACCCATTCTTCAGACTGAAATAAGTTTCAGAATCAAAGGAGAAATGTTTAATCTTCAAATTAATATCGATTTCCCATTTAAAAGTATGGGTTTGTAGATGAGACCTGGTCTTGCCGAGCATGAATTAATCAATGTAGTAAAAAGCAATCGCCCCATCGTCAAAATGAAACTTGCAATTGGAACTAATCTCTACCTTAACTCGATTCTTGATTGATCCACTTCCATCATCATATCTCCTTTCTAGCATTTTCCAATTATTAATTGATTCACCCTTTCTACGAGGGTTTCGGCTAGGCAGAAGCTCGACTAAACTTTTCGAGGGCTCCGCTATTGCCGTCTTCAATCCTCCTTCCATTATTTGATATTTTTCTCCTCTTGCTCTTCGAGTCATGTGGTTTGGGGATCTTCCTCCTTGATCTCTTCTTGAGCTTTAGGGATTTCTTGCAATAGATCGATCTTTTTGTTTTGTGTTTTTTTTATAGAAAAAAATTCAAGTTTCAATTTTTTTTTTTTTTAAAAATAACAATTAACACGAACGGATCAAAGATTCGATTGTCATATTGAAAATGTATTTAATGTTAGACCTGATCAAATTGATGGTCAAACGGATTTAGGATCCGTTCCTATTGAGTGTAGGGATGGCAATGGGTCAGGTGGTGGGTGGATGTACCCCCATTTCACCCGACCCACCATGGATGACCCATCACCCCGCCCGATCCACCACCCATATCCACTTCACTCATATCCACTTTCACCCATATCCGTCGGGTGAGCGGGTGAAATGGGTGAAATATGGATGATATATGGGTGATTTTTGCTAAATACACATCATTAAATTCAAATAAAGCATGTAGAGAAAACAGTGGCTAAAATAACACTATCTTGCACATTAAGTCTTAAATAACTCATCCTAAGTTTAAATAACATTGTCTTAAACATATGACCATAAGTTTTAAACACAAATGAGATGTCTTAAGGAAAATAAGTCGTCCAACAACATCAAGACAAGAGCGGTAGAGGATGCAGAGGGCAAGAGATTTGCAGAACGAAGTGCCGATTAGGAAGTTATGATTTATGAAATTATAAAGTTTATATGTTTTTTCATATAAAATATATAAATAATACTTTTATAATGTAGATGGATGGTGGATCGGGTCGGGTGGTGGATGATGGGTCGGGTGGTAGATTGGGTATGGGTGGAAAAAATCTCACCCCACCCGACCCACAATCCATATCAACTTCACTCATATTTGATAGATTACATAGGTCTTCTCATGTATAGTGGGCCCAAAGGCCCAATAAGGTCCAATACCTTTGTAACATATATATATGTTTATCAATGAATGGAAACCCTCAAGGAGGACATTACAATCAATCTCGTGATCTTACATGGTATCACAGCCTAAGATCCCTAAACCCTAAATTTTCTTTTCTTTTCTCCTAACCCTAGCCGCCACCCTCCCACTGCCGCCACCCCCACCTTGCCGCCGCCGCCACCCTCCCTCACCTCTCGGCCACCTCCCGACGCCGGACTCCTCCCCCCCTTTCGGCCTCCCTTTGCCGTCACCTCTCTCTCCCTCTTGTCCCAATGGCCGACACACCCCCTACCAACCCTATCAAGCCACCCTTCCACTCCGCTCTCACAATCTCCAACATAAAAAATTGCATCCCCATCATCCTTGATCACGAATCCAGTTCTTACACCATGTGGTCTCACCTCTTCACGACCCATGTCAAGGCTCATAAGGTCCTCCACCATATTGATTCTTCCATCGATCGTCCCACCACTGAGGACGACGATCTCTTCGCCCAACTCGACACTATTGTCCTTCAATGGATCTTCAACACCATCTCCAAAGATCTATTGACAACCATCCTCGACCCCAAAGACAACGCCTTGGGTGCCTGGACCAAGCTTCAGAATCTTTTCCAAGACAACAAGTCCACTCGTGTCGTCTACCTTGAGCATGAATTCTCAAGTTGCAAGCTTTCATCTTTCTCGTCGATCTCCGCCTACTGTCAGCATATGAAGACCCTGTCTGATCAACTAAGCGTCGTCGACTCCAAACCCAGCGCCACTCGCCTTGTCCTCCAGGTACTTTCGAGTCGTCCCTCTGAATACAACGCTGCTGCTACTCATATCCAGCAGACGGAACCTCTCCCCACATTTGAAAAGACCCGGTCTCAACTGATCCTGGAGGAGACTCGCCTTCACCGTCAGACCACCGATGCCGCCAAGGACAAGATGGCATTGGTCTCGTCAAGCAACATCGATGAGACCTATGCCCCACAACACAGCCGCAACAACGACCAACCAGGATCGAGAGGCGGCGGCCGCGGCAGCAGCAATGGTCGGCGGCCGCAACAGTCCGACTCCTCTCGCCCCTCCTGGTATCCAAATCCCGGCTATCCGCCTTGGATGCCCTTTGGCTACCCACCTGCATCGTATCGCCCACCAGCCCATATCCCAACCGTCAGCAGGGAGCGGGCTTGTTGGGTCCTGCTCCTCGACCCGCAGCTCACCAGGCCTACCCGTCTTTGTCTGATCAGGCCTACCCTCCGACTGATGTGCATCACGCCTTCTCTTCCATGCAGCTGGCACCTCCTGACTCCGCTTGGTACATGGACACAGGTGCCACTTCTCATATGACGAACTCCTCAGGTACTCTCTCTTCTCTTTCTTTTAAGGGTCCTGCACATTCTATTATCATCGACAACGGTGGTCGCCTTACTACTTCGGGCATTGGCCACGCCACTTTACCAACCCCAACCAACCCATTACACCTCAACAACGTCCTTATTGCCCCCAAACTTGTCAAAAACCTTATCTATGTCCGTCGGTTTACCACTGACAATAATGTTTCTCTAGTGTTTGATCCTTTTGGTTTCTGTGTGAAGGATCTTACTACGGGGGTTACTCGCCTGAGATGTAATAGCACCGGGGAGCTCTATCATGTGTCGTCGCCCTCACCATCCAGCCCGTCAAGTCCAGTCGCCCTCTTGGCATCATCATCCAGTCTTTGGCATGCACGCCTTGGTCATCCCAGTCCTGCAGTTTTAGATTTACTTCGTTCCAAGAGTCTAGTTAAATGTAATAAAGAGCTTCGCTCTAGTTTTATGTTCTTCATGTCAGTTAGGCAAACATGTCAGACTCCCTTTTCAGCGGTCTTTAAACACTACTTTTGCCCCATTTGATATTATTCAAAGTGATATTTGGACATCTCCTGTGCCTAGCATGGAGGGTCACAAGTATTACCTTTTGTTTCTGGATGATTATACATATTTCTTATGGGTTTTCCTGTTGCATTTTAAATCTCAAGTGTTTCCTATCTTTGCCAAATTCCATGCTTATATCAAAACACAATTTCACACCTCTATCAAGTGTTTACAATGTGACAATGGCCGTGAATTTGATAACAAAGAATTTCACACTTTCTTCAACACCAATGGGATCTCCTATCGCTTGTCCTGCCCCTATACCTCCCAACAGAATGGCAAGGCCGAACGAATCATCAGAACCATCACCAATATGATGTGCTCTCTCCTCTTCCACGCATCCGTTCCCTCTCTTTATTGGCCTTTGTTATTGCAGGAGGATGGTCAAGTATGAAATAAAATATAAAGCAAACTGACTCCCTGTCTCAGCAAATAAATATAAGACTTCCTCCTGTTGTAGTAGAAGGCAGTCAGGATCGATCCACGAGGAAGCGTGTCAGCGCTCTCCTTTTCAGTTCAAAATCTCAGCAAAAAATCAATCAGACAAACAGAAATAACAGAGAAAAGCAGAAAAAAGAACAAAAGCAACAACTTCGGTCGATATTGACCTGTAGGAATCGATATCGAGTAAATAAATCGACTGACAGTAACTCGAAATCGATTGACAGAAACTTAAAATCCGAAATTCCGTGAAATAAATAAATAAAATAAAGACTTCCAAGATCAGGGTTTCAACACCACAACGATAACCATGCAAAGTAACACATAAAGGCATAAAAGATCATGTTTTTCATCAAATGACTTTCATTATTAACAAATACGAAGATAGAGGCTTTCGCATAAACCCTAATTGTTACTAACCCTTTTTCAAATAATTAATCCAATTTGTATTAAGATCACTTTTGCTTCAATAACACAAACAAGGATCACCTTCAACTTTCGCAAAAGAATCATGCTTGTAGGGATAGAAGACGAATTGCATTCAAAAGAATGTACCTTTACCGCATCACCTCACATGGCTACCACCGGGCTCACCCCGACCCTAGAAGTTGGGTGACTACTCGCTCTTCATCATGAATAAACTCATCAAAGATTTCAAGAAAATAAATTGCATTAAATAAACTAAATAAGACTTACAACCGAATAAAGCCAACTCCGCTATCGCTTCACAAACTCTACTCGGCTCCACCTTCTCTCTCTTACTCGACTTGTCTCTCTCTATGCTCTCTTGTGGCATGGCTTGTATTGATTGAATGAATAAAATCCAACCCCTAAGGTCTTATTTATAGTGTTCCATGTAGCTATTCTAGGAAGGAAAAACTATATCTAAATCTATCTAATAACATAAGATAAAACATTATGATTAAAGGAAATAAATCTAAAAGGGAATTATATCTAAAGTAGATAAATATCTCTTCCATCTTGTTAGAACTTGATAGAATTTGATCTTGTGGATATCTCCATTGGACTTTGGATAGAACTTTGATTAGAACTCGGACTAGCTCGAAATCGGCCACTGTTGGTCAAGTCGATATCGACCAGCAACTTCTTCACTTCACTTCTGACACTCGATTTTGGCTTCCAGGAGACAAATCGACCAACTTCAACTCGATATCGAGTTATTAACTCGATATCGACCTTCACTTTTCCTTTGCTCCAGCTCTGGTCGATTCCGGGATCTTGACTCGATTTTGGGCAACTCGATATCGACTTGTCTAGGTCGATATCGACCTCTGCATCAGTTTTCAGCATGCTTCTCTGTTCTTGAAACGCACTTTCCCGAGTCCTCGTTTGTCAGATTGGTGCATATGAGCATGCGTTGGAAAGCTCTTTCCGAGGGCTACAACTCTCATGAAGACATCAAAGCTTGATTTGGAATGATGAATGGAGAAAAGTGGGCTTTCCTCCAGCTGCACCATCCTTAGCTTCTTCATGACTTTCCTTTAAGCTCCAAAGTGCGTCCGATTTCTGCGAAATATAACAAAAACTTGTGTAGACCTCCATATATTGCAAATAAACATAAACTACACAAATTATGTATTATTTTAACCCAAATGTATGAAATGCATGCAGAAATCGTTATAAAAGTCAATATAAAACATGATAAAATAGGCTCACAACAAACACCCTAGACTTAAGCTTGCTTGTCCTCAAGCAATACTTTTAATTTTCATTCAGGAGAAGAATTCAAACCCTCAACATCTTAGATTCATTTCCATATAACCCTGCAATCAATTACCATCCTCGAAAAGTTACTTATGTCACAAATCCATGCATGTGCAATAAAAAGCAACATCTGCTCACAAAAGGAGGGTTATGCAAAACAATTCATACGTGAAAAAGCATTAATAATCAAGAGGACTTTAATTTAAGCTCAACAAGGAGTAGATTGGTAAAAGGCTAAAGGTGGGCAATTTTTGGCAATGTGGTGCTAATGATCCAGGGAAATGGAGTACTTTCCAATTTTCATACCACATTCTTTCTTCTTTTGATTTCTCACCTTCCACTCATCGCTCAATGCTTTTTGAAATATCATGCTTTTACCTCTCTAACCTCAGCACTGCCTTCTCGCGAGTCACAAACATGGGTGTCATGAATGGCCCTGGATACTAAGTGCTTTGGACTCCTCACCTGTGTGTCCCATCTCGCCAAACTATTATCTCAGCGAGCAGGGTCAAGCTACCCTTATCTCCTGAGGTGATCGGATTTTCTTTCACTCATTAAATTTTCCATATATATTTTTTCAATTTTCCTGCCAAACTCCATAATGATAATAACAACACAACAACCATATAATAATCTCCAAAATGTACTTTCATTCTCAACATAGTCCCCGGATAGGAAATAAGGTAAAGAATGGGCAATATTTAGATCATGTGGAGCAATAATATTAAATAAGGCATAATATGGCTTTTGTGATGCATAAGCATAGGTAAAGGCTAGGATATAACAATATGAGCATTATATAGAAATAAAGTCATCCATCCTCTTATTATGCAACATGTCAAAAGCAACATCAAATTTTACCTCCTTTCATGGTTTTCAATAAAAATATGCAATTCATTGTGACTTCCCTTTACTAGGCAATTTCATGCTATATCTCTAATGAATCCAATTTTGCATCGTTGAGTTCAATATTAAGCTTCCATGACACTTATCAAAATTTTCAATGGGGGTCATTTTTATAAACTTTGGAAAACATGCATATAAGCACATAAATATCAATAATGAATTCCAAAATAGCCATGTATAAGCAATTCAAGAAATAAACTTTAAATATGCACTCATAAATCAAATATGCACAAAGTAAGCCCTTCCCCGACCCCATACTTAAACATTACAGTGTGCTCACTGTATAAAAACAAGGGTAAAGAAAGAAACTCACTGGACAGATGTGCAGGGCTTCAGAATCGAGTGCAAATGCTGCTGGCCCCAGTCGATATCAAATAAGAATGGTCGATATCGACCTGATGTACTCGAAATCGACTCCTTGTCTTCTTCCTTGTCCCTGAAAAATTAGAAGAGAAATACCCACAATAGAAAATAATGACCAAAACCAAAAACAAAAGCAACAATGTCCAAAAATCCCAAAAATAAATGTCTATTTACAAGCTTTAGACTTTATAGCCGCTAGGCCGACTTTCTCCATTAAGCTCAAGGTGGCATTTGCAGGGACCATGTAGCTTGGGCTTCAAACAGGACTCCATTCTTGTCCATCAGCTGCAGTCCTCCTAAATGGATCTTGTTCACCGTGAAAGGGCCCATCTTCTTCTTCTTGAACTTGTTAGGAAACCAATGATCATTTGATTTGGAAACATAGACCTTGTTTCCAACTTCATATTATTTGGGCTCATCATTGGAAATCCTACATAAGCGCACATATCAAGCCAAACCTCTCCCATGTATAGATAAATCATTAATGGAAATAGAAGAAGAAAGATCCATACCTTGGCTTACCTTCGCATAATCGGATATCGAAAGCTCCTGAGGGTCTGGTCAATATCGAGTTTGTTCACTCGATATCGAGTTCTGCTGCTCGAAATCGCTTAGCTTCATCTCTGGGGAAGAAATCGAGTCGGCATGGGCAGGTCGATATCGAGTCATGCTGCTCGATAATGGCCGGCTCGATTTCTGGTGGAGGTGAATCGACTTGGGTGGGTCGATTTCGAGTAGGTGAGGTCGATATCGACCTGTTCTCTAGGCTAGTCGATTTTTCGTGGTCGATTTTGACCCCATACTTAAGACCTGACAACGCATCCGAAAAATAGTTAGTCTATATCGACTTACCTTGGTCTATGTCGAGTGGATTCTCTGCTTCCTCGTTCAGGATGGCCATGATCTCCTCCACCTGGGCTTGCATATCCCTCTTTTCTAGCTCTTCGGGGGTCATATTTCTTACCTTAGGCTCCCCGCAAGTGATGTAGTGACAAGGATTTTCAGTCGCCTTAAATCCTATCAAATAAATCCAACTAACCTAACTAATGTAGTTTGGAAAGTACGGGTCGATCCCACAGAGAGTCAACGATTTGTATGCAAGTCAGAGTGTGGCAACAAGAACAAGAAACAAAGAGGGGGGATTTCGATGGTGTAAACTAACTAAGAATGCAAAAGTAAGCAAAACAATAAAATAAAACAGATTAAATGAATGAATATGAGAGAATAGCTCAGGTCAATGAATCTCAGCAATCAAGAATGTTCATTGATCATCGAAATCAAATAGATAACTTCCTCTTGAATACTTTGTTGTGGAAAGACTAGGTCTTTTGAATCCAATTCCTTATCAAATTTAGTTAACAGGACAACCAGACCCTGAAAACCCTAATTATCAAACAATCCTGAAACTATCAAGATTCAATTCAACAATTGATAAAGTCTAAAGGAAATCAACAAAGGTAATCGACACGCACAACCAGTTATTGCATCAATTGCAAATCAATTCTCTATACAAATCCCTAAATCAACCAGTTTCAGAGATTTATACTTTGCTACTCAAGGATATAGATAACTCAACCAGTAATTACCTATATCTAGCTATAGATTATCATGAACAAGCATCAGTTGATCAGGCTAATGAAAATTCACGAAAACCCTTAACATTCGGCGCAGAGAATCAATAATATTCAGAGAGGAGTATAAAGAAATAAAAATCTCACAATTAAATTGCAAACTTGAAGCTTCGATTAATTTCCCCAAGCAAAGAGGTTTAGTGGTTCATGGTTGAAAAATCACAAAAAGTCACCCAATTGCTCCTAATTCCTATGTACGTATCTGTTCAATTGGAACTAAAAAACTAGAACTCCCTTTGTCCTTCTCCTATCATCGGTTCATGTCCATCCTAATTAATTCATAATAAAATAAAAAGAAACATAACATCTTTCATAAATTAACCAAAGTAACAGCCCTTTTCTTAAACTCACTACAAAACTCGGGTGAGAAACCAAAGAACTCGGGCGAGTTTTGATGCCCAGACCGAGTTTCTTTTCAGCAGCCATCTTGACGTTCAAATTTCGCTATTTTCAAGGCCGAATTTGGAAAAGTCGTAAACACGAAAGTTGTAGGTCTTCAAATCCTCTTTCCAACAAGTATAAGTATGTCCCGACCCGATAAATACAGCCTTCAAATGACTCGTTTTAGTGCAGCGTCACTAGCTTGGACAGCTCCAATCCTTTACATGTTTAGCTCCTCTCCTCGGCTCTCGTGCTCTTCTATTCTCGTCCAATCTTCCAACATTAGCTCGAGCTTAGCTTCACCTCTTTACAATTACCTGAAATCATGCACAAACCTCATAGATTCCGACTCTAATTGAAACATAATGAAAACATGAAAACTACTCTAAACTCATGCATTTTACCCTACCTAAACCCATCTAAATGCCTATATTAACACTACCTAAATGTGCATGATCATGTACCCGGCTGATATGGATTTTACCTCTTCCATGGGACCTGTATGCCTTTCAGTTTTATTGAATGAATATTCAATTACCTCATCGCTGATGTTGAAAGTGAGCACTCCCTTCCTTACGCTTATGTTGGCATCTACCGTCGCCAAGAAGGGCCTTCCTAGAATGATTGGACAAGCAGGGTCCTCCGCCATATCAATAACTAAGAAATCAGCAGGGACAAAGAACTTACCTACTTGTACTAGCACATTGTCCACCATGTCTGTTGGGATGACCATCGTGTTGTTTGTCATGTATAGTTTTGCATCCACAGGCTCTAAGGCACCTATCTTTAGGGCTGGGCAAAAATTGGATCGGACCGGAATCGGACCGGGATTAGACCGGAAATTACGGTCTTTGGATCGGACCGGAAGTATTTCGGTCTGGTCTACGGTCCAAGAATTTTTTAATTCCGGGTTCCGGTCCAAACCCGGGACCAGACCGGAATTCCGGGTCGGACCGGAAATGGACCGGTTTATGTTGATTTATTAAAAAAAAAAAGGGAAAGGAAAGGACATTAAAGGAAAGAGACGTGCCTAATAAACAATAAACATGGTTCTTCTTCTTCCGTTCACGCTTCAAGGCTTCAAGCTTCAGTTCACCGACCTTCGTCTCTCTATTCTCGACTTGGCACCTCCGCTCAGCCCTCCTCCCTTGTGCTCACTAGTCGTCACCCGCCACCCGCCACCGGCGATGCTCCTGTGCTCGCCGCCAGTCCCACTGCTCTCTCACGCCAGTCGTAGCCGCCCATCGCCACCACCCTCGCCATTCGCCGCCCGTCGCCACCGCCCTCTCTCTCCCCTCTCCTTTTAGATTTGTATGTATATGTTCATATTTATACAAAGGTAATCGATTTTAGTCTTTAGATTTGGAGAAATCTTAAATATTCATCCCAATTTCAGATCTTAATCTAGGGTTTGAGAAAAAAAATTCAATTTGTACTTTAACCTTTCAGATCTAGTTTCAATTTTAAGGAATTTCAAATTGTATTTTGTACTTTTGTGGATTTGATATATGTATTAGGCCATGAATCATGAATGGATGAACTTAGGCCATGTATTTTCACTTTTACAGAGGGATTTTTAGAGAAGCGCCGTTGTGTGGTTTTTTTTTTTGTCATTCAAGTGCAAACTAAAGGCTGCAAGAATTCCGGTCCTAATGGTCCAACCGGTCCGCGGACCGGAAAACCCGGGACCATATTTATCGGTCCCGGTCCGATCCGCGGTCCAAGTTTTCAAAAATTCCGGTCCATCGGATCGGACCGGGACCGGAATGTCCGGTCCGGTCCGGTCCGGTCTAGACCGGTTGATCAGCCCTACCTATCATAATCTTGGACCAGATTGATAAAGACATTATACTCACACTGGCTCTCAAGTCACATAAAGCATTAAATTTGTATTGACCAAATCCAATGGTTATAGCAAACTTACCTGGATCTGGCCATTTCTCAAGTACGTCCATCTCGCTGCACTCCTCTGCGATCTCAGGCATTGACTGCTTTTTGGTCAAAATCTCTTTGAGGAATTCGACATAGGATGGCATCTCATTAAGAGCTTCTGTGAAGGGTATCGTGACATTGAGCCTTTGAAGCTTCTTGATGAAACGCTAGAACTTCTTCTCTGTTGGATCCTTTGGAGATTTCGTCGGGAAAGGCATCTTTTTCTTCAGCGGAGGTGCTGATGTCGAGTGGAGGGGGTCGATATTGAGTGACGTTGGGTCGATATCGACCTGTGTCTGGTCGACATTGACTGGATTGGCTGGCCTCGGTATTTGTGGAGGAATTGGGTCGATATTGACCAGGGAGGAGTCGATATCGACTGGGGACTGGTCGATATCGACTGGGTTGGTCGATATCGACTGGTCTCCAGCGCCCTCTTCCTCCGTCATTTGCTCCGGCGTCTGCATCTGTCGCCCACTCCTTAGGTTCATGACAGCCACCTGTCCCGTAGATTTACACTTAGGGTTAGGTTCAGAGGTTCTAGGGAGCGTACCTGATTGTTTGGAGACGGATGTTGCAAGCTGGCCAATCTGTGTCTCAATCGATTTCCTCCAAATATCGATTTCCCCAAGCCTAGAATTTACACCGTGCATCTGGGTGTAGATAGAATTGATGGACTGCTTGGTGTCCGAATGGTTCCTCCGCATCTCTTCAAGAATGGTCTGCAGGTCATCTTTCTTTCCTTCTCTGTCAGGGTGACGAGGGGCTCTGTAGGGAGGGGGATTCTGATGCTGGGGCTGGCGATAATAGCTCCAATTTTGATTCTGATGTGGCCCTGAGTAGTGTCCCCCCCCCCCCCCCCCCCCCCGCATACCTTACCTCTTCGTGGGTCTCTCCTTGATGTACTTGATCGACGTGTGGGCATGCAGTAGTGTTGTGCCTCACAGACCCACATTCCAAACAAGGTTTATCTTTAGAGAGAAATTTAACTTATTTGGTAAGGCGACGTACCTGATCGTTGTGAAATTGCTCCCTGACGTCTGGATCGACCTCCTTTGGTTGCACATACAACGGCATAGATGGGGCAGGCCTTTCATACTTTTCGTCAGAAGCGGCTGCAGAAGTCCCATATGTGTTGTCGTAGTTGGCCAGTGTCTCTGACAGGCCTAAGGTCGTTATGCCAAATCAAAGTAAATTCCTAAGATGCAAACTATAACAAGTATAGTAGGTAAGTTAGGGTCGAACCCACAGGGAAACAGAATCAATTGTAAGAGCAAGTATTATTACCCAAAAGTAACCGATTCAAGGGGGAGTTTTGTGTGTAAGCAATGGTGACAAAACAAGTTGCAATAAGAGGTTGCGAATATATGATGGAAAAGTATCACACCAGGTAATTATCCGCACAACAATTGAGATGGTTCATCATCGCATTCTATGAATCTCAAGTTCTAACGTCCAGTAATTGTTCTCAATTCAGATCGTGTAATAGCTTTTAGTCCTACCAGTCCTAAAAGCACTTATCACCAAATTACAAGGGAAAACCTTCACCGAATAATAAAGCGATAGCATTCAAACATGAATTATAATGAGATACAAGCGATTCTAACAACCCGTTAAAATAGCCTGTAATCGAATCTCCTTCACAATCTACCACAAGCAACCCGCGTATGGTGATTGTGTTTGCTACAATGAATCTACAACCCCAAACCTGGAATTGGAAACCCTAGCAATATGACTAGTATCGATAAACCTAGGTGATCAATCCAGATTAACCAATAATAAGCAATCAAGCAATAAGCTCAGGAGATCGAAACAATTAACAAAGGACAAACAAGAGTAGAATACTCACAACCAAATCAATTGAAGGCTTCAAAGAACCAAGTGTAACAAAGGAGAGTTAGTTCTCCATAGGGTTTGTGAGATGATGAAAAGGGAAAATATATCTCTGGAAAATTAACCTCCTTCCTCTCTTGCCTTCTCGGCCTATATAAACTAATTAAGTCGGGTTTAACATCCCGTAAAAATATAATATTAAAACTAATAAGATAGGGAAAATCGGATAAGAATCCGACTCCAGGGACCGACGCGGGCGCGCCAGATAGCAGCGCGGGCGCGCCAGATAGCAGCGCGGGCGCGCCAGCCTTTGACTTGTTTCTTCCATCTGGTGAATCGACGCGGCCAATTCCTCCTAGCAGCGTGGGCGCGCCGATGGCAGCGCGGCCGCGTCAAGTGACAGCGCGGGCACGTCAGCTTCATCAGATTCCAGCTACTTCCGAATTTCTTCAAAGGTTCCGATTCGATCTGCAAGATAACCACAAATTTGCGCAGAATCTGAACTCTTCTAGAATAATCATAAGATGCAATTTAATAACAAAGAACGAAAGAAATGCAACTTATCTAAGCTAAAAATGTCTATAATGCCTATCTAATATATGCATTATCAGTCTCAAATACCTCCCATGCTCGGCGTGGAGTGTATCCAAGGTACTCATAGTTGGTGTAGTTATTGATCCGATCCTTAGTAGGCGCATCCATGCAGTTGAAGATGATCTCCTGGATGACGTAGGGTGGCTGGCCATGCGTAGGACAGGATTTCAGAAGCCTCTTGTAGCACTCCCAGACTTGTGCTAATGGTTCTCCTGGCTTTTGTCTGAAAACCGTAATTTGTTGTCTGAGGGCAGTTGTCTTTGCAGGAGGAAAGAACTTGTTGAGGAACAGGTCCTGTAGTTCATTCCAGGTGCGAATTGATCGTGCAGGCAATCCTTTCAGCCATTGTTGGGCTATTCTTGCAAGGGACCAACGAAAAGCCTTTAGTTTTAAGCATTCAAGATTAGCACCATCAGCTATAGCTTCGCATAAGTCTATAAAAGTGGTGACATGCTCTAAAGGACATTCATTAATTCTTCCCCTAAATTGACTCCTAATTTCAGTAATAAAAGAAAGACGAATTTCAAAATTAATAGCGGGAAGAATGATCGATGATTCTGGAACTTCCAGAGTAGGATGCAGATATTCCTTTGCGTTGGATGGGACATGCCCAATCCGCTCCTCAAGTTCCCTTCTCGTGTTGATCTCGTGATCTACCCTTGCTTCCCACCGTTGCTGATTCTATGCATATTCCACCTCTCGTCGGGCGTGTTCAGCTTCTCTGGTGGTGAGTGCCTCAATCTGTTGGCGAAGTTGCTCAAGCTCCTGTGCTGGTGTGAGCGGGACCGCATTCTCATCGTTGATTTGCGACATCCTCCTGAACCTTTGTCGAAGGTGGAAGTATCGCTCTGGTTCTAGAAGCGGATCGATAGGCGTGCGATCAAATCTTCCCATCCACCTGAAAAGCAAAGACAAAAAGAAAAAGCAAGTAAAAAGGAACTAAAAATAAAACAAATATAAAGAAAAGAAATAGAACTAAAAAGGGCGCGATTGATGGCTTCCCCGGCAACGACGCCAAATTTGTTATTGCAGGAGGATGGTCAAGTATAAAATAAAATATAAAGCAAACTAACTCCCTGTCTCAGCAAATAAATACAAGCCTTCCTCCCGTTGTAGTAGAAGGCAGTCAGGATCGATCCACGAGGAAGCGTGTCAGCGCCCGCCTTTTCAGTTCAAAATCTCAGCAAAATATAAACCAGACAAACAGATATAACAGAGAAAAGCAGAAAAAGAACAAAAGCAGCAACTTTGGTCGATATCGACCTGTAGGACTCGATATCGAGTAAATAAATCGACTGACAGTAACTCGAAATCGATTGACAGAAACTTAAAATCCGAAATTCCATGAAATAAATAAATAAAATAAAGACTTTCAAGATCAGGGTTTCAACACCACAAAGATAACCATGCAAAGTAACACATAAAGGCATAAAAGATCATGCTTTTCATCAAATAACTTTCGTTATTAACAAATAGGAAGATAGAGGCTTTCGCATAAACCCTAATTGTTACTAACCCTTTTTCACATAATTAATCTAAGTTGTATTAAGATCATTTTCGCTTCAATAACACAAACAAGGATCACCTTCAACTTTCGCAAAAGAATCATGCTTGTAGTGATAGAAGACGAATTGCATTCAAAAGATTGTACCTTTACCGCATTACCTCACATGGCTACCGTCGGGCTCACCCCGACCCTAGAAGTTGGGTGACTACTCGCTCTTCATCATGAATAAACTCATCAAAGATTTCAAGAAAATAAATTGCATTAAATAAACTAAATAAGACTTACAACCGAATAAAGCCAACTCCGCTATCGCTTCACAAACTCTACTTGGCTCCACCTTCTCTCTCTTACTCGACTTCTCTCTCTATGCTCTCTTGTGGCATGGCTTGGATTGATTAAATGAATAAAATCCATCCCCTGAGGCCTTATTTATAGTGTTCCATGTAGCTATTCTAGGAAGGAACAACTATATCTAAATCTATCTAATAACATAAGATAAAACATTATGATTAAAGGAAATAAATCTAAAAGGGAATTATATCCAAAGTAGATAAATATATCTTCCATCTTGATAGAACTTGATAGAATTTGATCTTGTGGATATCTCCATTGGACTTTTGATAGACTTTGATTAGAACTCGGACTAGCTCGAAATCGGCCACTGTTGGTCAAGTCGATATCGACTAGGATAACTCGATATCGACCAGCAACTTCTTCACTTCACTTCTGACACTCGATTTCGGCTTTCAGGAGATAAATCGACCAACTTCAACTCGATATCGAGTTGTTAACTCGATATCGACCTTCACTTTTCCTTTGCTCTAGCTCTGGTCGATATATTCTGGGATCTTGACTCGATTTTGGGCAACTCGATATCGACTTGTCTAGGTCGATATCGACCTATGCATCAGTTTCCAGCATGCTTCTCTGTTCTTGAAACGCACTTTCCTGAGTCCTCGTTTGTCGGATTGACGCATATGATCATGCGTTGGAAAGCTCTTTCCGAGGGGTACAACTCTCATGAAGACATCAAAGCTTGATTTGGAATGATGAATGGAGAAAAGTGGGCTTTCCTCCAACTACACCATCCTTAGCTTCTTCATGACTTTTCTTTAAGCTCCAAAATGCGTCCGATTTCTGCGAAATATAACAAAAACTTGTGTAGACCTCCATATATTGCAAACAAACATAAACTACACAAATTATGTATTATTCTAACCCAAATGCATGAAATGCATGCAGAAATCGTTATAAAAGTCAATATAAAACATGACAAAATAGGCTCACAACAGCCTTACTCCTTAGCCACCACATGCTACCTCCTTAACATACTCCCTTCCGTTACCCTCCACCATCGCTCATTAAATAAGGCACTTTATTGCACTTTGCCTAGGTATGATCACCTTCGTACCTTTGGGTGCTTGTGCTTCCCAAATCAGTCATCCACCGCCCCTCGCAAGCTTCACCCACGCTCCACCCCTTGTGTCTTTCTTGGCTACCCGTCTGATCATCGCGGTTACCTCTGCCTCGATATCAAGACCTACAAGATCATTCTGTCCCGTCATGTCACCTGCGATGAACCTCGCTTTCCCTTTGCATCTCCAACACCCCCTGTGTCTCAGTCAGAGTCATCGTTCCCTCACTTTCTTCTTCCCCAGAGCTCTCCCGGTGCTCCTGCCTCTCCCCCTCCCCCACCACCACCACCCCCTACCACCAGACCACACACCCGCAGCGTCTCCGGTGTCTTCCGACCCCGTCAGATCATCTCCATGAACACCGCTCATCACCCCGCCTCCTATCTCCCCACATACTCCCCGCCATTGCCTATCGAAGATCTGATGCCACGGCCGCAGCAAGATGCTGCGACCGCAACCAATCAAAACCCCGACCCCCACCCCTCACCCAAGCTACTGGCGGCGGCCGCAGCATCTTGCCGCGGCCGCGACCAATCAACCTGCTGCGAGCTTGCAGCGCCCGCAGCCTTCCCCGCCGCCTCACAGCCCCCCCTGCGTCTGTCCCTTCCGACTCTCCACCCCCCCTGCCTCCTCCCCGACCTCCCTTTCCCCCATACCCACCTCCCACAAAACAGCCCTCCTCGACCCGAATTGGCAGGCGGCTATGCTCGACGAATACAGGGCCCTTACAAAGAATGGTACTTGGGTTCTTGTCCCTCGACCTCCTGAGGCGAACGTCATTCGCTATATGTGGCTCTTCCGTCACAAGTTCCGCTCTGATGGGACGTTGGAGCGCTACAAAGCCCGTCTTGTGGTCAACGGTCGATCTAAGCAGGCAGGTATTGATTGTGATGAGACGTTCAACCCTGTGGTCAAGCCTCCCACTATTCGAGTGGTATTGAGTCTAGCTTTGTCGCGCAACTGGGCCATCCATCAGTTAGATGTCAAGAACGCTTTTCTGCATGACCATCTGAATGAGACAGTCTACATGTTTCAGCCGCCGGGGTTTGCTGATGCTGATCGTCCGAAGCACGTATGTCTCCTCAAGCGCTCTCTGTATGGTTTGAAACAGGCTCCGCGGGCTTGGTTCCAGCGCTTTGCTTCTCATCTGCTACGATTGGGTTTCATTGGCAGCCGTTCGGATACGTCTCTGTTTATCTATCGCAGAGGCTCAGACATGGCCTTCCTGTTACTATATGTCGACGACATCATTATCACCGCCTCTTCTGATGCTCTTCGGATGTCTATTATTTCACAGTTGAGTGCGGAATTCGCCATGTCTGATCTGGGTCCGTTGTCCTATTTCTTGGGAGTTGCTGTTCAACATCATGCGTCTGGCCTGTTTCTCTCTCAGAGTAAGTATGTTGTTGAGATTGTTGCTCGTGCCAAGATGGGTAACTGTAATCCTGTCGCCACCCCTGTCGATACATCCAACAAGCTCAGTGCTCATTCTGGTTCTTTGGTTGATGATTCGACGTTGTACAGGAGCCTCGCTGGTGCACTTCAGTATCTTACCTTCACCAGGCCTGATATCAGTTACGTCGTTCAGCAGATCTGCTTGTTCATGCATGCACCCAGGGAACCCCACTTTCAGGCCTTGAAGCGGATCATTCGGTACATCAGCGGCACCCTCGAGCTAGGCACCACGATCACTCCTTCCTCTAAGCTTGACCTTGATGCTTACACTGATGCGGATTGGGGTGGTTGTCCTGACACACGTCGCTCCACGTCTGGATACTGTGTTTTCCTCAACGACACCCTTGTGTCGTGGTCAACAAAGCATCAGTCTGTCGTGTCTCGCTTTAGCGCTAAGGCAGAGTACAAGGGTGTTGCCAATGTTGTCTCCGAGTGCTCTCGGCTCCGCAATCTCCTACTTGAGCTCCGTTGCCCTCTTCAGAAGGCCACTCTGGTCTACACTGACAACGTCTCCGCCGTCTATCTGGCTAGCAACCCAGTCCAGCATCAACGCACGAAGCACATTGAGCTCGATCTCCACTTCGTCAGAGACAAGGTTGCCATTGGACATGTCAGCGTTCTACATGTCCCGTCCTTTATCAGTACGTTGATATATTCACCAAGGGTTTACCTCGACAGTTGTTCATTGATTTTCGATCCAGTCTCACTGTACGACCCCCTTCAGTTTCGACTGCGGGGGTTTGATAGATTACATAGGTCTTCTCATGTATAGTGGGCTCAAATGCTCAATAAGGTCCAATACCTTTGTAACCTATATATATGTTTATCAATGAATGGAAACTATCAAGGAGGACATTACAACCAATCTCGTGATCTTACAATATTCACTAATTTCTACTTTTTTTTTCTGTATTTTCACCCATTTTTTTGGATCGAGTGATTCTGGTTCAAGTCGAGTGCGGGTGCGGATGCCATTGTCATCCCTAATTGAGTGTATGCCATATGCGCATGTACTAACAATGACAACCATGAATGCAGTGTAAACACAGTAGCTATGATCCCGTTTCGAGTAAAACTGGCTGGTGATGGTAGGGGGGTAGAGCGAATCTGGGAAGATGAGCAGTGGTGAAGTGAAGTGATTGATGGGTGGGTTCAGTCACTTATCATGATTCCTTCCCCTACCTACTACCTACAACTTCAGTACTTAATTGCTATAGCTCTTCTGAAAATGGTTCTCCCTATAATTAAGTTTCAAAGCACTCCATAGATTTATTCAGTTCAACACTGCGTTTCCTAACCTGGGCCTTCAAACTTACTCCGTACAGTACTCCTCCAGTCTCCATACATTAAACTTCCCCCCCTTTAATTTCACTTTAGTAGCCCAATATTTGTAGGTCTGCGCCTTGGTGGCACACGTCTCTTCGCCTTCTACTCTTCTCTTTTACGGTTTTTCCACTTTAATAATCTTAATTTGCAAAATTTCACTACCTAAACCGGTCAATTTGTTTCAAACCATCCTTTCAATTTAGGCCAAATTTCAAAAATCACTCTTTAAATACACCATTTTACACAAAATAACATCTTAACCATCCATTCAATTTAGACAACACATCTTAACTTTTACGTTAAGTTTGATATTAAAGATGTAAAATATATTCATTATCAATATTCTAGTTCATCTCTTGATAATTCTCACGCGTTCAAGTATTAGTTGGTTTAAAATTGGTTCAAAGTTCTCTCGGGTGTTCATTTTTACCTCTCGATTCTTTTCTCTAATAGCGATCTCCCTTTTACCCTTAATCAATGTTCTAAAAATCTCACATAGGTCCCACCTAAAGCTAGACAGGCGCCTATGCACATCTAGACGCTCACCTAGGTGCCGCCTAGACACTAGGTGACCTCTCACCGCCTATGATCCGTCTAATGGTTTTTAGAACACTGCTCATAATTTATTAAAAGTATAAGAGACAAAATGGTAATTTCACATATTACTATTTAATACTTCCTCCGTCCGATAATAGCATGGGTTTTTAGCTCATTTCACATTAATTAAAGAGACCTATAACTAGTTAGTTGGCAAAAAAAAAAAAAGGATAGATAATTACCCTAAAAATCAATGTATTTTTAGGGATAATAATTACCCTAAATACATGGGTAATGTAAAAGACACCAACTTGCACAAATTTTAGGGGTAACAAATTACCCTAAAAATCCATGTATTTTAACATGAGTAACTTTTTGCAACCACCTAGCTTTTTCAGAGTAATTTCTTGGAATTTGCAATTTAAAAGGTACTAATTTTATGCAAAATGATGTATATTTCAAATTTTAAATGGTGATTTTTTGAAATTTGGCCTTCAACTTAATTTTTTTGGGAACAATTATTGAAATTATATGATATTGTATTTTGGATGATATTGCTATCATTTGACCAATTCCATGTCAATATTTTTTGCCTGATTTATACCTAGAAAAAAATATTATTTCGATACTTTGTTATCATCGTTCCAAGAATTGTGATATTTTGCTTAGTGTTAAAAGGTGATGATATGTTTTAACACGTCTAAAAATGTTGGTTTACTTTTTAGTTTCATCTCTATTTAATTAGAAAACTTAATAATCCATCACGCTATAGTATTAAACAGACTTGCGCAAGTATGTTTGGGTAGCCATGAATTATGCTCCCTCTGTCTCAAAAAACAAATCGTTTTAGCATTATGCACTGGTTTTAATAAAATACTCACCAATCAATCAACATCATCATTCCACTAATTTTTTTCATTAATTTTATTGTTTTTAAATACCCACTATATTTTTTAACCAATCAAAATCTTTTAAAAAGTCAACAACACAAAAAACAATACAAATCACTACTATCCCCTAACTAGAAAACCTAAAACGACATGTATTTTGATACAACTCAACTAACCTAAAACGACTTGTTTTTCGAGACGGAGGGAGTAGCTTATACTATTATTAGAGAAGCAAAAAAGGTGATATGACACATTCTCCTTATTTTTAGGCCTATCATCCAATAAAATTTCATATTTATAGTTTTTATTATGTTTTTCAATTACAAAAACAACAGCAAGCGACCAGTATACCCCGCAGTTAAGCAATGTCTGGAAGGTTGAGATGTACACACTCTTTCCTTGAACTAGTCGAGAGAGTGTTTTCGAGAGAATTTTTTTCAATTCAAAACACTAAATCTTTTGAATTATCGTACACTTTCCAATTGCACTTGATCCATATATCAATTTCTGCTTCCAAACATATATTTATATTTATTGAATGTAAATAATATAGTATTTAAGTAACTAGCTTTGAACACATGTAGTCATATTTTAAATATTATTTGCAAAAACATTTACAAATGTTGATGCGAGCGAATTCTAATATACCTACGGTCAAAATACTCGTTATGTGCCATTGTTATCTTATGATTTAAAAAAAAAAGGGGAACTTTTGAGAAGAAGACAAATTCCACAATTTAATAATTTCATTTTTATGTGCATCTCATACAAAATGTCATTACATAAATATGTATCTATGTATGTATCTTCATAATTTTTTTTAATTATATGTGCTAATTCCCACAAATTTAATTAATTTCATTCCTCATGTCTTATTCACATATAAAATCGATATATCAAACTCAAAGTGGAGGCCGTGCCTTATATTTGATGTGCAATATCTTGAGTTTAATTATAATACCTTGATGTCGATATTTTAGTTTTTTTTCCTCCATATTATAATTACATACTGTTATTATGTGCTTTGTGATCGTATTTTCCTTTAAATTAATTACTTGGTGATATAATCTCAATTTTCTCCATACAAAACTTTCTTTACCATTTATAACATTTATTGCATATTTGCATTCAATAAGATAATACATACTGTAATATTTAAAATTTCTCGTTTAGGTTCTCAGTTCAAATGAATCGATACACTTATAGTAAGATATAGAGAATATCTACTAATAACAAATTATGATCAAGAAAGATAAAATAATAAATTATGTTTATTATGATGTTTTTAAAATTTGAATATTTTATTACTATCTTACGTGCCATTGATGTGGAAAATATACTAGTAATATTGTGCATTATAAGTTATAAATCAATTTTTTTAAAAGAAAACGGTGTTCTTAATTGAGTATTTATGTATGGGCCATACAGAAAAAACCAATGGGCCTCCTTAAGCCTGATGGGCTGAGCCCAAACTCCTTTGAAACATCATGACTAATGTTCAACTCCAAAATCTGGATACGGTCTTATTTATTCAACGCTACTAACTCAACACCAAATTATTATACGTTGTACATACACATAGCATACCCTAGTACTGCAGTGGCAATCTAACATGAACAAATTCACTACCCATACAAATTCTTGATTACATGATCAAACTGCCTCTCTCCACTGGAGCTCTAACTGAATCTTCCCGTTCCTCGACTCGATCGAGTTGAAAGTCTGGTTGATTCTCTTGTTGTTTACAACATCAGCAAGACTGATATCCACATACCCAAGATTTTCCTGTATGCATCAATCACTCAACCATGATTTTTCTCAAGGAATGACCTTTTCATGTCTTGGGAGGTTCGGTTCGAATGCAAGAAAGAGGGAAATCCGCATACCTTGGGATGAAGAATGCCTATCCTCGACGACACACTCTGCACTTCCACATAGAGCCTATCATTAACCGGTGGCTCCTCAAGCACAAATTGGAACTCCTCTTCCCATCGCGGCTCTCGGTTTTTCTTTACGTGCTGTACCAACCGACGAAATAGATGATGCACTACTTCTAAGAGACAAGAAATGCACTGCATCTATGTGATTTATTACTCATTTTATCCTCTTTTATTCCAAAAATTAGTAAAAAATTATAAAAAAACATTATTTGTTCTTTATATTACAGGGAGCTGCAGCTACCCCGAGCCCCACTCTAGAGTTGCTATTCAAAATGCCTTGTGCATCCTTTTCTTGGAGGTCTAGTGCAAACTCTAAGCTCGAAACAACATCAGCCATGGAGGGTCGGTCACTCCCATGGTTACTGACACACCTCTCTGCGATCTCTCCAAACTTGCTTAAAGATGCAGATGCAATCTCATCCTTTATATTGGGATCAACAATCAAACGGAGCGTTCCCTTACGTTGACAGCCTCGTGCCCACTTTGCAAGGTTCACCTGTTCCTTTGGTAGACTGACATCTACTGCAGGTCGTCCACATAAGACCTCAAATAACACAACTCCAAGTGAATACACATCAGACTTGTGTGTAAGTTGTCTGGTCTTGTAGTATTCTAGATCCAGATAGCCTATGCTTCCCTTCACAACTGTGCTTACATGGCTAAGGTCCCCCTCGCCTATAGGCCCCATCTTTGAGAGGCCAAAATCAGACACTTTGGAAACCCATTTGTCATCTAGGAGGATATTGGTGGACTTGACATCACGATGGATGATCATTTGGGTATGCAGGTAATCAAGTCCTTTTGCAGCTCCTATACAAGCATTGAGCCTTTGGTTCCACGACAAGGGTGATTTGTCGGTCGTGTTAATGTTGTTGTAGAGATGATCACGGAGTGTTCCACGTTCCATGTACTCGTACACAAGGATCATCTCTTCATTCTCGTCACAAAAGCCAATCAACGAGACCAAATGGACATGCCCAAATTTCGATAGCAAATCAATCTCAGTTGCGAACTCATTGACGCCTTGCTTGGAAGAAACCTTCAACCGCTTGATTGCGACCGCAAGGGTCGTCCCGTTGATCTCCCCTTCCACCACCGTTCCCTTGTACACATTTCCAAATCCTCCGTGTCCAACAATGAGGTCTTCACTAAAGTCATCTGTAGCCAACTTGATCTCGGCAAGCGAAAATCGACGGCATTGTTGACTTGCTGCTGCTTGTGTCAAATTCACTTGCTGATTCAATTCATTACTTCCTTTCAAGAACCGCCGGGAAACGAGGAAGCATGCCGGTAATGTAATGAGGACGACGCCGGCAACCGTCCCACCAATGATGGCTGTAAGGTGGGATCGCTTTCGCTTTGGTGAGATAGTAGTCCCAACTTGTGGGGAATCTCGAGTGAGATGAACCCGAGGGTTCGGTGAGTCAAGGCTACCGTCTGCTCTGTTTATCTTGAATATCTCCAATCCATTCAACAGGACTTCGTTGTACCTGAGGGACATTGTTTCTATTTATATCTTCAAATTTTATACTAAGAAGCTAGCCTAAGTTTGTATATGTACCGGAATATGTGTTTACTTATGAGTACATAAGTGATTTCTTTTAAATACTTGTGCTAACCATCTTTTAAAATATTCTTTTAATTAAAGAAAACGGACTCCTGAATTTTCGACAATTTCTGTTGGTGTCCCATACTTTTTTTTGTCCGGATGGTACCTCTAAGTTTTGTCAAAAGTCCGCCTCATCCCCAAAACTCATAGTTTCTTCTTTTTAATGAATGAAACCACCCATTATTTTTATTTTTTTTCATAAATATGCCCATTTACTTTTAACATTGAACAAAACTACATATTAATTAACAAAATTCAACAAAAAAGTGACAAAGCCAACTTTATTTTTTAAAATTTTACAAAATCGTTTAAAAAATATATATATAACAAAATAACTATGATTTTTAAAATTGTACAAAAGATCTATTATTTTTCTATACTTTGCAAAAACATAAAACACTCATTATTTGCAAAAACAATATTTAACACCTATTATTTTTCAAAACAATATTTAACTTATATCTCACTAACTTTAAACATTTGTAAATGTGATTGATCAATTTATCCAAATGCTCGATTATAATTTTTTTGAAAAAAGAAAAGTAAAATTTATTTATTTTATTTTCTTCTTGTAAAATAAAAATATAATAAAAGATTAATCATTCTTATCTTATTAGGTTTTATGTATTCCAAACAAAAGAAATGAATAACACCTTCTTTTATTACACAAGAATTGGTTTTGTGCATTTTTTTAAAGCATAAAGGGTGGTTTTACACAAAGTATGGTTTTACAAAGTATTTTTTTATAATTTATAGGTTAACTATTTTTGTTCACATAATAAGATAGTGGGTTTGTGCAAAATTTTGTAAATAATGGGTGATTATGTACATGCAATGTTTGGCAAATAATGAGATTTATTTTTTACAAAATATGAAAAATATATAATGGATCTTTTGTGTAATGTTAAAAACAATGGTTGATTTTCTTCAAAAAAAAGAGGAAAGAATGGGTATTTTTTGCTAAAACTTTGGCAATAATGTGTGATTTTGTTAATTTAAAAAAAATAAAGGTGGTTTTGTCAATTTTGTGTTGAATTTAGTTAAATAATAAGTAGTTTTGTTCAATTTTAAAAATAAATGGGCTTATTTATGAAAAAATAAAAATAAAGGGTGGTTTTATTCATTAAAAAGAAGAAACTATGAATTTTGGGCATGAGCCGGACTTTTGACAAAACTCAGGGGTACCATCCGGATAAAAAAAAGTGTGAGACACCAACCGAAATTATCAAAAATTTAGGGGTACCATACGGAATTTCCCTTAATTAAAATGGGTAATTGTCAACGAATTACGTACTAATTTACATAATGCTATCAAGGAATTACGTACTAATTTACATACTGCTATCAATCAAAGTTGTTAAGGATTTATCTTTAGATTATTATTTTTATTATTTATTGAAATCTATTTAACTTATTTATAATATTGTATTAATGTATTTTTCGTGCACGGGACGGGACTTATAATAGTATACAGATAAATCGTGACTTATATAACTTAATTTCCATAAAGTATGATAACATATTATTTTATTATTTTTTTTCCCTAGAATCAACCACAACGCACCACATAGGATGTTATACATCGATTTTAGTATAGATATAGATAGATATAAATAGGCAAAAATACCAAATTAGTATTTAAAACTAGCAAGGTTGGGCATTTGAGTATTTAAAAAGACTATGTTGCCAAATTGGTATTCAAAACTACACCGATGGCCAAATTGATATTTTTTCTGGTTGGAATTTCGATTGTTATGCGCGTAACTCTCCGATTTAACAAAGATTAAGATCTTTTATTAGGAGAAACAAACCGTTCCAAGCTAAACAAAAAGGGTTAAGGGTTAACCCTTTTTGTTTAGCTTGGAACGGTTTGTTTGGGCTATTTATGCCGGATATTTGAAAAGTTATCTCCGGGGTATAGGGAAATGTAATAAAAAAGGGGGCGTTTTATTTATGCCGGATATTTATATGACACGCCCGGCATAACCCTTTTTGTTTAGCTTGGAACGGTTTGTTTGGGCTATTTATGCCGGATATTTATATGACACGCCCGGCATAAATAATTGTGTGTTTTTTTACATGCAGTTATTTATGCCGGATATTAATACCACACGCCCGGCATAAATAATATTGGTGTTTTTTAAACATGCACTTATTTATGCCGGATATAAAAATCCACACATCCGGCATAAATAATAGGGTGTTTTTATACATGGAGTTATTTATGCCGGATATATCTAACACAAGTCCGGCATAAATGAAGTTTTTCTTTTAAAAAAAAGCTCAGGCTATTTATGCCGGGTGTTAAAAATTCCAGATCCGGCATAAATACTAATTTATTTATTTTTTAAATCTGATCGGTATATTATATGACCTATTATAACGGACGGTTTTCCGGGATATATAGTTTAATGTGATTTTGCAAGAGCACGTTTCGAATATCAATATAAACCCCTGTTAAATGTCATAAAAAACATACATAAATATCATCCAAACCATAGTAACAACCACTACAAATCCATTGTTTAAGTTGACCCACCAACATCACATTCGGGGAATATCATATGATATATCAACCTTAAAACTAAAATGTAAACATGCTAAAACAAAAGTTGTCTCTCATAAAGTAAAACGAAAGTAAGTGCATGGCCACATCCGGGTACATATCTTGATAGATGCTCGAGCTCACCAAATGAAAGTCATCTCTCGATGAG
The DNA here is from genome assembly GCA_963922045.1 of Persicaria maculosa. Taxonomy (NCBI): domain Eukaryota; kingdom Viridiplantae; phylum Streptophyta; class Magnoliopsida; order Caryophyllales; family Polygonaceae; genus Persicaria; species Persicaria maculosa. The sequence continues at coordinate 26,936,375 of OY998259.1, read as the reverse complement.
CACATGAAGTATTCGTCTGAGGCTTTTTCTTTCCCAAAGAGGCATACTTTAGCCTATAGCTCCTGTAACAAGTTTTAAACATGATATCACAAAGAAAGCACATTTCAGATTTCTAAAATACATATTGAATACTTACGTTGCAACCAATATATGAAAGTAATCATTGAAAACATGTAGAATAGACGTTCATCACAAAGAAACGAAAAAGTAACTTGGAGAAGCTGATATGATCATAACAGCTGATGAATAAAAAATAAGAACCAAAAGCTAAATGCAGCAGTAGTAAAGAGGCAGAGAACTGCAGTAAATCAAACAAAATCAGGCTATCAAGGATATAAGGCACTAGAAGACAGCTTGTAGCGGAAACCAGTAGAAGACTTACATGACGAGCAAGAATGTAATAGAATTGCTTCTTGCACTGAAGATCACTGCAAGTTGAAAATAGCTGCTTCACATACTGCAACAGAAAGGATAATTAATTACATTTTCTAATTGGACGTCCACCTGTGTGCAAGTGTTGGTGTGTGAGCAGGCCTTGAGTGGGTGGGTGTGAGAGAGGAAGCTCCTTAGAGAAAGAAGGGTGAATGCGAGCTTTTATAATTAAAGCTGCTGATACAGGAAGTTGCAACTGTAAATGAAATGATACAAGAAGACATCCCAAACCAAGACTGCAAGGACAATACAATGAACAACACAAGGAGCATTATCAAAGTTGTAAATAGAGGCAAGACCTAAGAACAAGCTATTTTCACGTCATTTTCTATCTTTTGCGTTTTGATTGGAGCATTTATGTTTTTAACTCAATAGTCAATACAGGAATGCTTTAGTTAGAAACTGATAATCAAGTTCGCAAAGGAGGAAAAAATCAAAGTTAGTAAGCATTCAAAATAGAAACTGAAGCATCTGCATTCAATTTCATCCATCCAGCCTCTAATGAACCATGTCCACATGATTAACTGCTGCAGGTTTCAAGATTGGCTTCCTTTCAAAGGCATATGAACTGACAGAAGAAATAAGGTGCCCTGGTGGTTGTCCCTCTCAGTCTCCATAGCAATCTCATTGGCTGTCCTCTCATCCTGGAACAACTGAATAATAATTAATAATATTAATATTAAAGAAGACATTTAAAATCCAACAAACTTACTTTTATAATCAACAAACTTATTGAAGAAGACATTCGGGTAACCGTGGCTCATTAGCAACCAAGGTAGTTGAAAATGTATCGTCCACGCACCAATACAAAAGCAATTTAATTAATTAAGACCCGGATAATCTAGAAGGTATAAAAGACAGATCTATATGAAGATATAACATAAGAGTATCTGATGCTTCGGTCAACAACATATAGATTTGTAGAATTAACATAGAGTATCTGATGATTGTGTCAAGTAATTCAGAATTCAAGGAGGCACTTAGAAGCTCAACACAGGGAGTGTATTCTTGTCAATTGTCATTATGTGATATTATCTATATACTGAATCACAGATATTGAATTCACTTTCTGTATGGTGAGCTGTGGTTATGAGAGTTCTGAAAACCATCAACTGAAAAACTGCCAGTTATTTCATAACTATACATATCCTGGTGTAGATGATTGAACAAGGTTCTAAGGTTGTAACTTGCTGCTACTCTTCATGAACCCCAAATTTGGCATTATTAAAGCCCTCCTAAAATGGCTAATGGCCCCTCCAGATTGTATTTTAAGTAAAGCACACATTAACCCATTACCCATGCACAATAAAATTAAATTCCCAGCAAAGGTGAAGTAAATGTACGGAAGGACCCATATATGAAAGTTACTCTAAAGTAGCCAAGTAAATAAAACTATACATTTTAAAAGTTTATTACCTCTTCCGGCCAAGTATGCAGATGATTGCTTGAGTGCAACTATTGTTATGGTATAGGTTTCACCCGCCAATGCCCGTACTCTACACATTGATAAGCCAGACACTTGATCAACTTTATGATAAATGAGCAACCTTATTTTAAATTATAGGACAACAAATCAAGTGATTGCAGAAGCAAGCAAAAATCAAAACTTGAATCCTCATAACTTTCAAATACTTGATCGTTGTTTTATTTTTCCCTAAGGCTACATGCAATTGATCATCTTGAAACCAAATGCGCACGAAAGAGCAAAAAATTCAGCAAACTGTAGTATAACAGTGAACGAGTAAAAAAATCAGCGAAACCTGAAGAGAGAGAAGTATGACAGCAAATGAGTAAAAAATCTGTTTAACTAAAGTTAGTAAAAAGAACTCAGCAGCAAAACTAAACAGAGAGACCTACCAATATTGCAGCAATACATATACCATTTTTCACCTCAAAATACGACATTTTTCACCTCAAAGAGTAAAAAATTCAGCACTTCAATAAAATCAGTAGCAAAATTGCAACAATTCAGTATGATAGCAAACGAGTAATACACACACCATACTTCAGCAATTCAGTATGACAAAAAAACGAGTAAAAAATTCAGCACTTGAATAAACTCAGCAGCACTTGAATAAGCTGAAGCTGCAGAAACTAGGTTGAAACTACAAAAATGTTGTTCTATTTGCAAAGAAGCAGCTTGAGTTGGTCATCAGCTTAACCCCCAAATTTTCGGAACCTAAACCCTAAAATTCCAAATTCCAAATTACAAGCTTCCAACCATGAACTGGTCTGAATTTCGTACCCAGTTCGCTCATCCCAATCAATATATAATAACCAATTTGAGAAACTAAATAGAAATTTCTTACCTTTTCAAAGCTTCTTAAATTGCAGTGCTCTCTCTGAATTGGGGTTTTAAATTCAAGCTCAATTAGGGCCGGCGAGGCTGAGCGAAGAGGAGGGTCGCCGGCGCTTCAATTAGGGTCGGTGAAGAGGAGGCTGAGCGAAGAGGAGCGAAGGCGATTAGGGCCGCCACAGACCCCGACGAATTTTGCGTGGAGAGGAGCGATTAGGGTCGGTGAAGAGGAGGCCGGCGAATGGCGTGGAGAGGAGCGATTAGGGTCGGTGAAGAGGAGGCCGGCGACTGGCGTGGAGAGGAGCGAAGGCGAGGCTGAGGGCCGGCGACTGGAGTGGGGAGGAGCGAAGGCGAGGCTGAGGGCCTCCGACTGGAGTGGAGAGGAGCGAAGGCGATGCTGAGGGCCGCCGACTGGAGTGGAGAGGAGCGAAGGTGAGGCGCGCTGAGGGTCGCCAGAGGGCCGCCGACTGGAGTGGAGAGGAGCGAAGTCGAGGCGCGCTGAGGGTCGCCAGAGGGCCGCCACAGGCGAACTGTGTTTCGAGGGTTTGGTTTGGCTGGGAGAGAACGTACAGCGAGCGTTATTTCTTTCCAAAATAATTAATTTTTTTTATGCAGGATATAAAACGCTTATTTATGCCGGATATTTATATTTGGTATAAACAATATCTAGGTAATTTTATTCGCTTTTTTATGCCGGATTCCCATATTATATATGCCGGATAAAAAATTTGGGACGCCCGGCATAAATAACTAAGGTCATTTAATATTTCGTTGTCATTTATGCCGGACATAAATAGTAATATCTGGCATGTATTTTTCAGTATTTAAGAGAATAAAATTAAACTATTTTAAGGCTTTTATTTCGCAAATTTTACCTCCGGCATAAATAATTATGTAATAAAATCTCAATTTTGTACTAGTGACGTTTAGTATACGCGTAGGAGTCACGCGCATAAAAATCGAAATTCCGACAAAAAAAAAATACTAATTTGTCTATCGATGCAGTTTTAAATACTAATTCGACACTGGAATCTCTTTAAATACTTAAATGTCCGTTGTTAATTTTAAATACCAATTTTGTATTTTGGCCGATATAAATACGATCTTCTCAAAGGTTAGTAGTTAGTACAGTGGTCAAATAAGTACAACTATATACATATTACGGAGTAGATTCGAAGAGCTACTATTTAATAACTACAATTTCTCAAAAAATAATAATAATAACTACAACTATATAGTCTATATACATATTCATTCTTATAAATCTACAAAACATAAAAATTGAAAAAATATGTTTGATTGGATTTTGGATCACAAAAAAAGTTGTGGTTGATTCTATCTATATATATATACCTATACTAAAAATTAATCAAAAAAGTTGTTAGTTTTTAAGTTGTTAAAAATTAATCATTTTTGGGTGTTTATTTTTTAAACAGTTTTTTTGGTTGTTTGGATAACCAAAATAAAAAAAAAACGTATTAAAAAATTGTGTTAAAAAAAGCTACAAAATAGAGGTTATTTGGATATTTATTCTCCCTTTTATTTTATTTGGTTTAAAAGTACCACAATACCCCTAATAACAACAAAATAAACTCCACTTTTTACAAATAAACTGTTTTCCTCTCCATACGGAAATTATCTTGTTGTTTAAATTTTTAACTACTTTTACCAACAGTTTATAAATTTTACACTGTTTATAATTTTAGTCACTAGGGTGTGTATCTGACCAATTTTAACAGTTTATAAACTGTTAAAATTGGGGGTTGAAAATAAAAACCTTGGATGGGGGCTGTTTAGTATGGAGTTTTTGATTAAAATTATGGTTTAAAAAAAAGCTTGTTTTTGAAGGTTTTTTTGGGTTTTGGGGGGTTTATTTGATTTGAAAAGACAAGTATACCCCTAATAATAACCAAATAAACTTCACTTTTTACAAATAACACTTTTTCGTCACATACGGAGTTTATATTTTTTCATAAATTTTTAACTACTTTTTACCAACAGTTTATAAATTTTATCATATTTATAATTTTAGTCCGTTTATTAACCACTCACATACGAACCTATGAATTAAAATAAGAGAACTAAAAATTTTCTAATTAAAATCCAAATTAAAACAAGGGAAGGTAAATTCTAATTATTTCGACTTTATGGAGGTTTTCTTGAACCCCCAAAAAAGACTTGAGTTAAAAAAAAACACATTATGATTATTATCTCTATTTCTTGTAATTTTTTTTGAAGTCGATGGCAACCAAACCAGAACTAATTTCAGCAGTTGTATAGGTAGAAAGTGAGAGAACATACGCTGATTGGGTGCTAGGGTGAAGCGCTATCCAAAGATCTAAGCTGCCGCCGGTTCCATCTCCGCCAGCATACACAACATAATCCCTGTAGATCGGAACATAACTTACCATCTGAGTCATGACCAGCACATCAACGCTACTTTCTGCCGTCGAATTATCGATGTAAACGTCAAATATCCGATCAGCCATGGGTCCTACTCTAACATCCACTTCGCACCAGTGCAGCCGCACCATGTAAGTGAAGTTTGGATCTACCTTAAACCTCCAGGTGAGGTTTAACTTCAGGTTCTCTTCATGACCATATCCCAATTGTTTATAGGTCTGGTAAACTGTTTGAGGTGCCGTGTAATTGGGCACCTTCTCTGTGTAGTTGATTGGCAGGGTCGTCTGTCCGGGTACACCAAAAATTAAGAAAATGTACGGGTCATCAGTCTTCCAATGCCGGTACATTCCGAGTATTTCCCCATCAGAAACCTCACTACCGCCGACGTTGAGTCGGTAGGCTGTCTCGAGCGCGGAGGTGTTCGGAATCTGGAACAAAGTATTTAGGGAGTCAACGTCCGTGAGGGGAGTGTCGGATATGTAGAGGCTGTCCGGCACCGAGACTAGTTCAATCCCGTTGATAAAGCCGTGGGAGCTCTGTGGCGTCAGGGAAAAGGTTAAACGGAGGGAAATGTAGCACGGAAACGCCTATGTAGGGCACAGTGTCGTGTCGGAAACACGGACACGACACGAAACACCTCGGAAACGCCTGGACACGGTCAAGACACGGTCAAGAAACGGTCAAGAAACGGTCAAACTTCGGACACGTATGGAAACGCGATGTAAACGCCTTGGACACGGTTCACAAATAATGGACACGGTTTGGAATTAAAAAAAACCCGGTTCATAATTAAAATAAAAAAGATAAAAGCAAACCCGACTATCAACCTTTGCCCTTTTCTTCTTGAGCGTCCTTTTGCACTAGCCACCGCCGAGCGTTGTTCTACAGTAGCCGCCGCCGTTCTTCGATCTACACCAGCCACCGTCGATCGCCGGGCTTTCTGAACACAAACGAGTGTCATTCCTGTCAATCTCCTTCAACTCTTCTCTCCCTATCTCACTCCCTCTCTATACCTTGATTTATTTTCAGATTTAGGGTTACTTTGATTGAGTGATGTTTGATTTCAATTTATATGAGATTTAGGTGTAGGATCTAGAAATTGATGATGGTTCAGGCTCACAAACTAATGAAGGTAGCACTTTGGGATTATGTTGATAACTTGATATAGTTGGCAGAACAGCGAGAGGGGGGTAACAAGACATGATGGTGGACCACCTCATCTCTATACTTTGATTTATTTTTAGACTTAGCAATGTTTATTTGTATATATTTTGATTTGAAATGTTATATAATTATTTATTTATATCTCATTAGTCTTAACATCTAGGTGGCTCTTATTAGTATAAATGTATACATCTTTGCAAGACCTTTAAAATGATATATATATCATATATCTTTGCCGTGTCCGTGTCCTATGTTTTTTGAAATTGTCGTTTCCCCGTGTCTTCCCGTGTCCGTGTCCTGTGTCCGTTTCCGTTTCCGTGCTACATAGCCCACTGCCAATGGGGATGTAGTACTCCTTGATGACGTATTCCTTTGTAGTAAAGCCGTGTCGAACCGTGGAGGGGCGCTGAAGTTGTGGAGGAGGCGGTGGTGGTTGGCTTGGACGGAGATGAAGAATTGGGAGGCGTCATGTTGAGAGTAGAGGGTGGGGTAAAAGAAGAGGCGGAGGAATTTGGGGCCAGGGGAGACTGGAAAGGTGTAAGTGAAGCTGGAGTTGAAGATGCGTGCAGTGGTGAAGGGACTTCCTAATCTTAGGTCCTGATTTGCCAAGGCGGTAACGGTGGAGGTGAAGGAGGAACGGGAGGAGAAGGTGGAGTTTTCGTCATGGGTCCAGACACGGCCGTCGAAGCCGATGGCTGAGTTGGAGGAGAGACCGCAATGGAGGAGGTAGTGGTCTTTGGGGGTGAAGGCCATGGCCCCACATATTCTAGTTGCAGATAGAATGAGGATGAGGAGGAGGTTCATGGTGCTGCTGATCTTTTTGGGTTGCTGCTGCGGAATTTGAGGGTTTTGGTTTTTATTAATTCTAGAACGAAATAGAGTTCTCGTAACGACGTAACCCATGGGGTGGAGTACGTTGGAAAGGAAACTTGAGTGTTGACCGGATTTTGTGTGGAAGAAATATTTGTGGGTTTTGTCTTTGTGTGGCCTTGTGCTCACGAGGCAAGGGGTAGAAATCGAGTGAAAATTAACTACAACCCGGCCACTATACATCTTTGAGTGTAACATAAAATTAATTATGTTAAATATTTATGATAAAAATAATTCAAAAATATATATTTATGTTATAAATAACAAATCATATATATTTATATAATTTTTTTTATGAAACAACATATTTCAAAAGATATTAAAATTATTATTATCAAATAATCCTCTTTTCAATTTTAATATTTTTTACATATGTTTTTTGATAAAAAAAATTATACAAACATATATGATTAGTTAGTTATTTGTAACATAAATATATATATATTTAAAAAAATTATAATAAATATTTAACATAATTAATTTCATGTCACATACAAGGGTGTATGGAGAGTTGTAGAGGATTTGATGTCACACGTGGGTATACCACTTTGTGTGGGTAGAAATATGCAGTAGTATCATATTTTACGTAGGACTCTTTGTATGATCCTGCTTTTGTTACTCATTGGTTTTATGCCACCGTTTCAAGGAAATTTGAGGGTTTTGGTTCTAAAATATTTAACAAAATATTCATCAATCCAAACTATTTATCAAAATGTTCAAAATTGTCAAATCAGTCTGTAAAATGCGATTTTATCTCGCGTCTTTCTTTCAATACCGGTCAAAATTCCTTAAGATAGAAAAAAAAGAAAATTAATATAAAAACGCGGTATAAGTCGGCGTCTTATATGTAATTTTTTCTTTGTGATTAAATAAGTTGACAGATTAATTAAAAACAAAAAATGATGGTTTATTTGCAAGCTTTTTTCCACATATCTTGCTCCTCCTCCCATGGAAGTAGGGCTGTTCATTTTCGGTTCGAACCGAACCGAAAAAACCTGAACCTAACCGAACCTATGTATTTCGGTTTAGGTTTTCGGTTTAGGGAATTTTTATTTTCGGTTTTAGGTTCGGTTTAGGCTCGGTTCGGTTAAACCGATTGAAAACCGATATTTTTTTAATTTAGCCTTCCCACTTCCCAGACGGCAATTCCCAGTTCTCACTTTCCCAACCCAATTCGTCTTCGTCCCTTAGGGTTTGGTCTGAAATCTCCCATCAGCCGTCGTCTCGCCTCGCAGCCTCGCTTGTCGCTTCCCAGCCGCAGCCGGTGGCTGACTCAGCCGCTCCGGTAAGTTCGTCCTCTCTCTCTCTCTCTCTCACTCTAGTCTCTTCTCTCCTCCTCTCCCGTTATCGATTTATTGTGCGTGACCACCGGCTGCTGCTTCTCTGCTTCTTCAGGCTTCATCGCTTCAATTTATTGCTTCCGAGTTCCGACCAGTCTTCACTTGTCACTTCACAGCCGCGACCAGTGGCCGGCTCCGCCGCTCCGGTAAGTTCGTCCTCCCTCTCTCTCACTCTTGTCTTGTCTCTCATTGTCTCCCGTTCTCGATTTTTTGTGCGTGACCACTGACCACCGGCTGCTGCTTGCCTGCTTCTTCAGGCACTTCCTGTTACTTCTTGATTTCTCTTGTCTCATTCAGTGATTCAGGCTTCAGTTCAGGACTTCAGATCCGCCGTGAGCCTTGAATTGTCTCGTTCATCATCATCACGAGGTCTCAGGTCAGCCACTCAGCCATGAGCCTTCAGTTTTCTTGTTTATTTCTTTGATTGAATATGAAAATCCGAAATTGTGTAATTTAGATAATAGATGATCTGTTGAAGTCTTATATGGAATCAGAATAGTGTAAGGTTTGGGTAGATTAGTAGATGACTTGGAAATCAGATTGATTGATGCAATGATTTTTCTTCATTGAATTCAGATTGATTGTCAAACCGGTAAAGTTGAATTTGGAAATCGAAACCACGGATAGGCTTTCAAGCAATGTAAGTAAATATAGTGATTGTATTGTATGTGTGATGTCTAATTATTTTGACTGGAGAATGGAGATTTTCACTTTCAAATTATTTGATTTTCAATTTTATAATGTCTATTGTATCAATTTCACTATTTGTATTTTGTAAGTGTGAAACTGTGAAAGTGAAACTAGGAAGTATGATGAATGGTGTTATCTAATTCTGTATTTGTTATATAGATGTCGAGCTCCAAATCCAAAAGGCGTAGAACGCCCAGCAATGGCCCCAACAATGAGATCGATCAGCTTAATCAACCGGAGTCAATAGACTTGCGTTCACATGGATCGGAAAATTACTTGGGAGAGGATGAGGTTGAATACAATGAGGAAGATGAAGAGAATCCTTTAGATACAGGGGACCCTCGTCTCTTTTCTGAAAGTGAAGGAAAGATGGAAGAGGTCCAAGAGGATGCGAAGGAAGATAGGAAGTATTTCAAGCAGTCAACGAAACGTGCTGATTTCTGGTCGCAATATAAGTCTTACAAAGACAAAGAAGGGCATATACGGGTTGAATGTGTTTATTGCAATAAAACTTTCGCAATTGATCCGATCAAGAATGGCACGAGCAACTTGAAAAGCCATTACAATGGTTCGAGGGCTTGTAAAATGAATCCGAAGAACAAGACCAAAGGTACTCAATCTAAACTTGTTTTAGATAAAATTGATGATAGTGGAAGTTGCAAGATGAGAGCTTGGGTGCTAGACCAGAAAACAAGTAGATTGAAATTGGGGAAATGTATTATTGGGAATGGGGTACCATTCTCATTTGTTGAGAAGTATGACTTTAAGGACTTTGTAGCATCTGTATGCCCTGAATTTAAGATGCCTTCGCGTTCTACTATAACGCGTGATTGCTTTAAGATATATGATGATGAAAAGGAGAAATTGAGAGTTTATTTAATGAAGAATTGTCAGAGGGTTTGTTTCACTACTGATACATGGACCTCTATTCAGAATATTAGCTATATGACTTTGACGGCTCATTTTATTGATAATGATTGGAATCTGCAGAAAAGAATTCTGAATTTTTGTCCAATTAGTAGTCATAAGGGGGAAGATCTTGCTAGAGCAATTGAAGATTGTCTTAGACCTTGGGGTTTACTTGAGAAGGTGTTTGTCATCACTTTGGATAATGCAAGTGCTAATGATGTTGCATGTAATACTTTGCAAGAGCTTCTGTTAGCTAATGATTGTGTCATTTATGGGGGCAAGTTTATGCGGATGAGATGCACTGCTCACATTGCCAATCTTATTGTCCAAGATGGTTTGAAGATTCAGGACAAGTGCATTGATAAAGTCAGAAGAGTTGTTCGTTTTGTAAGGAGCTCTCTAGCTAGATTGCGCATGTTTAAAGAAGAAGGTGAGAAATTGGGATTTCAGTGTAAGTCTTCTCTAATCTTGGATGTTTCTACTAGATGGAATTCAACATACATGATGTTGGATGTTGCTATGAAGTATAAGCAAGTGTTTCCTAGGTTGGATACCCAAAAAGATGCAAATGGTGATTTAATTGGCCGCATTACAACAGAAGAGTGGGCTAAGATTGAGAAGATGAGGGATTTCTTGGAAGTGTTTTATGAATTCACAAACACTGTGTCTGGTACCTCTTATGTGACAGTGAGCAATGTGTTCTTTTTTATTGCTCAAATTGTGGTTATACTAAATGAAAGGGCTGGAGGTGAAGATCCTTTTTTCAAAGCAATGGCACCAAAAATGAAAGAGAAGTGTGACAAGTATTGGGGTAAAGTAAAGGAGATGAATGGGTTCATGTTTGTTGGTATCATTCTGGATCCAAAGAGAAAGTTTGACGGATTGAGATTGCAGTTGCATGACATATATGGGCGAAAGACCGGAGAGGAGTTGGCCATCCATATGAAGAATGTTGCAAAAGAGTTATTTGATGAGTATCGGAACATCTACTCTCTTCCATCTTCAGAAGTTGTCACTGGACAAGAGCAGAATAGTAGGGTGTGTTCAAGAAGTTCAACACCAAGCATCTTGAAAAGCTTAGATTCTCGATTAGAACAGCTTGATGAATCTGATGGGGCAATATAAGCAACTGAGTTTGATCGATACTTTCATGAGCTACGAGTACGTCCTAGTGAATGTGAAGATGTCTTGAGATGGTGGAAGCTGAATGAACATAGATTTCCTATTATGGCATGACTAGCACGTGATGTATTAGCCATTCCGGTCACTTCGGTTGCATCAGAATCAGCCTTTAGCACCGGCGGGCGTACTCTTGATCGGTTTCGAAGCTCATTAGGCCGTCAGGTGAAGTCTTTACCTTGAAAATTCAGTTTTGTTTACTTTACATATAAATTTGCTCTTATAGTTATATGCACCTTTTCTTGTGTATGTGAAAAGACGGTTGAAGCACTTATTTGCACACAAAACTAGATTCGTGCAACTCGAGCTATCGAAGAGGTTGATCTAGATGAAATACAAACATTAAGAGAGACGGAGGAAATAGAAGATGGTACTTCTTTTTATTACCTTATTGGCTTATTAGTATTATTTACATTTTTCAATGCACACAATACTTGAAGTATTTGTTTGTTTACTAACTTCATTATTTTGTTTATCTTTTCCTCTTTTAGAGTTGGAAAAATTAAGGATATCTTGAAGTCTTGAAGACCGGCTTAGCCAACTCCCAACAACACTTGGTTCCTTTTGTTTATCTTCTCGACTTTTGTTGGATTTTCGTATTGCCTATGTTCTTATCTTTTGAAGGATAAAACTCTATAAGTCAATCTCTGCATGAATTTGAATTGTCACTTGTTTTAGGTTGCCCATGTGCATTTTGTTGAATGAACAATGAAATATGAATCTATATTTATCATGTTTCATACTTTCATGTTTGCACTTTCTTTTATTTTTTATTTGCTATTTGCACATTTTATGTTCATTTCTGTGCAGCTGTACAACTACTATTTGCAGCCACTGTTATACATTTGTGATGTACAAAGCATGAAAGCAATAGGTACAAAGCATGAAAGCATGAATTCAATTTTAAAAGGGTAATGTGTAATTGGCAATTGCTTTGCTATGTGCTACTGCTACTGTCGATGAACAGCACAACAGTCCTAGACTCCCAACATTGTTGTACAATGTACAATTTTTTTTTAATGATCAAATAAAATCGAAAAAAAGTCAAATAAAATCGGTTCACTTAGGTTTATAACCAAACCGAACCTAAACCAAACCGGTCGAAAACCGAACCAAACCTATTAGTTTCAGTTCGGTTATCGGTTTACGTTTTTTTGAAATTTCGGTTTTCGGTTCGGTTCGGTTTGGCCAGGTTCGGATCGGTTTTAAGCCGATGAACAGCCCTACATGGAAGGTCGGGCACCTTTCTTGCAATTTTATTTTATTTTTTACTCCCTCCGTTCCAAAATAAGTGTCACTTACCTATTCGGCACGTTTTTTTAAGGAGTTAAAAACTCTATAAAATATTATTTTTTTAATCAAAATTTTTATATAATTTCATAGTTATTAATAATAAGTATAATATTGTATAAAAAATTTAACTAAAATAATAATATTTTATAGATTTTTTAACTCATTGAAAAACGTGTACTAAAAGACGAAAGACACTTAATTTGGAACAGAGGGAGTACTTTTTTCAAGGAAGCTTGGAGGTTGGCAAAGCAGCCATGGGAGGAGGCCGGGGAGGTCAGGCGAGCAACCATGACAAGGGTGGCGGATCTCTCGCATCCTGTCGACATGCCCAGACCTGAATACAGGCCCACGAGGTGGTCGCCACACACACACACACACACACACACACACACACACAACACACACACACACACACACACACACACACACACACACACACACACATATATATATATATATATATATATTGATAACTCCCTCCCTTGATGGAAATTGGAATAAATGTTTCAAGGGCTTTGACAGGATGTTTGTGTCAAAGGCCTTGGAACGTTAACAGTTGATGAAATACAAAACCTATCTTATTTGTCCGAATATTATTTTATCTTATTATATACTTCCGTTATATTATATATATATATATACATGTTTGACTAACCTTTTCAGGAAGTATATTCGAGATTATATCTTTCCTTTAGTACATATTGAGGAGATCACATTCAAATAGAATCATGGCTTCGGAGTATCCATAAATAGAAGATTCAAGATCAAGCCTGATTCGAAAGAGCCGTTGGTGAAGATCCTTAGGCGCCATTCCATGCTCTTATATAAAGGAAAGGAAGAAGAAGACAGAAATAAGAAGTGCTACACGAGCTTTCATTCATTCAAGCGAGATCTGTCTTCCAAGTGTCTCTCTACTAAGCGCTCTAGAGTTTGTTGTTTATTTCAAAGCCTTTAAGAGTCACTGTGAGCTTATAGGATATATTCATTTAGAGTGTTATACTCGAGAGTTTATAACTCAGGAAGTGAGCACTAGGCTATTGATTCACGAGAGTAAGAGGATTGTACTAGATAGCTGAGAGAGGTGGGGCTCTTCTAGATTGGTCTAGGACTCCAAGGGAACGTGAGTTGACTAGATTGCAATTGTATAGGAGAGAGGCTTCTCGGTGAGCTATTAGGATCCTAAGCTAAGCGAATCAATAAAGCCTTTTGAATCCTAGGGTTGTGGAAGAACCCTAGGCGGGGACGTAGGCCAAGTTGTGCTGAACCTCGTAAACAATTACTCGTGTTCGTTACTTATTTGCTTTACCTTATTTCCACACTTGGTTCGATTGTCTAACTTTGTGATTCAGGTTTAATCTCAAAGGTTTTGGGACGAACTCCAAAAGTCTTGAGACTTTCTGCGAAAAACGGGCATACTCTATTCAACCCCCCTTCTAGAGTATTTCTATATTACATTGTTTTATATTATCGAACCTTCAATTGGTATCAGAGCTTTACTCACTGTTTTTGATCTAACAATCTTGTGAGTTTTCGATCATGTCTGGTGAAGCAAGCGGAGGATTTGCACTGGGAAGGTCCACAAGCAGACCGCCACTCTTTGTAGGAAACAACTTTGTCCACTGGAGATCTTTGATGAAGATGTTCATCATAGACCAAGATCTAGAGCTTTGGAACATTATAGAGAATGGTCCGAAGATTCCAGAGAAAGATGGACCAAATGATACCAAAGTTGCAAAGAAGGAGTCTGAATACAACCAAGCAGATCTTGAAACCATCTCCAAAAACTACAGGGCTATTAACTTACTCTATTGTGGTCTTAGCACTGATGAGTTTAACCGTATTTCATCTTGTAGGTCAGCTAAAGAGATTTGGGACAAACTGGTCGTCACCTATGAAGGAACGAGCCAAGTGAAAGACACCAAGATCAGCATCTTCCTTAGAAAGTATGAGCTCTTTAAGATGAAGTCTGATGAGTCAATCAAGGCCATGTTCACACGATTCACAGAAATCACCAACAACCTTGACTCTCTCGGCAAGAGCTTTACCAACGTTGAAAAAGTGAGGAAGATACTGAGGTGCCTTCCAAAGGAAAAATGGGGTCCAAAAGTAACAGCTATAGAGGAAGCCCAGGACCTCACCACTCTACCCCTTGATGACCTTCTTGGGAAGCTGATCACGCATGAAATGATTCTTAATGAAGACGATGGAGAACTTCTAGCTAGCACTAAGAACTTGGCACTAAAGTCTAAGAAGGATGAGCCCAAGGATGGATTTGATTCCGAAGATGAGGATGACGATGAGGATGATCCTTTTACTCTTATCACAAGAGGACTTGCTAGAATTCTCAAAATGAAAAAGCAATTCAACAACAAGGATGGATCAGAGTCTTCAAAATCTCGAGGTAAGCCTCAATATAACAAGTATGAAAAGAAGACTAAGCCGTTGTCTTGTTTTGAATGTGGTGAAACAGATCATCTTGTGAAGGACTGTCCTCAAAAGACAAAGAGCCAGCCTAAGAAAGGTGACAAATGGAAGAAGAAAGCCATGGTGGCAACTTGGAGTGATTCCGACTCTGACTCAGACGATGAGAAGGCCAACATTTGTCTTATGGCCTCAGAAGATGGATCCCTCGATGAAAAGCTTGAAGCTACTGTAAGAGAACTTATGGAAAGTCCAAAAGAGGTATTATCAGAATTCCTTTCCAATATGATTGCCAATGAAGAGAAGCTTATTGCCCAAACTAACATTCTTATTAAGAGAACTGTGGACCAGGAAAGAACTATTGAGGATCTGTCTACGAGGGTCAAAAGTCTTGAAGCTTCTTATTCAGGTCTTGACATTAAAGTCAAGACGCTTGACTCAGAGAAATCTGAACTCAAGCAAGATCTCTCCTCTCTAAGAAATGAGCATCATGACTTAGAGAACGAGAAGATCTCCCTGAATAATAAGATTCAAGACCAACAGACAGCCCTGATAAGTTTTACCAAATCCAAAGGTACTCTCGATAGGATGTTGGGTGAGCAACAAAGTTCTCTAAACAGAAGTGGTATTGGTTACAACCCGAGGTTTTTAAAGAAGCAACACATTACCATTTTTGTGAAGGCAAAAGTAAGCAGAACCTCTCCTATATGTCACCACTGTGCGAGAAAGGGACATGTAAGAGAGACCTGCCCCTATAGAAGAAAAGATCCTCATATTATTCGCAATACATTTCCTATTCACTTGAGAAAAGAACGGATAACGCAAGTTTGGGTCCCCAAAGGCACTATTTTACCAAATATGGTTTATCCCAATAAAGGATCTAAATTTGCTCACTGGTCTAGCCACAAAGGTTGATGTTTGTTTTGCAGGAGATCACCAAGGTGAAGGAGCAAAAATGGATTATTGATAGTGGATGCTTGAGACATATGAGTGGGAAGAGTTCTCTCTTTCATGATCTAAAGGTGCAATCCACAGGAACAATCACTCTTGGTGACAAAGGAAAATGTGACATCGTTGGTATTGGTAGTGTTGGAAGTGATTCCAGCCATAGTATTAAAAATGTCTATCTTGTTAATGGTTTAAAGTATAATTTGCTTAGTGTATCTCAATTATGTGATAGTGGCAACAATGTCAGATTTAACAAGAAAAGATGTATAGTGTGCAGAGATGATACAGGTGAAGTTATATTAACTGCATATCGTTACAACAACATATACGCCGTAAATGCTGATCAAGTGGCACAAGGAAGCTTAACCTGTCTAAAGGCTTTGACGGACGATCCAAAGCTCTGGCACGGGAGACTCGGTCATGTGAGTCCATATACACTACAGAAGCTTGTGTCCAAAGGGCTCGTAAGAGGGCTACCTGAGATGGACTTCAAAGGTATTGACATGTGCAATGCATGCACACGAGGTAAACAAACACGTAGCTCTTTCAAACCCAAAAAGGTTGTAAGTTCTTCTAGACCCCTTGAACTTTTACATATGGATTTATGTGGTCCTATGCGAGTCAAATCTCCCAATGGTAAAAAGTACATGCTAGTTGTCGTTGATGATTTTTCTAGATATACTTGGGTTACATTTTTGAAAGAAAAATCAGAGGCCTTATTTGAGTTTTCAAAACTTTGTAAGGAGTTGTAAACTTTAAGAAATGAGCCCATAGTGTCTATTCGGAGTGATCATGGTAGGAAGTTTGATCAACTTCAATTTGATTTGTTTTGTGCTAAATATGGCATCTCCCATAACTTTTCTGCTCCTAGGACACCTCAACAAAACGGGGTTGTGGAACGCAAGAACCGCACCTTAGAGGATATGGCCAGGACTATGCTTTTAGAAAATGCATTACCTAAAACCTATTGGGCTGAAGCTGTTAACACAACTAATTACATTTTGAATCGTTGTCTTATTCGTTCCATCTTAAAGAAAACTCCTTATGAACTTTTCAAAGGCCGCAAACCACTTATATCTTATTTCAAACCTTTTGGCTGTACTTGTTTTGTTCATAACAATGGAAAAGATAACCTTGGGAAATTTGATGCGCGTAGTGATGAAGGTATATTTCTTGGCTACTCCACGAGTAGCAAAGCTTATAGAATCTTCAATAAAAGGACCCAGGTAGTTGAAGAAAGTATACATGTTATTTTTGATGAATGCAATGACGGTGCTTTGAGTGAAAGTGTTGCAGATATAGATCTTAACATCCATGAAGAGAACGAGGAAGGTGATGATGCTGCTACCAAGAACACAGAGAAGAGAAACATGCAGGAACCGATTTTTAACACTGAAGAATTGGCCCAAAGTGTTGAAGATTCGTCCAAAGCCCTTGGTGTCCAATCCAACAGTGTTGAGACGTCAGAAACTGCTGTAACTGAACCAAACAGATCCACGGAGTCAGATGTACTACAAGTTAATCCTACTAGTGTGACGAATCAAGGAGCTGAGACTAGCAAAAGGAAATTCAAATACTCCTCTTCACACTCTTTAAAGGATATCATCTCTGACCCTACTTCTAGTGTTCAAACTCGTTCTAAACTTAAAGATCTTTGTGCTTTTCACGCGTTTGTTTCTCTTATTGAGCCAAAGAAGGTAGATGAGGCACTTCAGGAGCCAGACTGGATCATTGCTATGCAAAGTGAGCTTAATGAATTTGAAAGGAACAAAGTCTGGACCTTGAAGCCTAGGCCAAAGCATCAATCAGTCATTGGCACACGATGGGTATTTCGAAACAAGCTAGACGAGAATGGTAAGATTGTGAGGAACAAGGCAAGGCTTGTTGCTCAAGGCTACAATCAAGAGGAAGGTATTGACTACGAGGAGACCTTTGCTCCCGTAGCCAGGCTTGAAGCCATTCGCATTTTATTATCATTTGCATCTTTTACGAGCATAAAGTTATATCAAATGGATGTCAAGTGTGCTTTTCTCAATGGTTTCTTAGAGGAAGAAGTTTATGTGGCTCAACCCCCAGGTTTTGAAAGCTCAGAATTTCCCAATCATGTTTATAAACTTGACAAAGCGCTTTATGGTTTGAAACAAGCCCCAAGAGCTTGGTACGAGCGCTTGTCAAAATATCTTTTAGAAAATGATTTTAAAAGGGGGTTGATAGACAAGACTCTTTTTATCAAAACCAAAGGAAAGGACATTTTGGTTATTCAAATTTATGTTGATGATATATTATTTGGTGCTACTAACACATCTTTGTGCAAGGAATTTTCTGACATCATGTGCAGAGAATTTGAGATGAGCTTAATGCGTGAACTCAACTTCTTTTTGGGATTACAAGTTCATCAATCCAAGAAAGGGATCTTTGTCAACCAAAGCAAGTACACTAAGGATCTCTTGAAGAAGTTCAAGATGGATCAATCCAAAGCAGCCAAGACTCCCATGAGCTCAACATTGTCTCTAGATCAAGACAAGACTGGAATAAGTGTCAATCAAAAGGAGTATCGAGGAATGATTGGATCTTTATTATATCTCACGGCTAGTAGACCTGACATCATGTTTAGTGTTTGCATGTGTGCTAGGTTTCAAGCTGATCCTAAAGAATCTCACCTCGTGGCTGTGAAGAGGATCTTTCGATATCTCAATGGCACTAAGGAGCTTGGACTATGGTACCCAAAGCAAAAGGATTTTACTTTAATTGGATATTCTGATGCAGATTTTGCAGGCTATAAGGTGGATAGGAAGAGCACATCAGGATGTTGCCAATTCTTAGGAGCATCTTTGATCAGTTGACACTCAAAGAAGCAAAACTCAGTTGCTTTATCCACTGCAGAAGCCGAATACATTGCAGCTGGAGCCTGTTGCTCTCAAATCCTTTGGATAGCTCAACAAATGAGAGATCTTGGCATCAACCTCAAAGATATCCCAATTAAGTGTGACAATACAAGTGCCATCTCCATCACTAAGAATCCTGTTCAGCATTCAAGGACCAAACACATTGATGTAAGGCATCATTTCATTAGAGATCATGTTGAAAAAGGTGATGTGTCCATATCTTTTATTTCTACTGATTATCAATGGGCTGACATTTTTACTAAGCCTTTGGCAGAGGACAGGTTCACCTTCATAAGACGAGAAATTGGGATGCTTAACAAGGATGCACTTTCGTAGGGGGAGCTTTCCCTTTACGAAAGATAAATTCTAGTTAGTGTCAAGACCCTTGAGAACCATGTCAAGGTGTGTGAACTAAATGGTGGATTACATATATCGGATCATATATTTTTGGTTAATATCTTTTTAGATATTTAATCAATTATATTTTTACTGAATTTCAAAATTGCCTATTTCTGTGATTTCCTTAACCGTTAAGATATTTTATTTTTTGAACTAAATCACACGGTTTTTCAGTCCGATTTTAATGGATCATTTGAAATTTGAATTTGAAACCTTTCAAATCAGCAATGTGATGATTTCTTTCCTTGGAACTCTAAACCCGTCCCATCACTCCCTCTACTTAAACCCAATCCTGTACCCGATTACAACCCACACTCAGAACTTATCTAAATCCCTTCACCTTCTCCTTCTTCAACCTCTCAATCCATTCTAAGAAAACCCTAACCGATTTCCTCCATGGCACCCAAAACCAAGAAAGCTGTCACACCCAAAAGACTTGGCGCCACCCCCAAGGGACGTCAGGCCACTGCTACCTCTCCCACACCTGAACCCGCTCCTCAAGCCATCATCCCAAATGTCGTCCAGAGCACCATCGCTGAGAGCACGGCCATTGTTCCCAAGGGCTCTCAAAAGCGCTCTGCTAAGAAGTCGATCAGTGCTAAGCAGAAAGGAAAGAGGAAGATTTTGGCTGAGGAAGTGGACGAGGAAGAGGAGGAAGAAGATCTCGACGCCCTCCTAGAAAGAGATGCGGCCAAGGAAGCCGAGGAGGAGGCCTTAAGGAAGAAAAAGGTTGATGAGGAGGCCGAGCTTGCTAAGAAACTGGCAGAGGAAGAAGCTGAGCGGATTCGGAAGGAAGCCGAAGCCGAGGTGGTTCCATCCGAGGAGGAGCCTGAGGAAGAAGAAGAAGAGCAAGAGGGATCTGGAGAGGACGAGGAACCTGAAGGAGATGAAGCGGGGTCCGGTGAGGACTCGGGGTCTGAGGAAGAGGAGGAAGAATCTCCCTCTCCTTCTCCTCCTCCTCCCCCGTCTCCGAAGAAGCGGAAAGCCCCTGCTGCTGTCAAGCCTCCATCCCCCAAGCGCACCAGGAAGGGCACTGTCAAGAGTCTTGTAGCGCCTGTCAAAAGAGCTGCTCCAACAGTTGCGCGCAGAAAGAACGCAGACCCCCCGGCCTATATCCAGGTAAATCAATCCTTGCCCTCCTCTTGGTTTCAAGATGCTGAGACTGCTGGTAAGTGGGTAGACGAGTTTTGAACTCGTAAGATTAGTTGTTCTGATTTTTTAGATTTTGAGTTCTTTGAAGCTTTGAAGTTACCTTGCATTGAGCTCCTCAAAAAATCCCCAGCCTGGACCCTTCTTAACCTTGAGACTATCTACTACCCTCCGCTTACTCGACTTTTCTACATTAACCTAAAAGCCAAAAACGACACTGATGGTTGGTCTTTGGAGTCTGTTGTCAAAGGGGTTAGAATCTCTCTCAACTCCAATGATTTTGCAGATTTCCTTGGCTTACCTACCCCTGTTCCACCCGCTGACATACACCCCTCAAAAGAGAATTGCATCATCCTTGCCCGAGCCAAGTATCTCCTACCCGAAGCATCCAACAGCACCTCAAAGCAACTCACCCACTCATCCCTAACCCTTGAGGCAAAAATAATTTTTAACATCATTGTTCGATGCCTCTTGTAAAGGCCCGGATTTTTAAATAATAAATTTCAACAAATAATATAAAATGGATTTAAGTCGAAAAAAAAAATGTATAATAAAAAAATTAATTCAGATATTTTAAGGAAAACTCGTCTTTAAATTACTAAATCGAAATTGAAACTCTTAAAGCGAATTCCGGCCCAATTTTTAACTGTGAAGGACAATTCTATCGTCTTGCCTCGAGATTTGAAATAAACTTTGGGATGTCGATATCTTCATAATTTTGAAGCATTATTTTAATAGAGTCGGATTTTGGTTCGAGCGAACGGGTTTCAAGATATTTTATTCCGGGTATTCAAACTTTACCTTCGGGACCACGATTTTGTCTTATTTCACCAATTCTTATCTAATTCCAACTTATCTCAAGGTTGTATAATTGTGGCAAAATCTTATCACCTTATTCTCAAGATGTACATTTTTTTTTGGGCAAAATGCCAAGCCTGTTGCACCTTCTCCCCTCTTCATTTGTATTAATTCCAAGCAAACTCAACTCTCCTGCTCCCATTGTGTACTCAGCATATTCAGCAAATCAACAAATGAATCCTTCCCCTTTCTTCATCTTCACAGCACAAACCCACGAAAAGCTCTCTCTCTTCCTCACCATTCTCCATTTCAAACCACCTCAAAGAGCTCCTCCCACCCACTGTTTTCAGTGAGCCACACCAGCAGCTGCTCCACCGTCAACGTCGGCCACCCAGGAGGTCGCCAGAGCCGCCACGAATCCTCCCCTGTTCCTCCTTCGAAGTCGCCGAGTCCATTTCTCTCCGGTTCCGAGAAACCCGCAGCAGCTGCGTCCTTCCTTCCCTATCCGTAGCAGCAGCATCGAGGAAGTCGCAGGAGATCAGGAGGCGCCCCGGGACTCCGGCGTAGCAAGGCCGAGCCGCGTCACACCCACCTCTCCTGGTTCTCGTCTCCACGTTTCCCTTCGACCTAGGCCATTTCCGGCGCTGATTTCCCTCCGGCGAAGCTGAATCGAGTCCGACGAAGATTTCCGGCGAAGATTCGGATCTTGGTGAGCCTCTCATTTCCCTCCTTCTTCTCGCGTCGTGTGTTCGATTGGGGTGGGTAGTGGTCGGAGTTGTAAGTCGATTCTCCGGTTAGAAATTGAGGTCGAGAGCTTGTCGGAGGCCGGAGATCTCTCTCCCTCTTCTCCGTCGTGTTTTCTGTTAGAGCGGCTCTGTCCGAATTGTGAGGAAGAAGACGGGGGTGGGTCTTCCTTTTCTTCTTGGGCTTGGGCCTAATTTTCAGGATCCGAATCCTTTCTTTTCTGGGCTCGGGTAATGGATCCGGGTGAGGGTTGGGTTTATTCTCTAATTTGGTCCGGTTCAGTGTTTTAATTAAAAGAAAACCGGTCCGGTTCAGGGTTTTCAAAATCAGATTTTAAATCTTTTGAGAGTTGGGTTTTATTGGGCCTATTGCTTGGGCCTATTCCGAAAATGGGAGACAGCCCTTTGGGCCTTTTCCTTGTTTAAGTACATTTTGATTACTTGATATTATTTAAGTGTTATGAGTTATTTAATTATTATGAGAATTATTATGAATTATTTATTGAAGTAATTATTTCGACCCTTGATTTATATTCAAAATGGTTTTGGTTGGGTGGTTATTCAATTTGTGAAATATATTGTTCAAAGGTCCAATTACTTATCAATTCCTTGTTCTTATTATTAAATTATATAGGTTGGTTGGAATATTTCTAAAGCATCGGAGTTCGTTAAGAGAATGATTTTGAAATAAAATGCCGGGACTATTTCTATAATATGATTTTGAGAGATTGGTTTTAAGGATTTAATGTCGGGATTATTTGTCTTGGTTTGATGATGTTGGTTTTGAGAAGGAAGTTTGGAAATATGGGAAGTATAATTTTATCAATGAGTTTAACTGGAAGAATGATTTTGGTTGATGTTGATCATATCGGAAATGTTTTGGAAAACGGTTTTACTACTGGTTGGTTTTGAGCATGTCGAGAACTTGGAGTTCGTGTGTATGAATGATGGATCGGTAGGTTATGAAAGTGGCTTGATGATAGGTGTGTATTGCTTTTGGGTTGCTTTGGACTTGCATTGGGCCCTTGCTTGTATCATCCTGTTGTTCTGCATCTTCAGGTAAGTTCCCTAGGGGGCTTACTCAGGTTGGACATTCATGCATGTTGTTGCATTTTATGTTAGGTGTTGCATATGCATAAAAGCATGCCATGTAGTATCCTGTTTAGGTTGCACTAATTAAATGAGCATCTGCTTACTTTATGCGTTTGAAACAGAACGGCCGTTATCTGTGATAGTCCTAGAGTCTTTGCTAGGGTCATAGGGTAGCCCAGCCTCATCGGGTACCCTGAGTCAATCGAGTCATGAACTTCCTTATATTATGAGATGCCTGCGGGCTTTATTGTGGAGCGGGTTAGGCATGCGTGCCGCCCGATTATGATGGAATGCATTCACGAGCTGGCCAGTCTCCGCCCTATCGGAAGGGGGTGGAGGTAGGAGAGGGATATGCCACTTGGCATTGTCTTGGGCCCTTTACAATATTTTTACACATTATTATGACTAGGAGCATGCTAGTGTGTTGACTTTCGTACTGCATTAGAGCATCTTTATTAGGTATAGCACATACTATGTGGCCTCAGCGAGGACTGCCGGTCCCGCATGAGTGGCTAGATCTGACTCCTATCCCCGTTCTTCTTTTAAAGGTATTTCTGCATATTTGAGTGCTCGATGTCTATATGACGGGGTTCACTTTTGGCGAATCGAAGAATCTGGCTAATATCCTAATTTAGTAAAATGGTAATTACACACTCATGATTGGGTTTTGACCGGTTCTGCCGTGACACTTGTATCTTTACTTTGCTGTTGCCTTACTTCTGTTTGAAATGGATTTCGCGACATAGTCTTAGGACAGGTTAAGGGTACCCAACGGCCCTTCGAGGTTTTTAGGGTTTGAAATCCCTCTTTCTACTAATCTTAAAATGAGTTTGAAACCTCGACCCGTACCTGGATTGCAAGATCCGAACAAGGGATTTGATCCCTTGAAACGTAACCCGGAAATTATAATTCTGGGCCGTTACAAAGATGGTATCAGAGCTGAGGTTGTGCAATTCAGGTACGCAAGGGTCGAGTGTGTGTTTTGAAAAAAAAAACCGCCCATGAATTTCAAGGACTTTTGAAAGGATTTTAAGAAGGGCAAAATGAATTTAAGATGTCTAACTGAAATTGGACTAAGTAATGAATTTGACTTGTAATAAAAGAGGGAAACCGATCAAACGGGGACGCGAGTGGGTAGTAAAGGCGCTAGACCACCCCTATTGGGTGTAGTTGGGAACGGTAGACAAAATATCAGCTTGTTCTTTACAGATGGGTTGGGAGACTCCAAGGAGATCATTGTGTGTTTTATTAACTGATTCTGTGCTGAATACTTGCTATGCTAGAGATTTGATTTGGATGCCCTAACTATGAAATGTGTATTGACTTACCTGTGCAAACGGGATAGCGGGAGTACCATTATTTTTATATGGTCAAGTCCAGCTTGTGTGAAACAGCCCCTTCAACTATGTTCTATCGAGTCTTCCTCCCAGATGTCAGTGTCTTCCACGGGGAATCGGGTCAGTAAACACATTGTGTCGGAAACATGTATGGATATAAAGGTGGTTTGAGTGAGTGTTGGAAGGTAGTTCTTGATGTCATTTTGAGTCGAGAGTAAGGTGTTTATGAGGCTGTCTTTCTTGATTTTTATGATGATTAACCAGCGTTTTCCTACCACAAGAGTCGTACCAAAGTCCCACGGGAAAGAGGAGTGATGAGTCGGTTGGGAAAAGTCAATGATTCCCCTTAGGAATCTCTATCGAGGTGTCTTAATTGCTCTGTCCGTGATTGTGTGATTCTATATGTACTACTTCTTGATTTACGGATCGATCCTTAATGTGAACCTGTGCTTATGTGACTTGATGCTCATGATGACCATTGTATAGATTCGAGCTACAATTGTTATATCCATATCATCCCGACATGATCTATTTAGTATATTGCATTATCATACTAAGGAACGAATATATATGTCATATGCTAGGAAGTTGTGTAATTTATGTTCTCCCTGTGAATAGGTTAATGATAGTGTGATCGTTAAATTTTGTTATCCTGACGAAGCAAGTTCCCTACTTGATACGTGTTACAACTTGATGTCAACAAGCCCTATATGATACGTAATTCCCAATACATGTAATGATGATGATCTTTAATGTAAAATTCGTGGTTGTATGTCATTCTTTATCCATGTTGGTCACATTGCTTAGGTCTCATATTGCATCTCGCTTCTTGTCATGATTATGTGTCGTCTTTGCATCTTTAATTGGACTGTTGTAATGATCGTACTACTGATTGATTAGAAGCATGAATGTCATGATATGAGACTATGTGATTATTGCTTCCTCCCGGATTAGGTCCATGATAGTGTGATCAATTCCTCTTTGTATGAATGTTGATAGATGATCATCTTAGCATGTTGGATGATGACGTGTCAATGCCTATTATCCCTTTTGTGACAAGAATCAATAGCATGTCCGTTTGTTATGTATACATCAGGTTATTTATTGTTGCTTACTCTGCAATTTATATTGTTGTGTGATACTTGCACTGAATTGGGATTATGTTGGTGTAAATGAGTCTTGATAAGTGCATGTTTTATCCTAGTGTGTGTTGATTTGAGCTCATGTCCCCATATTCTAGTCATAATGCCATTACTTAAACTCGTGTTATACATCGTAAAACCTTCCTCATGTCCTATACTATTGGAATGTGATAGAATTGATTTCTTATGTGTCGCCATGATTAGTTGCATGCATGTATCGTTTGTTATGATAAGCCTTTAGCATCATGTGGGATCCTTAATTGTGACTTTCGTGAAATTATATCTTGCCTACCTTATTGCGGGTTTTCTCTTGAGCTAGGTCCCTGATAGTGCGATCCTCTCCCCTTTTTCCTATCATCTTAGATTGTTCTACCCATCCTAATTAGGTTGATGTTGAATTCGATGATCGATTTGCTTCCATGATGGTCTATCCTAGCATACTTACATGTCACCACTCGGTAGTGTTTCCTCATTTACTCTGTGTTATAACCTCGTGCTTGTATGAACATATGAATTGACACCTCGCATGATCACACACGACGTTATATTATGATTTCGCACACGCGTGACACCTGAGTGCTAGGATAAATGTAATTGCATTATCTTGATTGTATTCATGTATCGATATGTGCCAGCAGTATCTTATAGGGTTTATGAATTCCGATATGGCTCCTTAGATGGTAACTTTTCGTACTTACTGCATTGCGTAAACATGCTTCATGAACCTTATGATGAGCTCCCTTAGGCCACTCTTAACTATGTCATGCCTCATCTTGTATCGCTAGCATCATGTAGGACATATGCTTTCTAAAGGTGACCCTTTGTCTGATTGCATGCCATCCTTGACTTATTATATGATCATGGTTGCCAGAGGTGATAGATACTATGCTGCTCTTATGTGTTATCGTATACCATTAGGTCGGATTGTTACGATAACCTCATCATGATGCATTGACCTTGATTGTTGATATATATACCCCGCTAGTGCGTTGCTCATATATGTGATATTTGCTCTGTTTGGTAAATCCTGCATATCTCGCTTAAGACTATTAGGCGTTATGGCTTTCATGAATCGATAGACTATTAGCTTGCCTCGCATGCACCTCAAGGTAGAACTCGAATGTGTCGTTTGAATGTACCTGTATGTCGTTGATCTTCGAGATAGGTACATGTTAGTGTGGGTTGATATGGTTGATTGCTTGAGACGAACCCTTGTTGCTTGTCACAAATTGTAACCTCATAGATTTTCATAGGGGCATCGTAGTCATTCTCGGGTCAAAGTCTTGTCTCTCATCTTGTCGTCCTTTCGCCTTGGTCTATGTTTGGTTCCGAAGTGAACATTGGGTTGCCTGTCCTTGTCACTCCCCTATCTCTGCTAACTTGGACTCTTGCGTGATACATTGGGTGAGCGACCACATGAAAGAGGGAACGGGAAGTAAATAGCGATAGAGCAGTGCGGCGGAAGCGTGGGCCTATAACCCACAGGCCTCAGGATCTATGATGTCGGCGGAACGGGCACGCATCGAGAATTACGGTTACTGTGTACGATATGACTTGCAGGCAGGATTGTTCTCCGTTATAATTGCTAACCCTTTTGAATTTGTTAGTGATGATATTGCACTAACTTGACGATGAGATTTACGTGTTGATGTGCTGACTTGGTAATGATTGTTGCCTGATTGTTTGTTGTCTATGATGGTATGATTTTACGCCTTACAGTTCTAATGTGCCATAATGTCATGATGTGTTACTACTCTGAGTTGCTAAGCATGATCTAAATTATATTGCCAATAAAGTATGAATTGCAAGTGTTGAGAACCTGAATTATTTATCTGCTAAGGTTATGATGAAGCATGCTAGCTAAATTGATGCATGCCTTAGGTGTTATAATTTTGATAACTGCTTCCTTTTTTTTTTACATGTGGGGGAGATTCTCTTGTAGAGTGGTCGGAGGGCAGTGAAAGAGTTTGAGTCATTAGGATGTTCGATGGTGGTGTGAGGTAGAGTTGATGTGAGGATTGTTGGCTTAGGTAAGACTGAGTGAGCATTGTGACCTATGGTAGGCAATGTTGGTGGTTCTGATGAGCTTTTGGGTGATGCTTGTGATGCTTCGGGTGGTACGAGGAGTGTAAGAGAGGGCTCGTGAATATTGAGGACATGGTGTTAGAGGGTACTTGGGTGTGTAGTTAGAGATAGAAGTTGGGTTCTTAGAGGTGGATGGTGTGGTAGTGATTAGCGGAAGGAGGGGTAAGATTTGAGTATCGAGAGGAATTGGGATTTCTTTGGAGAATTTTTGTTTGAGTTGACGTTGGCGAGTCTAGAAGAGGATTAGTCTTGGCTTGAGAGTGGAGATGGGCAAGTGGGGATTCTGTTTTAATTTGACTGGTATGATGTGAGGATTTTCTTGATGATGTGGTTTATTTATATTTGCTGGCATGATGCTAGATAGCAACCATGATGAACCTGATATACGATGATATTACATACTGATCTGCAATATTAAAATCTAGTTGGTAGTGACAAGGGTTATCATGATATATTGATGTTTTGTTATCCTGTTATGTCATTTAGAAGCATGATAGGATATGTTGTGACATGATACATAAGATAATAATGTGTTATTATGTGAAAGAATGATGTTATGATGTATGGTCATTAAGCCTGACTAGGGATATGTTAAATAATGAATATGAATTGGAGTATGAATATGACTTGTATATGTAAGATAATGGTGCCTAATTACTAAATGAATGTTATATGATATTGTGATGAGTTACAGTAATGTCTTTCGAGCATGTTGACACCTTGATGATTGATATATTGGTTGATCTTCCCTTTTTGCCGAATCTTAACGGCATGACTTGTTGTGTTGATGTGTTGACAATGAGTTTTGATTCGTAGACTCTATGGTAAGGGTTACCTTTTATGACTTTGGTGTGATATTGAGATGTGTGTAATCATTTTGTCATAGATGCATATTAGGACCTTTAGTATGATGTGGAGATATTGATGTGACCTTGTGACACTGTGTTGGCATATGTTTGAGACTTGTCGTATGATGTACACTCGTTGGGGATCGATTGGTTATGTAGTTATGCATTGCTTATGGCTTGTGAATCTTGCTTGATTTGAGACTGATAGATTGATTTGATTCTGGAAACTAGGAAGAGAATATGGGATTAGCCTTTAGAGGTGGATGATTCCACCTCCGAGCTTCTGAATTTGATTGATTGTTATGCGAGAAACTGATCCGGTTTTGGAGGATTTTGGCGAAATTTGATCGAAAGGATTTTACTTGTTTTGGTGTAAAGTTGCTTGGTTAAACGTCTTATTTGAAGATTTTGGGCGGTTTGAAAAGGAATTACTTGGAATTTTCAATAATAAACGTTACCGACAGTTTCAACGATTTCGAAGCCAATCTTTTTCAATTGCGGAATCCCCTTTAAAACTTCTCAAACCCGGGCAACTCTATGATACTTCACGAAGTGGATACAAGCATTTTATGAGGGCGCTTGTAGGGTGCTTGCTAAGACCTAGTGATGACTAGGGGTGGGCACAAATCCCACAAATCCCGATCCCGTCCCGGTCCCGTCCCGGTCCCGTCCCGATCCCGTCCCGATCCCGGTGGGATTTAGGACAAAATAGCGAATCCCGTCCCGATCCCGTCCCGCAAAAATTAAGCGGGACGAAACGCGGGACGATCCCGCAAATCCCGTCCCGTCCCGCATATAATAATAATAATAATAATAATAATAATTTTTATAATAATAATATTATAATAATATTATTATTATAATATTATAATAATATTATTATTATAATATTATAATAATATTATTATTATAATATTATAATAATATTATTATTATAATATTATAGAATAATAATAATATATTATTAGTATTATTATTTTGAGCAAATATTATTTATAACTATAATAATAATTTTCAATTTTCAATTTATAATAATAATAATAATATTATTATATAATATTATAATAATATAATATCATTTAATAATAATATTAATTTATAATAAAATTATTATTATTATATTATTATTATATCATATTATATTTTTTTCTTGTAAAGTATAATTATTTTATAATAATAACAATAAAAATAAGTAATATTATTTTATTTTATTTTTAATTATAACGTGGGATTATTATTATTATTATTATCATTATTTATTATTATTATTATTATTATTATTATTATTATTATTATTATTATTATTATTATTATTATTATTATTATTATTATTATTATTATAATAAAAACATATTACAAGAAATTAGTGGGCAACCGAGATACTATCTGGGCACCCACTCCTTTAGCGATAACAAAGCCAAGTCTAGTAAAAATATAACGTGTAGCACGAGCCCCAACATCCTGAGATACCGAGAATTTCTGAATCCGCTTCAGCAATGCAACCGCATCTGTATCCAACTCTCCCAATGAAGAGAATGAGAAGGGTAGGAAACCATAAACAGCCGCCGTACACAAATCTCGATACTTGACACACTTACGTCGAGCAGCATCAACAACAGCACGACCAGGCATAAAGTTAGAAATTCCAGACTGCGTCAATGGAGAGGATCTCATCAGATCGACACACACATCCCGCCCATTTAGAGTTACAAGAGGCAAATAGCTAATTAAATACGGTATTCTTCCTAACTATCAATCGATAATTAGACAATATTGGTAAATCTCGTCTCAATTCCTTTCCGTCCTAATCTAGTAAGATAATGTAGCCAAATATGTTGAACATTATAATTAATTATACAATCATTGTATGAATTAATAATAGTATTATAATATTAATATTATTATTATTATTATTATTATTGAATAATATAGTTGAGAATAATACCGTATTCAACATATTATACTAAATAATGAATTATGAAAGCATTTTTCACTTTGCAAATTTATATAATATTTTATTATTTTTAGATGCGGGACAAGGCCCGTCCCGTCCCGATCCCGTCCCGTCCAGACACCATCCCGTCCCGATCCCGTCCCGAAAAAAATTCGCGGGACGAGTCTCGTCCCGTCCCGTCCCGTGCCCACCCCTAGTGATGACATTATAGAACTTTTAGAGTTGTGGTACTTCCGAAAAGTCGAAGCAAGGATGTGATAGGGGCGCTTATTGCACACTTGTCAAGGCCAATTGGAGGTGTCACGATCGCGACTAGGATGTTGTGAGAATCCCGGAAGACGCAACCGAGATGATTACAAGATCCTTGGACATGGTCCTCGGACTCATCAATTTCAAACTTCATCTCTTACTTTATTTTGGTTTTAGTCTCGGGGACGAGACTTGTTTTTAGAGGTGGATGATGTAAAGGCCCGGATTTTTAAATAATAAATTTCAACAAATAATATAAAATGGATTTAAGTCGAAAAAAAAAATGTATAATAAAAAAAATAAAAAAAATTAATTCAGACATTTTAAGGAAAACTCGTCTTTAAATTACTAAATCGAAATTGAAACTCTTAAAGCGAATTCCGGTCCAATTTTTAACTGTGAAGGACAATTCTATCGTCTTGCCTCGAGATTTGAAATAAACTTTGGGATGTCGACATCTTCATAATTTTGAAGCGTTATTTTAATAGAGTCGGATTTTGGTTCGAGCGAACGGGTTTCAAGATATTTTATTCCGGGTATTCAAACTTTACCTTCGGGACCACGATTTTGTCTAATTTCACCAATTCTTATCTAATTCCAACTTATCTCAAGGTTGTATAATTGTGGCAAAATCTTATCACCTTGTTCTCAAGATGCACATTTTTTTTTGGGCAAAATGCCAAGCCTGTTGCACCTTCTCCCCTCTTCATTTGTATTAATTCCAAGCAAACTCAACTCTCCTGCTCCCATTGTGTACTCAGCATATTCAGCAAATCAACAAATGAATCCTTCCCCTTTCTTCATCTTCACAGCACAAACCCACGAAAAGCTCTCTCTCTTCCTCACCATTCTCCATTTCAAACCACCTCAAAGAGCTCCTCCCACCCACTGTTTTCAGTGAGCCACACCAGCAGCTGCTCCACCGTCAACGTCGGCCACCCAGGAGGTCGCCAGAGCCGCCACGAATCCTCCCCTGTTCCTCCTTCGAAGTCGCCGAGTCCATTTCTCTCCGGTTCCGAGAAACCCGCAGCAGCTGCGTCCTTCCTTCCCTATCCGTAGCAGCAGCATCGAGGAAGTCGCAGGAGATCAGGAGGCGCCCCGGGACTCCGGCGTAGCAAGGCCGAGCCGCGTCACACCCACCTCTCCTGGTTCTCGTCTCCATGGTCGGTGAGGACGTTTCCTTTCGCTTTTCATCCAATCTATCCATAAAGGTCCACCTTTATAACGTTTCCCTTCGACCTAGGCCATTTCCGGCGCTGATTTCCCTCCGGCGAAGCTGAATCGAGTCCGACGAAGATTTCCGGCGAAGATTCGGATCTTGGTGAGCCTCTCATTTCCCTCCTTCTTCTCGCGTCGTGTGTTCGATTGGGGTGGGTAGTGGTCGGAGTTGTAAGTCGATTCTCCGGTTAGAAATTGAGGTCGAGAGCTTGTCGGAGGCCGGAGATCTCTCTCCCTCTTCTCCGTCGTGTTTTCTGTTAGAGCGGCTCTGTCCGAATTGTGAGGAAGAAGACGGGGGTGGGTCTTCCTTTTCTTCTTGGGCTTGGGCCTAATTTTCAGGATCCGAATCCTTTCTTTTCTGGGCTCGGGTAATGGATCCGGGTGAGGGTTGGGTTTATTCTCTAATTTGGTCCGGTTCAGTGTTTTAATTAAAAGAAAACCGGTCCGGTTCAGGGTTTTCAAAATCAGATTTTAAATCTTTTGAGAGTTGGGTTTTATTGGGCCTATTGCTTGGGCCTATTCCGAAAATGGGAGACAGCCCTTTGGGCCTTTTCCTTGTTTAAGTACATTTTGATTACTTGATATTATTTAAGTGTTATGAGTTATTTAATTATTATGAGAATTATTATGAATTATTTATTGAAGTAATTATTTCGACCCTTGATTTATATTCAAAATGGTTTTGGTTGGGTGGTTATTCAATTTGTGAAATATATTGTTCAAAGGTCCAATTACTTATCAATTCCTTGTTCTTATTATTAAATTATATAGGTTGGTTGGAATATTTCTAAAGCATCGGAGTTCGTTAAGAGAATGATTTTGAAATAAAATGCCGGGACTATTTCTATAATATGATTTTGAGAGATTGGTTTTAAGGATTTAATGTCGGGATTATTTGTCTTGGTTTGATGATGTTGGTTTTGAGAAGGAAGTTTGGAAATATGGGAAGTATGATTTTATCAATGAGTTTAACTGGAAGAATGATTTTGGTTGATGTTGATCATATCGGAAATGTTTTGGAAAACGGTTTTACTACTGGTTGGTTTTGAGCATGTCGAGAACTTGGAGTTCGTGTGTATGAATGATGGATCGGTAGGTTATGAAAGTGGCTTGATGATAGGTGTGTATTGCTTTTGGGTTGCTTTGGACTTGCATTGGGCCCTTGCTTGTATCATCCTGTTGTTCTGCATCTTCAGGTAAGTTCCCTAGGGGGCTTACTCAGGTTGGACATTCATGCATGTTGTTGCATTTTATGTTAGGTGTTGCATATGCATAAAAGCATGCCATGTAGTATCCTGTTTAGGTTGCACTAATTGAATGAGCATCTGCTTACTTTATGCGTTTGAAACAGAACGGCCGTTATCTGTGATAGTCCTAGAGTCTTTGCTAGGGTCATAGGGTAGCCCAGCCTCATCGGGTACCCTAAGTCAATCGAGTCATGAACTTCCTTATATTATGAGATGCCTGCGGGCTTTATTGTGGAGCGGGTTAGGCATGCGTGCCGCCCGATTATGATGGAATGCATTCACGAGCTGGCCAGTCTCCGCCCTATCGGAAGGGGGTGGAGGTAGGAGAGGGATATGCCACTTGGCATTGTCTTGGGCCCTTTACAATATTTTTACACATTATTATGACTAGGAGCATGCTAGTGTGTTGACTTTCGTACTGCATTAGAGCATCTTTATTAGGTATAGCACATACTATGTGGCCTCAGCGAGGACTGCCGGTCCCGCATGAGTGGCTCGATCTGACTCCTTTCCCCGTTCTTCTTTTAAAGGTATTTCTGCAGCTTTGAGTGCTCGATGTCTATATGACGGGGTTCACTTTTGGCGAATCGAAGAATCTGGCTAATATCCTAATTTAGTAAAATGGTAATTACACACTCATGATTGGGTTTTGACCGGTTCTGCCGTGACACTTGTATCTTTACTTTGCTTTTGCCTTACTTCTGTTTGAAATGGATTTCGCGACATAGTCTTAGGACAGGTTAAGGGTACCCAACGGCCCTTCGAGGTTTTTAGGGTTTGAAATCCCTCTTTCTACTAATCTTAAAATGAGTTTGAAACCTCGACCCGTACCTGGATTGCAAGATCCGAACAAGGGATTTTATCCCTTGAAACGTAACCCGGAAATTATAATTCTGGGCCGTTACACCTCTTACCCCGTCTTAACTCTGGCTCACTCCTTACCGACAATGCTATGGTCCTGCTCTACCGCATCTTAAATGGCCTTGATCTTGATCTGGCCAACACTATCCTTGGAACCATGGCTCATGCCAGAAAAGCTAGAAAAGGCTCTCCCCTCCCCTTTGCTACCCTTTTGACCCCTATCTTCAAAGCTTCTGAATTGATGTCAAAAATGAAGAACAGTTGCGTCATACGGGTAAGTTCGACTCTAAAGGCCTTGAAAAGATTGGCATCACTCGGTCTCCCCAAGGGACCTTGAGTCTTGCCACTCCTTCAAAAGCCTTTCCCACTGCTCCAGCTTTCGATGAACGCATGGACAACCTAGAGTTGGGCTTGGAGGAAGTTCGCCTGGATATTAAGGAGCTGCAGAAGGAGATGATGACGGAGATGAGCGGGATTTCCAAGATGCTGGAGAAACTGTGGACGAGGCTCACTGATGATGCTCCGGATGACTAAGCCTAAACCCTAACCCAGCCTATCCCAACCTTGGAACTTGTTACTTTGCTGGTTTTTGGAAACGTTTTCAAAACATTTGGTAACTATTTTGGTGACTGTTTTACCTCCGCCCTTTGTTGAAAGACAAAAAGGGGGGAGATGATCTGTGGTGCTTAAACTTTGAAAACCTCTGCTTAAAGGTCTTGGAAGACCTTGGTTTTTGATTTATGGTTTTCGGTTGGATGGTTTTTTCATGCTTTAAATTTTTGATCCAACATTTGTCTAACCCTTGCAGGTACTTAGTCTGATTTCTATTTTATTATCTATGTTTGACTAAGTTGCAGGGATGCACAGGTTTTGTCTTTCATCAAGGGGGAGATTGATAACTCCCTCCCTTGATGGAAAGTGGAATAAATATTTCAAGGGCTTTGACAGGATGTTTGTGTCAAAGGCCTTGGAGCGTTAACAGTTGATGAAATACAAAACCTATCTTATTTGTCCTAATATTATTTTATCTTATTATATACTTCCGTTATATTATATATATGTTTGAATAACCTTTTCAGGAAGTATATTCGAGATTATATCTTTCCTTTAGTACATATTGAGGAGATCACATTCAAATAGAATCATGGCTTCGGAGTATCCATAAATAGAAGATTCAAGATCAACCCTGATTCGAAAGAGCCGTTGGTGAAGATCCTTAGGCGCCATTCCATGCTCTTATATAAAGGAAAGGAAGAAGAAGACAGAAATAAGAAGTGCTACACGAGCTTTCATTCATTCAAGCGAGATCTGTCTTCCAAGTGTCTCTCTACTAAGCGCTCTAGAGTTTGTTGTTTATTTCAAAGCCTTTAAGAGTCACTGTGAGCTTATAGGATATATTCATTTAGAGTGTTATACTCGAGAGTTTATAACTCAGGAAGTGAGCACTAGGCTATTGATTCACGAGAGTAAGAGGATTGTACTAGATAGCTGAGAGAGGTGGGGCTCTTCTAGATTGGTATAGGACTCCAAGGGAACGTGAGTTGACTAGATTGCAATTGTATAGGAGAGAGGCTTCTCGGTGAGCTATTAGGATCCTAAGCTAAGCGAATCAATAAAGCCTTTTGAATCCTAGGGTTGTGGAAGAACCCTAGGCGGGGACGTAGGCCAAGTTGTGCTGAACCTCGTAAACAATTACTCGTGTTCGTTACTTATTTGCTTTACCTTATTTCCGCACTTGGTTCGATTGTCTAACTTTGTGATTCAGGTTTAATCTCAAAGGTTTTGGGACGAACTCCAAAAGTCTTGAGACTTTCTGCGAAAAACGGGCATACTCTATTCAACCTCCCTTCTAGAGTATTTCTATATTACATTGTTTTATATTATCGAACCTTCATATATATATATATATATATATTAAAGATTCTGGTTTACAAGAAGGGCACGCTGATTATTTGGAAACGCTGCGTTGCAAGACAAAGAAAAAAAGCGGATACACGGATGAACAGTGAAAGTCGAAGAGGGTGCTAGGGTGTTCAGAGTCGGCCGTCGGCGATTCGCAAGAGTGCCAAGAGAGGCCACCGGCCGGAAATCCGACAATCGGCATCCAGGCTCCCTTCGGCGGTGGCATCGCCCTCCAACCGCAACCCTCCAGGCTCTAGGCGCCAGCCTCCATCTTCGTCGTGAGCCTGCCTGAGCGTCTTCGCATCGCCTTCCCTGGGACGAAGTGAATTGTTCCCTACTTCCCTGGGACTGGGACCTTGGCTTCTCATCGCCTTCCTTCCGTCGGTCTTCGCCAGCCTCCGTCTTCGCATCGCCTTCCTTCCGTCTTCGCATCGCCTTCCCTGGGACTGGGACCTTGGCTTCTCGGCAGTCGGCTCAGTCTTGAAGACGAAGTGAATTGTTCAACACATACTCCGTTCTTCTAATTTCTAATTGCGAAATCAGGTTTGTTTCTTCAATTTCATCCTAGTTGTTTGAACTTCAATTATTTGGATTTGAATTAGATTTTGTTTTTGGATTTAGAGTGTGAAATTAGGGTTTTGAAATTAGGAATTGAATTTGTATGATTTAGGATTTTGAATTGTTGAGGATTTATGATTGAATTTATAGGGTTTTGGAATTGAATTTGTAGGAATTTAGAATTTATGGTTTGGATTGTGTCTGCCTGTCTGCCTTGAGTGTCTGACAAATAGGATTTATGGGGAGAGTCAAATGTGAAATGAATTCAAACGAAGAGAAGTTGAAGGCGACTGTTCACCTATTGTCCATTCAATTGTTCAAAACTGTCGTATAATAGAAAAGAATTATTTGGATTAAATTGTAGGATTTAGAAAATAGGATTTTGGAATTAGAATAGGTTTTGCTAGTAATTAGGATTTGAATTTTGATTTAAATTTGTAGGAATTATGCTCCATTTGAAACTCCTTTTCCCCTTAAAATCATGTGTGAGGTCATTCACGGCAACAATTTCACCAATATTCATGAGTTGTATATATTAGATCAAATGCCCCCTTTGCTCAAAAAAAAATGCCCCTAGGTCTATCAATATTGTGAAGTTTTGAATTGCTTTGTACAAGTTCTTATAATAATTTATGCAACATAATATTCAGAATAAATGCAATTGCAAATCATGTTCGTGGACACTGAATTTTTTTGAGGAATCTAGAGCTAAAAAGAATAATTGAAGAAACAACAAGATGCATTAAGTCGAAGGGAAAAAAGACATAAAGGGCCCAACTTTTATATCCCGCCTCAGGCACATAAAATCTCAGGTCCGGCCCTGCCGGCTGTCGGTTCCGAAGCGAGCAACCATGGCCATGGGAGGAGGGGAGGTCGGGCGAGCAGCCATGAGAGGGGTGGCGGACCTCTCGCATCCTGTCGGTTCCGAAGCGAGCAACCATGGGAGGAGGGAAGGTCAGGGCCGTCAAGTGAGCATAAAGTGAGAGGTTTGAAGCCATGGGGGAAGCATGTTAACAATTTCATCTGTTCTAAAATATAAGTCATTTTGATTTTGTGACACGTTTTTTAATAAGCTAAAAACTATATAAAATATTAATTTTTTGTTAATTTTTTTAAATAATATTATAATTATTAATAATAAGTATAATATTATTTTAAAAAATAAAAAAAAAAGTCAATATTTTATATAGTTTTTAGCTTCTTAAAAAACGTGTCACAAAGTCAAAACGACTTATATTTTAGAACGGAGAGAGAAAAAAAAAGGTTCGTTCTCAAAAAATATATTCAAATAAACCGCCGTTTAAAACCACGGTTTATGCATTTTTTTTTCTTTTTTTAATTAAGTTGTCAACTTATTTAATTGTGGAGAAAAAATTACATATAAGACATATACCAGCTTTTTATTTTATTTTCTTTTCCTTTTTTTATCTTATGGAATTTTGATCGGTATTAAAAGAGAGACGCGGGATGAAATCGCGTTTTACAGACTAATATGACAATTTTGAACATTTTGGTAAATAATTTAGATTGATGAATATTTTGTTAAATATTTTCAGAAACGTGAATATTTTTTTAAAAAAAAATTCCTGGAAAGGATGTCTTGTAGTACCAGAATATTTTTTTGGTTTAAAATAAAATAGTAAGATCCCCGCGCCATGACGCGTTTTTTTAAAACTAAAATATTATATATATCAATATTATAAAATATTAATAAATGTTAAGATAAAAATCATAAAAAAACTTTATAACAAATGTATCTTATAATTATCTCGGAAAATTATTTTTTAAAAATCTTATGTAAAGTATAATGCATAAATATAGATAGTTTAAATTGCTCAGTAATAATAATATCAATATCATTATAACATTGTTTAAATGTGATGTGTCATAATCAATAGTTATATTCAATGTTTTGAATTAAACCCAATAGTTAGTAAATAAATTTGAGTTAAGCCCAATAGTTATATTAGATTGAATTCAATGTTTTGAATTAAGCCCAATGGTAAGTAAAATTAAAGAAAAAAAGATAATTAAAAGAAAAGGAAGAAAAAAGGAGAATTAAAGAAAAAAAAATGATTGGTTAAGAGTTAAGACTCCTAAAATGCTTCTAAGATTGACATGTCATCCTAAACTCTTCTAAATTAAGAGTTTATATAGATAGTTAGTAAATAAATTTGAGTTAAGCCCAATAGTTATATTAGATTGAATTCAATGTTTTGAATTAAGCCCAATGGTAGGTAAAATTAAAGAAAAAAGAGAATTAAAAGAAAAGGAAGAAAAAAGGAGAATTAAAGAAAATAAAAAAAAAATATGATTGGTTAAGAGTTAAGACTCCTAAAATGCCTTTAAGATTGACATGTCATCCTAAACTCTTCTAAATTAAGAGTTTATATAGATAAAAAAGAATATTTTTGGTTCGATTCCTAGATATAGCCAGTCTCTTTTTACAGAAATCAAGAAATAGAGTTGAAAACTCGGTTCGTTCAAATAAAGCTCGAATTCTATGGAATTTCAAAAATTTTCTTTAAATTAACATGTTATATTTATATCCAAGTAGAACTATTTAAAGCTCGAAAAAAACCCGGCTCGAGCTCGTTCATTTCTTAAATAAGCCAAGTTTGAATAAAATAAAAAGTTC
The DNA here is from genome assembly GCA_963922045.1 of Persicaria maculosa. Taxonomy (NCBI): domain Eukaryota; kingdom Viridiplantae; phylum Streptophyta; class Magnoliopsida; order Caryophyllales; family Polygonaceae; genus Persicaria; species Persicaria maculosa. The sequence continues at coordinate 26,897,325 of OY998259.1, read as the reverse complement.
GTTTAAAAATTAGGTTTGGCTCGAGCTCGTTCACTTTTTAAACAAACTAAGCTTGAACAAAATAAAAAACTCGTTTAAAAATTAGACTCGGTTCGACTCGAGCTCGTTTAACAAACGAATCAAAGCTTGAACATGCCAAATTTGGCTTATTCGGTTCGAATAACCCCCTAGTTACTGTCAAACCATATGGAAATAATTGAGAAGATATTTTCAAGTAGAGGGAAGACTTCGAGTCTTCGACCATGCAAGTCTTCGCCGAGTGGGAACAAACTCCACAAGTGATGACTTTGGATTTTTCCGCCCCTGGTTGCAATACTGATGTGCTACGACTTCTTTCACCATTTTGCTTTGGATTTTCGGAATTATTTAGCTAGAGAATCAAAATTCTAAAAATATCAATCAATCAATTCAATATCAATCAATCAATATCAATATCAATCAATATCAATCAATCAATCAATCAATCATCAATCAATCATCAATCAATCAATATATAATACTAAAACAGAGGCGTAGAAATCCTATGTGGCGGGTTCTGGTGCGATTCGCTTACGTGTTATTTTCTGGTGCAGTCTGACCCAGAATTTTTGACACGTCAATTAATGAGTATCCAATAAATTTAAGCCACATCAGACGATTAAATTATCTATTTATACACGTGTCATCCTATTTATCTACATTAATTGATTATTATAATTAATTCTTAAATCTTAAGTGGTTATAAATTCTACCATTTAGATTATTAAACTTATCAATATGAGTTGTTACAATTAATTTTTATATCTTATTTGTTTACAAAACCTATTATTTTACCTTAAGTTATTTTATAAATATTTTAGTTTAAAAAAATCTACATAATCTTAAAAATCTACATAATTTTTTTATCTTAATTTTTTTTTTGTTCGCAACTTTGATGATAGGTTAGCATTGCAATTCCGAGCAATTGGTTTAAATTAATGTTTTATCATTGAAAAGAAGTTTATAGTGTGTATATTTATCATATCTTTAATTGTATTATATATATATATGTAAGAGTTTTTAGTTTATATAATAGATTATATTTATTCAAATAAATCATAAAATGTTAAAAGGTAACTAATCAATATATGATAAAATTTTATTATTTAAATTAAATATGTTTATTAATAAATTTGTATCCATGTTAAATGACGTTTGTTTTTTTGATAAGCAAACGTACTATATATATATGAACAAAGGAATTTAAACTCTATGAAATGTTATCAAAATATTCATGGATACGTTGAAATAGCAAACAAAAAAGATGTATTTATGTTTGTACATAGATTTGTATGTATGATCGGATTATTTAGATATAATAATTCGATGGAAAATAGTACGTAATGTAAAGTCATGCATTTAAAAAAAATGAACCCAGTTAAAAAAAAAAAAAAGCAATACTTCATTGGATGTATGTGTATATGTATGTTATTTCAATCTATGTAAAAAAAAAGATAATTGAGGAATTATTGTGTGTGTGTTTTTTAAAGGATACGTAAGGTTTTTAAAACCAATCTAATTCTGTAATCAATTAATTGGTAAAAAAAAAATTAAGCTTGGGAAACCATGAAATCTTATCATTTCATATAATAAACTTACTTAATCAATCTCAATGAATAAAGATAAAACAATCCAATGTAAAATAATTAATTATAAAATACCTCAAGATAAAGTGATAAGTTTTGTAACCACTTAAAATAAAATACGTGATTGAATATTTATATTAAAAATTATTTGTAGTTATCAGTTGAGATATACACATAGGATTACACGTAGAGAAAATAGATAAGATTATTGTTTGACATGGCTTAAATTTACTGGATCATCATTAATTGATGTGGCGAAAAACCGGCCAGATTTTGCACCACAGAATGACACGTGAGCGAATCGCACTAGAGCCCGTCACATAGGATTCTCACGTGTTTGCACTTTGCGAAATCAAATTCCAATGACCGAAGAGAGTAAAAAATGTGTGAAATCAAATTCCAATGACCGGGTTTGCACTTTGCGTGGTGGTAAATTGATTATTCACGATCTGATCTATAACCTCAAATTGAATTGAGCCATAACATGAAAATCCAATTTGTAATAAATTGCTAGAAAAAAAAATTAACATGATTAAAATAGTAAACAAACTTTAAGAGGTGAAAATAGTAAACAGAGAGATTAATAAAGATAAGGATATTGTTACGTAACAATTCTAAATAAGGTTTAAACAAATAATAATAAAGTATATTTAATTGCAAATTGCATGAATATAAAAGCCAACGTTTATAACACTCTCGACAATGAATATGATTATAGCTTCAATTTTTGTATATTAATACATCATTTTATGTAACTATGTGTTGTTTGAATATAAACAAAATATTTTCTTTTCTTTCACCTGTACGAGTGTTTGATCATGTATACAACTAAATATTTAATTAAAATAAGGAGGCTTTACAATCTATCTATTAAAGATTTAGCCTAATCTTATTTTATAGCCTTATAAGATAATTAATTGAAATACCTTAATTATAAAAATGTCATATATATGATATTTATATATATGCACAAATAAACATGTGTGAGAATTATATATTTTCAAAATTATTTAAAGTAATTAAAAGTTATTTTATATAAATAAAGGTTATGAAAAAACCGCGAAGATCGCGGGAAGTAATACTAGTTTAGGAAAATAACCAAAACTGATGACTTTTTGGTTTTTATTTATAATAAAAAATGTATAATTTGAAAATTTTATCCGTTTAATTATCAAATTTTTATTTGGCTCTACTTAATCAATATAACATTATAAGATTAATATAATATTTTACCTCATTTCATTAGATATTGATATATTATTAATTATTATATACTTCGGATAAGCTTTTGCTCACTTTTATGAGATATTGATATATTATTACATACTCAAGATATTATTTTACTCAGTTATATTAGACATTGATCTATTTTTACAAGATTTTAACCAAGTCCATTAAATATCTATGCTATGCTAAAGATACAATTTTCCCAAAATTTTATCCAATGGGTTTTAATATAAAATTTATTTAAATTCAATAAATAAAATTTAAGTTGATATAACACTAAAAAAATATTAAAAGAAGTTAATTAGTTGAATAGATGTTAATAGAAAATTTATGTAAATTCAAAAAAATGAAAGAATATTAGAGTTTAAGGTTTAATTGGAATTTTATGAATCTTTTTTAATACCAAACGTATTAATATTTATATTAAAAAAACTGCATAAGGTGCGAGTGTTGTACTAGTTATATATTATATTATTATATATAATAAACGAGAAGTCGTTCGTGCCAAGTGACAATTTCTCCTTAATTAACCAATAGAAGATTTTACCTTTATTAGATATGAATATATTATATTTTATCTCTTTTATTTGTAGCCAGTTTAACAATATACTTACAACAGTATTAATAAATCAAACAATAAAAAAATAAATAACCAATAAATTTTTTATATCTTCTATAATAATAATATATATAATACATGAAAAGTTGTGTTCACCACCCTATTTATTGCTCATTTATCTCCATGTCTCCATCTACTTTATTTTCTTTTTTTCACCACAATTTGTAACAAAGTGTCTATGTTAGCTTAATGGAAAAGTTCTTTGTCAAGTGTCACTTGGTTTTGAGTTCGACTCATACTAATTACACTTTTAATCTTTATATTCTATATAGCCATATTGAGAATATTTAAAGAATTTCTTTTGAGCTTATATTGTTGAAACTATCAAAAATATTTTTTATTTTATATGACCATATGATGAATACTTTAAAAAAAATTAGCTTATATTATATTATTACCTCAAAGAAAATTAATAGCACAACCTATTTCCATACAATGATCCATATATCCTTTATAAATTGAATTTAAGCATAACTTGCCATCATACTCCAATCATATTATTATATTGTTAAAACTATCATAATTATTTTTTATTTTATATGAAGATATGATTAATATTTTAAAAAAAATTTGGCTTATACTCTGTATTACAAAGTTAATTATAAGACAACCTCAAAGAAAATTAATAGCATTCCCTCTCTCTTAATGCAATCAATTAATTTACAAATTGTAAATAGCCGATCCCCCTTCACATGTCACAATATTGATAGACATTTACTTTTATGCAATCAATTAGCCGTTTGTAAACTTTGTATTAAGTAAATGACATTTACTTTAATATAATCAATTAGCCGTTACTATTGAGCACCAAATTAGGCATTTACTCATTCAAATGGGTTGTTTCATCCAATCTAATAAGGCAGATCGGTCATTTGTTTCTTCCTCTATATATAGGGATTTGATATGCTAAATGGCCCATGGGAGAAAAGATAGCAAAAGAAGCACTATAACAAGGTAACAACACCCAATTTTGTATTATTTAACTTCTTTATGCTCACTTCTAAATGGGTTAAATACTTAAATTGCAGGTGTTCCGGTTAATGCTATGACCACCCGCTCAAATATCGCTACGAAGGATGACGAATTTGATAGTGACACTATTGAAATCCAATGTATCTCCATATTCATTCTCCTTCATCTTCTTCGATCATTTTGATTTTTCTAATAGTAGAGTCATAATTTATACTGTACTGATTTGTACATTGTGATTCTAATAGAGTATGAAAATGAAAGCATAATTGCTTCAAAAAAATAAGGAAAGCGATTGAATTTGAGTTGGCTGTGAAATCTTGGTCTTAGTCTTTCTTCCTCCCTCTCTGTAATTAACTTCATGTTCTTTTTTTTCTTCCCCTTCTTTTGAAAGAGAAGAAAAAATCTTATAGATATAATGTGACTTAATATATTATTACATGTCACTAACATATTTTATATTTTATGACCAAGTAGTACTTAACTTTGGCCAAATGAATACATTTATCTATTCTATATTTCCTTTAATTATTTTATTTCTAATTATTAACTATTGAATTTTTATTTAAAAGACACAATATATAGATGTAAGTATGTATGATTATGTTTTTATTTTAGTTTTATTTTTAAAAAAATTTTCAGGAGTTTACCCATCTATAAATATTTTGTATTATTTTATTACAGTCTAGGTATGTTTGATTAAGCTTTTCTATTGTAGTTTTTATGAGATTATTGATCAAAAATGAGTTTTTATGTCTTTTTGTAGCTATTTTTTTACAAGTCAATTGATAATTATTTAATTTAAAATAAATATTTTTTATATTATTTTATTTACAAATGTTTGATTTTTTTAATTAATATACCCTTATTTCAGTTTTACAATTTATAAAAAGTATCCCACAATTTTAGAATGTATTCTAACTCGCATAAATTCTTAAATTCGCAACGATGATCTCAAATCCTTACACACCCATGATGAGACAAGTAGTGATCATCTATATATTCTAATGGAAAAGGAGAGAGCATAATCTCTATCTTGATCAACGTCACATTGATCAATCGGAGGAAGACCACGTCCAAAGACCAGGTCGATCATGCAATACATCAATTTTTACCTTGGATTTTATTTACTTTTTGCATTATTTACAACTGTATTTATTTGTATGTTATGATTTTTTTTCACAATCTCTATCTCTATGTTGTTATTATATATCATATGTTTTATTTCTTATTTAATTATTTTTTTCTAATTCATATTCTTATTTTTTATTGAAGGGTGAAAACTAAAAAGTGTCGTTCAATTTTTTCCTTGGATTTTATTTACTTTTTGCATTATTTACAAATGTATTTATTTGTATGTTATGATTTTTTTTTTCACAATCTCTATCTCTATGTTGTTATTATATATCATATGTTTTATTTTTTATTTAATTATTTTTTTCTAATTCATATTCTTATTTTTTATTGAAGGGTGAAAACTAAAAAGTGTCGTTTTCGCCGCCGATATGTCAACATTGCAGATTAAGAGTATGTTTTTCCATTATTTTTTTTGTTTTATTCATAATTGTTACGTATATTTTATTTCGTTGAAAACAAATTTATGATTAGTTTTTCTCCTTTCTCTTGCCTTTATATATGTACAATTAACCATGTTTGTTTAATTATCTTTATTATCGGTATTGATTGATATATTATGAATTTTCCTCAATCTTTATGGTGTTATTTTATATCATATGTTATATTTCTTATTTTGTTCAAGTAATATATAATTTTTATTTTTTCTAATTTGTATTCCTATTTTTTAATTGAAATGTTAAGAATCTTACAACATTTGATCCATTGTTGCAAGCACATTATGTAATATTTACCACATATGTAATCTTAAGCATAAAGGAATCTCTCTCTCTCTCTCTCACATTTTGTTTCGATTTGCTAATTTTATACATTGGAGATTATGAATGTTTTTTTTTCATATTTTTAATATACGTGTTAATTATTATTTTGTTGAAATAATATATGATTTTTTAATCCTAACCTGGAATCCAAAGAAATTATCATTTAATTATTTGTAAAATAAAAAGATAGTGACATGAATTAGAAGATGAAAAGATATTCATTCATTTTTACCTAAATCTAAAGAGAGTAATTGGTCATTAAATCATTTAGAATATGAAAAGACATCCATTTAATTTTTTGCATCTAAAACTATAATTTTATGTATTATTAAATTTAATATGAGAAAAAATAAATAAAATTAATTGAAAATGGAAGTATTGATTAAAAATTTGAACTCAATGAAATATAGTGAAATTCGAATTAGTATTAATATATTAAATTGTAATTTAACATTTGAAAGTGTTCTTTATAGAAAAATACCAAACATCATTAATAAGGATATTTAAATTATTATAATATATTTACTTAAATACAATAAAATTTATTTCTATCTTAATCAAAATTCAAAATCCATTCAAATTCAAATATATATTCAAATCCATTCAAATTCAGTAGCCTTAAAGTGGTAGCCAAAGGGGTGAGGATTTTATTAGTATTTAGAATAATGGACAATATTAATTTACCTTGGTCAATACATGTAAATGTCAATTACTTCTAATATTATATCACCATAAATGTATACCTCATTACTTCTAATATTATATCAAATTAAACTTTTAAATTATAACTTCTTGAATTAATAAAAATAATGTCTATCTTTTCATCTTTCAAAATTTGTCTATTTATTAATTAATTAATTTTTTTATAAAATTGAATGTCGATCTTCAATTCAAATAAATAAATGACTCTCTTTTTATCTTATATAAGTTATTCAATTCAATGCTAACTTCCTTCGATTCCAAATAGTAATCTTCACCTAATAATCTCATATTTATGTTGTTTAAAATTATATACACTCTTAGGCCATATCTTATAAATTAATGTATTTTATTGCAAAACAACCATACATACATACATATATATATATATATATATATATATATATATATATATATATATATATATATATATATATATATATATATATATATATATATATATATATATATATTATATTATATTATTTTATTTTTTTCTCTGAACAATAATATTTTAATTTAATTATTTTTTCGTAAAAACTACACTACATGCTGTTATTCTCTTCTTTTAAAAATTTATATAATCTGTTATTTTTTTCTATATTTACCAAGTACGATCTCACTATAACGTTCGGGACAAAATCACATGTCCCGGGCGTAGCACGGGTCTGACTACCTAGTTATAATATAAAGATAAATTAAATAATTAATGATGATCAATTAATATGTGATATTATGATTCAATCTAAGCGTGTGTTTGGTATATAGAAGGTTTAACAGGGAGATCTAATTAGATATTTATTTTTGGGCCAAACAGCAAACCAATGGGCGTCCGGCCCATAACCCGTTTGTATGATGGGCTGAGCCCAAACTCCTTTGAAACATCATGAAAGATGTTCCAAAATCTGGATACATCTTATTCAACACTAACTCAACACCAAATTATTACATTGTACATACACATAACATACACTAGTGTAGGCTAGTACTGCAATGGCAATCTAACATGAACAAATTCACTACCCATACAAATTCTTGATTACATGATCAAACTGCCTCTCTCCACTGGAGCTCTAACTGAATCTTCCCGTTCCTCGACTCGATCAAGTTGAAAGTCTGGTTGATTCTCTTGTTGTTTACAACATCAGCAAGACTGATATCCACATACCCAAGATTTTCCTGTATGCATCAATCACTCAAACATGATTTTTCTCAAGGAATGAACAACTTTTCATGTCTTGGGAAGTTCGGTTCGAATGCAAGAAAGAGGGAAATCGGCGTACCTTGGGATGAAGAATGCCTATCCTCGACGACACACTCTGCACTTCCACATAGAGCCTATCATTAACCGGTGGCTCCTCTAGCACAAATTGGAACTCCTCTTCCCATCGCGGGTCTCGGTTTTTCTTTATATGCTGTACCAAGCGACGAAATAGATGATGCACTATGTCTAAGAGACAAGAAATGTACTGCATCTATGTGTTATCTTATATGTTATACCTTAGTCTTTCTCTCCTCTCCTTTGAACACTAATCGCGCATAAGGATTGGTGTGGTGCTTTCCTTCAACATCTTCAGCATGGTGGATGATCACGACAAGCAAACCGCCATCACTAGGCGTGCCTTCGGGGGCCTTCTCAACTTCATTTGAGTCCTCAATGTCATTGCCCATTTCATCCTCCTTGAAAGCCTTGTAGGTCAGCTCCATAACGAGCTGTCCTCGAGGCTTATTGTTGTGCTCATCATTTGGATCCATGGATTTTATGAGGTCTATTGTCAAAGTCTTCGTCTCCTCCGGAACAAGCTCATTCAATGGGACTACATTCATCCCCATATTGAGATGATTACCGAACTAATACAAAAGAGAGACATTTCATTAGTTGGATTACAACTGCGAAGAAATGCTGATGAGAGAAGAGGAAAGGTACCAGCTCATGGTCATAAACATGAAACTCTAAGGCTTGTGTTTGCGGATCTTTGACCGTAAGGTTGAACTCTTCATTCCATTCAGGATTCAAGCTGTTGTTTTTCACTTTGGTCTTCTTTGAGAGCTTGTCTTCAGTGAGCTTTAGCTTCACATAAGGGTCCGATTTTCCGATCAATTCTTTGTTCTTAAGCTTTATAGCCCTCACAATCTTCACATGGAGGATCCCAATAGGTCTCTTCATAGCTCTACAATTTAAATTGATTCAAACAATTATGTATTTCATAGCCAAAAACTAACAATACAGCAATCAATTTAAGCTGCTTACTTGGACGAATCCAATATAGGCACCTCTAAAATTTTCGGCCACAGATACATGTTTGCAACCTGATCTTTTATGAGTTCCTGCAAGAAATCCATGGACATTTTTCTCAAGCATGAACAACTAACTTCTGATATGGTACGAAATGACCGCAAACAACCTGAACAATCCTGTAGAGACCCGGGATGGACATGGCATCTGCACCGAGCAATTTCAGTCCAAAGTCGACATGAGGCTGCAAAAATCAACAAAGGCAAACTTAAACAAAGGATGTGAAAGCCGAAAGGGAACTAGAGCTTCTGAATTGAACAAACCTTTTCCATAAGAGACACACAAATCTTGGCAAAACACGGAAAGGTTGGTACCAATGGCTTCAATGTGATTCGGGGATGGGCAAACACTTGCAAGTCAACCACCTACAAAGATTTGAAGGATGAAGATGGCTATGTAATGTGTTACCTTTCTTTGTTTGCCTAATCTCATCTTGATTTAGATTGCCGGTTTACCTGGACTGTGGCTCTCAATCCAAAGGCTTTGACGGCGACAAGGATGTTAGGATTGCCAGCCCATTTCATTGATACTTCCATGATCAACTCTTTCTCTTCGGTATCATAGACTTTCATCCCTATCGGCGTCAAGAAATTCACACCTTAAGATCAATCTTACAATGTACTTATTTGTGCTGATAAAGAGTTGCTTCGAACCTTGGAAGGTTGGTGGTAGAGTCCCCAAAGAAAGCACTTCAAAATCAACTGACTGAATTTTGTACTTTGTGATTTGCTCAGCTATTATAGGACTTGCTATGATCTTCACTTGCTTGCAAATTGCCTGATTGAGGAGTCCACATATCAAACACCATATGAAACATTACTAAAGTCCGTTGGGACAGTAGCCAATTGACTATAGGAGGAGTAATTCACTAGCTTACATGCTAAGACTCTTTGGTCTCTTCACACATTCTCTCAACGAGCATCAAATAAAATAGTAAAACTATTTGATAAAGGGAGTAACTACCTTATCCAGATAAGGCCACATGTAGTCTACAAATCTGTTAAGCCAGTCAATCTTCAAGAACAATAAGGCATAATTAGCTAGCAGAAGGCAAAAATTTGTTGATATGAAACAAACTCTAGCAATGACAAGTCCTGACGTACACGATCGAAATCCGGGTTTTTCACCCAAAGTGGTAGCTCCGGAAGCAACTTGAGTATAGAGCTCGAATCGTGCATCGCCAAAGGGCGAACAACGGGATCCTGAAAACTCGGTATCAATCAACGACAACAAAGAGGGAATTCATGTCAGTGCAATTGGATAAGATCACATAATGTGATAACATTAATGGAAAGAGGGTAGACCTTGACATGCGTGGGTAGGAAGTAGAAGAAGTAATAGTAGCCAATCACCATCCCAATGAGACTCCCAGTCCCAAATCCAGCAAACCCCATAAGAGTACTGATGAAACCCATCTCAAAATTGGAGGATTATCAACTGGGAGCCTGGAATTTTATCTCAATTGGATCATGTAAGTTCTTCAAGGGAGAAGAAAATAAAAGAAGGGAATCAAGAACTCATCTTGAATTCTGAAATTTGAACAAGGGATCAACTCACTCAGAACGACAACTGGAGCTAATAGAAGCTACTAGTTGTAGATTAGATAAGGATTAAGGAGGGAAAGGTAAAATATCGGATAAAGTTGGGGATTTTGAAGACTGGGAACAGGTGGCTTGAATCTCACTTCAACGGGTGAATGACTTGAGTATAGAGGAGAACCAACCTCTTCAACAACCCAGTCATTTATTTAACGGCCTCACAAAAAGCCAATTTAAGCTTTTGTACATGATTATCTCAATTGTTAGATACACCGCAAATTCATTAATAAGAGTGCACGTCGAAATTAACTTGCATGCCTTTTTAATTAATTAGCACACTGAAAAAATTAATTAACTCACCTCAACCCTGCATGTCAATTCCGACTTGCAGGATTTGAGGTGTATTTAGTCTGCACATTATCTCAAATACAGTTTTTTAAAAAAAATCTAGATATAAATTATATTTTTATAATGGAATAATTTTAACCCTTTTATAAAATTAAGTTTTACTAAAAAAACTCATAATTATTTGACACGAAACATATTCTAAATAAACTAAATATGAGCTCGATCATAATAAAAGTTAGATCTCAACCATAATAAAAAAAAATTGTTATTAAACCAAATAAATTCAACCTAGATGACCCAATTGTCACATCTTTTTTTTTTTTATATATATCAATAAAACAAAGAGGGATGAAACCTCACCCTAAGGTTTTTAATCTTTATAATTTCATAAATTATAAAATGTGTACTAGGGATGCAATAAATAAGAGGAACTGAACATCTAAACTTGTAACTATTGACACGAGTAACAAAATTTCATCCCTTTTTTTTTTACAACCAATAAACTATATTTGATCTCAATCCGTCTTTGAATTCAATCTATTTGACATTAAGTGGACCATACTTATTTATAAGGAATATAGCACATATAATGTACTGAAAAGGTAAGTTTTCATTTTAATTATAAAACATTTTACCCATTTACGGCTCGATATAAATATAAATTACGGAATATTTGTCGGCAGGTCCACCCTAAAGTGGTGGGGTCGATCAAAAAAATATTCGGTGTTTGTCTTGAGGGTCACGAATTTTGGATTGGACCACGTTTTTTTTTGTGTGTGTGTGTGATATTTGTAATTGGCTTTGCTGTTGTATTTCTTTTGTAAACAAGACTTGAGTTCTCTTCTAATGTACAATAATTCATGTTGTGTTTGTTTGTGTAATTTTGTGTTGCGTTATAAAATGACCAATTTTGACAATCATCAATATAATAATGTCTTCATATGCAGCGGGATCACCTTTCCCTTTGGGACAGGCCCCGCCGTGCACTGCCTCTTACTCCCCTAAAATTAAAAAAAAAAGTAAAATAATTAGAAAAGAAAAAAGAAAAAAAGGAATATAGAAAGGGGAAAACTAATTCAAATACCCCCACCTTTGGGGGTATGGTAAAAATATATCCTCAACTTTCAAATGTAATAAAAATATCCCGACCTTTGAGGGTGGTGGTAATATATTACCCTATGTTTTCTCACGGGTCAAAAATGCTGACAAGACAGCATACGTGGATTTTTTTTTTACAAGACAACATACGTGAAACCTTTTTTTTACAAATTAACACTTAAATTAGGTTTTCTTGATCGGTTTCATTAGGAAAAAAAATAAAACGATAACAAATTAAACTTGAAAAACGAAATTGATTCAACCAAGCAACTAATCTGGTCAAAATTGCCTCAAATTAACACAATACGACTATTCCTAACACCAAACCGACAACAAAACTAAACTAACAACAACAACGAAGAGGGGAAAAAAACTTACCCACCCAAATCCGTGAACGAATCAAAGGGGAAGAAGATGTGAGAGAGACAACTCAAGATAGTCGACCACGAGGGAGGAAGACTGACATTGAAGAGGAACCATGAGCTACCTGGAAGACCTGGAAGACAATTCAAGAGGCGACCACGGTCCACGGAAAAAGATATGAGGGAGGAAAAGGCGTTGGGTATGAACCCGGTCCAACTCTTTATTTATTTTTTCTAAAGACACTGTTCAAGAAAACCCTTGTAAAAAATCCGCGTAGGGTGTCTTGTTAGCATTTTTGACCAGTGAGAAAACACAGGGTAATATATTACCACCACCCTCAAAGGTCAGGATATTTTTATTACATTTGAAAGTTGAGGATATATTTTTACCATACCCCCAAAGGTGGGGGTATTTTAATTAGTTTTCCCTATAGAAAGGGGTAGTTTTACTTTTAGTGAGAGAGACAGAGAGACAGTAAGGGATCTGGCACAGCAGATCTTCACCGCTTCATATGGGTTAGGAAAAATAGAGGGTCGGAGACATTGTTGGTTGTCACACTGAGTAGAGATGGTGAGTGGTGACAAGTGAAGTGGACCTTTGCATTTTGCAATTTTGACTGCTAATGAACAAATTGGAACCAACACATGGGAATACATTATTCGAGTAAGTTTATTTTGCAATCAATGCATTTTTGTCGACGAGTGATCATTTTTAAATCCCTGTCAACACTTCGACTTGGACGAAGAAAAAGAAAAAAAAACTTGGTGATGATCGAATTATTACTCTTATTGATAATTAATTTTAATATAAAAATTGATTTAATTTATAAAATACTAGTACAATTTCCGCGCCATGATATGTATTTTTCTTTTAAAATTTTAAAATAAAATCTTGCAAGTATAAAAAAAATGACTATTATAAAATTAAATAAACTACAACCAAACATTGACATAAAATAGAAAAAGATAGATTTGATAAATTAAGTAAGTAAAAAATAATAAAAATATTTATTAAAAATGTGTAAAATTTATAGGAGTTTAAGATTTAAGTAGAATAGATTGATTGATTGAAAATAATAAAATAAAGGTGGTTATAACACATAATAAAAACATGCTTATAATTTAATATTTAGATATTTAGATATAATTAAGCTAGATTGAATAAAGAAACGTGTACAAAGTTCAACTGTTGGATTTTTTTTCTAGATTAAGTTGATTTGGAGAAAATCATAAAATTAAGTTGATTATAACATCTAAACACAAATATTTATCATTTAATAGTTAGAATAGATTTATCTCATTGGTGAAAAAATATTTAAATTTTTTATTAGTAGAAAATTTATGTGTATATATATATATATTAGTTGCTCCAAAAAAAAGAATTCATATATTTGGAACTTTTTTTTTTTGAAGTTGGATTATTCCAATTGTTTAAAAAAAATAGTGTGAAATGATATTATGTAATTAATATGTTTTAGATAATTTAGTTACCATATCGTGCAAATAAAACCTTACAAAAATAACTTTGCATGAGGAAATGGCCTGCGGTATTAATGCTTTTCTTAATACTAGGTAAGAACCGCGCGCCTTTGCGCGCGGTTTTATCGTAATTGCATTTTATACATAGTATCATTATGTTATCATATCCACATCGTGGAATGTTCAAGGAATGTAACACAAAGTTGGTTGTAACGGTTAATAAGCAAATACAGTTTACATTAGGATATTCTACATCCTTCAAGAGGCAAAACAAACTCTAAAAGGAAGACAAGACCCGTAGAGTGCAACGCCACAAAAGAGCTATGCTCAAGGAGTTTCTCACGCATTGCCTTCTTATTAGTCTCTTAAATGCATGACTATCCATCTCCGGGGTCATCAACAAGCACAGAAGGGCCCTCTTTTTCCTTAAATGACTGGTCTTGATGTGGAGGAAACACTGTAAGAAGAAGAACGCATGCTTCAGACTCCTTATAAGGAGAAAACCACCCGTTAACTCAATGACGACGTTTAAGAATGAGCAACCTTATCATGAAATAAGGTTATTATTTATTAATAAATTGTCAGTAAGAAGAACACCTAATTGAAATCTATGTGATCACTTCAAAGGAAATAACAGAACACTGCAACCCGTTAAGAAGAGATTAATCATGAGTCAGGGCTGTTTCAAGAAAGCAACCTTAATGTTCTACATAGCAAAGGAATCAACAACCTATCCAAACAGCCAGCAAACATGACAGAAAAAGCAACCTTTTAAATCACCCCTTTGCAGATCCAAAACTGACCAAAACACTATTTAAAATCAGCTCTCAGCGCCACATAGACCAACAGGGAATTCGCAGCATCCAGTATAAACCAAAAACAGCCTCTAAATCAACCGATAATGTTCTAATCGATCAAGCACGACAAGCAGTCCCCAACATCACAAGAAACGGACCAGAACAATACAAGAACAACCCCTAAACAGCAGCACAATAACTCCTCAAAACCTGCAAAAACAACCCCTAAAACAACAGGCAAGGAACTAAATGATTGAATGCAGCAAGCAACCCCCAAACAACATGATAACATCAAGGAACTCATCAATCAAATGCAACAAGAAGAAGTTATGAATTTTTTATTGTATCCAGACACTTTCCTCTCCTTTATATAACAGCAGAAGCAAAAACATATTCAGGGCTCATTTCATGACAAATTTTATGAAGGAAAAGATAGATAACCTTTCTAGAAAGCTGTAGGATTTGGAACCAGTTGAATTAATGCTATATCGAATAAGTTATGAATTTTTGATCGAAACAGAGCACTTTTTCCTCTCCTTCATATGACAGCAGCAATAAAAATAATGTAGGGCTCATTTCAGGCCAAATTTTATGAATGAAAAGACAGAGAACCTTTGTAGAAAGATGTAGGATTTGGAAACACTGAAATTAGTGCTCTATAGAAGAAGTTATGATTTTTTTTATAAAAAGACTGGGCACTTTTTCCTCACATTAGTATGATAGCAGCAGCTATATTAGTGAACTATAATGACATACTTTCCGCAGTTTGATGAGCAGAAGCATTAACCCCTTTCTTTATGAGATCCATATTCCTAGAAGAAACTTTCTTGATTTTCTTCTCCTGGACCTATCCAAAATAAATCTGAACTCTGGAAGTTGCTAGCCATCTTACTGTTTCAACATGAGGTGAATATCATAAAGATGTTTTTATCTTTTCTAACCTTCCAGAACTTAATAGTCTTGTCATTGGTCGAGAGCAGATATAGCGCACCATTTGCAGTCTGACACCATCTGATCTTGTTAATTTTCCCCTCAATTTCTAAGCTTTTCAAATAGTCAAATTGAGTCCACATATATGACAAACCACAAACCTCGTAAAGAAAGTGACTATTTGATATTATCAGAAGTTCCAATAAAATATTATCAAATATGACCAACAAATAGACTCACCTTAGGTTCATGACTTTGAAACTCTGTTTTATAGTGGAACTCTGGATGCTTACTAATGGATTGGTCTAACTTCTCAAGATCTCTTCAATTCCCACCATGTTGGTTATAACAGATCATTTAGAGATGGTAAAGAAGAAATTGCACAAAAATGGGAAAAATTAATTGATTAAAAAATGGTAGGCTGAATGACTCACACATTTTTTTTATCTATTCACTCAAATAATACTACAATACCACCAAGATCTCCTGTTGCAATATAGTCTCCATTCTCGGAAAAATTCAATGGCCGATATAATGTCAACATCAATTCCAGAAATCAATCAATGACAAGCCAACATATATGAACAAAACTGTAGACAACATATCATCTGAAGCAAAGGGATGTGTTTTGTTACTCATCATAAGACCTATGAGTTATGAGTAGAAAATAATATCTATAATCTTATAAAAGCCTGAACTTGGCAAATGAACAGTAAAACCCACTCATCTATTTTTCTAATGTTTGCTCTATCCTATTTTCTTTCTACGTGTCAAGATCTAGCCTAGCATTTAGCATGCATACCTTCCACTTCTATCATATCATAGTTCTATAAAACTTTGCCTTTCTTCTTCAATTGACTGTCTCATCATGTCCTGTCCAGTGTCAACAAAATTTTTCCCTCTCCCCTCCCTCTTCGCTTCCGTTCATTCCTACTCCTCTGCCCTAATTTCGTTCCTCTCCTCAATCCTTCATCGCCGAAACCATAATCATGGACGAAGAATTGCTCAAACGCAACACCGATTGCGTCTATTTCCTGGCTGCTCCCTTCACATGCAAGAAGGTTCGTCCCTCAATCTAACCCTCCCCAAACCCTAATTTCCTCCCTCCCCTTACTCCATCTCATTTCTTTTTCGCTTTGTTTTCGCTTGTTTAGGTTTTCTCTTTCTCTTTTTTGTGTGTGTTACATACAGATTTTAAAAGGACTTTAAAAGAACGGGAAGGAAACAACTTTAACGAAAGATCCATGTTCCAACTCTCCTTTCAGAAGCTTAACTACTTTTTATTTTATCTTTTTACATCTTCATTACTAAAGTTGCAGAATAAATAATATTTCTCATTGGCTAGATATATTTTAGTTCCATAAGGCGAATTCATTCTAGGTGACCGGGCAATTAGGTTCAGCTTCTGAATATTCTGAAAGCAGTACTTTAGAACCATTATTTCTTAAACCTTGAGAAGATGAACCTGACAATCAGGTCAAAATAGGCCAATAAATAACTTACATCCTTACCAAACTTCTTAATTTCTAGTTACTATCCCATCTATTCACCACTTAAAACAATTACTTGTATGAATAATGTCACTCTTTCTATGCCAAAACACCAATTTGTGATTTTCACTTGAATTAGACTATCTAAGAACACAATTGAATTTGCAACACTATTAAACTAAATGTTCATGCCACAAACCTCTAAAATGGGGACCATCCAAAACTCCAGCCTTGATACATAATTGGATATGCATAAGTTTATTGGATATGAAACATATAAAAAGAAAGAAATAAAGAAATTACTACACAGCATTAACAGATGCAGTACCAACAATCCTGATTACACCAACAAATAATAAACATCATGCATTGTTTCTAAAGCATCAAAATGGAGGATTGAGTGTTGTAGTAGCAAACTCACAGGATGACGAGATGCGCAGGTTGGATTGAGGCAGGCAACTCCCGGATAGACAGTACCAACAATCCCTCGAATTCAGCCTCCCCATCTCACTATGCTGATACTCGCACTCGCCCCCTATGACAAAAGTGAACCATCACATGAGCCTAAATCCAGGAAAATGCAACGCAAATGGCTAATCAGATTCGCACCATATGAACACAAATTCAATCACGGTTGGAGATAAGGAAATACAGCATCGGCGTTCAACAAAAGGAAATACGAGAAAGCAATTACAAGAAATAAAACCCTAGGACCGCACAAAACCATTTTTACAAAATTAAGGCGAAAGAGAATTCAAGCAACACACACAAAAAAAAAAGAGAAAGAGAAAACCTAAACAAGCAAAAACAAAGCGAAAAAGAAATGAGATGGAGTAAGGGGAGGGAGGAAATTAGGGTTTGGGGAGGGTTAGATTGAGGGACGAACCTTCTTGCATGTGAAGGGAGCAGCCAGGAAATAGATGCAATCGGTGTTGCGTTTGAGCAATTCTTCGTCCATGATTATGGTTTCGGCGATGAAGGATTGAGGAGAGGAACGAAATTAGGGCAGGGGAGTAGGAATGAACGGAAGCGAAGAGGGAGGGGAGAGGGAAAAATTTTGTTGACACTGGACAGGACATGATGAGACGGTCAATTGAAGAAGAAAGGCAAAGTTTTATAGAACTATGATATGATAGAAGTGGAAGGTATGCATGCTAAATGCTAGGCTAGATCTTGACACGTAGAAAGAAAATAGGATAGAGCAAACATTAGAAAAATAGATGAGTGGGTTTGACTGTTCATTTGCCAAGTTCAGGCTTTTATAAGATTATAGATATAGCATATAGATAGATATAGATTAATGTTGTGTTTGGCATTGTATTATGGTAGATTAAGGGGTATTATGAAAAAAAAATCTGCATCTAGTGTGTTTGGCATTGTATTACTATGGAAGGGGGATTGAGATTGTGGGAGATTAAGGGGGATTATTTTGCACCCTTTTCACAATCTTGGAGGAGCAAGATTATGCATAATCTCCTAAAATAATCTCGTGAGATTACCACTTCTACCCCTCGCGTCAGTTCGTCTCCACCTCTTCCAGAATTGCAAAGATCGCTTCATCTGGGTGAGCACTGTTGATCATCATCCTCTATTCTCCTCTTCAACCGCGAAAGAACTTTGTACAGGTACACCTCCACCTCTCACTCTCGATGTCTCCTCCATTACTCCTCCCTGGTTCACCACTCTAATTATCGCCCTCTTCTCTATTACCCTATTATTGCCCTCCGCCACAATCCACATCCATAAATGGTTCTCCTCATCTCTCTATGAACGTTCTGAATCTTTCGTATTGATGTTGATGAACATTCTGGTTTGATTGGTGAATACCATTGCTTTCAAATTTTGGGGGAACTTGGGGATGGGACACATGGATGCCGGTGTTGTTCAAATCTGTTGAAATCGGATGAGTGGGTTTGATTGATGAATGTGTTCGCCTTTTGATTTTGCAGTCATTTTGTATCAATCAAAGGTGTAGGTTAAATTTGTGTTACGAGAAGGTGCATCACTATGGTTGCTGTTAATCTGTTGAACTTATGTCGCATGATTGTTGGGTAATGTGGTTATGATTATATAGTGGGTGTCTCCTTCTCTAGTTGTTGTTTGTTGCTGTTGGTTTTTGTCATACAGACAAAGCTTTTATTTGGTGTTTCATTATGTTTTTGTTTTCTCTTCCATGGTGTTTGTGCAGTGTCACCATCAACTGTTATCGGTAATTCGTTTGTTGCATATGTCGCCCTGCATATTTCATTTTCTGGTATATGCATTTGGTAGGGCATTCAGGCTTGCCAAACTGATTGAATTGGTAATTGTTGTTATTGTTGCTACATATCACAATTCCATGCATTTCTCCTCGCCTCATCAATTGGTATTGTTTCTTCATTTTGTCATCAACAAAGCCATGTTGTGTTCTTTTGTGGGAGCATTATCCGTTGGTATAGAATTGCACATGGTTTTTGTTCTTCTGTGCAATGACGGTTGATTGTGGTTCTGTTTTGCCTTAACAACATGTGGCCTTATTCCGACTCCGATGCCACCCATCGATCATTGGAGTCTGACAACGCTCGGTGGGTGATGAGTGGTTTCCCATACGGGTAGCCATGGGCAGCCGATGAAGACTACATCGACTTCGAGGTGCATTCCCGACTCAACGACTGACATAGGGTAGAAGGAGATGTGGAGGAGTACCGCGACATGGTTGACTTCATAGAGGCTGAGATGAGGGAGCTTCGCGCGCAGATTGCCACCCTTAGGGAGTGCGGTCTGGGCCACGAGGCGCTGATGTGGGACGAACGTCGTTGGCACTTTTTCCCTTTACAAAATAGTAATAATATCCAAACTTAAACACAAAACCAATAGATTAGGCAATCAATCACTTGATAAACCAAATAATTACTAGTATAGCAATGAAGTCCGGTGTCGAACCCACAGGGAGAAGCGATTTCCTATTCAATAACTCTAAGCAAAGACTCTTATAGCAAAGCAATGATTCGTAACAAGTAGCAAAGATGTAAACATAACCAGATTTATGATCGCAAAGTAAATTGATATCAAAGTAGAAAGAACATTTCACCCGCAATTCTGTGACAATGGTTGGAATTCATGGTCCTCGGATTGATCTATTAATTATTCATATTCCTAGGTCTACTTGACTAAAGTTGAGAGATCCGCAGAGATTCTCTCATCTTATTCAATATCACTAAAGAATAGCATTAAGAACTCAAGTAATCAAGACCAATTGACACATTAACTCAACTCAATCAAGACTAATAGGCGCATACCGAACTCAGCCCTAATCGAATCTACACAACATAGATCAATTGAAATCATCCACTACAAAGACAAAGAGACATCACTATCATCAATACCTTTGTTTGCTATCGAGAAAACAATAACGAATTCATAGCTAAGATGCAATTAATTCCTAACATGTTGATCAGGCATAGAAAGGAACACAAATATAAATTAAGCACAAGATGATAACTAAGAACATGAATAATCAAATAGAATCAAATCCTCACAATCCAAACAACCATGTCTTCGAATCACAGGCGAAACTACGAGTTTAGCAACTCATAGGCCAGTTCTCTCTCTCTAATGGTGTTCATAGTTCCACACACAATAGCCACACACGGCGAATAGAACTGAAAAGCAACTAATAAGGCCTCCCCAAAGTCGGCAAAACCCTAGTTGGAAAATAAAATAAAATAATGTCTTCGGATCCAAAACCGTGTATCCGAAAACAGCGTCAACGGCGGGCGCCGTGCAAAGGGCGGCGAGCAGTGTCCGACGTTCCTCAATTGTCTTCAATAGCTTCCAATGTCGTGCTTCCTTACTCCTCTTTAGCTCCTCCTTAGCTTCCATATGCTCCAAAACATGCTTCTTAAGCTCTTCCTAAAGTCCATCCAAGGTCAGAATGTAATTTTGCAGAATAAACACTAAAAACGCATAGATTCCGAACTCGAATACTTCACAAGCAATATACGGAACTAGACTCAAAACATAGAAAAACAACTACCTAATAGCAATAAGAAATACCTATAATGCCTATATGAAATATGCATTATCAAATCCCCCACACTTAACTCTTGCTTGTCCTCAAGCAACCATAAAGCAAAACATCTTCTACGCATCCCACAGGAAATCTTTCATAATTTTACTCATCAAAAGCAACATCATAAATAGTGCAAATATAATCAAACATATAAACGCCATCACATGTATATATGGGATCAAGTTGCTTCCATGCTCAAAAATCAACCTTACCAAGGATAAAATGTGTATCTCTCACTCTCATGTGTTTAGGCTTAAGCACACACTCACCTCAATTCCATATACAATCATCAACTCAAATATTGACATTTATATCACAAAATCTCCACCGGATACGTCAATGCAAAAAATAAGGACATCAAGAGGACTTTCGCTCAATGGAAACCTTCATAGAAGATTCCATTCGGCGGGGTTGTAATGTGGCTTGGTAGAAACATAAGGGCAATGAATTGTATTTGGTCATGTGGTGCAATAAATTCCGGAAAAATAAGATTCCAAAACTCCCAACATAACACAAACCAACTCAATAACATCAAGCTCACAAATACACAACATCTCTCAATCTCATCTCATCATCGCACATATCATGCAATCTCAACACCCAACCAATAAGACTCATAACTAACATACATCTAATTCTTCATCATTATGCAAAGATAAAATAAATGGCTCTTATTCTTTCTTTTTTTCGGATTTCTTTTTTCTTTTCTTTTTTCTTTTCTTTTTTCTTTTTTTTTCTTGGGCCAACATACATGAAATTCGAATGCATAAGAATGAGGGACTAAATAAGCATATAACATTACATCTTCTCAAAACCATAAACCATAACATCACACTTTAGTTTCATTCTCCTCAATCTCCAAAATAGATTCCATAAACCACTCAAAATATCAATTCCCCCGGAATAAGGGTAAGGCTCATCATAGGCTAGAAATAATAATTTTGCGGAGCTATCAATAAAAAGGATAAAGGCTCAAATTGGCTTCAAGATATAACATAAGGTAGACATGGATAAATATGTGACTAAAAAGTTGCATCTATCATTTGAACTTATTAAGCAATGAACATGTATATAATCGGCCTTGAAAATAGATAACCATGGCAATACTCAATGATAAATGCAAAGGAAGAGTAAATCACACAAGAAAAGCAAAAGGAATAAAGATGTATCCCTTATAAGGCCAAAAATATCTCACTGGGACAAATTTTTGCTGAATCTCAAGCATATTCCCAAACTTAGATCATACATGCTCAATTACATATGCTTAATCATACTTCACTAAAAACCAATTTTCAGGATAAGATCAAATCATCCAAGAATTTCATAGGATTTATAAAATCATGCCAGTATAAAGTCAAAATAGGACAAACTCAAATTAAGATGGAAATCTTTGATAACACAATATGCAAAACAACAAAACAAGACTCACTTTTTTCTTTCGTTTTTTCGACATTTTCCAAAAAAATTTCATTTTTGATATTTTCTATAACATAAAAGAAATAAAAAAAAAGAAATAACAGAAAAATCAAAAACATAAATTCAAACATGAACTAACCTAACTAATTCACTTCATTCCCCCCCCCCCCCCCCCATTTACATGTTGCATTGTCCTCAATGCATAGAAACACAAAAAGAAACAATGAAAAATATAAAAATAAAGGGTTTGAAAAAAGCAAATAACCGACCAATTACTGTGAAGACAGGGTCTGGGTCTAGACCGCTGATTGATGTTCAGGGAAATTTGCGCCCAGGGATTACGAAGACATGCTTGTATCTTGTATATCTTCTTCTCTAGACTCAACTGATGCTCATGGAGTCTACGAATACTTCTTAGGTGCTGATCTTCCATTCTAGTCAAGCAATTGTCAAGAATCTCCATAAGCTCAAACAAAGAACTGCTCTCAGTGGGGATATCAAGATCATCATCGGCCTCATCTCCCAGGAGAAATCCGCTCGAAGAGGGCGAATCCACAACTCTCCCAGCAAGTGCTGGAACATGACGAACACAAAAAGCAGCCAAAGTCGGGCCAACAGGTAAATGCACAGGAAGATACTAGTGGTGCTCACCCTTTGCGCCAGATAACCAACGAAAACACTCACTACTGTCGGGGCGGATAACCCTTTCAATAAGACGAGCATTCAGCAGGGATGAAATATCATAATAGAACGGCTATGGAAAGGGTTGCAAGGAGCTCAAATCCATACCCATATACCATGCTATAAGGGTAATCAATCCACCAAAAGTAACAATATGGGTACTCATATCATCTTTTCCACAAAATGCGTCCGCACAAGCAGCTAGAAACAACTCTATCCAATCTGGTACACACTCGGCCTCTAGCGTCAAACAATATAACCACATCCATATTCTCTTGGGGATAACCGTCGGATCAGCAGAACCATAGAAGGCAGGGGTCAACACCCTGTGGCATAACCTAAGGCCGGGATGCGTAATCAGATAATCATGAAAGTTCTCAGTCCCTCCAGCATGGCCTGACACTATAGCCCAAGTCTCAGCAGGTGTAGTAGCAAACGAGCTCCGACGACAAGGATTAGACCAAGGTATCTGCATTCCTAAAGCATGAGATAGAAATCGTTTCTGAATGGAGCATTCGGTACCCAAAAGTATGAAACGGATGTTCTTGTCAGAACGCACATCTAGAGTTGACAGGAACTCACGTACTAACACAGGGTAAGTCGGCACACTCATCGATATAAAATTGGCTAGACCTCCCTTATTTAGCAGCAGAGATACTGGACCCTGGAGACCAAGCCTCTACAACGTCTCTAAGTGAAAGAATCGCGTCGACTGATAGCTCACATCCCGTAGCAGAAACCAATGTTCCTTCTCGACTTCAGACAAGTAGGTTGGAGCATCCATCTTAGGAGCACGAGACATAACTCACAGGATCGATGAAGAAAACCACAAAAAACAACCAAAAGACGGGCTCACTGTAGCGGCGACGGGCGCCGTTTACGCAGAACCACGAATCCGAGTGAAAACGTTGAAAAACTGACGTCCACTCCTCCAAACTCAAAATTTTCACGAACAACTTGGTTTCAAAGGGTTCTTTGGTGATAGGTAGGGGAATGGAATAGAAAAATTGAAATTTGTGGATGTAGTGTAATGGTGGAAAGTGTTTTGGTGGATAGAATCGATTAAAACGCAAGGCTTTTAGGTATTAAGAATCGATTCCAGTAGGCTTTTGGTTTCTTTTGTAGATTCCTTGAGCAAGCTTGAATGATTCAAAATAGGGAGTAGCAATATATGGTGAGTTGGAAGGAATATCTATCAAAAAGAAAAAATAGGAAAATATTAGAACTTAGATAGAATAGAAATAGAAAAGATATAACCACTAATCCTAGGAAATAAGGAAACTAATCCTAAAAAGAAAAATCTAAACCTAAGATAGATAGAAAATAGATAAAAGATAAAATACTTACCTAAAATAGACAGAAAATAATCTAATCCTAGAACAAAGTAAAAGAAAACAATCTATCCCTAAAAAGATATAAAAATAAATTAACCTAAAACGAAAAATAACCAAAAATAAGAAAGATAGAAACTTCCCTTCCAAGTTTACCAAAATTCGGACTCGTCGGGCGAACAGAGGGGGGGCGGGCGCCGTGTCCACAGAATGGGACTTCGTTCTTCCAAATCAATCAAAACTCAATCTGACACAAGTTGCAACTTACCGTAACTTCCGAAATTCAACGACACGATTGATCATACTTTATTGAATTGAAAACTGATTGCAAAATAGAAATACTACCTAATTACCTTGGGTTGCCTCCCAAGAAGCGCATTTGTTTCACGTCTTTGGCTCGACGCGATGCATTTCTTGATCAAGTTACTCCACCAAGATCCCCCACACTTGTCCTTTTCAAGACAAGAGGTGGAACTTTAGGAACTTCTCCAACATATCCTTCAACTACATCGATTGATTCCTTCTTGAAATGAGTTACTCCTGGAGGTTGTCCTGCAATTGCGAAAACCTCGACATTGTTAGAAATCAATTTCTCACAGGGAATAGCAATAGAATCATTTGAATTAGACACATTTTCGTGTGACTTAAACAAATTCTCAATTTTCTTCTCAATGTCATCTTTCTCTAATCCAATTTCCTCTTTGTTAAAAAACTCAAGATTCATAGATTCAGTTTCAACAGAAGCATCTAACAAACCATTCGATTCATTCATGTGATTACTTTCATTAGAGTCAAGAACATCTCCATAGTTAGTGAACCTTCAAAACAATCAATCTTAATCTTAGCCGTTCGCAAGAATGGCCTTCCCAAGATAATCGGGGTTTCAGGCGTACCTTGTTCCATGTCTAGAATGAAGAAATCAGCTGGAAATATCAAATCATTTACCTTAACCAAAACATCTTCAACAATTCCTCTAGGCTTAATACTAGAACGATCAGCGAGTTGTATAGTAACACCAGTTTCAGACAATGAATTGAGACCCAAAAACATGTACAAGTTATAAGACATAACATTGATTGAAGCACCTAGGTCTAACATAGCTTTGATGAAGCTAGCATTACCTATTGTGCATGGGATAGTAAACATACCTGGATCTCCGCCCTTTTCAAGCAATCGTTTCTTAAGCAAAGCAGAAACATTCTCACTTAAACTTACCTTTTATTTCTTCCGCATCCTTTGCTTGCGCTTCATCGTGCATAGTTCTTTCAAGAATTTTGCATAGCGAGGCACAATTTTAATCAAATTGAAAAGTGGAATATTTACCTCACAATGAGCAAAGGTGTCATAAAGAATTTGTTCGTATTCCCACTTACGATCAGATCTTAAGGCATGAGGAAAGGGTGGTGCAGGTCTTGAAATCTCAGAAGACCACTCTTTAGAAGAATTCTTTGGGGATTGAACAACGTCAGAAGTCGGATCCGTCACTGGAGGAGGCAGCGGGTGCCATGGTGAGGGCCGAGGGGCGCTGTCTATGCAGTGTGTCTCCAATTCCATCTCTTCCTCCTTATTTCCCAAATCAACTTCTTCTCTAGGCCTGTCATCAACATTCCTAGTGGGCACATTCACTTGTTTACCTTCTCTAAGGATCATGGCGCTAACATTCTCCTTCAGATTCACTACCACCTGCGATGCTAACTTTCCCGAATCTTTCGCTTTCAATTCACCAATCTCCTTAATCATCTGACTTAGCAACTTTTCTTGAACACTCATCTTGTCCAATAGCAACCTCAATGTCTCATCTCGATCTTCTCGTTGAGTGTTTCTAGGACGATTATCAAATTGTCCTCTCTAAAAAGGAACTTGTTGCTGTTGGCCTCTACCGTTGAATATATCCACTTTGGTAGTTGGAATTGTAGCCCTAATTGTAGTTGTTACCAAAGTTGCGGCGAGGTCCATACTTCATAGCATTCACTTCAGCGGTGTCCTTCTGAATCAAGGGACACTTATCATTCGGATGAGTTGGATCTTCACAAACACCACAAGGTCTAGGCTGATGGGGTTGATTCATTTGCATAGCCATCTTGTTCACGATCTCCATAAGCCTATCGATGTCATCCTTGTGTCCATCTCTCGAACTATCCAACTTATGAACTCCTTTAACTCCTTGGTGTCTCCCATATTATTGCAATGCATTAGCCAACCCTTCAAAAATCTACATTGCTTCCTGGGGTGTTTTATCCAAAATATCTCCTCCTCTAGTAGCATTGATGAAACTCCTATCGGTGTCAAGCAAGCCTTCATAAAGATACAACATTAGATCATCCTCGGGTATATCGTGTTGCGGACAACTACCCTTAAGCTTCTTAAACCGCTCAACATACTCATAAAGACTCTCCGTAGGTGATTGCTCAATACTGGACAACTCCTTCTTAAGTTTGTTGATGCGAGTCGCATGAAAGTACTTTTGCAGGAAAGCTTTCTTCAATTGCACCCATGTAGTAATGCTTTCTGTGGGTAGGTAGTAAAGCCAATCGCTTGTAGAATCCTTCAAAGTAAAGGGGAATACTCTCAACATCAATTGGTCATCGTTCAGGCCTTGGGGTCTCAGTCTATCACACACGCTCACAAAGGTAGCAAGGTGCTTGTTTGGTTCCTCCCCAAGCAATCCATGAAAGTATGGCAAAATAGAATACCAGTTCGACTTATACTCAAATCTTGAACCCTCGGGGAGATCAGGAAGACTAATTGCAAGTGGTTTAGCATTCAAATTAGGTTCCTTTACGTTTCTCAGGGTCCTTCTTGTCGGATCAACAACACCGTCTTCTGTCATCTCCTCGGTTGTCTCAAACACAAGCTTCCTCTTCAACCTAAGAGATCATTCAACCTCAGGATCAAAAGACAAAGGCAATTAATTAGAAAATCTAGTTTGAACCATACAAGAACACAAAAGAGTCAAAGTAAAACGTAATCGAAAGAGATAAAGAAAAGCAAACTCCTTTCTTCTCCCCGGCAACGGAGCCAAGAATTTGATGCGGAACGAACGTCGTTGGCACTTTCACCCTTTACCAAATAGTAATAATATCCAGACTTAAACACAAAACCAATAGATTAGGCAATCAATCACTTGATAAACCAAATAACTACTAGTATAGCGATGAAGTCTGGTGTCGAACCCACAGAGAGAAGCGATTTCCTATTCAATAACTCTAAGCAAAGACTCTTATAGCAAAGCAATGATTCGTAACAAGTAGCAAAGATGTAAACATAACCAGATTTATGATCCCAAAGTAAATTGATATCAAAGTAGAAAGAACATTTCACCTGCAATTCTCTGACAATGGTTGGAATTCATGGTCCTCGGATTGATCTATTAATTATTCATATTCCTAGTTCTACTTGACTAAAGTTGAGAGATCCGCATAGATTCACTCATCTTATTCAATATCACTAAAGAATAGCATTAAGAACTCAAGTAATCAAGTTCGACCAATTGGCACATTGACTCAACTCAATCAAGACTAATAGGCGCATACCGAACTCAGCCCTAATCGAATCTACACAACATAGATCAATTGAAATCATCCACTACAAAGACAAAGAGACATCACTATCAGCAATACCTTTGTTTGCTATCGAGAAAACAATAACGAATTCATAGCTAAGATGCAATTAATTCCTAACATGTTGATCAGGCATAGAAAGGAACACAAATATAAATTAAGCACAAGATGATAACTAAGAACATGAATAATCAAATAGAATCAAATCCTCACAATCCAAACAACCATGTCTTCGAATCACAGGCGAAACTACGAGTTTAGCAACTCATAGGCCAGTTCTCTCTCTCTCTAATGGTGTTCATAGTTCCACACACAATAGCCACACACGGCGAATAGAACTGAAAAGCAACTAATAAGGCCTCCCTCTAATGGTGTTCATAGTTCCACACACAATAGCCACGCATGGCGAATAGAACTGAAAAGCAACTAATAAGGCCTCCCCAAAGTCGGCAAAAACCTAGTTAGAAAATATAATAAAATAATATAAAATAATGTCTTCGGATCCAAAACCGCGTATCCGGAAACAGCGTCAACGGCGGGCGCTGTTGACAGAGAGGAAATCGAGAATGCAAAATAAAATATGAATAAAATAAGGCAAACCAGATTCCGTCCCTTGCAAATGATTACAAGACTTCCTCCCGATGCAGCAGTGGGAAGTCAGGATCGATCCACGAGGAAGCGCGTCAGCGTATCCTAGGCAGCGGAGAAATCTCATGAACAGAAGTCGACCACAGTTGTCCTCGATCTCGGCTAGGGTTAGTCGACAGAAGATCGGACAAGTCGAACAGAGGAGGTAGCAGGCTACGTCTTTTGGTCGATATCGAGCAGAGGTTACTCGATATCGAGTAAAACTTGTCGACGTCGAGGAAGTCTTGGTCGAGTACCTGCACACCAGAAGCTACGGCGATCTAGGATCGAATATTAGTACTCGATATCGACCAGATTTAGTCGATATCGAGGAAGAACAGAAAGTAACCGAAACCAAATAAAGAACAATGCTTGTGGGTTCAAATTAAACTATGTATGAAAGACAACTTCCAAGATCGGGGTTTGCAATAACAATAACCAAGCATGCATAAGGCAGGAATAAAACAGATAATCATGTAAATCGCATCGAAGGACTAAGCTTTCGCCTTTTCCAACAATTAGACAACTCTTTCAAGAAACCCTAATTGTATCTACTGATTTTATGTTTACAATCCAAGTTGTTAGCATGGACCTCCATTAAATGGGTAATAAACATATAACAAGTAGTAGATGCTCAAAACATGATAAAAGTCGAATCTTTACCTCAAACACGCATGGCTATCGTTGGGCTCACCCCAACCCTAGAAGTAGGTGGACTACTCGCGCTTCATCGCAATTGCAGACATTGTTGATTGAAAAGAAACTTGCATAAAACTATATTCAAAGTCTTTACAATCCCGGCACTCCAACTTTCGTTGAACGCCAAAACCCTAAAACCTTTGAACTCCTAAAACTCTATGTGGAATTGTATCTCTGAAATTGAATGAATAGAAATCAGCCCCTAAGGCTTTATTTATAGGCTTCTAATCCTTGCTAATCAAGGAAAGAAATTTCTATCTATATCTAAAGATAAAACTTTAATAAAGGGAATATTTATCTTAAAGGAAAATATATCTAAAAGGCTAAATATCTTCATGTGTGGATAAATCCTCTCTTCATGGATGGATCTTGATATACTTGATAGATCTCGGACTCCTTAGCTCTCAAGAAAGCCCAAACCGTGTCGGACAGCCCAACCGCGTAACGCAGCCCAGAAAAGATCTCCTCGATATTGAGTAAACTACTCGATATCGAGTAACTCCGTCGTCGACTTCAGCTTCACTGGTCTTCTCGAGTAACTGGTTCTCGATCCGGCTCGGACAGGTGTTCTGGTCTTGTCGATATCGAGTAAACTACTCGATATCGAGTACATGGTGTCATCGACTTGCTGGCCTGGTGTTGTCGAGCAACCTCTCCCCGATCTGGCTTGGGCATGTGGTTCTGTTTTCCTCGACATCGACTAATTTAGTCGATGTCGAGTAAGTGTTGCACAGGTTGCCTTCTTCTCGGCTTTCCGATCCAGTGTTGCTTCCTCGACTCCGGGTATGGCTTCAAGGCGTGGTCGATATCGAGTAAACTACTCGATATCGAGTAGGGTCCTGGAGTCGGGTTGCCTTTGTCTTCAGTTCCTCGATCAGCTTGTCCTCGATCATGCTGTACCCGGACTCTTTGGTCGATATTGAGGAAGTGTACTCGATATCGAGTAAGGCTCAGCTTGTGTCTTTGCTTCTTGGTTTTGTCCCAGAATGGCTCCAAATTTTGTAATATTAAACCAAAACTTATGTAGATCTCAATTTCTTGCAAATAAGCAGATATTACATAAATTCGACATATTCCTATCCCGAAATATGCAAAGTGTATAAAATAAGGAGCTAAAATGTGCATTTCAACATGGCTATTTTAGTGGACATCAGGCGCCGTGCAAAGGGTGGTGGGCCCCGTCTATGCAGTGTCCAACGTTCCTCAATTGTCTTCAATAGCTTCCAATGTCGTGCTTCCTTGCTCCTCTTTAGCTCCTCCTTAGCCTCCATATGCTCCAAAACATGCTTCTTAAGCTCTTCCCAAAGTTCATCCAAGGTCGGAATGTAATTCTGCAGAATAAACACTAAAAACGCATAGATTCCGAACTCGAATACTTCACAAGCAATATACGGAACTAGACTCAAAACATAGCAAAACAACTACCTAAGAGCAATAAGAAATACCTATATTAAATATGCATTGTGCGCCTGACCCAGGCCGACCTGTAAGGTGCCACTGCTAAGCTAGCCCAAGCCCAGACTTCGAACGAGGAGCTCACTAAGAGGGTGGTCGACGTATGCACCTCCCAGGCAGGGACTTGGGTTCACCACGATGTTGTAACACTTCGGATCAACTAGCTGGTGCGTGATAGAGCCCTCGGCGTTTGGGTCATTGTCCTCGTCCTCGGTGTCATTGTCAAGCTGGCATGCCGCAACTAGGCTCATTTGGGTTCATGTGGCTAAGTAGACTTCATTTTGGTTAGGTTTTGCGGTTTGGTTTCATCTAACGATAGTCCGACCTCCGATGAATCGTGTTCGCCCCGTTTTGTATTTTGTATGGAGTGGCGTCACGAGTGTCCGGGTCATGAAACAACTGATACTGTTGGGTGCATATCGAGCACCTCGAAATACCTTTTGCGTACGATAGTCGGTAATATATGGTTGTGTACTTTAGTTGTTAATCTTCCATCGTTTGCCATGATCAATTTGTTAATTGTAAACAAGCTTAAAAAAAAACAAAAAAACAATCTGCTTGAATGAGAGGGTTGGGGTAAGGGCATAATTGCCTTTTCAAAAAAATCTCAAATTACTGAATCTCCATAATCTAAAAAAATAATCTCAATGTCCTAATAATCTACATCTCTCCCAAAATGAACCCCCAAAAAAATCTACGTTAAATACAGCCTAAAGCATATGACTATATGAGGGGGAAAACCTCAGCAACCACGCCCCCAATATGTTGCAGCGAATTGAAGTTTACAAGGACTTTATCCAAGTAGGTTTTTATTGGGAGGAATAAAGTAGTTTGGTACTGTGATTCTTCAGACATGATTTTAACTTACATTATTTTATTCTCCATTGAATTTTTTCGTGATACATTATTAGGATTATTATTCGAGCCAAACGAGCCGAGTACTGCTTGTTCATATTCAGTTAATTTAGGATATGAATGAACTCGAACCGAGCCTAAATTTTGACTCGAACTTACAAATGTGCTCATACTTAGCTTGTTTAGGAAATAAACGAGCGTGAGCCATGCTTTTTTCAAGCTTTAAGCAGTTCTAATTGCTAATTATACAGTAAATGAAAGGAAATTTTAGAAATTCCATAAAATTCGACCTATTCGAGCTTAATTCGAACGAGTCGAGCTTTGTTCCGAGCTTTAAAATGTGTTCATACTTGGCTCGTTTAGAAAATGAACGAGCTCCATCCAGCAATGTTTTTATCGAGCGAGTACGAGTCGAATTTAAGCTACTCGTGTTCACATAACACCCTTAGATATTAGTATATGTTTTTTAGCTTAAAAAAGGAGATATTATATATTTTTCAAATCTTTTAGGGGGTGGTAAAATTACTGTGTAAAATATCTTTCAGTGTCCTTATCAGGTCAAAACTCAACACTCAACCTGGGAGATTGAAATGCACATCACAAACACCCTCCTGCTGTTTCGATCCTTTGAGATGGTCTCTATCTTCTACATTTTCAGGGAAGTCAACATGGCGGCCGATCCTGTAGCACAATTGGGTCTGGACTCTGACTCTTCTACTTAGAGTTTTGATTTCGAATTTTAGACTCTTATATTAAAAAACGTCATTGGATGATGGTACAACAGTGATTAACAGACCCTAAATACTCGCTTTGTAATAGAATAAAAATAAAATCAGATCAAAACTCAAAACAAAAACAGAGTATATCAGGCCCAGTATGAAAAATGGGC
The DNA here is from genome assembly GCA_963922045.1 of Persicaria maculosa. NCBI lineage: Eukaryota > Viridiplantae > Streptophyta > Magnoliopsida > Caryophyllales > Polygonaceae > Persicaria > Persicaria maculosa. The sequence continues at coordinate 26,864,410 of OY998259.1, read as the reverse complement.
CCATTTAATAAGCCTCGGCTACTGCTTGATAGTTAGTATATTAACTCAAGGATGTTTTGGTGTTAGCCGGCCCATTGGTTGAATAGTTTTCCAACTATTTATCCAAACTTTTTGGTACAAATACTTATTAGCTAAAAAAATTATAGACCCCATTTTCTCTACTTAATCCTCCAATTATTAACGAGGGTCTTAGGGTCCGTTTGGCAATGTACGTAGCTTTTCGAAGCTTTTGGTTTTAATAATTTATAGTTTTAAATAAGTTAAATATAAGATTTTAATTTAATTAGCTTTTGAAATTGGATTTTCAACAGCTACCAACCGCAAGCTTTTCAGAATTCTATTGATTTTTCTCCTATTTGATCAGCCAGTTTGTATCAGCTACTCTATCAGCTGGGTTGCCAAACACCTTACTAGCTTATGAAAAGTCCAATTTAACATATATTTAACACAATTAATCAATCAGCTTCAGCTACCCTATCAGCTTCAGCTGCCCCAACAGCTCCGTGTTACCAAACTGACCCTTTTTAATCCTCCAATTTTCTTTACTTATTATCTGAAGTGAAATCCTTCCATTAGCAACAAGCCTCATCATATATAGTAGTACTTAGTAGTGCATCAAAATAACACATCCAAATGTGTGTATTAGATGATTGGAATTTCCGACACAACTCCGAATGCCTCTAACATTATTAAAATCAAGACTTTTTTCTTCACTGATCTTTATAAATATGATCTTAAGAGGTAAGTTAATAATTCAAAACTGATAACTCTTTGCCTAATTTAAAAGTAATAAACCCTATTATTGTACTAAAAAAATTCTAAAGAATTAAATCTAGGATAATTTTTCTCAAGTCCTTTTTTTTTACCTATGCCCCTAAAAAAGAAAAAATTTGCAAAATAGGCACTTTTTTTGGACGATTTTGCAAAATATCCGCGTTTTCGGACAATTTAGTGAAATGGCCGCAATATATACTGCCTCACGCGCTATTTGCTACGCGCGCTCTCTCTCTCCGATCGGGATGTCCGTTCTCCCCTCCTCAGACCTAGGGCTTCAGATCCTCCTCCTCCTTGCTCCGGCGCATTCATATGTCCATCGTCCTTCTCCTTGCTCGCCACCACCACCGCCGAATCGCCTCTGTCCAATTTTGCTGATCTTCGACTGTTTTCCTGAGATTCATGGATTCGGAGCGAGATTCATGGATTCAACGCTTCTATCTCTCTCCTTCTTTCTCATATCTTCGGCGTCGTTCCTCGGATCTCCGGTCTCCAGGTCCCTCGTCTCATGAAGATCCGGCTCCCATCGAGTAATCGAAGAAGAGGAGGAGGAAGATCCAACTCAGGGGCAGGAATCGAAGAGGAGGAGGAAAAAGATCTGCCATTGTTGATCTGTTGATTCCTCGTTGTTCTCGATTCCCGCTTCTCAATTCAGACTCGGTGAGTTTCATTTTACAATTTGTTGATCTGACTTTGTTCATCGTTACTGGAGATTGTTCTGATGCAGGTTGAGCTTATTTGTGTGAAGGATATTTTATCTCTGTCCTTTTCTATTTCACTAGATAAGAGCTTGCTCACTTTGATCTTAATAGAGAACGATGATTTGTACAAGGAGTTGCACTGTGAGACAATCAAAGAGAGGAGCCACTGAGAACGATGATTTGTTCTCACTACTCGATAGAGATTGGAATAAGGTTTTGATCAGTACTTGTCATGGAGGTGGAGAGGTCGAGCGAGCGGAGCGAGCGAGGTCGAGCGGCCGGAGCCAGCAATCGAGCCAGCAAATCTGGTTGTATTGTTGGTAAGTACAGCAGGTTGCTTTGTACAATGAGTTACCCTTTTGATTGCTTTGCTATTGGTTTTGTGGTTGAATTTGATTGGAATTTTAACATGGAACAGAGTTGATTTGAATAATAATGCATTTATCTTAGATATCCTTGGAGATGGGCAGCTGTGTCTCTTGGCTCTTTCTGAATCTGTATGTCAGCATGTTGAATTTGTCATTTAGTCTTTCTGAATCTGTAGGTCAGCATGTGCTTGATGAGTTTATGGATAAAGATTATATATTGTGTCAATTGGGAGTTAGTTTAGGGAATTTATGGTAGGAGCATCGGAATTTGGCTAGTAGAGTTAAAATATAAACAAGCTTGCACATGGCTTAGTTGTAGAGGTGAATCTTAATGTAGATTTATGTAGGTTGAACTGATTGGAATGGTTGTTAAGCTATTGCAATCTCCCAAGTTTTTCCAATGCATATTTAGATGTGTAATTGCTATGGATTCCAACAATGGTGGTTGTTCTGTCAAATCAGTTTGAATTGGAATGGAACAAATCAATACACACACAAAATAGGTCCTTTTTTTAATCCCTCTTATTTGCCCTTCACTAGTACAGCAGTTTCTGTCCATTGTTTATTATTTACACAAAATAGGTCATTATAGTTGTGGTATGTTGAACGAAAAAATCAATGTCAAAAGAAGCAGGTGACCCCCATTTTATTCCTGAGTTAGTGGGGGGCAAATTAATGGTATTGGGAACAAAAGATAGTGAAGCAAGCAAAAGAAAGTTGTAGGCTTAGACAGTTGAGTCATACTTCACTAAAACTTCCCTCAAATGTTAGTGCCTTGTTAGATTCCTGGCTTTGTTTGTGGTTCTCAGCAGCAGTTGATCTCTCCTTTTTCTTTCCTTTTTTCTTCTCTTTGTCCTTTTTTCAATTGTAACTGCTGTTCAATTATAGCTTGGGTTGTTGTAGCAATTATATTTGGATCATGCTTGAGATTTAACTGATGTCGGAAGTTTATCTTTTATGATTTATCAACAGGGATTGCTTGCTCTCTGTGGGGTGTATGATGCAGAATCAAAGCCAATCTTGCTTTGCTCTTGCAATGATAATACCGTCCGCATGTATGATCTACCATCGTACGTTTCTTTCTCATCTCCCTTGATAAATCTTGTGTTTTTAGGTTCACTAGTCTTCTTCTGTTTCTTGGAACACTGCCAGGCCTCAGAGAAGGCCGTTGCAATGCAGTTACTAAATGCATGTTTTCATCCAAATCCCAGAGAATGCATATACTAGTTAATGCATATTTACATGATTTGTTGAGTGTTATATACTTGCAACATGGAGTACACTATCATTTTGGGTTGTCACCTGGGTCTGGGATATTATTTAGCATTATTTCGTGTACATTTCCCCCCATTTTGCCTTTCATTAGTACAAATATATGATGCCCTTCTCATATGTTGTCTCTTCATCAGGTTTGTAGAGAGAGGAAAAATATTATCAAAACAAGAGATCCGATCCCTAAACTCAATTCCGGCTGGACTGATCTTCACAGGAGATGGAGCTGGGCAAGTTAGAGTATGGAGATGGTCCAAAGAACCAACCCCTGTTGCTGTATAAGCGGCCTCAATTATAATGCTTGTATTTCCAATTTGCCCTCAGTGAAAAAGAGATTTGAGACCCTCCTTGATAGTTTGTGTCATTTGCGAGAATTTATCCCCTTAATTTCCCTCGAAGCCTTTTCCAAGTGTAAGAGTAGAAGCTGGACATTCATCAGTGAGCGATGCTTTTTCAGTGCTCGGATCTGACAGCCCTACAACAATGTGATCGAGGAAACTGCTCCACAGCCGCTGGAGATACGAACGTACTTCAGACTATTTATTCTATTGTGTGTGCTGTTAATGTTCATGTGTTTGCAGCAGAATTTCAAAGAGCAAGTTCTACCGTCCCTTGTTGATGAGCTTGATCGGGTAAAGGAGGGATAGGGCTTCATAGCTATTTTTAAGTTATCAAAATTTTATTTCTATGAAGTGAAATCCACGAAGTGGAAGTTGGGTGTAATTTTCATGCTTTGTATTTGGGCAGATGTGCAAGTTTCGTTTAACATTTTAGCTAGGCACTTCTCTTCTACAGGTTGAAGGGAACAAAGTATCTTACCGAGTTGATGTTGATTGTTTGTACTTGTAATTAGAATCCGACGACGAGAATATAATTGATATATGAACCAACAGTTATGTTCAACTATTTACAGTGCAAGTAGATTCATTTTGTCAAATGATCAATTGAAGAGCATGCTGTAAACAAATGCACATGGTATGCTACTACTGCTAGGAATTCGGTACACAACATACACTTCCTTTCTGAATTAGAGCAAGGCTGGCTCCAACTCGACTGCAACGTTATCTTGGAACATCTCTCATCTCTGGGCAACTTTGAGATTCGATCTTTGATTAAATATCCCAATCAATAGTGTACACAGAAACTGGTTCCTCTTTGCAACTTCTGTGTGAACTTCTGTGAAAGAAACGTTTGAAAATGATCCTTTATTTGTGCATCATAATAATAAAATGACGGTGCAAGAATAATAATTTAGATTTATAGAGTTGCACGAGTCTGTTGTAAGAGTTGCACGACTCTGTTTTAAGAGTTGCACGACTCTGTTGTAAGAGTTGCACGACTCTGTTGTAAGAGTTGCACGACTCTGTTGTAAGAGTTGCACGACTCTGTTGTAAGAGTTGCACGACTCTGTTTTAAGAGTTGCACGACTCTGTTTTAAGAGTTGCACGACTCTCTTGTAAGAGTTGCACGACTCTCTTTTAAGAGTTGCACGACTCTGTTTTAAGACTTGCACGACTGTCTTGTAAGAGTTGCACGACTCTGTTTTAAGAATTGCACGACTCTCTTGTAAGTGTTACACGACTCTGTTTTAAGAGTTGCACGACTCTTGCCAAGATTGCACAACATGGGGGATTGATGGAATTATGCTCGATATGTTCTTATTTTTGCTCAACAATAAATTATATTTTGCACAACAATTGTGACTTGTGAAATTGTGCTCAACATGATCTTATTTTTTCTCAATATTATTTTATAGTTGCTCAATAGATTATTGCACGTCATGGTCTTATTTTTGCTCAACAATAGACTATAATTGCACAACATGGGGAATTGGTGGAAATTTGCTCAGCATGATTTTATTTTTGCTCAACATCATCTTATTTTTGCTCAACTATAGGTTATTTTTGCACAACAATCGAGACTTGTGAATTTATTTTCAACATGATCTTATTTTCTCTCAATATAATTTCATACTTTCTCAATAAATTATTGCACAACATGATCTTATTTTTGCTCATCAATACTTTATTTTTGCACAACTAGTGGTGAAAATTAGTGCTGACACTGATATTAGTTACAATTAGTGCTGACACTGATATTAGTTACAATCAATGTTGACACTGATATTATTTACAATTAGTGTTGACACTGATATTAGTTACAATCGAGTCATCTTCCTAAGTAATAACTTTGTAGTTCGGTATATATTTTTTCCGCCTGTCAGCGCTTTTTTTTCTTCATGTCAGCACATTTTTTAGAGTTGCACAACCGTATTTTAGAGTTGCACAACTTTAGTTACAATTAGTGGTGAAAATTTGCACGACTCTGGTGTAAGAGTTGCACGACTGTGTTTTAAGAGTTGCACGACAGTGTTTTAAGAGTTGCACGACTATGTTTTAAGAGTTGCACGACTCTGTTGTAAGAGTTGCACGACTCTGTTGTAAGAGTTGCACGACTCTGTTGTAAGAGTTGCACGACTTTGTTGTAAGAGTTGCACGATGTCAGCACATATAAATTTCACATAAAAACGATGCCAGCATTAAAAAATTGCACTAATATATCTTTGTGTTTCAATTCAAGTGGCTCGGTGCTTCAACCAAAGTTTACACAACCAACAACACGATAGCCTATACGGGATTTGAACCCATATCTTTGTGTTTGCACACAACACTCTACCGATTTGAGCTAATAGGCTTCACAAAATAATAAAACAAGATGGCAACTTGATTGAAGTCCAAGGCATCCAACAGGTCATTCAGCATGTTTGTTCCCATACCGAGACGTCTTCCTGTTTCGTTACCAATAGCCAGCTGATCACCAGAAATGGACATTTAATGAATCTCAAATCACCTGAAAAGACCACTTGCAAGATGATCATCACTTTCCAATCTATAAGAAATGAACCTGTAATCATCTTCACACTGACACCGAGATCCAAAGCTCTCCTGATCGTCTCTGCGCTGTCATGACGAGGAGGATCAAAAAGAGGCAGGAGGGCGACGAATTCCCAGGGCCCGCCAGGACTGTCTTGGTTACCATCAGAAACTTCCTGGTGATCAGAAACAATATAAGCTTGTGACTTGTTTTTTAAGGTGATCATAACTCATAAGGTTGTCTTGCAGGAGCACTTGATTACTTGGCGAGCAACGCCAAGGGAGCGCAGTCCACGCTCAACATATTTATCAATCAGGGAGTGCACTTTCTTCTCAATTTCTGATTTATTGTAAGCCAGGTCCAGAATCTGCGGCGTAAGAATGCAAGTGAGGAAAGAGTTTCTGGTGCATTGTTGTGGATTTCATATAATGTTAAAGAGAAATTGCATATGTACCTGTTCAGGTGCACCTTTGCTAACTCTGTGCATTTTACCATCTTGATCAATGTATGTCAGTGCTGTTCTTTTATCTGTAGGATTAAACGGTAAGAAGTGCACCTCTTTGATTCCAGCTCTTGCCTTTAGGAGATCAATCAAAAGGCATGAATTTCACAAAATGAACACAAAAAACAGTTTATGTCAATCACTGAACTGCAACCTTAAACACATATACATACCTCCTTAGGATCATCCAGCATTGCAACTATTGCGAAATCAATGGCATCTTGGTTCTCCAACCTTGATGCTCTTGCAGCCATGAGCACTACCATATCCTTGTCAACGCCTCGCGGGAAAACCTTATAGCCCATCGGAAACATTTTGAAGTCAAAACCTCTTCTTTTAAATTCAAAAAAGTGCTAACGATTGATCCAAGAACCTACCACGAATAGTAATAATTGTTGATCGATGAATAATTTAAAGAGTTCAAAGTGCATCAAATAAAAACATGGGAAGGGCTTTATTGCAAGTTGCAATTCTTTTACTCTGACCTTGAGTCGCAGCTCTGGATTCACATTTGGCAAAATTTGCAATTCCACGAGCCACTTGAGCAAGAAAATCTGGGTGTCCACATTTGACCATCCCCAGCAATGCCTGGATTCCCCCTTCACTTCTGAGCTTCATCTGCAACTTATCTGAAGAGTATGATTCATCAGTACCAAGGACTATGAACATACACCATGGTCCACTTTCAGCAACAAAATCCATGAATAAAGTTCACTAGATCCACAGCACATTCAAATCACAACCATAGAGAAACGATGAAACTGCAATCATCATTATTTCATTGAACTAACCCAAAACATATGGAGATGTTAAAAGTTCAAACTTCCATATACTAAAGTAATATTTCTTGGTCATTTAAACTATCAGACTCATTCTCAACTTGTCTTCCACGAGTTCAAAGGCAACTGGATTAAGTGTTCTGTTTTGTCAGCCAATCTAAATAAAAAAGAAAAGAAAAGAAATAACATATTGCTGCAAGAAGCAAGCTCGTACTTCTATTGACATTAAATGCAAATATGTTTGTGGGACAAATATATTAGCCTTTTGGCATATTATAGGATGTGATGAGTATGGGTCAGACAAATATGTTTGTGGGACAAAACTGAAAATGTCCCTACATTTTGAAATGAGTATCTAAATAAGCTAATCCTAGAAGATCATGAGAATTGAGCAGCTTAGAACATCAGCTTACCATTGCCACAGAGATTTGCAATTTCCCCAGCAACCATACGTAGTGTTTGAGGATCCTCAGCATGGGATGCAGTCATTGATAGCAAACCCACACCTCCTTGGGTCATTATCAGCTCCTGGTTGGTCTCTGAAGGGACAGTAGGGGCATCTTTATTAGAAGTCAATATCCTAAATTAATAAAAAAAAACTTCAGAAAACACACACACAAATGAGTCTACCATTCATTGCAAGATTTGCTATTGCTCCAGCTGCAACTCTATGTATAGTCTCATCATCCGAGCCTGCACAGATATTCAATGAACCTTTTTACTAGCAGGAAAGCACTTTGCTCCCAAGAACAGTAATAAAAGTAGACAATCACATTGCAGCTTCTCTCCTCCTTTTTCTTTATTCCCTCATCTCATTTTGGTTTAACTAGTGGCATTGTTTTACAGAAATCACAATGCATTGCTAGCCTTAACCTAAACTTTACCAGTGCATTTCCTCAGCTCCTATTAGATTGCATGGGTTTCTGTTTTTTTAACCCAATTAGAAAGTTAAAGAGTGTTGTATACATGCACTTCTTCAAAATGATTATCATCACCACCAAATTAGGCACTGGACTAGTGATTAGCGAATCAAGACTTCAAAATCGATCGATAAGGAAATCTCGGCTCGTAAAAATAAAGTCACTCGGCCTATTGGGGCATTTCATCAAACAGATTATGTGCAAAATATAAAACAACATATCAATCACAAATATAAAACAGCAAGGACAAGATTTCAGATTTCATTCAGCAATTGTAGCCATCACAAACAAAATCGAGTTCCTTATCAATCGATCTTCGATCGATTGATAAGGAAAACAGTCGGAAGCAACGATCGATCAGTCGGAAGCAAAATCTGTCACATGTATGCTCAATTTCAAAGCCTTCACAGTGCAATTTGACAAAGAAACATAAACACAAACACCTTGAGACTATTTTACTTATCAATCGATCTTCGATCGATTGATAAGTAAAATAGTCGAAGTCAATCACAGACAAAATTTGCACATCACGGACAAAATCGATGGCAGATGTGCAGGTTTTTAACATGAGCCTTGCTAAACAAATACAAAATCGAAGGCAATCACAGACAAAATTTGCACAAAGCAACCTAAAACAGTAGCTAAAACAACATAAAAACCATAAAACTCTCATCAACAATTGATTTTTCTTATCAATCGATCTTCGATCGATTGATAAGTAAAATAGTCGAAGGCAATCACAGACAAAATTTGCACATCACAGACAAAATCGATGGTAGATGTGCAGGTTTTTAACATGAGCCTTGCTAAATAAATACAAAATTGAAGGCAATCACGGACAAAATTTGCACATCACAGACAAAATCGAAGGCCAGGAGGGAGGAATCGACACTTACAACCAGATTTGAGTTGATGAAGAAGAGCCGCTCCCTCGAGCTCGCTCCGCCGCCTCGCTCGCTCGCTTTGCCTTGCTCGACCTCGCTCGCCCGCGCCACTTCAGATCTGGACCGGAGCAGGATCACCGATGGAATTCGACTTCGGATTGGGACTCCCTCGCTCGCTGCCGCTGGACGAAGACCAGGCGCTCGCTCCCTCGCTCGGCCTCCCTTGCTCCGGGATGGACGCAGATGGAGGAAGATGGAAGGAGGAGCCGGATTCAGGAATCGCTCGCCGGAGATGCGGGAAGATGGACGGGGAAGGAGGAGCTCGCGGAGAGGATGGGAGAGAGAGCGCGTAGGAGCGCGTAGAAGGGTTTATATTGCGGACATTTTACAAAAATGTCCCAACACGCGGATATTTCGCAAAATAAGCCTATTTTCGTGGCTATTTTGCAAAACCGCCCCCTAAAAAAAACCATTATATATTTATCTTCATTGTCAAATACGTACAGACCACCTTGTTGAACCAAACCACCACGATTTATATGGGAATAAAAAAGCACATAGTTAAAATTAATAATCGTACCAAAAACACATTAGTAGAAATATCATAGGTCGACGTATATATTCCACTTAAAAATTAAGAGAAAGTTAACTTACTTTTAAAGTTAATGATGCATAATACAATAAAGATGGATGGAGGTCCAAGAGGAGCAAACCTACTTTATCCTTTTATTTCCATTAGGGTTTGTTGGTGTCGTAGTCACCCCTTTTAATTAACATTGGTTACTTCCTTGAGCCTTTTTAAATCTTCATAGTTCATATCATACAACTTTACCTTTTTCAAATCATAATTTTACTCTTCCTTCATAGGTGGTATGCTATCATCTTTTCATTGAAATGATGACACACTGCACTCATCATTGTATTTATACCATTTTTTTAAAAAAGATAAAAACTATAAAAAAAATTTATATATAATTTTTTTATAATTTTATAGTTGCTATTAATAAGTACGAAATTATTTTTAATTTTTTTTAAAAATAAATATTATATATAGTTTTTATCATCGTAAAAACAATGTTTGAATAGTAAACGACATGTTTTGCCGAACGGAGGGGATACTGTATATATATTTTTACTACTAATCATTTTTAAACATCATTTAGTGCTCTTTAGCTACGCGAATAGAGTACTAAAAATACGGAGTAGTAATTAACTTATAACTAGTTATATATATACGGAGTAATGGGAGTATCTGTTAGACTGGTCCAAACTGTATAAAACAATAGTCAAATTAAATTATTTTATTTTATTTTAATATTATAAATGCTTTATCTTATTCTATATTTTATATTTTATGATATATTTTCACTCACAATAGACATCGACATGAGATATAAAAATATGATAGGTCTTCAATTTATTGCAATTTTTTATTTATTATCTGTTAATTATTTACATTTTAACCCCAAGGAATTTTTGTGAGGCTGGAGTTAGAATGAATTTCCCATTAGGTCTTCTAAAGTACTTAAATGTGAATAGTTTTGTGCTCCGGTGAAAATCAAAATTACGGTAGAATCCTGTGAAGACCGGTTTTTTAGCCCGGTTTCCTTGCTTTATAGTCCGATTCTGAATAGAATCAATCTATAAAGTCACATATTTTAGCCTGGAATCGAATAAAACCGAGCTATAAAGTAACTTTGTAATTTTAAAACATGAGTTTTTAGCATGATTTTTAGGCTTGACCGAACTATAAAGTCATGTGTTATTTTAAAACTGGAGTTTTTAGCAAGGTTTTTAAGTTTAACCGAGTTGTAAAGCCACTATGTGATTGAGATTTTTAGCACATGTTTCAAATAAACCAAGCCATAAAGTAGTCATCACGGTTTTTACCACAATTTGAGGTTTTCACTGGAGTCGATCCCTATATATATATATAATATCGATCAAATGTTAACAACTCTTAATGTGTTTTGTATTAACAAATAATGGTCGTTTTTTTTTACAGTAGGCAAACAGTGGGAGCTGTTACTAATACAGTAACCTAACTCCCGGATCATCCTACTCCTCGTCTAGTAATGTAGTCTGCAGAATTATTTGCTTCTCTGAAAATATGTCTGATCTCTGCCGAGGTAAATTCAGATGTAAGTCTGCCAATTTCTTCTACTTGTCTCAGAACCTCCCATTTGGGCGCCTGCATTCCTCTGACCGCTTTAACCAAGACTTGATTATCGCATTCTACGATGATCTTCCTCAAGCCTTTCATCTTCGCATGTTGGAGTCCTAGAATCATTGCCGAAGCCTCTGTTTGGATGATGGATCCAGCATTGACTTCTTGAAAGAAAATATCAATGATCTGTCCTTCGGAATCATGAATGATTCCTCCCACCTGACTTTTGCCAGAATGGGAAAAAGAACCATCTACATTAATTTTGTAGATAGTCCTTGGTGGTCTCGTCCATTTGGCTTTTGCCCTCCTGTTTCCCTTCTTCTTGCTATCCTTTCCTTTACTTCCTTCCAGGGCCCAGTCCTTAATGTTTTGCTTGATTTTCTGAACAATGATGTTTGTTCCTTCCGGTTTCTTAGACCTGAAAATTTTATCATTTCTAGTTTCCCATATGGCTTGCCAAATAAAAATAAGGTCTTCAAATCTATTATTAGTATCCTTGATTTTCTCTAAATTTGTATGTAGAGGTTCTAGAGAATTAAGGCCCTGAAAGTACATACCTGAAGCTTGTTCAAACTGTGCAATGAGTTCTCTGGTAAAGGTGCAACTAGTAAATAGGTGAGTTGCATCCTCATTTGCTTGGCTACACAAAGAGCATTGGCTTGGAACTCTATTTACATATCTATTTAGTCTATTTGTCGTAGGTAGACCGTCAATCTTGATTTTCCATAAGAAGTTCTTGATTCTAGGAGGGAGTCTCAGTTTCCAAATCCAATTTTGAGATTGGATGTTTTGAGGTGTAGGAGTTAGGATTTTCTTTACTGACCTGGTAGTGAAGTTTCCTTCCGGATCGGGTCTCCAAATCAGCTTATCTTCCGTATGCCATTGAGGAATCTTCATCTGTAGAATCTTACCAGCAATATCTTGTGGGAATACTTGTCTGATTTCGTCTTCTTTCCACTGTTTCCTGTCATTCATGAGTGAGTCTACAGTCATGTTAGGATCATTCGACCCCATATACTGCTTAAGACGGATAGATGGGATCCAATGATCCTCCCATACATTAATGGTTGATCCATTACCAACTAGCCAAAGTAGACCTTCTTCAAATTTTTCCCTTAAAGAAAGTAGTCTTCCGAATTGCCAGGAGGTTTCTTTCTTGCAATAGTTCATGATGCTATCTTGTTTGAGATATTTTTCTCTTATAATTCTTACCCATATACTCTCTTCATTGTTGTAAATTTTCCACAGAAGTTTCATCTGAAGAGAGATATTGAGATTCTCGGCCTTATGAATACCAAGGCCTCCCAAAGACTTGCTTTTACAAATTGAGTCCCAACTAATGAGGGGTATATAGGAGTCTGATGCAGATTTGTTCCAGAAAAAATTTCTATTAATTTGATCCATCTGATTGAGAATCCCTTTTGGGAGAAGGAAGTTTTGCATTAAGTAATTGGTTTTAGAGCTAAGGTTGGATTGAATGAGGATCGTCCTACCTGCTTGCGATAAATTCGAGGCTTTCCATTTAGAAAGTTGTTTTTTCATGTTGTCTATGGCATCCTCAAAAACACAATTTTTAATCCTACCATTGACAAGGGGAATTCCTAAATATTTTTCAAGGGTTTTAGACACCGGGATGCCCATATGGGTAGCCAAATCCTTGGTGAGATTTGGATTGACATTTCTAGAGCGTTGTAGAGAGCTTTTGTTGTAGTTAATAGTGAGGCCAGATCTATTGGAAAAGTTGTTTAAGGTGTTCTGAATTGTGTTTAGACTGGTATGGGCTGCTTTGGCGAAGATGATAGTATCATCTGCAAATGTTAAGAAAGGAATTGGAGTACCATTTTTTGCTAGTTTTATGCCAATTAAGGCATCATCTAGGAGGGCTTCTTTATGCAATTCTCTAGAAAGACCTTCCATAACTAGGACGAAAAGGTAAGGAGTAAGGGGATCACCTTGTCTAATACCCCTATTAGGTTTAAACTGGGGACCAGGAATGTTATTAACTAGAACAGAGAACGAAGTGGAAGAGATACATTTCATAACCCATTTGATCCAAGTTTGATGGAAACCAAATTTTTCAAGGACCGCATGAATATAACTCCAGTTTAGTTTATCATAAGCCTTTTCCATGTCTAGTTTTAAGGCCATCCAACCTTTCTTGCCTTTTTGTTTATGGAAGGTGTGGAAGATTTCATGAGCTATTAACGTGTTATCTTGAATCGATCTGCCTTCAACGAAGGCACCTTGGAAAGGATTAATCAGTTTAGGGAGGATGGGTTTAAGACGATTAGCAAGAATTTTTGAGATTATCTTGTAGATCGTATTACAAAGGCTAATAGGTCTGTAATGATTTATAGACGTTGGGTTATCAGTTTTCGGAATGAGAGCTATAAATGTTTGATTGATCTCAGATAACATTTGGCCAGAGTGGAAGAAGGCCTTCACAGCTTTACAACAAGATTGACCTATGATATCCCAGTATCGTTTGTAAAACTCTGGAGGGTATCCATCTGGTCCTGGGGATTTATCTTCTGCCATGCCAAAGAGAGTATTTTTGATTTCCAAATTAGAGGGCTGAGAAGTTAGCTTAATGTTTTCCTCTGGAGTTATCTGAGCTTGAATATTCCAAACATCTTCCGCGGAGATTCTGGGTTGATTGTTACCTATAAACCTTTCTGACATTTCACTAGTGATGTGTTTCGATATTAGATCTTGATCTGTTAGTAAAATATTCTGGTTTGTAGTAAAGGATCTAGTCGATCTTCTAGTGGTTTTAATTCTAGCTGTAACCTGATAATACTTAGTATTTTTGTCTCCCAGTTGGAGGTGTCTGACCTTCGCTCTTTGTTTCCAAAATTTATGATTAAATTCGAGAAGTCGAAATTTCTTGTGTTCGAGCCTTGCAAGCTTCTCTTCTTCTATTGAAGATATGTTTCCCCATGGCATTCTGTCTTGAAGAGCCTTGATTTGAAGATCCACTTGGGCAAGTTGCTTTGTTATATTGTTAGGATTAGATTTGCACCATTTTTTAATATTTCGTTTAAGAAGCTTTTGTTTTTGAATGAGTTTGAACCCATGAGAACCATTCATCTTATTACTCCATACTCTTTTAATCATCGATTCAAGAGCATCATTTGTAGTCCATGCCATTTCAAATCTAAACGGAGTTCCATTTCTTTTTGGATGGGAGCCAATTTGGAGCGAGATAGGGGCATGATCCGAATTAGAGAAAGGGTGATGTGTGATGCAGAGATTAGGGAACCAGTTTAGAATATGTTGATGAGCTAGAATTCTGTCAAGTCTTTCATAAGTGTTGTTGCTTGAGGATCTGTTTTTCCTCCATGTAAAGGGCGAGCCCAAGAATGGTAAGGTTTGTAATCCAAGTTCATCTTTGATAGATCTTATTCTTCTGAATCTATTGGTGTTAGGGAGAGATCCTCCAACTTTTTCTGTATCCAATTCTATATCATTAAGATCACCTATGATAAAAATGGGGAGCATGTACTTGTTGACAGTATCATAGATATCATGCCAGAATTCATCCTTCTCATTTTCAACAGAAGGAGCATAGACAAAGATTAGGATAATTTCGTGTTTTTCTATTGTTGCTTTTATTACTACAACTCTTTGCTTCAGCTCAAGGATGCTACTTATCTCTTCAAATTTAGTTTTGAATAGCAACCAGATTCCACCCTTGCGTCCAATAGATGGGACACAGAGGGCTTTGTGGAATCCAGAGCTCCTCAATTGGATATCAGATGGGGATAGTTCTGATTTTGTTTCCGTAAGGACTAAGGCATCAATATTATTAATAAATCTAAAGTGGTTGATCTCTTGCCACAGAAGTGGCCGTTTAGTGCCTCGAACATTCCAGTATGCTATATTAACCATAAAGTTTCTTTAGAAGGTAACCAAATCTATGTTGGTCTCTGGGGTGAAGACTACAATGGAGTAAATTAAGATACATAAGATTACAATTCATTTCTTTGCTGAGAGAAGGGAACTTAAGCTCCTTAATGATCTGTATTGTTCTCCTTGAGCTTCTCTTTGCTATGCGGATGGATTTGTTTTCTCTTCTGCATCTTCTGTTGTGGATAGGTTTGGCTGGCCTTTTCTTGTTCTGGTGCTGCAGCTGAGTAAGTTGATTACCTTTGCCTGTGAGAGATCTGTTTTGAGCAAGGCTATAGTATAATGTGCTTTTGGCTTGATAAAGTTTGTTGGTAAGGTTGGGGCAGCTTGCAACCCACAGGAAATCATAGATTTCTATGGGGCAAAGCTTAAGTTTTTCATAGAGAGTGGCAAGAAGCTGTATACCTAATGATCTCCTTGGTTGCTCTTTTATCAGCTGGTTCTTTTTATCTAACAGGCCTCTTTCACTCCTCTTTTTAGTCTTCATTATGATCCTGCACTTGGTTAGTATGTTCTCACACCTGAAATTTGGTAAGATGTATACATACATATCTATAAAACAGCATCTATAATAGAGATTAAACTTGTGATAGACTGAAATATTAGAAGCCTTAGCCTCAAAGTGTTCCTGACAGTGATGGCATTGAAAAGAAGAATATGGTATACCATCACTCCACAGATCATTGATGTCCATGAGATTACATCCAGAAGCCAACAATATCGGGTTGTACCACATAACAGATGGAATAAGTTTCATATGACTGGTAGCAATAGTTTTGATAGAAGTTTTGTGTTGCCAAGGTTTATTAATAAGGTTTGGGCAGCTTAACACCACATGAATTCCGTAGAACTCGTTGGGGCATTGCTTAAAATGTTCGGTGAGATCAAAGAAGAGAGGCTTACCCAACATTCTTCCTTGTCTCTTAATATCAGCCTGCTTCCTAACCCTGCACTTGGTTAACTTATACTCATCCCAAGAGATGTAGGATGAGAAACAGAGAGACAAAAACCAACAGCAGAGACGACAAGCTAGAATCTGAAACATGCAGATTATTTGATGTCGAGTAAGAGCTTCCATATCAAGACTACTCCCAATTCCAGATGAAAGAAATTGGAAGCTACCATGACCAGACAGATAATAGATCATAGACTTATAACCATTCATCAAAGTACTAAATATTACTCCCCAGGGAAAGTAAACTTTATTATAATTAGTATCTAAATCCACACAACTATAAACCGAATTCCTTAAAAGACTAGGAAAGGAAGGGCTATACTGAAGGATACTGCCCTTGCAGTCCAGATTATCGTACTTAATCATATTAGAATAAAGCTTAGATCTAGAGGTAACTAAAATAACTAAATAAGGATAAGACAAACTGTCATCTTTAACCAGCTCGCGACCCCATCGAGGCATCATGCCAGCTATCAAACCATAACAGTCTATTGTTAATTTACAGTCACAACAACGCATAGACTGCAGCATCGGCTCACAGCAGGAATGATGATCAAAATGAGATGCAAAGGAAATGAGAGATTCAATAGTGGCACCATACATCAGATGATCGCATCTCTCAGCAGTGTGCAAATAAGTAGTATTAATGGAGTTAATTTTAAGGATGAGATGCAATTCATAACGAGGATCATTACTAGACATGCAGAGGCAAATAAAGAGAATTCTATTCTCTGTAGATATGCATACACATAGGAGGAGAATTAAAGTTTTTTTGGGGACACTTACTTTGTTGAGCAATTTGAGAACTTTCACACCCCGAAGTAGGCTGCGGTAATAAGTCCTTGACAAGGATACGAGATCCAGGGACCAAATCAACCATAGCCCGACTCCTAGGGCTTCTACTTGTGGCTGGAAAGTTGGAGACTTTACCCATCCCTCCGTCCGTGCACACCACCGTGTCCACAACCGAAGATCTGTATTTGTGAGTGAAGAATCTGCAAAAAAGGGTTTTGAGAAAGTTTTGGTTTCTAAATTTTTGTTGGGTAGAAAAGGTTGTTTTTGAGAGTTTTTTGTTAGAAACTGGAGGATTTGTTTGATCAGATCTAATGCCTAACACCCAACAGGCATAGACACTAGATCGATCAGAGAAATCCAACCAAAATCGGCTCTCAGGGCTGATGCTGATCATCGATTCCTGGCGGGATTTGTCCAAATCAGAGCTCCAAGGCATTAGCGAGGCCATACAAGGGCTAAACCACCCTTGAGACCTGATGCATGCGCCGAGAGCGTCTTGGAGGCTATCAATTTGGAGGTTGCAAGCCATTTTTTGAAGAAATTTGTGTAGAGATTTAGTTTTTGGGGATTTAGGGTTAGTTTGAGGTTTAATTGAGATTTGGAGGTCAGTGGAGAGGGATTCAAGATTAAGGCTCAAGTAGGGGGCCAATGGAGGCGGCAGCGCCGCTCCATGGCCAGGCGGCCAAGGAAGGAAGAGACGAGGCAGGGGGAAGAAATGAAGGGGAAGGGGCGCGTGGAGAAAGGAGAGGCGCGTTCTTTTTTTTAACTGGTAGGCAACTAACAAATAATGGTCGTTGATTGAATGAAGATGGATGTGATTAATCAAGGATTTTAATAATTTATTTTTATTAAAAAAGTGGGACCCAAGCCAGCCATATATATAACTGCTCCACTCTCACAATGGTAGAGCGTGTGATGCAACTCAACCAGATAACTGCAAAGATTATTCATCAAAGATTCATCAAAGTTTATTATCCATTATCATCAACCTTAGGAACATTTGAAAAAAAATTCCAATTATTCATCAATTTTTGGCAAAATGTAAGAAATACGAATCATACTTGTTTTCCTATTGAATTCATTTGAGATTCCAACTATCAATCCCCAAATCGCAATATTCAAATTATTCATCAGTATTTGGCAAAATTCAAGAAATATTTATCACAATCTCACAATTATTCATCATTCATATATCAAAGTTTTTGATCTTCACAATTTTCCAAGTTCTCATCAATATTTGGCAAAATTTATCAAATATTCATCACTTTAACTCAATTATTCATATATATATATCAAAACCATGAATACCTACAACATGCAATATCTTCGAATAGAAATGAATATCTGCAGTCATACTGTTGCAAAGAGTATTCAGCAAAAATTCATCAAAGTTTAGGATTCATTATCATCAATCTTTGCAATATATATTCATCACAATTCCCAAAATATTCATCAATATTTGGCAATATTTAAGAAATATTCATCACAGTAACACAATTATTCATTAAATACAAGAATCATTTCACCAATATTCATATCACGCCCCCAGGGTATGAAACATGACCTTTTTCGTACCATTGACTCAAATTTCCACAATAATTCATATCAAGTCAAAATATTCATCAAATCCCCTTTCAACTCCCCTCTAATGAAAATTCGCGTTCATCCCTAAACCGAGCGAATTCGATGGTGCACGACCTTTAGATCCACCCGTCGTAGCGTCGCAAGAGGGTCTACTTCAAGCCGCGCCACCTTATGTAGCCGGAAATACTTGTTGCGCCGCTCGGAGGGACGATTTTCGCTGGAGCAAACAGTGGCAATTTTCGCAAGGTTTGTGGCAGGGCTCACACCAATAGGAGGTTTTCAAGAAAAGGGCTTTTTAGGAGTGACTACGTACACGTGCCCGTGCAAAAGGGTTAATGGGGGGTTTTTCTAATTTTAATATTTTAATTAATTAATAGTGGAAAATAATCTCATCCATCTAATTTCACTCAATCTATATATGGCTGAGATCTTTTAACACAAAACACATTAAGGGTTGTCTGCATATGCCTCTCTCTCTATATATAATCTGGTCAATATATGGGTTTGGTATAACCTGCCTATACAATTTAGCATATATATAGATCACACTTAATTGTTTGAGTTGGATATACGTGGGGAGCTGGATGTATATGAGAAACAAAGTCCAGCCACATGAAGAGATCGTGTAAAATTAGTTCTACTATAATAATCAATCATGTAAATTAATGAAGTAAATTGAATTTAGATTACTATATGTAATGCTAATCATTAATTTGTAGTTTCATACACTGTTTTGAAAAATATGTCATTTATTATTTATATGTGTTTTTTAAGGATGACAAAATTTACATAAAATATCTTAAAAATAATAATTTTTTCAATATTTTATATAATTTTTAACTTTTTAAAAAACTCACATAAATAATACAGTAAAATGAAAGAGACTACTATTTTTCAGTATATTAAAAATAACTAATAATAATTACAAGGTTAAATGAATAACCAAAGTTTTAGGAAAAGAAGTATCTAAGAAAAATTAAGGGCTCGTTTGGAAAGGGTATATAGATATATGATATAGGCTATGGGTATGAGATATAGATATCAAGCTATCGGTATTGGGTATGGGTATGAGATTGATATCTATATCTTATATCTAATGTTTGGATAGGGTATATAGATATCAGAATTAAAAAAAAAAATAATAAAAATAAACCAAATCCCCCATAGCCTCCTCTCCCTTTCCATCTGCCGTTCAACCCCCTCAAAATCTTCATCTGACGCTTCTTCCTAATTCACCATTCCTTTGCAGCACACATCACCTTCTTTTCTGCATTCAGCCATCTCCACTTCTCTATCTCGATTTCAACTTGTACTTTTTTCTGCTCACACAATACCTACTTTCCCCTCTAGGGTTACACAACACAAGAGATTTACAAAGAAAAAAGTTCGAACAGATGCAAGAAGAAGATTAGAGAAGAAGAAGAAAAATAGAGAAGAAGGAGAAAGAAGAATTCGATGTTTAATTGCTCTCAATCGTTCAATCCTATAGCCCCCAATTTTTGAAAATTTTGAAAATTGGAAAATACCCTAGAATTGGTATATGGAGATATAGGATTGATATCTATATACTAATTTGGATAAATATACCAAACATGCGATATAGATATTGAGCTTTCTATAGCCTATATCTATATACCCATCCCAAACAAGCCCTAAGTGTGGAAAGATACAAAAATAAATAAATCCAACCCCCCTCCCCCCCCCCCCCCCCCCCAAGGTTAGAACGCTCTTTTTTGAGAACGTTTTGTCGCCGCCTACCGTGGCCGCCACCATGGCCACCGACCTTCATCTCTTGGGCCGCCATCATGGCCGCTGCTCGCCAGCCACCACCCACCTTCCTAGGACACCACTCCCCTGGCCACCATGGACACCACATCGTCTCGCCCACTAGCCTTCAACCCCCTCGGCCCTTGTCTTGGCTCTGCCATCCCGTCACCCTCACCGGTCTTCCACCACCTTCCCTTGCCACCATCGGATTCGCTCTTTTTAGCTCCTTTTTCGGATTCGCTCTCCGACTCTTATCCGGGTTTGAATCTATTTTGAATGTTTTAAATAATCTTGTTCGAGATTATAAGGTCAAAATAATAGCTATTTGTTGTTTCAACGCTAGTTGTTGTTTTGACCTTCGTTTCAAATCTCTTTCCGCTCTTTGAACCAATCTCAATCCGTTCTTCCGCCTCGATCTTTGTCTCTTTTTTTTTATTGCAGTTCATTTTCTCTTCTTCGACCCGTTTCATCCGCCTCTATTTTGACTATCTAGTAGTCGCTCACGATCTTGCTATAGTCTTTGAGGGTTTGAGATGGGTTTCGGGGTTGTAATGGACAATGGTTTGGCTTGGAGTCAGGTTTACGGATTGGAGTGCAGTGTTGTTCTTGTTTTGTTGCATGCTTCTTTTTGCGGTGTTTGATTTGTCATGTTCGATGATGTCGTGGACGTGCGTTGACATCTGATGGCTTCTTTGAGTCCACAATCTGAGGTGACCGCTGGTGTTCCCCAGAGTTCTCTGTGTGCGTTGTCCCTTTGATCGATCGTTTCATTTGCCTCTGGCTTGTGATTTTGGTGTAGGATGGCTTGTACGTTTATTTTGTTATTTGACTTATGTCATTTATTTATGTAATTATTTCATTTCTGTCATTTACTTCAGTCATTTGCTTTTGTAATTTTCTTTCAGTTATACATGATGGTTAGTCTATTTATCGGCTTGTTTGGTTTCTCGGTTTCTTTAGACTTCTCTAGTGAACCGAATTCTTATCTTACTTAAAAAAAAAAATAAAAAAAATTGGAAAGATAGGTAGTAAATAGTTTGAGATTCGATGGAGGCATTTTAAAAACTAAAATAAAGGGAGGCGTAAGTCGTTGTCAGGGGGAAAGTGGAAGAAGAATATAATAATATAATTAGCTAGGGTCGGTTATATGATGAAGTTGACGCTTTGTTTAAGTTGCACTTGCTACCTCTTACTTCTTATTTTCACGCCACTCATCTATAAAATTAGGCAAGCTACATCTATATACATCATAATATATGTATATATATATATATATATATATATATTCAAGCTATAGAAAATTGTTATACGTGATTGAAAATAAGAAACTAAACGTATTATAAGTATATAACATACCAACTAGTGTTGAATCCGTGGTGACAAGTGATGAGTCACTATGTAAGTGGTTTAGAATACCTCGTGCAAATAGAAAAAGAAAACGAAAAAGAATATTTAGGGGTTAAAATCATGATATAGTATACATTTAATTATTTACAATTCAAAGATTTTTTTTGCATATTTTCACCTTTTAATAGTTTTTTGAAAAATGAAAATTGTTTTCAAACAATATTTTATTTAATATCGATCTATAAAATAAGTTTTTAATTTTTGGACATATATATGGTGATACTCGATCTAGACTAAGGCCCCATTTATTATAAGATTTGAAATTAAAAATAAAGGGAACCTCGAAAGGAAGGTAGTTCATATATTGTTTACCATATGTTGTTAAAAATTTTATTGTAATGATTACTTTATTGTGTGCATTTTTTTTAGTTATAAGATCGGAATTCACCTTTTTAACACAAAAGTTTAAGTTATTATATAGAGAAAATTTGCGTCGCAGACCCTTTTTTAGACTAAATTAAAAAACTGTCTACGGACTTTTTTTTTTTTTTTTGTTAAAAGTCCATCTAAAAAGACCTGATATCTCCCGGCCCCTACCATAACCCTAAATTAGATCTCGTGGTGGTGCCTTGCCGTCCTAAGAAGAAAACCAAATTGGAGCTCGCTCTCACGACAATGGCGATTCCGAGGAAGAAGACGAAGGTCGGGCTGGCGGAGCCGCTTGCGTTGGTGTCTTGCCGCTCCGACGAGCCACCTTGGAGCCAGATCTGTCCGACACTGTCTCCCTCTGTCTCGATTTCTCAGATCTGTGGCGCGGCGACGATCTCGGTGGCGCAGGCACCAGATCTGTGCGCTCTGTCTCCCTCTGTCTCGATTTCTCAGATCTCAGATTGTGCGCCGGAGTTTCAGCAAGGTCTGTCCGACGGCGTCGCCACTTGCTCCCCGCCGGTGTTTCAGCAAGCAAGGTCTGTTCTGGTTCAATTAGCCGTCGATCTCGGCTCCTCCTGAGTTCAACGACGGCGAGGAAAGGGGTCGGGGTGGTGATGCGGAGAGGAAGCGAGGCAGAGACTGGAAGGAGGAGAGGACGATGAAGCAACAGTGGGGATCGAACAACGCGTTATGAAGATCATGGTATTATTTCTGATCTCTTCACTTAATACGCATTAATCAATTCACTGCCAAAAAATACATCAATTGAAATTTCAATATGAAGAAGTATTGTTTTTGTTTTCATCCTCTTCCTTCCAAGTCCGGTGCACTGTCTAAGAGCTTTTATGTGGAGGAAACTTTTATTTTTCACACTAGTTGTTTTGAGACATAGGAATCTGATTTTGAATTTTAGGACTTTTTTTTTTCAGAACATTTGGTTATCATGAATCTTTAACAACGATTTGCTACATACAATTTCCTATGGGCATGTTGTCTAGCTATCATTGGCATTATGAGGGGGCAGATTACATGTGTTTTGTATGATTGTTGTTTCCATCTGTTTGTTGTAATTGGAAGAAAATCACGTATTTATAAAAATAGTTTGGAGAATTTATAGCTATGTAAATGCGGTGTAATGTTAATTCAATTTTGTTGATTTCATTTTGTAGATCCGTGTGTTGGATTTGGTACTGAAGCGGGAGCCAGTAGATTCCAAGGAACACCAAACTGCTCCCTCATAATGCTGAAATAGAAATTTCTTCTAGTTCAAGAGCAAATGAACATCTGAATAAACCTTGTGTCGTATGACAGCAATAGGTTAGCATTTCAGCATCAGTTTGTTGCGTGTTGCAGTGAGGTTGTCCGGCTTTGTGTGTCTAAAAGCTGTAGAAGCCATGCTTTTGCTCCTTTTTTAGTCTAGGCTGGAGGTTTGACCAATAGGTGTGGGACCTTTTGTGAAACTTGACTTTGTGGGTTTAAAATTGTGGTTTGAATTGTGGTTTGACAAATAGATTTTTGTGTAATCTGAAATGCTGAAATTAATTCTTATTAGCAAATTCGTATGCTTAAATGCTAAAATTAATTCTTACAAAATTATATGAGCTACTATTTCAGCATATTTTTTTGCCTTGCTGAAACTTTTAGATTGTTTATTAGCTTCTTAATTTTTTGCCTTGCTGAAACTTTTAGATTGTTTATTAGCTTCTTAATTTTTTGTGTGATCTGAAATGCTGAAATTAATTCTTTATTAGCAAAATTCGTATGCTGAAATTAATTCTTATAAAATTGTATGAGGTACTATTTCAACATTTCAGCATTTTACCATTTTTGAAAAAAAAAACTCCAGTTTCAGCAACTCCGGTGTCGAAGTGGTGACGCGAAAAAAAAACAACTCCGGTTTCAACACCTTCGGTTTCAGCAACTTCGGTATAAAAGTGGTGATCCGGAAAAAAAAAAGGAAAAAAAAAACTAACTCTGGTTTCAGCAACAATTTCAGCATCTAAAACCGGGGTTTCAGCATCAACAATTTTGCTGAAATCGGGTTTTCAGCATCAACAATTTTGCTGAAATCGGGTTTTCAGCATCAACATTGAAACAGGGGTTGCTTGAAATCGTATGTGCTGAAACCCCTGTTTTAACAATGCGGTAAAAAAAAAAACTGAAACAGGGGTTGCTGAAACCGCATGTGCTGAAACAGGGGTTTCAGCAATTCTGTTTCAGCAACTTTGGAAACGCAAAAAAAAAAAACCCTGAAAAAAAAAACAAAAAAAAAACTGAAATAGTGGTTGCTGAAACCGTATGTGTTGAAACAGAAGTTTCAGCAATTCCGTTTCAACAACTCTGGAAACGCAAAAAAAAAAAAAAAAAACTGAGAAAAAAAAAACTGGAAAAAGAGTTGTTGAAACCGTATGTGCTGAAACTTTCACGGAAAAAAAAAACTGGACAAAAAAACTGGGAAAAAAAATTGAAATAGGGATTGCTGAAACCGTATGTGCTGAAAAAGAAGTTTCAGCAATTCCGTTTCAGCAACTTTGGAAACGCGGCAAAAAAAAAAACTGAAAAAAAAATAATTAATGAAGCGGGAGGGGGGCACAAGGGGCACGGGAGGGGGGCACAGGGGCCAAGAGGGGCGGTGGACATTTTGCTAATTTAAAAGAAGTGGGAGTCATTTTCTTAATAAGGTCCAAAAATTAGGACATCCTAATAATCACCCCTATTATATAAAGAGTTTCCTCTTCCTTTATATTTTATTGTTGTATATATTAGGTCTAACCATCGATGTATGTGAGACCTTTTAATTAATCCCAACATATTAATTGGGTGGTGCCTAACGGATTGACGAAATAGGGGTGGCGGAGATTGAATGCCTTGCAACGTAAGACATTTTTGCACTTGGTGTAATTGGGGGGCTTGCGTAGGCCCATATTGCATCACATATACTCTAATTTGATTCATGTGCATGATAATGATCGAGATACATCCATCTATGATCTATCGATTCAAGTCAATTAATTAACGGTCAAGGTTGAGAATTGAATTTTAGTCGAAACGATACCGTGATAGAATAGGTGAAATTCATCATTGAAATTACTAGTCACAAGGATTTATGACTAAAATCTATCTCTACCAAAAAAAATGACTAAAATCTGCAGAAGTTTCGTTACAAAATCAATTGAGAATAAATTTACCTAATCTATTTACATAATCGATCGATGTGAGATCAACATTTTAATATACACCAATTCACAGCTGCAACTAGAGATCGACTTACTAATTCGAAAGATTTGTTACGCTAAATGATTTGATACCATAATGAAGTCTGATAGACCATGACCAGGATCATGTGTGTACTAGAAAATTAAAGACTCTACTTCAAGTTTAACTTGTCTGGTTTAATAGACACACGTGTTCCAACCCTCTTTTTTTTTTTCTCACTTCTTTGAATCGGAATGATCATATATTTTAATCTCTTTACAATCCACAAACATTTTGTCTTGATGTGTTTCATCATATCAATCTCTTTTAAGTTTTAACTAAGCCAAATACAAGAAAGAGCCCGACTCATATCTACCCTAATTAGCCCTGAGAGTTTTATGGCCCGAGGCGAGGCAAAATACGAGTCTTTTGATAAATAAATATATTCAATTTTTTTTTTAAAAAAAGTTTATTAAACAATGCAAAATTTTAATTTATTTAACCATTATTAAATTCGAATTTTATTTTTATCACTAAAAGGAAAATTTATAGACTTTAAAGTAGTAAGTATATGAGTATGACTAATACGACAATATCTCGGTACGTATAACACAATAAAAGACTACGATTTTTAGATTTACAAATATACTTATTTACTAAATTTCATTATATTTTCTTACAAGCCCGATTAAAACTACGTGAATTTTCTAGTTAGAAATACAGGTTAAAAAAATATTTTCTTAATATTCTATTTTTTCCCCATGAATATAAAACAGTATGATTAAACACTTCAAACATATTGTTATTTTGTAAATTTATCCCCACAAAAATACTATAATCAATTAAATAAATTTATTAAAGTATTGTTATTTAAAAACCACCCGTTTTTTCATTTACAAAAAAAAAACTGAAAGACGAAGATTTTTTTACACTCTTTTATGTTGATTCGAAATATTGAATAAATTAATAAGTCATATCACAAATGAGTTTTTTTTACATATAAAATTTTAGTAATTCTTTTATTACATATAAATATAATAATAAAGAATACCCTAATTATATATATAACATAATTTTTTTTCCGATGCCCTAGGCAACTGCCCCTTGGACCTACCCCAAGGGTCGGCCCTGCCCTAATACTTTAAATAATGAATATATAATTAAGTATATTAGAGATCAATTAATTATTAACTTGTTTAATTGCACGAAAGAACAAAATTAGTTCACTAACTTATATTCGTATACCATCGGGCATTGTAATTAAGTTGTTTACATCCAAAATAAGAAATCCATGACTAGAATAACAATATCAAATGAGGAGGGGATAGATTTCACAAACAAATGAGGCCTAAGAAGAAAGCTCTCATGAGAAACCCACCCCCAAAAAACCCTAAGAAAGCTAACAGCCGCCACAACAAGCCCCACTCTCAACCAAATCTCAAAAAGCAATCTCCAATCCAGCCCCATTCAAGTCTAAATCACAACATCAAAACCTCAAATCTTCATAGAGAGGATGGGGATTTGTGTTTCTTCCAAAAAAAGATCAAAATTAAAGTCAGAAAAGAGGAAAAATTTGGAAGATAAGATGGAAAGAGCGAGATCGAATTTTTGTTCTACGCCCACAAAAAGATCCCGATGGTGGTAGATGGTGGTCTGAAAGCTGGCAGCTCGCTGTCTTCGGGTGGTTCCAGGGCCGAGATGGGTGCTGGCGGCTAGGGGCTGGGGGTGCGGGTTGCCTTCTCCGGCGACAGTTCATGTGTCTCCGACCGAGCTCTCTTCCCCTCGTCCACTCTTGCCTGGCTCAGTTCCTCCTACTGAGTTGTGCGAGTGTTCTGCTCCGCCTCAAACTTCTCCTTCGGCGGTGGTGGCTTTTCAAGGCTGTCGTTCCACCCTCCCAACTTCTCCTTCATCAGCTGCTGCATGCGACTATCCCCTGGTGGACGGCTGGTCTCCTTCCCCGGGCGTTTTGGTTGCCGCCTACCTCTCCGGGTGGTCAGAAAACAAAACCTAAAGTTTTTTTAAAACACCAGGCTTTTCCCAGTTTTTTCCAAAATTCGAAAAATTACAAATCTAAACCCAAACCTTCAAAACCAAAACCTCAGCACAAAACTTTTAAATTGATTTCTTATTATCTCAAAAAACTTGGACTCAAAATCTCCCCTTTACAGGTTCGATTCCTTGCATGCAGCCGGAATGCTCTGCGCAGCAATCCAAAGTTGGCACCGCCTCTTCAAACTGATGACAAATTAAGCGGCATGGAGCGGGTCTTGTTCGACAAGGCTTGTTGCCTAGTCACAGCTGAGATCAAGATCATTGAGGCATCAAAGTCAGTTGTAGTAACGAGTATGGCTCGAAACCTTGCATGCAACCGGAACGATCAGTGCAACAACCCAACTCATCTGCAAGCGGCTGTCGAGATGAACATCATGAGGCGGGTGTTGGTCGAGATGGCTTGCTGCCTCGTTCCAGATAAGTATTTCGATGAACCCATTCTCTTCTTCTTTATAGTCTTAGAGCATCCCAGCAGTCCTATAAAATTTTACTATAATCATCACCTAGTCGAATTAGTAGTATTGATTGATTACTCTACCCTCTTTCCTATGAACTGTTTTTATATCAGTCTAGATTGCAAGCATTATATGAGCTTTCAACTGTACTTGATAGGCTACTCTATCTTTACTCTCGCTCTACTAAGATCCAACTTGTTATATGATCGATATCGGTATCCTCAACTTTTCTGAATGGAGAGGGATAAGACAAGGAGACCCACTTGCCCCTTATATCTTCATCCTCATCATGGAAAACTTAGCGCAAGAACTAATAGAAGAAGCAGCATATGATGATGCCCTGATAGGAATTAATTTAACCAAAAATGGTATTCCTATTCCCTTTCTTACTTTCGCAGATGATACGATAATTTTTTCGAGAGCCTCCCATAAGAGTCTCCACACGATTAAAAATATACTCAACAATTTTTCAAACCTCTCGGGGCTAACCATTAACTATAACAAGAGTTCTCTTCAAGTCTCGGAAAATATAAATCCGAACCTGGCCAACTCCCTAGCCCGTGATATGAACATCCCAATTTCCAAAACTCTAGAGAAATACCTTGGTATCCCGTTAGTAAGGGGAAGAGTTAAAAATGTTGTATTCAACGAAGCCATTGAGAGTCTGAAAAAACAACTATCTAAATGGAAGGCCTCCTCTCTCAGCCAGGCGGGGGGTGCAACTCTAATACAAGCAAACTTGAGCTCCAAAACCAACTATCTAATGCAAAATTTCCTCCTTCCGAAAGGTATACTAAACCAAATCGATCAAATTCAAAAGAATTTCTTTTGGAACAAACTTCAGTCAGAAAGGTACACCCCATTAATTAGTTGGGATAAAATTTGTAAACCTAAAGAGAAAGGAGGATTAGGATTGAAACTTGCGGAGGACATGAACATCAGGCTCCAAATGAAATTACTCTGGAAAATTTACTCTGAGCCAAATAACATTTGGGTTAAAATCATAAAAGAGAAATATCTCCAAAAGGAAGGATTAATGGAAAGAACATCACAGAATACATCCTGGCAATTTGGAAGACTACTTCATTTAAGAGAAAAATTCCTTCAAGGATTACTATGGATAGTAGGAAACGGAGACTCCATAAACGTTTGGAAAGATCACTGGGTTCCCAATCATATTCTCACAAGCTTTCAAGAACATCTGGATCCCGACCTTAAAGTTAATCAGTTGTTCACATCTAGTAAGGAGTGGAATGTTCCCCTCCTCCATGAGATTTTCCCCAATAACATTGTCCAACAAATCATCAGAATTCGAATTCCTAACTGGAACACTCCTGATAAACTAATTTGGAAACTTACCTCGGATGGCCAATTTACTACTAGATCGGTCAGACAAATGGTTAATAGTAGCAACAACTCTACCGAGGATTACAAGTGGATATGGAAACTAAACCTTCCCCTGAGAATAAAAAATCTCCTTTGGAAGATAACAACTGATAGTCTTGCTACAAAGGAGAGATTAAATAGGTATGTCAATAGAGTTCCGGCTTGTTGCTGTCTCTGTAATGATAGTAACGAAGACAACAACCACCTTTTTATCCTTTGTCCATTCACTAGAACTACTATTGCTGCCTACGAACAAAGGTTAAGTAAAGCCACACCACTTATACCCAATTCTTGCACCAAAATGAGTGACATTTTGACACTTGATAATAACAAGAAATCTATCGAAGAACTCTGCTTTATTTGGCAAAAAATTTGGGAAGCTAGGAATGAAATGATCTTCAGAAATAAAAAGCCGGACACCCCTTACCAGATGGCCATAAGAATTATAACGGATCTCAGTGAATGGCATGGTGTAGCTAAAGCTAAAAATGTACCCTCAGCATCAACTGTAAAGAGAAGACGCAATTCTAAATGGACCAAACCGCCTAGGACTATCTATAAAATCAACGTAGATGGTTCTTTGAAACCCACTGGCGATTGCCAAGTGGGGGGGATTATTAGGGACCATAATGGTTCTGTGATTGATATCTTTCAATCTGAAACGGAAGCAAGCTCTGCCATCCAAACAGAAGCTGCTGCGTTTTGTGCAGGTGTAAACTTAGGTCTAGCTAAAGGGCTACGACGAGTCATAGTGGAAGGAGATTGTTTGGAAGTCACCAAGGCAATCAATGATAGCAAGTACGTTAGATGGGAAATTCTCCGGGAAGTGGAACTAATCAGGAAACTTAGCTCAAGCTTTGACAGCATCGAATTCAGACACTGCTACAGGGAAGCAAACAAGGCAGCTGATTTTATAGCTAAGTCTAGAAATATTTGTACGTTTTCAAACATCCCTACTTGTAGGGATCTTTGTAACATCATCCGTATGGATGATCATGGTGACATCTTACTGTTGTAAGATCCACCTAATTTTTGCCTACTGTAAAAAAAAAAAAAAAATGAGGAGGGGATATATAATACTCCCTCCGTTCATAAATATAAGATCACTTCATTTTTGCACGTACTTTAAGGAGTGAAAAACTATATAAAAAATTATTTTTTTAATCATTTTTTTTCACAATATAGTATGTATTATTAATAAATATTATATTACAGAAAAAACATTTACAAAAAAATTAATATTTTATATAGTTTTTCACTCATTAAAATACGTGTAAAAAGTCAACAATCTTATATTTGGAAACGGAGGGAGTATATAAGAAACAATGGACGTACGGATTCATTGCTAACAAATGAATCCCAACGTGAAACTTGAATTATAGGAGACGAGATCCTCCACAACCCTATATAATTATATTTATACAGTAAGCAATTGTTATTACATGTTTATAAAATTTTTTGATGAAAATACATATTTCATAATTTTATAAAATTCATATTGCAAAATAATCAATGTTTCATTTATATAAAAATGTAAAATATTTTTTTTTGCAATTTTTTTTACAAAACATATATTAACAATTGTTTAATGTATAAATATAAATTTTGAATTTTTTATTATTATAAATCTATAACAAATATAATTATGTGTTGTACACATGTACATAGGGTTGTAGAGGAGATGATACATGTACATAGGGTTGTAGAGGATATCATCTCGTAATATACTGATCCATCCATCCGTTCAACAAAGATACTCAATATCATTTTAGATATTTAATTTGTATTCACATTTCACATTTTAAAATGGTTCTTAATTATTGTCCTTATAACAATTTATAATAATAATTATAGATATAACTGTTATTTGTTTTCTTAATAAAATATATAAAATTTTAAAATAACATATTTTAATTAATGAAGAGTACATGTCTTTAAATAGGGAGATTAAACATTTCTAAGCTACGTAAGATAAGATCATAAGAACATGGTGGAGAATATTTTGAAAAATGTGGGATTAAAAAATATCTCTTGTCCCAAAATACGCCCCATTGACCATTGTGAAGGTATTCCTTAATTGGATGCACATGAGCTGATGAGTCATCATCATAGACGGATTTAGGCGGGAGCATACGCCCCCCCTTTCATCCGACTAATCATCTATATTTGTTCTACGCGTCGATAGCTTCGTTTTGATATATTATAAGCATGAATCCGATAAACGAGTAAAAAGTTATGACCGTTTGAAAGTTAAACACAGATTAATTATTTCCAATGTCTTCTAATAAAGCATGATTCTTTTATATTTTACTTAATTTGATATTTTGGCAATATAATTCAACCAAAGAGCTACGAAACCAGAGGTTATATTACTAAATTTGATAATTATATAAGAAATTATGCAAATTTAAAGTTTGTATATCTTGTTACACGTTAGTGCATGTTAAGAGAACAACAAGGTGCATATTGACTTTGTAGGTTTCAAACGACATATTTTTAGACGAAAAAAATGTTATTATCGATTAAAACGACATCGTTTTATCGTAAAGAGAAAAAAATATAAAATAACACAATTTTAAATTAAAAGATCACTGTTTTGAAAAAAAAAAACTTGTGTTTTGTACTAAAAAAGTATGTTTAAACTAAAATATCATCATTTAATCTAAAATATTATAGTTTTGGTTCGCTAAACATATTATAAAAAAAACTATTGAACAACGAATAAAAATTTTGTATAAAACTTCGCCCTCATCGATAAATTTCTGGCTCCGTCCCTGATCGTCATCATCATCCAACACCCAGCCTAGCCACCGAGAGATAAAGTCGATCTGCTCAAATCCCCGTTCAAATTAAATACTGCATGAAATTATATTATATATTAATAATAAAATAAAGGTAGAATATCGTAGAAAGATCTCATGATTAGTCAGTCTCAAATCTCAATAGTTATTTTACTCTTAATTTTATGGGAAATAAAAATTAAGAATTTGCATGGCCAGGATTCGTCGCTGGTTTGGCGTAACCCTCTACCCGATTCCAGCGGGAACCCAACCAGAAACATCCAACCGTCATCATCTGCCCCAACGTGTTATTCAAGTTTTCTTAATTCTAATTTGAGTAATTTCTATTGTTGCCTTTCCTGAATTTTTTTTAAAAAATAGATAAATAAAAATACATAATATTTTAAATTATTTTTATTTCAATTCTAACAACTTCTTCATTGTAGAGATTGTGAAAGGATCCTCGTGAATTTTAGTAACTTTTGACACATTAGAACAACCGGATAAAAAAAAAGGCGCTAGGTTGTGTGGCTGATTAAATCAGTTGGGAATTAAAATTTATAGGTTTTGCATACCCCGACCTTGCAGGATGACTTCTATTTTTTTTTTTTTTTGACATAGACAATAATTTGGATGAGACTAGACCCTGTTAGTCCACTAACATATCAATAGCATCCTGACGGATGAGAGTGTTGAGTTCTCGATCTGTTTGTCTGGAGATCTGACGCAGAGAGGGTCTAAAACCGCCGAGCAATACAATCCGCACATCTATTGACTTCATGGAAGACGTACATGTGAGAAGGACACCACCTCAAAGTGCTACCCTTCTACTTGAACTTGGTTGATTGGGCAATGCAAAATGTACTTGCAGTTTTATTTGTGTGCAAGTATTTGTGGTTTGCACATAAATACATATCCATGTGATGTGTGCAATTGAGTTACTGCTCATTAGTTCACAACCAAATGAGGTGTACTTGTTCGCAAACTTCATATTTATATTGATTCATAATATCTATTCAGTTAAATTCTCCCTTGCCCTAATCTAATGCTAGACACTATTTAGGCGGCGGGGCTTGAACAGTGTTTAGCATAAGATTAGGGCTGGGAGAATTTTTGTTTTCACTTTAATTTATTTTCAAGAGAATAACAAAATTTCTATATTCAAACCTAAGAAGTTTTGTTTTAAAAAAAACTCAATATCTTTCCTTCATTCAAAGATAACAATGAAATTAAAACCTGCAAATTTCTTCAAAACATAAAAAAAGAATAAAAAGATTAAATTGCATTGATCCATTAGAAGTTTAGAACGTACATCTTCAATAAATTTTCATTTTAAGAGATTTTTTTTAGATAATTTTAATATTTTTTAGTCTCGTAAAACCTAAGGTATTAAGAGGTGTTAATCCATATCACTAAATCTGATTCATTTTACTCACTCGGAGTCTGAGATTGTTGGACGTCAAATAAAGTGTAATAGGTGATTTCAACTCGTCTTAGACCAGGGGCGAATTCTCTTTGGGGCCACGGCTGACAGTCCCCCCACTCCCCCCAAATCAAAAATAAAATTTAATATATATATTCCTCTCGCCGGTAGATTCGATTTGATATATTATTTAGAAGCTCAAATCCGATACTTGAGTAAAAGTTATATACTCCCTCTGTTTCAAAATAAAAGTCGCTTGACTTTTTGCACGTTGTTTAAGGAGGTAAAAAATCTATAAAATATTATTTTTTTAATCAAATTTTTTTCAAAAATTGATACTTATTACTAATAATTATCATTTTATGAAAAGAGTTCGATTAAAAAAATAATATGTTAAAGACTTTTTACCTCCTTAAAAAGCGTGCAAAAAGTCAAGCCACTTTTATTTTGAAACGGAGGGAGTATATTTCAAGACCGAACCGATATAAATTATTTTCTACATCATTTACCAAATTGATATGCTTTTATCGTAATTATCATTTGTTAAACTTCGTAACTTACTACTATAACTAAACCCGAAAACTTTAAATTAGTATGTTATTAAAGTATTTAAAAAAGCGTGAAATAAAGTATGCACGATTTATATTTTAATTGTATTTACACATTCATAACAATGATGATTTTTTCGAAAAAAAATTAGGGTTTTCAATCCACCTTCTCAACTAACTTTTTCGGGATCCACCAGTATGGTAGACCAACGTCATGAGATAACGTCCAATTAAAGTAATGCCATAGGTACCATAAATAAATAAAAAATCAAATAATAAAATCCCAAAGGCTCTCAATCTAACGGTCAGAATCGAACCGGCGGCAACCGTCCAAACAGCTTTGTGCCCCTGCAGCTTTGGACCAATGAAGCAACCGACCCCATCTTTTGTCGGTAAATTACAACAAATTCTGAATATCCCATTAATATCTAAATTAAATAATATTAATTAAATTTAACATTCCTATTACCAAAATTCTGAATTGGAATTAGTCGTTGGAGCCTCTTTCTATTTAAAGAAGGAAGCTCTCAGAACCCCCATTGATTTGAGAAATAGCTCAATCTTTAACCTATTAGGTTCCTTCTATCTCTAATCTCCTCCTCATCTCGATCCCAATCTCGATTTCTTTTATTTTGTTTTCTTTTTCCGCCTTTCGGATAGATTACTATCACGAATGTATATATATTTCTATTGAGATTTCATGTATAGATAATCATATAAACTCACCTACATCAATCTTTGTAGGAATCATATATGGAGGTTTGATCTGTTTTTTTATTTAGATCTTACCCAAAAATCTATATAGCATAAGTTTTCTTGAAATTAGGGTTAAGGGTGATGGAGGCAGCACTGTTACATTTGTCGTCGAATCACCATGAATCGATGTCGCCTTGCAAGAGGGTGAGAAACCCAAAGAGGAACAGCCAAGCTCGTTCCCTCATCCCATCAAGAACTAACAGCAATGGCAACTTGTATTACTCCGAAAGCTTGCCGAAAATGGAGAACGGGGGTGTGTTTTTGAACCCTCCATTCCCACTCTCTTCTTCGTCTTTGCCTCGTCTCAATTCATCTCCTTACCCACTTCAGTTTCAGCAGCCACCTCTTCTTCCTCTTCCCATGGCTTCTCCTTCGCCTTCTAGACAATTCCGATCCCTTCCTACATCTGTTGGCAATGGCACCGGTACCTCTCCGAGCCACAAGAAGCAAAACAAAGGTAACAAGCACCAAACAAACGCCAAGCCATCAAAGGCGACTTACACCAACAATACAAGGCAATATCTGGCTACAAAATCGGATGCCAGCAGACTAGGTCCTGATCCAGAGAGTCTACCGAAAGATCTCACAAAGGCGGTTCTGGGTTCTGGTTTCCCTCAGGCTCCTCCTCCGAGCAGCTTGCCTATGCCTAGTTTTTCATTGAAGCCTAAGCTGAGCTGCAAGGTTGAAGCCACCAGTGCTGGTGGCGTTGGTCGTGTTGATACCGCTAGTGCCACCAATAATTTATGCCGGCTTCTCAATCTCCGGTGAAGATGGTGGTATATTCTGAAGTTGATCTGAGAAAGTGATTGGTGTGGTGAATCATGTGTTCTTAGTGAGGGCAAGGGAGTTGCTCAATAGGTCTGAAACCAGTGTTTGTTTTCTTTAAGCTTAAATTAATGCCTCTAGGTTCTTAATTTCTTATGGCTTGAGGGTTTGGGAAGTTGTAATTTGAGTTTTGCCCCCTTAATTTTTGTCTTGGGGTGCCTTAAACTTTCTCCCATCTGTTTCATCTTGTCTTCTGAATAAAATCTGTCACTTTGTTTTTCCAGTCAGTTGAATGAATCATCTACCAGTAAACTAGCAGGAGGGAGATGTTTGGATCATACTCTAGCACATAATATATCAGTACGAAATCATTTGTTACACGAAGCAAAAATGGTTGGAAGTACAAAAAACAAGTCCAAAGGACAGTCTGTAGGAGTTTCGTCTGGTAACACCTTTTCCGAATGATTTGACATCATGGCATGTAAGATCTCGCGGACCCAATGCTTAAGAGTTCTCCTTCCATCTGTGCCTACATGACGGACACTCGTAGAAATTGGTCTGCCCTTCATCTGCTGATCTTGTCTGCAAGAGAATATGAATATTATAAGGGGTGTAACAGGCAAAAACATGTATGGATCGAAAGGCCAGAAATCTTACTTGTCTGGAGTCAACAAGCTCCACGGGACTGTGGGCACACTTCTCACATGGCTGATTAACCTGCATACACATTTTGAGAGGATAAAAACACTTTGAACTTCACATCTACAAAAGGCAAAAGAACTGTTGGGACTTGAGAGGGAGACCACATCAACAAATTATCGAGGTTTTCTGTACAGTTGTTCCATAACAAGAAGACAGGTCTAAGCCACAAGAGTCAAGCCTACTGAATGGTAAGTATGAGATCTCACCTGTTGTCTTTGTACTTTCACTTCACCCGATATCATTCCAGCAAGTTTGACAAAAGGTTCCATCTTCAAAGCTCGTCTAATAACCTACAAAACAACCAGTTCCTGAGTGGCAATGTGCTGCAGGAAATTTGAAAGAAAAACTGTATGATGGTTTCCATTTTGAAAAAAAGTTCAAATGTCAGTAAAACAAGTTGTAATTAGTGATGCGAGGGTTCATCTCCATTGGTCTAACCGTGAAACACTGCAGGGTAGGAATGATAGCGAACATCAGTCGAACTATGATCAGATTACCAACTTATATTCAACTCTTCGTATAAATCTTGTTTTGCTTCGCTTTTTCCAGAAGAAAAATGCAACACTACACCATATACATCAAATATCTATGATACATGTTACTAAGCCGGCAATGCAAACCAACATTCATTAGATGAGATTTCTACAGGCAGCAATTTCTATGTTTTATTTTTCCATATTCAGGGTCATACTGGAAGATCTGTGTTTACAAAAATAATCGGGACAGGCAGACTTGAACACTTTGACTACAGATTGCAAAAAAAAATAAAAAAAAAATGTTAAACTTCTACCAAGTTGCAAAGACTGTTAGTTCTATTATTTCAAACTATATTCCTTCATTAAGAGGCAACACTTCTGGCTTTAATTAAAGCGGCATCTTCTGACAAATCTAACGTTAATTACAAAAAAAATCTTTAAGTGCCACCTTACAGGAGCAACTTCAAATCATATGCATTTTTTAATTCAAAATCAAATCTCAAAGATTTACACTAGAAGGAGAAAAATTCATGACAGATGGTTATTTCAACTTAAAAAGGAGTGATCATACCTCTCCAGACATTGTGTAGCTTGTTTCTTTATTAACAATCTCTGACATCAAGAAAGAAAAACAGGTGAATACCCCAATCCCCAGCAAAAATGAGACAATCAACTCGACATGCTAAACCAACAGGGTTAAAACTAACAGGTAAAGCTTCAATAAGAAAGGTTATATTCAGACTGACACAATGCCAGCATTAAAACTATGGGTTGATACAGATATTTCCAGAGCACAAAAGAATCGCTAGTAATTGCTAGTTAGCCATACAGTGGCTTCAAAACAAGGATCAGGGCCAGTAAAAGCACGCACCTTTTATACTTTTCTTGGAGTTGCACAAGGGACAACGAGCATGTCTCACTGAATTTAATGAGAGCATCGTCCCACATAACTCACAAAACATGAAATCACGCTTTCGGCTGTAATCCATTGAAGAACTTCACTGATGATTGGTGGATGAAAATCAGTAGCGCTACGCAATCAGAATCAATTTTATGACCTATTACAACCAACATGAAATTAGTGTGTGCCACACAAGAAGAAATCACCCAAAAATCATTGAAGAATCAGTAAAATCAAAGCCAAAAATCCTGATTGTCGATTTCCCTGGCATCAATTAGCAGGGAAAAGTCGGATTGCTCAACTGGTTCGGGCCAAATCGGCCATTAGGTGACTGGTGAGTTCAAGGAAGTATTAAAATAGGACAGATTATCACTTCAAACATTGAAACCATATGTAAAGCAGTTAGAAGTGTTGTTTTCGATCATCCAAGCTATTGAGTCTAGCAACACATGATTATCAGATCCTAGATTCTTCAAAAGATTGGTAGATCATAATCATAATTACACAATATTCTTGCAAAATCCCATGGAAAAAGGCTGTTAAAGAGACACCATAATTACGAGCAAAACAAATGACAAATGCATCAGCTAAGTATAATTAGGAGAGGGAATTGCCAAGATGGTGCTAATTTCAATTCTCACAAATCTCAAGAACCCTAGCAGCCCCTAATGAACATATTCAACATAAACCTAAAAGGCAGTTAGAACACAGGACGACAAGCTTGAGCGATTGAGTCCGTAGAGAGTTGAAAGGAGCCGACCGTCGGACCAATCGATGTCACAGAGCTCATGGAATCAAAGCAACGCGAAAAACAACAGTGGATATGAAATATCAATACGAATCAACTAAGAAGACAAAAACGGATTCGAGATTCACCTGATGAGATGAGGGTATAAACGGCGGGAAAATGCGTAGTGCGTCAATCCGAGTCCGTCCGGCGGCAAACCAATCGACCTAGCCCTAATTGAACGGTTCGCCTCTGTTGTTCTACTGTAGTGAACCGTCTTTAGACAACAGACGACCCACAACCATTTATTAGGCCAGCCCAACCGAGTTTTGCTTGAACTGGTCCTGATGTAAATAATGGCCCAGCCCAACTTAAAAAGCATAACTACGCAAGCGCCAAAGGAGCACAAAATAAAGGTCAAATTATAGAAAATCAGGGACACCCTTCTACATCGAAAGAAGTGAGATTTTTTATTCAAACATTAATTGATCGTGTATTAGGAATCGATTGCAAGACACCAAATGATGATGAAAAATATAAACAAAAATCATTATGATTCCTTCCCCTTCTTAGTCCAACGAAAGCTCACCACCAAATAGCGCAAAACCCAGTATTTCCGCAGCATTCTTAAGACAAAAGAGTTGGGCGAACTAAGTCGTATAGCTTCTCATTTATTATGGCGTCTTGTCTTACCCTCTGGTAACCCATGTCCAAGGAAAAATAGGAATAAAAAGAAATGTTTTAATAGGGGATAAATAGGTGTGCTTTTTTTTGTGAGGTTCCATGCGTCCCTATGTCATAATTACTATCCCTATATTACTTCTCTCCCCTAATAAATGAAGATTGTTAACCGAATTTGGGCGGTAAGGACTTGTCCGAAATCCTACACAACGGATATTTTTTTATACTTGGTCTATGCAACTTAATTAGTTCCAACTCCTATAATGAAATACTAATTTTTAGACTTTGTTTATACTTGGTCTATACAACTTAATTAGTTACAGCTCCAATAATTAAAAAATGGCGGTACTTTATAAATAAATAATTTATAGACATAGTTTATACTATACTGTACAACTTAATTAGTTCCAGCTCCTATATTTTATTATTTAGAATGTAATTAGTTATGGCGGTAATGAATACTCTGTATATAACAACTACTTTTTTTACAAAAGTATTATTTGGAGTATTTTTATACTTTGTTTATATTTGGCTATTTATACTGTGTAAATATAAAAAAAATTAGGCTTAGTTTATACTGTGTAATTTAATTAATTATTGTGTTTTAAATAAATGATTATTTCCGTATTATATATTCCTATATACTTGCATAATACTGTATATACCTAACTCACAAAATATATACCTAACTCAAATAATCCGGCCCAATTGCGACTTCGGCCCGACCCAATTGCTCTAAGTGCATCACCCTACTCCATCTGCTTCACCCTGATACTTGGAGACGTTGGAGTTTACCTGTGTGAAACCGAAAACCGTAAGACAGTGACCCGCCCTCTTCAAAACTCTTTCCTCCGTCCCAAGTCTCGACCGTCAACTTCAAAACACAATCATCCCCGGAACAGCACGATGACAATCGAATAGCGAATCTCGCTATTGAGAACCAGAATCGTTAGTCGGGTGAGGCGTCTCCTACGTTTCAATATCACATACCGCGACTCAATCTCCGAATTGGTAAGTCTCTCTGCTTTTAATCAGTCAGTTATGTTTGATTTTATGTTCATTAGAGGTTGATTGTACTTCGGGTGGGCAGTGGGTGCTTGTGGGTAGGCCTAGGGTTTCAGTAGATGTGTTATGAAACGAGTATAATTCCTGGAGTGGAAATCAGTTTGCAATGTGCCGGAATATCTCCAACTTACTACCCTGACAACGGAGCAGAAGGTGAAATGGTCAAAGTTAGCGAAAATGGACATTGTACCGACTAAATTTTACAATGTTGCGACACTGAAACAACTAGGAATGTTCGAAATTACAAAGTCAATGTTTGATCAGGCAGGGCTGTAGTGATTTTTCAACAAGAATGCGCCAGCGTATCTAAGATATGTATTGGAATTCCTCTCGACCTTATCGGTACACGATGGCAACCGGATTTCATTTCACCTCAATGATGTGGAGAGGTGGCTATCCTACGACGAGTTGTGGGACATCCTCGGGATTTCTCATCAACCTACCCCTGGATGGAAAAAATCGGCCCACAATATCAAAGATCTCTGGGTTGACATTACAGGCAGACAGTTTGACGGTCACAAGGGCGAGACTAACTCTTGGCTTGGGCATCCCTGCTTGATCTTGGCACACAAAGTGATTAGGATGGCTTTTATGGGTCAGGGAGAGACCAGCAAGTTCATGGCCTCAGATTTTATATGGTTCCGGTGCTTTTTCGAAGAATGCAGCAACGTGCCTGACTAGACTTCTATGTTTGTTGCATCTTGCCTTCGAGATGCAACAAGCGGGAGCACGAAGGGTAAGTTAGCGTTGGGGGGTATGATCACACTGATCGCTAGGAAGTGGGAACCAGAACCGCCAGAATGGTTGCAGCAGATACATGGGTCTCATGTGTACGATGAGAGGAGTCTGAACACAGCCAATCTGTTGAGCAACCCACTGGAGCTGGAGTTGCATTGGAAACCGATGAAATTTTACCATAATGTGATATATTTGCCATGTCCCCTGCTGTATGGGAAGAGAGCTGCAGACTTCTGTATGATCCACTACGAAGATAAAAGTAGATCAGATCGAGATGAACGGAGTACACCAATGGACTTGGACAACCCCCCTGCCCGAGAAATAAAGGATCAGATGGGAGTGCCAACGGAAGATGGTATGTAGTGTGATACAGGGCTTTGTCTAACTAGTTCACACGTTGAGGATGTGCACACGGATGCCGTTTGTCGGATCGAATACAAGCTCTTCACCTCATCACATCCAGGGCCAGAAGGTGTGCATTTGCACCAAGGTGAATCCAGCTCTTCTGTTCCTTGGGAGCAGGTGTTACAAGGGATACAAGGAATTGCAAACCGACAGTCCGATATGGACACGAAACTTCTGGACATGGGCGACAATCAAAGATACATCTTGGATAGGATAAACCAAATATCCGATAGGCAGGATCGTTTGGGGGAAGAACTTGAGGAGATGCATCTAAGTCAGGACTTGCATCACAGCCAGTAGACAGACGTGGAGATGACTCTTCGGGACGTGTCGGCCAACCAACAGTTGATGTTTGATACGGTCCACCACATCGCCTGCCAAGTAGATGAACTTCGAATCTGGTCACACCAGATGGATAGTGAGATGGAGTCAGTTCGGGATCAACAAGATCGAGCTGACGGTGTTATATGTTCAGGCAATGGACGAAAATGCCCGCGACTACTACCCTCATTATGCTGATCTGTACGCACCGACTCCACAAATGCTCGATGCGGTTGTCACGCGACAATTTACCAAGGAAGGGCCTTTCAACGGTCGAAGAACTGTACATTGGCCGGAGGGCACAAGCGGTCCATCTGAAGGGCGCGGTGGAGGTCGGGATGGTGGTAGAGGAGGACTTCAAAATGGTGGTAGAGGAGGACTTCAGAATGGTGGTAGAGGAGGATTTCGGTATGGTGGTCGCGGTGGAGGTCGTCGTCATGCTGGGGGCCGGGGTTGACACTTTTGAAAACATTATGACACTTCTGTATTTTATGTTTGATACAATTGGTTAACTTTGATGATTTTTGTGTTTATCTATGGCATTGTTATGTAATCTACTAAACCTAGCACATTTTATTATATATGATTCTATGGCATTGTCGAAAACGTACAATATAGAGTATATATTGGGACAATTAATTTGTGGATGGATTCAGGCTGGCCCATGTAGTTTAAAAAATGTTGGCTTGTTGCAAACCAAAAAGCCCATTTGAGGCCCATTGCGGAAGCCCACGATAATCTTATGTTGAACTATTATTTTTCATTAAAATGTGAAAATTAAAAGTATTCCAATGAACCTTTATTATGAAATCCTTCAATTAAGCATACTTAAGTGAAGATTCGTTAAATATAAAATCAACATCAGGATTAATCCAACAAGTGAATAACATAAATGCATATATAAAATAAAAATACCATCTTATTCATTATTTTTCTTGCAAAAGATCTTAGTTTCCTCCGATTTCACCTACCAAATGAAATTATTGGCTACGTGAGTTAGACAAGTGTTTTATTAACTTGAGATACTTTAGAAGTTAAGATACTCCTACTTTGAATACTTAACTATATATAATGTTCTTGCAAAAGATCTATGTTATTACGTCCTTGAGGTTAAGATAACTATACGATTATAAGACTTTGTAAAAGTGTGTTACATGCCTTTAAAATCAACATAAGGATTAATCTAAGTTTTCATATGCAACGATTTCATTAATTCCGTCCTTGAATTCTTCTTAGTTCACGACTTCACATAAAATGGTTTTCATATCCCTTGCTATATTGCTTGCAATAATGTGTACTTTGTACATTAGGCTATTATTTCAAAATTGGATCTCATAGTCCATAATCCCACAATATTTCTATTCATAACAAAAAATGATTGATACTTGGCTTCACGTTAAAACAAATTTTATTCTGCCCATTAGGATGTTATTTAAAAAATGAATTTCACAATCAATTATTCCACATTTACTCAATTAGGTTATTTTTTCATAAGTTATTGATGCTTGTCGTCGACTTAACACAATTTATACTTTGTACAATCAGTTATTAATTCGAAAATGATGTTCATAGTACATTTTTCCACATCTAGGGTGCCAACTCTTCAAATATATAAAAATTTGGGCGATAATTGCGATAAATAGGGTGCCAATTTGGAATGAAACATAAAATGAAAACTCGCCGGTTCAATAAAACAAATTCTGTGTGTACCTCCCTCTTTACCAGGCCCATCCGTATTGGTGCAAGGCTTAGCACACGGATTGGAATCTTGCACCGTTAGATTTTAAGAAATAAAGGGTCACAATTACATACACGCCATCCGAATGGCTGATACTTACAACGCTGCCTCGGACCCACAACAGTCCCGACCAATCATAGCCCAGCGCGTGTCTTTTC
Organism: Persicaria maculosa; assembly: GCA_963922045.1. Taxonomy (NCBI): domain Eukaryota; kingdom Viridiplantae; phylum Streptophyta; class Magnoliopsida; order Caryophyllales; family Polygonaceae; genus Persicaria; species Persicaria maculosa. The sequence continues at coordinate 26,821,111 of OY998259.1, read as the reverse complement.
TTTTTGAAAAAAAAAGAAAAGTAGCATTTATGCGAATGGTTGATGGCTGATGCATTCCTAGATGCATACAACCCATGCATACAAGCCGCTGGATTTCAATAAATAGAGGGCCAAAATTGCATACAAGCCATGCGAATGGCTGATGCATCCCTAGATACTTCGGAATCACAAATTATCCATAAATGCTACTTTTATTTTTTTTTAAAAATCACAAATTGTTTTTTAGAGATCAATTCGGTCAGATTTATTATTATTATTATTATTATTATTATTATTATTATTATTATTATTATTATTATTATTATGACGGAGTACGGTACTAATTTGAATGATAATAATAATTAATAATAATTAATATAAGATTATTTTAATAATAATAACAATAATATTATTATTATTATTACTATTATTATTATTACTATTATTATTATTATTATTATTATTATTATTATTATTATTATTATTACTATTATGAAAAATTAGTCAAAGTAATGTTAAAAAAAATGAAGGAAATCCCCATCTCTATTGGTGCAAGGCTGAGCCACCGGATTGACATCTTGCACCGTTGGATTTCAAGAAATAAAGGGTCACGATTGCATACAAGCCATGCGAATGGCTGATGCTTTCCACGCTGCTTCGGACCCACAACAGTCCCGGCCAATCATAGCCCATCGCGTGTCTCATGATCGATCCATAAATGCTACTATTTTTTTTAAAAAAAATAACTCACTAATGGTATTTAGAGTTACATTACGTCAGTTGTATTTTTTTTATAATTATTTTTATTTTTATTTTTATTTTTATTTTTTTATTATTATTACTTAAGAGAAATAAGAGTTCACATAGATAGTTAGTAAATAAACAATTTGAGTTAAGCCCGATAGTTGTATTAGATTAAATTCAATGTTTTGATTTAAACCCAATAGTTAGTAAAATAAAGAAAATAGAGACTTAAATGAAAAAGAAGAAACAAAGGATAATGAAACAAAATCAAAGAAAATTGAAAACTCAATCATTATTGTTCAAGACTCTTAAAATTCCTCTAAGATTCACTTACACATCATCGTAAACTCTTCTCGATTAAGAGTTCACATAGATAGTTAGTAAATAAACAATTTGAGTTAAGACCGATAGTTATATTAGATTGAATTCAATGTTTTGATTTAAACCCAATAGTTAGTAAAATAAAAAAAATAGAGGCTTAAGTGAAAAAGAAGAAACAAAGGATAATGAAACAAAATCAAAGAAAATTGGAAACTCAATCATTATCGGTCAAGACTCGTAAAATTCCTCTAAGATTCACGTACACATCATCATAAACTCTTCTCGATTAAGAGTTCACATAGATAGTTAGTAAATAAACAATTTGAGTTAAGCTCGATAGTTGTATTAGATTGAATTCAATGATTTGATTTAAACCCAATAGTTAGTAAAATAAAGAAAATAGAAACTTAAATGAAAAAGAAGAAACAAAGGATAATGAAACAAAATCAAAGAAAATTGGAAACTCAATCATTATCGGTCAAGACTCTTAAAATTCCTCTAAGATTCACGTACATGTAAAGGCTCGGATTTTCAAATCTTAATTTTCGGAAAAAGTAAATTAAAAATGAATTTAAAATGTGTTTAATTCGGTTATTTCAAAGAAAACTCGTCCTAAATTTAATAAATCGAACTTGAAATTCTTAAAGCGAATTCCGTCCCCTATCACCAACTCTTATCCAATTATACATCCAACTCATCTTCTCATCCTTTGGGTAAATTCTATCTTCTCCTCCCCTCCCTCTTTTCTTTGATTCTCCTACTTTTGACAAATAAACAACCCCTTTCATTTTCTGAATTGGTCAAAGACTCTACCTGCTCCATCTCTTCCACAAAAAAAAAGGGGCAGAACCTAACCCATTCTCCCCACATTTGATTTTCAATTCCATAAACCCCCTCTGTCTAATTTCATTTGGAATCTCCCACCCCTTCTCTTTCTTCTCGGACTCAGCCTTCACCTCACCTTCAACTTTCGCCTTCTTTGCATCAACAGTAGGGCTGCCACCAGTCACCGTCGGCCACCCTCTTCAGCCACCCCTGAAGCCGCAGCTCCACCTCCCACTCGCCTCCCCTGTTTTGTCGAGAGCCAGAGCCAAGCCCTGCCGCTTCGTCCTCCTCCTCCTTCATCACCGAGAGGAGCAACAACCACCACCAGCACCACTGTCGTTGCCGGCCACCCCGGACTCGCACCTCTGCTTCCAGAAGATGAAGCCGACCAAGCATCTCCCTTCGCTTCCTCCTCGCACGAGCCCAAGCGGCAGCAGCTTCCTCCCGACGTCGACGAATCCAGGAGCTGCACCGACGAGCCCGAGCAGCATCTTGTCCCATTCCCACCTCTGTTTCGCGAATCGAATTGGCTGAGAAGGAGAGTCTCCGGCGGGGCCATTGATTCCGGCGAGCTTCGAAAGATCCCAAACCTCGGTAAGCCTTCGATCCTCCGTTCCGACTCCAAAACCTTTAAAAGCTTCACCTTTGTAACTCCTCACTTCGACCCAGGCCGGAAACACCTTGATTTCGACTCCGACGAGCCCTGTGGAACTCCGACGACCTCTACTCCGATCGAATTTCTCGGTGAGCTTTCGAACCCTCTCTCTCCCTTTATTCCGATTCCTGTGTGCTTCGTGTTCCTCTTGCTTACCTGTTCGGAGAGAGAGAGTGGATGAGGGCGGGTCGAGAGCTAGGCGAGAGCGAGCGGCGTTCGAGAAGTAGGCGAGAGCGAGATCGGTAGCGAGTGCGAGAGAGTGAGCGGGAGCATGCCTGAAAGAAGGAGCGAGGGAGAAGCGAGAGTGAGCGCCGGAGAGCAATGGAGCCGAGGGAGGGTGGACGGAGGAGCTATCGAGCTCCGGCGGCGCTCCTTGAACCAAACGAGCAGCGGAAGCCAGAAGGAAGATAGAGGAAGAAGGAGAGACGTGGGTCCCGTGACAGCTGGACGTGGGCCCCCCTTTCTTTTAAACTTTCTGTGTTGTTTTCAGAAACGAGATGGAAGAGTGGCTGGGTAGTTTGGGCCTATTATTTTGTGGGCCGGGTTTGCTTGTTTTAAAACTAACATGATTTGGTCATCTTATAAAATGAATTCGGTGTGGGCAATTTCACAAGGGGCCGGTTTTGGAGTATTAAAAATAAAGAGTCCGGTTTTGGAGTATTAAAAATAAAGGGTCGGTTTTTATAAAATAAAATAGTTGGGTCAATCTTATAAAATATTACATTAAGGGTATTATCAGATTTAAATCAAAAGGAGAATTTGACGAACGTTTTCAAGGATCGGAAATTCTAACTATTTGAAACGGACTTTGAAACGGGTTTCGGGATTAACTTGGAAATTATGCGATCGATGACTAACTAGCATGATGATGTGATTGATTGACTAATAGCATGATTTGTGTGGACTAATGGCATGATTTGTGTGGACTAATGGCATGTATGAATGACTAACGGTATGATGAGATGCTAGAATTATTTATCGTTCGATTGTGCCTTATGAGATATGATGAGTATGAGGAACTTTGAGATAAAAGGTCATGCGGATTTATTATTGCGAATATTATGAATGTAATGATCTCGAGATATATGACTATGCAAATTATGGTTGTGGATATATGAATTCTGTGAACATATGAATGTGGCTAAATGGAATGATGAGAATGATATGGCCTTGTGGAATGTGGCAATATGATGAATGGTTGAACTTGATGGAACGATGATTGCGATATGGTTGCTATTCTCGTTGAATGATATGCTTGAGTGCTTGGATGATTAGACGTAGACTTATATATGTGTTCTGATATGTATCTAGGTGATCTTTAATCTAATATAATGCTTGCCTTGCTGTTCTGCACCGCCAGGTAAGTCTCTTCGGAGCTTACTCAGATTGAATAGAGTTATTCCCTGCTTTAGGTGCATGATATACTAGGTGCTTGCATTCATGATCAGCATGCCATGTAGTACCATGCTAGGTTGCATCGACCGTTGAGCATTCTATTTCTCTATGTGTATGTAAACAGAACGGCCGTTATCTGTGAAGTAACTAGAGTCATTGCTAGGGTTATAGGACGACCTAGTCTCATCGGGTCCCGTCCTGAGTCAATCGAGTCATGAACTTCCTTATATTATGAGATGCCTGCGGGCTTTATTGTGGAGCGGGTTGGGCATGCGTGCCGCCCGATTATGAATGAATGCATTCACGAGCTGGCCAGTCTCCGCCCTATCGGAAGGGGGTGGAGGTAGGAGAGGGATATACCACTTGGTATTCTGTGTTAAGGCCTTATTATTATTATGCACTTGATCTTAGGAGCATGCTAGTGTGTTAATATCCCGCCATGCATCTAGAAGCATCTTTATTAGGAATAGCGTATATGTGTGCTTAGGGTTGGGATGCAGAGCTAAAGTGGGCATCGATCTGATCCCGCCCCATATCAATTTTTTTTTAGGTATCCGTTATGCTTACTACTGTTGATGCTGATTTGAGTCCATGACCGCTGGTTCTAACGTGGCGGAAAGAGAGAGTTGAGATTCCAACTTCACCAATTTAATTACGGCTCGAATTTGAATGGTTGATCATATTTTGACCCGGCTCTGCCGTGTCACCCCTTTGTATTATGCCTTACTTTTGCTGTTTGTATGACCTTTGGTTTTCCACGCTTAGACTTATGACAGGTACAGGGGACTTCCCCGAGGATTCCAACGATCCCTTCGAATTTTGGGTATGAAATCCCACTTTAAAATGTTAGGATAGAATTTCAAACCTTCAACCTGTACTCGGGGCGCAAGATCCTAACGAGGGGTTTCATCCCTCGAAACGTAACCCGGGAATCATAATCCCGGGCCGTTACAGTACACATCATCATAAACTCTTCTCGATTAAGAGTTCACATAGATAGTTAGTAAATAAACAATTTGAGTTAAGCCCGATAGTTATATTAGATTGAATTCAATGTTTTTATATAAACCCAATAGTTAGTAAAATAAAGAAAATAGAGACTTAAGTGAATCGGTCAAGACTCATAAAATTCCTCTAAGATTCACGTACACATCATCGTAAACTCTTCTCGATTAAGAGTTCACATAGATAGTTAGTAAATAAACAATTTGAGTTAAGCCCGATAGTTATATTAGATTGAATTCAATGTTATGATTTAAACACAATAGTTAGTAAAATAAAGAAAATAGAGACTTAAGTGAAAAAGAAGAATCAAAGGATAATGAAACAAAATCAAAGAAAATTGGAAACTCAATCATTATCGGTCAAGACTCGTAAAATTCCTCTAAGATTCACGTACACATCATCGTAAACTCTTCTCGATTAAGAGTTCACATAGATAGTTAGTAAATAAACAATTTGAGTTAAGCCCGATAGTTGTATTAGATTGAATTCAATGTTTTGATTTAAACTCAATAGTTAGTAAAATAAAGAAAATAGAGACTTAAATGAAAAAGAAGAAACAAAGGATAATGAAACAAAATCAAAGAAAATTGGAAACTCAATCATTATCGGTCAAGACTCTTAAAATTCCTCTATGATTCACGTGCACATCATCGTAAACTCTTCTCGATTAAGAGTTCACATAGATAGTTAGTAAATAAACAATTTGAGTTAAGCACGATAGTTATATTAGATTGAATTCAATGTTTTGATTTAAACCCAATAGTTAGTAAAATAAAAAAAATAGAGACTTAAGTGAAAAAGAAGAAACAAAGGATAATGAAACAAAATCAAAGAAAATTGGAAACTCAATCATTATCGGTCAAGACTCGTAAAATTCCTCTAAGATTCACGTACACATCATCGTAAACTCTTCTCGATTAAGAGTTCACATAGATAGTTAGTAAATAAACAATTTGAGTTAAGCCTGGTAGTTATATTAGATTGAATTCAATGTTTTGATTTAAACCCAATAGTTAGTAAAATAAAAAAAATAGAGACTTAAGTGAAAAATAAGAAACAAAGGATAATGAAACAAAATCAAAGAAAATTGGAAACTCAATCATTATCGGTTAAGACTCTTTAAATTCCTCTAAGATTCACGTACACATCATCGTAAACTCTTCTCGATTAAGATTTCACATAGATAGTTAGTAAATAAACAATTTGAGTTAAGCCCGATATTTATATTAAATTGAATTCAATGTTTTGATTTAAACCCAATAGTTAGTAATATATAGAAAATAGAGAGTTAAGTGAAAAAGAAGAAACAAAGGATAATGAAACAAAATCAAAGAAAATTGGAAACTCAATCATTATCGGTCAAGACTCGTAAAATTCCTCTAAGATTCACGTACACATCATCGTAAACTCTTCTCGGTTAAGAGTTCATATAGATAGTTAGTAAATAAACAATTTGAGTTAAGCCCGATAGTTATATTACATTGAATTCAATGTTTTGATTTAAAACCAATAGTTAGTAAAATAAAGAAAATAGAGAACACTGCAGGCAATGTTCCAAAAAACGCTTGGCGAATGCTCGGCGGCTAGAGAGGGTCAAGGGTCTAGGCGGATTGGGCGAGGTCTAGGCGGCCGATTTACTATTTTGAGATGTATTTTTAATCCTAGGTCATATTCAATACGTTTATAAAATAATAAAGTTTAATTCATAACATATATAAACAAATAAGCTTTAATTAATAGTCTAGGCGTTAACAACGGGAGTTAGGTGGTGAGTTAGATGACTATATGAGTGAGGGATCAAGAGTAAAAGAGAGTATAGAGGTTGAGAACTAAGAGAGAGATCGACATGTGGGGGTTTTAAGAGTTAAAACCTCAAAATGGTTTTTTTCACTAACTCGCCAAACCGGCAAGGCCGCCAAGACCTTGCGGGTGACCTTCAAGGACCTAGGCGGCTAAACTCAAAGGTGGGGGACCTTCGAGGGTGTAGGCGGGGTCTAGGCGGAGGCCCAGACCTTTTTTTAGAACAGTGACTGCAGGCATGCACCATCCAATGTTATTGCCAGCCTCATACAATCAAGGTGTATACTGTTTCCGCAGTTAGTTTCAGCATATTAGTTTCAACTTTCATTTCAGCACTATATTTAATGTTAATTTAAGCTTTCATTCCAATAAGTAATTGATAGTTTTTTTAGCAGTCATTTACTAATTTCTGTGTTTTCAACAGTGGATACACCCCAAAATAAATTATTGATAAGATGAGAATAGACCACAAGATCTCAATTACTTATTGGAAGGCATGGAAGTCAGCACGAATAGCTCAAGTGAGAGAAAAAGGGTCACCGGAATCAAATTTTGCTGTCTTGCCGTCATATTGTCACATTCTTATGGAGAAAAATCTAGGAACAATAGCTCTCATTAAAACAGACAGTGCTGAAAGGTTCGAAACATGTTCCTATCTTATGGACAATCCATTAGAGCATTCCCCATCTTAAAAAAGGTATGTATATGTACATAATCATTTATAATTTAGCAAAATTATGATGATTTCAGTATTTAAATTATTCCCGTCTTATTTGTAGGTTGTTGTAGTATATGGCACATTCTTAACAGGGGAATATAAGGGTACATTGCTTGGAGCAGTTACCCAAGATGCAAATATGAAATTATACCCGCTTGCTATTGGGATTGTTGACACAGAAAATAATGCATCTTGGGAGTGGTTTTTCCAACAACTCAGTAAAGTTATACAACCTACAGATGATTTGGTGTTTGTTTCTGATAGACATTCCAGCATTTCTAAGGCTATAAAAAAGATATACCCTAATGCTACCCATTGCGTATGCATGTGGCATTTGAAGCAGAACATCCAAGCAACTTTCAAGAAAAGGCATCTTGCAGACATGTTCCAACAGGCAGCTGAAACCTACATTGTTGGTGATGTTGCACACCAATTTGACCGTATAAAAGAAGAATGCCCAAGCCTAGCAACATATTTGATATCTGTGGGGCTGGAGAGGTGGGCAAGAGCACATGCAAAGGGTAATCGGTATAACATGATGACATCCAACAACGCTGAAAGCTTAAACTCTGTTTTGAGTGGTAAAAAAAATTTGGCCATTGTTGCACTGTTGGAATTTTTTAGAGATAAGTTCACAGAGTGGTCTCAAGATAGAAGGAAGTCTGCAGCACTGAATACACAGAGAGTCACCCCTGCAATAATGAAAATGATCCAGGAATTGCAAAAGGATGTCGGTGCATACACTGTAAATCACTTGAATGAGTCTGTCTTTGAGGTTACTGGAGAAGGTACGCGGACTGTTGTTGATCTTTCAGCAAAAAAATGCACCTGTAGGGTGTTTGACATTCAAAAAATCCCATGCATACATGCTCTGTCGGCGATAGTGTCTAAAAGGCTTGATATTTCAGATTTTGTTGTTGGTTTCTACACAAATGAAGCTTGGATTTTAGCACATGCTGAAACCATATATCCAGTCCTCCCTGATGATGAAATAAACCTTCCTGAATATATTAAACAGATTAAGTGTTACCCCCCCCCCCCAATGTAAGGAAGAGATGTGGTCGACCTCCTCATAAAAGGAAACTTTCCAAGAGAGAGTTTGTAAGAAGAGAAAAATACAGTAAGGAATGGCTTCAAAGGGAGAAAGGGAAGAATTCAAAAGCTCAACACCAATGAAGCTGGCTACAGAAAAATGTGCTGATTTTAATTTTTAGTTCAGTTTTACACTGTTTCAGCAATTTGATATGAATTTTACGAGATGCTTTGTGTTTTTTTTAATCAGTTGTACTCTGTGTCATTGCTTTACTATATCATATTGTTTTTAGTTCATTATGTTTACCATTTATTGCTATGCTTAAGCTTTGTTCTAGGCAATCCTCTCTGTTTCACCATGAAAAATGTGCTGAAAACAAATGTCCTAGCGGAAAATGCTGAAAACATAACTTGAACAACTATGGCACCTTGACAGACACAATAAGTACCCTCTTTGGAGATTATATTTCTGTGTTTCTCTAAAATATGGCAACTTAACATTGTATGTTGGTGTCAACTTGAAAACATAACTTGTTGAAACAAAATGCTGAAACAGGTAAACTGAACAATTTACATTATACCATTAACTAAATGTCTATTTAATAAGCTCAACACCAGATAGATACAGACAAATAATGATGATTTTGATTTTTGGTTGACTTATAAACTGTTTCAGCAAACAGATATGGTGAAGTATTTTGCTAAAATACTTGCTGAAACATTTGCTGAAACAAACTTGCAGAAAACAATGCTGAACCAGGAATGCACACACAATTTACATTAAAACATTAGATAAAATGTCAATTCCAATGGCTTCAAAGAGTGCCACTGAAAACGCATCCAAAATGATACAAAAGACCAACAATTGTCCAGAATATCCCACAGAAATACATCTAAACCACAACTACGTTAGAATGTCTTGAAATCCCTAAATCTGATAGACGATGTTACACACAAGATGCTATTAACTAGAATTTAAAGCTCAATTTCTCTTGAATCAAGTCTGAGACCATAAGTTCTCGGTATCGAAAGATTCTTTCATTGGTAAACTTCCTGACATCTCCCCCAAACACCAGCGCCTCGATTGCTTTCAGTACAAAGACCCCACAAGATGCGCTGCAAAAAATGAAACAAAACATATTGATAACAAGCACAACAACATAATGCTTCTAAATGACTTTAAAAACATTGTAAATGTAGGTTTCCATACCCCGTTGTATCGTGCACTAGATCGGGGACCTTGTTAATGTGGAATGTAGACGGTTGAAAATTTGGGATCACACCAGCCTTATTCAAGTGAATTGGCAACCACTCAGCCATCCCGCGCAGATGATCAACAAGCTTTTCAGCAGACACAATGTAGTGGTTGAACTCATATGCATTTATAACCTTTTCAGCAAGATTTATCTCCAATGCAATCCAATGCTCATTGTTTATGTTGAAAGGGGTGTAGACCATTTTTGCAGACTCCCAACTCTTGGGATAATCACTAGGATATAAGCCCAGGAAGTAGCTACATTGAATTGTTCAATAGGGGTTGTTTCTTGGTAAGATGACGTGCATTCTGGAAGATATTTCTGATGAAAAATAGGATCCATCCAACAATGCCTTCAAATCTGCTAGGATCCTCACTGACTCTCTTCCTCATGTGAACCAGTCCAGCTTCAAGGTGCTGAAACAGTAAACAGTGTAAGGTGCTGAAATTCATATAAACAGAAATACATACATAGTTACATTTACTCGAAAAGATGCTGAAAAGAAAAACAGTTTCAGCATACTTACATCTATATCAAGCCAACCATCCTTCCTAACATTGTTCTTAAAAAATGACTTCTCTTTTCTGGATCCCATTAAAAGTACTGAAAAATCCCTGCACATATTATTACAAGATTAAAAAATCAGGTCAGAGCACTCGAAAACACACATATATTGCTAGAGCACTCGAAAACACACATGAAAATTTAAGATGGACATACCTTGAGCTTTTAACATATTGATACATGAAGTCATGATCAACCTTGCTGAGCAATGATTTTTTTTCAACATGCTTCGGGATCCTTACCTTTTCAGCAACAAACGGGCTCACTAGAAAACTACTTGCTTTTGGAAGACGCTTTGAACGCCTGAAGTTTTCAATTTCTTCAACACATTTAGAATCTTTGGAAATTGTATCCCACTGAGTGCATGGCTTCTTCACCAAGTCTTCATCATCACTTTCACCATCACTTAAATGTATTGTTTTTCCAGGGGGTGGGGTCATTAAGTCACCAGCAGCATCTTTGCTTGCAGCATCTTTTGTTGCTTCAGCATCACCCATTTCAGCATCTTTGTCTAGTTGGCCATGAGGTGATGCAGCTTCAGCATCAACCGTTTCAACATCTTCTATTCCATCAGCTTTGGGTTCAGCATCTTCTGTTGCATTAACCTTGGTTTCAGCAACTTTATTTTTAGCAACCTTGGTTTCAGCAACCTTACTTTCAGCAACTTTTGTTTCAACAACTTCAGTTCCAGCAGCCTTGACTTCAGAACCACCCACCATCTTCCTCAACCCAACAGAAATGCCATCATCTAAGCACTGTTCCCCATCTTTCAACTCAAAATCAGAGTCACGCCCTAAGTCAACATCATATACATGCCCTGAAGATGAGTCTAATGACTTCTGCTCTTCAACAAGGGTAACAGGTATGACCTCATTCACAGATGCTGAAACATTTGTACCAATTGGTTGACCTAGAATCTCAGTAGGTACCTCTTTCCGAATTTCATCCAACACATCATTCAAAGCCTTTGAAATCGCTGGGTCACAAGTTGCAACATTGGATGACTGGGTCTTAAACTGCATTGACTCTTGCATTGTAAACTTATTTTCTAAGGAATCTACCTTCTTCAGTAGATTATCAACAACATCCACCAACTTTAAACATCCTGACAAACGTTCCTCAAGCATCTCCACCCTCGCAGATAAATCAGAGACTCTTTGAGGCAACTCTTCAAGCTTATCTAACCTCATCTGTATTTCTTTCAACCAGCTAGGATGTCCCCCTTGTTTGTGTAACGGCCCAGAATTATAATTTTTGGGTTACGTTTCAAGGGATAAAACCCCTTGTTCGGATCTTGCAATCCATGTACGGGTCGAGGTTTCAAACTCATTTTAAGATTAGTAGAAAGAGGGATTTCAAACCCTAAAAACCTCGAAGGGCCGTTGGGTACCCTTAACCTATCCTAAGACTATGTCGCGGAATCCATTTCAAACGAAAGTAAAGCGGAAGTAAAGTACAGATACAAGTGCCACGGCAGAGCCGATCAAAACCAAATTAAGAGTGGGTAATTACCATTTTACTAAGTTAGGGTATTAGCCAGATTCTTCAATTCGCCAAAAAGGGAACCCGTCATATAGACATCGAGCACTCAAAATCTGCAGAAATGCCTTAAAAAAAGAACTGGGAAAGGAGTCAGATCGAGCCACTCATGCGGGACCGGCAGTCCTCGCTGAGGCCACATAGTATGTGCTATACCTAATAAAGATGCTCTAATGCAGTACGAAAGTCAAACACACTAGCATGCTCCTAGTTACAATAATGTGTAAAAATACTGTAAAGGGCCCAAGACAGTGCCAAGTGGCATATCCCTCTCCTACCTCCACCCCCTTCCGATAGGGCGGAAACTGGCCAGCTCGTGAATGCATTCCATCATAATCGGGCGGCACGCATGCCTAACCCGCTCCATAATAAAGCCCGCAGGCATAATATAAGGAAGTTCATGACTCGATTGACTCAGGGTACCCGATGAGGCTAGGCTACCCTATAACCCTAGCAAAGACTCTAGGACTATCACAGATAACGGCCGTTCTGTTTCAAACGCATAAAGTAAGCAGATGCTCATTCAATTAGTGCAACCTAACAGGATACTACATGGCATGCTTTTATGCATATGCAACACCTAACATAAAATGCAACAACAGGCATGAATGTCCAACCTGAGTAAGCCCCCTAAGGAACTTACCTGAAGATGCAGAACAGCAGGATAATACAAGCAAGGGCCCAAATGCAAAGTCCAAGCGATCCAAAAGCATTAAACACCTATCATCAAGCCATTTCCATAAGCTATCGGTTCATCATTCATACACACGATACCCAAGTTCTCGACATCCTCAAAATCAATCGATTGTAAAACCATTTTCAAAACATTTCCGATACTTTCAACATCAACCAAAATCATTTCCCCAATTTCCTTTTCGAAACTAACATCATCAAACCAAGACAAAGAATCCCGACATTAAACATTTAAACCTTAAAATCAATACCTCAAAATCATATCACAGAAGCAATTCCGGCATGTTTCATTTAAAAACCTAAAACCCTTCTTAAATAATTTAACCAACGATATTTATCTAAAATAGACACCAAAATAAGTCAACGCCAATAAGTCATTTCATAATTCCAAGAATTTGAGAATCAAAAATACATGTTCTAAATAATATCACTTTTAAGACTATAAAATATTACTATTTCAGAAAATCCGGATAATATAAAATATTAATATTTCAGAAATAATCTAACATAATATAAACCATATCGCATATAATAACATAACACTAATAAACTCTTAAGATAAAATAACCATAACAACAACCCAACAATAATAATCATAGTTTAAAAAAAACAACAACCCCAAAAGGCCCAACCCTCACCCGGATTCGGATCACCTACCCAGCCCCAACTCGGCGCACACCCAACTCTCCCACACTCTTATAACCCGGCCCGGAAGAAGAAGAAAAGAAATAAAGAAGAAACCCGGCCCAAGCTCGCCAGCCCACTCTCCATTTCACTCAACCGGGCTCAGTTTAAGTAAAATGAATAAAACAGGAAGGAAGTGAAATGGGCCCACACGAACAGTCTGCTTCTTCCTCCTCTTTCCCCTGCCGCGCCTGGCCCTAATGCCTCGCCGCTCTGACTCTCGCTCACGACGCTCTCTCTCCCTCTAACCCGGCCAATCCAAGCAGCAAGGCGAAAAAACGAAAATAAGAATTGAAGGGGAGTTTGGAAAGCTCACCGAGGGTCCTCGAAACTTCGCCGGAAAACGCTCGGAACTAATCTGGGCTCGTCGGAGATGGAGGAAGTGCCGAGGGGCCTGGGTTGGACGGAATTGGTTATAAAGGTGTGCCTTTAAGAGGTTTCGAGTCGGAAACAGGAGAATCGAAGACTTACCGACCTTCTTGAACGGAGAAAGAGGAAGAGGAGGAGGGACGAGCGTCGGCGCCGGGCGGCACAAATCTGCTTCGTCGGTCCTCGGAGGGCTCGGGAAAGGCTCAGTGAGGCTCGGAGCTCCTCGGAAAAACAGCGACAAGGCCGCGGCGCTGCTCGTCACTTCTGGGCGATTCGAACAGGGGAGGAGGAGGCTCGGCGGTGGCGGCTCGGCTCGCCTGAAACGGTTGGGGACGGCGGTGGCGGCTCGGCTCGCCTGAAACGGTTGGAGACGGCGCTGGGGCTCAGGAAGACGGGGGAAGCTCGGGCGCTGGTGGCTTGGCCTCCAACAGAGGTGAGACAGAGGTGGGAGGGCTTGGGTTGGTGTTCGAACACAAAGAAGAAGGGAGGGAGTTGTGGGTTGTGTTTGCTTAAGATGTTTGAAAATGAAATGTGGTGAGGATAGGTGTGTGTACAAGGTATTGTAGGGAATCAGATAAAGGGGTGGTCCTCTTCAATTGGAGCTGTGCCATAGCTGTCACAATTGGTCAAGGCTGCAGAGAGAAAGCTTTTGGCATTTTGCTTCAATGGTAGCACAAGGTAAGGGAGAGAAGGGATAAAAGGGGTGTGTGTATAGCTAATTTGGGTAAAAACAGAACCTAGGAGGGAGCCATTTGATTTTCGAAAGTAGGAGGAGGAAGATGACAAGGATGGGGAAGGGGAATATAAGTGGTACAACATAAATTAATACCCGGATAATAAATCCCAAAACCCACTTGCTCGACTTTAACCCGACTCAAAAGATATAAAGCTTACAACTTCAAATTTAAATCGAATTCTCGACTGAATCAAATAATAAGATTATGTTATACTTTCAAATTTTAGCAAGCGAAAGCGAAAATAAATCTGAATGAAAGTCCATTTAAAATAATCATATGCCGGAATTCATTTCAAGAGATTTTAATTACCCCGATTTAAATTCATTTTAATTATTATTATTATTTTTGAAAATTAGGATTTAAAAATCCGAGCCTTTACATCATCCACCTCTAAAAACAAGTCTCGTCCCCGAGACTAAAACCAAAATAAAGTAGGGGATGAAGTTTGAAATTGATGAGTCCTAGGACCATGTCTAAGAACCTCGTAATCATCTCGGTTGCGTCTTCCGGGATTCTCACAACATTCTAGTCACTGTCGTGACATCTCCAATTGGCCTTGACAAGTATGCGATAAGCGCCCCTATCACATACTCGCTTCGACTTTTCGGAAGTACCACAACTCTAAAAGTTCTACAATGTCATCACTAGGTCTTAGCAAGCACCCTACAAGCGCCCTCATAAAATGCTTGTATCCACTTCGTGAAGTATCATAGAGTTGCCCGGGTTTGACAATTGAAAAAGATTGGCCTCAAAATTGCTGAAACTCTCGGTAATTTTATTCCTTACAAATCAAATCTAATCCTTTTCAAAATCGTTCAACTCTTCAAATCCAACGTTTAATCACGTAACTTTACACCAAAACCAGTCAAATCATTTCAAATCAAGATTCCGTCACAATCTTCCAACAACCCAATCAGTTTCCCGCATATCAATCAATCAAATTCAGGAGTTGGCAGGTGGAATCATCCACCTCTAAGGGCTAATCCCATATTCTCTTCCTAGTTTCCAGAATCAAATCAATCCATCAATCTCCATTCAAGCAAGATTCATACGTCATAACAAATGCATAACAGCTTAAACCAACCAATCTCCAACCAACACATCATACGACAAGTCTCAACCATGTACCCACACAGTGTCACAAGATCACATCAAGCATCTCGAAATCATACTAAAGGTTATAATGTGCATCTCAACAACATATCAAGATCATAACAACGTCTCGACATCACACCATAAATCATAAAAGGTATCTCACTATCGCATATCAACACCGCAATCATAGTAGGGTCAGTCACAACAAGGGATCTCATTTAACGCATAAATTCACATAGTCATCCTATCCAATTTCTATCCAGCATTATCATAACAGATTTATCACATCAAACATTTGTATTTGCAAGGTTAGCCACAACGGAATTTCATCATAAGTCAATGAAACAAAACTAATTATAACCACATCCATACAAACAAGGTCATGCTATTAAGATTCACAAAAGGGAAGATCAAGCAGTATATCAACATCAAAATGTCAACATGCTCTCCAGATATCATCTCAACTCGTCACAACACCATATAACGATCATTTAGTCATTAGGCAGACATGCACTATTATCTCATATATATACAAGTCATATTCATGCTCTAAGTCATATTCATCATTTAATATATCAATAATCATGCTTGCCAACCATATAATAACACAGCATTATCTCATGTATCATATCATAACACATCCTATCATGCTTCTAAAACAACATAGCAGAGCAGCAATATATCATGATAACATTTGTCACTACCAACTAGATTTCAGTATTGCATAACAACATGTAATATCATTCCATATCAGATGCATCATGGTTATTATCTAACATCATGCCAGCAAATATAATTAAATCACATCATCAAGAAAATCCTCACATCATACCAGTCAAAATAAAACAGAATCCCCACTCGCCCATCTCCACTCTCAAGCCAAGACTAATCCTCTTCTAGACTCGCTAACGTCAACTCCAACAAAAATTCTCCGGAGAAATCCCAATTCATCTCGATGCTCAAATCTTACCCTCATTCCACCAATAACATTTTCTCAATAATCAACAACTTTGCCATCTGAAGCTTCTTTGGGGACAATTTTCTACATGTTTTAAATGCCTCCAACAACTCATCGTACGTACACTTTGACTGCTTCTGCCCAAGAAAATGAGACCATGCAAATTTCACGGGCGGTTTAACTTTAGTATCAATGACAGGAAGCCCTGTAATTGCATGAAACTCTACCAGAGAGAACCGAGCAACTAGACCATCAACCTTGAACCACAATTCATGCAGCTTATCACTCTTAATCAAACGAAGCATCATTTGATGAATCAGCTAAAAATTAAGTTTCATCTTATCTCTTTGAACAAAA
The DNA here is from genome assembly GCA_963922045.1 of Persicaria maculosa. Classification (NCBI taxonomy): domain Eukaryota; kingdom Viridiplantae; phylum Streptophyta; class Magnoliopsida; order Caryophyllales; family Polygonaceae; genus Persicaria; species Persicaria maculosa. The sequence continues at coordinate 26,804,385 of OY998259.1, read as the reverse complement.
ACCCATCCAAAGCAGCTTCTCCTCAGCAACTTAAAATCAGATTTAGACAGATGTTTCTCTATAACATTACAGACATCTGGGGCGCAGTAAACATTGGATTTTGCACAAAATCTATCCTTTACATGAATGCAATACTGCAATCTCTGTTAAAAACACACATTCATAAACATGAATAAACATAAAAACACACAAAAAGGGGGATAAGGTATGAAAAAAAAATATACTCACATCGAATTGAAATTTATATTCTTGAAGATCACTTGCAGAGGCATTAACATCTAAAAAACACACACAAAGAATACACAACAACCGTTTCAGAATGAATAACAACAACTGTTGAAATATGTCTTTTACAGATTATGCTGAAATATGCATTTATGCTAAAATCAAAGAAAAAATACCACATGCATGTATACATTTCATACCAAAACACAACAAAGGCCTGGAAAAGCATAAATACAAAACTTTAGAACAATAACGACACACCTCTGCTTGAATGACCGGATGAACTGCTACCTTCAATTGAAGAAACCTTCTCAGACGAGCTTTTCTTCACTGCAAATCAGATACATTAGATATCAAACACAGTAATAAGGGGGGAAAAACGACAAACATGCATAAATGACATAAACACAGAATACAAACCGTCATATGCCGAATCGCTTCCAGTTTTACTGTCAACCGCGGCAACATCAACTGCTTCCCTCTCATCGGAGTCCTTGTTCTCTAAAACTCGACAAAAATTGAAAGGAAATGTCAGTTTCAACTTCAAAACAAGTATAAAATTAAAAACACAGATAACACACCGCCATTTGAAGGATCGCTTGAATGTTTATCGTCGATTGCAGCAACAGCAGGTCCCTCGAGGTCGCCGGAGACTTTGTTCTATGACATTGGAGCAGAATCGAAGAAGAATCGCCGGTTTCAACCGCAAAAGTGGCTTCGGAGAGAATGGAGAAAAGAGAGCGACTCGTACGACGGAAGCGAAGAGACAAACAGAGTGAGGAGAGAGAGAGCGGTTTCCAGCATAAACCCTTATATATGGGAGGGCAATTTTGTCCAAAAAAATTTAGGTGGACAAAAGCCCAATTTGACGGAGTTGGGGGACAATAACTAAATTGGGGAGAAAATTTGCGCATTCGGCGCAAATTTTCTCAATTTTCAATTGAAGGGGTGGTTTTGTACAAAATGGTGTATTTAACATCTAATTTTGAAAATAATGTTTAACTAGCTACCTTGGTTTGCAACTAGCTATAGTATAATATACATACAAAAGAAAAAAGCTCAAAAGTATTAAAGTTGGTAATCAATCATATTAGCATTGAAGTCATATATTAGTAATTTAGTACTGGTATTAAGGAGCCTAGCTAGGAGGTAGTAAGTAGCTTCTGTAGGGTAGCAACGATCGAAGACCATGGTCAAAGTCACCTATCGATACGTGTTAGACTAGTTCAAACCGCTCCCGTGGCCTCTACCGCGTTTCGGTTGTCAAACTGAACGAACACAAGCCCATCTACCTGCGAAATTCCCTCTGTTGTACTCGAACACTATAAATCCATCTCACAATCAACTCGATCAGCAGACGACAAACTATTCGAACAACAACGCAAAACAGTAACCAATTAAAACAATGGAAGCCGCAGCTCGAGTGAAGCTCTTCGAGAAGACGCTGATCGAGGTGGATGTCCAAAGCGGGCTGGTTTTGGAGGCGGGCTCTTTGGCCGTTGTGCCCGAATTCAACAACCGCAATAGCTATGTGGACTTCTTCGCGATGGACGAAGAGCAAATGGCGTGGCCTTTTCGGTGCTTCACCGGCTATGAGGTCGGCGGCCTCGCGATCAAGCCTGCGATTACGGGAGGATGGAGGGATTTTGTTGCCCACCATGGACTCAAAATCAAGGATAAGGTTATCTTTTATGGGGATCAAGGCGGGGTGAATAACGCAGTGCGGTTTGTGATCCATTTCAGGCGGACTATCAGGCTCTTTGGCGTTGACATCACCCAGGCCGACTAATTCCATATCATCATACTATATATAATATTTTAGTTTAACATGTTAGTTTAATTTAATTCGAAGCATATTTTAGTAGTCTGTTTTTTTTTTTTTGTTTTTACTTATTGAAAGGCTAGTTTAGGTTATTTTGTGAATTTGTGGTAAGGGATTTATTAATGGAACAACTATATTTATTTGTTTGAAGGAAAATACTGAAGTGGTCGACATGTGGTTACTACATTCCTACATAATACAAGTTCGAGTTTACTAGGTTTAGATGCACGCTAAAAATTATATAAGCTCAGTGAGACTCTATTTTAAAATTAATTGATTATGACAATATGAGAAGCGCGCATTTCATCGGCCTTACACATAGGGTTCGTATGAGACGTGGTTAATAAACTGACTAAAATTATAAACAGGGTAAAATTTATAAACTGTTGGTAAAAATAGTTAAAAATTTATAAAAAAATATATAAGTAGTTTATTATTTTAACAGCTAAAAATTTCTTAATTTTAACGGTTAAAATCACGAGCCGTACACACCCATATACTAATTCTTTTGCTAGCTACATATCACCTTATCCCAATTTGATAAAACTAAATCTAAGTTTAGTGAATTGAATAATTTTGTTATACATACCCATGTATCCATTTGAATTATACATTAAATTAGGGGTGTTATGTGAACACGAGTAGCTCGAGATCGGCTCGAAAAAACTCGGCTCGAGCTCGTTTACATTTGAAAACGAGCCGAATACGAGCAGGCTTTCAAGCTCGTCACGAGTTCGAGCCGAGCTCGAGCTTTAAACGAGCTACTCGTATTGCTCGTATTTGGGTCTTATATTTACCCTTTTACCCCTAGGGTTTCCTGAATCCAAAATAAAAGAGAGAGGCAGGGAGCCGCTTACCTCACTCCTCACTTTTTCTTCTCCAGATCTGAAGATTTTCCTAGCGCCTCCAATCTTTGTGCTTCGCCGGATCGAGTGGCCTCCTTCAACCTCTTTGCTTCGCCGGCCGGATCGAGTGGCTGCCACTAACCTGTGTGCTTCACCGGATCGAATGGCTGCCTCCACCTTGTGGGCTTCGCCGGATCGAGTGGCCGCCTCCAAGGTGAGCCTGTAATTCTTCTACCTCTTTCTTTATTTCTTCATCTACTTTATTTATAAGTAAATCTCAAATATTATTTTCCTACAGCTTGGTGAATCCTATAATTTGAAGCATTCCATTGACGCCCTCTAATTTCTTCATGCGGTGACTCGGTGAGTTCCTCTCTTCTTTATCTTTACTATTTGTCCCTTTTTTTCTTGAATCCCCTAATTTCATAATTGAGGCACCATAAATCCCCTAAATTTGATTTTTATTGGCAGATTGATTACAAGTGTTGTGAAAATGACCATGGCCATATGCGGATTTGTAACGAAAAATTTAATTTCATTGTAAATGACAGTTGATGGATCTCACGCTTGTGTAAATGAGACCTTGATAGTCGACGATTTGTTTGTGTGTTTAGACAGTATGTTTGGTTAAATCTTTTGTTTGCTGATTGCATTGGTTCAGATCTAGGGTTTTCAACGGAAACGAGCCAAAAACAAACTAAAAATTAAGGACCCAACCAAAACAAGCAATGAAAGAAAAATAAGTCCAACAGTAAACGAGCTTGAAAACGAGTCGAACAAATCGAGCTCGAGCTCGTCTCGAACAAAACGAGCAAAACGAGCTCGAGCTCGAGCTTGTTCAAATACTCGCGAGCCGAGTTCGAGCTCACTTCTAAGCTCGAGTAAAATTCGAGCCGAGTTCGAGCTCGAGCTTGAACAGTACCGAGTCGAGTATGAGCATGCCAGTACTCGGCTCGTTCGACTCGAATAACACCCCTACATTAAATGTTATTTGGCTGACTGGGTTCTAAGGGTCTACTAGACCTACAGGGAAGCCCAAAAGTGAACCCCACCCATCTTAAGCAAGGATGAGCCCAAACAATGTCCTTACTCCCCCAAGAAAACATATAGCTGGTTGGATATAAAACACTTTATAATGAGTGGAATGGATTCAATGGAATGAAACATTCCTCACTCCTCCTTGAATTTGATCAATAGAGAGCAGTCATCCGGGTTCGAATCAGAAATCTTTAGTTACTATCCGCAAGTCTTTTCCAATTGAAAATTCCAGAATGATTAGTACATATTACACTAGGATTCGATGTAGGATTCTAATACAAAAGCACATTTGCTAGTAGCTTATTATATAAGGCGAGTGAGGTTTTATTCTAAAACCAATTGATGTTAGAAGGAGTAGCTCCTAATTTATACTCCCTCAGTCCAAGAATACATGACCTTTCAGGCTTATGCACGTTAATTAAGGACTCTATTTTGCATCTTAAATCTCATCATTATTATTAAAGGTTAAAATAGTGATGTGAAGTTCAAGGGTTTTCTTTAATTTTTCCAAGATTTTTATTTAATTTTAACAAGTAAAAAAGGTAGTAATTTTAGAGGTAATAATTACCTATACATCTAAAAGCCCATGTATTTTCGACAAAGTTTCAAGGCCTAAAATGTCATGTATTCTTGGACGGAGAGAGTATATACTAAGACTCGTTATATTCAACTTTCGATGTGGGACTTTTTTGGTCTCATTCACATCTCTTAACACTATGGAGTGTGTTGCAATGAATTGAATGCGAAGATGGATCTACGTACCAACTTGCGTTTCAAAGTACACACACATGCTTCAATCCTCCTGCCTCGGCTCCATAGCTTATATGCTCTTTTTCAGCTTCCTCTCCGTTGTGGGGGCCTTTCTAAATTTATTATTAATTATTCAAATTACTGTCATGTTCATTTTTATTTACATTTCCTAATCGATAATCTAAAGTTATCAACAAACAAAAACTTTAATTCTTAATATATATATTTACGGCGTGATCATGATATGGCAGGTTAATCAATCATATAAAAGTATGAATTTACACAAACCACCCCTTAAAACAATATTTAAATACATAATTATATATCCATTAGATATAACTCATTTGCAAAATTATCCCTCTGTATGAAAAGATTTGTTTATAAGCCTTTTCAATGATTCAAATTAACAAAGTATCCTACAAATTACGATATAACTCTTTTTTTAAAAAAAAAAAAAATAACTTCAAACATCCAGATAATTTGACCATATATTATGACCCGAAGGCTAGATAAGTGTACATCAGCCCAACACCTATATATCCTTACACAATAATATCTAAAAAAAATATAAACCGGTGATGACATCTACTCCGTATTATATTTGTGTTGAATGGTTGCGGCAAGCATTTTGCCACCCATGAATAATAAATTTTACACATGTCGTTACTCCGCAATATAGTGAATATTTTTTTTCCACAGTTGAAATATACATGGTGTAGACAAACTAATACTATATCTATAAGAATGGGTAAGGTGCAAGTGTAAATAATAATTGGTTAATTGAAAATGTTAATTTGGTTAATTATCAAATAGAACTTTGTGTTGGCGATTTTGTGCAGTTTCCCGTTGCTTTCAGCTTAACAATTTTGCTACGTGGCTTTTGCCCAAAAACAAATTAAAATGTAGGTAGTTCACCCACCTAAATTAAGTTATATGCTTCGCAGAGATATTGGTGCAAAACATCTAATGGATTTTTAATACATGGGTAAATCTCATAATAATATATAAACATCTAATGCAAAACATACATACATATATAAATAATTATTGATGTCACTAGCGGAACTAGAAAAAAATCAAAGGAGGCTGAACGTTTTGTTGTTGGGGTTTTTTTTTTTTTTTTTTTTTGAAAATATGTATGAAATGCAATTTTTTTTAAAGAATATATAGAAAAAATAGTAAATATTCTCTCCGTTCAGAAATAAATATCGCTTGCCTTTTTTACACGTTTTTTTAATTAGGAGTTAAAAACTATTTAAAATATTAACTTTTTTATTATTTTTTAAAAATAAATTTAAACTTATAACTAATTAGTATAACATTACATTAAAAAATAATTAAAATTTTGATATTTTATATAGTTTTATCTCCTTAAAAACGTGTCAAAAAATCAAAAGAAGTTATTTCTTATATAATCATTTTTTTTGGTAAGGAACTTATGCGACTTAGATAATCATTTTATAAGTTTATAAAGCTACCCGAAATAAAAATTTCCTAAAAAAAGCTACTCCGTATATTGATTGAGAGAATAGTAGTAAATGACCATTGACCCGCTCAACTTTGCATGACTAACCCACTATCCATACAATTTGCAAGGGTTAACTCTCCCCTCTTAAAAATGTGCACCACAGCCGGTTAAAAATGAAGGGAAAACCTGCTGCATTAAATGAGGAGAGAGAAATGAGTGATGTGAGCATTGGGAGAGAGGAAGAGAGAGAGATGACAATTTTATTTAAAAAATTGTCTTCACCACTCTCCTAAACCCCCTTTCCCTCCACCTCTCTCCATTGAAGAGCTTATTTCTTCTTCGATTTCTTTGTCTTCTATCTCTCTTCTTCCTTCAAATTTCTTCTGTCGGACAAAGAGTGGTGCCTTCTTCGATTCTTCTTTCTTCTTCGATTTATCTGTCTAGGCTTGGTTCTTCATGCAGCAATGTAGGCAATGGCTTTCTCCAACAGCAGCTCCAGCGTTGGCTTTCTCCAACTAGCACGATAGCTGAGCGTAGACTGGAAAAAAACCAAAATGTGTCCAGTAGACAACCATAGGGTGTCCAGTAGGAAACCACATAGCGTCATGTATATATTAACCGATGTCATATACAAACGCTGAGACTGGAATAATGATGAAATAGAAGGGTTGCATGTACCAACGTTGGTGGTAATTTATATCTGCTGTTGTGGGTGTACGAAGTTGTCTCGTTATTTGCCAACCAATTTGCTACCATCACCAACTACGCAGTCTACCATCACCAACTGTTTGTCCTCTTTGATCGTACCCGTGCTTGGAGGAGGAGGCGGAGAAGACGAGGCAGTGCAACTGATCGAAGCCTGTGTGAAGTGAAGAAGATGAATGAACAGTGTATTACCTAATGCTTTATTTTTTTTATTTATGAATGAATAATATATTACCTATTTCTTTGTCGGAACATGGAAAACAGCTGGAGTCATGTTTCTTGAAGAGTGTATTAATTGCTTTGTTTAATTAAGTGAAAAAGTAGTCGATCATTTATATTTTTTTTTAACAAATACTCCATCCGTCTCAAAATACATGTCTTTTTAGCCCATGTAATTTTATCAAAAATACATGTCTTTTTAGCTTTAATCATTACACTTAACCTACTTTTTACATCTAATCATTACAGTTAACCTACTTTTGGGGACAATGTGATGGACAAGGGGGGTGCGTCGGATGCACCTCCTACGAAAATCGAAGAGGTAATTAGGGTCCCTTTAACTGTCATGTCAACCGCAGTATGTAACATGTAATTAATTGATAACTGTCATGTAAGATGAAATATTCATTTTGGTGTATTGTTTATAGGACAAGGCGGGTTGTCGAGCCATTTAAGGTGATGGTGGAGGAAGGCGTTTGTTGCACCCAATTTCATCCCACTGCACCTGATTCCCATATCATATAATCAGAACCAACTTGAATAGAATTTTGGGTTTGGATTGCGGATGCCTCGTCTTTCTTTGAAAGCTTGCAAACTACTTGTCCAAATTGCTTTGTTTCTAGCATGGATTGTCTACGCGGGTTTTCGCTACATTGGACAGATGTGCATCTCAAATTTGAGGGCTCTGGCTTAGAGGGAGACGAGAAGAAGAATGACACTGCTGCTTCTAATGGGGTTCAATTCTCCTTCTCCGGTAACCCTGCGAGATCAAACTAATGTTGCTTGACGTCCAGACCCCTGTCACGGATTTGTGTTTTCATTTGAATGTCATTTAGGGTGCAACTATGGATCAACTTATGGCAGTTCAGACCCCTATCATGGATTTGTGTAGATATGTATTATAAGGTATCATGCATTTGCACTACATATCTAGTCATATATGAGTTTCCATAAACAAAGCTCTTTGTAGTTATTGCATGAAACTCAAGTAATTCAATTTTTTGCCTCGTACCGTGTAAGAATATATTAACACGAGTGCCAAGTAAAACAATTCATGAGTCAAGTAAAATAATTCACGTGTCATGTAACATTATGTTTTCAAACGCCATACCCATATGTCGTCGAAGGTGACTATGGTATTTTGCATTGTTTAATATTGTGCTTTCCAAAACAATGACACAATATAGATTAGTAGGTTTATTTGATGAAACACATCGAACTTGAGAGCAAAAAGCGATGTCAACCATTAAGAAACAGATCGCTTTAAGTATGTGCTTTTCTCGTGTCATGTACATCGTATTTGAATGCCATGTTAATAGCAGTTCATATCATGTTAATTATATGCTGATTCGGACCTTTCTAATTGAAAAGGTTATCCCCGCCACTAGTACAAAAGGGGGGACCAGAGCACGCTTTTTTAATGCATGGGAGCACACTTCTCGTATTGTGCTTATAGTGAGTGCGCTCCCAAACAAGCACACTTACTATTTAACCGTGATCCCATATTTTAAGCACGGGTTTGTGTTGAAGCATTCTTAAAATTGTCATACGACCAATTATAACTTATAAGAATGCTTCAATTGAAGTGTGCTAAAAAAAAAGTTTTAGCATACTTTTTTTCAAACCGTGCTTAATAATAAGAACGCTTTAAATGAAAAGTGTGCTCTTTCATATTTCTGTAAGCACGCTTTAAATAAAAAGTGTGCTCTTTCATATTTCTCTCAAGACCTCTTGCGCACTCGAACCAAGAGTCGAACCCAAGACCTCTTGCACCATCATATTGAATTCGTCCAATTTACACTCCTGCCACCCGAGCTACGGAATTTTCTTGTAACTTTGTGCATTTACTTAATCTAATTACTAAAAAAAAACTCTAAATATATATAAAAAAAATTTCGAGAACGGTTTATAAAAATAAATGAGGATGCTTTAAAAGAAAAATGTGTTCCCTCTAGTTAAATTTGGTTTTGGGAAGACACTTTTCTTATAAAACCGTGTTCGTTTTAATTTTTTTAAGCACGCTTTACATGAAAATCGAGCTAATTATTCCTTTAGAAACAAACGAGAACGGTTCTATAGAAAAGCGTGTCGATTTTAGTTAAAGTTGGCTTTGGGAACACACTTGTAAAATGAAACCGTGTTTGTTTTAATTTATTTTTAAGCACGCTTCACACGAAAACCGAGCTTAATAGTTTTCAGAAATAAATGAGAACGATTTTATAGAAAAGCGTGTTCGTTTTAGTTAAATTTGATTTTGGGAACACACTTTGAGAATTAAATCGTGTTCGTTGTAATTTTTTTAAGCACGCTTTACACGAAAATCGGGTTAAATATTTTTTTTACAAATAAACAAGAACGGTTTTATAGCAAAGCGTGTTTGTTTTAGTCAAATCTGGTTTTGGGAACACACTTTGAAAATTAAACCGTGCTCGTTTTAAGTTTTTTTAAGCACGCTTTACACGAAAAGCGGTCTAAATATTTTTTAGAAATAAACGAGAACAGTTATATGGAAAAGCGTGTTGCTTTTAGTTGAATTTGGGGTTGGGAACACACTTTTAATATAAAACCGTGCTTAAAATAAAAAAATAAGCACACTTGTCAAAAACCGTACCCAACCTACCGTGCTCCACCCCCTATATTTGTACTAGTGCGCGATTCAATCTATGTGGCCAAGGGAGGATTCAAGGGCTACGACTTTCATCCAATAGGACAACGCATGAACTCATCTTCATCTATACGATGAGCAATTTTAGCTTACCGCTTCACAAAATGAATTCGACGTTAGATTGATATTGTAACCGGCCAACTCCCCGGACTTAAACGTTTTTTTGGAGTTGCTGTCATAGAAAAGAGAGAAAAAAGTGTTCGGTTTTGATAGAAAACTATGTAAATTCGTCCACAGGAAAAAGTGTTCGGTTTCATATGCAGATGGGGTTCATTCAATATGGTAATATAGTATGAATGATCAAAATTCGTTTTTATTACCACAAGTGTTATCGAATATATGATGCATGATCTTTGGCAATTTCGCATTTAACATGTTGTTTTACTAAAAAATTTACATTGTCTATGAATTACAAGTTCGAATTTCCCATAATTACAAAATGTGTGAACCACTTGACCAAAAAAAAAATTGTGCGAACCACATACTCAATTCCTCGTTATGTAGCATAACCGTTTCCAAGTGCATCATAAGTGACACAAAAACGCACTGGTCAGTCGACCAAGATGCGCATAGAGCACTGTCATGTCAAAACTATCAACTATGTCAAAGGTATTACCTGACATGTTAAAATTTCCCAAAAGTACAAAATGCGCTAACTACATATTGAATTACAAAAGCTGGAGTATAAGCGTCTCTAGGTGCATCATACTTTTCATTTAATAAATTTATTTTCATTATAAAGATAATACAAGGGAATTTAAACAGACCTCGATGTCTTACACAAAACAATGATTCATAATAAATAATTGTTTTATAAGCATGACATTCAAACGCATATGATAGTAAGAGATGAAGGAAACTGAACCGGAAAATGCGATTACAACAACGCATTTCATACGGTCCGTTAGGTAAAACAACTCCATATGTATTTTACATGACACGTAATATATTATACATGACGCCTAGATGATTTTACATGCCACATAAATTGTTTTACTTGACGGACCTCATTATCAAGCACATGATCAAACACAATCCTCATAAGTTTAAAGAGAAGTAGGTGGACAGTGGAGAGCGATTACATCATTCAATCCTCATATGATTTCATTTATTAATTTTTTTATATCCATTAGACGGACGGGTAGTGATCAAAAGCTATAAATGAGAATTGCCTTGCTCTAAGTTTTGATAAAGTAGTGAAAATTGTCCCAATAACTATAATGGATGAATGATGAAAGTAGAGAAAATCTCACTAGTGGCAAGTAAATATGAACTAGTGCCATGTACAAACGTTGAGGCTGGAATGTTGACATAAACGGGTGGCATGTATAAAAGCTGGTGGCAAAACGTGAGTTGTTTTTTCCGAAAAAGTAAGTTGTCTTTTCTCTCTCATTCTCTCAGCACTTTTTGAAAAAGTGAGTTGCTTTTTCTCTCTCATCCTCTCAGCACTCCCTCTCCTCTCATTAATTCATCAATGAATTGTACTTTTTAATTCCCTCTCTCACATTCTTTTCTTTTTCCTTTTTTCATTCCTCTCTCAGCTTTTTCCATGTCAGCTTTTTTGTCAAGTTGTTCCCCACATTATCACCTGCTACCGGCTACCATTGGCAAGCGGATATCCGCTTTTTTAGCAATTTTTTTTCCGGATTGGATTATTCATGCAAAGCTTTCGGATAATAGGGTCATTTTAGCAAAAGGCCCATATTGATTTTGAACTCAACACCTTATAATTTAAATTCTCAATCCATAAAAATTAAGTTAAACACGTGCTTTATAATTTATTACTCTTTTCAAAACTATTATACTTCTAATAAATGGTAAAAATTCTTCTCAAAAAAAAAAGGTAAAAATTAAATAAAAACCCATATTTTTTTTTATCATAAGAATTGACTATTGCGCGCAGTTCATCCTTAAAGTCTTAATTTCATACCAATATCTTGCCAAGAGTTTAAATTCTCATAGAACCAACCATTTCATTAATTTTTATCCTTTTTGTCATTTTTTAATTCAATTTTTATGTTGTTGATATTAGGCTGTCCAATTCCCAAAAGCCCCTTTTTTTTTTCTTTTTTTTAATAAAAAAATCTCTTCATTTTTTCGCCCTTTTTCAAACCTTCTAAACCTAACACGGTCGATGTATATTTATTTAGGAAACACACATATTAATAATTTACACAAATATAGAAAGTAGAAATTCCCCACTTTAGATGTCAATTGAGATTTGTCAAATATTTATGGTTATGTGTGCATTGCATGTAGGTAAATCACTTGATCATTAATTAGCCTAAACCGCCAAGCAACCACACTTAAATTAGTAGTACAATAATTCGATCCTTTCTTTCGCATCTTCTATCGATTAAAAATATTAAAATTTACTTTACTTTTTATCATTGAGCTGATTTACTTAGTACATGACTCTTACCAGTGATGTCATACATGCCCGGAGCTCGGCAGTTAAGATATATCTATATATTACTTTGTAAACAATATGTGATTATTAAAGAGTATAGATTAAGAAATTTAATCTGGAAATATTTCCTACTAAATAGAAAAAACGACTATAAAAAAGAAATATTAAAAAAATAAAAATAATTTAAATTTGATTTTTTAAATGAAGCTTCTTTAACCTATGCCTATGCCTATGCCCTATTAGAAAAACTGTATATAAATATCACTAGACTATCAAACAACTATATCACTTACCTTTCTCTGGTTCTTCCTTAACTTTTTCATTCCTATTATTTTCCAAGCCTCTCCCAACTAACTTGAAAAGCAGTACCTAGTTGAATATGATGAAGTTGTCTGCATTGCCATCATCATCATCATCATCATCATCATCACCTCTAGCTCTATCCTCTCCATTGATCATCATTTTCATCCTGCAAGCCTTGTTTGCCATTGCGGATCCTCAAATTAAGCTTCCGCCAAATGCTACAATTCCGGCAATCATAGGGTTTGGAGACTCGATCATCGACCCAGGCAACAACAACAACATAAAAACTTTGATCAAGTGTAATTTCCCTCCTTATGGTATAGATTTCGCGGGGGGTCGCTCCACCGGACGATTTAGCAACGGCAAGATTCCCACAGACTTTGTCGGTACGTACATTAATTACATATATTTCTCATTCATTGTACACTTTAAAACTCCAATATAATTTATCATACATTAATTGGTTGAATTAACAGTGGAGCTACTGGGAATAAAAAGCTATCTACCAGCATACCTGGATCCACAACTGAAGCCAGAAGAGCTTCTAACAGGAGTCAGTTTTGCTTCCGGGGCTTCCGGTTATGATCCTCTTACTCCCACCATCGTTGTGAGCTATCTTAATCGATTAATCCTATATAAATATATATTTTATGTATTGCGAAATTCGGTTTATAAGATTTGATCCTGTGTGAAATTGCATCTGTGCGCAGTCAGTGATATCAATTGCAGAACAACTGAAAATGTTTGAGGAGTACATTGGGAAGCTGAAGGCGATGGTTGGGGAGGAGAAGACGGATTTCATTATAAAGAATAGCATAGTCATAGTGGTTGCAGGTAGCGATGACATCGCCAACACTTATTTTGGAACGCCTTTTAGAAGAAAGATGTACGATTTCGATGCTTATACTGACCTCATGCTCAACTCTGCTTCAACCTTCGTCCAGGTTTAATATATCAACTCTATTTATAAAGTCAGGATCCACTTTCTAATACAAGAGTTTAAGCCATTTGTTCAGATTTTGTATAATTAAGGTTATTGAAATATTGTAGGCGATTTACGGATATGTTATGTGTAGGAGTTGTATGGACTAGGAGCGAGGAGGATCGCGGTGTTTAGTGCACCACCAATAGGGTGTGTGCCATCACAGAGAACCCTAGACGGAGGTCCAATTAGGGTTTGCGCAAATGACTACAACCAAGTAGCCCAAATGTTCAACTCGAAGCTATCCGATAAGATGTCAACCCTCAAATCCCAGCTCCCAAACTCTAGGATCGTCTATGTCGACGTCTACAATCCGCTTCTTGACATTATCATGTTCCCCTTCAAGTATGGTAAGTGTATAATATATCAACATCTATATATACATATATACATATTAGCTAGGCATTAATGTATCATATGAAATGTAAATTGATGAAGGGATTGAAGAAGTGGACAAGGGATGTTGCGGAACGGGGCTGTTGGAGGTGTCGGTGCTGTGCAACAGGCTGGAGCCGGTGTGCGCGGATGCACACAAGTATCTGTTCTGGGATAGCTACCACCCTACGGAAAAAGGGTATCAGATTCTGACACAAGGGGTCCTTGACAAATATATCAGCAGCTTGGCTTGATTACTGATTAGTATCATGTACGGTGTCAAATTGTTGCACAAGCTATAGCTATTAGCTAGTAGCCTACTAATTATCGATCAACCAAATTGACTAAGCAGTTTGTCGTAAGAGTTGAGGGGTTTTGAATTTTAAATTAAAAATGTTACTTTCTCTTTCTGAAAATTTGCAATACCCGTCCCCTTCTTTTCATTTTTGCGCGTTTTTATCACCGTTACCATAGACAGATGAGGCGTTAGTGCGTTACCTATGTTTTATTGCTGTTACAATACGCCGTTAGCTTAGGTTAGACGGGGTGTTACAAAGGCCTCAAAGAAACTATTACCATATATAGCTTATCTTATTGCAACACATTAAAAAAACCATTACCATTTTGTTGTTACACTAGGTCAAATATTTAGGAGTGTGTTCGAACTCGAGTCATTTTGAGCTAGGTCAGGTTGGGTCCCAAGACATACATTTCACTAAAGTTTCTGGTCTTGGGTAGTTCGATTTAAGTTTTTCGAGTCGGGTCAGATCGTACCAACTCTATACAATGCATGTATGACTAAGGGTCCTTTCAGTGCGATGTGTGGAATACATGTAATGAGATAGGTTGAGACGAGCTACTACTATTTCATTGATGAAAACAACCATCATATATAGTTCGAACTTCGAAGACCATCTACAGTGTGTCAAGCCTTGCCATCTTATAATTGTCATCTTCACCCATTGTTTATGAGTTCAAATGATCAAATCTCTTCTCCACTGTTGTAAACTGTTTGGCCTGTAGCCCATTTTTAGATCCAGCCCAAGTTTGGTTACTTAATGTTAGGTTATATATATATAACAATTGATTGATTAAACGGTGAAGTAGGTGTTTTGTCTCCTCCTTTCACAAGTCATCAACATGTAACTGATAGATATTCTTCTCTCCATAAAAATCTAATCTATTTCTAATCTCATTAGTGTTTAGCTAATTTTTTTGAGAGAAATCCTTTCTAGATCTGGGTAGTATTTAGATTGGTGTTTGGATCTCCAGGTTTGTTTATCTAGTCGTGAGACTGGATTGTTAAACACTTGGACTGATTTGTTGATTAGTGGATTAGTTGCTCTGTCGGGCGGAAGGTGAGATTTTTGATCCTTTGATTAGAGAGGGTTTTCCCATGTAAATCTTGTGTCGATATTTGTGTTTTTATCTGTGTTCCAGATTGAATATTATCGGTTGGTCATTGCCTCATTGGTTTGCTGACTGATTGTTGTTGGTTTTCTTATTATCCGAATTCGCTTTCGGGTGTGGTTGGAAAGTAGTTTCTAGTCCAACATAAACTTGTAATGGTCCGTGTCTATTTATGAAAAAAGAAACTCCCAACTAAGCGACTCTATGTTGGTATGATGTATCCTTACAACCACTACACTAACTTCGGACATAGATCAAAACTACCAATCCATATGGTAAACACAAGTAAAGGTAATTAAGAAATTTGTCTAAACAAAAAGTAGTAAAAGATATTTGGAGTCTCAACCAAGTATATAACATATATTAATAGAACCTGATTGCTGAAGATACATACATAATACATTTGAGTCGAAAGGAAGAAACAGATGCAGAAACATGAAAATGCAGGATCATATCGGAGTATCAATGGCGAATTGAATATGTGTATGTGGCGAAAAAGCAACAACTTCAATGGCAGCTTCTTCTTATTGAAGCATAAAAAAACTTCCACTCCCAATAAACTGAACTGACCATAAAATTAAGCCTTGATGGCTTAAGGCCTAATTTTAATTGCCTCCTTTAATGTCCTCTCCTCATCTTTGATGAGAAGATGGATAAAAAAATGGCGGGCAGCTCCAAACCCTAAAAACAGTTAGCATGCCTCTGCCTATCATTAGTCGTTGATCCGGTTGGGTACGTGATCGATTGATTAGAACTGAAGTGAGCTGGAAAAGGTTTGGCCAAATCCCCAATTGGAAGGGGCAATGTTGTTAAAAACCTTCGTCACTCCATCGGTTGTGGTCACCTTGAATGACAAAGATTGGCCATTTAGATATGAATTCGACTGCCAATTCGAACCCCAGTTCCTTGACATGGCCATCCACCCGCCTGATCCCTTGATCGAAACCGACTGGATGGATCCAGCTCCTCCGACATTCGTGATCAGCACTAGCTCAAAGTAGTCCCTTCCGTTCACGGTGAACCTCACTCCGCCGTGCTTCTTGCAAGGAACCCTGAAAATCGGAATTCAAGACAGTTACTAGCCTGTTTGGCGCAATGTGCTGAGGGTTGCTGAAGAGACTGGAATATCCAGTTTCGACACGTGTATCGCAAAGCCAATGGCGTCGCTGATCACTTAACTAACTTAGCTTTTAATTATGACATTGGTATTTATGTATTGTTTGACCAGCCGGAGCCCGGAGGGTGTTCTATCTTTCCTACATCATGATGTTAGGGGCCGTGCTATCCTCATATGCTGACTACTAATTAGCCCACGTTTTTTTATGGTAATAAAAGCACGACTAGAGAGCCCCGCCTGTACTTTTTAACCAAAAACAATGTGCCGATTGCTGATAACGAGCTTAATTAAATTTACTGACCTTTGAAAGAGAACGGGGATGATGCCGCCCCTGTAGATGCCGATCTTCTCCCAAGCCGGTTGTGCCATGTCGAAGTGCTGAAGTGGCGGGTTACACCACCCTCCATCGTCGTTAGCCTGGGCGTAGTTTGGCGGGCAGAAGTTGGTTGCGGTGACAGTTACCGAGGCCCCCTTGTTACACCATCTAGAATCGGTTTTGTAGTCGCAGATGATCTTGTAGCACTGCCCACATGAGGCCCCATTGTTAAACAATGCAGTACTCAGCGCAGCAGTCCTGGTGCCATACCCAGCGGAGTACAAATTTCCGTACCCACAAGCTCCTCCTGTTGCACAAACAGATCGATCAAGATTCAGGCCTATGTCCCTTCGATTAATTCATTCATTACTATTAAACAAGTTGTGAAACATACCCATGGTGCCTGAGGCATCACTGCCACCGTAGAAGGTGGCATGAGCTGGCATCCAGGCAGACGCCGCGAAGGCATTGACAGTTGAAGACAGGCAGCATAATCCGACGACGACTCCCAATGCAATGGCTGAGTAATTCACCATTTCTGTTTGTTGAAGAGGTGATGGTGAAGATTGGTTGAGGGAGTTCTGTAACAAAGAGTGAAATGATCTTCCCAATTTATAAAGAGATGAAGCCACCAATACAGCCAAATCAATGGGCACAGAAAAAAATATTAAATATTTATTTAAAGTAATTTAATTGGGATTAAACCTGCAAAGCTTCAATCATTCCCACGTTCTCTTGAAAAGCACTTAATCTCTCCTAACTTTACGAATCACAGCCTCACATGCATCAGATACCATAAAACCCGTGAATTAAAATCAAATTGTATGATACTAACATATTGGTGCTTTTTTCAGTGTTTTTGTTTAATTGTCTTTAATAGCAGCAAGATGAAATTGGCAATTTTAATTGTAAATGAAGTTGGATTGATTTGATGAATGATAGATTAATGGGTGGGAAACTCAACTGCACATGGGTAGTGGTTTGACCTTTTGTGAATCAGATTGATAATCTCATGTGTTGAGCACATGACCCATACTTCACATCTAGATTTGTGATTTAGTTTGTTTGTTTGCTTCCGGGAGAGGTTCTTCATGATAATCAGTTCAGGAGGACATAGTACATAGTTGATTAATCCAGATTTGTTGACATTAATCTTTAACTGGACTCAATCAGAATCATGATTATTAGTACTCCGTATTGATTACATTTTAAACATATACTGTAAGATGTTACTCACAGCTGCAAAGCAATTTTGTCATAATAAAGCTACAAGCTTTTGCAATGTGTACAGCTAAAAGCTTGCAATGATTAGATGCTAATCATAATGTTAATCCCAACTGTATGAGGGAATTATTGAAGATGCGGTAGTTCTAGTTTTTTTTTTCCTTCCTTTTTTAACAAGGCAATCATTGAAGTGAGTTTGTTGGGAGGGTCTTTTAACAAATACACAGCCATTCACCGGCTTTTAGCGTCAATAAAAAAAATTTGCCTGGAAACATGTTACTGACCCATGAAAACGGTGTCGATCAATAACTGTTTTCCAGTCTTGCTATTGGCACAGCGGGATCTCGTCATCCGCGCAGTGCCGACTTCGTCGTCCAGTGTCGATGAATCTACCGACCTAGACTTCTTGAGTTGGTGAAGCTGCCGAACCTTTGTGGTGATTCCATGTGTGATCTCTCTTAGAGAATGGTTGCCGACCAATGTAGGACTGTTGACCTAGACTTCTTGAGTCGGTGAAGCTGCCGACTCCGGGTGTCTGCGATGGCGCATATAGCGAGAAGTTCACCGTGTATATAACTACCCCTATTTTCATGCAAAAAAAAAAAAATTATCAATACCAAAAACCGGTAAAATTACCGTGCACTTGACGAAATAAAATTGTTCATATAGCAAGCCGATTAGCATTTGCAAACCAGGCTATTAAATGGGTTAGTTTAGTAAACACGCTATAGTTTGTCAACTGTTGGGCCGCAAGAAGCGAGTGGGTAGTGATTACTGAACTACTAAGTCCCACCAACGAGATTAGCAAAATTTAAAAGGCGATTAAGAAAGGTAGGTGTGGCAACTTGCCATGTTACAAGACTAAATAATGTGATTAAATGTGAGGCAACTACTAATCATTAAATGCAAGGCATATTCCGTTAATGGGTCGTTAATTGCATTTAATTTGAGGTTATTAAAGTGCTACGGAAGAGGTTGACCATCAAGTGCTACGGCCTACGGAAGTTGCATTGAATGGTTTTGAGCGGAAATTTGTGCGTATTTGATGGGTCAATTTTGGTGATGCAATAAAGGCTAATTAAGAACCAAGTTTATGCTATGTGGTACGGTCCTTGATATATTATCAAACAATATCATTTGACATTTGCTATTATATCATACTTAAAAGTGTTACTAGAAAATCATCTCAACTTATTACCCCGTTGTGATGATATATGATGATATATTTCTTATATTTACTTCTATCAGGGTCGTTTCATGGATTTTGGAGGCCCTGGACTAAATTGCTAATAAGGTAGTATTATGATTAAATTTAGTAAGGTAGTATTATGATTAAAGTTTAGATGAAATACGACATTATGCACAATTATTGATTATAAAAAAAACTTCTAGACTTGAAACTAATTTAAAAAAAATTAAAGTTGAACATTTTCAACCTAATAGTTCTTAATTCGAATTGAAATAGCAAAAGTTGGCAGATGTGCATCTTTAACATTTGCATTTTAACATCTTGCAAAACCAAGGAATTTTTTTTTTACTTGAAACTCCAAACTAATAAATTTCTTAAAATACCATTATTTGAAAAGCATTATCCTTCTAACATTGTTCATTAAAAAAAATTCAACTTGGTTAAAAATTGTTTTCTACCTATACAACAACAATCTGGAATAGTCAATAAGATTCTATACGATCATTTATGACTAATAATGAAACAATACAATTGAATTGAACACTTATAAAATTGTGATTCACTTATACTTTTATATATGTTTCAAAATAAGAAGTAACTGAATTAAAAATAAATTTACCTAAATAAAATAAGTAAAAAAAAATAGAATATTTTTTTGGGTAATCATAGAAGATGACTATAAATTAACCTAAAAAGATTTATTGACAAATTAACTATTAGAGAGGAGAATAATAAATAAAAACTATTTAGTTTAAACAAATTGTGAAAATAAATTGCAAAACACCAATAAACACAACCCTGATGGAAAGATGGAACAATTTCTTGATGCAAATAAATAAGTCAATAAATTTGCACAAGTTAAGAGGCTCATCCGTTTTGGGGGGAAAAAAGTTGAAAAAAATGGGTTTGGGGGCCGTAATTGGGATTCGAACTCGGGCGAGTAGCAAAAATGAAAGGGCGCGCGTCTCCTACTCTGCCAATTACCACTGCACCAAGAAGTATATGAGTGATCCTTAAGCAAAACGTTTTATTATATATTAAAATTATTAATATGAGGCCTCGTAAATTGAGAGGCCCTGGACGAACGCCCATCTCGCCCTTGCCTAGGGCCGACACTGACCTCTATAAGTATAACATGTATAGAAACTGTCAACATTTTGGTTTTATAGTGATTCGGTCAATCGATCTACATGCTTCGCGATAATTGAGTTCGCGATCTAATTCTATTATTCAATCTCCGTTCTTGAGAAAACTTGTAAGATGACAGATGTATTCTAAAAAGTGTTCTTCTTCAATCAAGAGATTTGCAAACTCAAATCTAAGGGTTTTTTTATCCGAGAGGTGATTAGCAGAGCTCGCTTCAGTTTGTCTCAAAATCGGATCCCTGTTTCTGAAGAGGATGAGGGTATTTATAGGGCGAAGTGTGAGTGATCGGTGAAACCTCATGAGTGGACCGCGATATGTGGACCAATGAGGTGTTGCCAGCGAGACGGTGCGTGACACCCACTCTCGTCAGCACGACATGGAGTCGACATAGTGCGAGTGACGTTGTTTGGTGTGGCCGGCGCCGCCTAGAGTAAGCCAATAAGTACATGCCAGCCAGCCCGGTAGGTGCCCACATGACTGTCCTGCTTTTATTTGATCATGATCGTGAGTTTGGGAGCTGATCTAAACGTTACGGATCGCGATCTTTTAGATAGGTGAGGATTCTGATTGTTGAGTGAAGAGAATGAGTGACCGACCTGATCTCGATGTAGATTTGTTATATTTTTATGTTGGGTGACATATTTATCATGTAAAAATGATGATTTGGAATCAACCATTTCTTGGGGATTGTCATATCTCATCGGGACCAGATCGCGGACACGAAGTGGAACCGAGCGGGTTTCAAAAAAAAAAAGTTCACCTCTTTTAAATAAGTTTGTTTGTTTGTTATTGGGCCATGTGCTTTCCGAAAAAATGGCTCGGCCCTAAACCCATGTGGCCCAAAAAACTATAGAGAGGCCCTCAAATACTATAAATTAAGTAAAGGGAAGTCTTAAAGCTTCTCCTTTACGCTTCGAAGGGAGAGAAAAAGGAGATTGCAGAGAAATAAGAGGAAAGAAATTGCAGATAGAGAGACGGAGAACACTGAGGAAAGAGTCGGTTTGGGCAACTACTCCGTTGTTCCGATGGGTTTTTTTAGGTAAATCGCTTTGCTTTCACCCTCTTCATTTTATCCTTCTTTTGCATGTTTGGTTTATTTCTACGCTTTGGGTTGCTGGAGGGTTTGGCGGGTGGCCAACGTTGGTGGCGCCGCGCGTTGTGGGCTTTTTCCTCTTTTGGGGGCAAAGGGCCTCTAATTTAGGTTTCTTCTCTTCTTTTCCGGGTGATGGGAGTAGTGAATATGGTGGTTTCTGAGATGATAACTGTTTATTTAATGGTTTTCCGAGGTGGAATGGTGGCGCATGGAGGAAGGTAACCGTTTCCACTGTAAAGACCGAAAATTTTAATTATGATTAATTAAGATTTAATTAATTTCCGAGGGATAATTCGATCAATTATCCTTCTTTTGACGATTTTTAAAACCCGGGAAAATTTAAAATTTTTTTGATGACATATTTTATATGGAAAGAGGATTACAATTCCAATCTATTAGAATTCGTATGATAATTTTCCGAGAAATATTAGTGAGGCAAAAGCCTTGTCATCCGTTTATTTCGGTAATTTTCGTAACTTGTTGCGACATTTCGGGATGTTGTTTTAACATTAAATTGCCGCCCAAACCACCCCATTTCAGCCCTTTATATGATCAAATATGAGCCATATGTTTTTTGCATTAAACAAGTAGAAGCCATGTTTGATGAATGACTTGTTCCTATTTGACCACTATTCTATCTAAGCATTACCAACTCCTTGACCAACTTTGGCTTCACCTTTTGGCTCTCTTAAAGACACATTTATGGCCTCATTCAGCCACTCCACACGCCAAAAATCAGAGAGGAAGGAAGAAGGAAAGAAAGAGAGAAAGAAAGAGAGAGCAAGTTTGCCCTAGCAACCTTGCCACCTTCAAACACACATAACTCACTCCTCCCTCAACCAAATTGGCTGATTCTCAAAGCCAAATCACCAAAAAAGAGAGGCCTTTCCAGCCACAGTAACCACACAAAGATCCAGTCCCATTAAGCCGCCCGTTGAGCCCTGTTTCCGAGTCAGCTGTGCCGAGCCCTTTGTGTTCTTGAGGTTTTCAACTGTGTTTGGGTGAGTCTTGGTTTCCTCCCCTTCAAATATGATTTTATACCTGTTGTACAACTAATTTTGAAGGTTTTTGTCTAAGACTTCCTTTTATGTTTTGGTTTGGATTTGTCAAAAATGCTAGGTGTTGGGCGCAAGGTCCCGGGAAGCTTGAATGGGTAATTTGGTCTTTTTTGAGAGAGGCTTCGAGGGTAATCTCTCATAGGACTGGGCATCCGGTCTGGACCGGACCGGACCGGACATTCCGGTCCCGGTCTGATACGATGGACCGGAATTTTTGGAAACTTGGACCGCGGATCGGACCGGGACCGAGAAATATGGTCCCGGGTTTTCCGGTCCACGGACCATAAAGATCGGCTGGACCAGTTGAACCGCAACCCCTTCTTTTTTTTGTTTCTCACACAACATGACTGATGACACTTGACATTCTCTCATCCACGTTTCCCTCTGTAGATTAGGAGCCTTATGTGTAAATTATGGCTTAGGAAGTGGAGCCTCTATGTGTTTTTGGTTGCGTTTTATAGCAAACAACAAAAAACAAAATGGATATATATATATATATATATATATATATATATATATCTGTAATTTGAACTTTATTTCCAATCCAACGGTCTGATTCGGCTGAAATCTTGATATGATGTTCATGGAAACGTTATCTAACTTCTCTTCAAAAATTCTAGCAATCCAACGGTTGGATCAAGATTTATTATAATTTTAGTAACCAATGTTTATAATGACTCGATTAAAAAACTTGGTTAAGGGAATGCTAAGAATATGGTTAAATATATGATGGCATAACCGAAACTTAGAGCATATAAAATACAGAAATGAAGTATACCCATAACTTGACTTATGATCCGATAAGAAGAAAATCGATTATGTGATAATACGATATAGATTATAACTGGTTAAGTCCAGATCACTTAACCAAAGTGCGTAATCTATAGAATCGTGAACCTCATATGGATGTATGTTGATTATTAGGTTGGGTACCATGCATTAGAATACCACCTAATGAAAGCTTAATGAAATTAATAGGCTCTTGTTGATTGGATCCTTGGTTGTGCACTTTATTGCTTGCTTATTCTCCGGACTCCAGGTAAGTCCCCTGGACTTACTCATGATGGATTTATGTGATACTCTTTGTCTTATCGAGAGTCTTCATGCATCACGCGACCTAGTAACATATTTACGAATATAAACTGGTAATATGACGTATGATGAACTTAGTAAATCCAATCATTCATATGTATGCTATGTGTCTATGGTAGGACGGCCGTCAAAATCTGAATAAATGACTCATACTCGATGGAACACGAATGAAATGATGAAAGACTTATGATGAGAAAGAATGACTATGTTTGAGAAGGATGAGTACGTTTGAGAAGATATTATGATATGATGGTGATGATGATGATGATGATGATGATGATGATACGGGCCCTTGTGTGTTTATTTCTCATTTATATATATCTATACACTTGCTTATGTGTTACATTTTAACATTCATGTAGTTTAAGCATGCCTCTTTATATGGCATTGAGTGTGCATATTTCCGATAATTGACCCCGATTTATTTCTTGTTTTTAGATTCAGGTACCCCTTACCCGATATGACTTACTTATGTGGATGGTTGTCGGGACAAACCATTTGGACGATTAGAGTGAGGAAGGCGCTTGACATTCGTACTCTTTTGCTCATACGTTTTATCGTTTTGACCCGGCGCGGCCGTGGCGTTTTGTTGTATTTATGATTTCCGCTTTTATTTCTGTTCGAAATGTTTTCGCGATAGTCTAGGGCAGGTAAAGCCTCCAACGGGCTTACGATCTTTTCGGGGTTCGCAATCCCCATCTTTTGACAACTAAATCTCCCGCTTAAATGAACCTAATAATAACTCGTACTCGGTCGTAAGATCCAAAGCTCACGGGGGAAGATCAAACTTCTCCTATAACATTCCCCGATAATCTTGTATTCCGAACCTTATTTACCTTCTAAGTAGGTTTATGGAGGTTAATTCGGGTACTTAAATTTCGGATTGTTACAAAGTTGGTATCAGAGCCAAGGTTGTTCGACCTGAGTACGCACGAGCTAAAAATTACTTTTCAAAACCCGCCCACCGTTTTGGAAATTTTCAAGGATTTCGAATTCGAAGTGTTTAAAGGGCAAAGATGAAAACTCTTTGGAAAATGAAAATGGTTCGGATCTTTATAGACGAGAGATAGGATCGACGGGTAGAGACAAGGCGATAGGCATCCTTAGAGATGTAGAAGGGTTCGGGTAGACTGCCTAGCCTTTCCTTACAGACGGGCCTGGAAGACTCCAAGGGAGCAACCATGGTGGTTGGAGTAGGATAGGATTTAGAGGCGGGCTCGCCAAGCTATCCCTCGAAGGATAGCTATCTAGTTAGCTTCCGTGCGATATAAAACTGTGCCTGCGGGCCATCCCCTTGAAGGGATGTAATTATGTGAAATGAATGTGCCTGAGGGCCGTCTTCCTTGAAGAAGACGTTTTATTTAGTTGTATATTGAGTACACTTAAATGTCTAGTTGTCAGCATGGTCGACACCCAGATTAGTAGAGGACGCGGGAGACCACGTGGCTGAGGTCGTGGCCGCATTCCCAAGACGGAGACTGAGACCGATGCTGAGGTCGAGATCCCCGGACAGCACGAGGGAGAGGCTGATAGGCAGCAGCAGGGATCAGCAATAGAGAGGGCATTACTCGCGTTGCTAGAGCGAGAAAGATCAGCCGGCGTCACCGACTGGGTTAAGAGACTATCACAGAGTAGCCCGCCTATCTTCGAGGTCGGACCCGGAGAGGATATCGAGCAGTTCTTCAGAGGACTCGAGAGAGTTTTCAGCTTGATTGGAGTACCCGATGCGGAGAGACAGAGGCTTGCGGCTGGGCAGCTTCGAGGAGATGCTTTTGACAGATGGCTTGTCTACCGTGATGATCGTACTGCATGGACCTACGAGGAGTTCAGGAAGTTGATGCTGAGAGAGTACTGTCCATATGGGACACAAGCAGCACGAGAGGTTGCGTTCTTCAACACCCACTATGACCCATGGCTATCTATCTCCGAGATCGTCTGCCAGTTCAAGAAAGAGCTCGTCTATTGTGGAAGGGTCTGTAACACCGACGAGATGCGCATCCGCATGCTTTCTATGAGGCTTTCGCCACACGTTCTTCTGATCTCTACCAGCATTGAGGGAATGACATATGACAGATTTCTAGAGATGATCCTCCGCTATGACCAGCAGCTTTAGAGGAGGACGAGGCCGAGGTGGAGGTCGAGGTAGAGGTAGAGGAGGAGGTCGAGGCGGCCGAGGATCTTACCAGGATTAGCAGGCACAGTCGTCGGCAGGGTCGGCAGGACCAGGCTAGGGCAGAGGTTTTGCACAGCTGGCAGCGATAGCTGTAGACACTGATTTCTTACCACCCCCGCCGCCCCGCGCCTTCCCGATGCGGAACATCGATTCGACAGCTCCGACTTCCATAGGTACGATATCGTTTTGTGGCTCTACTCTTCGCATTTTGTTCGATACCGGGGCAACCCACTGCTTTATAGCATATTCATGCGTAGCTAGATTTAAACTTGTATGTTCGATATGTCCTGCGTTAGTAGTATGTATGGCAGATGGGGCTAGGGTTAGGACGGGGCGTGAGATCCTAAGATGCCCCATTCGGATAGGAGAGCGAGAGTGGCCCACTGACTTGATAGTCATGCCAATGCGGACAGACGAGATGATCCTGGAGATGGATTTTATGAACTTCTACGGGGCGATCCTCAACCTGAGGACCCGTACAGTTTCCATCCTCGCAGAGGATGGGACTGAGCACGAGGTGTGGGGGAACGACCCCAAACGGAACAGAGCCCAGATCAGAGCCGTTTGAGCAGCGAGACTTCTAGACCAGGGATGCACGAGCTACTGGTGTTACGCTTTAGAGGTGGATCGCGAGCGACCCAGTCTGACAGATGTCCCCGTTGTTAGTGAGTTTGCTGACGTTTTCCCAGACGAGCTACCAGGACTTCCGCCACAGCGAGATGTTGATTTCGCTATACAGTTGGAGCCGGCACCAGGCCGATTTCGAGGGTCCTGTACAGGATGGCGCCGATAGAGATGGCCGAGCTGAAGGCACAGTTGGAAGAGCTAGCCGTGAAGGGCTACATCAGGCCGAGTGCTTCGCCGTGGGGAGCACCAGTGTTGTTCGTGAAGAAGAAGGATGGGTCGTTGAGGCTATGCATAGATTACAGAGAGTTGAACCGGGCTACGGTGAAGAACCGTTACCCGTTGCCGAGAATAGACGACTTGATGGATCAGCTACAGGGAGTTGTCGTCTTCTCGAAGATAGATTTGTGTTCGGGTTATCACCAACTGGGGGTGAAGGCAAAGGACATCCCGAAGACGGCCTTCAAGATTAGATACGGACACTACGAGTTTGTGGTTATGCCGTTCGGGCTAACCAACGCGCCAGCCGCCTTCATGGAGTTGATGAACAGGGTGTTCATCGATTTTCTTGACAGATTTGTGGTGGTATTTATCGACGACATCTTGATCTACTCGAGGAGCAGAGAGGAGCATGCTGAGCACCTGAGGATTGTGCTGAGGATTCTGCAGAAGATTAAACTGTTCGGGAAGTTTAGCAAGTGTGAGTTCTGGCTCTCCAAGGTGATGTTTCTTGGTCATGTTATATCCGCAGCAGGGATATCAGTAGACGCATCGAAGGTTGATGCTATCGTTGCTTGGGAGGTCTCCAAGAACGTCAGAGACATCAGGTCTTTTCTAGGTTTGGCTAGCTATTACCGACGGTTCGTCGAGGGCTTCTCCAGCATAGCTAGGCCGATGACGCAGCTGACGAAGAAGGGAGTACCCTTCAAGTGGAGCCCGGCATGCCAGGCCAGTTTTGATCTGCTGAAGCAGAAGTTGACATCTGCGCAAGTGTTAGCACTACCAGAGGGGACTTCGTGTTCTACACGGATGCTTCGAGTTCAGGTTTAGGTTGTGTGCTACAGCAGAGGGATCGGGTCATCGCTTACGCTTCACGCCAGATGAAGCCAAGGGAGGAGTCATACCCCACGCACGATCTTGAGCTAGCCGCAGTGGTATCTGCGCTCAAGATCTGGAGGCACTATCTGTATGGCACGTCAGTGAGGATCATGACCGATCACAAAAATCTGAAGTACATTTTTACGTAGAAGGAGCTGAATACACGTCAGAGGAGGTGGCTGGAGTTGATCAAGGACTACGAGTTGGAGATTGAGTATCACCCGGGGAAGGCGAATGTGGTGGCCGACGCCTTGAGTCGGAAGACTCGTCAGGAGATTGTTTTGTCCTGATTGATGGCTCGACCCGAGTTTCAGCGGGATCTGATCAGTTGTGGGATAGAGGTCTCGTCACAGCGAGAGAGTGGACAGCTGAGTTTCCTGGAGGTTCAGTCAGAGTTGATGGATGAGATCCGACGAGCGCATGCAGAGTGTCCGCGGAATGCCGATATCTGACAGCGCATGGCCCAGGGCCACTGTAGGTCTTTTACCGTCCGAGATGATGGGATGCTGATGTTGTAGGTATGAGTTGTTGTGCCTGATGTGCACAACCTAAAGCAAAAGATCATGATAGAGGCACATTCCACTCCTTATTCGGTCCATCCGAGATCGAATAAGATGTACCGGGACTTGAGGAGGACGTTCTGGTGGCGCAGGATGAAGACTAACGTCGCTTTGTTTGTAGCATGATGTCATGTCTGCCAGCAGGTGCGGATAGAGCACTAGAAGCCCGGAGGGATAACACGATCACTTCCCGACTCTGTGTGGAAGTGGACGGATATCACGATGGACTTCGTGACATGATTGAAGAGAGATGTACGAGGCTTTGATGCGATTTGGGTGGTGGTCGACAGGTTGACCAAGACCGCCCATTTCATTCCGATTCAGGAGACATGGCTTGTGTCTGATTTAGTCCGAGATTTTATACAGCATATAGTGAGGTTGCATGGGGTTCCCGAGAGGATAGTATCTGATAGAGATGGTTGCTTCACTTCGAGATTCTGGAGGCAGGGGCACGAGGCCCCGGGGAGCAAGTTGCATTTCAGCACGGCATATCACCCGCGGACGGACGGGCAGAGCGAGAGGACGATTCAGACGCTTGAGGATATGCTGAGGGCTTGTGTTTTGGAGTCGGGGAACCTTTGGGTTCGGCATCTTCCCCTAGTAGAGTTCTCGTACAACAACAGCTATCATTCATCGATCAGGATGGCTCCTTTTGAGGCGATACAAGTCGCCTATTTGCTGGGATGAGCCTACAGACCGAGTGGGGACCCTACCACAGTACGTGCAGGAGGCGACAGATCAGGTCAGATGGATCCGAGAGCATCTGAGGGTTGCGCACGACCGACAGAAGAAGTATGCTGATAGGCGCAGGACTGAGTTGGCCTTTGAGGTTGGAGATCATGTCTGGTTGCAAGTGTCACTGACGAGAGGGATCCGACGATTCGATATGAAGGGCAAACTGAGTCCTAGATATGTGGGGCCCTTTGAGATCCTCGAGCGAGTAGGAGAGGTTGCTTACAGAGTTGCTTTACCGCCCCGTTTGGCTGGTATACATGATGTCTTCCACGTGTCACAGCTGAGCAAGTACGAGCCAGATCCGAGTAACAGATTGGACTACTCCGGATTAGAGATAGCACCTAACCATACCTTCGTGGAGCATCCGATTGCTGTTCTTGACCACCGGGTCAAGAAGCTGAGGCGCAGAGAGGTATTGTTGGTACTTATATAGTGGGCTAGGAGGAGCCCCGAGGAGGCTACTTGGGAGACAGAGGATAGTATACGGGCGAGCTATGGAGATGTATTATATGAGTTGCTAGCGTCGTATGTACAGCCACGGGCAGACATAGTTTTGACTGCGTGAGTGGCCGGTGAGTACCTGGGAGGGGGGCCCTTAGTCGTACTATGTGTGATTGGGTGTTTAACTCTGTGATTGAGTGCGCATTTTCTGTGATTGATATGCGTGGTGGGGCCCATGAGCGGTCCTACATGATGTGATTATCATTGATGTGTGATACTTTATGATATATGACTGATATGATATCGTTATGATTATGTGATTGTTGTGAGTATGGTTGATAAATGATGGTATGTCGGAATATTGAACCTAGCAAAAGGAATAAGGCATAGCCTTAGAGGTGGATGTTAATCCACCCTCTGTTTTGATTGAGTCGTAATGAGATCATATGTTTGATCCTTAGAGATTGATTTTTGATCCACCCTCCCGTTGGGAGAATAGAATGTCGGGAATCGGGTTTGAACTTTAGAGGTGGATGACCACCTCCAGGGAGAGAAAGTCGAGCGGAGTCTAGAGGAGTCTAGGCCAAGTCGTGTCGGGATGCTAACGCCGTTAAATCGAAATTGATTGAGGAATGATTGAGTTTACGCTTCCATGATCCGAGTAAGCTCATTGTCCTTCGCGAAGTGGATACGGACTTTCCGCGATGGCCATCGTGGAATTTTCGCTAAGTCCTAGCGGTAGTGTGATGATTCTCTCGAGTTGTGATACTTTCGGGGTTGAGGCGCGATGTGACGGGGGCGCTCGTTCACATGCTCGGCGACGTCGTTCGAGATTATTACGATCGTGACAAAAGCATCATGAGATTCTTGGACGACGCATCCGAGATGATCGCGTGCCTTTTGTTCCAATGCAAGGACTCAAAGTTTTACACCTTCTCCACCGGTTTGAATCTTTTTGGTCTCGGGGACGAGACTTATTTTTAGAGGTGGATGATTGTAAAGACCGAAAATTTTAATTATGATTAATTAAGATTTAATTAATTTCCGAGGGATAATTCAATCAATTATCCTTCTTTTGACGATTTTGAAAACCCGGAAATATTTAAAAAAATTTTGATGACATATTTTATATGGAAAGAGGATTACAATTCCAATCTATTAGAATTCGTATGATAATTTTCCGAGAAATATTAGTGAGGCAAAAGCCTTGTCATCCGTTTATTTCGATAATTTTCGTAACTTGTCGTAACATTTCGGGACGTTGTTTTAACATTAAATTGCCGCCCAAACCACCCCATTTCAGCCCTTTATATGATCAAATATGAGCCATATGTTTTTTGCATTAAACAAGTAGAAGCCATGTTGGATGAATGACTTGTTCCTATTTGGCCACTATTCTACCTAAGCCTTACCAACTCCTTGACCAACTTTGGCTTCACCTTTTGGCTCTCTTAAAGACACATTTCTAGCCTCATTCAGCCACTCCACACGCCAAAAATCAGAGAGGAAGGAAGAAGGAAAGAAAGAAAAAGAAAGAGAGAAAGAAAGAGAGAAAGAAAGAGAGAGCAAGTTTGCCCTAGCAACCTTGCCACCTTCAAACACACATAACTCACTCCTCCCTCAACCAAATTGGCTGATTCTCAAAGCCAAATCACCACAAGAGGCATTTCCAGCCATAGTAACCACACAAAGATCCAGTCCCAGTAAGCCGCCCTTTGTGTTCTTGAGGTTTTCTTGAGCCCCGTTTCTGAGCCAGCTGTGTCGAGCCCTTTGTGTTCTTGAGGTTTTCAACTGTGTTTGGGTGAGTCTTGGTTTCCTCCCCTTCAAATCTGATTTTATACTTGTTATACAATTAATTTTGAAGGTTTTTGTCTAAGACTTCCTTCTATGTTTTGGTTTGGATTTGTCAAAAATGCTAGGTGTTTGGCGCAAGGTCCCGAGAAGCTTGGAGGGGTAATTTAGTCTTTTTTGAGAGAGGCTTCGAAGGTAATCTCTCATCCACCTTTCCCTCTGTATATTAGGAGCCTTATGTGTAAATTAGGGCTTAGGAAGTGGAGCCTCTATTTGTTTTTGGTCGCGTTTTGTAGCAAACAACAAAAAACAAAATGGATATATATATATCTCTGTAATTTGAACTTTATTTCCAATCCAACGGTCTGATTTGGCTGAAATCTTGATATGATGTTCATGGAAACGTTATCTAACTTCTCTTCAAAAATTCTAGCAATCCAACGGTTGGATCAAGATTTATTATAATTTTAGTAACCAATGTTTATAATGACTCGATTAAAAAACTTGGTTAAGGGAATGCTAAGAATATGGTTAAATATATGATGGCATAACCGAAACTTAGAGCATATAAAATACAGAAATGAAGTATACCCATAACTTGACTTATGATCCGATAAGAAGAAAATCGATTATGTGATAATACGATATAGATTATAACTGGTTAAGTCCAGATCACTTAACCAAAGTGCGTAATCTATAGAATCGTGAACCTCATATGGATGTATGTTGATTATTAGGTTGGGTACCATGCATTAGAATACCACCTAATGAAATCTTAATGAAATTAATAGGCTCTTGTTGATTGGATCCTTGGTTGTGCACTTTATTGCTTGCTTATTCTCCGGACTCTAGGTAAGTCCCCTGGACTTACTCATGATGAATTTATGTGATACTCTTTGTCTTATCGAGAGTCTTCATGCATCACGCGACCTAGTAACATGTTTAGGAATATAAACTGATAATATGACGTAGGATGAACTTAGTAAATCCAATAATTCATATGTATGCTATGTGTCTATGGTATGACGGCCGTCAAAATCTGAATAAATGACTCATACTCGATGGAACACGAATGAAATGATGAAAGACTTATGATGAGAAAGAATGAGTATGTTTGAGAAGGATAAGTGCGTCTGAGAAGATATTATGATATAATGGTGATGATGATGATGATGATGATGATGATTATGATGATGATACGGGCCCTTGTGTGTTTATTTCGCATTTATATATATCTATACACTTGCTTATGTGTTACATTTTAACATTCATGTAGTTTAAGTATGCCTCTTTATATGGCATTGAGTGTGCATATTTCCGATGATTGACCCCGATTTATTTCTTGTTTTTAGATTCAGGTACCCCTTACCCGATATGACTTACTTATGTGGATGGTTGTCGTGATAGACTTTTTGGACGATTAGAGTGAGGGAGGCGCTTGACATTCGTACTCTTTTGCTCATACGTTTTATCGTTTTGACCCGGCGCAGCCGTGGTGTTTTGTTGTATTTATGATTTCCGCTTTTATTTCTGTTCGAAACGTTTTCGCGATAGTCTAGGACAGGTAAAGCCTCCAACGGGCTTACGATCTTTTCGGGGTTCGCAATCCCCATCTTTTGACAACTAAATCTTCCGCTTAAATGAACCTAATAATAACTCGTACTAGGTCGTAAGATCCAAAGCTCACAGGGGAAGATCAATCTTCTCCTATAACGTTCCCCGATAATCTAGTATTCCGAACCTTATTTACCTTCTAAGTAGGTTTATAGAGGTTAATTCGGGTACTTAAATTTTGGGTCGTTACATCCACCTTGGGAAAGATTACTCCGGATTAGGGGGGGGGGGAGACGAAGGGGCCTTATGCTCCTTTTCGAGGGCATCCGTCTCTTCAATTTCGGTACTTCCGGTGCGTGAGGCGGCAACAAGGGTTCTCTTCGGAGGAATTTTGGCACCCTTTTTAATGAGATCGCGACAAGCAGTATCGTCTCTCCCCCTGTTTTATTTTTTGTACTTCGCGTACTTTCAGGACCTTTCTAGGGTGATCCAAGTCATGTCGCGGTGGGCAAATGATAGCCAAAATACGAGTATCGGGTTCACGGACGAGGAAGGTAGTTCATCAAACCCTTTGAATAGATGCATTGAATACACTTCGTAATAAATCAATTCAGAGATAATCATGACACTAAAATTATATCAGTGTAAGTAATTGTGATTTATATATAAAAAATAATAATAAAAATAATTTTGTATTCTTATCGTCACCTATATATTTTGTTTTATCCTTTAACAGTTTTATCATATATACTTCCTCCTTCTATGATCTCTTTCTCTTTTCCTTCACCTTCATATCCTTCAAAATCTTCTCTTCCGCTTTTTCCAGTACACACTATTCAATGGAATATGGGTGTAACATTGAATCCCAATCCCACGTACGTACGTACGAACATACATAACCTCTCTTTTTGAATTCAATGCCCCAAGTCTTGTAATGATGTCAATACTTTGTTTTGATTTTTTGGATCATACACCATATCTCATAACTACTACTCCATGATTGAGCCTCAATCTAAAAGAGGACAACGAAGTTGATAAAGCAAATGTGTATTTTGCTTTAAAGGTAACAAAATATAACCTTACCTACTATGAGATAACTTCAGTACATTTAAAGATGGGGTACGTTTTCATTTCAATGTACATTCATTTTGTTATTGTTACTATCTTAATTAATTTTGTTTTAGTTCCCAGATTGCCTTCAAGGATCATGTGCCCGAGCCTATCACTCATGTTGTTGCTCTTGTTGGATATAGAAGAACAACAAAGGGGAAGAAGATATCGAGGAAGGTTCATCATCCCAAAAAGGAACCTACCTCCCACTTCTCATAAATGACCCTGAGATAGATCTATCAAAAAAGCTGAGATTGAGCAAGGTTCATCATACCGAAGGGAAGTGTTGAACAAAAATGCGCGATAATCGTACAACACATTTTAATTGATTTTTAATGTTTGAGTTTGACCCTTTTTGGTTATCCTCTTGATTCGAAGTCATATCGATATCAAGATTTGAGTGGTTTTGGT
Organism: Persicaria maculosa; assembly: GCA_963922045.1. Classification (NCBI taxonomy): domain Eukaryota; kingdom Viridiplantae; phylum Streptophyta; class Magnoliopsida; order Caryophyllales; family Polygonaceae; genus Persicaria; species Persicaria maculosa. The sequence continues at coordinate 26,770,436 of OY998259.1, read as the reverse complement.
GATTTGGGTTGCACCCGAATTTTAGCGGGTTGCCTACGTATCTCTTGGAAGAGAATCAAATCTTACGTAGTTCAGAAGAACCGATTTAATTTTTTTGGTTTAGTGATTGAACTCGATGAGCTTTTAGCCTTATATCAGGTTTCCTACATATCCGAAAAAGCGGAATCAAATCTTATGTAGTTTTTTTAAGAACCAATTTAATTTGGTTTTGACCTCATATTCATTTAAAGGTGAATTTAGAGGTTGACGATTGTACCCGATATATTTTTAAGATTTAGCACTGGGTTACCTACGTAGACGATATGAGGCGTCAAGTCTTTACGTAGTTCTGACGAAGAACTAATTTAATTTGATGGGATTTAACCTCATATTCATGTAAAAGTGAATTTAGAGGTTGAGGATTGTACCCGATATATTTTTAGGATTTAATAATGAGTTACCTACGTAGCCGATAGGAGGCGTCAAGTCTTTACGTAGTTCTGTTCTGAATCGAGTTTATATTTGGTGAAACTCGATTTGAGGTTTTGACTTCATTCTTATTGAAGCCAGTTTTGAGATTGACCCACTAGAATAAATCGGCAATGGAATTTTTACGGGTTTAATTTTGGGATTTTGTTAAACCCAATTTCGAATTAATGTCAATTATAATTTTTAGATTTTAAAGGGTCGGTTTCACAATTTAGACATTTTTTTCTATTTGAAAAAAGCCCATTATACGTTTGTATGCTTCCAATTGAAGTGGAGATACATACTCCCAAATATTAATGGGTCAAGCCCATTCTTTCTTCCTCAAACCCAAGCCTGATCCAATTCTCATTGATGGCCTATTTTCATCATCATTTTTTTTTAATTGAACCTAATTTGATTTAATGCTGGCAGTCAGCAGCAACCCCGAATCCAACTCTGCATTTTTTTTAATTCCCTTTTTGTTTAGAAACTGAACTCCAGCTCTTGGCGACAAAAATCGTCACTGTAGTCTACTCAAGCTTCCATTGCCTTGGGGCTCTTGTCGTGGGCGATTGAAGCAGAGGGGAACAGAGCAAGGGTGGCGCAAGGGGAAGACGAGGGCAGAGAGAGAGAGAGAGAGAGAGAGAGAGAGCGGGGTGGACGGAAGACGTTTCAGTCTCGGGTATGTGCTAGGGTTTTTCTTGTTTTGTGAATTTCAGCCCCAAATCTTCAGTTTGGGTGATATTTGAGAAATTAAAGCACAAATTATGCTCTTCTTTCGCCCTTCCCTCCAATCTTATGCTCAATTTGTGAGTTTTAATCGATTTCGTTCCAAATCTTAGGGTTGCGATTTTGGTGATTTTGGGGCTTTTCAGTTTGGGGTTTGAACAAACGAGAGGGAAAGGTATCGACATGAGGACTATAGCTGGGAGATATTGAACGTGACCGGTGGATCCGTGGCTGCAATTTGAGCCAGATTGATTCCACCCCGAAGTGCCCATTTTGAGGTACGTTCATCCCTTTGCTCTTTTTTTTCTTTTTTTTTTTTTCTTTGAAACTTGTAGACTTAGCCTTAGAATGATGCTTTCAGCCTGTTTGGCGGGTGGGTTTTTAAAGTGAAGGAAGGGATGAGAAATTGAGGAAGGAAAAGGGAGTGAAAGGAAGGGGAAGGAATTTCACTTTCTCATCAAATTCCAGTGTTTTGATGGGTTGTCAAATCCCATCAAATTGAGCAGTTATTCAAACGTGTGTTTCCTTCCCTTCCTCTTCCTTATCCACCCAAACACAAATTTTATTTTCCCATCCCTTCCCTTCCTAAAAATCCCTTCAAATCCCATCATCCAAATAGAGAGTTTGTGTCTCTCCAGTTCATGTCCTGCAGAAACTTTGTTTCAAGGTGAACCCCTAACTCCAAAATCAGGGCCTTAGAAAAGTTCCAATTTAGGATTTTATCTTTGTGTGAAATTGAACTCTCTTGTTTTGATTTCAATTTCATTATTCTTCATGTCTGGCTGCAATGAATTCGTTTCCTTTTGGTTTGCTAGAATTGTTTTCGATTTGTATGCTTGATTAAGTTGGCTAGTTTAAGAAAAAATTCAGCAGCATTTCGCCTTGGTTTAGAATAATTTGATGATTCCGAAACTCAAACCACACGAAGAAGCTCGCAAGGCCGAGGTTCTCGAGGGCAGAGTTTCAGGAATCGAGAACAACAAGACTGATTAGGAAAAATCCAGCAGCACCTCCCTTTGATTTAGGGTCATTTGATAATTCCAAAACTCAAACCACACGAACAAGCTCGCAAGGTCGAGGTTGTCGAGGGTAGAGTTTCAGGAATCGAAAACAACAAGACCAATTAGGATTGCTACCTGAATAACTCTCTCTTTTTTTCTTTTGCTTCTTGCTGATTTTTGTTTTCTGCTTTTGTTTTTTTTCCAGATGGGAGTACCGTCGGAGCCTTCAAAACTTTCCAACCCTTTTATAGCTGAAGAAAAGTGGAAAGTGATGGCCTTCCATTGATGGGGGCAGTTGGGCTTTCTTTCCTTTTTTGTAAGTGTGAACTCTGTTGTTAGGCATGGGTGGGAGTGCAGATGGGTAGAGTTTGATGGGGATTTGATGGGAGCAGTTGAAGACTTGAAGATTGAAGCTAGCTTGTAAGCTGAGCAAACCATTTGTATTTTTTTTTTGTAATACTCCATTTATTTTCTTTATTTATATGGAAAGAATTTGGGCTTCACATTGGACTGAAGCTTGGGCTTCAGATTTGGGTTGAAGCTTGAGCTAGAGCTTTGGTTTCGATTTGGGCTTCAACTTGGGCTAAAAAAGGAGCCCGGATATTCCCGGGATGGTATTTATGAACCCATTTCACCAAATTGGTTAAATTAAAATGGTGTTTATAAATCATGAGTTAAAATGTGAGCAATCAAATTTATGAAATTTTACCCGTCAACAGGAAGCCTCCTAAGGAAGAACATAGAAAGGAGATCTCCTCGTTCCGCTTCCCATTTCTCTTCTTCTAGAAAAAAAGAAAAAGAAATGGTAAGCGGAAAGGAAACTGGACAAAAGAGAATGGAAAGGGAAAGTGATTCAACCATTATTAGAGTACTTCTAAGGGTAGGCTTTGCTACAATTTCGTTCAATGAGTCATACTATAATCTTTTAGAGTAATTTCATATTAAATCACTTTGAAAGTACCTTTAAATGCTTGGTATAAAGATGATAAAGCAATTGTGTATTTTGCTTTAAAATTGCTTTAAAGGTAACAAATCAAAGCTTAGCTATTATGAGATAACTTCGGTACATTTAAAGGCGGTGTACGTTTTGATTTCAATGTATATTCATTTTGTTACTTTTACTATCTTAATTAATTTTGTTTTGGTTCCCTCTTTATTTTAATTATTCATTTTGTTAATTTTACTATCTTAATTAATTTTGTTTTGGTTCCATGTGTCTTCGATGATCATGTGTCTGGGCCTATCACTCATGTTGTTGCTCTAGGAGGATATATGAGAACGGTAAAGGGGGAAAAGAGACCGAGGAAGGTTCATCATCCCGAAGGGGAACCACCTCCCACTTCCCATGAATGATCCTGAGTTGGATTTGTCAAAGAAGCTAAGACTGAGGAAAGTTCATCATCCCGAAGGGGAGCCTTCTAAGTAAGAACAAAGAAAGGAGAAGACGAGAAATGGACAGTGGAAAGGAAATTGGACAAAAGAGAATGAAAAGGGAAAGCGATTCAACCATTATTAGACTTCGAATGGTAGGTTTTGATACGATTTCATTGAGTGAGTCATAATATAATCTGTTACAGTAATTTCGCATATTTAATCACTCTGAAATTCCGAATATAAAATCACTTTGAATGCACATTAATTTGAAGACCCGTAAACCCTATCAATTTTCATTTGGAAGTTTAGACATTGTACACCCTATCATTTTTTTGTTTTTAATTGCTAATTGGAAGTAAAGACATTGTATAAATATTTTTTTAGAAAAATACTTAAATTATACGAGTTGTATAATTTTATATTTGTGTTATTTGTAAAAGAATTTTTGTAATGGGTAATTTGATATAATTATTTGTAAAATAATTCATAGGTAAAAAAAATTAACATTTTTTTAAAAAAAAATCTTGCAAATACATGCAACTACCTTATGTTTTTTCCATTCATATGTAGCCCTCCTAGATGCTATGGAGGCTATACATACGAAGGGAGAGCGCCATTTAAAATTGTCTGGCCAGCAAATAATTGACCATTTCGACCGCCACATTAGTCCAGATGGGATACACCCAGGTGATGGCTTTCGATATTGAGATAGGTTTCCCTTTGTGACAACAAAGGTGAATTACCCTCCCAATTACGAAAAGGAAATATATGTGAAGAAGAAATTTAATCCTAAAAGGTAAAATCTCTCTTCTCCCTTCCTTTTGCTTGTTAACCTAGACCCTTTTGCTTGGTTGGAGCAAAGGTTACTAGAAAGAGGCTTTCACTAGGATTTGCCAAAATAAGTACAGTATTTATATCATTGGTATGAGTTGTAACTGCTAGTGCTAAGCATGCTCCAAGTGATTCTTCATTAAGATATATTGGTCTACCCTTCAACCTCCGACTCTCATACCTTACAATTTTCTCCACCAGCAGAACCAAATATGAAATGCAGAGATAAATGAAAGCCCATTTATGTTCAATATAGATATAAAAGAACATAAAATCTCATTGGCAATTTGGAATAAAGTTATAAATCCTTCTTATTCTCGTTTTAACAGTAATATAATCTGTTGGATATTCCCTCTTATTCTCAACCCATTTTGAATCACAGGTTTTGGAGCCAATGGTTGGAGACAGAAAATGGAAAGCAATTATACAGTACACACTTCCAAGGGGAAAAAGATGGAAGAAGCGATGAAGGATGCACTTATATCCACTCTAATACTCTATCATGGGGTTCATCGCTACCTTCGCCAATGATAACTTCAATACATTTAGAGACGGGGTACGTTTTGATTTCAATGTATATCCATTTTGTTACTTTTGCTATCTTAGTTAATTTTGTTTTGATTCCCAATGTATCTTAATTATTCATTTTGTTAATTTTACTACCTTAATTAATTTTGTTTTGGTTCCTGATGTGTCTTTGAGGACCCGTGGTCTGGTAGCAGCGCCCGCCAATCCATCAGCATCCGTGATAGCATGCATTTAGGTAGGCATAATAGGTTGCATTTAGCTTAGTTAAGATGCATTTCATTGATGGATTAAGCACGATTTGCATATTAGTTCTCTATATTGTCGGAGTCGGAATCTACACGCTTTTATTGATTATTTCAGGTAATGGTGGATCCGAGGAGGAGACATGAGTTGATAACGCATTAGATGAGAATGTCTAGTTGATCGAAGAAGCTTACGTGAAGATCTCAAGAGGTCTTGAGAAGAAGAAGCGAGCCTAAACGAAGAACAAGTCTGCAGAAGTTGTCGCTAGACATGCTAAACTTGTTTTGCACTTTCTGGAGGCCTCGGTTGTCCGATTGACTATTATGACTATGCGTTGGAAAGCTCTTTCAGAGAGCTACAACTTTCATGTTGACGTCGAGAGCTGATTCAAAACAGATTTTCCGTGAAAAGCCCCTGGCTGCGGCTGCAGCAACCTTGCGGCGCCCGCGGCCAATCAATTTGCAAAGGGTTGGAGGAAACAGTGTGCGGTGGGCGCAGCACCTATGCTGCGCTCGCAGCATTGGTCGTCAGCACTAATCCGCGTCGTTTTGAAGAATTAAAAAAACCCTAGATCTATTTGTTCATTTTGTGGCCGACTTTGGATGTTTTAAAAGGTCATGTTTTATATTTTTTTCAGAACTTCTATTCTATTCATTCATTAGACGCTTTAGAGATTTTGAGCGATGTCTTCCATGAGGAACTAAACTCATCTATTCTGCCTGCAATTTGAAGCTTTATTCGGATTGATTGTGAGTTTCTAATTCTCTTTCCTTATTTCCTATATTTGAATGCTTCAACTTCTTTGTGCTTGATTGTTTATTGTTTTGTTCTATCTTGTCTGGCCAACTTGTTAGATCAATTCAATCGCTAAGGTTTTGTAGATTCCTGGTTGTGAACCTTAACCTAAGTGGCAAACTTGTTCCTTTAGGGCTTGTTGAACTAATTGAATGAGTAGGAAGTTGAATGTGTTGTTAAATCCTTTTTTAGGGACTGCAAATACCTTGGCTAATCTCTGAACTTAAAGCTACCAATTGGGTTAAATCCTTCTTTAGGGACTGTTCGATTGATAAGGGTTGCTAGGACTGGTTGGACTAGTAACTATATTAGGTCGGGACAAGGGCATTCATAGGAAACTTAATAGGACGAGAAGAAGTTACAAGGATCGCTTCAATCCAATAAAGTGGAAAATTGTAGGTAGAATTGCTTCTCCAAATTGTCTAAAAACCCAATTCATTTGCTTTGCTTTCTTTACTTTGCTTTGATAAAAGGCGAAACTTTCACACTCAAAACCCCCCTCTTTGGTTACTTTCATCGGCATTAAAATCATACTTGAGTTATAATTTTCCCTGTGGATCGACCTCTTGCTTATTGCTATACTAGTTATAGGTTTGAGATTTTCTTTGGCGGATCAACGACAGGTTTTCCCTCCGTCAATCCGCTGAAGACCCTTCGACACTCGTAGAGTCAATGCCCGCCGCTGAGCACTGGCACCCGCCAATCGCAGGATTTCAAAAGATCTTCTCAGCCAAATCTGGCCCATTGGGTTTTGCTTCTACCTTAAGTTGCCGACTCATAGGGTTCCCTAAGCCTATAAATGAAGCTCTTATCTCGGTCACTCCACACATCTCACCACCACACTTCACACCTCACAACACACCACTGCTCTCTCTTTCCTTTTCATCTTGAAGTGAACCATATTCATATTCTACTTCTTTCTTTTCTTTCCGTTCCAAACCAAAATTGGGAAAGAATTCGAGATCACACACCTTTTCGCGTCGGTACATGTGTAGATTTGTGAGTTTGGATGCGATGAAACTAGCCTCCAATTGAGTCATGTGTCTGTGTAGATTTGTGATTTTGGATCAAAAGGAGACTAGCCTTCATATGATCGCCGAGTGTCTGTTTGTAGATTTTTGAGTTTGGATCATAACAAAACTAGCCTTCGGATGATCGTTGAGTGTCTGTTTGTAGATTTTTGAGTTTGGATCATAACTAAACTAGCCTCCAAATGATCGTCGTGTGTGGATCATCGAAGAAGACAAGAAACTAGAAGAGAGAGAGAGAGAGAGAGAGAGAGAGAGAGAGAGAGAGAGAGAGAGAGAGGTAGAGGAGAAATGGGTTTCTGGTTTTGTTTCATTCAATTATAACTTACAATTCAAGTCATTTTGTTATAATACAAATTTCTTTCTTTTCTTTTCATTGTTTTTCGACAAATAATTCTCTTTAGGGGTGATCCCTGGGTTTCTTCTAAAGTAAACTATAATGTGCTCAACTCCTACGAGACCTCTCATGTCAAACTTGTCTATCATTTGTTGCATTGAAAGTTGCATGTGTGGGCGATTTTTGGGAGAAGATCATGCCCTCCATGGCAACTAAATAAGAAAAAATCATCTGCAATAAAATAGCATTAATAAATTAGTAGATTAATAGCTAGGAAAGGATAAAAATAATGCAACTAGATTGATTTTTTTTTTTACACTTGCAATGTCCTTGGTCAATCACTTTGTGCTTCCTATACGTATCCAATCGAAGCCACTGAAAAGTCTAGAATCTATCATACCATAAATATTTTTTACTCTCTCCGTATCGCAATACTTGTTGTTTTAGAGTGTTAAAGTTGTATCAAAAAAATTGTTGTTTTAGCTATAATTATTGTCTTTATAGGTAATGATTGCTCTTTTTATAGGTAATAATTAGTCTTTTTAGGTATTTTAAGCTATAAAAATAAAGTAAATATAGGTTTTATTAATAAGCGTGCATAGAGCTAAAACAACAAGTATTGCGATACGGAGGGAGTAGTAAGTGAACGAGAGTTGAGGCTCCCAGGAACAAGTGCCTCTATTATTGATGGAATGAAGAAGGCAGCGTTACAAAGAAAACAAGGAGTGGGTTTGTGCCAGCTGAATGTCCTTGTCAATCCACAAGGGAGCACCTGATGAGGGGATCTCTAGGGGATGACAACCTAACGGAAAATTGAAAGCAAGAGAAGCAAGAAAAGTGGTAACATAGTTAGCCTTGCGAGAAACAAAATGAAATTGGGAAATCCAATCTATACGAAGGAAGTCATGACAAGAGTTTCCCAGGCTAGAAAGTAGATGTGATTTAGCGAGCGGGTTATTTAGGATGTTAATTACCGCCACCATATATAGCATCGGTTTCCACGATGATTCCTCAAGAACCCATCTTCCAAGCAAGATAACAACCTTGGAGAAATTCCCAAAGCTTAGCCTTGACAACCGAGCATGCTCCAAGCTCCAAGGTTATGAACAAACCCTCCGAGCCATTCCCCCTTGTTGTTTCTAAAGACAACTACCATAGCAGAAACACCATCACCTCTTACGGCCCCATTGGTGTTCAACTTGATCCAACCGTCGGTGGGCGGTGACCAAGACTCGATCAAGAGGCATTATTTTAAAGTTCTTTCACTCCATTTGGAAATGAAATCTCAAGATGAACCCTTGAAAAGAAAGAATTAGTGTTATTTTTTAACATCAATTCAAGATGCAACATGCAACAATCTATGGAATTGATCAAATTAAGATAAGAATCTAGTAAAATCTATGGAATTGTTCTTTCTTTGTTTCTTCTTACTCTCCTTCGGGGTGATGTACCTTCCCCCTTTCTCATATACTTTGACACTCCTACTTCTGGGTCACGCATGGGAAGTAGGAAGTCAAGAGCCTGAGGAAGTCAAGGGTCTTGATCCCACACATATCAACCACTTTAGTTATCCTCATGAACCCTCCCTCTCTCCAATAACGACCAACCGAATCCTCCAAGATCCAAAAGTCTCCTCCTTTTGTTGTTCTCCCCATATCCTGAAAGAGCCACAACATGACTAACTTCTCGTGGTCCTTGAATACACATTTGATATATACCAAATCAAAGTTATTTAATGACAACTGAAAACTTTAACTGAATCACAGTTAAAATATAAATAAATAGAATTGAAAATTGAAAGTGAATCAACATTAAAAATTCCATACCCCGCCTTTAAAGTCGGTAAAATTATTCGAGGCCTTTGAGGCTTTCAAAGTCTCCGTGTCATAAGACATAGCAACGAAGCTCGGGATATGACGAATACCTAAAGCATCCTTCAATACATTCACTATACTTTGACCCCAAAACTACAATTCAAATGATTAATTTAAACATCATTTGAATGAGACGTGTGAAACCAACTTATTTATGTCAATCCTTTTCCATCTGCACATTGCTTTGTATTGATAATTCACAGTATAGTAACGAGAAGAGTAAGTTTTACCCTTCCAGCCCTCAAATTCTAAAGTATTTCTGACTCGCATACCTTTTGAGGGTCAAACTTCTTCTTTACATAAGATCCATCCTCACCATTTGGAGGATAGTCCTTCTTAGTCATGGGTGTTGAGTGTGCACATGTGAAAAAGAAAAATATCTCACATTGAAAGTTGGAAGGGTTTCAAGTAAGTATATAAATTTGCTTGTGGGTTAGGCTTGAGGATATTGTGTACCTCTCCCCGAAAGTTCATGGTTGTACCATTTCAGAGTGAAGAGAATGACATTGTTCCAAACTAGTATTTAATTAGGTGGGGTACTCCACTCAATTTCAATCGAGGCCCATATTTGCAAGATAAAATAACAAAAAAAAAAGTGTTAATGGATAAGTAAATTTTAGAGACCAAAATGCCTTGTTTGTGTATACTTTTTGTTATAACAATAAAAGAAGATAAGCTCGACATGGTATCAATCACAGAAATCTATAGCAGGTTCATTCATGGGAAGTGAGAGGTAAACCTTTTGATTGACCCTGCACATCCCCACCCCTCGAGCAATCCTCATATATCCACCCTCTCCCCAATCACGACCTGACGAGTTTTGTAGGATCCAGAAATCCCGCCCTTGTTTTGTTGTCCCATATCCAACCAGAGCAACAGCATGATTGGCACGCCCGGGCACATGATCCTCGAAGACACACGGGGAACCAAAACAAAACTAATTAAGATACGTTGGGAAACAAAACAAAAGATTAGACTGTGACTCACTCAACGAAATTGTATCAAAACCTACCTTAGAAGTCTAATAATGATTGAATCACTTTCCTTTTCCATTCTCTTTTGCCCGGTTTCTTTTCCGCTTCCCATTTCTTTTCTTCTCCGTTCTATGTTCTTCCTTGAGAGGCTTCCCTTCGAGATGATGAACCTTCCTCAATCTCAGCTTCTTTGATAGATCTACCTCGTTTATATACCTGATGTTAGTTAAATTTCGTGTTGGTAAGATCACATAAAAATCTGTCTATCTATGTAAGCGATATGTTTGTGCACATTGATGTGTTTGTAAGATCACATTGATTTGTCTATCTGTTGTAATAGTCATGTGTGCTTTTATAAGTAGTCTATTAGCTCAATTGGCAGAGTTATGTGTTTGTGCACATTGATGTGGGTTCTACTCTCACATAGGCTAATATGTTCTATTCAAAATCTGATTCACCATCCTACTCTATATAAAAATAATTTCTTTGAGGTACTAATGGTGCCTCTACAAACCCGTTGTTATTAAGTTATAGATACGATTGGTTTCTACTCGGCATGTTTGGTTTTTGAAACGACTATTGTGACAACTTATTAAAAAGAAGAAACTGATCAGACTTTGGAAGCCTGAGGAGATAACTAAAGAGGAGTATGCATCATTCTACAAGAGTTTGAGCAATGTCTGGGAAGATCACCTTGATGTTAAACTCTAATTGAGATTGGATGATTATTTGAGAGTAAATGTATTTTTAGATCACTTAGTTTTAAATAAGATATTAGGCTATGTAGGAGTCGAACCCACATCTTTTTGTGCAACACATATCGCTCTGTCGATTGAGCTAATAGGCTACATAGTTGGAAAATACCAAAATTTGGATCATTTTCCATCTAGATTTTCAAGTGCAAATTTAAATAATCGGGATTCAAAGTGGGCTAAATACTTATCTATTGAAGGATTCACTTTCCTGTGAAGCCGAGGACATATCCAGCACTGAGTTACCTATAGTCTGCAGGTATAGTAATACTTATCCAGTAGAGCTCAAAAACAATTTTCTTCATCACAATAACTGAATACCTTTAACTCCATTGTCATTCAGATTTTTTCCTTCTCAATTCACATATCGATAATCTTATCCTTTGCAATGAAGCAATTTGTGAGTATGTTAAACACATGTTCAGACTTCAGGATAAACTGTCGGTGCTACTCTTTGAGGCTTTGGGACTCAACAGTGATCACCTTGAGTCCATCAGATGCCTGGATGCGCATAGAGCATTGATGAACAAGATTGGTGGACTCCAAGTTCTTTATCAAAATGCGCCACCAATGGAGAGAGCTCTTATACGTAACGTAACATTAGGGATATGCTCCAGGTAAATAGAATTTCAGTTAATGTAAGAACAACATACTATTTTCTCTCCTTTGCGAATTCTGATATGATTTCTTCTTGCTTGTTCACAACGGGACATCTTATAACGAATTGCTTATTCAAGAGTGTTGAACACAAAATGTTGGCTAGAAGCATAGGACCCAGGATGTCAGTTGTATTCTTTTTCTATACGGGCAGCAGAAACAATGAGTAGAGATATGGTGTAATAGAGGAGCTTCTACTAGAAAACAATTATTTAGGTTTAGGGTATGTATGAGCATTTCAAGTGTTCTCTGTCTGTTTAGCATCACCATGGTCCTTATCTCACTAAGTTAGGACAACTTGTTGCACAATAGAGGAAAGGTTGTGTATGAGCACAATGAAGAATTCCAGAGCCAAATATTGAGGAACGCTATAATTATTGAACAAGAAATACCAACCATAAATAAAATTAAAAAAAACCCAAATTTTCGAAACCTAAACCCTAAACTTCCAAATTCCAAGCTTCCAACCTTGAACTGATCTCAATTTCGCACCCTATGTCAATCATCCCAATCAATAAGACTTGGTTTTAGAAACTGAATCGAAATTTCTTACCTTTTCGAAGTCGTTCGAGCTCTCAAACACATCTTAAACTTTCAATCCACCATCCGCCTCCACCACGCAACTCTCCAACCAGAGTCAAATCCGCCACTGCAAGAGCTAATACACAAACCCTCCCTCTCTAGCCACTAGTTCGCCGTCGAAGTCACCAACCACCGATTGCCTGCCTCTCCACTTCTCCAGTCGCTTATCGTTTAGTTTCGCTCTCGCACATTAGCAACTCTTTTCTGTTTAGAAATGTCTTTATTTGTGAAACATATCCACAAAAGATTTAAATATTGCAGTATTTAACCCTATAAAAGTTCAAACACACTTTTGCCAACCAAACCATAAGTTTTGGGCGCGAGGCAAACTTTTTCGAAACTCCGGGGTTACTTGGCATAAATTTTGAAACTCTTGTTTACCACGCAAATTAAGTTAAACCACAGGGTTAGCTCGCGAAATTTCCTTTTTTTTTATAAGGAAAGATTTTGGAAAGAGAATCAAAATTCATAAGGGCTATTGCCAATAAGTCAAAATGACTGTTGACAAGATAATTTATATGAAATTGCACATAACTCCTTTTTATTTCTAAAAATTTAATAGATTTGCTTGAAACCTTGGTTAAAGACTCCGTACACACGTCCTCACCTCCCTCGTGCATACCTGTCCAGTCCCCTACAACATAGAGAATTAAACTAATTTCAACTAAAAATTATTGGATTTCTGCAAATCTTCAACCAATCTATCAATTACAAGGTAGTTTAATAAAACTCAATTTCAACTCAAAACCCTAGTTTAGGGGAGTAGATAATTTTTGGCGTTTATTTTCTTTGAATCCTTATTTAATTTCTCGAGTCCCTCTTTAACTAATTTGATGTCTACTCAATTGAGTCAATTCTAATTTTTAGGGGTTTTTGTGATTTCCGTGTTTGAAATTTCTAATCGGTAATCAAGAGGTTGAAGAGATTCATTTCCACAAAATCCACTGCCATAAGAAACAATAAATATTAATAAAATTGCTAATCACTGCAATTTTCTGAAACGGTAAATATATAGATAAGGTGATTAACCAAGTTACAAAACAATAAGACCAAGTCAAGGGTCTTATGTAAAAGTAAGGAATCATGTATCAAATGGATCCATCTATGCCCACCAAAAACTCAAAAGACTATCTCTCATAGCTACTAAAACTCCTGATGCGAGACGAATATCGTTGGCAATTTCGCCCTTCCCAAACTAGTGATAAAAATCCAAACATAAACACACAACCAATATTTTAGACAATCAAGCAATTGATAAACCAAATAACTACTAGTATAGCAAGAAAGTCTGGTGTCGAACCCACAGGGAGAAGCGATTTCCTATTCAATAACTCTAGACAAGACTCTTTAAAGCAAAAGCAATCACAAAGCAGATTGATATCAAGATAGAAAGAACATTTCACCTGTAATTCTCTGAAAATGGTTGGAATTTATGATCCTCGGATTGATTTATCAATTATTCATATTCTTAGGTCTACTTGACTAAAGTTGAGAGATCCGCAGAGATTCACTCATCTTATTTGATATCACTAAAGAATAGCATTAAGAACTCAAGTAATCAAGACCAATTGGCACATTGACTCTATTCAATCAAGACAGATAGGCGCATACCGAACTCAATCCCAATCAAATATCCTCAACATAGATAAACTGAAATCATCCACTACAAAGACAAAGAGACATCACTATCATCAATACCTTTGTTTGCTATCAAGAAAACAACAACGAATTCATAGCTAGAGATGCAATTCATAACATGTTGATCACGCATAGAAAGGAACACAAATATAAATTAAGCACAAGATGATAACTAAGAACATGAATAATCAAATAAACTTAAATCCTCACAATCCAAACAACCATGTCTTCGAATCACAGGCGAAACTATGAGTTTAGCAACTCATAGGTCAATTCTCTCTCTCTCTCTCTCTCTCTCTCTCTCTCTCTCTCTCTCTCTATCTCTCTCTCTCTAATGGTGTTCATAGTTTCACACAATAGCCAACACACACGGCTGAATAAACTCAAAATAACTTAAATAGAGTCCTCAAGGGTCGGCAAAAACCCTAGGAGAATTAATAGAAAATAATATAAATTAATTGTCTTCGGATCCAAAACCGTGTATTCGGGATTTGGGGCAACGGCGGGCGCCGTGCAAGGGGCGGCGGGCGCCGTTCCTGCAGTGCTCGACGTTCCTCATTTTCCTTCAACGAATTCCAATGTCATGCCTCTTGCTCCTTCTTAGCTCTTCCTTAGCTCCCATGAGCTCCAAAACATGCTTCTTAAGCTCTTTCCATAGTCCATCCAAGGTCGGAATGTAATTCTACAGAATAAACACTGAAAACACATAGATTTCGAACTCGAATACTTCACAAGTAATAAACGGAACTAGACTCAAAACATAGCAAAACCAATACCTAATAGCAATAAGAAACACCTATAATGCCTATATGAAATATGCATTATCAACTCCTATTCTTCCCTTTCTACCCACAGGCCTACACTTCCCAACTAAGCTTTCGCTCCAACCTTTTCATAAGTGAATTGCACTTCCACTTTGCGGGAATGACAGCTAGCTATTATATGCATTGCACAATTTTTAGGTAGAAATTGATCACCGCAAAATACTAATTTATTTCCATACATCCATGAGAAATATAAGTTTGCTTCAAATGCCAACAATTTTGCTTGGAAGAGCTGCATTTTTTGTATCTTCAACAACTCTTTTGCAAACCAGTCGAGCCAATCACCAATAGTATCATGCCTACATGAGATGCCAATCCAACCAAACACAAGATTCTGCATCTCTTGGATACCCGGACATCCAAACCATAAGTGGTCCTCGCTTTCTTCCGTAGTCTTACAGATCATGCACTCGGGGCGCTAGGGTTGTTATTCGAGCTGAACGAGCCGAGTATTGCTTATTCATATTCAGTTCAATTATAATATGAACGAGCTCGAGCCGAGACTAAATTTTGACTCGAGCTTAAAAATGTGCTCATGCTCGGCTCGTTTAGGAAATGAACGAGCTCGAGGCGAGCTTTTTTCGAGCCCTAGGCAGTTTTACTTGCTCATTATACAGTAATTTAAAAAAATAGAAAATCAAGAAAAATCGAGTTATTAATTCGAACAAGCCGAGCTTCGGACCGAGCTTAAAAATGTGCTCATACTCGACTCGTTTAAAAAATTAACGAGCTCGAGTCGAGTTTTTGTCAAGCGAGTACGAGTCGAATTCGAGCTCTACTCGTGTTCACATAACACCCATGCACTCGGCAGCCTCAATTCCCTTCCAGTGCTTGACTCTTCTCCCTATGCTCAGCCTGTTTATGGAAGCAAGCCAAACTATAAAAAACCATTTTCGACTTTGCAACCTCCCCCATATTAATTTTATGAAAATAATCTTGTCAGTAGTCATTTTATTGTCTAATCTGAAGAAATATATCAACCTTGAATAAATTAAACATTTTCTATTTTAGAAAACAAATTCTCACCACATTTATTTTTAGTTTGCGATTAGTTTTGTTTAGCAAATTTCAATCAATCACAAAATGTGTGTACGAGTAACTATAAATATTGTGTAATTATATTCAAATCAAATAAGAGAGAAACGATTCAGAATCCATAAGAAATATTCATCTTCTCTTCCTCTTTATTTTTGACTTTAACGCTTCTGCGAGAGGGAATTAGCAAGCTTCTTCTCCAACATCTGGTATCAGAGCTAATATAAAAAAAAACACATTGAACGGAAATATGGCATCGAACAACACAATGCATCTACAACTCCCGAAGTTAAATGGGAAGAATTATGATAGTTGGTCTATCCAACTAAAAGTATATTTTCGTTCACAAGAACTATGGAGTTTTGTTGAATCTGGCTTTGATGATGTTACCGACTCGGTTGCATATGAGTCACTTAGTCAGGAAGAGAAAAAATTGTTAAACGAAAAGAGGAAGAAGGATCAAAAGGCCCTATATGCAATCTTTCAAGTAGTGGAGGAAGCACTATTTCAAAAAATATCAATGGCAGAAACATCAAAAGAAGCGTGGGAGATCCTGCAGAAATCCTACAAAGGCGATGATCGTGTGAAGCAAGTACGATTACAAACCCTTCGAGCGGATTTTAAGTCTTTATGCATGAATGACTCAGAATCAGTTTCACCATATTTTGATTGAGTTCAAGCGATCGTTAACCAATTACGTATTAATGGTGAAACGATCGATGATAAAAGGGTCATAGAAAAAATTATGCGATCCTTAACTGCAAAAATCGATTATGTGGTAGCTGCTATTGAAGAAGGGCATGATCTTTCAAAGTTGACCTTTGAGAGATTGTTGGGTTCGTTGTCCTCACATGAACAACGAATGAACAAACGAACTAATACCTCTACCTCAGAGCAAGCTTTGCAAAGCAGAGCAAACATGACCAATCATGGGAGTCATCACGGTGTACTAGTACAGAAAGCCAGTTTTACCTCGGTTCCGTGTGCAAGCTTTACCACGGTTCTGAACCGAGGTAAAAGTGGCTATGGTAAATTTGTCAGAACCGTGGTAAAACTGTCCACCCGTGGTAAATCCGTCCGTAGCTGTAGGCATTGTGAACCGTGGTAAATATGTCAACCGTGGTAAATAGGTCGTGTGATAATTGTGTTTTGAACCGTGGTAAATTGTTGAACTGAAGTAAATATGTATTGTGGTAATTGTTACCTAATTATTATAATAGCCTATGCGGGATTTGAACCCACATCTTGTGTATAAACACATCGCTCTACCATTTGAGCTAATAGGCTTAAATAAAATGATGGTATAATATTCCACCTTGCAAAGGTAGAAAATCCACCCTTTTAGTTTTATCAAATTGGTTACCAAATACTAAGTAAACCTAGTTAACTCCATATGTAAAACAATTCAACTAAATATTCCACCTATCTTTTTCATATACTGCAAAGAGAATGTGTCAACTGGTTAGTTCATTACAAATCCTGTATACTGAACTATAGATGTTGCTAATATTTACACTATATTCATCAATAATCTAGCCCTTTCCTTCCACTGGTTATAGACATAAGCTGCATTAGTGATGTAGCCAGAAGAAACTAGTGAAGGTTCAGACAACATGGATCATGTGTATCCACACAATTATATATTCCAGCTTTCTTTCTTATCTAAGTGCAAACATTTTATCATAAGACTAAAGACATTAGTACAACCAACCACCTTAGTAAATCTTAAAACATCCAAAAGTATAAAAGCAAGAACTATTTTCTTCCTAGAAATGTGATAAATAAAAGATCATGCCCTCTTTTATTTGTTAATCCAAGATAATTTTCTTAGAATTGCACATTAATTTAGATAAGAGAATTGCAAATCTACAATCAGCTAGCAATCATTTACTCCCTTTTACATTATGCTATAATGGGATAAAAAATAATAATAAAAAATCAAAACTTGGACTGGAAACGAAGGATACCCTAGTTTTGCCTTATGATGGCACAATCTTCACTTGAAGGAAGATCTCTTCATATTCAAGAGATAGAATACAAGTCCCAAGTCAAATTCCAAAGATTAAAGAAACAACATTCACTAAAGAAGACAGAAAAATCTGAAAATTGCCGTCTTACCTGGAAGTGGGAGAAGGTTGTTTGAAGGAAAGTCAAAATCTGAGTGTTTTGGCTATTCTGAACATGGGAAGTTAGTGGATCAAACCCTGGATAGAATCTGCTTGTATAACCTAAATCAGACATTTTTCCTACATGATAAGCTAAAAAGACAATAGATAAGAGTTAGAAAATCATAGTTGGAGAAATTTATAAGAAATCCAGGAAACAGGAACAGATCTCTAAGGCACTTGTCTTTATGTGTGCACAAAGACAAGTTTAAAATGGTTAAACAAATTCTAATATAAGACCACCGCCCAATCTGTAAGAAATTGAAACTGTGCAATGGCAAAGTCACTGGCCATAGCAGCATGCATTCCCTGTAGTCCACTTATCCCAAAACCAACATGAGCAGCCTGAATCGTGCTAATTAATATCATTTGCACCATCTCCAATACCAAGTGTAACACAACACAACATTATATACTACACCATCAATGTGGTAATGAGCTTCACATTATATACTACACCAACATGACCAGCCACCACAACACATGCTATCAAAAATTAAAAGAACTTCACATTATATACTACACCATCAACAACAATTTTATCTTCCCTTGGTCTCAATTTTAGAGTCAACTAACAACTTTATGCATGGGCAATGAAAAATCTTAGTTTTATAGAACCCCCAATGTGGTAATTAGCTCACAGTTCTATATTGTTCTAGAGCATTAGCATGCCAAAAATTATAAAGATGATTGGCCATGACAATAGACTTGACATCATGTAAATGTTTACCAAGTTTGTTGTATGTGGGCTCCAACGATTGGCAGTGTCTGCACCATGGAGCATATATCTGTACTCCGAGAAACGAAAAAAATATAAAAAACAACCACCATGTTTCAGAATACATCGAGGAAAGCATGGTGCAATCAGATTTAGAATGAGCATGATGTGTATAAAGATAATACCTCAAGAAGAACGTTCTTGGATTCATCCAAAACAATTTCATCAAAGTTGTTTCCAACCACTATTGTCACATCATCACCATCATTCTGTTTTATAATTCAATATAAAAGCATGAACAAAAATGAAAGAGTGAGGTACAATGGCAATGAGATGAAGGTATATATGAGACTTACAGTTTCATGAATTGACTCTGATTTGTAGAAAGGTTTAAGCTTATTTGCCAGAAAATCTTCCCCGAAAGCCTATTAGGGAATGAGCAACTTTAATTTAAGTCTTGCCTAGAACTAATCGTTAAAGGACATTTTTGTAAAGGCGGTACTTGATAGCAAACTACTGAAGAGCAGTTAAGACTCAAATTGAGAAGCATCCCACATAAACTAAGATCCAGTGCATACAACAAACACTTTCAATCAATTACTAGTGCTTGCGTAAATGAATAAATGTAAGTCATTCAATTCAGACATTAATACAAAAAAAAATCCATCAACTGTGTATTAGAAATTTGTTCATCAACTATGTCTCACAAATTGTTCAACAATCAGATTTTGACAAAAAAAAGAGAGAAACACAGTAGCTAGGTTGAGTAGTTTAGACGACCTAATCAACAAATTCGACCAAAAAAATATATTCCCATTTTCGCAAAATCAAACCCTAATCCCGCTCTCGCTCTTCCCAATTCCCTATATCCCCAAATCAAACCCTAACCAATCACTATCAAGATCCTAAATTAAAGAGAAAGGGGTTTGAAGTTACCTTAAAATAAAGATGGAGAGAACATCGGATATCTGAGGGAGAGGGAGAGAGAACAGTGCCTGTTCTCGAGCGCGAACCAGCAGCCCACGGAGGCAGCCACGTTGAGTTGAGACGCATTCAGACGGAATCAAGGCAAGCTTCTCACAGCGAGCTGCGACACAGGCGGAATCGAAGGTCGATGGTGATGGAGAGAGGTCGATGGCGATGGAGAGAAGTTGGCAGAAGATATCAAGAACAAGGTCGATGGCGATGGACGAGGCTGCGGTGGTTGATTAACGGCGAGGAGAATCGATGGAGTGGCATTGGAGGAGAGGAGGAGGATGCCGGATGGAGAGAGGAGTGGCCATGGAGAGAGCTCGGGAGGAGATTTGGGAGGCGAGATGGAGAAGAAGGTCTAGAAGCCGGATAAGGGACGGTTAAGGGTTTAATTGCTTAATATTGACATTTACCACCAAAAATAAAGAACCGTGGTAAATATGTGGTTTATTTACTTCGGTTCTCTAAGAACCCGTGGTGAATTTGTTGACTTTAGAAATTTACCACGAAATTACAAGGAACCGTGGTAAGTTTGATGATAATTTACTTCGGTTCGCCTTGGAACCGTGGTAAACTTGTATACCTTAAAAATTTACCACGCGAAGGCACGGAACCGTGGTAAACTAACTGTGGCCAAAGGCCATTTTTCTACTAGTGGTGGTCCAGGCCGTGGACGTGGCCCTGGACGAGGAAGAGGAGGAAATGTTCATTCCTCTACTAGAGATGGAAATGGAGAAGGCAGTTCTACAAGAGGTGGTAGAAGAGTAAATTCTACACGTGACAAATCAATGATCCAATGTTACAAATGTGACCGGTTTGGGCATTATGCATCTGAATGCCGAACAAGGTTGCAAGCAGAACAAGGAGATCATACCAATGCAGCTGAAGCGGAAGAAAATTTGCTTCTTGCTTGTAAAGAAGGACTAGATACCGAATGTTCTAATGTTTGGTATCTTGATACAGGTTGTAGCAATCACATGACAGGAAAACGAGAAATGTTCTCAATTTTAGACGAATCCGTGCAAGGAGAAGTCAATTTTGGGAACAAATCTAAAATTCCGGTGAAAGGAAAAGGTAACATTAGTATTCTATCAAAGAATGGGACTAATGTTACGATTGCAGACGTGTTCTATGTACCCGGCCTATTTTGGAATTTATTGAGCTTAGGTCAACTTTCAGAAAAAGGGCACAAAGTTCACATCAAAGATGGAGTATGCAACATTATGAGCAAAAGTGGAAAACACATTGCAAAGGTGAAAATGACAAAGAATTGGATGTTTCCTTTGTCTCTTCAGACAAGTGTTGCCATGAACTTGCAAGCAATGGCGAAGGATATTAATAGGCTATGGCATATGCGATTCGGTCATTTGAATTTTAGAGGGTTGAAATTATTGGCCCAAAAAGAAATGGTGACTAGTCTCCCTCTAATCAATGCCCCTGATATTCCTTGTGAGGGTTGTATTCTCGGGAAGCATCATCGTGACCCATTTCCGGTTGGGAAATCAACCAGAGCAAAGCAACCATTGGAGCTAGTGCATACAGATATTTGTGGACCTGTGGAGGTGGAATCACTCGGACACAAAATGTATTTTTTACTTTTTGTGGATGATTTTGCCCGAAAAAATTGGGTTTATTTCCTAAAGGAGAAATCTGAAGCATTTAAGAAGTTTCAAGAATTCAAGAAACTTGTTGAAAAGCAATGTGGGTTCTCTTTGAAGACTTTGAGATCTGATCGAGGCGGAGAATTCACATCAAATGAATTCAATGAATATTGCAAGAAGGAAGGGATTCATCGTCAGCTAACAACCAGTTATACACCTCAGCAGAACGGTATAGCTGAAAGGAAAAATAGAACAATATTTGAGATGGCTAGAAGCATGTTGAAAGCCAAATCATTGCCAAAGCCTTTATGGGCAGAGGCCGTTTTTTTGTTCGGTTTATGTATTGAATAGATGTCCAACAAAAAGCGTCTGTGATAAGACTCCAGAAGAAGCTTGGAGTGGAAGAAAGCCAGATGTATCTGCTTTACGTGTATTTGGGTGTGTTGCATATGCCCATATACTTGATCAACGAAGGAAGAAGCTTGATGACAAAAGCCAAAAGTGCATTTTTGTTGGCTATAGTGAAACAACCAAGGGTTATAGATTATATAAGCCGAATACAAATGAGATGATAATAAGTAGAGATGTCCACTTTATTGAAGATGAGACATGGCGTAGTAATGGAGAGAACGAGTTGATTAGAAATGTTGTCATCTCGGAATTGACGGTAGAAGATTCCCCAACTCATTCCTCAAATAGCAATTCAGCCCCAGAGGTTGAAGCTCCTATTTTGACAGAAGAGCCAAGAACATCCAGATATCCTCAAGGAACAAGAGTTCGACCAACTTATTTGAATGATTATGTTGTAACTGGAGACGAGGATGATGAAAACATATTCAATGATGAATCTCTTATCAACTTCTGCTTATTTGCTGATTGTGATCCAATTTCCTATGAAGAAGCTGCAGCTGAGGGAAAATGGGTTAATGCTATGAATGAGGAAATTCATTCGATTCAAAAGAATGACACATGGGAGCTAACTTCTTTGCCGACAGGAAAGAAGCCTATTGGAGTCAAATGGGTGTACAAGACAAAGTACAGACCAGACGGGAAAGTCGATCGATACAAGGCGAGATTAGTGGTCAAAGGCTACAAGCAAAAGCCAGGAATTGACTATTTTGAAGTATTTGCTCCAGTCTCCAGAATGGATACCGTTCGTTTGATTCTATCTATTGCAGCTCAGAATAGATAGAAGATTCATCAGATGGATGTGAAATCAGCATTTTTGAATGGTGTTCTTGAAGAAGAAGTATATGTTGAGCAACCACCGGGTTTTTTGAAGAAAGGGAAGGAAAACGAAGTCTATCGTCTTAAAAAGGCTTTGTATGGATTGAAACAAGCACCTCGTGCCTGGTATTCATGGATGGATACATACTTACTGCAAGATGGTTTCCAAAAATTCCCTTATGAGCACACATTGTACACAAAGTCAAATGACAAGGGAGACTTGCTGATTTTGTGTTTGTACGTTGATGATTTGATATACACTGGAAACAACGAGACCATGATCCAGGAGTTCAAACAGGCTATGACTCTTCAATTTGAGATGTCTGATTTAGGGATGATGTCGTACTTTCTCGGCATTGAAGTGGTGCAATCAAATGATGGGATATTTGTTTCTCAGAAGAAATATGCAGGTGATATTCTGAAGAAGTTCAAAATGGAATCTTCTTCTCCGATTCGAACACCTGTTCAAGAACGTCTTGAAATGAAGAAAGAAGGTAGCGGAGAACTGATAAATGCTACTTATTTCAAGAGTATAGTTGGTAGTCTACGCTATTTGACTACCACTAGACCTGACATTGCTTATGGAGTTGGGTTAATCAGTCGTTTCATGGAGAAACTGTATCAGTCACACTTGCAAGCAGCTAAGAGAATTCTACGATATGTTAGTGGTACTCGAAATCATGGAATTTTCTATACACGGTCGGCTGATTACAAATTAGAAGGGTACACAGATAGTGACTGGGCAGGAGATGTTGAGACACGGAAAAGCACATCGGGATATGTTTTCTACATGGGAGATGGTATTTTTTCTTGGTCTTCTAAGAAGCAACAAGTGGTGGCCTTATCAACAGCGGAAGCTGAATACATGGATGCGACATCTGCAGCATGTCAGGCAGTTTGGCTTCGCAGAAATTTAGAGGAGTTGCAACATGCGCAGAAGTATCCAACACCAATCATGTGTGATAATAAGTCAGCAATCGCATTGGCTAAAAATCCAGTTTTTCATGGAAGATCAAAGCACATTGATATACGATATCATTTTATTCGAGATCTTGTTAAGCATGAAGAAATTCAACTCGAATTCTGCAGATCTGAAGAACAAGTGGCTGACATCATGACAAAACCACTTTGCTCAGAAAAATTCGAGAAGTTCAGAACTATGCTTGGTGTCAATCAGCATCGCTGAAGCTAGAAACTTTATTAAAGAATATATTCAAGTTTGAGGGGGCGTGAAGAAATATATCAACCTTGAATAAATTAAACATTTTCTATTTTAGAAAACAAATTCTCACCACATTTATTTTTAGTTTGCGATTAGTTTTGTTTAGCAAATTTCAATCAATCACAAAATGTGTGTACGAGTAACTATAAATATTGTGTAATTATATTCAAATCAAATAAGAGAGAAACGATTCAGAATCCATAAGAAATATTCATCTTCTCTTCTTCTTTATTTTTGAGTTTAACGCTTCTGCGAGAGGGAATTAGCAAGTTTCTTCTCCAATATAATCACCAGTACGTCCAAACCAAAGAAACTTGGGCACCATGTCAAATGGCTGTTATGAAGGCACTTGTATCAAATTAATTTGCAAAATAGAAAGTATTAAATTGACCTAAACCTTGAAGACAGTAATATCAGATTTGAGATTGAAAGATCGAGAGTACCATTTCGGTGAAAGAGCTAGGTTGAATGAATATGTTTGGATGAGCTTTTTGAGATTTTTTTTTCGCTCTGGGTTAAATTTGTAATTATTTTTCAATGAAAAATGAATTATGTGCAATTTTATGAAAATAATTTTGTTAATAGTCGTTTCATTATCTTGTCACTAGTCTCACTCATCAAAATTTACTAATGGTGGGAAAATGCATGTTTAATGGCAAAAAATCATACATAATCAGCAATCAGCTTTGGCCAGCAATATATAGACGGGGTATGAACAGTTAAATGTTGAATTTTACAAAAGCTTAGTCAAAATCCAAGTTCAATGGCTAAAGCAATTAGCTTCCATCGAAATAACATTTCTCAAATGATCTCAGAATTAAGACTCTTGCAGTTCTGCCTCCCCAGTGTCGAGTTTAGAGCTATCAAAATTGATCCTTTCATTCAGATTCAGTCATTGCGATTTATGGGATCCTCACCCTCCAAAGACTTTGTTCCTCAACAAAATGAGAACCCAAAAATTCACCACATAATCCAACAATTAACCAAAAAAATCCATCAAAAAGAAGAGACCAAAAACCAAAATTGGCTCACTGCCACAGGAATAAATGATAAGTTGGCAGCCCTTCCATTTGAGAGCTTCTTGCATCTTCTCCGCCGGTAGAAGCTGGCATGTTCAAAGGCACTGGCTCAAAAATAAATCTGATAATCAACATGGTATATAATCAGTGTTAAATCTGATGCAATGGTATCAAAAAGACGCTTCCCAGATCTAAAGTTGAGCCCATAGCCCTAAGATTAGTACATGGCAATTCCGAGTTCACAGCAAATATCATCAGTAATCATCGTCCTCCTCCTCGGCAATATGTTTTGCCAGCTCTTGCTCCTGTTGTTGCCTCTCTCTCCTCTTCTCGGCACTTTCTTTTTCCTTTTGAGAGTTAGGCGGGAACCTCAAGGCACGAACTGCTTCGTTGTGCATGTTTAGACAGAACTTGATCCTGGAATTGAAGGCTGTTTGAGGCTCATTGGTTGAGTATATATCTCCCGTCTCCTTTGAGAGCATATAGCCATTTGTGTGATCCAAGGTTGCGTCAATTGCACCATCACGGATTGCCTTTGAGACTATACTTTCAGCGTCAGCTACAGGGTTTGCAGAATCCAATCTCAACTTCTTAGCAACATCCACGAGTGATATGCGGGAATACGAAATGCTGATGTTTCTTAGCCCGGTTCTAATGACGTTATGCCTCAGTCGAACAATCAAATTGTGGGTCCCGTCAATGTTGAAAGTGCTAGCAAACTTGTCAGCAACTGATCTGAACAGCTCAAGGTCACCAATACGAACCGCCTAAAAAATTACCACAATTTCTTATTAGAGCCAAAAGAATAAGCATGAAGATCAATCTACTTATGTAAGCCGTAAATCTTAATTTTCTACTTCAAACAAGGATAAAAGGTACCCCTATTAAAAAGGATAAAACATCTATACTAAGAAGTGAAGCAAGAAACGCACATTTGTGAGCTCAAAGTAGGGTCGCAGGGCCTTCTCCATGCCTTTCTGCACAAATATTGTCCTCTCGGGAATTTCCCCAAGAAGTAGGCGAACTATAACAGCCCACTTGGTACACTGAATTCTGAATCCAAGTGCTGCAGCAGGGGCTTTCCTAGCAGCTTGAAGAAGGCTCTCCTTTGCATCAGTGTACTCCAGCTGAATTGTTCGAATCTTTCCCAGGTAAAAAAGGTATCGACAAAACTGCAGGCAAAGATTGTGGTAGGAGTGACTACTTTATTCGGAAAATGCAGAAGATTTAAACAATCTAGATTGGAAATTCTTGGACAAAAAAGTAGATAGTAAAAAACAATAAATGAATATGCATGAAAAAACCCTACACACAAGGTAAAAAGGTAAAAAACATGGACTCCCACACTTTTTATAACTCCCAGTCAACATTGCATGCTACTATTATGCAAATAGTTACAGGAATATCACTTCAATACACATGCAAATAATATTGAATAAACATGTCAGGAAACACCGGAGATTGCAAGATCATACAAATTACGATTGACAAGATCATACAAACTACAGAAACAATAATAGCTGATAGATCCATGTAATAATAATACCTGTTGGTTAGAGTGGGCTTCGAATCTGGGAGCCTTTGATCTTAGCTTCTCAGCCTGATCATACAAGTTGTAATGAAGATAATTGCGGAGAAGCAGGTTAAGCAATGTTTCCTGTATGCACCATATCACAAGGCATAAGTCCAAAAATTCCCAAAACTATTATAAATTTATAATTAAAAACTCAGATAGAACACAGGAACAGAGAAAAATTTAACAGCAGCAGTTTCCCGACATTCATAAACTAACCTGACCAAGCTCATCATGATGCAATGTAGCAAGCCGGTGCAGTGTTAGAAGCTCCCTAGAAACGAAGGAACAAGTAAACCAAAAGCATTAGCATCGGAACAAGAACAACGCTCCAAATTGACTTTGCTGGGTATCTACCGACAGACCTTGCCATTTGGCATTTCATAATTTATCATAAATTAATATGAACACAAACCACTGTGATTTAAGAGCGGAAGATAACTGAGATAAACTCACCCACGAATTTCAGCCAGCTCACCAGCAAGCTCATAACTCAGTGAATAGTAGAAGTACAATCTGGATGCTATCACATCAAGGGTTCTCCTATTCAAGGTCTTAAGACGGACAATACTTGCAGAAGAACAAGCTTTAGCCTGATGTACACAGTGAAGGTATAACAGTGTGAGAAGATGAGAAATGAGATATTAAACTGCTTCGGATTCAAGATAAACAAGAGCAACAGAGGGAAAATAATACAAACCTCATTGTATTTTTTCTGGTCAATCAAATACAGCAGTACAAGCAAGTAGCAGTAAATCTCCAGCTCAGGTAAGACATGCTTTCCAGATGTTTGAGCCGGAGAAGAGGCTGTATCAACTTCCATTTCATGATCTCCTTCCTAAAATTACATCGCAGATAGAAAAAATTTCAACAAAAAAAAAAGAACAAGAATAAATCAAGCAATAACACAAAAACATGAGTAAACTAGTACGCAAATTAAAACCAAGTGGAATAAATCAAACACCAAGTCGCATACACAAGAAAAAGGAAGAACAAAAGCCTGGGGAATAAGCATCGGCTAACTTTGTGCCATCAGCCAATATGATGGTGAAAAAAAGATTAAAGTTTATCGCATACCTGCCATAAAAGCCAAATCTTAAAACCAAATGCAAGAAAGGCATTTACACAATACACACATCAAAGGACATTAATGAATAGGTTTGCATATACGAGTTCATTATGATTCCACCATAAAGCCACAAGCACAATAACACCAGATGTGAAAAGTAGTATCAATTATCAAGCAAGTGGGTACTGCATGATGAATGTCAACTTCAACTGCAAACACAAAGCTTGTTTAAATATGTAGAATTTTGCATGTGACAATATCCTAACATCCTTCTATATGTTAGGCTCCAAATTGAACTATCAGTTGGCAAGTTTCTGTATGGAGCTCTCTCAATCTTCACTGCCAAATCTAATTAGACATTTTCTACAATAAAACTGGAAAACGAACTAATGGCAATTTCAAATGAAAAACATTATAGCATAGAAGAATATATAATAAATGAATCTTCAAATGAGTGTCTAACTTTAAGATGTGAGTTTCTTTACTAGTTGATTGAAAATTTAACTATCTAGTAATCCAACCAGCATAAACCTCAAGTCCTGTATTTCTAGACTCCGAAGACATGAAAATCAGAAACCAAAGACAGCACACAAAACTACACTACAATCCAGTCATGAAGAATTCAGACCCACAACAGGATCCAGTAAAATTTGCGCAGCATTTGATATACAGAAACTGAAAAGCCAAATTCAGTCAACCAAAAGACTGTACCTTTGGAACAAAAGCAGATAATTTGGTATGGGCATCAGAACCCGGAACGAGTGCAAAATCAATGAACACTGACAAAACAGAAGGTGCAAGCTTTCTGCGCAAGGCATATGTAAGGCGAACGGCGCGAGAAATTCGTCGGACCTCCTTGGTGTAAGATCCAGTCTCAATCAAGGAAGCAATCTCCTTCAAATCTACATACAGAAGGCATAACACCATTGCATAATGGGATCAAGCAAAACCCTAGAATTGGCCAAAATCGATGAGATAGAAGAAAATTAGAATTAGAACGGAAAAGTTGTGGTTTTTACTATGTAGAGTGGGAGGGACGGCGGGGGGATTGGAATTGGAAGGAGCTTGAGTGTCCTTCATCTCCACATCTTGAGTCATCTTCGTCGAGAACTGTGTAATCCAATCCAATATTCCAAGCGCAAAAATTAAAGAGTAAAATTTAGCAAAAATCGAAGATTTAAACAAGCGTAATTACAGATGGGGCAATAGATTCAGAGACTGGGAGGCGTATCGAGATGAATGTGGAACTGTGGAAGAGTTGGTACCGTACCGGCGAGGGTCTTGGTGTTCGGTGTCGGCCGATGAAGCTGAAATTTGCTTCTTTTCTTTTTCTCCAAGTAGGATGTGTACACTCTCGTCGCGCAGGAATAAATTTTTCCAAGAGTCGGACTAATCAACTCAATATTTGCTTGTAGATATTTAAATAATAATAAAAATTATCTAAGGGTTAAAGTATAATCCATCTGTATATATTCCCATAATTATAAAGTTTTTGTTGAATCGATACCCATAAATCTATAGACGTAAGTCACGTAATTATATAAATATAGATAGATAGATAGATATTGATCGATATAGATAAATCTATAGGTGTGGAATTGTGGATCATTCTATAGATATATTATGGGTTGAATGAAGTTTTAAAGTTGTAATTATTTTGAATAAATTTTAGATATTTCTAAATATGAAGATAAAAATTAAATTTTTTTTTTTTTTTTTTTTTGAAGCAAGATAAGAATTCGGTTCACTAGACAAGCCTAGTGAAACCGAGAGACCGGACAAGCCGGTAGATGGACTAACCATCATGCACAACTGAAAGTAAATTACAGAAGCAAATGACTGAAGCAAATGACAGAAATGAAATAACATAAACAAAAGACATAAATAAAATAACAAAATAAAAGTACAAGCCATCCTATACCGAAATCGCAAGCGAGAGGCAAACGAAACGATCGATCAAAGGGGCAACGCACACAGAGAACTCTGGGAACACCAGCGGACACCTCAGATTATGGACTCAAACAAAGCCATCAGATGTCAACGCACGTCCACGGCGTCATCGAACATGACAAATCAAACACCGCCAAAAGAAGCCTGCAACACAACAAAGACAGCACTGCACTCCAATCCACAAACCCGACTCTAGGTCAAATCATTGAACATGAAAACCCCGAAACCCATCACAAACCCTCAAAGACGATAACAAAGATCGTAGACGACTACTAGGTAGTCAAAATAGAGGCGGATGAAACGGGTCAAAGAGAGAAAATGAACAACAATAAAATAGACAAAGAGACGGAAAAGTGGATTGAGATTGGATCGAAGAACGACAAGAGATTGGAACGAAGGTCAAAACAATCACTAGCATTGAAACAACAATAGCAATTACTTTGACTTTAGAATCTTCGAGGACTGAAACCAGACTGACGAGGATCAAAAGGGCGACGACCGTCGGTGGAGGCGAAGCGCACCACCAGCAGAACACGAGGAGCAAAAGGGCGGCGACCGGCGGGAGTGTCCCATCGATGACCGGAAAAAAAGGGTGGAGCAGGAAACGGACCATCGGAGAACCAACTAGTCGAGGGGAGGAGACAGACGCCGGTTGGTGGCGGATGCCAAAGTGATTGGCGACGGAGCAAGGCCGATGGGGGGCTGTCGGAGGACGGCGGCGCTGCTGCCGGGCAAGACTGCATCGGTAGGCCGGACCAAGCCGGTAGTAACCAAGGATGGTAAGAGGGGAGGGGACAAGCCGGGAGGCGGGGTTGCCGGTAAATTAATTTTATTTTAGACAAGAGGCAGTATTAACTATTTTCGATTTAATAAAATACAGAGTATATTAATATTGATATAAATAGATTCAAATTAATCATTTTTTGGTTTGTCGAACATATCCTTATCTTCCCCAAATATTGTAAAATTAAATTTCCCATGTCATTTTGTAGTCCAATAAATCCATATCATTTCTAAAAGTAGATACAAGAGTTCGTATGGGGCGGGGTTAATAAACTGACTACAATTATAAACAGTGTAAAATTTATAAATTGTTGGTAAAATTAGTTAAAGTTTTAAACAACAAGATAATCTCCGTGTGGAGAGAAAAACAATTTATTTGTAAAAAATAGAGTTTATTTGGTTGTTATTAGGGGTATTATGATACTTTCAAATCAAATAAGATTAAAGGGAGAATAAACACTCAAATAAACACCCAAATAACCTCCATTTTATTGCTTATTTTTTAACACAACTTTTTAACACGTTTTTGTTTATTTTGGTCATCCAAACAATTAAAAAAGCTATTTAAAAAATAAACACCTACAAATAATTGTTATAATATTATTATTATGATGTGGATGTACAAGATATACACTTTACTTGGATATAGTTTTTACCTTTAGATAGATTTACCTTATACTTGGAGCCCAAGGATATAGCTCCTATATATTGTATTGGTGAATACCCCACAAGACACATCAATGGAATACAATCTCATATTCTCCTCCCTTTATTCTTGTCTTAGTTTATAACACGTTATCAGCACGACATATGCTCAATGGAAAAATTCGGAGAAGACTTGCGTAGGTTGATTCATGAGTAATCAGCTAAGTTTCAAACTACCGCTCGCTACAACAGGTTTTATTTCACCGCTATATATATACGCCGCCCTTCCCAAATTGCAATCAATTGCTTTGATTAGTTTTGACCTATATAACCTAATTAATCATTCGGTGCTTTTGTTCTTGATTCTCTCGATCATTGAATTAAAGTGGTATGATATACAGTACATATTTAGTTCTTATGTTTATTGAAATCGTTCGGTGTTTTTCTAAACGGGTTTGTACGGGTATTTTTTTTTAGTTAGATCTATATATACCATGATATAATTAGGTTAAATTTATATAAAGGTTAGATCTTTATATTTATTAGTCTATTGAAATCGTTCTATGCTCTTGAATTACTCCATCTGTGCAAATTAATATCCTTTTGATTTGATCTTGGGTTGCATACTTGCATATGTGATTCATCACTATTCCGTTTCATCCATTGGGTAACAAAGTTCTCGAATTATATTTGATATTAATTTGGCTTGTTATTTTCTTTTAATTGATCGATTTACTTATAACTTAGACCACTTAGTAGGACCTTCTGGCTATTGAGATTGATCTATTGAGATTGATCTAATTTTACCTTGATTATGTTTCTTTTTATATCTCAGTAAAATATATCTAATTGTATATTGTGAAATTTTCGATTTTTCCAAGTAGATGTATTTATAATGATGATTTGAATTTTTATCCCCCGAAGTGGATGAAACCTTGATTGATAATCTATCACAATTTTTTCCCCTCAATGTGTATGAACATAAAATAAATTTATCTAATAGATAAATTAATTCAATCCCCATAAGTGGATCCGATAAAATTATTTTCTTGAAATGAAAAGTTAGATAATTCTCATAAGTGGATATATATAAGATATGAATCGTCCCCGAAGAGACAATTTCCAACAATTTCTTCGCGAAGGTGATATACATATATTCGGCACTGGCCGAAGAGGCTTGCTCCTCACCGCCTTGTAGTGATTGGAGCAGAAATTCGATCGGTGATCGGTGGTCCAAGTTTTGTTTACGCACTTATTGATCAAGGAAAATAAGGTTAGTACAATAATCCCCAATTGGATGACGATCTCAAGATACAGTAGATCTCCCTGGTTAGTTTTAATACATCCCTCTTTAAATTATAGAAATCGTCCAGTCTTATTGCTCTATGTTACCTTTGTTTGCTTGATTGATTAATTAAATTTATTTGCAAAGTCCGATTCACTTCAATAGGACAAAGTAAATTGAATGATTATTTCTCCATGGCTGCTATTTTTTAGTATGATTCGAGTATGTTCCTATAATTGACATGTATAAAGAATGATCTTAAATGATTACGTACTCCTTTAATATAATTATATTATAGAGTACTAGTTAGCCTAGCTATATACCCACGACTACTAGTCTACTATCTATATATCTATACAGTATTAGTATTTTGTTTGACCTTGAAGTGATAATCTTACCTATATTGTGGGACTATATGTATAATTTTATATATGTATTTTCACATGTGAATCTATATCTATATTTTTGATATCATAAATGAGTGGACTCGTCTCTCGAAGTAGATGAACTTGCAAATCTCCCGTAGGAGATGAATGGGCACATCCCATGGAGTGGATGAATTATAATTTATGGATAAGGATCAATACATCTCCCGAAGTAGATATATGAACAAATCGTATCCTTGATATAGTGAATAAAGATAGATTATCGCCAATTGGAAAGTTAATCAAAATAAGGCATTTTGATAATATTGTAAATCTGTTTCGGAGTGTGATTATGTACGTGTTACTCACATAAGAGGTACGCTGACTTTCTTTGCTTGATTAATTAAATTGGTCAATTAGAATTTCAAAAGGTTTAAGACATGATACATAATTTCTTAATATTTTGATTTGGTGATGGGTGGTGTCATACGAGTGGTTTGTCCACGGGTCCACACCAGGATATCATGATAAAAGGAGGCGAACCTTAGAAGACTGAACTCTACTTGGTAGTGAGCCTATCTGTGTTAAGCTCGACTTTAAGGCTCGTGAAGGAGTTGGACCGATTTCTTAATATTAGTATATGCGATCGAGCTTGCAGTCAGGTAAGCATAAACATCATATATTTGAGTTATGATTTTTGTGCCTCTTGCTAATTGCAAAATGACGTTATTGATTGCACATATCATATATCATGCCATAGTGCTAATATATTTGATATATAAGAATCTAGAGCATTGATAAATCATGTACGATCGAGGGTTGATGATGCATATAGATATGGTTATTGAGGAAATTGACCATATATTTGACGGATACATGATAAAGGATATCTAAATGAATTGATGCATTGATAAGTTGATAAATAAATAACGTCATCATACATCGATTAAAATATTAGCCTCATCTTTGTAGTAATGAGCTAAGATGATATTGTTGATTCAATCTTGTACTTGTAAAATTATTTCATATATGTTTTGTTTCATAGAAGGTGAAATATAAACTACTGGAGTGGTTAAACTTATTTGTTTCCTGGTCACCAGAAAATGACATTATTTATGTATCATGGAGTTGATTTGTATTATATCCCCCAAAATAATTGCATGCAAATAAGAAAATACATTTTCTCTCATAGATGACGATGAAATTATTGAAATTGAAATTTGAAATAGTTATTGAACATACAGTATTTGTGAATGATAGTGTTTATTGAAATAAGTGATAAATATCTGAATCAATATCCACCTGAAGTGGTTGAATAAATTTTAATTATGTGTAGTGCATTTATTTTAATTTACTGAGACCGCTTTTATTATTTACCACAAAACTCAATGTGTTTCCAGAAGAAACAGCTTGTTAAGAGTTGGTATGTCGTAAACATATGTGGTTTTATATTATATATATTGTTTGTGTTAATAAAAGTTATCTCTTGAAATAGATAAACTTATCTCTACATATGAAAGATTATCAACGAAAGAGCCTAGATGATCCAACACCTTTGATTCTGCAAACTTGGTCGTATTTGGTTTGTTATTAGTATAATTTGGCTATTTCAAGCTACATGGAATCTATGTTTTATTTATTTATTTGATTTGATTTGCATTTTATGTATGTGTATGCATTGGAAATGTTTCTTGAAGAAACCATTATGGGTAAATGATGCCAATTTTATTCAACTAATGATGATTTGGGAGAAGAGTTTGAAGCAAATCCTTGTTAAATTGTGTGAAATCGATAAATTCATTCTTGAGAGCCCGAAGACTCTTTATTTTGGAATCTTGTTCTTAATCTACTTGAGTATGGTAGAACTCAAATAAATAGCTAGCTAAATGACCTATGGTTCATAACAACCTCTTTTATTGTCAGATGCAATATATATTGTTACCTCTAGCAGAGGACATAAAGAGGATACGGTGCGCGCGACCGTTGTTAGGATACTGGTCATAATTTTGAAAATGATTATAGATAATCATGTATGAGTCGACTCCCACATCAAGGAGAATGTGGAAGAACAAGTCAAAGTTGATGGTTTGCCTAATTTGGATTTGTAATCTCCCAAACTGTGAATGAATCATCGCATGAAAATGTTAGAATGATTTAGAGCTTGGTATCTGATGATATGGAAAACCTGAAGTTTTCATGATGAAATATCTAATGAGTTTTGGTAGAAAGTCTATCCTTGACATAATTAAACCTTATACATATCTCCAGAAGAGCATCAAAATTAGTCCTCGAAGGCCTATTGATATAATCAAGCAATAAATCATATGAGAAAATAGCTCTAGAAGAGCGTCAAAACACTCTAAGTGAAGGAGTGATGATAGATAAATTGGGATCATAAAAGTCAATGGATGACTAATAATTGCCAGAAGCAGTGGTTTTCCCCTAGTTGAGGATGTCAAAAGAGGGATCCAACATAATAAATAGATTACCCATGTTTGCAATATGAATGTGATATGGAAATGTTATCAATGAAATTGATATGTTGAGCATTGAGAAGCTGCCGATTAAATCGACCAAGTGAAGTCGTTACTTACGAGATTATCATTTAGGATAATACTAACGCATGGAATGACCCAGTAGAGTCATAGATAATAGTTAATAAGCAGGCATGAATATTAAGAGCTTGATTCGATTTTGGTCAACAATAGAAGAAACTCTCCTTCTTGTAATTTATCTCCAGTAGAGAGCTTGATATTTACATGTTCAATATAGGCACCGAAATCTCCCCAGATTACACTAAGTTGTTATAAATCAAGAAGGTTGATGTATACGGAGGATTGAGTCCTCATAGATGATCAAATACCTAGAGTTTATCACAGATGATAAAATACTCGGTATTTGGGGGGAGAGGAAAAGGAGATTAAGAAGCAATATACTGCATGGAATAGAAGTAAACCAATGCATGATTTAGATCGAGGTTCTAGTAGTAACTTCAAACAATGGTGATAAGTCCACTGGTATAAAACTCCTGAAAAGATTTCATGAACGTTGACAGTACGTATTAGAATTGATTATGAGTTGTCTTGAATCGACCAGATCCTTGATTATTGTTGATGGCACATATCTAAGTTTGCACTTGAAGTGCTTGATAAGAATAATTAGAGCTTCTAAAAATATTTCGACCTGTAGTTCGAGTGTTCAAAGAAAGATATATAAATATATTACGATATGAAGACAAATGATCTTTTCATCTTTGATTAGAGTGTGAAAGGATATTAAGGGTCTAGAAGTACCATGCCTTTATAAAATTGGTGATTTATATGCTAAATTGAGGGGGAGAAAAGTTGTACTCTTTTCCTTAACTTTGGTTTTTGTCCCATTT
The DNA here is from genome assembly GCA_963922045.1 of Persicaria maculosa. Lineage (NCBI taxonomy): Eukaryota > Viridiplantae > Streptophyta > Magnoliopsida > Caryophyllales > Polygonaceae > Persicaria > Persicaria maculosa. The sequence goes on along the minus strand of OY998259.1, from coordinate 26,734,811 downwards.
GGGTTTTTCCAAAGCAAGGTTTTTAACGAGACAACTCCCCTCATAAGAATACATGGTATATCCTAAATTCCATAAAGAAATAATTCATGTAAAGAAGGATTATTTAAGAATGAAGATCTTGGACCTGTAGCTCTAACATTGAAAAGTGTAGCATTAATTGGTTTTAAGTGGGTGTTCGTACAAAGGAAAATATAAAGCCAAATTGATTGCACACAAGCCTATTACAGGTTACATGAGAATGCATTCACCAGGAGTGAATATAATTTTGGCTCCAAATGTAAATGACGTACATATACATATAAATGAAAAGAATCGATTGAAAATGCCTGAAGCATTATTATCGAAGTCCCGTCACATACAATTAATTAAAGATCCTTAGAGTACCAGAAGTACATATAATTGTAAAAATGGTGACACTGCATTAAGTCCCAAAGTATCGTACAATGTTGTACTCTTTTCTTTAATCTTGGTTTTTATCCCATTGGGTTTTTCCAAGTTAAGGTTTTTAACGAGGCAAATTAAGCAACATTTAATACATCAGATCCCCAGATCAACAATTAAAGGCACACTAGGTCCTGAAGTACCTTATATTTGTGCATCCAAAGCAGCTCAACACCAATATATGCAAGTCAGGCACGTCAAAGTTAATCAAGAAGACATTCCAGCTTATGCACATCAAAGACAATGTATGTTGAGATTCGATCATAAGCTCATGAAGACGGCCACATTAAGAAGAATGAGAAGACTTCGAGGAGGACGTTGAATTCAAGGGAGTATACACGCACTACACTCTTTTTCCCTTCGACCAGGTTTTGTCCCACTGGGTTTTCCTGACAAGGTTTTTAATGAGGCAGTACAACAAGTCAACAATGGCGTGCGTAAAAGGCTGCACTCTTTTTCCCTATGCTATGGTTTTATCCCATTGCGTTTTCCTAGCTAGGTTTTTAACGAGGCAGCTGGAGGAACAAAGAATGTACATCCAAGGGGGAGTGTTATAATATTATTATTATGATATGGATGTACAAGATATACACTTTACTTGGATATAGTTTTTACCTTTAGATAGATTTACCTTATACTTGGAGCCCAAGGATATAGCTCCTATATATTGTATTGGTGAATACCCCACAAGACACATCAATGGAATACAATCTCATATTCTCCTCCCTTTATTCTTGTCTTAGTTTACAACAATAATGAATTTTTAACCGTTTTTTTGGGTTGTCCATACGCACCCTAAATCTTCTAAACAAAAAATTATTAGAGTTGGACCAACACCTTAATTTAGATTAGTTACTATGAGTAGTGGACCCGTAAGGAAAAGGCCTCAACAAGCCCAATGGTTTTTTTTTGGTACAACAAGACGCCATGCAAGGCCCAACTAATGGAATGCAATTGCTGTTCCAACTTGCACGAAGAACAAGCACACCATAAAGATTGGAGAGTGATGTATCCTCCAATAATTTATTATATAGTTTAGAAATTATTCTCCAAAGAAATTAAAAATTAAGGCCTCTCATTAATATGGACCATGTTGGTTTAGACTAGGAGTGGAATTGGTATATTACCAATTCATTTTTCCGTTTATTATGTACCAACCAATTTGAATTGGTAATCGTAAAACCCTCACTATTTCTAACCACCGAAGGGGTTGTACCAACTTAATTGGTTACCAATTAAGTTGGTTGGTACGTGTTGGTAATGATAATTTATCAACTTTGGAGTGTTGAGAAAAAAAACATGCAAATATAATACAACTTAATTAAAACCTATAAATTATTCCAATGCTTAGGTTTTCGTCAGAACCGACTATATTTGAGGACGAAAGCAACATAAAACTTTAGAGTAATTACAAAGTGTTTAAACAATAAAGCAAAAGCAACATATTAGTAGGAAGGTATTATTCCGACTAACGCTATAGGTTTTCGTCTTAATCGAGGTCGAGTTAGTATTCTTCCCTTGATTAAAAACATTTTTTGAAGAAAAAAAAGTTAAAAAAATAAAAACAAAAGTTAAAAACTTAAAAAAATTACAAAATAAATTAAAAAAATAAAAATAAAACTAGATATAATTGGTTTTGTAGAAATTGGTTGGTATATATAATACCAACTTTTCCATTCTCATTACCGTTACCTTACCAAGTTTTGGAACTTGAATTGGTTCGGTATACCGAACCAATTATATTGGTAACCAATATAATTGGTTATCAATTATGTTGGTTCGGTTGGTACATGTTGGTTTGGTTTTCATGGTAATTTTTACCCAGCCCTAGTTTAGTTTAGACTTGAGTTAATTGTCTTTCTAAAGATGACTAGAAGCATAATTAATTATAAATTACACCACGTTATAACCCCGAAAATATATACTTATTGGGTATTTAGTGTGATAAATGGCAGCTTGTGATTGCATTAAAGTGGGATACAACTCTTCAAAGCTTCCATTGGCATTGACGTACGGTTTACTTTGGATGTGCATCGGTCTAAAACCGAACCGAACCAAAACCGAAAATCTCAAATTCTCAAACCGAAAGCCGAACCGAATGCATTAGGTTCGGTTTGTGTTCGGTTCGGTTTTAACATAATTAAACCGAATTTTCACCTTTGGACACGAACACTATTCCGTTCTCAGCCAGTTAGTTGAACCAATGCCAGTTGACCGTGTCAAAGAAATAGATCCAATTTTGAGCACCTCTCACCTATCCTACACATTCGATCTGGTATGATATGGGGTCTCCCCCTCCGGCGGGATCAAAAAAGGTTGTATTAAAGTTTCGATCGGTTAATAACATGGTAATTGCCCCTGCCAGTACCGGAAGTGATAATAAAAGTAGGAATGCTGTCACTAGAACGGACCACACAAATAAGGGTAATCTATGCATAGTCATTCCAGGTCCACGCATGTTGAAGATAGTTGTTATAAAATTGATAGAACCTAAAATGGATGAAACACTAGATAAATGAAGACTAAGAGTCTATTATAATATGTCATTTTCATATATTTATGGTTTTATAAAAAACTTAGAAGAGTCTATAGAAAATAGGTTTGCAATAGCCTTTATGAGACGAGAGATTAAAGCGGAGCTAGTCTCAACCATTACATAAATTGAGACTGTTTTATTTGTGTTTATTTGTGATTTTATAACGAACAAAATACGAAATACCTCAAAATGGAGTTTCAAAAAACACACGTTACGGATGTATTTTGATAATTAATTCGATTCTAGATTCGCGATGATATCTTGAGCCGTTACACACCCAGGTCCCCGAACAAAAATAGACGCGTCACAGGTTCCATATCGAAATAGAAATCCAAACTACACCTTGAAAAAGCAAACAACCTACCCCTTTTTTTTATCTCGATCTACTCCCACAGTTCGCTAACGCTCACCTTACATACTTCCACCCTCCACTGACTTTTGACCGAACACGTTCGAGTTATCGGCTCGTTCGACCTGTGGAATCCTACTTATATGCTTTATACTATATTGGCAAGACGGGTGCCAAGTTTTGAGTAGCTAGGCAGCTAAGCCAGTAGTAGTTCAGTTCAGATTTCACCGGACCCCGCGACTAATAAAGATGTTCACTTTTTAAAATATCCCATATATGTAGGCGGTAACAGGGGCAGGGGGCAGATTTATCCTGACGGAAGCAAGAGCCAATAATAGAGCGAATCTGTCAGAGAGGGATCGCCCCCATGCCGCCACACGGGGGCGAATGGAATCCGATACACAAATCGGCAGTGACCCACGCCGAGCCATCGGACGAGCAGCATCAATTTCGTTCTTCTAGCATTTCAAATAAAAAGGTCTGTGTGAAAGAGTCATTCAAAAAAGCTGAAAAAGCCCTTTGGCAATGCCTCGGGTAGGAAACTGCGCTTGCGAAGCTTTCTTGATTGACCGGAAAGAAGGACGGACTACTTTTAAAAGAGTGTAAAAGTGGGTTCCAATCTATCTCACCTAGCAGCATAGTTAAGGGCGAGAGTTGCGGCTTCGAAAAGTTCGAAGAACCATTTGTACAAATAAGGATCCCCTTCGTAACATGATTGCTTTGTACAAATGGTTCTTCGAACTTGGAACGCAATCGTCCCTACCGTCGTAAAATAAGAGGTTATTAGATACCTCAGGAAAGCCCGGCCAGAACCACACGTGCAAGTTTTTCAAAGACTCCATGCTGCGTAACTAATATTTCTAAAAGCCTGGAGTCTTTTACTATTAAAGTATGCGGCTAATCTCATCCTCCATATATAACGAATTAGTATATTCATTTCATAACATAGGAACAGTAAGAACTTGAGACTAGAACTCATAGGGAAGAAAATAGATAGAATCACATATGCAATATTTACAGACAAAAGTCTTCGGTTATTTGGGAAAAAGAAATATACTTCTAATACAAATATATATATATATATAATATAGTATATACACACCAAAATACTTTAAAGTATACAAAATTTAAAATTTTAACAAAAACAGTATATATACATATACAATATATTATACATACACATGCAAATCTAGTGTATATATGTGTATTTAAATATAATGTATGTATACACATTATGTAGCCACATTATGCAAATACAGTAAGTATGTGTGTATATATAAAATATTCAAAAACATATATATAATATATTTATGTAGTGCATAAAAAAATTCGGTTTAACACAAACCGAACCGAAACCGAACACAAACCGAACCGAAACCGAAAAATGAAAATTCTCGAACCGAAAGCCAAACCGAAAAATTTCGGTTCGGTTAGGTTTGGTTTGTGTTGGTTCGGCCCAAAAATTCGGTTTGGACCGAATCATGCACACCCCTACTTGGCAAGGTCTTTTTCATCGTAGGAAAAAGCAAGGTGTATACTATTCCCTAAAACCCCAGCATCAAAATTTTGCTCAAACTACAGTCTAATTGTGCCACTTTAGTGTGACCCACAATCAATAATCTAATTATCTTCCCTCCAAAGTAATTAAGTTTGAAATTAAGTGCACTATTAAAGTCCTTGTATTAGTACCAATTGTGTACTTGTTTGCTACCTTTAGATGAGCCTTTAGCTGATTGTGGACCTTGCAGTTGCATTATAAGCTAAACCTCTTCATACTTTCGTTGTGATAAAAAGTTTCTTGCTTTAGGCTGCATCTTTATCTTTAACACTATAAAAACTAGCTATATTGTATTTAGAAAATGAGTGTTTATTGGGTTATGTTAACCATTAGTATAACAATAGTCCTTTTTTTAAGATGTACGTAACATCATGTATTACTTAATTAACTATGTACGCACCCTCTTCATTTGCAGCTTTGTTATATATATGGTACGTTTCGAATCCACTAACAAGTTTGTCTAATAGCACAGTGACGAGTGTTGATATTTTTTTTGGTCGGAAAGAAAGTCGGAACTTTCACATAGTTTTATCTTGCTATTCTTGCAATAATATGAGTCCTATTGTGACATTAAGCATATTTTGGTAGCGATGGACTATGTCGTGTGTAAAATAGACTTAAATCTCAATATCTAATAAACAGGTTGGGTATCTTATTGACTCGATCGAGACACGCAAAATTTGTATTTACTATCTCTAAGTATAGGATTGAGGAGTACTATGTCATGGCCTTTTTTGGTTTAGTGACCTAACTCTTTATAAATTTTGTTTCCTTGGTGATTAGCATCTATTGAGATCAAAACGTCTCATGTTGAAAGTATAAATTAAGTTAATTAGCTACTCTTCTTATATTTATCAATAGCCTCTCGATCACCATGCCTATCTTTATTAGTGCTCACTGACCTTATTTATATACTACGGAGTATATGTTTATATTTCAGTATGTTTTCAATGTGGGACAAATTCACATCTCGATAGAAATTGAGGAAAATGGAATAATTTTTACATTGAAATAAGAGAAAAATTATATTTTAGTTAGAATTATTGACGTTCATCTCCTTTCTATTCTCCTTCTCTTATTTGTTAAGATGCCATATATATCCATCCTACATCGAATAAACAACAATTTCAAAATCTATTATATAAGGTCGATGGACTATTTCGTTTCCGGCCACTATCATCAATTGATTTTTAGATACAACCCGTTCTAGAAGTGCATGTACACATGATCCTGATCACCTTATTTTCTAAGGACTCAAGCTAGGCCGGGTTTTGGCCCTCAGCCTTGGCCATTGCCCAAGGGCCAAATTGCTTTTCTATATGGCCAGTAAACAAACAAACAAACTAATTAATGACTTATCTACTCTATGGGTGTAGTGTTGTTGATGAGTGCCTTAGAGATATGATTGAGGATTGTTTAATGTTTCCTGCAACCTTTTGGTTTAAAAAATGTTTGTTTGTGCAGATGAGTATGAGTTCAGTTGATGCTTTCTATCTACTAATCCTCTTCTTTCTTTTTTCTGGTGTTGGTGGGCTACTGGGGCTTTGTGTGGCAATTGATGGAATCCAAATTCCACCACTTGAGATTTCAAATCCTCCGAATCTTAATTTAGATTTGTATTTGCCCAAATATGAAATTTTGCTTTCGCATGCTGCCTTGGAGCCCTTTTTTGTACTTGTTGTAAGTGGTTGCACCAAAACAAAAATAAGCAAACCAATACATACTTTTGGTGAGTGGTAGCAATTTTTAGATTAAAATAAACAGATTGTGGCCTCTGTGGATTGTTGCAAAAGTGTATCTGTTAGTGGCTTATCTACTATTGTTATTGTTCTAAGCTAATTTATACACCTTTTTTGAATCACTTTTTTAGGTCCTTTGTGAAGATAAACATTGCCAAAATCATCAAAACTCGACCAAACTAAAAATAATTACAAGTGTTTAGGATGGTGTGACTGATGAGGTACCAATATAAAATCAATCAAACTAACCTTTATTGCTTAGAATTGTCAAATATATGTATCAAATATTGTTGTTTGTCGTTGCTGAGAGGTCTATCAAAAGTATGAACAAAACAAAACTTAATAAATATAGGGTGTGGTTATATACAGTACAAATCCAAAGGCTGAAAATGCACGTCCTTGTGCAAGCCTTGTGACTAATTAACTTTTTAAAAAAATTAATTAACCCCTTTTAACCATGCACGTCCTTAAGAACGTGCATGATTTGGGGTGTATATAGCCAACACGTAAATATATCAGTGAGCCTACTATCGTCATTCGCCAATTGGTTTTAGAAGTAGACATCATCGCACTTATATGTATGGACGAGTAGCGTCATGTGTGTCCGTGCAGATGACATCAGTGCATATGTTTGGCTACAACTTATACATTGATACCGATCCTTGATCTTGCTCTGGTTTGAACCAAATAGCTAGGAACTATATAGAGGATGAAGGAAGAAGAAATATAATAAAGTTAGGTATAGTCATACGATCAATTCTCAAGAATATGAGAGAAGGCGAAGAAGACGTACATGACAATATATACTACCTCCATCTCATTAGTTTTTTTTATTAGACATTTGAGAAGAAAGTTTATTTTTCAAATTATTTGTCACAATATATATCAATGTAAAAGTTTGATTTTATTTATCAAAAACACTCCATATGAATTCATTTTTAGATACAAAACATAAATGAAGGGGGGTTATGATTAAGGAATCGTTTCGATCTTATGATATTATAAATGGTGGTGGCAGTATGATTGTTTATAACCCCAATTTCATGGAGTACTAAACTTTTTGACTAAATATATAAATTTTATATTATTCCTGCAACCTACATATCTAATATTGATACCGGGTTGTATTCTAATCAGTCCCTAAATAGTGCTTTGTTTAAATGAATTAATTAATTAATTAACTTTTATTAAGGGTTGCTTCATACCTCTCTTAGGACTCGTGACCGAGGGGTGGTATGCACGGACGTCAAGTGAGGTTTCATCATAAAACCAATTGACGATAGTATACTCAGGCTTGTTTGTTCATATTTCAATGTGAGACTAATTAGTATCTTAAAATCTCTCAACACACCCCACAAGTGCAACTATATATGGTCGTTTTTGCCTCTAGTTGAGGCTTGGACAACAAGCTTAACATCTCATTATCTTTTTAGAGAGCCTCAGATCGAGAGTTAAGTCGTATGGCTTTACCACTATGATACCATACTGAATTCCGTTAGGACTCGTGACAGAGGGGTCGTGTGCTCGGACGCTTGTCCGCTGGTAACCTAGCACATAAGCGAGTGAGATTCTTTCCTAGCTAAAACTAATGGGCTACTCCTCTTATCGCCTATTAGTTTATATACTAAGGTTTGTTTGTTCATATTTTCAATGTACGACTCTTTGTCTCTGTACATTTCTCGTCAGACAACATACAAAACCAAGATTAATTTAGGCCACAACTCAGATCTTTTGTTGAATTACTCTTGTTAATATTTTTGCCTATAAAAAAAAGCCCATTTACTACCTTAGTAAAAAAAAAATAATATAGATCTCAATTTAAAAAAATATCAATTTTCTTATAATTTATAGAGTAGAAAACTACTTTTTTTTAAAAACAAAACGACTATATAATTTCATTTCCTTTCCTCCCAAAAGCAATGGGTTATAAATTCACTTTTTGCCTTTCTTTTAAGCTTCAACAGTTGAACCATCACCAACTTTTTACCTCTAGCAAGCGACGAGAAGAAGACTATAAGGAGTACGTTATTGATTAATCAACAAGGTTTATGGATTTTTTTTAAGCAAGATAAGAATTCGGTTTTCTAGACAAGTCTAGAGAATCTGAGAGATCGGACAAGTCTGTAGATGAACATCATGTACAACTGGAAGCAAATTACAGAATCAAATAATTGAAGCAAATGATAGAAAGGAAATTACAGAAACAAATTGCATAATTAAAAAAAAACACAAAAATGTACAAGTCATCCTACACTGAAAATTATAAGTCAAAAGACGAACGAAACGATTGGCCAAAAGGACAACGCACTCAAAGAACTCGTGGGAACTTAGCGGACACCTCGGATTGTGGACTCAAACGAGCAATCAGATGTTGATCGCACATCCACGACGTTGTCGAACATGACAAATCAACCACCGCTTACAAGAAGCGTGCAATACAACAAGAACAACACAGTACACCAACTCACAAACTCAAACTCAAACCACATCATTGCACGTTCAAACCTCCCCCCCACCCCCAACACACTCAACCCTTTAGGACGATAACTAGATTGTAAGCAGACTACCACATCGTTTTGTTTTGTTTTTTAAAACAAAACGATTATATATATAATTTCCTTTCCTCCCAAAAGCAATGGGTTAAAGCTTCAATTGTCGAACCATCACCAACTTTTTACCTCTAGCAAGCGACGAGAAGAAGACTACAAGGAGTATGTTCTTGATTAATCAACAAGGTTTATGGATTTTTTTTTAAGCAAGATAAGAATTCAGTTTTCTAGACAAGCCTAGAGAATCCGAGAGACCGGACAAGCCGGTAGATGGACTAACCATAATGTACAACTGGAAGCAAATTACAGAATCAAATAATTGAAGCAAATGACATAAAGGAAACTACAGAAACAAATTACATAATTAAAAAAACACAAAAATGTACAAGTCATCCTACAATGAAAATTATAAGTCAAAAGAGGAATGAAACGATTGGCCAAAAGGACAACGCACTCAGAGAACTCGTGGGAACTCAGCGGACACCTCAGATTGTGGACTCAAACGAGCAATCAGATGTTGATTGCACATCCACGACGTCGTCTAACATGACAAATCAACCACCGCTTACAAGAAGTCTGCAATACAACAAGAACAGCACAGTACACCAACTCACAAACTCAAACCACATCATTGCACGTTCACCCCCCCCCCCCCCAAGGACGATAACTAGATTGTAAGTAGGCTACCACAAGGATAAACTCAAATAGAGGCGATAAAAAATGAGACAAGGAAGCAAAAAAGAGCAATAATGAACAGGAAAGCGAAAGAAAGAGCAGACAAAAAAACAACCCAAAATTGTTTTGTAATTAATTTTTTCCACAAAAAAGAAGGAAGCGTTAGAACAACGCTTGTGATTTGCTTCAGAAGCAGGGCCTAGTGGGAGGCTGCAGCGGCGACTGACAAGGTGGCGGTAGAAGGAGTGGGAACATGAAGGCCCACAAACAGCCGGAGAAGCATCAGACCGACGATGAAGGGAGACGGAGGGCTGAGGTGTTCGGAGGCGGTTGCGGGCACCGGAACACCTCAAAGAAGAGAGCGCATAGGGCTGATTACTGAAGTCCGTTGGGACTCGGGATCGGGGGTCGTGTGCACGTGTGCGCCCTAGCGCTAATAGCCTAGCACATAAGCCGAGCGGGGTTCCATCCTAAAACCAATTGGCAATAGGTGGGGTAGCCCACTAGCTTACATACTAAAGCTTCTTTGTTCATGTAATCAATGTGGGACTCTTTTTGGTCTCTTCACATTCCTTTCATTCTCAACATGCCCCCGCAAGTGCAACTAGGGTCGTCTTTCGCCTCTAGTTGACACTTGGACATCGGGTCTAACATCTCATTCTCTTTTTAGCTAGCCCAGGATCGAGAGTCGGGCCATTTGGCTTTTCCGCTCTGATACCATACTGAAGTCCGTTAGGACTCGGGATCGGGGGTCGTGTGCACGTGAGCATGTGTGCGCCCTAGCGCTAATAGCTTAGCACATAAGCCGAGCGGGGTTCCATCCTAAAACCAATTGGCAATAGTTAGGGTAGCCCACTAGCTTGTATACTAAGACTTCTTTGTTCATGTAATCAATGTGGGACTCTTTTTTGTCTCTTCACATTCCTTTCCTTCTCAACATTGATGGGTCTGTGCAGAATGTTTCCAAACCGGAGGCGAGCCAGAATGATGGGGGAGCCGAGGTGGCTGGAACCAAGGGCGGAACGAACAAACGAGGAGACTAAAGCAACGCAAACCGTCGCTTGAGATGCCGATGGCAAGGGGGAGGCTGGTGGAAGTCAGAGGACCATGGTGAATGGTGATTGGTGGAGCACCAGCAGGAGGTTGCGAAATGAAGGCGGTGGCTAGGGCGGTGGCTATGGCAGCGGTAAGCCGAGGCGGAGAGGGTTGGAAGATTAGAATAAAAGAGAGTGTTTTTTAAAGGTTTTGGGAGTTTTTTATTTGAGAAAGCGTTTGCAATTAATGAAATATATTTCTTAAATTTATGAGTGTTTTTTTAAGGTTTTTGGAGTTTTTTATTTGAGAAAGTGTTTGTAATGAAATATATTTTTTAAATAAAAATTTAAGAAAAGGAGTTTACTATTTACACAGTTAAAATATCACATTTTACACGGTCTGATTCGCGGATCCGTAGTGCGGATGCACACTTTTCTTTTCTTTTCTTTTTTGGTTTTTACAATTCACCAAATACCACACATAGACTCTTCATCTCCTCCATTAGTCCGACCATAAATCCGACCACCATCTCCCACCACCACCTCAGCCGCCGCCATCCCCCAACAGGAGTCACTAATCCCTTGGATATCCGGTGACGCGAACCTGAATTCGCTTGGAAATCCGCTTCCCGACCTTGTTGAAATCGCAGGCAACATCCTCCAAATCAGCGTTGACGGTGAAATGGCCTGAAACCTAGGTAGGGAGAATTGAAAAGAAGAGGGAAAGGGGAGTAGGGTTACCTGTTTACAGAGCAAATCAACGGACATTCAATTTCAAGAAACTCCGCATCTGAATTCGAACTAGCTAGGTCTTGTGATTCACTGCCAAATTAACCGTGGAAATTAACGCAGCCACCACTTTAAAGTGAATGATGTTGGGTTGGCGAAGAGATCAACCGGTGGTTGATTATTTCCCTTGGCATGAGCTCAAGGTCCATCGTGCACGGTGCCATGGGGGAGAGAGCTTAGGTCCGCCTGGAGCCACGAGGAGAGTAAGAAGAAGCGGATCTGCAGTGCTCGTGCACTGTCGTTGCTTTGTTGGAAGGCCCCACAGACTCCGCGTATTCCGCATGTGCAGTCTTTCATCGTGTAAAGTGCGAAAAATTAACCGGGTATTATAGCAATTCCGTAAGAAAATCTAGGTTTAGTAGCTTTTTTTAATGAAAAGAAATAAGAAAAAATATTTTATGAATTTTTTTTTAAAAAGAAAATTGGTGGTTTTCAAAAACCCTTCATGTATTCATAAAAATGTTATTGGGATCTGCTCAAACGCTCTCTTTTGGAGAGCTTTCTAACCCTCCCTTTCGGGAGCCCAAATCTCCTCCGGGAGCCACCGGCCCTCCTCGGCCGGAAAAATCGCGGCTTCGCCCGCCATTACCTCAGCCCAGTGGCTCTACCCCAACTCCGGCCTCCCCCGTCTCCAGTTCCGGCCGACTCTAACCCGCCGTTACTCAACCGGTTCATCCCGCTCCGACTTTCATTTGTCGGACTTCACTTAAAGTCGCAATAATGATGGGGCTTTTGCTGATTCCTAGTTCTTCCCCCCGAATCAATCTTCCTCCATATTCAAAGAATCCATCATCGGTGGTTCCTCTTCGGATCGGAATCTCGACCCAAATCGTTCTCGAAAACCTAGGTCGATGGCTTCTCTTCGATTGGAGAGCACAATCCCTTCTCGATTCTTTCCTGTTGAAATTGGGGTCCTTGGATGGGTTGTAGTCTCTCTCTGGCTTCTTCGGCCTTCGTCCGTGGTGGCTTCGGTGTCGGCCTCGCCCAATCCGGCTGTCTGCCTCTCAATTCCTCGTTCCTGTCCTCCTGGACTTCTCGCTCGGTGGTGTTGGTAGGCGCGCCTGGCTCTACCCTCCCCTGGCTTCCTCTGTTTCCTCGGCCTCATCCTGACGGGGGATTTTAGTCCGTTGTTTCCTCCAGGCCAAGCGCAGGTGGTACTTCATTCGGCGGTGGGCGTTGTCTTCTTCGCCGCCGTTCGGCTCGTGTGTCTGCCTTCCCTCTTGGGGTTCCATAGCTCTCTGGTTGTGCGGGGATCCCTTCCTCTCCGACAGCCTGCTGCGTTTATCCCCTCCCCGGCGGTGCCTTTGGCATATTTGGGCTTCTGGTGCGTTTTGGTTCAGGCGTCGTGTGGCTTTATGGTTGGCGTGACTGAACTCTCTTTTCCGTTTGATGGGGTTCTGGCAGTCGAAGTCGGGATAGGCTAGGGTCGTGACAGTGTGTATCGAGACGTCTCCTTTTTTCGGAAGAATGTTTCCTTGGAGGTTCGTCTTCACTGCCCACAGGTGACTCCTGATGTACCGCTGGCCTACGGTGCTGCTTCAGGGGAGTGCTTGGCTTCGTCCTTCGTCTATGTCCTCGTCTTGTTCGGTTTAGTTGTGTTTAGTTTCGCTTTGTATAGTGTGTTCGCTTGTATGTTGCACCATCTTTGTATTTTTGTTTGTTTTAGACGGTTATCTGTCTGCCGACTTGTCGGCCATCGAGGTCCAGATATGTCTGGCCTCGAATTTTTACCTAATAAAAAAATTTTTTATTAGGGTCACGTATGAATAATACTCCGTATGAAAACGAATGGAATCTTCATAAGAATGAGGTGATGTATGTATGTGTACGTACCCTCATATGAGTGTATATGTGTGAGCTATGTGTGTAAGGTGAGCTCGGTTACTGGAGGGGCAATTTCTTAATTTTCCAGTCAAATTGTAATGCCTTTATAAGGCGGGAGTTCGGTTGAGACAGTGTAACAAACTAACCAAATTGAGTTCAATTTGTTCTTGATCTCCAATGGAGGTTCTCCAATTCCTTTTGATTCCGATCCATGTATGCAATTAGATATTGGAATTGCATAAGTTTAAATGGTATCAGAGCACTGAGTTACGATCTATCGGTGTTCATTTTTTTTTCGATTTTGTTTCGAAGCTCTAGTGATCACCGGAGCTCGTTCTTTGCTTCCTGAGAAGATCCGGTGAGATCTGATTTTCTGGTGATTGATATGGTTGGAAGAGGAGCAGCAAACTCGCAAGGACAATCGTCTGGTGTCGGAGGTGACAACAATGGAAAAGGAAGAAGAGCTTTCATGACTCCATCTGCTCCAGGTTCAGGCGCCGGAAGGGGGTGGAATTTTTCGAATCAAGGAATCCAATTCGGAGACATGATACAAGGTATGTCCAATGCTCATGTCAATCCGTTATATCTGTCAAATTCAGACCATCCGGGAATGGTTTTAGCTTCGAATCCTTTCAATGGATCCAACTTTACGAGTTGGAGTAGAGGTATAAAAATGGCACTTGGTGCTAAGGCTAAGCTAGGTTTCATAACTGGAAGCTGTGTAAAACCTCTAGAAGGAAGTGACGACTTTGAGAAATGGATGTGTGCATATCAGATGGTGATGTGCTGGCTCTTTAATTCGATGGTTAGGGAAGTAGCAGAGAGTCTCATGTATGTTGAAACATCGAAGGAACTCTAGGATAAGGTAAAGGAAAGGTTCTTTGAGTCCAATGATCCTTTAGTTTACCAGCTACGTAGATATCTGGCTAATCTCATGCACGAAAATTTGTCTATAGGGGCTTATTTTGATAAACTGAGCAAGATTTGGGATGAATTAAAGTCTTTAGATGCTGATCCTGTATGTGGTTGTGGAGGAATTAATAGCTGCAGTTGTGCTTTGTGGAAAAGAATCATTGATCGAGAAGAGAAAGCAAAGGTTATGCAGTTTCCGATGGGTTTGAATGATGTATATGAGAATCTAAGGAGTAATATACTGTCCAAAGATCCTATGCATGGGATCAACAAAGCTTTTCAAATGGCTACACAGATAGAAAGATCTAAGGGAGTGACCAATGCAATTCAAAGAGAGCAAAATGCCTTGAATGTGTCAAGACAGTTTGATAGACTTGGACAATTTGGTCAGTTTAATAGGAACTATCAACTGGATAGTGAAGCTAATGCTGCTAAGGGTTATAGAACTGGTGAGCAATCCAGGTATTTTGATAAGAACACTGAGCAAGGTTACAGAGATTATAAGAAAGCCAAGCTCGAGAGGAAATGTGATCACTGTGGGGAGAGAGGACATACTAAGGAGTTTTGTTTTAAGATCATAGGGTACCCTAAATGGTTTAGAGGCCCTACAGATGAAGGCAAACCTAGGCCTACTGGCAAATTTGCAGCACAGTTTGAGTCTGTACAGCAAGAGAGTCCTCTTGAGGAGGATGCATACATCACTAGCAAGCCAGATCAGGCGGTGGTGAATGCTGTATTTTAGGAAGTTCTGAAATTAATGAAGGGAAAGTCCTAGATGGAGAGTGTTGATAACACTGCCAATCAGGCCATGGTTCATTTTGCAGGTAGTCTAAGCTCTTCATTTCTCATTGGTATTAATAAATCACAACATGATCTGTGGATTGTTGATTCTGGGGCCACAGATCATATTGCCTTTGATTGTCAAATATTCTCATAAGTTTTTGATTTCAAGACTGCAATCAAACTTGGGTTACCTGATGCCAATTGCATCACAGTGACACAGTTTGGTACAATCAGATTAAGTTCTGCTTTGGTGTTAAAGCATGTTCTCTTGGTACCTCAATTTAGACATAATTTGTTGTCTGTTTCTAAGTGCCTTTCTGAGCAACAACTGAGATTCAGTTTTGATGCAATGGGATGTTGGTTACAAGACCTTACAACTAAAGTGATTACTGCAAGAGGATTTGAAGACAAAAGTGATGATGCCCGAAATATAAATAATGATATTCACAAATATCATAAATAAATAAGGTTCCCCGCTATATAAATAGAACCTTATAAACATGAAAAATAGGCGAATGCCGGTCAATATAGAAACTCATGACGTACGCGGACGATAAACCGTCTACGACTCTGACATGCATGTCGGGACACTTGTTTTCCATGCCTCCCTCCCATATGTCACACGGCATGTGACACTTGGCATCCATGCCTCCCTCCCACATGTCACGAGGCATGTGACACTTGGCGACGAGTTAGCTTGCATGAAGGTGTGCTTGTACTATAAATAAGAAGGTGTAGCATAATTTGAAGGGGTCGGAAACTGGAATCGCATAAGGCTTAGGCCGGATTCCCTGGCCATGAGCCCCCCTTCTCAAGCGGGATTAGTCTCGGCTAGACCGACACTTGATGGAGCCCTGCAGGGAGGACGGTTGTCCGCTAGTGGCTTGAGCTCGGATCGGCACAGGTTCGGGTACGCCGACGGTAACCTCGTCGCGCGTCTCAAGTAAGCCCGATCGTCTGAGCTCGCCCGCGTCCAACTGGATCCCGGAACCCGCCGACACGGGATTCTGAAAATCGGGCTTCGTCAAAAAGACTATATGTTTTGAAGACTGGTGGGAATGTGCAGTCTCAGTTGCAGTTTTTTTGGCTCTTTGAATAATGTATGTTGTAATAACATGCTCTTAATGCATGTCAGATTGAGACATATATCTTTTTTCTAAGCTACAACATATTCCTGGTTGTACTGCTATTGATATTCAGAACTTACATTGTGATGTGTGCTCCATGACTAAAGCACACAAGTTGCAGTTTGATAGAGGTTTGTCTATTGCTGATGGTGTTTTCCATCTTTTGCATTTGGATGTTTGGGGTCCCTACAGAGTCCCAGCTATGTGTGCAGCCAGATATTTTCTTACCATCTTAGATGACTTTTCTAGGTGCACTTAGGTCTATTTGATGCAAGACAAAATGCAGGTTCTAAGATTGATCACAACCTTTCTTAACATGGTTGAAACTCAATTCAAAATGTCTGTTAAAGTAGTGAGAATTGATAATGAGACTGAATTTACTCAGAAAGGTTGCAGGGATTTGTTTGATTCTAGAGGGATTGTTCATCAGAGAGCCGCCCCAGGGGTTCATGAACAGAATGGGAGAGTAGAGAGGAAATACAGACACCTCTTGGAAACTGCTAGAGCCATCAGGGTGCATGCTGGGTTACCTTTAAAATTTTGGGGAGACTGTGTTCTTGGTGCAACCCATCTTATTAATAAAATGCCTACCCCAACCCGAAATCACCTTTCGAAATCCTCTATCACACATCTCCTAGCTATGATCAGTTAAGGGTCATTGGTTGCCTTTGTTATGCTGTCCAACCAAATGACTACAGAGACAAGTTGGGGACTGTGGCTAGAAGATGTGTTTTTCTTGGATATCCTCCTAATCAGAAAGCCTACAAACTATCTGATCTTGAGAAAAAGACAATCATCATTAGCAGACATGTCAAGTTTGAGGAAAATTTATTTCCTTTCAAACAAACTGAAGTGGTGCAACCTCAAGTTCAGTCAATTGATATTCTAGCAAGTGATTATTCTAATCCTATGTTTGAGTGGACACAGAAACCTGCATCTCCTCCCAACAACATTGAATCACCTCTTCTTAACTCTCCATCTATTACTCAGTCACCTACCAACCTCCAACTCTCTGACTCTCCACCCTCTTCACATATCACTCTTCCATCTCAGTTACCTGGTTTTTCATCCTCTCCTGACATGTCTTCTGCTCCTCACATGAATCTAAGAAGGCATATCACAAGGCCTGCTAGATTACATGATTTTGCATATTCTCATCTCCCTCTCAGAGGCAATCATGATTCATCTCAGTCAGATTCTTTTGCTGTGTTTGCCATCAACAACCTATCCCATCTGTCACAGGCTTATGTTCATTCATTGGTCAATGTATGTTCCATCTTTGAGCCTAACTCCTACTCTCAAGCTAAGGGAATTCCTGAATGGGAGATTGCTATGGCTAAAGAACTGATGGCTCTTACTGATAACCATACTTGGGAAGTTACTCCTCTCCCTCCAGGGAAGAAACCAATAGGTTGTAAGTGGATTTCTAAAGTCAAATACAGACCAGATGGATTAGTTGAGAGGTATAAAGCAAGGTTGGTAGCAAAGGGTTATAATCAAGTCAAGGATAGGGATTACAAGCAAACATTCTCACTTGTGGCTAAACTGTCTACAGTGAGAATTTTTCTCACTATTGCTGCCTGTAAAGGTTGGTTGTTGCATCAGTTGGATGTCAACAATGCATTTTTGCATGGTTATTTGGAGGGAGAGGTTTACATGAATCCTCCCCCTGGTTATAAGGTGGCTCCTGGGAGTGTTTGCAAATTAACTCGGTCCTTATATGGTTTAAAACAAGCAAGTCGCCAGTGGAATCATGAACTCACAAGGTTCATGATCAACTTGGGATACTCTCAGTCTTCCCATGATTTCTCATTGTTTGTCAAAACATCAGGGAATCACATGACAGTTGCTCTTGTCTATGTGGATGATATGATCATTATGGGAAATTCAGGCACTGAAATTGAGGATACTAAGACTGCATTGCATAAACAGCTCAATATCAAGGATCTTGGGGTTGCAAGATATTTCCTTGGAATGGAAATTTCTAGGTGCTCTGCAGGCATCCTATTGAATCAAAGGAAGTATGTATTGGACATCCTCACTGATGCCAAGATAGATGGTTGCAAGGAAGCTTCTTTTCCAATGCAACATGGAGTTAAGTTGTCTGCTATCATAGGAGATCCCATTGCTAATTCAGAGGACTATAGAAGGCTTGTAGGAAGATTGCTTTATCTCACTCTCACCCGACCTAACATATCCTACATTGTACAACAGTTGAGTCAATTCCTTCAATGTCCTTTGAAACCTCATTGGGATGCTTTGATGTACCTTCTCAGGTACCTCAAAGGCACATTCTATTTTGCTCTTTCTTATCCTTCCAATTCTACACTGGATGTTCGGGCTTTTAGTGATGCTGATTGGGGAAACTGCTTAGATATTGGGCGATCTATGTCTGGCTATTGTGTGTTCCTGGGTTCCTCTTTGGTTTCTTGGAAGACAAAGAAATAGAAAGTGGTCTCTAAGTCTTCAACCGAGAGTGAGTACAGGAGCATGTCATATGTGGCTAGTGAACTTGTGTGGATGCAAGGCATCTTATCTGATCTTGGGATCAAGGTCTCCCTTCCTTACCTTCCTATCCCTCTACATTGTGACAATAAGTCTGCCCAGCAACTGGCCCTCAACCCCATCTTCCATGAGCGCACCAAACATGTCCGGATTGACTCCCATTTCATTCGAGAAATGATCTTTCCAGGCTTCATTAACACTGTCCATGTACCAACAACTTTGCAAGTGGCCGACATCTTCACCAAAGCTCTAGGTGCCAAGCAGCATGAGTTCTTTCGAGCCAAGCTTGGCCTAGTCCTTCCTCTCCTAGGTCCAGCTTGAGGGGGGTATATGAGTGTATATGTGTGAGCTATGTGTGTAAGGTGAACTCGATTACTAGAGGGACAATTTCGTAATTTGCCAGTCAAATTGTAATGCCTTTATAAGGCGGGAGTTCGGTTGAGACAGTGTAACAAACTAACCAAATTCAGTTCAATTTGTTCTTGATCTCCAATGGAGGTTCTTCAATTCCTTTTGATTTCGATCCATGTATGCAATTAGATATTGGAATTGCATAAGTTCAAACCCCAAATTCAACATTTAATCATGTCTCATACCAAATATATCTCAAATCTTATTTTGTTTCATTATTTATTTGTATTTTTTAGTTAGAGACATTATTTGTTACTCTCTTATGCATTTTGTAGTTCCAAAACCATTAGTCCAAAGACCCGTTATTTTCAAAACCAACAATCATTATATAAAATCCTCCATTAATTTTTACTTCGTACAGTAGTATTTTTATTTTTATTTTTATTTTCATTTATTTATTTCGCCACCTTCGTCTAATTTGATGCACCAGCTTTCGCCAGCTCACAGATTTTATTTCCCAATTTTCCCGCCTCCCAAACACTCCCCTACTATAAATACCCCCCAAACCTCTCTCTCTCTACTTGCAACAAAAACCCTAACTCGTCGTTGTGTAGGCTGCACTCCTCCCAAATCCATCTCCCCGTAATCCCCGCAACCAATCGAACTCCGATTCCAATTTCGCTTCCCGATCGGTCTGAAATTCGCAATTCAATTCGTCGTTGACAGGCAGCAAATTAACGGGGAAGAAATTAAAGAAATGTTGGTGTCGGTGTTTCTGGCGCTGTTCCTGCCGTGCGTAGGGATGAGCGTGGTGTTCGTGGTCTACGCGTGCCTGCTGTGGTTCACCGCCGGCAGCCGAGGCAACGAGGTCGCCGCCATGGAGATAGGATCTCCGGTGAAGCCGGCGGCGGCGAAGGGGCTTTCGGCGGAGGAGTTGGAGAAGCTGCCTAAGGTGAGCGGGAAGGAGCTTGTGATGGGGAACGACTGCGCCGTGTGTCTGGACGAGATCGAAGGCGATCAACCGGCGCGGATGGTCCCCGGCTGCAACCACGGCTTCCACCTGCAATGCGCCGACACGTGGCTGTCGAAGAACTCCGCTTGCCCTGTCTGCCGGGCCAGGCTCGGGCCCGAGTTCTTCCGGTCTTCCCAGGACCCCTGCTGAGCCTGATTGGTCAATTAATCAATCCTCCGTTCGCTCTCCAATTCAATTTTTTAATTTTTTTTCTTCCTCTTCCAGATTCTTTTTTTGATTCTGTATGTAGACGTAGATTTCACTTTCGCCAGGGTGTGTGATTTGGAGGCTCTGTTTAGGGAATTTCGATTTTGTCGTTTCTGTTGGTCGATATATAGCGGTGGTGCGCGCGGCGGTGGGGAATGAAGAGGTGACAATTCGTTTAGGGGGAGGCAACGGTGGGAGATTGGCGTTGTTCCCTAGAAAGTCGAAACGGGTGTAAATTTTGGGTGGCTCTGCCTCTGGCTCATCATCATATAGGTTTGGAAGTTCTGTTCCTAAATTTCTAGTGTTGCTTGTCTGTTTTTATTTTGAATTTATTGTTCATCCCAAATAACTTAATGCTAGTATTTTTTAAAAATAATAATATTTGTAACTTGTGTGATTATAAAACTAAAAAAAAAAGAATTTTTTTTTATAAATATATAATTTTTTTGATGCATTGAAACTATAGTACAGTATTTATTTTAATTTTTTAGTGCCTATACATTAGTATAAGCTAAAAAAAAAAGTTTTTTAATGTATAATTTTTGTGTTAGGGTAGTGCTACTGTGCTAGTAAGTGGAGAAGTACAATGAATTCAATTCTTATAAAGTTTTAAAAACAGATTTATAAAATTTCTCCAAACAAAATACTCAGTGATTTTTTATATTTAAGTATGTTTTTTAAAAATAATAAAAATTATATAAAATACAGTATTTATTTTTTGTTGAATTTTTTAAAATAAATTTACACTCATTACTTATTTATCACTAATAACTATAAAATTATTTTAAAATTTTTAGTAAAAATAATACTCCGTATTTTTTAATTTTTTATTATGTTGTAACATGCAAAACTAGATACTGAAATCAGTAGATTCTAAGGAGTGCAAACTCCCAGTTTTATGTAAAAAAATAATAACTGGATTCATGTCTATCTATATTTTGTGAAAGAAAAAGAAGGAAAAAGAGAGGACCAGAGGAGTAGCAGATGCAGAGGAGATGAAGATGGAAGAGCACCTGAAACTGAAACTACTGAATTAATTATTATTATATATAAAGTAAAGGAGGAGATGGAGTGGAGATTTGTTTATTAGAGGCGTCAGCAATTCAATTCAGAGGATCGATATCTGTTTGAATGCTTTGGACGGTAGCCCATGGGATTATATTGGGGATCCCTCGTCCATGTCCATCCGTCCATAGTAACAGGTAAAAGCCGGGGAGCTGTGACTCAGTACGTGTGAGTCCAGGAAGAGTCACGTACTGGCTTGGTTTCATCATGTCTTCCATCAATTCAGTGTTTGTATAGACTGCAGCGGTGCAGATCGAGGAGCTTCGTTGTTGACTTGGCTTCATTACAGCCGTAGGATGTCTTCTTCTGCATTTATGGCCTTGTTGCTTGCTGATTCATTCCGCGGCCACGGGTATATTGCATCTTTACTACTCTCCTTTTTTTTTTTTTTTTTTTTTTTGATGACGGGGAACCCACCTTTGGTGGCAAACCCCGGCACGTGACCCAGCCGGCAAGAGCCACGTACCAGGTAAACCGGCTTGCACCGACCGGCTCGACCCACTGGTAAGGAGCAAGGCAAACCTTGGATTTTCACCCAAGGAAAGGGGCGGAAGTAGGGATCGAACCCGAGACCTCCTAACTTCCCCCCTTGCTCCCTACCAGTGAGCCACCCCGACGGGGTATCTTTGCTACTCTCCTAATTTGGGGGTACATGTCCAAATTTAATACTGTCACGAAAGTCTTTTTGTTGATAAAAATCTACCAATAATAATCTCAATTGTTAATATATAAAAAAAACATTACGGAGTATATACAATGCCTTGTTTAGGCTATACTATAGTTGCAGGGATAGACGGTTCAACTAAGATCGAAAGACGGGTTGTTATACTAATCATTCTAATACATACAGTATATAAGTCTGACTCATAGTCTAACACACAAAAGTCGAGGGAGGTTCCATTATATCACCAATTCGTACGAGTAGTTTATTAAATTTAAAAAGTGACAAACGATAGTGCAGGGAGAGTTGAATTTTGGTGCAGGAGTACCAATTGATAGTTGGCCGTTGAAGAAATATCTATCCTGAGTTCTGACTTCTGACTACTACCAGCCAAGGTAAACCAATAAAAATGTAGTTGTTTCTAGCACCGTACAAGTGCCCGGCCTAGCCAGTAGGAGCAATAACTACGGAGTGCTCCGTAGTTACTGCGGTAGTTATTGTAAATACTTTTGCCTCCATTATGCTTAGCACTTCGCATATTCGACGAGCGAACCAACGTCAAAATTAATGCCGTTATAGGAATCATCGCCGATCTGTGTCTTTGTATGGTGCAGCTGTCATCTGGTTAACACCCAAAACTCCAACGTGATGAGGTAACTTAAGCACACTAAAACTTATTTTCTCTAATTTCTCTGTTAAATTTCGAATAATTTCATTCGGGTCGTATGAAAATGGGAGTTGTGTCCGATTTATTTTTATTTTTTGATTGGAAGGTCAGATTCACCTTTTTATCACAAAAACTATGTAAGACTCTCTTCCTTATATTTTGTGTTATTATATCATCCATAATCAATGTAGGATGGCAATCTTTTTCATCAGTGCAACCTGCTTGGATCAGGTTGACACTTGACACTTGAAGTTTTTTCTTTCCTAGTCGAGACTCTCAATCTCATTATATCGGTTTTTTGGTTTTTACGACTAGTTTCGAGATCTCAATCTCTTTTAGCCTTACCTAAAACCAAGAAAACTGACCAGGCTCGGACCTGCTCAGATACCACTCAACGAGATGTTCTCTCTCAAAGATCTTGGCCCTCTGCATTACTTCTTAGGAGTTGAGGTAACTCGTACCCCCACTCGGCTTCTTCTATCGCAGCAACAGTACATTCGTTCATTACTTACTCGCTCAAAGATGGAAGATGCCAAGCCAATATGCAGCCCTGCTGAACCTCACTCGCGCCTTCAGCTGTCGGGTGATCCTATGTCCGATCCGTCACTTTACAGGAGTATTATGGGTGCTCTGCAGTATGTTGTTATCACCCGTCCTGAGACCGCTTATGCTGTCAATCGAGTTTGTCAGTATATGCAGTCTCTGACAGAGGATCATTGGTCAGCCGTCAAACGGATACTCCGCTATCTGAAAGGCACCTTGTCTTACACCTTTCATATCAGCCCGTGCCCTCGCTTCTCCATCATTGCCTTCACAGATGCCGGATGGGTGTCAAACTCTGATGACTGTCGTTCGCAGTACGATTTTGCTATTTATCTTGGTAATTCCCTTATCAGTTGGACATCCAAGAAGCAACGTGTCGTCGTACGCTCTAGCACGGAGGCGGAGTATAGGGCAATCGCTGAGACTGTTGCCGAACTCAGCTGGATTGCTCAGCTCTTCAAGGATCTTCATCAGCGCCTTCCAGTAGTTCCCATCGTCCTTTGTGACAGCTTGAGTGCCACATTCATGGCCAGGAACCCGGTTCTATCCAGTCGCTCCAAGCATATTCATGTTGACTTCCACTTTGTCCGGGAAAAGGTTGATGTTGGTGAGCTTGTAGTCCGTCATATTGGTTCTCATGACCAAACTGTGGATATCTTCACAAAGGCTCTCAGCAATCGCAGATTTGAGTTGTTGAGATCCAAGCTTCAAGTCGTTGCCCCTCCATGAGCTTGCGGGGGGGTATTAGGAAAGTAGTTGTAAAAATATTTGTATTTATCTTCTCTTTCCATATATCGTATATTCTGTAAAGTCTACTATAAATATATTCATTCTCTTGTTGGGGAGATCAACAGAGATTTCATTCATTGTCTTGTGAAACCTTTTAAATATACCCCTACTCCTCTTTGAGAAAATATATTGTCTTCATCAAAATTGTTTTCATCTACAACTGATCTGATAGTCTTTGCTCTCAAAATATTCTGAATTCTGTTTACAACATTTTTTTTTTACAAAAATGACTGATGTCATGAATTCTGTTTACAACATTTTTTTTTACAGAAATGGTTGCTATCGTGAATGTTGTTTACACATGCTACATTTTTTTTTGTCAACCTTGTTGTTTTAAGTATGGATTTCTCTTGCAAATGGTGCATTTTGAGAGTTGGAAGTGCAAAAGGTTTGACTTTATGGGATTAATTTGATCTGAATTTCATTCCAATTGGAGAAAATATGTGACTATTGATCGTATGTAGTTGGGGTAGTGGAAAGTATCTAGTTGACAATGGCCCTAATAATCGTATCTTCCTTTTAGATATTAATGCTCAACTGAATTTTGAAAAATGTTTGTATATTGGTTGAAATGCTATGATGGGGAGCTAGGAATTAATTCAAATCTATATATAATTTTTAGAAAATATTTATTCTCCCAATTCAAAATTATTGTCGGATTCAATAAAATGTTGAAGCTGGACAATTTCATGGTGTTATGTTTTATGTTCAGTATTTTTGTGTTTCACTTCTGAAATTCATCTTTTTCATAACTAAAAGGAAGAATCTTGCTCTTAGTATGATACGTTTTCAGAAATAAAAAATTCAGTAGTGAAGGTTTTGTATCGAGGAGGAAACCTTTCTCTTCTTAATGTTAAGCTAGTGTTTTCTGTTTTTTTGTTCATTGCTTCTATGTTTCTCAATTGTGTTGAATGAATCTGGATAGTAGCTAGACTTGTTGAATTAAACATTTGAAATGTTCTAATTTTATATTACAAATTTCAAGCTTATTAGCTCAAATGATAGAGCGATATGTTCACGCACAAAGATGCAGGTTCAAATCATGCTAGACTTTTAATTCATACATAATCTATTTATGGCCATGTGTATTTTATTAAAGTAAGCAAATGTTTGGTAATTCCCGTCTCCTTATGTCATGTTTATCAAGGGATACTAGAGATACTAGAAATACTAATATTTTATTCATCTCTCTCCGCCACATCATCCTAGCATCTCATTCTCGTTTTCCCACTTTATCAACAGCATCCCTAGTATCCCAAAACTCATCTTTTCATATCAACTCAATTTACAACTACACCCCTCTCAAACAATTATTTCAATTTCAATTTCCTATTATATTATTTCAATTCATTTATTAAAATTTACAAATACACCCCTCTCAAACAATTATTTCAAATACACCCCTCTCAAACAATTGATGGATTGAAAGCTTTTTGGGCCAGTATCGATACTACTTTAGTATCGGCCTAGTATCAAAAGAGGAACTGTTCCAATTTTATATGAATAAATCTTCTGGTATCTTCAATAGTACCTTACCGATAAAAATGCCTTTAGTGCCTCATTGACCAAGTATTCAAGAGGAGATCCCGTTAGTTGCACTTTTATCAGCCCCTGAAGCAACCATATCATCGGGGTACTCATCCAGCAGCACACCACCTTTCTTATATCCATATGTTGTAATATTCTTTCGAGTCCTCGCATCTACAACAGCTGGATTCATTGCATTATCAAGTGTTTGACTTCGGATAATTTTGTATATACTCCAATTTGTTTTTGCTGTCATGGCTTTTTTCCTATCATAACTTTTGATGATTTTGCAAAATTATTCAATGTATACGAGTTCTCTCAGTTGTAAAATCTAGCCTATGAGTTCTCTTGGTTGAAATATATAAGTTTGGTTATAAATAATTTTATAACAACATCATGTAGGCACCTAAATTCGAATTGCCTTAATCATAGGTTTCATAACTCGAATCAAGAATTAACGTTTCTTCTTATTGCTTACTAAAATCTAACCTATGAGGGATTTGAACCCCCATCCATGTGTATTAACACATTGCTCTGCCTTTTGAGCTAATATGCTTGCAAGATACAACACAACAAATATACAACATGACTGTATTTCCAAGCATAACAATTCGGTACTACCTCCTTCATTTTTGTGACTGAGAACAACGCTACACTACATGAAAGTGGCCAACAAGCAGCCCCCAACCAACCCCAAGCAAAGTTGAATTCAACATTAAAAAGAATAGCCCAAGTCAATGCCAAAGATCCACACCCTCCCAAAAAATACAGTAGCATATTTGAAGAAATCCATAATGGAGTAAAAAGAGTTAAAAAAAAACTCATAAGCAATTGAAGAAATCCACCAAACAGAGTAAAAAAATACAGTAGCATATTTCAGCCCCAATTCAAGCAGAGCAAAAAAAGAACTTAGAAGAAATTGAAGAAATCCACCAAACCATAATTTGAAGATCCTACAACGATAATTCCCAAAAATCTCAAATCGAAATCCCTAAATCCTGAACTTTTGTAAATTCCTAAAGTCCAAATGGAGAGGAGAGACTTACATCAAAAGGAATAGTGTCGAAGCGGTGGAAGCACGCTCTATCAGCCCTTGAAGTCCTCTCTCTCCCTTCAGTTCAATGGTGTAGAAGCTCTCTCTTGGGACTTCTATCGAGCATTATGATCTCCTTCTTTCGGTTCTTTCTTTAGTTTTAACATCGTTTTAACGCTTGTGGTAAAGAAACCAAACAAGGGACACGACGCGAAAAAGTTACAAATCTTAGGAGCATTTCGTGAATTTTGTAAAACTTCCGTACACTAGAGAATTTGACCTTACTCAAGAATTCCATTTTTTTTGGGTAAAATCTAACTATGGTCCCTGAACTTTGATCAAATGTTCAAACGGGTCCTTGAACTTTATTTTTGTTCATTGAAGTCCATGAACTTTGATACTTTGTACTCATTTGGTCCCTCTGTTAGTAAATTTGTTAAATATGTGTTAAGTAATGATATGAAATCAATGTATTTTTGTATTAATTACATGAGTTAGGTTATACAATTGTAATTGCTCGGTATTTATTTTACTAATGTAAAAAATTAAGCTTTTTTCTTCTCAAAAGTCATCATATATAATAGAGTTTTCTTAAAACAAAGCATATTTTAAAATATATTTTTATCAAAAACACTTTCTATTTTTTTACCAAATGTTATAATTTCCAATAATAGTTTATTTTAAAGTATTTTAATGACTAAAATTTCCTTATTTAATTAAAAGCAGAGTTTATTTTGTTAACACAAATAGAATTTATTTTTTTATGGAAAAAGTAGAGTTTATTTTTTTTAACAAAACACATTTTAATTTTTTTAATTCAATAAGAAATTTCCGATCATTAAATTACTTTAAAATAAAATATCAACGAAAAATTATGCCATTTAGTTGGAAAATAGAAAGTTTTTTTATTATAAAAAATATTTTTTAAAAAACATATATTTTTAATATAATATAATTTTTTTTTACTTTAGTAAAACAAATATCAAGCAATTACATGTGTATAACCTAACTTATTCCACTAATATACCAAAATACATTGATTCTATATCATTATTTAACACATATTTAACAAATTTACTAACAGATGGACCAAATGTGTACAAAGTATCAAAATTCAGGGAATTTAATGAACAAAAATAAAGTTAAGGGATCCGTTTGAACATTTGATCAAAGTTCAGGGACCATATGTGTATTTTACCTTTTTTTTTTTTAAAAAAAATAAATTCAAAAGCCCATTTCGAATTTACGAGACCCACCTCCCGAAACCACTCCTGAAACCACAGACAGAGTGGAGAGGATTCCTCGACCCAGCGACCCGCCGCCGTTAGCTCCACCTCCGGCTGAGGCTGACCCTGGCACCGGCGCCGACCTCCACAGCCGCAGCCGGCCTTCATAGTTACCCAGCCTCTCGGCGAACCCCCACAGTCGGCCTTCACAGTTCACAACGGACAGCTGACAGCGGTTGTTCTTGCTCTTCTTCTAATCTTGTCCAAGTCCAACTCTACCACTACCAAGTTAGTTTTGTTCCTCTACCTTTTAATTTCAGTATTTTAAGTTCAATTTGTTGAGATGATAATCAATTTAGATGACAATCTGTGGATTTGATTATCAATTTGGGGTAAATTTCTCAGTTAGGGTTACTGGTAATTTTTTTTTAAAAAAAACTTTTTCTTGCAAATCTACAACCCTCCATTAGACATGGTGTACTGAAACTAGGGGAAGGTCATGTTTGATCACTTACTGCTTTTGGCTTTACATCTTCCTTTTGGGATTGCATTATGATTATGCTACATTCTTTTAGTTGCACATTTTGCATAAATATGTAGCCCTCCTTCCATAGGGACCAAAAATATTAGAAGGTGGTTTTTGAGCTCATGTTGCTTTTAGTTTTAGACCTGCTCCAGTAAACCCATATAATTGTGTATCTTGGCACTTGGAAAGGGTTAAATTTAACATTCTTAAAATCTTATACCAATCAAATTATTTGTAAAATCTGATTTCAGGACCAAACCAACCATTTGTTGATTTCTACATATATAGTAATGACATGTAACCTCTTTGTATAATTCTATGGGGATTGAGGATTCACTGTCTCAGGACCATTTTAGGCTCCTTGGTTTTATCTTCTCTCCCTCATCACGAGCATCATTCAGCATGTAAAATAGATGTAGCTTTTGGGTAGTTTTCAATTTGTGCAATATCTCTTGTTTTCATTGTTTATTGGCTACAGATCAATGCCGTGAATGAGCCTGTTCAGGAAGTGTTAACTTGGTTTCAGGCAGTCTTAATTCTTCAGAAGTAAGTTAGTGATAGAAAAGATGAATTTTATTATCGTCGTCTTTTATAGTTTTCAGCCTATCTCGAACAAAAATCCTGGATCGCCAATTCATTATAATCCAAGGATTGCGCAGCGTTGTTATATAAAACACAAGAAGTTGAGGTCCATCAATCCGTCCACACTGCTCCGAGAAACAGAAACATGTTTACCCTCCACTCCCCCTCTCACTCGCTCAAGCTAAACCCCTTTGTCCCCATCCCCGCCCTTAAAATTAGGGTTTGCAGATTTGTCAGAGCTTCTGTCTCCACTGCTGACCCCGATTCCGACGAACCGAATGGACCAATCGCCTCTCGGAGACTCAACTATCAAGGAGTTCAACTGGAGGAGGTTGTTGATTTGCAACCTCCTGCTAAATCGAGATTGGATTCATGGATTTCTTCCAAAATTCTCGGTATCAGCAGAGCTCGTGTTCAGTCCAGTATTCGCTCCGGGCTCGTCACCATCAACGACAGAGTCATCGACAAGGTGACTCCAAAATTATTTGATCTCTCTCTCTAGATATTGGTGAACAAAATTGCTCAATTAGCTTCAATTCAACTTTCAATTCAACTTCTTCGAGTGGAATTTTTGAAATTCGATGTTTTTCACTTGGTATGTAGGTTTTAATCTCTGGATTTCTGGAACCAGGTTTCTTATGCGGTTAGAGCGGGAGATAAGATCAAATGTACCATATCAGAACTCCAACCCCTGAGGGCTGAACCTGAGGATATTCCTTTAGACATTGAGTATGAAGACGACCATTTGTTGGTTGTTAATAAGCCTCCAGATATGGTAATGGTTCAACATTTTACTGGATTAACCTGTTCTTTGGAACTACTTATTACAATCTACAACTGATGATTCTCCTAAGTTTGGAGTCTAATATTTTGTCAGGTGGTTCATCCAGCACCTGGGAATGCCAATGGAACACTTGTTAATGCAATTCTACACCATTGCAACCTTCCTACTGTCGGATTGCCAGAACACAACTTCCATTCCGAGTCAAAGGATATTTCAGATGATGATGATGATTTTAGTAATGTCCTTTCCCCTGATCAAATCTCTTTCGAAGACACGAGTTCAAGTTCCTCTGTTCGCCCTGGGATTGTACATAGGCTGGACAAAGGCACTAGTGGATTGCTTGTTGTTGCGAAGGTGATCTTACTCGCCTATGGTTTGCCATCCCACTCTTTACTTCCTTGTGAAATGCAGTTACAGACTCTGGTTTTATGATGATTGCAGGATGAACTTTCTCATTCTCATTTATCAGAACAGTTTAAGGCCCGTACAATTGAAAGAGTTTACTTAAGCCTCACTCTGGGTGTTCCTCCCCTAACTTCTGG
Organism: Persicaria maculosa; assembly: GCA_963922045.1. Taxonomy (NCBI): domain Eukaryota; kingdom Viridiplantae; phylum Streptophyta; class Magnoliopsida; order Caryophyllales; family Polygonaceae; genus Persicaria; species Persicaria maculosa. Next base: position 26,704,475 of record OY998259.1, on the reverse strand, counting down.
GAGGGTTCAAGTTCCAGTTGGACGTGACTCGAATAACCGTATTCGGATGACTGCAGTTACTGGAGGTAATTGCTCGGGACGTGCAAGGCATGCAGCGAGTAGGTAATAAATGTTACAAGTTCGGCTGGATTACAAGCATTTTCCTTCATAGTGTATTGGATAAAGTTTAACACTACCCTTCCATCTACCTAAATGGAATAGCAGCCAAAATACGAATTTAGGGACGAAATATTGAGGGCAATCCATATCTGTAGTGTAGGGAGGTCATTTATTGTATGAAGAGAATGATAGAAGATAATCCATTCATGAAAATGAGAAGAGAATGTGAAGTGGGGAGTTCAACTTCCGCATATCAAACAGCCCACTAGTAATCTCCAAAGAAGTTGCGGCAAGAATCTGTTCATTGTATGCAGATAATTATAGAAGAGGATTCAAATTATCTCAACAGTAAGGTCCTGTGGTAAATGATTGATCTTTCTCTTTTCCACCTAATAGGTATAAAGTAATGGAAGTGTTCGCTGATGGTGGTTCAGCACTAGTTGAGTGGAGATTGGAAACTGGACGTACTCATCAGGTACTATATTTCTACCGCCCAATCTACTTTAAATAGAAGTTCAGAGGATTAAACATGTAGTCAGTTGCTGCTTGTGTGGTAAATCTGGTATTCAGTTTCTTTTTGAGACCTTTTCCCTCAATTTTCCCTCTGCTAGATACGTGTACATGCAAAGTACCTGGGCATTCCGCTGCTTGGAGACGAGTTGTATGGAGGGACCAAAGATATGGCCTTGTCACTTCTTCAACCAAGGACTCCACGAAGCTGCCATTCTCAACTCATTGATCTGGTTTCTAGCATACAAAGGCCCTGTCTCCATGCCATGGTTCTTGGGTTAGAACACAGAACACCATTGTCAACTGTACTTGTTTCCCCTTAAATGTCGTACCAAGCTTAATGAACCAGTGGATGAAGTGTCAACTTGTTGTCTTGCAGGTTTAAGCATCCATTCTCTGGCGAGAACATGCACTTTTCCTGCCCTCCACCTGCAGATTTTTCTGATACTTGGAGTCAGCTTCGTCGATTATCTGGATCTAGGGTATCTTATCTAAAATAACCTTTCTTACCCTATTGTAGCATTGCTAAGGCTTCTGTCGCCTGACCTTGCTGTAATAGTATCTGTTATCCTTGGTCATTAGATGTTTGACTAACACAAAGCTCGTTTTCTTCAAATTTTGCAGCAAACATTGCAAAGAACTACTCAAGAAAACAAAACCTGAAATCGGCAAAGACGAAACAAGAAGCTGATTCTTAGGCTACTTGCAAATTGTAATCATTCTGTTGGTCCTCCTCTATTATGGAATATGTGCATAATTGAACCAACTGAAGGTAATTCAATTGTTTGTTGTTTAGGTTACTATGTGAAATCTAAATCTGAACATACCCTGCCTGCCCTTATTTTTTGCATCTTGAAAATTCATTTATTCCTTCCGTTTGCAGGCGGAGCCAATTTTGCAAATTGCTATCAGAGTAAAAGGGACCCCCAAGGCTATGTGATACTATCAAAGAATTTGATGGATTGATGTAATTTACTCCTTATTTGTTAGCTCCTTTATAGTTGCTGAAAGATTTGTAATACCAAAAAAAGAATAGTTAATGAACAAATTCACATATCAGGGCCTTTTCTAATCCCTGGAGAAACAAATTCAAGATTTTCTAAAAAGGAAACTATGTAGAGTATTATAAAAATAAAAAAATGGAGAAACAAATTGGGTGATTTTGGTACTTGGCCTTTTTTTAATATTCAATTGGGCACTTAGGCCCTAAATCAATTTAATTAGTTTTGTCCTAGACCCATTCTCAATAGAGTGGGTTGGTCAATGGTCAACCGTTTGACCATTGACCGGTCAACGTTGACCAACCCATTTTGATGCCAACTTTTTTTTTTTTTAGTGATGTCATATTTTACCATTTTGATGTCAAAATTTTACTATATTTTATTTTCACTTTGATGCCACTTTTCTAATGAAATGATTGGATGACACTTTTTTAATGTCACTTTTTTTAAACCTTGATGACATTTTTTAGTGATGCCGTATTTTACCGTTTTGATGCCAAAATTTTATTATATTTTATTTTCACTTTGATGCCACTTTTCTAATGAAATGATTGGATGATGCATTTTTAATGCCACTTTTTTTAAACCTTGATGACATTTTTTGTTTAATGTGATGCCACTTTTTTATGTCAATTTTTTTGATGATATTTTTTTTAAAGTAGTGTTCTGATGGCATTGTTTCTTTAATATGATGTCACTTTTTTAAAGTAGTGTTTTGATGTTACTTTTTTAATCAAATCGTTTGATGTCACTTTTGTAATTCAGTAAATTGTATATCGATATATTTTCATTCGTTCTACTTTTATTCACCGATGAGTGATGACATTCTTTGTTGCCGATATTTTTATACAATTGATGACATATGCGCTTAATACGTAATTACACTTCATTGATGCCATCTTTTTATTGATGACTTTTATTCATTGATGACACATTTGTAAGTACAATTAATTAATCTCAATCATTTGTGATGATATTTTTATAAAATTGATGACATTGAAGTACGAAATTTGGAATCAAAACAGTGTCCCCAAACAAAGGCAATACAATCTCTTACAATCAAAAGCTCAGGAGTTAATGATGACAAGAAATTTTTTCTATTTTATTGGCCACTAAAATTTTCATCTCAAAAAGACATAGATTTTATCGCGAAAATAGGTGAAGGATTCAAAAATATATCAACCAAAGACAAGTAAATCAAGGTACGGAATTCTTATCCCTTGATTAAAAAACAACAGGGTTGTCAATTGCACATAATTAATGAAATGATTTACACTCTTTAAAATTGCAAATTACACAAATGAGGGCACTCCTCTATGATGCACATCCACAGCTCATCACATGTTAACACAACATTACAGTATTACTAATCACGATACAACTATCGGAGGACCAAAAATAATTGAAAAAAGGACCTAATTAGAAGGGATCAACCATACTAAACCACATAAAACAAGAGAAAACGGCACAAACTGTGAATCCTCTGCTACTCCATGTACAAAAGGCAACTTCGACAAACTCCAGAAACATCAAACTTTTCAAGCACATCCGGTGAAGGTGAAAGGCAACACCCCTGGTCTATCAGCATCAAAATCTCATTGCTTTCAAGACGCAGCAATTTGAGTAGACTGAATGATTTCTTTGTATGCTTTTGAATGTTTTAGCAGATCACAAGCTGATGACAATTTATATACAGCACCACGCTATATAGTACCAAAACCTGAGGGAGGACCGGCACGATCCTGAAGTCTAAACATCACTTCCACTCAGACTGCTCTAAATCCAAGCAAGAGATCCCCTATCATTCGCTGTTGGGGGTCTCCCAGGCCTCTCGAACTTGGTTGATTCCAAAAGCTTTCACTGCATTTTTATATCATATAACGTGCAAACATCAACTAAAAGCTTTTACGTTGAATAAAGAGAAATCAATTGCCTTCACAGTACCTTTAAGGTTGAATCAAACATTAAATGTAGCAGCAACATGCAATGTATATCATATAACACGTATGATTCCATCCAGATAAGTTGCAACTTCCATCACATTTCATGGTAATATTCAATAGATTTTACAAAAGAGAAACAAATTGTTAGAAGCTTAAATGCAACATATGACATAAATATTTCTAGTAAAAACCTATGATAAGGTTTAGAGGAAAAGAATGGATAATCCATATTGATAAAAATTTCACCTCTCCAATTATAGTACGTAACAAGGAAACCTTTTGGAAGGCAGAGATTCAACTCACTTAGATGAAACTTCTGCAAATCAAAATTGCCACTTAACCATGAAAATAATGCTCTTATCCTTTTAAAAAGGCACTCTAATCACTTGGCTCTTAGAAGGGGGTATATATACTCACATCAATCAATCCATTAATGACCCATGGAAAGGAATTAACTGGAGAAATAAGGGAATCAAAGAGAGCCAGACAAGTGAAGACCTACAAACAGCAATCCTTCATCTTCTTTACCATACTGGGCTTTGTTTGTTCAGACCAAAGATCTTAACATTCCAGCAGCAAGCAAAGTAAGAGGAAACTAGCATCAATGCTTATTGCATTCAGCCAAACACTAGTACATGTTGCATCTAGAATAATTCAGTAAATCTTCAATTGGTAACTCTTCGCCCTCTCAATCTCTCAACCACATCCTTTTGCTCTCCTCTAAATAATATATATGTTCAGTAAATGCCATCTCGTGGGAGCTTCTAGATTCTAATTGTAAAATATTTGTCCACGGGCTATATAAACCTCAAATGCTAATCTGTTTGATGCTTCTATATATTCAAAATTTCTTCTCATCTATCAATTCAAGTGTCCCCAATCACCATCGCGTAGTAAGAGCATGATATGAACTAAGCATTTGCATTTCCTACTGTCTACTGAGCATATGGCATTAATGGTTGATCTGAGCAATCAATATAGGATCCAAGAAGCAATAGGCAATTATCTATCATGTCAAAGCACAATTTCGACATTTTTGCCCCAAATCAAACCCTAAATCCATCAAATTGTAGATTCTAAACAAAAATCAAAATTGAACACAATAAGATGTGTAATTAACTAAAAACATCATTAAACCTGGAAAAAAAAACACTACATGTTGAATTGTGACAGAAAGAAATCAACTAGACAAATCGGCCGGGAGGCGATAATCTATCAAACAGATATAAATAAAAAGAGCGATTTCGAATCAGAGAGAACTGGAAAGTTGGGCAAATGTTCGACCGACATGAGCGACGACATTTAGGGATTGGAAGCAAGATGGAGGACTTACCTCTTCGAAGGGATACTCGATCGACGGAACTATTGGATGGCTCCATCGTTGGCGTTCGGAGCTTAGCTGCGCAAGTCGTTATTGGAGGAAGCCAGGAAAAATCGATCTGGCTTGGATGACATCAGAGAGAGTAGCGATTACTGAATGAGAAGAGGAAAAATGGAATCGCAAGGATGAAGGAGCAACGACGGGCGCCTAGGAGGACCAGCAATGGGAGGAAGGGTCGAACGCGGCTAAAAAAATTTTCGGAAATTTCGGCTGGTACCCCTGAGATATTAGCTATTTCGCGTGGTGTACAAGAGATTAACAAAATTCGCCCGATACCCCTGAGTTTTGTAGGTATTTCGCCCCGTGCCCCTCATCAGTTAAAACTAACTGTGTAAACAAGGCTCCGTTATGTTTCTATCTGAACTTCTGAAGGACGCTCAAGAGGAGGGAGGTGTGGAACGAAGAAACGAGAGGAGAGGAGAGCCGACTGGAGAAGCAGGCATCGCCGGCAACAAGAGCTCGCTACCTCCGGCAAGGACAGGTGGAGAAGGAGAGCAACGACGTACCAACAGAGAAACGAAAAACAAAACCCAGACGAGTTGGAGAAGCGGTTCCACGCCCGACCTGGAGAAGAAGGGCCCGTCCTTGAATCGACGACAACAAAGCCAGTCGTCGGAGACGCCGCTCGGCTCGCCGGAGGTGGTGGTGGATGCGCCAGCCAGGTACGTCGATTTAGGGTTTCGATTTGTGTTCGCAATTTTGGGTTTCGATTTCTGGTTGCAGTTTGGGGTTTTGAATTGGATTTTGATTTGTGATTAGTTCGAATTAGGGTTGAAAATTTGAGAGTGAGGAATTGCTGAACTTGTAAATTTGAAGATGACAGCGATTTCCGTTTAAAACACACTGTACAGATTGCTGAGAGTGATGATTTTGATTTGTGATTACTCAATTTTGAGAGTTTAGTGATTATCACTAAACTTTAATAATTTGAGAGTGAGGATTTTGATTTGTGATTACTAAACTTTGATTCCAGTCTTCTGATTGAAGAAGGAAAGAAGATTGAAATTTGTGGAAAGACATGTGTGCAGATTGAAACATGGGGTGTGTGAAATATGTAGTGACAGTGTTAGTATGAATTTGAGTACATTCTTGTCGATAATGTTTGCAACGGATTGAGTACTATATGTAGTGACTACATAATGAGAAAAATAACATAGCATGTACGCTTTGCCTTTTAAGTTTCTAATGTAAATGAATTACAGAATCTGAATTGTAAAAACTGAATTATGTAAATAAAATACCTTATTTGGTGTTTCTATGCATCGAAATAAAAATATATGTTTTCATTACTTCTGTTACAAACTTACAAAAATGAACAAAACTCCAAGAGAATAGTACATTGAACTATCTTATTTTGCCTATTAGCTCAAATGGTAGAGCGGTGTGCTCACGCACAATAATGCGGGGTCGAATCCCGTATAGGCTAATCTCTACATAGCGGAAAGTTCAAATTATAGTTCTTTATCTTTTTTTTGCGGTCATGCCTTTTTTCTAGTCATAACTTTGGATGATTTTCTAAATATAATCAAGGAAAGATACAAAAGGGATGATTTTCTGAATATATTCAATGAAAGATACAAAGGGGATGATTTTCTCAATATATTCATGAGATATAAGTTTGAACATTCAAATTAAGTTGTACACCACTCTACCATTTTAGTTAATAGCTGGTAGCTTAGTATGATAGAAATAATGCAGAAAAAAAATACTTGCAACCAGCTGCTCTCCCCAAGAGAAGAATCCTAAGTCAAATATATAAGAAAACTTCAATGTAAGCTTGAAATAGAAACAAAATTTTAAAAAAAGAATTTCAGAAAATAAATTACAGAATCCAAAATGGTGGAACAGAAGTTGTTGAGGTAGCTTCAACTGTGTTATTGTCTACCTTTTGTCAATTGATAAGTTTCTGTGTTGCTTAGGGTGGATGACCCTTTAGATGAACTTTGCATGTGTGGATAAGATGGCCTTGTGATCTTATTATAAATCTTAAGCACTCAAGAATCATGTGTATTTTAAGATTATCTTCAGGAATCAGATTTAGGATCTCTGAATGGTTAATTTGTCTTGTCTGGTAATTAGTTAACTTCTATTCACATCACAACGATCCTTTTGATGAATTGATTATTATCTTCATGTGTCTTGACATTTAATAAGGATAATTTCTAATACAGCAAATATAGTGAACTAGAGGCAGCACTTATAAACTCAAAAGAACTTGATTCCTTTCTCGTACTTTTTGCCTTTTCTCTCTTATTGATATGCTTTAGTTAGTTTAGAACTTGTGGATTTTCCGTGGTGATGCTGACAGTACTAGCTGAACTTGTGTAATTTTTTTTAATATATGTATTGTTAACCTCATAGAACTGGTTTCTCAGCTTAGTCTCCTTATAGTTATCTTGTTTAGTTATTGTTATGAAGTTTCTGAGTTCTTACTCGATCACCAGCTTCTCCCTCTGAGATCAGCAGTGTGCCCATATCTGATATATATTTCAATTGGTTATAAAAGACCAAAAGCTAAGCAACATGTAATCTACACATAACCATAGATAGTCTATACGAGATTTGAACTCGTATCTTTGTGCTTAAGCACAACGCTCTCCATTTGAGCTAATAGACTTGAAACCTCTCAAAAATTGATTTCAATTTATAAATCAAAATGTCATGCTAAAAATCGGTTTATAGGACAAGGAAGGTTCATCTAAACCTTCAAAATCTCTAATATCAGGCTCAACATTTAATTAATCTCCAATCTCCATGAGAAGATCCACGAATTGGAACCCAATCCATGTGTGCTTAGCTAAAAGCATGATATCTGGAAGTTGAGTAATCACAAATCAAAATCATCACTGTCAGCAATCTGTACAGTGTGTTTTAAACGGAAATTGTTGTCATCACCAAATTTACAAGTTCAACAATTCCTCACTCTCAAATTCTCAACCCTAATTCGAACTAATCACAAATCAAAATCCAATTCAAAACCCCAAACTGCAACCAGAAATCGAAACCCAAAATTGCGAACACAAATCGAAACCCTAAATCGACGTACCTGGCTGGCACATCCACCACCACCTCCGGCGAGTCGAGCGGCGCCTCCGACGACTGGCTTTGTTGTCGTCGATTCAAGGACGGGCCCTTCTTCTCCAAGTCGGGCGTGGAACCGCTTCTCCAACTCGTCTGGGTTTTGTTTTTCGTTTCTCTGTTGGTACGTCGTTGCTCTCCTTCTCCACCTGTCCTTGCCGGAGGTAGCGAGCTCTTGTTGCCGGCGATTCCTGCTTCTCCAGTCGACTCTCCTCTCCTCTCGTTTGTTCGTTCCACACCTCCCTCCTCTTGAGCGTCCTTCAGAAGTTCAGATAGAAACATAACGGAGGCTTATTTACACAGTTAGTTTTAACTGATGAGGGGCACGGGGCGAAATACCTACAAAACTCAGGGGTACCTAGCGAATTTTGTTAATCTCTTGTACACCACGCGAAATAGCTAATACCTCAGGGGTACCAGCCGAAATTTCCGAAAAATTTTTAGAAGGGTTTAACGGGCCTAAGAAAATAATTAAAGGGCCTAACTACCTAACCAAAGAGGCTTAAAGGTCCATTTCAGAAAATTCCCTCAAACAAATTCAAGATTTTTTAAAAAGGAAACTATGTAGAGTATTATAAAAATAAGGCGAAACTAATTAAAATAACCCAACCTTTAAGGGGGTGTTAAAAATATATCTCAACCTTTCAAATGTAAAATAAATATCCCGACCTTTATAAGTGATGGTAATATAATATCCTAATGATTTCTCTCCAATAAAATTCTTATTTTATGTATTGTATTACTCATGTATTTTCAATTCAAATAAAACATATAAAATTAAATTAGATGAGTTTAAAAGTTTATTTAATAAACTTTTGTAGTTTTATATTTAATTTGTACCTAACTTTTTATATCTTTTTTTAAATCAATAATATATATAACAAGCCAAATAAAAAAATGTAAAACAAAATAACATATTTTAAATTAGTAAATGATTAGCTAGTGATTTAACTTATCAAAACTAAAGAATATTTTGGCAATTATAAACTTTATGTTACTACGAAATTGAAATGAAAATTTAATTATTTAGATTATTCAATGATGTTCATTTATATATAAGAAGTAAATTATTATTATTAAAACATGTATAAAAGAATGTAACTTTTTTATTTTTTATTAAATCCAAAATAAAAAAATTAAGATAAACTTAAAAACCAATCTAATTTAATCTAATAAACTTGAATGATATTTTTACACAATCAAGATATTGAAAATTATATTTTAAATATTTACTTGTTTTATTATATTTGTTTTGATTAAATTTAATTATAATCTATAAATACATGTTAAATCGAATAATTTAAATTAAATACGTATTAAAGTGAATGTTTAGGGGCGAGACTAATCATTTTTTTGGGGGAGAAAAGTTTGGGATATTATATTACCATCACTTATAAAGGTCGAGATATTTATCTAACATTTGAAAGGTGAGGATATATTTTTAACACCCTCTTAAAGGTTGGGTTATTTTAATTAGTTTCGCCTAAAAATAAAAAAATGTTGCCCAAAATTTAAACTTATGGTTTTTTTTAAAAAAAACTTAGGCTTACGTTAATTTTACAATAAACACCCAACTTGTGATGCGGCTCGTGGTTCAGTCTCTGTGTTGATGGCGTAAGCTTTAACACTTCATTTTGGGCTTACAACGACTCGAGACCTTGGTTTCCGTCGGATTGAGGTTAAGGGTGATGATCTTACGGTCATCAACTCGATTAATGGAGTTTGGAGGTGCCCTTGGGAGATCGAGATGTTCATCTTCGATGTCCAGTTTCTGCTCCAGTCTTTTGATTTTGTGGCCTCTTCTAACGTCCTTCCGTGAGGGCAATCAAGTAGTAGACAAGGTGGTGCACCTTCGACATGTGATGGATCGTGGTAGGGGTGGCCACGGGTTAGGGGTCAACCCGTGACCCGACGGGTCGTACGGGTCAATGACCCGGCGGGGTCATTGGCCCGACGGGTCCGGGTCAACGGGTGGGGCCGGGTTGCAGGTTAGGGTTAGGGGTTTTGAACCCGATGACCAGGCGGGTCAATCCGCCATCCCATTTTTTTTTTTTGAAAAAAATATTTTTTTATGTTTATAATAATTATTATGTATATTATTCTTAAAATAATTCATAATATATAAACATAAACTAGTTTACAATGTGCAACGTGGGTCAAAAGCACTATCACCCTTCTCTTTTTATAGCTTTGGAAGACTTCCCCTATTCTCTCAACTTTCAACGTGGGACAAGACTCTTGTTCCACATTGAAAGTTGAGAGTTAGATTGAGAAGGGATGGAGGTATATATATGTGTACCACATCCTTCCTTAACCCTCACTCTTCACTTTAAGCTTTATTTTTTATTTTTTATTCTTATATTGAAATGAAGTAAAGTTTGAGAAGTTTTATATCCCTATATTTATATTGTAGTGGACGAAGGAAGTTTTATAGAGATATAAAATATAAAAGGGTAAACTGCAGGGAACCACCCCTTAAATACACTACATTGCTCAAAACCACCCATTAAATAAAAAATTGCAGAAAACCACCCTTTAAACCTATTCCGTTAGCAAATCACCACCCCTCCCATTTATTCTGTTAAAAAATCCGTGAAATTTCACTGTCGTCACCTCACCTCCGGCTCCATGGGAGAGATGAAGCTCCGCCGCTTGCACTCGACGCCGGAGAAGAAGGAGATCTGATGCGCCTCTCTTTGCTCCTTACCCTCAATAACCATAGGTTGAACCGCTGCCTCCAAGTGCTCCAATGAAGAGCACAGTGGCGAACGCCCTCGCCAGCGGCCTGGCCTCGAGTCCGGCACCAAGCCCCAAAATCGCAACCCATAAAATCGAACAATTTTTTTCAAATTTCTTGAGGGGTTTTGTCGATCCAGCAACAAGGATCTCAAATTCATCATCTTCATCATCAAATTCGAACTCATAAGCACCCAGATTTCAGATCTAAGTACCATGAAGGAGCAAGAACCCCAAATTCCAAATCTGAAATTTCAGCCTTGGGTCTGGTTCGGCCGTTCGGGGCTTGGAGGAGTGGATATGAAGGCTTGGCTATGGGGATGACAGACCACATCGCCGGCACTCGACGGGAGGTTGTGGGGTGATAACGGATGAGTTCGGGTGTGGGCGGTAGGGCTGCGAGGAGAGGGATGGGGGAGAGAGAGAGAACCTAGGAGGAGGGGAGTCGGGTCAGGGTGGTGTCGGGCGGCTGGCTGCAGGCGGCGGGCTACCACCGGAGGATTTGGCCGGTAGAGGTTAGGTGGTTATTTTCACATACTTGACGGACTTTTTAACGGAAGAGACAAGTTGGGTGGTTATTCGCTAACAGAGTAGGTTTAAAGGGTGGTTTTATGCAATTTTTATTTTAAGGGGTGGTTTTGAGCAATGTAGTGTGTTTAAGGGGTGGTTTTCTGCAGTTTACCCAATATAAAATTTCTCATGTTTTTTCCCACTTCATATTAAAATGAAATGGATATAAAAATTGATATGTAGAAAAATTCTTTACATATCATTTCTTTTTAAAATTTTTAATAGTCAAAAATATTATAAAAAAATAATTTTTTTTTAATTTGGGAATCTGTCGGGTCAACGGGTTGACCCAAACCCGCCAACCCGTGGAATTCCCGGGTTAGGGTTCGGGTTGCCCTTCCCCGACCCTTGACCCCCACCCGCCGGGTCTGACCCGTGGCCACGCCTAGATCAGGGATCTCTTCTGCCCGAAAGGACTCTATTGGATGGTGGGTCAACATAAACCTACACCTCCCAAACCTTTGTTTTGTTCAAAAAAATAAAAAAAATTAACATCCAACTTTCAAGTTTTTTTAGTCTTCGTCAGGGTATATGCTCAACTATTTTATTTAAGAGTTAACTTATCACTCGCTTATGTTTCAAACTTATTGATAGGTTAGAGCAAAAGAAAATGAATTTTTATTTAAAAAGAAAGTAATTTCATCCACCATACATGTTGGTGTATCGAGAGGTTGAGAAATGGTAGATAGATTGATCGTTATGGAAAAAAAAAAATCAAACTATTAGAGACGTAGAGAAAAACAAAAGAAAATAAGAAATATCTCGATCAAAGAAGATATAATAAAAATTGGACAAGGAGGTTAGAACAACTCAGAGATCGACAAATATTAAAAGTCACGGGATAGTAAGAACTATTACGATGTCTCACCGCCGGGAGCAAAATAGTAGAAAGTAGAAACTCATGGAAAAAGTGGTTTATGCTTGAAGTCTTTAAAAATCTCTCATCCGGAGAACGTTGAAGTGATCCATATTGCCAAGGTGTCACTTTTCCATGAGTTTATACGGTTCTGCTCCCTGACAGTGAGACACCGTGATAGTTCTTACTAGGGATGGACAAAAATTGGATCGGACCGGAAATGGACCGGGACCAGACCGAAAATTACGGTCTTGGATCGGATCGGGAGTAATACGGTCTGGTCCATGGTATAAGAAAAAATGAATTCCGGGTTCCAATCCAAACCGGGACCAGACCGGAATTTGACCGGGTTGTATAATTTTTTTTCGCTGTGGCTATATACACCCCAAATCATGCACGTCCTTAAGGACGTGCATGATTAAAAGAGGTTAATTTTTTTTTTTAAATATTAATCAGACACAAGACTTGCACGTCCTTAAGGATGTGCAATTTTAACCTTGTAATTTGTGGTGTATCTAGCAACACCTTTTTTTTTTTTTTTTTAAAGCCCAACCTGACCTACTCTTCTCAAGCGTCAGGCTTCAGCTTCACGCCGCTCTCTTCCCAATCCCTACCCACTTAGAGCATCAGCACTCATGGGTTAACCTCTTTCGTCTCTCTCCTCGTAATATTTTGACAACTCATATTCCACTAACTCTACCCCATCCTTTAAGAATTTCTAATTTTTAACCCGCATCCATAAGTTTACTCCATTACTATTTTTTTAACTTTATTTATACCCCACCACATATTTTTAACCAATCAAAACTTATTACACTTAATTAAAAAGAATATAATTCACTTTTATATTTTTTTAAAACATAAAAAAGAGATGGGGGAGGAATGGGTTTACCCCTTCATGTTGGGTTTGCCCCTTTCCCATCCATTAAGTGAGGGTAGACCACATCCATGGGGAAACCTTATAGGAAGCTATAGGGGAGGTGAAACCCACCACTAATGATGGTCTTACCTCTTCAGTCCACAGTTCACGCCTTCTTCGTCTTCCCTACTCCCTTCTTCTTTCTGTAATCGTCCTTGAGCAGCACAGGCACCCAGCCTCGCCCTCGCTCGACGCCCTCGTCTTCAGCAGCCCGGCCTCGCCCTCGCATCTTCAACAACCTTGCCCTCGCCCGACGCCCTCGCAGCAACTCCCCTCGCCCGATGCCCCCTCGTGTTCAGCAGCCCAGCCTCGCCCTCGCCCTCTCCTTAATCTGTAATCGCGTCCAATTTCTAATCTAGGTTAGAGAAATTTCAATTTATAATATTTTCAGATCTAAATTTAAGAATCTCGTCCGATTTGTACTTTGATATTTCAATGAAACTTCATGGATGGGTGAGATTCAATTATGAAACTACATGTAATTTGTTACTATCTCGTGACTTTCCATCCTTTTTCGATCTCCGAGTTATTCTAACCTCCTTTTCCGATTTGATTATATCTTCTTCACTCGAGATATTTTTGTTTTCTTTGATTTTACTTTATAGGTCTCTAATAGTTTGATTTTTTTCCCTAACATAGATGAAAAGATTCGAAATCCCACCCAATAACTCGAGACCGACGAATTGGGAGACAAGGCAAATCAAAGGTTTTGGCCCTCGGGGTGGTCTTTTTCCCGGCCAGGTATTTCTTCCTGTAATCTGAAATTGGGGGTTAGGGTTAGTTTCTATTCCATTAAAATGTCAACGCCAAATCTCCAATTGTGTAAACGAATCACCCGCGCTCTCTCGCCGGATATCGCTTCAATAGGCGCCGTTCTCTGCCGGCACCGGAAATTGCACAACGGGCCTGACACCATTGAGGAGCTGCTGGATCGTCATTTAGTGAAGAAAGACAAAGGGCGTCACGACGAAGACGACGAGGAAAGCGAACTCCTGGCTCGCCGTCGGCTCACGAGCTCTCGCCGTGAGGTGCTGAGCCTCTACCGCGACATCCTACGAGCCACGCGGTTCTTCATGTGGTCCGATCCGCGGGGCGTGATGTGGCGCGACGTCCTGAGGGAGAACGCTCGGAGAGAGTTCGAGGAGGCGAGGTTCGAGAAGGATCCGGAGGTCATTACTCGGTTGTTGATCGGCGGCCGGGACGCAGTTAATCAGGCACTTGAGAATCTAGCCGAGAAGCAGAGGCAGCAGATTGAGAAAGATCGAGGGCCTAGCAACTGAAACTCCTGCAAAATCTGCGGTAACCCTACTCTTCTATCAAACAGATTTGTATAATTGAATGCGGTTTGTAGGATGATTTGGTAGGTTTTGAGTGACACGATTGAATCAGATTTGATTTAGTTTTCTGTTCATGCTTGATTTTCCATGGAAGTGCAATTTGTTGTCTTGGCTCGTGATTATTTATACACTTGCAATTGATCTGGTTGAGACTAAGGTTATGGCTGAAGGCATTTTTAGCAGATGAATCTTACAGTATAAGATTGTGCGATGATAGATGAATGGTTCAAGCTTGAACTTTGCAAGATTGAACTTTGCGATGATAGATGAATACATTTCAGACCTCATTTTAGAGCAACTCAGCTGATCCTCTCTCTCATTGCCCTCATAATTCAATCCTCTGCTTGTCTGTGCAATTTCTGTTCTTTTCTGGCTATTTAGCTGAACTATTCAGACAGATATGCAGATACTACTAGAGAGTAGAGGAGATGTAATTAGGGGTGGGCACAAATCCCGCAAATCCCGGTCCCGTTCCGATCCCGTCCCGATCCCGGTGGGATTTAAGACAAAATAGCGAATCCCGTCCCGTAAAAATTATGCGGGACGGGATGCGGGACGATCCCGGTGGGATCCCGCAAATCCCGATCCCGTCCCGCATATGTTATATATAATATAAATAATATATATGTAAAATAAGTTTTAATTTTAATAAAAGTAATTCTTTATATATTATATATTTTTTTAATGCAACATTATGTACACCGTATTTAATCTTATTTACATAATTTAAGGCTTTAGACCTTTAGTGCTATACGGCCCATTTAGTTTGATTTACATTTTAGTACTGTAATACTGTAATGTAAGTGTAAACTAAGGTAGATGATTTACTGATTTAGGGCTACAGAGGCTGAAAGAGTGAAAGGCAACCAAAGTCAGAGACGCGAGACATTCTCAAATCCCAAATCTCTGTCCTTCTCCTCCGCCGACGGCAAACGACGCACCTGTGTGTCATGCTTCTCTGTCGAGTTCTCTCTGTCTCCACCCTCCAAGTTATTCATCCTTCACCTTCGCCTTCATCTGGCTTTAGACCTTTAGTGCGATTGAAGATTTGAAGTTATTCCAAGATTTCAACCTTGATGCCTCCATCTGGCTTCTAGCCTCTTGAACTGGCAGTGTGTTTTTTTGTATGAAAGACTAAAATTGGGTTTTTTTTTCCCTGAATGAAATACTAAAATTAGGTTGTTGGGCCACTGATAGTGTTACTTTTTGACCAAGTTGGTTATGTTAATGTGTTGTTAACACTTGTCTTAGCTTGAAATTGTATGAAATAGCATGAAAAATGAAAACATTGTTATATAATATTTTATTATTTTTATTTGCGGGACAAGGCCCGTCCCGATCCCGTCCCGTCCAGACACCATCCCGTCCCGATCCCGTCCCGAAAAAAAAGTGTCAATCCCGTCCCGTAAAAATTTCGCGGGACGAGTCCCGTCCCGGCTCAATCCCGTCCCGTCCCGTCCCGTGCCCACCCTAGATGTAATAGAAGAAATCAGTGATGTAGATCACAACTCACAAGATATGTGAACTGCCAATAGATATGAGTATGTGATCCACTAGCATCAGTCCTGTAACACTTGATCAGCAAACACTACAGATGCAGTTTGCTTCTTAAAAACAAAGAAAACAAAAATATCTCGGCCCATTCGGATTCGGATTGTTATTGGATTCATATTGCTTTTGGGTTCGGACTTAAATTAGATCGGATTGGTTGGTCTTGGATCCAACTTTTTCATTTATTCGGTGCCATTCGGGTTCAATGTTGAATCAGTCGGATTAGTTTTCTCAGAGAGTTAATGCCCTAACCACCAGAAATTGTACTTTCAACTGCCAAATTAACCCAAATTCGACTAATTCGAAGGAAGCTCCCTCACTGTTCAACAATGGAGCATTCAATTTTGCTCATGATGGCTTCGAATCCAGTCGTATCGTGTGTACGAAAATCAGATTCTGGTGGTGGTGGGAATTTGCCTGGCTATTGCCGCCCTCACAAGAGATCGAATCACTTCAATTTGGGGCATTCAATTTGATTGACGACCTGGGACGAGAGGGTTCCTCCTTGCGAGGCACGTATGGTTGCGAGGTGATGGAGGCTAGGGTCCCGGGTGGGCGTCGCTTCTTGGGGACTCAACTGGGATGGCGGTTCTCTGGCTATAAATACGGGTTAGAGGACGCAGACGACTCTCACTCTCATTCTCTCTACTGTTCTTTTCCAAAATTTATAATTGCATTAGCTGATAACCAATCTTCTTTGTCTCTGAGCATGACGACTCGCAAACCGGACAAAGGAAAAGGAAAAATGGAAGACGCCAAGGCTGCACCGAGGAGCAGGGCCACCCAAGGAATTGTCATTGCGGAACCTACTGATCATTCCGATGGGATACCAGACCCAAAGGAAAAGGGTGCCAACCCACACAAAGAACCTTCCACTGGTAAAAAGAAACCAATTCTCGATGTGGCCAGACTCCGGTGTCGGCTGTCGGGAGTAAAAGAGAACATCCTCAAACTACAAAAAACGACCCTGTACGCTACCATCATCGGAGAGCCAGTTGAACTAAAGGAAATCAGAAAGAAGATAAAATTTGATTGGAAATTCGTGGAGGGAGGAGTCCAGGTAACCCCTCTATCTCATAATTGGTTTGAAATGAAATTTATATTACCTGAGGATAGGGACAGGGTGTGGAATGGGAGACCTTTTCATATCTTGGGGCAACTACTACTGCTCAAGCCTTGGAAACAAGGTTTTGATCCTGCCTCTGAATCCATATCCACTCTGGATATGTGGATTCGGATCCCTGGACTCCCATCGGAATATATAAGTCAGGATGTCCTAGCCACTATCATCGAGGAAAATGGACTCGGAACCATTCTAAAACTTGATGCTTTCACCACCAAGGGCGTAAGAGTTCGGTACCCGCGCATATGCATTAATGTCGACATCACTATGATCCCGGACAAGAAGGTGGTTGTGCTGGATGAGAACGACAACCTCAGGGAGTATCCTGTCTGGTTTGAAGAATTCCCAGAAGGGTGTGGAATCTGTGGCTCTCCTGAGCACTTCTTCTCAGAGTGCCCACACCGTCAACTGGCTCACAACCCGATCACTGTCACCCTCCCTAAACCCAGAATGAAGGAGCATAGGCAGGAGAATCCGATGAGCAATGATGACGACGGAGACTGGATCAAGGTTGCGTCCAAAAACAAAGCTGCCGGCTCATCTTCGAAGGTGGGCAACCCAAAGTCTGAGCTGTTGAAGAACATTGGAATCAATGTCACTTATAAATCGGATTCTTCCTCATCTAAGATGTCCGGTAAGACTTCTAGTATCTCCTCTCATGTGGGTGGGGATGTGACGATGGATCCAAAACCTGTTGAGGATGAGCCCATTCCGAGTGTTGAAGCTGCCCAGGAGACCCTTCCTCGTGATGATACAACTGGATTACAGGCCGAGATTCCCCCGATGCCATTCCTCTTGGACCCGGGTAATGAGGACTATTACGACTACGAGGATATTTTGTGTGAAGCGGACCTTGCTGAGCCGATGGATTTCCTTTGCCATGAGACCATCGAAGACGTGATGAATGGGATACCCATGGGCGTCAAGTTCCAGATTTCCAACTTCTACGACCCGACAATGAAGCCTGAACCGCTGAAGATCACTGATGCCACTCCGACCCAGTCGGGATCCTTTATCCAGCGGCTGGAGAAGCTTGGTATGACCACCACCTCGACGTCTGAATCAGGAAAAAGGAGAAATGGCAAGGGAGATTCCGACACGGCCTCGTCCTATCTGAAGGAAGGAGGTGGAAAGAAACCTCGGAATGATGAGTGACGCCACTGCATCATGGAGGATCGAGAAGCAGAGGTACCAAGTACACCAGATTCAGTACTATAAAGCACTATTATCTCTAGAAAATAATCAACAATCTATGATTATCTTTGGTTTTGTATATATTTCGGCTAGTATGTTTGAAACCGTATGTGGTATGGATTTCCTATTTCAACTCATGAACATCGAAATGTATGATATTAGTAGTCGGTCAAGTATTAAGCTAGTGATGTTGTCTAGACTATGGAAGTGGATGGTATGTAAGGATCACAACTATCAAATGTTAATAGATGCATATTTATATTACATCCTGTGCTGTTCGGGTATGGGCTTGGAAGCCGTGAATTGGTCTGCAGGCCTTTCTACTCGACTTCGTACCGACAGCAAATCCGATCACACCCCAATACACAATAAACATAAACCCATGGATCACCTCAAAATGCAAAATATATGTCCGAGATTAAACCAACACGATTCTCATAACCCTCACAACTCGACCACATCATACAGATGCAACTCCAGTTGGACCACACTCGTTAAGGCCAAGCGACAAAAGACTACTAAACCACACATGGCTAGGTGGTTGTGCTGTATTGAAAAAACCGGTAACCCGCTCCAATTGTGCGCCGAGTTCTGTTTCCCTACCGTGATCGACTCTTGTCGTGAGCAAGTTTTTGGTCGGGCAGCAAACCAACCCACTAAACAAAGAACTCACTTACATAGTAACCACAGAAGCCGGGCAAACACTGAACCATACAATGTCAAATACGAAAATATCAATACCGCCTCCCGTATGAACCCCTTTTGTACAAATGAAGCCAAAATGTATCACACAAATCAGAAGCGAATAACGCTTAAATTACAGAACAATACGACAAACAGAATAAGACTAGTGCAAGCTCAAGCAGCCCTTTGGCACCATTTAGCTGATCACCGATCTAACACGATGAGGGGGAAGACAGGAATTGGAGAGCAGTGTAACACACAACCAAAAAACATGCACATGTGTATACTGAATCGGCCTCTTCTAACTGAAAATGATTTAGAACAACCCAAAAACAAACAACATTGGATAATAAATAAGTACTATAACCAGCAAACAAACCCGAGCCATAATGACGGTGAGTCACGAGGGCCTAGCTCGTGCTCACTAAATGTAGGTTTAAATGAAGATTAGCTTCTGGAACTGCAGAGGAATAGGCCGTCCGACGTTTTGGACTGAGATTAGTACATGGTGTAAATCAGAGCACATTCAACTATTAGCACTGGCCGAGACTAAAACAGAAAACATTCCTACACCATCAAACTGGAGGGGTGCGGGATTCGACAAAGCAATTTGGTCTCCGGCGTGTGGGAAGTAGGGGGGTTTGGGTATCCTTTGGAAGGAAAATTGTATGCTTAACGAAACCATTGAAGTTATAACACAATGGCCAAGAGCAATAGCCATCAGATACACCAACACCATTGACAGTTTCTTGTGTATTATATGGTTCATCTATGCGCCCCCTAAGAGCAGCACAAACTGCGATTTTGGGACCAAGTAGTCGAGGAAATAAAGAAGGCAACAATTCCATGCATTGTCATGGGCGATTTTAATGAAATAGGATGCTTTGCCGACAAAGAAGGTGGTGCGGTTACTCACCCACGCCAGTTTGTTCGGCTGACGGAAATCAAGAACCATTGTTCTCTAGTAGATATTCCTACTTGGGGGAACCCGTTCACTTGGAGGAAAAACAGTCTGAAATTGGAAACATAAAGGAAAAAATTGATCGGGTACTGGTTCACCATGACATTGTTCACCAGTATCCCGCTCTCTGCACGAAAAATGGCGCTTTTACATCCTCAGACCACTGCTCGATCACCATTGAACTAAACACCAGCCAAATATTCAAACCCCTACCTTTCAAATTTGAAAATGTATGGCTACAAAGACAAGATTTTAAGAATATTGTGAAACAAGCGTAGAGACTTAGGTGCCATGGCTTAGCAATGTATCAGTTAATCAGGAAAACAAAACTACTAAAAAATCAAGCAAAAACTTGGAACAAAAGCACATTTGGGAACATTTTCAGGCAACTCCAACGGGTCGAAGCACAAATACTTTAGATACAACAACATAGGTCCAACAATTCAAATCACAACACACAAACAAAAGAAATTACTTTAATAAAGAAAAAGGAAAGATTATTACTATTTCAAAAATCTTACTGGAATCAACGAGCCAAATCCAAACATATAAAGCTATCAGATTCCAACACTGGGTACTTTCATAAAATAGCCTCTGGCAGAAGAAACATGAAATTCATCCGCAACATAACAACGTCTGAAGGAACCCAGATAACAGGGGAACTCAACATAAATAATGAAATTAAAACGGATTTCCAGAAAAGGTTCACAAAACAACAAATCAACAGGAGAAAATTAAATGAATTCCTCACTCTAATATCTCCCGACATAACGAACGAAAAAAATACCGAGTTAATCGCTATACCCTCTAACAGTGAGGTTAAAAGGGCAGTGTTCGGACTAGGAAGGAATAAGGCCCCTGGGCCGGACGGCATGACTGCAGAATTCTATAAAGCCTCATGGGATGTGGTTGGACCATCGGTCACCAGAGCTGTAAAAAACTTTTTCATATCAGGAAGATTACTCAAACAAATAAACCATACTTTCATTACACTACTACCAAAGACAGACAATCCAACCACAACTGGTCATTACAGACCGATAAGTCTGTGCTCAACAATCTATAAGGTCATTTCTAAAATCTTAACAGAACGTTTGAAGAAAGTCCTGGGAAAACTAATAAACCCACACCAAGGCGCCTTTGTATCAGATAGAGCCATTCAAGATAATGTACTAATAGCCCATGAAATCTTCCACTCTTTCAGATCTAGGAAAGGTAAGACAGGCTGGTTAGCGCTCAAGTTAGACATGGAGAAAGCATATGATCGTGTTGACTGGGAATTCACAGAGGCTGTTATGACTAAGTTTGGCTTCCACCCAACCTTTATACACTGGATCAAGGAATGCATTACATCGGTCTCATTCTCAGTATTAGTTAACAATGGGCCGACAGACCTGTTCATCCCAACAAGAGGCCTAAGACAGGGGGATCCCTTATCACCGTTTTTGTTTATTCTTGGTGCAGAAGTGTTGACCCGCAAACTGGCCACAGAGGCTATGAATGCCGACAAAGCTATTGGATTCATGATGACGCCCAAGAGATAAAGGGGTCAAAAAAGCCATCAAAGGTCTTCGAGGGGCAAAAGGGTAATAAACCCCAAGATTCGAGCCGATAAAGGATTACGGTCCGCGGACGAAGAACGTCCACTCCAGAAGGACAAATGGCAGGAAAGGGGACAGGTGTCGGCCATGCCGCCCCTCCAAGTGTTCTCGCGCCCCTTAACACCTGGCCTCACAACATCGACAGATGGCCAAAAGAGGGGAACATCTCCCATGTTTAACAGACGAAGGAGCACAGTATAAAAGGAGGAAGAAAAGGAGAGAGAAGGGATTTTTTGGAGAACAAAAGGGGAGGGTACTCGTGCTCTGAGTGAAAGAAAAGGAAACAATTAAGCTAGGAGAACCCCTACGCCAAGGTCATCCCGATCCACCTCAAAACTCCCGCATCCGTGGACGCCTGTAGCTCCTGAGTAAAAGTTGTTGAAGCTGTACAGGTAGTAAGGCGCGCGATTAGGAGGGCGGGGGAATGCGTAGACTTATCCCTTGAAACTTTCGCTGAGCCAGCAGGCGTGTCCTCCTCGCCATTGGGTCACTTGATGAACCCATTCAGACAATGATGCGAGCCTTCTCGGAAGGTTCCGCGGCGTCGACCCTGGGACCCCCACACATGGTGCGGGTCCAATGGAAGGGTAAGACCGTCTGCATGTTCCTTCGAGGTGTGCGGCTCAGGTAAAGATCCTCGTGGCTCTGGTTAAGTCACCCTCACCAGGTGTCCGACCGGGCTCGCGAGGGCTTCAGGTAAGCCCGTACACCTGTCCCTTATGAGGAGGAATTTACATGCATGCCCCCCCCCCCCACGAACACGTGGAGGGACGCTTAGTCTTTTTCTAGTCTGGTTTCGTCACTGGCGCCGTCTGTGGGAACACTCTCACCCTGAGAGGTTCCCGAGTTTATAAATATTGATATACTAAGTCTCAACGCTGCCATTAGCTAACACTCCTCTGTCCGTACAGGTCGGAAAATGAGTGAAAACCTGGGGGGCGCCTCTCCTGAAATGATGGGCCAGGACCACGAAGGGCCGCAGGAGACCGAGGGGCCCGTGAACTCCCCAGGTCAGATCAGCGCACCGGAGGTTCCGGTCGTCTCGCCATACATCCCACCGCAGATGCCCCAAGGCTACTTTATGCCCGAGAATCATTATGTGCCCCATCAGAACATGGGGCAGGGTTACTTCTATGGGTATGATGGTTACCCTCCGCCTCAGCCAGGGAACCCGTTCCCATTCTTTCCCTATGACGCGTATGGAGGCGTACATCAGGATCAGTTCCAACCCAGATTCACCGACGATTTTGGGTCGCACTATCGAGGTGAAGGCAGACACCCTTCCATGCAGCACAGGGGCGAACATTCATCTGATATTTCCACGTCCACCCGAACAGGTTCACCCCGTGAGAGCGATAGGAGGATGGATTTAATCCCGTCAGTGTTTACCACCGAGGTCTGTTTGGCACCTGTACCCAAGCGATGGAGGGATGCCAACCTGATGAAGTATGATGGCACCACTGACCCCGATGACCACATGTGCCATTTTACAACAGCCATGGGGGTCAACGAGTACAATGACGCAATGTTATGCCGAACTTTCCCATCGACCCTAACCGGCATCGCGTTGACTTGGTTCACTAATCTACCACAGAACTCGGTCTCAAGTTTCCTCCAGCTCTCTCAGATCTTCAAGTCTCATTTTGGAAGTTCACGATCTAGAAAGAAGACCATGTTGGACCTCAACCCGATCAGACAGGGGCATAATGAGACCCTAGGACAATTCTTTGCCCGCTTTACCTCTGTGGTGGTACAGATCCCCAACTTTAATCACGAATCCGCAGTCATCATCCTAATGGGGAACATCGCGGATGGAAGTTTCAAGACCCGGCTCTTCAGAAAGAAGCCCAAGGACTATGATACTTTGAGAAACCTGGTGTCCGCCCAGATTGAGGCAGAGGAAGCCGCGACCTCTAGTTCAAGGGCCAATGAAGGCTCACGCGGTTTTCTGGGGAAGATAGTGGGAAAGTTTCGGAAGGACAAAGGAGCGATGAGGCCAAGAAGGAACTACTCTGCGGGTGGAATGCCCGCGTCCCGGCAGGATGAGGTCCATTACAACCAGGAAAGGGAGAAACTGGACGCAGGGTATCAGGGCAGTAACCAAGGGATACGCGAACACACGGAGCCGGTCCCTCCAGCCAGAAGAAATGAGCGCGGCGACGACCCTCACCGCCACCGACAGGCTCAGGATCACCATGATCGAAGGCGCGCGGATGACCGAAGAAACCAATATCACCATGCCACTCGGATGGAGGGTCCACGGGGGAGGGATGAACAACAACGATACCCCCCGGGGAACAGGCCCCGAGGCAGGGGACGTTGGTGGAGAGAAGGTCGAAGAGGGCAGGGTCAGCCTGCGCTAGTATCGGTCAATCAGGCTCCTCGACGTGAAGACCGCCCGGAGGGATCACGGGTCAACCGAATCTCGGAACCAGAAGGTTTTATCGACACCCTCGCGGGAGGACCGTCGATTTCAGGAATTAGCCGGCAAGAGAGGAAGAATTATGAGAGGGAGTCTAGGCATCCTCCGTCCCTGGCAAGTCAGAGAATTGCTTTGAGGCCACACCCGGAAATAATCTTCACCTCAACCGACGCGGAGCAAGTCCGCATGCCCCATGCCGACCCCTTGGTGATCCATGCGCAGATCGCAACTAAAACTGTAAAGAGGGTTTTCATCGACACGGGATCGTCAGTTGACATACTCTCGTGGGAAGCTTTCTCCCAGTTAGGTGTGTCGGCGACCGCCCTAAAACCTTATCACGGCACCTTGATCACCTTCTCAGGAGATGAAGTACAGGTGGCAGGCACAATCGAGCTCACAGTGGTTTTGGGCACCCCCCCTCTCAGGAGGATGGAGAACATCACCTTCACGGTGGTCTGAATCCCGACCACCTACAACGCGCTCTTGGGGAGGGTTTCCCTCTTCAAATTCCAGATGGTGGTGTCCATATACCATTTTAAAGCCAAGTTCCCGGAGTCCCTCTTTTAATGATAACAAGATCGAAAGATCATACATAAGAGAGATTTTCAAATCCGTACGAGGAACGGGGGAAGTGTGCGGCCAACAACCAGAGAGTCGGAGCTGTTATGTGACATCATTGAAAAAGAAGAAGGAGGTCCTGTGCCTCGAAGACACGGCACAGAGCAGGACTAAAATCGCCGAGAGAGACTCTTCACCCGAGGGTGAACCAGCAAGAATAACTGATGAGGTTGGGTCGGAAGCTGAGCTTGAGGTTCGACCTTCCGAAAGAGAGATCCCGACCGCAGATTCAAGAACTGTCCACCAACCGTTCCCTAATACCGAGGAGAGAATCTACATGGGCCAAGCCCTCGGAGCAGGGGAGAAAGAAAGGGTCATGGAGATCATCCGGCAGTCGCGGGACGTGTTCGCTTGGTCCCCAAAAGATCTGCTGGGCGTCCCCACTTCCATCGCGATCCACACTCTCGGAATCCGTCATGACGCACGGCCAGTGGCCCAAAAGAAGAGAAAGATGGCCCCGGAGAAGGCTCGAGCAGCGAAAGAAGAAGTGGATAAGTTGCTCGATGCTGGCTTTGTTGAAGAGGCAGAGGACTCAGAATGGCTCTCGAATGTGGTCCTCGTTAAGAAGGCCAACGGGAAGTGGAGGATGTGTGTCGATTTTTCAGATCTGAACAAGGCTTGCCCAAAGGACAGCTACCCCTTGCCTTCGATCGACGAGTTAGTAGATATCACCGCCGGTAACGAGGCCCTGAGCTTCTTAGACGCCTACTCCGGGTACAACCAGATCAAGTTAGACCCACTGGACCAAAGGGCAACCACCTTCATCACTAATCAGGGAATTTTCCGTTACAAGGTCATGCCTTTCGGTCTAAGGAATGCTGGAGCAACGTTCCAGAGGACAGTGGACAAAATCTTCCGCGATCAGTTGTCCCGGAATGTGTCCATTTACGTGGACGACATTGTAGTAAGGAGCCAGAAAGCAGAAAATCATGCCGCAGATCTACAAGAAACCTTTGATTCGCTGAGACGCGGAGGGCTAAATTTGAACGCCGAAAAATGCGTGTTCGGAGTTGAGTCCGGGAAATTTCTAGGCTTCATGGTTAGCCAGCGGGGGATAGACGTAAACCCGGCAAGGATAGCAGCAATACAGGAACTACGTCCCCCACGAACCATCAAAGAAGTCCAGTCGTTGAACGGTGCAGTCAACTACCTGGGACGTTTCTGCTCCTGCCTGGCAGACAAGTCTCTGCCTTTCTTCGCGCTGTTGAAGATGAAGGGGCCGATACAGTGGACGACGGAACTCCAGCAAGCGTTTGATGAATTGAAAGTCTTTCTGCAATATTTACCAACTCTTCAGCAGCCGCAAAAGACAGAGGACCTACAGATTTACCTCGCGGTTAAAACGACCACCATCAGCGCGGTTCTCGCCAGGGAAGGGCGATACCCGGTCTACTATGTGAGCAGGGTACTACAAGACGCCGAAACTAGATATGAGCCAGTCGAGAAAGTAATCCTTTGTCTGATATTCGCGGCGAGAAGGCTACGTCCATATTTCCAGGATCATCGGATCGAAGTCATGACAGATTTACCACTAAGGCAGATCCTTCACTCACCAGACTTCTCGGGACGAATGTCGAAGTGGTCCATCGAGCTCTCCGAGTTCGAGGTAGCGTACGTTCCACGAAGGGCGGCATTAGCTCAGGTATTGGCCGATTTCATCGGCGAAACCAGTTTTGAGGAAGAAGACCGCGACTCACAGAAGTCTTGGCTGATAAAAGTGGACGGAGCCGCTAACGCGGGTGGATGCGGAGCGGGGGTCGTGCTCACCACCCCCGGAGGAGACCAGCTTTGTTTCTCTCACCAACTGAACTTCCCAACCACCAACAACGAGGCCGAATATGAAGCCCTGATAGCAGGGTTGGAGTTAGCTCTGGCCCGTGGGGCTCGGGCTGTCACCGTGTATACTGATTCCGAGGTTGTCGCCAAACAGGCGGACGGGGAATATGAAGCCAGGACAGGATTGTTGCCAGATTATCTGCGGAAAGTAAATGCTCTAAGGAAGGCTTTCCTGCACTTCACCCTCGAGTGCATCCCGCGGGAAGACAACGAACAAGCCGATTTGTTGGCCCGAGTGGGGGCAGCCATGCCGAAAAATGTAGAAGGAAAGTTTGACTTCGAAAGAAAGAATCAGCGAAGGCTGCTACAAGAAGTGTTTTTCGTCCAAACGGAAGGGCCCGACGACTGGAGAACGCCGATCACTGAGTATCTGGGGAAGGGGATTCTTCCACTGGAGAGAGCAGAAGCCAAGAAGTTAACAGGCAGAGCGGCCCGATTCATAATCCGCGAAGGAAAACTGTACAAGAAGGGTTTCAACTTCCCGGACTTGTTGTGTGTGTCCAGCCAGGAGGGACGAATCATCGCAGAAGAACTGCACGCCGGGGTTTGCGCTCACCACCAGGGCTGGAGGGCTCTGTCTACCAAAGTGTTAAGGCTGGGATATTATTGGCCCACGATTAGGGCGGACATACAGAGTTTCGTGCGCAATTGCGAAGCTTGTCAGAAACATGGAAACCTGAAGAATGTACCCGCCGAGCCGCTTCAGAGCATCTTCGGGGCCTGTCCTTTCACCTTGTGGGGAATGGACATCCTGGGCCCCTTTCCCACGGCACCCGGACAGCTTAAGTATGTTCTGGTCCTGGTAGACTATTTCACCAAGTGGGTAGAAGCGGAGGCGATGGGCTTGATCACTGCGGAGAAGGTCAGAAAATTCCTGTGGAAAAATCTAGTCTGCCGGTTCGGGGTCCCCGAAGCTATCATCACCGATCATGGGACGCAATTTGATTGCGAGAACATCCGAGATTTTTGCGAGGGCCTTGGAATAAAATTAAAATTCTCGTCAGTGGCTCACCCTCAGACGAACGGGCAGGCGGAAACTACGAATCGCCAAATCTTGGAAGGTATTAAGAAGAAGCTGGGGAAAACTTCCAAAGGCCGGTGGGCAGAACTTCTCCCCTTGGTGCTTTGGTCGTACCGTACTTCACCAAAGACCCCCACCAAGGAATCACCTTTTTCCCTGGTATTTGGGACAGACGCGGTTATCCCGGTAGAGCGCCTGATTCCCTCTGCCCGGGTCCTAGCTTGCGAGTCTAAGGCCAATGATGAAGCTCTGGAAGTCGAAATGCACCTTCGGGAGGAAAAACGTATGATCGCAGAAATCCATGCCCGAGAGTACAAAAGAAAGACCCAAAAACACAGGTACCGGCACTTGCAAGAGCGACGGTTCGAGAAGGGGGACCTGGTCCTACGCATGGCCCTGGCAGGAGGGAAGCTAGACGCCAAATGGGAAGGACCCTATGTAGTCGTCGAGCGTGTTCACGTCGGAGCATACAAGTTACAAACCCCCGAAGGTGTTGTCCTTCGGAAGACATGGAATGCCGAACACTTAAAGAAGTACTACGTGTAATATCTGGGCATGTTTTAACGTTTATCCAAGTCACCCCCGCTACTAGTAAATAAATCAAAGCGGTTAGTGGGTGCTTTATAATTTTTTGTGAGAATTCATATTCGCGGTGGAGCTTGCTCCGCGTCGGACATCTGGTGGACGCAGTGAGCTCCCAGATTGATACTTCGTCCCGAGGCGCTGGAGCTTGCTCCGCGTCGGACATCTGGTGGACGCAGTGAGCTCCCAGATTGATACTTCGTCCCGAGGCGCTGGAGCTTGCTCCGCGTCGGACATCTGGTGGACGCATTGAGCTCCTAGATTGATACTTCGTCCCGAGGCGCTGGAGCTTGCTCCGCGTCGGACATCTGGTGGACGCAGTGAGCTCCCAGATTGATACTTCGTCCCGATGCGCTGGAGCTTGCTCCGCGTCGGACATCTGGTGGACGCATTGAGCTCCCAGATTGATACTTCGTCCCGAGGCGCTGGAGCTTGCTCCGCGTCGGACATCTGGTGGACGCATTGAGCTCCCAGATTGATACTTCGTCCCGAGGCGCTGGAGCTTGCTCCGCGTCGGACATCTGGTGGACGCATTGAGCTCCCAGATTGATACTTCGTCCCGAGGCGCTGGAGCTTGCTCCACGTCGGACATCTGGTGGACGCAGTGAGCTCCCAGATTGATACTTCGTCCCGAGGCGCTGGAGCTTGCTCAGCGTCGGACATCTGGTGGACGCAGTGAGCTCCCAGATTGATACTTCGTCCCGAGGCGCTGGAGCTTGCTCCGCGTCGGACATCTGGTGGACGCAGTGAGCTCCCAGATTGATACTTCATCCCGAGGCGCTGGAGCTTGCTCCGCGTCGGACATCTGGTGGACGCATTGAGCTCCCAGATTGATGCTTCGTCCCGAGGCGCTGGAGCTTGCTCCGCGTCGGACATCTAGTGGACGCATTGAGCTCCCAGATTGATACTTCGTCCCGAAGCGCTGGAGCTTGCTCCGCGTCGGACATCTGGTGGACGCAGTGAGCTCCCAGATTGATACTTCGTCCCGAGGCGCTGGAGCTTGCTCCGCGTCGGACATCTGGTGGACGCATTGAGCTCCCAGATTGATACTTCGTCCCGAGGCGCTGGAGCTTGCTCCGCGTCGGACATCTGGTGGACGCATTGAGCTCCCAGATTGATACTTCGTCCCGAGGCGCTGGAGCTTGCTCTGCGTCGGACATCTGGTGGACGCAGTGAGCTCCCAGATTGATACTTCGTCCCGAGGCGCTGGAGCTTGCTCCGCGTCGGACATCTGGTAGACGCAGTGAGCTCCCAGATTGATACTTCGTCCCGAGGCGCCGGAGCTTGCTCCGCGTCGGACATCTGGTGGACGCATTGAGCTCCCAGATTGATACTTCGTCCCGAGGCGCTGGAGCTTGCTCCGCGTCAGACATCTAGTGGACGCATTGAGCTCCCAGATTTATACTTCGTCCCGAGGTGCTGGAGCTTGCTCCGCGTCGGACATCTGGTAGACGCATTGGGCTCCCGGATTAACCCCTGGCCCCATGACGCTGGAGCTTGCTCCGCGTCGGAAATCAGATGAACTCGGTACCATAACGGCTGTTTTCATTCAAAGAGGGGTACTCCCAAGAAAACAAGAAACATGCAAAAGGTCCAGAAAGGCTAAAAGCAAGCAAAATAGACGCGATAGTTCAAACAAACGCAAGGTCAACTCAAGGAGTGTCCCGGGGGCGATCCGAAACCAAACGAGTTTGGTCAACACACAGACGAGTTCCATTGGGCGGGGGACCCTCAGGATGAGGCTCTCGCCACTCAGCATCAACCTCGTTTCCATCCGCGGACAAGATATGAACCTCGAACCGAGCATTCCCTTTGTGCAGAAAGGTGATGGCAGACCCTATGTCGACACTATGAGTACTGGCGAAATGATTCCAACCCCGCCCCAAGAAGGGCACCCGGTAATCACCCCGGTACACCGTCATCGGAAAATCCCGTATAATCCTCGACGATAGCAAGACGCGCTCAGGGAGATCCGGGCCATACTCGATTTCAAAACGGGCAGGCAGCCGCTGCTCAAACACACCGAATCAACAAGGAAAAGATTAATTAGCAAAGAAAGTTAACAAAAATGTTGAAACCATGACTACGACATACCAAGTGATGCATCTGTTCCGGGAAATCCAGAGAACGAAAAAAGGCCCAGGTCGTGGGGGTTGGGGATGACATCTTATGGTAGATCCTCTTCACAGAATTAAGAGGTTGAGTAGACCTCAACCTTTAAAGGAAATCCTCAAGGGTCACGGGTTGCACAGGCGCCCTCTCGGAAAATCAAAAGACAAAAAGAAACCAGGGCGGAACCTGAGGACAGCCATGACATCACTGCCCCAGGCCGAGCATGGCGGACAGATGTACGTCAAAGGGGACACAACGTGCTGATCACAGCCTGCACCACCGAAAGGAAATGACGAAGGAGAGGAGAGAAGGAGACCCGTGAACATGGCTCTTCTCTCCAGGGGCGACCAAATCGAGGTTAGGGCTGAACTTTTCAGGTATAAGATTAGGCCCTGACGACTCAAGGAATCCAACGCCCCCCAACAACGACGATGAATCCAGGGACACCACCCAAGGCCTTCTGTCGCGTCATTATGAGGGAGGAACAACTCCAAACACTCCGCCTCCCACTCGTGTATGTCTTGATAGACGAGGACACGCAATCACAAGCCCGTCTTTGGTCTCGCTCCAATCAAGAACATGAGGTGAAGGTTGAAAAGGATAGCGACGGCCTTTTCTGGCTGACCCAGGGATGGCACCACTTTGTTCAGGCAAACCGAGTTACAGTAGGGTCCGCTTTGATCTTCGCCTACATGGGGGACTCCATCTTTGAAGTTGATATAATCAATCCCGACAGTGACGAAGCATAAGGGTGAGAGATTCCTAGTCTCCTCCTTTCTGTAATCTGTACTCTTTATAGTTTTTAATGTTCCGGACCTGGGGAAGCTGGCTGTGAGGAATATCGGTTCCCGGTTATTTTTCAATGAATAATAAAAGATTCGAGCGTCTCAGAATGGTTGAGAATCATAAAAACGCAACCGCATGCATAGAAGCGACCGAGAGCCCTCACGAGTCACAAATGATCAAACGTATCCGCGGACGGCCTGGCGCCGCCCCTTGAATCACCAACGTCGGATAAACCTTTCTATACGAGGTTTCCGTGGTCGATCGAGAAACCCGGACCATGAGGATCTTTCTTCGCATTCCCTCCCAAGACCGCCCTAAGTTACGTCAACAGCCATTCTCAAAATACGAGCGGATACAACACTGCTTCGGTGCCCCGTACACCATGGTCGAAGTCCGGGAATGAGGCTGACGGTCAACTATAGGCTCCCACGTGTAGAGAGGGTTACCACCCGTAAATCAACCGCCTGGTCCTAAACGGCTCTAACAAACGAAGCACCCTCCCCCATCCGGGGAACGCCGGACGTAGGCTCTGAAAAACCTCCCAGCACACCGCTGCTCCCTCACCTGGGAAGAATACTTGTTTGCATCACGACTACCCCGAACCTATAAGCGGCGCGGGGAAGTCGCGCATCAGCTCGTCTACTTACAGTCAACCACTTGTCAAAACTTCGAGGTCGATAGGAATAGAGACGCGGATGGAACCCACAGGTTCACCGAGGGGTGGCCAGACTTGGTTCCCTTCAACAGGTTCACCGAGGGCGGATGGAACCCACAGGTTCACCGAGGGCCGCTCAGACTCAAGGCTCACCAGAAGCCCTCATGAGCCCCCAAGGGTACTAAGGTACCAAAATTCAAGGAAGTGAACCCACGAGTACCAATGTACATGGAAACAAACGAAAGTTTTCCTTTTTTCTATTTTTTCCAATTTGAAAATCAGTGAAGCTGTCTTTGCCTTTACTGACCGAGTTTCCTTCCCGAGGAACTTAGGGAAGAGACGGTTCAGAAAAGATACTCGAATATCGCAAGCATTAAATTAAAGATCGCCTACAGTAGGGATTGAGGCTCACCACTCCTCTATTAAAGCAGGGGATCCGATAGCCCCGCAAAGAAACGTTCCCCCATAGGGTAGAAATATCACCTAAAATAGCCCCGGAGGAAGCATGGCATCAGGTGGAGGCCGCCGGAGAGATTTCATCCGTTTGGTCCAGAATGCTTCTTTCTTGCAAAGAATGGTAACGCCCCTCTAAGAAATCCCCCCGTTAAGCACTTCTGTTATCTTCTTACTTACGATTAATCGTCTCCTTTGAACCACCCCAGCCCCTGCCGGCGTCTTTCGAAGAGGAGTTCGGGCTTTTTGGCGTTGAAAGGATCATTTTAACTAACGGACCAGGGAGGAGGGGCACACGTGCCTCAGTAGAAAGGGACGAAGCTGGAGTGCTCTGGCTCACCCAAGGATGGAGAGCATTCACCCGATCCCGGAATGTGCATGTGGGAGGGGACGTAGTTTTCAAATACCTGGGCGACTCACGCTTCAAGGCAACTTACATAACCTCGGGAGAAAGCACCCCGGAGGGCGAAGATAGTGATGATTCCCCTTGAGAAAAGAGTGCTCCGAGCTAGGCAGTGAGGTAATCAAACAAGAAGAAAACTTGTAATAAATAAGATCGTGTAATAAAACATTCAGACGACTGCGCGTCAGAGGTCTTTTACGAAATCTTTCTCAAAAAGGACAGAGAAAATCACTATTAACAAAGAACTGCAAACTGGTTCTCCCTCACATAGTCCGTCCGCGGGACCAGGGGTGAGGACCATTCCCAAAAAACAACCGCGGATCAAGTTTTTCATCCATAGCTTCCCATCACGAAGTTCAAACCCCCATCATCCAAAAAGAAATACAAAGTGCCAAAGTTCGCTTAAAAACGTAAAACCGTTCGGGCCCACAAGAACGAGCATCTACAACCCCTCGCCGGAGAAATCTACTTTGTCGTCGTCCACCAAACCCCAATCTTCCCGATCCTCACTAGGAGAGAACGGTTGAAGAGGAATTCCCGGGTTCTCCGCGGATTTCTTCACGCTTTGGTGTATCCCGGCTTTCATCCCGATGAAAAAGCAGTCTCTATACCGATCTTGGATAAAATCCTGCCCAGCTTCTTCATTTAACCAAACAGGGACCGCGCACTTCATGAAGTCCAAACCGGACGGAGATTTCAGCCAGTCGTCTACCAACTTGGTGCGGTTGTGTGGAACTTCCAACCAAGACAGGACTATGTCACCGTCCGTGCGGGCTTGATATCGTTCCAGCTCAATTGCACGACGATTGGCTTCCACGACGGCCTTACTCTTCGCCTCATTAGCCGCAAGCAGTTGGTTCTCAAACTCCTTCTTCTGAACTTCAAATCCCTGCCGTTGACTCTCAAGAACTTGCTTCTGGTTCTCAAAGTCAGCCCGCAGCTTGTCCATCGCCTGTTGAGAAGATTCGAGTTGAGCTTGCAGCGTTTCCACGTCCTCGGACAACTTGCTGTTCTTGGCTCTCTCAGCAGCTATGATGTCATCTGATTCCTTCAACCGCGACCGAAGAGATTCAACCACCTTCTTGGGCGTCTCGGCCTCTGAGAGTTTCCCCTCCACCTGCTCCAACTTCTTTTCCAGTTCCTGGGCATGCTGGCCCAAGCGGAGATATCTGCCCCAGCCGCTGTGAGTGAAGACGTGACCCTAGCCGCAAAAAAAAGACACTAAGAATACGGGGTACATGTGAAAATAGAACAAACGAAATAACACTTGACTCACTTACCCAGTTGCACCATCGCTCTTGCTCTAGCGTAAATTGTTTGTCAGTCAAATGGTCCAAATACCGTAGCTCCGCTTTCCCGAGCTCTGGAGGAAAGGCCAATCGCTCAAGGGTGTCAGAGTGGAAGCCAGGCATCCGGTACGCGGGCCGGCCGTTAATGTCTACGTGGAAAACCAGTACATCCCAATTCACGCCCTCCCACGGCGGATACGACCGCGTCTTCCTCTTCTTCGGCCTAGACTTTGAAGGACCCGCATCACCAGGAGATGTAGCTTGACGCTCCGCGGGAAAGGCCAGAGGTAAAGGCTGGGCATCGACAGCAGGAGGAGAATCAATCAGTATGACAGGAGGATCTAGTTCCACAGGGGCAGCCTGAGGAGGGGAAGTCGCGACAGTAGTTGTCTCCTTCACCACCGCTTTCCCCTTAGCCTTAGAGGCAGAGGTCTTGGGACGTTTCAAGGCACTCATAACGTCGGACGGGATCTTCCTTTTCGAAGAAGGAGGGGCCGAAGACATCTTAGCCGCGTCCACCATGGCTTTCAACTCAGCAGCACCTGCACAAAATCACGCGAAATCGAAAAAAGGATCAGAAAAACAAAATACCAAACTATCACCGCGCAAACAAGAAGCCAGGGCAGTCTCTGAATTTAGCTACAACCTATACGAGGGTGAGGAAGGCTCAATCCAGCCATTTCTAACCGAAGGGGAGAAACCATATCTTTCCATGATGGTTTCGTCTCCACGGCGAATTTCTGCTCTATCTCCTTGAGGCCCGGAAACGCTTTCCTCTCTGGCCTCACGTATAGACGAGGCTCAGTGTGGAAATTCAAAATCTTACGCGAAGGATCCCTAACCAGGAACCACTTATGTCGCCATTCCGGCTTACTAGTGTTCCGATCCACATGGGGACACTGAGCTTGGCTTGGTAAAGGCTTTTGTGAATTACCCCGTGACCCAAGGTGAGCATATGGTTCAACAGCCCAAAAGAGGGTTGAACCCCGATTTCCAGACAGCGCATCACAAACGAAGTCATAAAAAGCCAGCTGTTCAGCACCAGCTGAGCAGGGCTCAAACCACAGGCTTTTAGATAACGCTTAAACAGGCTAGGCAAAGGAAGACGGAATCCTTGCACCAGACTCTCGATGTATACCACTAAGCAACCCGGATAAGCATCCAAACTTCCTCCCCCTTTGGCCGGCAAACACAGCACGACCCTTTCAGGCCAAGGAAAGACGCGGGCAATCACGTTCAGGTCTTCCACCGTGGTGAAGGTTCCCCCTCCGCGGTTTTGAGCATTTGGAGGAGCTACAGGGATCACACGCTGAGGGGAGACTACTGGTATTGGGCCCGCGGCAGAGGGTTGAAAATCTCCTCTAAAAGGACAGGTCGCCAGCACGTTTTCATTATACAAAACTGGCCGGAAATCCCCCAACACAGATGACGAACGCCGCTCCTTTGGCATAAAGACGGGGCCAGAAGGTAGACCGGTGTGAGAGTCCCACTCTTTGTAGGAATGTTGAGATTCCGGCGATTCCAATATCGAGTCTGAGTCTGACGATGAAGCCCCACCAGTTGACCGCGAAGAAGATGAGTTGATTGGGGAAGAATCCTCTCCCACTTCACGGCTCGGGGAAGCATAGTAAGAGGGGTCCTCAAGACCCTTGGGCTGCCTGAAAGTAACATCCTCAGGGACCTCAATATCACCCATCCGAAGCTTCCCTCCGGGGCGACGAGAGGATGGAGGCCTGGTCAAAGCTTGCACACTCCCCGAACTACTCGAAGGGGTC
Organism: Persicaria maculosa; assembly: GCA_963922045.1. Classification (NCBI taxonomy): domain Eukaryota; kingdom Viridiplantae; phylum Streptophyta; class Magnoliopsida; order Caryophyllales; family Polygonaceae; genus Persicaria; species Persicaria maculosa. Next base: position 26,668,979 of record OY998259.1, on the reverse strand, counting down.
GACATGATGGAGGCGGCAGGGCCAATAAAGAAAGAAACGGTGGAGAGGAAGATCCAGAAAGATGCCTAAGGATCAACCGCGGCCAACGTCAACATAAGGGATAACCCGCACAACGACCAAGGCCCAAGAAGAAAAAAGGGAACTAGGATCCAGGAAACAAAAGCTAAAATCGCGGAAAGAAAGAAGAGAAGGGTCAAGGTTTACCTCGGAGACGTCTTGGTTGAGAGAGCGGTAAAAAACGGGAACGGTAAAAGTAAAGGGGGGGTCAGAGCTCCTATTTATAGGCGCTACAATCCACGACGTTTCGCCTCCTTGCTCAAGACACGTGTCGGAAATATGGGCCCCCGTCAATCAGGACTAATGGGCCGCAACCCTCATCGGCCCAGTAGAACCCATAATGGGCCCCCCCGAAAGCCCAAGTGCTTTATTCACTTTATCTCGTCGCCTTAGGAAAAACTACCCCCCGCGGTAGATGTTCTTCGAACCACGGAAGATCCTAACCGGACCCCCCGCGGCCCGAGGAGCTGTGATGACGCCCAAGAGATAAAGGGGTCAAAAAAGCCATCAAAGTTCTTCGAGGGGCAAAAGGGTAATAAACCCCAAGATTCGAGCCGATAAAGGATTACGGTCCGCGGACGAAGAACGTCCACTCCAGAAGGACAAATGGCAGGAAAGGGGACAGGTGTCGGCCATGCCGCCCCTCCAAGTGTTCTCGCGCCCCTTAACACCTGGCCTCACAACATCGACAGATGGCCAAAAGAGGGGAACATCTCCCCTGTTTAACAGACGAAGGAGCACAATATAAAAGGAGGAAGAAAAGGAGAGAGAAGGGATTTTTTGGAGAACAAAAGGGGAGGGTACTCGTGCTCTGAGTGAAAGAAAAGGAAACAATTACGCTAGGAGAACCCCTACGCCAAGGTCATCCCGATCCACCTCAAAACTCCCGCATCCGCGGACGCCTGTAGCTCCTGAGTAAAAGCTGTTGAAGCTGTACAGGTAGTAAGGCGCGCGATTAGGAGGGCGGGGGAATGCGTAGACTTATCCCTTGAAACTTTCGCTGAGCCAGCAGGCGTGTCCTCCTCGCCATTGGGTCACTTGATGAACCCATTCAGACAATGATGCGAGCCTTCTCGGAAGGTTCCGCGGCGCCGACCCTGGGACCCCCACACATGGTGCGGGTCCCATGGAAGGGTAAGACCGTCTGCATGTTCCTTCGAGGTGTGCGGCTCAGGTAAAGGTCCTCGTGGCCCTGGTTAAGTCACCCTCACCAGGTGTCCGACCGGGCCCGCGAGGGCTTCAGGTAAGCCCGTACACCTGTCCCTTATGAGGAGGAATTTACATGCATGCCCCCCCCCCCCCACGAACACGTGGAGGGACGCTTAGTCTTTTTCTAGTCTGGTTTCGTCAATTCAGGTTCGGGAATTCTGGGCCGTGTATACCATTCCTTGCCTTCGCGGACGATATACTTATTTTCCTTAAAGGCAGCAACGACGCCTGCCTCAAAGTGAGAAATATCCTTGACGACTACTGCCAAATCTCCGGGCAGAAAGTTAATTACCACAAATCAACCTTCCAGCCCACACCGGGAATCACCCGCCCACGAACTGTCGAGATCGGGCAAGTACTGGGCATTAACCAATCCCACTCGGTGGAAAAATATCTGGGTTGCCCATTATTAACGGTAGGGTTAATAAGGACACCTTCAGGGAAGTAGTCACCAAAATGAAAGACCAGCTGAGTAAATGGAGAGCGGACTCCTAATCTCAACAGGGACAAGCAACTCTGATCGGATCAAATCTCTCTGCAAAGCCATTATACATAATGCAGAACTTCATGCTCCCGGCCACAATGCATAGTGAGTTAGATATAATCAACAGAAGCTTCTTTTGGAACAAGGATGCGCAACACAGACCGCTAATAGAATGGGACAAAATATGCAAATCAAAGAAAGCATGAGGTTTGGGTATAAGAAAATCTAAGGAAATGAATGAAGCTCTACAGCTAAAACTTCTGTGGAAGGTTTTAGCAGAGCCAAACAAAACTTGGGTCCAGGTAATCACACACAAATACTTAAAAGAAGTACATATCCTGAATTACGAAAAATCGGGAAATTTGTCCTGGCAATGGGCGAAATTAACAAACCTATTGCAAAAATTCAAAAATGGCATCATCTGGTCCATTGGAAATGGCAAATCGGTGAAATTCTGGACTGACAACTGGCTATCAGAAAAACCATTGGTGGGGCGGCCTGAATGCCCGAAATAGATTGACAGAAATGAAACGGTGAGCGAATACATTGAAAATGGCCAATGGAGGGAACAAAAACTTCATAGGGTGCTTCCGAGAGCAATGGTGGATGACATTCTCGGGGTCCAATTGCCCGTGACACCATTGGACGATAGGCTTTACTGGTGGCCGGATAAGCATGGATGGTTTAACATCTCTTCCGCCTACAACTTGCTCACAAATGTGTTGGCAAATGATCCCCGAGAGTATGAATGGATATGGCGACTTGATATACCCCCTAAAATAAAGAATTTTTTGTGGAAAATAACAAGATCAGGTTTACCAACAAAAGCACGTCTGGCCGCACGGGGGGTCTCTGTGCCCTCTTCTTGCGATCGGTGCATCGGTTGTGCGGAGGACGATGTACACATACTTACAGAGTGTTTCCCTGAATTAACCCTTGAACACTTAAGTCAATTAGAGCAACAGAAACTTCAACAAACTACAGCCAGTACCAGGGATACAGGTGCACTCATCCGCTGGCTACGCAGCCTACCAAAAACAAAAATACAAGCCATCTCCAACAATTGGTGGGGCATCTGGTACTTTCGAAACATGGTAACATTCAGAAACCAACAACCACCGACAACAGCCAAGATCGAGGCATTCTCCAGAAGACAAATTGACAACTGGAACCGAGCCAGCCTTATGGATGAACACGACCAGACAAACAAGCCAATAACATACTCAGCAAAGAAAAAGGATAAGTCATGAGCAGAGAAAACAAAACACAAGAAATGGAAGAGGCCACCACATGACACATACAAAATTAATTTTGACGGCTCAACTTTACTTAATGGGTCGGGATCAGCTGGTATCATTATCAGAGACTGGAACGCCAATCCCATTCAAATCTCATACCTTAAACTTGGTCGTCCCTCCCCCATCAAGGCTGAAGGTTCTGCCCTTCAGTTGGGGGTGCTGGAGGCCAGGAAGCTAAATATCCAAAATATGATAATAGAAAGCGATTCCAAAATTATTATCGACTATCTCAGAGACAACACACGTTGCCCTTGGGAAGTGGAAATGATCCTATCCGACGTGAAAACCATTATTCGAAATGTGAGAAAAGTCTCCTGTTCTCATATCCCCGCGCTGGAAACAGAGTGGCTGATAAGGTTGCACACCTTTGCCACTCTGTTTCTGGGGAGCGAATAACAACTAACAAAGATCTTCAGGATCTCATCCGCTTGGATGCCCTTGGGTAGTCTCCTGCCCAAAATTTTACCTAATAAAAAAAAAAGCGATTTACGTTTGTTTACGGAATCAAAATAGGCCGAAAAATCACATGTATGAAATCAAATTGTTTGCACTGGTTGGGGTTGAATGTTTTCACCAAACAGTTAGACGGTGGAAATGAACAATGATTTATTAGTTGGTCAGCAATTGTTACCGGGATCGAGCAATGGATAGAAAATGTCAATATACAGCTGAAAAAAAGTTCAACATTATTAAAAGAGGAGTTCAGTAACTTCAGTTGACAACTTTGGGAATCTTTGGCCCCAAATTGACAATTAAATACTAAACGATGCGTGGCGTCCTTCCCTTGATTAGGTCTTCTTGTTTCAACAACTTCAAATTTTCCTTTTTTTTTTTTTGTGTTCTTTTAGTCTCCCTTGAGGAGGTTTGTAATTACCTTCTAAAGTAAAAAAATATTTATATAAATAATCGAGTAGTACCATTTTGTCAATAGACTTTATGTTATATAAATCTCGTAAATAATTATCAATTTTGCGCAAAATTATTTTTATTTAAAATGTTCACTTTTTAATTAGTATTTTTTTTTTACGGTAGGCAAAAATTAGATAGATCTTAATTAGTATTTTTGTTAACGAGGTGATTTAGTGCAGTTTTTGTCATAAAAGGGGAATTTTATAAATTGATATGGACGGTTTTATAGAATTTATACTAATCAAGAATGGATCTAACAAAGGGCACGTATCTTAGTTTTAAAAATTGAATATAAGTATTATGCTTGACAAATTCAAACCTTGTTTGACAATAGAGGCTAAATTCGGTGGTTTTATACAATTTTATACTCTACTAATCAAGAATGGATCCAAGTATCCAACCGGTTTTGAAAAGAAAACAAAACAAGATTTGACAAGATTCAGTCTCCTGTATTTAATAGTATATAATACTCTCCAAGTCGGACAATACATGAACTTTTAGCTCATTTCACGTTAATTAAGGAGACCTATAACTACTTAGTTGATAAATAAAAAAGTAGATAATTATCCTAAAAACCCATAAAATTTTGACCAAATATTAAAGACTAAAAGTTCATGTATTATCGGACGGAGGGAGTATTTATTTGGTTATATTTAGGGTGATTATGAAGTCGGGTTTATAATCTAAACAGTTAAAAAAATATATTAAGTTAATTTTTATTTTTAAATTATAAAAGTTGTTGTGAATGTGTTTTTTAAGGAACACAATAATCCCTAAATAAGTCGAGGATTATTTATCTCAAACGGAGCCTAAATCTTCCCATAAACATTTCCCTTTTAACAAAACTAGCCTTTTATACTTAAAATTTTCGTTATTTTATTTTAGAGGTGAATAAATCCATGATTGATTTCTTATATTATGTCTTAGTTCGATTCGATCGGGTTGGGTCATTTATATCTAAAATAATATATGACTTATTTAAAGGGTTGATCCTCGTACTAATAACCGACTCCAAAATGACTTAAGATAAACCTGAAGTCACTTGTGAAATCCATACATAATAACTTAAGATTTTTGGGTTAAAAGGTGTAACCTGACCTTATAATCTAAAATCAAAATAAATTCAACAAGATTGTATTTCATACATCTCAATTTTGTTTCGGATCCGTTTCTCTAACTTTAGACTAATTAAAATGGTTCACTCATTGAAGTATCAACGATCAACTAGGGCATAAGGTAATAGCTAGCTAGGGTTGAGTTATTTATCCAATATCTTAAGCTTTTGTATTAAGCTTTTGTATTAGAACGTAAATTAAAATTTAGCTAATTCTAAAAATGAAATAAACTCGACATGACTATCACAATTTAACATAACCAAAGTCCACTGATTTGATTATGGATAAAATTGAAAAGAAAAAAACAAAACACACTTGCAAATCAACTTGGATAGTAAGGAAGGAGTCAAGACTAAGCATTAAAGAATTCAAACTCCAACTATTCAAATTCAATCGATCAACCCCAAGGCCCCATCCACCATGTGTATTTATATACATCCAAAAACGCCATCCAGTTTTGTAAACCAAACAATTCAAACCAATTGAAGCACCATATATACCTCCTACAAATACATATCCATGGAGTTGAAGTATACAAGAAACCCAAAGACCAAGCTACTGAACTACCCTCCCAAAGCAACCTCAACCATCACCTTCCATAACCAAATTCCCATCGCTGACAAGCAAGCGTTTCGCTCAATGGCTTCCGGTTTCTCAGGGCTAATCGTCTCTATCGACAAACCCATTGAACCCTGTAATGGTACTAGATTCACACAAGATCCAACTTCTCCAAAGATATCATGCATTGGACACATTAACATGGGCAAGCTCAAGAAGAAGACGACGAAGAATGAGAAGAAACATCATGATAAGAAGAAGGAAGCAAAATCTAAGCAAAAACCGCCTCCTAGGATCCTCAAAATCTTCGGTTTTAGGTTCTTCGGATCCAGAACTGCTGATAATGCAAGGAAATCTGGAAGGTTTGTTGGCGGAGTAGGAGACAAGAACGAGTCTTCGGACAGAAGATTAGTACCTTCGCTGGAGCGAAAGTCCCTCTACGATTTTGAGTGGATGGATCATGAAGATGAGGAGAGCAAACAAGTGAGAATACCATATTCTGCGCCGATATTGCTTGGGAGTGAAGGGGTGGTTTTGTTACAGCCAAGAAGGGAGATTAATCTGTGGCAAAGGAGGAAAACAGCTTCTCCTCCTCCTCTTCAAGTGTGACCAAATCAAGGCCATCAAATATCTTTGGATCAATTGTTTCTTGTAAAGATCTTTGGATCAAAGTATCTTGTAAAGATCTTTGGATCAATTGTTTCTTTCATCAATCACCTGTCTGTTTCTTTAAATCTTGTATTCCTTTGTGTTGTTTATGCTTTTTTATTTTTCTCTTCTGAAGTACAGAAGCTTCAAATGAAACAATAACATACTTATAATTGAGCCTCATTGATGTGACTGGTTTTTTTCATCTTAGTCCAGTTCGATCAGACTCACCGTATTCATACACCACCTTGTGATGGGTATAACATGGATTGATGTGACTTTATATCACATTTTGTATGCTTTTAATTTCCCTAGTTATACAAAGTATATATAAAAAAGGTTAAGTCCATATATACAAATTAGCAAGATTCATAAGGTGTTCAGGTACATCTTATTCCAAATGATGGGGCGGGAATGATCCTGAAATGTGGCTTGTTCGGGTATATAAAGACATTTTGCATAGGCAGTTGATGCCGAATCATAACCAAACTGCATTCAATCTCTTGATTGATTGCTTCTGCATCCGGGAACTGGATCTTGACACTACTTTTTAAAGTTGATCTTAACCGCATTTTTTTTTTTGATTAAGTAAGAATTCAGTAGGACTAACCTGGCGAACCGAGAGCATCCTTTCGGATGAGATCACAAAGATCTTGATGTTGTGCTATTTGAGAGGCAGGAATACAGTGGCCAAGGTGTGCGACCTTGTCTGCCACTTTATTCCGAAGACGCCCAATATGGTTTATTTTGATCTCACCCCGAGATAGGAGTAAGGTCTGAATGTCTGAAATGATTGTTTCTATTTGCCATGGCGGCTTCCATATTCCATTGATAGCGTTAACCACTGAGAGACAATCACTCTCAATGGAACATTTCTCTATATTTTCAGAGATTGCAATGTTAAGCCCTATTAAAACAGCCCTCGCTTCAGCTTCAACAGGGGTGTGATGGCCGACGAACTGTTGATGAACCAGTAAAGGGAACCCAATATGATCCCTTAAGATTACACCAACAGAAGAAGGACCTGTTGTAGGAGTTGAGGCATCTACATTTATTTTGAACCATCCCATTCTTGGCTTACTCCACAGCTCGACCCTTGGTTTCCGTTTTTTAGTCTTGCCAGTTTTGGAAACTGCGGATTGTGTGTCGTTTGTATCATTGTCATATACCTTAGTTTTTTCCCATATCATTTGTTGGTGAACAACAAATTGATTTATTTCTTCTGGCGATGGGATTTTCCGATTCTGAAACAGAATTTGATTCCTAAACCACCAAATCGACCACCATTTGATGGCAATAAGAGTTTTGTTGGCTTTAGGTAAAGTCATTACGTGATTCATAAGGGGTAGCATTTGACCCCTTGTATTGGGTGATCTCAGATGATGTCTCTGTACATTTTTATCTTTTAATATTTCTGAGGTTATTGTTGGACACTCAACAAACAAGTGATATGCATCCTCATTGTGATGATTACAGAATACGCAGCTTCTCGGAATCGGGATATTGTTCCTTGCCAATCTGTCTTTTGTGGGAAGCCCATCAAGGCTTATTCTCCACATGAAGTTTTTAATTTTTGGTTGAATATCAAGGTTCCACATCCATCCGGCCTCCGGTCCATTATGCCAATTTCCTCCTCCAGTAATCATTCTCATAGCACTGGCAGTAGTGAACCATCCGGATTTGTCAGATTCCCAATATAACCGATCTGTACTTTGGTGTGATGATATATAGACATCCATGATTTCATTAACTATATGTTGTGGTACATAAGTAGATAAAGCTTCACAATCCCATTTGCCATTTCTAATGAATTTTGCCACTTTGAAGTTTTCTGTGTTGGCCGGCGGTGAAATTCCTCTACTACTAAAAGAGGAAGAACCACACCACCGGTCGTGCCAAAACTTAATCGATTCTCCATTGCTAATATTCCATACCAGGCCTTTGCGAAAAAGTGGAATGAGCTTACATAGTTTACTCCACTGCCATGATGCAGTCCCTTTTCTCTGGTATTCAAGAATGGATTTATTTTTCAGATATTTCTGATTTATTATTGCCACCCAAATATTCGTTGGTTCCGCAAGAATTTTCCATAGTAGTTTTAATTGTAGGGCAACGTTAATATCGCTCATTTTGTTGATTCCCATGCCACCCAATCGTTTTGGTTTGCATATCTTATCCCAACCAATAAGCGGGCTATGCTATAAATCCTTATTCCAAAAGAAGGTTCTATTTATCCTATCTAGCTCTTTATGGATTGTTGAAGGCAGCATGAAACTCTGCATTAAGTAGCTGGGTTTGGCTAGTAGATTTGATTTTATGAGTACAGCCCTCCCTTCTTGGGACAGAGAATTAGCTCGCCATTTTGAGAGTTGTTGTTTGGAATTGGTTATGGTTTCTTCAAACGTTTCCTTATTTACTCTTCCATTAATGATAGGACAGCCAAGGTATTTTTCTAGATTTGTTGAATTGGGAATGTTCAAAATCCCTTGAAGGACCAACTTTCTTTGTTCTGTTATACGTGGTGAGGTTTGAAAGGCAGATTTTTGATAATTGACTTTCTGACCCGATATGACACAGTAATCATCAATAATGGTTTTAACCCGTTGACATGCTTCAACACTGCCTTTACAGAAAATCACCGTATCATCCGCAAAGGACAGAAAAGGGATTCTCGGGGAGTTTCTTGCACACTAGAAACCAATGATGCTTTTGTCTTGGATCGCCTCCATTTGGAGAGCCCGAGCTAGTACTTCCGCCCCAAGGATAAACAGAAACGGTGATAACGGGTCACCTTGTCGCAAACCCCGTTGAGGAAGGAAGATTTCCGTTGGTTCATTGTTTACCAGAACCGCATACGAGACTGTTTGGATACATTCATTGATCCAATTGAGGAATTTCGGATGGAATCCAAATTTGTTCATAACCTTTGATAAAAACGTCCAGCTAACCCGATCATAAGCTTTTTCCATATCTAGCTTAATAGCTACCCATCCTTCGGAACCCCGTCTAGTTCGGAAGGAATGGAAAATTTCATGTGCTATAAGAATATTATCCTGAATTGCTCTATTAGCCACAAAGGCACCTTGCAAAGGATGTATTAATTTTCCCACTACTTTCTTTAGCCGCTCTGTAAGGATTCTAGAAATGATTTTGTAGCTTGTATTACATAGACTAATTGATCTATAATGGTTTGTTGTATTCGGTTGTTCACACTTTGGTAGTAGAGTTATAAAAGTATGGTTGATTTGTCTCAGCATATGGCCAGATGCGAAAAATGCTTTAACTGCCTTTATGACCGATGGACTGACTAGGTCCCAAAAATTCTTAAAGAACTCAGCTGTGATTCCATCCGGACCTAGAGATTTATTTGTTCCTAATGCGAACACCGCATTTTTTATTTCTGTGTTAGATACTGGGCTAATAAGGATTTCGTTATCCTCATGGTTGATTTCTTCTGAGATTAGATTTAAGAAATTAGTGTGAACATATCTATTTTGATTTTCTCCTTGAAATCTTTAATGAAACTCATTTTTTACTTCTTGTTTGATATTTTCTTGGCCTGTAATACTTAATCCATCTGCGTTTGTGATTTCCCGAATCACTTTCCTATTTCTTCTTCCTGAAGCAATTTTATGAAAATAACCAGAATTTGTGTCTTTTAGTTTCAGGTGTCGTGTTTTGGATCTCTGCCTCCAGTAGGTCTTCTGAAAATTTAGGAGAATTTCCTTCTTTTTAATTAGTCTAATTTGCTTTTCCCAGATTTTTTGTTTGTTTCCCCTATCTTTGTCCATCTGTAATTGCAGTAATAGGTCATCTGTTTTCTTTAGTTGGTGGAAAATGTTCTCAAATGTCTTCTTATTCCATTCCTTCGATAATTGTTTTATATTTTTTGTTTTCTGCACTAGTTGAAACATGGCAGAACCACCATTCGTGAGTCTCCAAGATTGCTTGACCAAATTTTTATAGTCCTTTCTTTGAAACCACATGTTTTCCATACGGAAAGGTGGTGATTTGTGCACTTTTGTGTTCTCAATTTCTATCCCAATAGGACAGTGATCCGATGATATAAATGCATGATTTGTTGTTTGAATTTCCGGATATTTCCCGAGAATGTCATGAGAAACAAGTACCCTATCAAGCTTCTCATACATCCATTCATCATTTGGTTGTGTTTTTCTCCATGTAAACTCATTGCCAGTCGTAGGAATGTCTACCAGTTGGCAGTCATCTTTAAACTGAATCAGTCTGTTAAATCTTTCGCTTCTAGGAGTAGTCCCTCCTTGTTTGTCATTACTTGCCCCAATTTCATTAAGATCGCCAAGTATAATGCACGGAAACCGGCATTGATTAATAATTTCTGTAAGGCGAAGCCAGAACACTGGCTTATCCTTTTCATGTGGTGGAGCATAGCAAAAGATCAACATATTGGTATTATTACTCATAGCATTGGTGTGTTTGAGCATAATAATTCTATTTTCTCGGATTTCAATTTCGATCTTATCATCGATAAGATGTCGGTCTTTCCAAAGCACCCCGATACCACCTGTTCTACCCACAGCTGGTGACCAAACTGCATGATCAAAACCAGCCCCTCTCCATATAGCTTCATCGGGAATGCTTGGGGATTTAGTTTCCATTAACGCACATATTTGATAATGTTCTGCTTTACAGAAGGCTTCAAGGGCTATCCAAAAATTGGGCTTGCCAATGCCCCTACAATTCCAAGAGCAAATCCTCATCTAAACTTATTCTGATTAACTAAGAACTGCCAGATACATGTTCTTAGTTGCACTAGTCTTATTTTAGTCATAGTCTGGTTTTCGGAAATCAAAGACAATCGTCTCTGAATCTTGTAATACCTTCTAGCTTCAATCGTCAAAGGAGTGCTTGTCCAGATTTTGTTATTGATTGTCTCATTTGCATCTGCCTTATTCTTAAACTGGAGAGTAGATACATCAGATGAAAGATGGTTTATGTGAGACTTGTTATTCCCTTTTTCTTCCTCATCCAACGCAGAAGATGAGTATGGTGATTCCCAGAGGAACCTCTGGAATGGTTTCGTGGTGTATTTGAGGTCTGGTGTCCTCGGTAATAAGTAGTAATTTTTCTCATATGGTTTGATATGGGATTTCAATATAGGAAAACGATTTATGACTAGAGAGCGAGAAGTCCCTAGAAAGAGTATATACATAATGATCACAATGATACCCACCAATTCATGGATAAACCGATAACGGTCCGAAGTGTCCGCCACAAAATTCATATCATTCAAAAAGATACCTATCTCCAAAGATCTATCGTGTCCCAAGTAGCATTTCCAATAGCTTTTATTTATATTCATCAAGATGGTCATACGAATGAATGCATACAAGGCTCTTTGCATAATCAAGCAAATTATAAAGCATTTAAGGATTATTTTATTCAAATCTTGGAAATCACAACCACAGAGGCTCGGATCAACACAATTAGGAAGGTTTGAGATAGAGGGAGACCTGTGGAAATGTGACTTGCCACCAAGATACCGGTCGATCAGTGGTCGAGGATACACCGGAACAGAGACCCACCATGCAAAAGGGATCCGCACCACCGCCCTTAGGACATGGGACAAACGGACTTGCAAGCCAACGGAGATGAGCCAGAAGCCGCCACCCCAGACCAAACACCAGCCCAAACGCCGCCAGCATACATCTTGCTTCAAGCAACCTTGCGATTTCGGTCGTCTTTTCTCACAAATTTGACCTTTTCGACACCACTCCCCACACAATTCATAATCAATTGCAGTAGAGGGAGGAATTTTGCCTTTGAAGAGCCGAAACACACTAATTCTGACGGCTCTTCGAACATCTCTCAAAATCGCCCCTGAGAGAATCTTTGGAGAGGCGCTGCACTCTTTCAGGTTGATCCATATCACCTCCTTCCGATCGATCCTCGGAATGATAGGGTTTAAGACTTGAAATTGATGGCGTTGATTGATTTGGGGGCTAGGGTTTTCAGGTTGTTTTGGGGTTCCTGGCATCGGGCTCTCCTGCAATGTATATTGATCTTAACCGCATTGATGCTCCTTTCATGTTGCTGTCATAACTAAAGCATCTTCTTATTATGTGCTGATTGCCTGATTTCCATTTACAAGTGATAATGTAGTAATGTACACATCCACAGAGCCATGGTGAGTTATCAATGCAGCGTTGTTTTAAATCAATACGACATCGTTTTAGTATCATTAATTTAGTCCCCAAAAAAATGACATTGTTTGCCGAATTAATTTAGTCCAAAATGACATTGTTTGCCGATATCGTTTTGAGCTAAGATTTAGACATTATGAAATCGATACTCTTTACCATCATGGAGAATTTCACCCCATTGCAAAATTTTTATGGGGGTTCTTATATACCCGTAAATCCACGTCGTTAATTAACATCGAAAGGACGGTGTACAAAACGTTTGATTAGACGTTGTCGACATTGCTCGATGTGAAATGAAGGATCGGGTCGGGCAGAACCGGACTAGCAACGTCGGATCGGACGTTGCTAAGGAAAATATTACACAATCTCTCTCACACACATAAAAAAAAAAAAGAGTTGTTAATCAATTTTTTTTTATATATTTTATATTGAGCCCGATCTGGCCGTATAGCAACATTCAATCCGACGTTGTTGTTTGGCCCGACCCAATCCTTCATTGACCATCGAGCAACGTCGACAACTTATCTACTCAACAACGTCCAATCTAACATTATACAATGTCCAATTGAACGTTAATTTGCGGTGTATATAGGATGGACAAATTTCTATTGCTCTCCCATTGCATTGGTTGATGGACCATTGGATTTGAAGAATTTTAGTCACATGTGATAGATTACATAGGTCTTAATATTGTATAGTGGGCTAAAAGCCCATTAAGGGCCAATACCTTTGTAACCTATATATATGTTATATCAATGAATGGAAACCCTCAAGGAGGACTTTACATCAATTCTACAATTCTACATGGTATCACAGCCTTTTCTTCCTCACGGAACCCTAGTTTGATCCTCCCGCCCCACCTCCTCTTCCCGTCGCCGGCGTCGTCTCCTCGTCGCCTCTCTCTCTCTCTTTCCCCTCCTCACCGGCCTCCCGTTTGCACAAAAAAAAAAAAAATCTCTTACCATGGCTCTCTACGATCACCAACATCACGCCTTCTCTGGATACTCTAGATATCCTACCCCTCGACATGTCGGTCCTCAGGCCTCTCTGACATCGCCTGACCCGGGCTATGTTCCGCCAGCTCTGCATCACGCCTTCTCCTCTACGCAGCCGACATCTTCAGACTCTTCTTGGTACATGGACACTGGTGCCACCTCCCACATGACGAACTCCTCAGGTAACCTCTCATCTATTTCTTTTAAGGGCCCTACCCACTCTATTATCGTCGGAAATGGTGGTCATCTTGCTACTTCGGGAATTGGCCACACCAAATTACAGACCCCAAACCACCCACTACACCTCAACAATGTCCTGATTGCCCCAAAGATTGTCAAAAACCTTATCTCTGTCCGTCGGTTCACTACTGACAACAACGTTTCCCTTATGTTTGATCCCTATGGTTTCTCTGTGAACGATCTTACTACGGGGGTTACTCGCATGAGATGTAACAGCACCGGGGAGCTCTACCCTGTCACACCACCTCCTGCGTCCAATCAGTCGTGTCCGGTCGCCCTCTCGGCATCATCATCCAGCCTCTGGCATGCACGCCTGGGCCATCCCAGCGCTGCCGTTCTAGATGTCCTCCGTTCCCAGAACCTTGTCACCTGTACTAAAGACCCACGCTCTGGTTTATGCTCTTCCTGCCAACTAGGCAAACATGCCAGACTGCCGTTCCAACGGTCTTTGACCTCTACCCTTGCTCCCTTTGATATCATTCACAGCGACATTTGGACCTCTCCCGTGCCTAGCAAGGAGGGTCACAAGTACTACCTCTTGTTTCTTGATGATTACACTCATTACTTATGGGTCTTCCCATTGCATTTCAAGTCCCAAGTGTTTCCTGTCTTTGCCAGATTCCATACCTACATCAAAACACAGTTTCACATGTCCATCAAATGTTTCCAATGTGACAATGGTCGTGAATTTGACAACAAAGACTTTCACTCCTTCTTTGCCGCAAATGGGATCTCCTATCGCTTGTCATGCCCCTATACTTCTCAGCAGAATGGCAAGGCAGAAAGAATCATCAGAACCATTACCAACATGATGCGTTCTCTCCTCTTCCACGCATCTATTCCCCTTCCCTATTGGCCTCACGCCTTATCCACCACATGTTATCTCCTAAACATTCTCCCTTCCACTACCCTACACCATCGCTCGTCAACTCAGACACTTTATTACGCCGAGCCTAGGTATGATCACCTTCGCACCTTCGGGTGCTTGTGTTTCCCAAACCAGTCCTCCACAGCCCCGCACAAGCTTCACCCGCGCTCCACTCCATGTGTCTTCCTAGGCTATCCGTCTGATCATCGCGGTTACATTTGCCTCGATATCAAGACCCACAAGATTATTCTCTCACGTCATGTCACCTTTGATGAGTTGCGATTTCCCTTTGCGTCTCCCACACCCCCTGTGTCTCCGTCAGAGTCTGAGTCACCATTCCCTCACTTCCTTTTTCCCCAGAGCTCTCCCGGTGCTCCTGCTTCTCCCCCAACACCACCACCACCACCACCCCCCACCACCAGACCACACACCCGCAGCGTCTCCGGTGTCTTCCGACCCCGTCAGATCGTCTCCATGACCACCGCTCATCACCCCGCTATCCACCTCCCATCACCCCGTCAAAACAGCCCTCCTCGACCCGAATTGGCAGGCGGCTATGCTCGACGAATACAGGGCCCTTACGAAGAATGGTACTTGGGTTCTTGTTCCTCGCCCTCCGGAGGCGAACGTCATTCGCTGTATGTGGCTTTTTCGTCACAAGTTCCGCTCTGATGGGACGTTGGAGCGCTACAAGGCCCGTCTTGTGGTGAACGGTAGATCTCAGCAGGCCGGTATTGATTGTGATGAGACCTTCAGCCCTGTGGTCAAGCCTGCCACTATCCGAGTGGTCCTGAGTCTGGCTCTGTCGCGCAACTGGGCCATCTATCAGTTAGATGTCAAGAACGCTTTTCTGCATGGTCATCTGAACGAGACAGTTTACATGTTTCAGCCGCCGGGGTTTACTAATGCTGAGCGTCCAAAGCATGTCTGTCTCCTCAAGCGCTCTCTATATGGTCTGAAACAGGCTCCGCGGGCGTGGTTCCAGCGTTTTGCCTCTCATCTGCTCCGTTTGGGTTTCACTGGCAGCCGTACGGATACGTCTCTGTTTATCTATCGCAGAGGCTCAGACTTGGCATTCCTGCTACTTTATGTCGACGACATCATTCTCACCGCCTCTTCTGATGCTCTTCGGACGTCGATAATCTCGCAGTTGAGTGCGGAATTCGCCATGTCTGATCTGGGTCAGTTGTCTTACTTCTTGGGAGTTGCTGTTCAGCGGCATGCATCTGGTCTGTTTCTCTCACAAAGTAAGTATGCTGCAGAGATTGTTTCTCGGGCTAAGATGGTCAACTGTAATCCCGTCGCAACCCCAGTCGATACATCCAACAAGCTCAGTGCTCATTCTGGTCCTTTGGTTGACAATCCCACACTGTACAGGAGCCTCGCCGGTGCTCTTCAGTATCTCACTTTCACCAGGCCTGATATCAGTTACGCCGTTCAGCAGATCTGCTTGTTCATGCATGCCCCTAGGGAACCTCACTTTCAGGCTTTGAAGCGGATCATTCGGTACATCAGCGGCACCCTCGAGCTCGGCACCACCATCACTCCTTCCTCTAAGCTTGATCTCGTGGCTTACACTGATGCGGATTGGGGTGGTTGTCCAGACACACGTCGCTTCACGTCTGGTTACTGTGTCTTCCTCAATGACACTCTTGTATCTTGGTCCGTCAAGCGTCAGTCCGTTGTGTCTCGCTCCAGCGCTGAAGCCGAATACAGGGGTGTTGCCAACGTTGTCTCTGAGTGCTCTTGGCTCCGCAATCTCCTGCTTGAGCTACGATGCCCATTGCAGAAGGCCACTCTAGTCTACACTGACAACGTCTCCGCCGTCTACCTGGCTAGCAACCCAGTCCAGCATCAACGCACGAAGCACATTGAGCTTGATCTCCACTTCGTCAGGGACAAGGTTGCCATTGGACATGTCCGCGTTCTACATGTCCCGTCCTCTTATCAGTACGCTGATATATTCACCAAGGGTTTACCTAGACAGTTGTTCATTGATTTTCGTTCCAGTCTCACTGTACGGACCCCTCCCGTTTCGACTGCGGGGGTTTGATAGATTACATAGGTCTTAATATTGTATAGTGGGCTAAAAGCCCATTAAGGCCCAATACCTTTGTAACCTATATATATGTTATATCAATGAATGGAAACCCTCAAGGAGGACTTTACATCAATTCTACAATTCTACAACATGACCAAATTTAATTTATTGGAAGGACCAATAGGTCTTCAATCTTCACAAAATACAATCACTCATGAACATCTTGGCAACTTTATTTATTTATTAATGTCAGTAATTCAGTATCTTGGCTGGTGGGTTGTCTTATCCCACATCTATGATGTGAGACAAAAGGGAGACGCAGGAGAGTATAAACTGGAGGATGGAGTTAACGGTAAAGGCATCTTTGCGTTTGGGGCAATGACGCAGCTAATGAGGTAATAACCGAGGCGCGTCAATTGCTGGTTGAAAACTATTTCCAAACCCCCTCTTCGGCCTTGGCTTGTCCTTGGCTGTCGAGAATTTCTGGAAGGGCTCCTTGCTTAGCTTGGTAAAGCCCTACAATCTAATTTCAAATTACGATCTTAAATAATAATACTATGAATCATCAGAATTTGCAGGGGAATCGGAAAAACGCGATCTGAGACCGCGTTTTAATAAAATGCGGTTTGAAACCGCGTTTTTAACCATTTTTATTTTAAATAAAGAAAATAAGAAAAGCGCCTGAAACGCGGCTTCAGGCCGCGTTTCACCAGTCGCCAAACCAGAAAGAAGGGGGGAGAGGAAAGCACGAAGATGGAGGCGGAGCGGAGGCTGGGGATCTCGACGAGGCTCCTCGCCGCCCGCGACCTCGTCGACGGCAAGGCCTTCGTACTGCCCGATTTGCAGCTCCGTCCCCTCTCACCCACAACCCCCAACCCTAATTTCCCTGATTTGCAACTCCATCTTCTCCAGTCACGCATTCACTCCGCCTCAATTTGCGCGATCCTTCCTCCTATCACCTTCGATTCGGCCTTCTGGGAGGTTCAATTGCGTTTTCCGACGGGTTTTGAGGTGGAATGGGGAAGACACTGGAGTAGCCCACCATCATCGCCGTCGGAACACCGGTCGCGCCCACCACTGCCATCGCTCGCGCTTGAGTCGAAGAAGTCTCCCGTGGATGTTGATTTGCAGTGTGATGTCGTGACATATGTATATATATTAATTAGCACTTGCTAATTAGGCCAAGCGCAATTCACCTCCCATTTGCAGTTGGAATTCGAAAGCCGACGGGGAATGAAGAAGCCACTGCGTCTTTTTTGAAGGAAGAAGAGTCTGCAGATGAAACGCGGCCTGATGCCGCGTTTCATGCCTTTTTCTTTTTTTTAATTTAAAAATAAAAATGGGTAAAAACGCGGTTTGAAACCGCGTTTTACCCAAAATTAATTATAAAACGCGTTCTCAGACCGCGTTTTTTTAATTTCCCTGCAAATTTTGAATATTTTTGTAAATATTTTCAACTTGTGATTTTTTTTGTCAAATTTTATTTTTCTTTAAATATTTTTGAAAAAAAATTCGAATCATCATACTTTGAAAAAAAAGCTACATATAAGTATATAACCATAATTTTCACCGAGTTTTCTTAATGTTCTACTTATGGCTCTATGTTGCCCAACTTTGTTTTGAGTTATGGAGTTTCCAAATTTTTTTCTTCACTTCACCTATTTTATAACTTTTTTTTATGATGTAAAAACTCAAAATAAATATATCTGAATCTCATCTCAATGGTCGACAAGTTAGCAGATGAAAGATCGTCAAAACATACAAAACATAAAACAGGTGTGATACAACAAGCAAAAACGCACCATACAAAGACGAATCTTAGACAACTAAATTTAAAAAGTTGAAAATGTAGATTACGAACAAAGTCAAGCATTGTCATCAACTTCTTGCTATTTCGAATTATTATTAAAAAAATCAAAAGCCCTCCAAATTCTAACCATAAAATTTGCCAAGTCATCACAAGGACATGATCTACAAAGCCAAGGCAACCAATCACATTTGAGATATCCTCACTTGTTCCCTTCTCACATTTCCAATCCCTTCTATCCTCCCATTAACCAAAAACCACACAATCCACAAACACCCCATTCACTTTAAAACCCACCTTATCTCCCACATATCCCTCTGTTTATTCTCCCACACCCTCCCTTCAACCCCTTGACAAGAAATGGCCACCATGACCTCCTCTACAGCAGTATCCATCCCCACCTTCACCGGCCTCCGATCGGCCACCACCGCCAAGGCCAAGGTCTCCTTCGCCGCCCCATCCGCCAAGCCAGCCCCCATCAGGGCCTCCCTCAAGGACTTCGGGGTGGCGGTGGCCGCCACTGCCGCCAGCGCCATCCTGGCCAGCAACGCCATGGCCATCGAAATCTTGCTAGGAAGCGACGACGGGGGGCTGGCCTTCGTCCCCGGGTCATTCACGGTGGCCTCCGGAGAGACCATCGTGTTCAAGAACAATGCAGGGTTCCCGCACAACGTGCTCTTCGACGAGGACGAGGTGCCGGCTGGCGTCGACGTGTCGAAGATCTCGATGTCGGAGGAGGACCTCCTCAACGCCCCCGGGGAGACCTACAAGGTGACTTTGAGCGAGAAAGGGACCTACTCTTTCTACTGCTCCCCGCACCAAGGCGCCGGGATGGTCGGTAAGGTCACCGTTGAGTGATCACAACCCCACCGGAATTAAATCATATCATGTTTTAAGCCTAAGCTTTTTGTGTGTATGTGTTATCACTTTGAGCTTAATTGATTTCTTTGCTGAGGTTATGAGCCATACTTTATATATTGTGCCTAATTGTAATATGTCGTGTGCAATTGATTGTGCATCATTTTTCATTGTTTGTCACTTTATCTCATCCCACATCCATTATAAAGTGATTATATGTACCCATCAGCTGAACATACATTTTAAAAAATCGTTCAAAATAATTGAAGCTAGACTGTATATTTGTTACTGTAAATTTGTAATGTCTGGTTCTGTATCATTTTTTGGCTTGTTCCGTTCACTGGCTTTTTGTGTCAACAAACTTAATGTTGGTAAAATAACCGTTAATTTTGCAGGCACCGACTTTTTATATTGACATTTTTTTTTTAAGTAAAAAAGCTTACCAATACCGTAAGCTGATATATGGCTCTGCATTTGGCAAAATAGACCCATCTGTCATCGAACATATTGATAAAAACATGCATCATAAATAATTGAAACTAAAAATAATTGACAAGATTGTATCTCACATTGATCCATTTGGCACACATTAAAAATAATTGAAACTATAGATTGTAGGACTTTACTAGGCTTGATACATGAGCCAAGTAGCTCGGGCTTAGCTCGGAAAAAAGCTCGATTCGGGATCGCTCGTATATATATATATATGAGCCGAGTTTCAGCCTATTCCTGAGCTCGAGTAGCTCGCCAGCTCGAAGACCCCTAAATCCCTGGGTCTAAAGTCCCCACCATGGCTGCCTCCAACTCTAATCTCTCAGTCATTCTATTCACTCTCGATCCCGTCATCCCTCTCCTCCCTCCTCTGGTCGCTGACCAAGCTCGTCAAGTCTCTCCTCTCTGACATCCGGCCCGCCAGATTTGGTCGTGCTCTCCGCTCTCGTCAGTCGCCGTACACTCCGCTCTCGTTTCTCTCTATCTTGCTTGTCGCTTCTCATCTTTCTTCTGCTTGATCCTGATCTCAACTTTATGGCTTCTTCTTATGCATAGATTATTGGATTACATTGATTTACAGTGATTTTTTTCGGTCGAATTGGATTACAACGATTAATTTGTGAATTGCCAAACCTTGGATATGGTATTAATCTTGCCTTCTCATTTATGTTTTTGATTACAGTGGAGTGGATATGTGATTAAACTTGCAAACAGGGATAAATTTTTTGATTACAGTGGTTAAACACTACCTATGTAACCGAGCAAATGATCTCACGAGCTCAAGCTCAGCTTGAGTATAAGCGAGCTCACGAGCTCGAGCACCCTTCCTAGTTAGCGAGCAAATCACCTCTCGAGCTCAAGCTCGGCTTGAGTATAAGCGAGCTCGGGCACCTATTTGGGCTCGTTTTCATATGCTCGGCTCATTTATCAAGCCGAGTTTGAAGACTAAGTACTCGAGCTCGTACATCACCCCTAGACTTTACCAAGCAAAAATAATTGAAACTACACATTGTAGGGCTTTACCAAGCAAAAGCAAGGAACCCTTCCAGAAATTCTCGACGGCCAGGACAAGCCAAGGCCGAGGAGGGGGTTTGGAAATAGTTTTCAACCAGCAATTGACGCGCCTCGGTTATTACCTCATTAGCTGCGTCATTGCCCCAAGCGCAAAGATACCTTCAATGTAACCCTCTTTGTTCATTTTATACTCTCCAGCCTATTCCTCTTGTGACCCCCATCCTAGATGTGGGATAGCACAACACACCACCGGCGTTTACTTGCTGCCTCCTGTCCGACGCCTCAAGATATTGATGGCATAAAAATGACAACTTATTTGTATATGCATTAAAATGGTTACTAGATAATGTATAAACTGATAGTGATGGCATGTTTATTATTATTTTATTTATACTTCAAGATCAACTTTTTGAGATTTATATAAAATTTTAAAGAGAAAAACTATTCATTTATAATGACATGATTATTCAAACATAACTCATTAGAATAAGTAAGAATAATCATATTGCAACAAACAAATAATTTTCATATGAAAAAACAATTAACACATGAATAATTATATTACGCCAAATAAATAATTATAATGCTACCTATAAGGCTATAAATAATCAGTTTATTCACTATACAGTGTGAACACCCTTTACGGTATAAACTATAAGTCTATAAAGAATAGTTCTCATTTTGTGTATTACCCTTTTAACTTTTTAGATTGCCATTTTTTTCGTTTTCACATCATTGCAATATTGTATCCTCTTATCTAGGGGGTCACTTGCCCCTCCTCTCATTTGACAAACTACTAAATATATTCTACTCGTCGATAACATGGTTTTAATTGAAAATAATATCATCTAGGTATAATTGTGCCCTCCTCCGAAAATCCCCTGGGGATATTTCCTTACGAAAGCGGTTGTACTTGCTACTTATTGGCGGCCCATCAAAGAAGGCCTTATCCTATAGGACCCTCACCGGCAAAGCCCACTGCAATACTGCATACATGCTTGGCTGCCAATTGAGTTTATTTGTGGGGCTCCCCTCCCCTTAGATATAACTACTTTATCCTCCCTTAGCAATGGATAAGAAGTGGCCTATGCCAAGGCCAGTTGTCTCCTTTAGCATCCAACCATCAACCTTATACCAAACATAGAGAATACAAGCGTTAGGAATCCTTGAATTGGGAAGGCATGGCAGCACCTGCACCTGTCAAAGTGTACGGCCCGGCCATGTCGCCGGCCGTGGCCAGAGTCCTTGCTTGCCTCCTTGAGAAAGACGTTCCGTTTCAGCACCTCAGTGTCGACATGGCCAAGCGAGAACACAAATCCCCAAATTTCCTCAAACTCCAGGTAGGTTTTTTCATCAAATTAGTTACTAACTACTTTTTCATTTTCCCTCCTAATTAAATTGACATATCTTCAACTCTTTTTACTGATTGTACTCTCAGCCCTTTGGCCAAGTACCCGCATTCGAAGATGGAAGCATCGCTATCTTCGGTAACCAGATTTCCATGTCCAAATGCTACTTCAATTCTTGAAGAAAAATGTTATCTACCATATATGATGCTAAATCAATGCCAATGTATTCAGAGTCGAGAGCGATATGTCGTTACATATCGGAGAAGTACTCGAACCAAGGAAACACGAAGCTCTACGGGATCAACCCTCTAGAGAAAGCGTCGATAGATCAGTGGGTGGAAGCCGAGTCCCAGAGCTTCAACCCGCCGACGTCTGCATTGGTGTTCCAGCTGGTGTTGGCGCCCATGTTCAAGAAGGTGCCGGACGAGAAAGTGATCAAGGAGAACCGGGAGAAGCTTGGGGCGGTGCTTGACGTCTATGACAAGAGGCTAGGGGAGAGCAGGTTCTTGGCCGGAGAAGACTTCTCCCTGGCTGACCTCACCCACCTCCCCTACTCGGAGTATTTGGTGGGAAGGGCCGGGCTTGAGGAGCTGTTTAAGTCGAGGAAGAACGTCGAGAGGTGGTGGGTCGAGGCTTCGAATATGGAGTCCTGGAAGGAGGTTGCTGGTATGATGAAGTCTCCTCCACAACAACCATGAGTTGAATTTCCTGCTGCTTTAATTTTGGAATGCTCTTTGTTTTCTGAATTGTCAATAAAAGGGAGGAAATGTGAATTTCCATATCTTGTTGGTAATGCACGGAATGTGAATTTCCACATGATAAGCTGAGCACTTAAATCGACAATCTTTGAAGTAAAGATATGGGTCTGTTAGATGGAACAAGATTCTACAATTTAATTACCTAATGTTTCCTTTCCTATACTGAACTTGTTTGGTGTGTGATACAAATCCAACTTTTCATAGTGGTGTTTTGGCAATCAGGTGGGCTCTGACAGGTTTGGATCGAACCGTTGGGGTTTCGAATGATTTAGTCATTTGTGTTGGGTTGAGCTGAATTGTTTTTATACTAATTTTGGATTTAGGCTAATTTGGATTTCATTTCATTTAGGTTCAAGCTAAATGGGTTTTAGTTGATTTGGATTCAATTTATTTGGGTTATTTGGTTATTAGGACGGTCTGGTTTCTATCGTTCTATGAGTCGGGTCGATTTCTGATGATGTAATCGTATTATATGTTTTCGGTAATTTGGGTCAAATCAAATTTGGCCTTACAAACAAGTTTTCACAAAACCCATCCTTACAAACTCTTACATTTCACAGCAAAACTGGGTGGTTGGCTGGTTTTCTGTATAACTTTGATTTTAAAGGCGATTTGTGAAGGGCAGTTTGTCGTCATTTATCCTTTCACGTATTTTAGTTGGACTGCATCTCCACATAGAAAAACGACTGCAACACTTTCTATCAACGGATAATGAATAAGCCAATAGAGTATCCAACTACATAGCAAGACATAGGGGTCGTACTATAAACTTGACTCGAGCTCGGTCCAAATGTCAAAACCTTCCCCCCCCCCCCCCCCCTAACGTACGCCGTTTAGCCTTCTCCTCTTTGTTTGCCGTGTAAAATACACTTTTATTGAAAAAAATAAAAGAATAAATGAATTATTATATATTTATTTAAACTTAAACTAGATTGTAGGGCTTTACCGAGCAAAGCAAGGAGCCCTTCCAGAAATTCTCGACGGCCAAGGTCAAGCCAAGGCCGAGGAGGGGGTTTGGAAATAGTTTTCAACCAGCAATTGACGCGCCTCGGTTATTACCTCATTAGCTGCGTCATTGCCCCAAGCGCAAAGATGCCTTTAATCGTTAACCCCGTTCTCCATTTTATACTTCCTTCCCTCTCCCCCCCTGTCTCCCATTGTCGATGTGGGATAGCAAAGCACACCAGCTTCTGTACTCCCCTCCTCTCCAACCCCTCTGGCCAAGTACCCCACTGCTATGGAAGATGATGAATGCGTTCCCCGCTTCTTCCTTCGTCCTCACCGTCCCCTCTCGCTTCTATCATCACCTCAGGCGACGCCGTTTTGGCCTCTCATTCATCCTCATTCCGGGCTACACTCCATTCGTCCGACGCTGTTTTTGCACCGGATCACCTCCTCTTGGGACGCTGCTTCTCGCGCTGGACTCCAGCGTTTCCCCCTCCGTTTGCCGGGCGGTTCACGGAATTGTCGTCAAGTCGCGGTTTCTCAGTGAGGGTTTCGTTGGGGACCGATTGGTTTCGGCTTATCTCAGATTTGGTTTTGAAGGGGACGCGCTCAAGCTGTTCGATGAAATGCCTCAGAGAGATTTGGTGTCTTGGAACTCCCTCATTTCCGGGTTCTCGAGGAGAGGAGAGCTAGCCAAGTGTTTGAGTGTGTTCTGTAGGATGAGGAGGGACCATGTTGTCGTAGAGCCTAACGAGGTCACCCTCATTTCCATTGTTTCTGCTTGTACCGAAACCGGTGCCTTCTTCCATGGGAAATATGTTCATGTTTTGGCTGTCAAGACAGGTCAAGTGGGCAACACTAAGGTTGGGAATTCTCTGATTAACATGTATGGGAAGTTCGGGGCGGTTGATGCAGCGTGTCTACTGTTCGATTCGATGACTTCACGCAGCTTAGTTTCATGGAATTCCATGCTTAATATCAATGCTCAGAATGGAGTTTCCGGTGAGGTGATACCACTTTTCAATTCGATGAGAAGCGATGGATTCGAGCCTGATCAAGTATCCATAGTGTCTTTGCTCCAAGGCTGCACAGATTTAGGCATGGTTAAACCAATAGAAGTGATTCATGGCTACATAGTCAAGTATGGATTTACTGGTAATGTGCTTTCCATGAGTTCGCTACTGAGTTCGTATACCAAATCAGGGCAATTGGCTGCTTCCCGGATGATATTCGAGGAAATTAGCGATCCAGATGGAGTTGCCTGGACTGCTATGCTAGCTAGCTATGCCATTCATGGGCATGGGAGGGGAGCAATTGAGCTCTTTAAGGCCATGGTTGAAGCGGGTATTGATCCTGATCACGTGACATTCGTACACTTGTTGAATGCTTGCAGCCATTCAGGGTTTGTCGAGGAGGGGAAGAAGCTTTTCAAGGACATGACTCGAATTTATGGGATTGAACCCCGGTTGGAGCACTATTCATGTATGGTTGACCTTTTGGGTCGTTCGGGGCTGCTGAATGAAGCGGGTAAGTTGATGGAAACCATGCCCATCAAGCCAAACGCGGGAATCTGGGGC
Organism: Persicaria maculosa; assembly: GCA_963922045.1. Lineage (NCBI taxonomy): Eukaryota > Viridiplantae > Streptophyta > Magnoliopsida > Caryophyllales > Polygonaceae > Persicaria > Persicaria maculosa. The sequence goes on along the minus strand of OY998259.1, from coordinate 26,643,575 downwards.
GCCCTTCTTGGCGCCTGCAGGCTTCACAAGAATGTAGAATTGGGACAGAAAGCAGCCGAGAATTTGATCGAGTTATGCCCATCTGACCAGAGGAACTACATCATGTTATCTAATGTCTACTCTGCCTGTGGGCAATGGGCGGATGCTTCGAAGGTTAGGCATTTGATGAAACAAAGGAGTCCAACAATAATGAGCAGTCCCGGATATAGTCTGTTCGAACATGGAAATAGAGTTCATAAATTTGTGGTGGCTGATCAGTCCCACCCAGAGTTCATCAAGATACACGAGAAGCTTGCAGATGTAATGAAAAGAATCCGAGAAGCTGGATTCGTTCCTCAGACAGAATTCGTTCTTCATGATGTTGACGAGGATGTTAAGGAAGACATGATAAGCAAGCACAGTGAGAAGCTAGCCATTGCTTTCGGGCTCCTAGTAACTAAACCGGGCACACCAATGACTATAATAAAGAATCTGAGGATCTGTGGAGACTGTCACACAATGGCGAAGTTCGTTTCTCAGATTGAGAAACACAGAATAGTAATTCGTGATCCCAAACGGTTTCATCATTTTACTGATGGAGTGTGTTCTTGTGGCGATTACTGGTGATCTTCTCATCTCCATTGCTCAATAAATATTCAATACTTAGCTTTTATCAGAGCAACTCCAATTCGCCCGATGGTTACTTTTCTGTGTGTTGAAAATCCGAATCCATGACCAGCATGGCTGCCCTCCAAACTGGTTCAAAGAACATATTGCTTGGTCTATGTACATAGCAGAAAGCAGGTTCAGGCCTCACATTATTATCTAAACAACCTAATGAATGTACATTTGGAAGAACTTTCAGCTAATATCTTCAGCGAGTGTAGTGAAGTGGCACAACCCGATCATCGTGTCCATCAGAGATGTATGCAAGCTCCATCAAGGAGTCCACCATTGCTTAGTGAAGGGTAATGCGGTGGACTAAACAACTACCTGATTTATGCAAGCTCTGTCAAGGAATCCGCCATTGCTTCTGCCTTGAATGCACAACAATTTTTTGGATTGTGTATATCCAGCAGAGATGAGATACTCGGACGCAGGAATGATAGAGGTAAGTTCAGCTTGATCTAGGCACTGCTTTGTTGAGTCTGCACATGGATCAGGGACCTGTGGTATGGGCAGTAATTGCCTGGAATACGTATACTTGCTGGAGATTGATCATCTGGACAATTGGCATAATAACATTGCCTGTTCAGGCGTTGAGTGCCCTTCATAGGGAGAAAAGGGTTAGTTGATCATCTTGTTGTCTGTGATCAAATGTTATGGATGATTTATTTCATTTTTTACTACATGTAATTTCACTAATGATTTTTGCCTATCCTACTGGATACTGATACACAGGGTTTTTTTTTTTCCTTTTGTACGTTATTGGATTCACTTTTGAAAATTCTACTGGATACTGATACACAAAATTTTCTAGTGCAGACAGCAAAGCATTTTTGAAGAACTGCTCACTGAAACAGAAAATCTCTTATGGAATCACAGAAAGTCAGAGGCTCGGTTTGCTTTGGCTATTAATGAATGCAAGGTGTCGGAGTCTATGCTAGCTGAGCTAGCATAGACTCCGACACCATAACGTTTTTAAATGAAGCTAGAGATTGCCCAGAGACCCTGGATATTAGCTTATATCCATCCATATCACCTAAAGATCCTGCTAAATGCCACTCGTTCTCCATATTCTCCATTTCTCCACCACCACTGAACATTAGTCACGCAAATAATAGCACCAAGTTGTTTCAGAAGTACACTGTGATAGACAGCAATCGATGGTGTAATACTGAACATTTACCGATTGGTTGTTCGGTTGACTGAAGAAGCTAATGAAATCAATAAAAACAAATCTCTTCTACTGATCCGATCTCAAAGAGCAAATGATGTTGCAGAGAACTGGTTTGCATGTTTCTTAACTGTGGATTCATTCAAGTAACACAACATAAGGGTTGCTTGTTGACAGCGTAAGCCGATTAAAGAACATCCATCCCTGATTCAGGGATAGCCTCAGTCTAGAAATTTGGCTCCTTTAAGTCAGCCTAAACCATCCTGTACCTATGAGCATCCTTTTTAGTTCAGAAAATAAATATGGTTGCGTCATTTGCGACAAAAATCATAACTTGATTCAAATGTATCGACAAACTCGATGTAAGGAAGTCAACGAGCTTGTTGATACATTTTCATAAGTTTCCTGTTAGGCTAAGATAGAACCATCCATTTCATTCCCCATCTAAAAACAATGGATAAATATAAGATATATTGCAGCACATGAACATCAACCATTACACCTAATAACCAACTCTTATTCCAGAGGAACTTAAAAAGGAAAGAATCAGACCTCAAGCTGAGGTCCATCACAAATCAACACAAATCTTACTCCTTCCAGTTTCATACGATTCAAAAAGCTCATCTCTGAATCAGGTGCCGAGAAAGCACCCCAGAAAAACGAATCTTACATCTCCTGATTTCAACTACTTATATTAGCAATTCATAACCAAAGACTGATGAACCAAACCCCCTATGCCTTCATGGCCTAGAGTGGCCTGGTGTGCCTTCCCTGGGCTCTTCCGCAGAGAAGAGCATTCTTCGGGACAGGGAATTCGTCTCTCAAAGATGTCGAGGTTGAGTAAACCCGGAGATAGAACTGCTGTCCTAGATACTGCCTCGCCCAAAACTCCGATCTCAAGTTCCACATCCCCATGTTGTCCAGTGCTATGTATATTGCAGTCCATGAATTCGGATAAACCTGATCATTCCATCAAGATTTCCATACAAGCGAATTAGCTTTCAGGAGTTTCTGAAACACAAGTACTTTCTGGGATGTTTGAGTTTCTTTACCTGTGTTGTCGAACGGAAAACAGCATCGCGTAGATTGTATCCGTTCCTGCTGGCTGGTGACCATGTCCCTCCATCCATTCTGAACAAGAGATTGCATAAGTTCACTAAAATGATTTGCAAATCAAACTGACAGTAAAAACTGTTGTTGTGATCTTACCCGACCACAAAGAAAGCATAGCCATCTAGATGCCAGGACTGGATAACACTCTCCGTGTTCTCAAACACGATTTCCACGAATGCCCTGTAGTCAGCGCCCAGTACCGAGGTGTCGGTGTAGATCCCTCCCCCATAAGGGCTGTTAGAGATGCTTCCCACGCGGAATACTCCTCCAATCTGGAAGTAATCCGCAAGCTTCATCGGTGTGTCTGGTGCAATGAAGGACACACTGTTGACAGCATACCTCTGCTTGCCACCTACCAGGCCAGCCGAGTTCTGCAGTCTTATGGTTCTCGTCGTGTTGATCATTCCATAGTGGTATGATCCCTGTGGGTTCGGCCTTGGCCCGCTAGCTGTGAGGTTGGTCCTTGAGATTGTAGAAGGAAATACATTTGTCAGTACCATTTACATTATACGGCTTCCGTATCAGCACATTGTTTAGACTATAGTAATGAGGCAATGTAAGAGCAATACCTGATTGCCCGGGCTTGGTTGAGGGACCAGTCGATTTGGATAGTTGGTCCCCAAGGGATGGGGCCAGAAGCAGGGCTACCAGAGTTACTGTAGTGAAGGACTCCGGTGCTGTTGAGGATTTGAGAAGTGAAACGAGATGTGACAACAATGTAGTAGTCCTTGGGAGGCTGATCAGCGGTCACCAGAACCGAGTAGGACTGTCCAACGTGAACATCGAGTGAGGAGAAGGTGTTTTGAAGGGTGTGAGTGCCCTCCACTTCCACCAACTTCAATGTGTGGCCTTGAATTCGGAAGTTTAGAGAGTTCTGTAATCCCACATTCGATATTCTAAGCCTGTAAGTCTTGCCTGTCCGCCCAATACAGAAGAAGCTGTCAGATTACAAGCTTGCTCCACACACTAGAGCTACAAGCTTTCAGCTGGGGATAAAGATGGTTATATACCTTGGTCCACAGTGACGGTTGCACCTCTTGCACGGCCATTAATAAGGATACCGTCTGGGTTTGGCAGAGCGTGTCCACCATCAAGAATCTGCCTCAAGCTCTACAACCACATCAAGAAACAAGTCACGCCCATGAACTAAAAGAATACAATTCAGAGCTAGCCAATGTGATGACGAGAGGGAATTACCGTGTGGTTAGATGCGTACCAATCTCCGATGAGAAGAGTGTAGTCATTGGTAGGAGTAGGGAAAGGCACTGGGATCAAAGGCCTGCTAAGGATTCGAATCCCTCCAAACCCACCAGCGGCCTTATGGAATCCGAGGGATGGGAAGTAATAGAAGCTTCCGATTTGATCCTTCACTTGCAGGATGTAAGTGAAGTTCTGGCCCGGAGGAATTGGGCAAGTCGTTCCGAACACACCATCTTCAAAGGAATTCCTCCTTTGCTGAATCCCATTCCTAACAGAACATGACAGCAACAAAAGAAACCATCAATGCAACTTATCAATCTCAGTTTCATCAGCTCCTTTTCTGATTCAGAATCAAGCATCATCATCTTTAGCCATAAAACCAAACTGATAGTGATGACAATGTCCATTCTTAACGAATCCAGATTGAGCAACATCATATGATAGATATCCGACCCGAAAGAAAGTCCAGATTTGGGAAAGGGTTACTTTTCCCCTTTGAATTATTCTATTGCAGGATTAGGTATGGAGCAAATCACGTGTGGGCTAACCAAAATAGGAGTAATTTATACCTAATCTGAAAGGAAATTAAACAAATCTGGAACGAAAGCTAAACCCCAATCATCAACTAGTACTGTAGTGGCTACCGAATCTTCTTCTTTTGGGGAAACTTAGCAAGCAGCAACTCATAAAGGTGAACTAACAGAGTAATGGAAGCCAGCATTTCTCAATTAAAATTGAAAAGCAGTTAGTTACGGTTCACAGCATCAGTAAAATTGATTGCGAAGAGGTTAAAAAGGCAACAAAAAACGGCAATTTGACAGAAAGACAGTTATTTGTAGTAGATTGAAGATCCGGCTAGATCGGCAGTTTTTAGGGATTGAGAGAGGAGCTGCTGTTTGAGTGAAAGTGGGGAAGTTACCAGGAGAGGAGGAAGGGCTCATCGAGGCTGTTGAAGACATTGATGATGAGATTGTCGTTGGTAACGGAGTAAATATCAGGTCCGGGAAACTGGCCGTTGATCAATATACCCTACAAGATGAAGAAACTAGCGCATTCAGAGAAAACAAAGCAAAAAAAGGAGGGGGACATTTTAGTGGAAAACTGGATGAGTAATACCTGCTGGGGAACGCCGAGAGGGTAAATGGTGCCGTAGGTGACATTCCAATTGAAGAACCTGTAGGGATCGTCGGCAGCGGCGAGGACAAATAGGCCTACGAAAACGCACAAAAAAGCTCTTGTCGTACTCTCTCTCCCCATCTTTGGACAAACACAGGCACAGAGAGAGTAAGAGAGAGAGAGAGTGTGTGTGTGTGTGAGTGTGTTTACAACTTGGATTACCAGAACTGGTAAAGAGAAATGGAGACAGTACTGGAACAGGTCTAGATTGGAGGAGGCGAATTGAAGGAGATGGGTGGAGCAATTGGAGAAGTTTTACTTTAATATGAGTGAGAAGGGGGGGAGAGAGAGGAGGAGGAAGAGAGGTTTATTAAGGGATTTAAAACAGGGGAGGTAGAACTGTAGATGGAGGGAAACAAGATTATGAATCAGTAAACTACTCTCCGGATGAATTATTAACCGTAAAAAGGGAGAGAGAGCGTGTCGGTGGGGGGTGAGGGTGGGGTCCGCACGTATGGACAATTTTACTACTGCGCTACTGGAACTGTAGTAGTACTCTGTATTAAAAATGTTTGAAAAAGTGTGTAGAGTTGTGACCTGTGATAGGAATCTATGGATTTTCTTGTTTTCTTTTTTTTTTATTTTCAGAGGGAATATTATCTATTCTACTCACAAATATATAAAATATTAAATTTTTTAAAGAGGTAAAAAATATATAAAATATTAATTTTTTTATTTTTTAAAAATAATATTATACTTATTAATATTAGTTATAATATTATTTTAAAATTTTAATAAAAAATTTAATATTTTATATAGATTTTAGTTCTTTCAAAAATATGTCAGAAAGTGAAATGACTTATATTTTTGTGAACGGAGGGAGTATTTATTTATTTTTTAGATGTGAATGTTCGCGGACGATCGAGTCCAAATCTAAAGTCTTCACATTTGTTTCTTAGGCCATGTTTATCAGTTACTATTCAAGATACTAAAATTACTATTTTTTTATTTATCTCTCTCCGCCACATCAGCATAGCATCTCTTTCCTACTTTTTCCACTTTAACAATAGCATCCCTAACATCCCACAATTCATATCTTTTTACCAATTTAATTTACGAATATACCCTTCTATAACAATTATTTCCAACATGTTTATAATATTTTTATAATATTATATTAGTATTTAATGACTAAAACAACCCTTCTACGACAACTATTTTAGTATTTAATTACTAAAATAACATTTTTTTTACCAAGATCCAATTTACTGACAATATAATTATATCAAAATAAATCATTTTTTCAAAATATGTCGAAACATATGTAAAATTGATGTCTATGTGTAGAGAAAAATAAATCTAGTATTATAGTAATTTTTTTATATAAAAAAATTACATTTTAAATAGCAAAAATAACATTATTTGAATTTAATTAAAATGTGCTAGATTAAATCTTAGCCGTTGATTCCCTTCAATCTCAACCGCTCCTTCCCACCGCCAGTGAAAGCGTGACACGCGTCCCCCTCATCATTTATTATACCCATAAACATCGATGCTTAATTAGCATCCGTTAAGCATCCCTCTTCCCCCCTCCTTCAATATTTTACTAGTATTTTCCCATTAAGCATCTTAAATAGTATACTGATAAAAGTGCTCTTAGGGATATCTTGCATCACTTCTATCAACTGTCAGAATAGATGGCTCCCATTGTCCTAATTCTAATTTCGTCGCATTTGCTAGTTTCATCCTTCGTTCTCGAGTTTTTTTTCCGATGTATGTCTTTATTGATTCGTCTTGTATTTTTCGGTTCGGTCTGTTCGTTGCCGATTTTTTGGACTCTCTACCTACCAGGTATGTCTAGTGCGTCAAATTCTTTCTGTTTTAATTTTTTTTATATAACTCACTTATATAAAATTATTTTAACTCTAAATTGTTAATAGAAAATATATAAATATGTTATAATTAATATATAATTCTTGCACATCTGGAAAAAAAAAAAAAAAAGTTTTTGAAAATTATACTTCAAAATTTTTTTTTACAAAAATATTACTTTATTTTGTGATTTCTAATTAAAGTTGTTTTTAGAAAAATATTTTCATGATTTTTAAAAATACTTATATAGTATGAATTATCAATTATAACATTGTTATGATTTTGTAAAAACAATTACCAACAATTTTAAGCTAAAATAATTGTATATAACACGAGGGTTTATAAGTGAACTTTTCCTCACTTTTTGGTTGGGGGTTGAGGTTGGTGGGGATGCTTCCTTTCATCTTGTTTTATAGAGGGGTGGATGCACATGCAGATGTCTGGGAGAATGCAAAGAAGATGAATTGAGAAATAGGGTTTTGAGATTATTGCAATTGTCAAGTTGATCAGTTTGATACTCAGTTGTCTGTGCACATTTTAATTTTTAACTACTCTACGTGTGATGACTATCGGTAAGTATGGAGTCATTAAATACTCCATTATAATAGCATTATTGGAAAATTACAGCTAAATCTCTTATCATCATTGAACAATAAATTTTTCTTTATTCACGGTTCCTGTTTATCCTCGGTGCAGAAGTTTTGGCACGAAAACTGGCAAAGGAGGCACTGGCCCCAGACAAATCAATTGGGTTCAGGTTCGGCTATTCTGGCCCCTGCATCCCATTCCTTGCGTTTGCGGACGACATTCTCATTTTCCTGAAAGGCAGCAATGAGGTCTGCATCAAAGTTAAAACCATTCTGGACGACTACTGCCAAATCTCTGGGCAGAAAGTGAACTACCATAAATCAACTTTTCAAGCCTCACCCGGCGTCACTCGCTCAAGAACGGTCGAGCTTGGACAAGTTCTTGGCATCAACCACTCTCACTCGGTAGAAAAATATCTGGGATGTCCCATTATCAACGGTAGGGTCAATAAGGATACATTTAAGGAAGTTGTCACGAAAACCAAAGACCAACTGAGTAAATGGAGAGCGGACTCATTATCTCAACAGGGACGAGCCACACTCATAGGATCAAACCTATCTGCAAAGTCGTTATACATAATGCAAACCTTTATGCTACCGGCTGCAATGCATAGTGAGCTAGACACGATTAACAGATGTTTCTTCTGGAACAAGGATGCGCAACACAGACCATTAATTGGATGGGACAAAATATGTAAATCAAAGAAAGCAGGGGGCCTGGGTATTAGAAAAGCTAAGGAAATGAATGAGGCTCTACAACTAAAACTACTATGGAAGATCTTAGCTGAACCTAACAGTACATGGGTCCAGGTAATCACACACAAATATCTAAAAGGAGCACATATACTAGAGTACGAAAAAGCGGGGAATATGTCCTGGCAATGGGCCAAATTGACAAGCCTGCTAGGAAAGTTCAAACCGGCATTATCTGGGCCATTGGAAATGGAAAATCGGTAAAATTCTGGACTGACAATTGGGTATCTGAAAAACCTTTGAGGGGTAGACCGGAATGCCCGTCACAAATTGATAAAAATGAAACGGTCAACGAATATATTATAAATGGACAATGGTGGGTAGAGAAACTCCGCAGGGTGCTTCCGAGTGTGCTGGTGGATGACGTACTCTCGGTCCAGCTGCCTGCTACACCATTAGAAGACAGGCTCTACTGGTGGCCTGACAAACACGGGTGGTTTACTACCTCTTCTGCATACAAACTTATCATGAATGACCTGGCAAACGAACACAGAGATAACGAATGGATATGGAAACTTAATCTACCACCCAAAATAAAAAACTTCCTTTGGAAAATATCGCGGTCGGGCTTGCCCACTAAGGCCAGACTCGCCTCTCGGGGGGTCTCTGTGCCTTCGGCGTGCGATCGGTGCTTAGACTGTGTGGAGGACGACACCCATATTCTAACAGAGTGTTACCCTGAGCTGACTAGAAAGCACCTAAGTAAATAAGAGCAACATAAGCTTCAACAAACTACGGTTAGAACCAGGGATACAGCTGATTTGATGAACTGGCTACGCAACCTACCAAATACAAAAATACAGGCCATTGCCACAACATGGTGGGGTATATGGTACTTCCGAAATGAGGTAACATTCAGAAACCAAAAATCACCCACAGCAAACAATATTGACGCATTTTCCATTAGACAAATGGAAAACTGGAACTGGGCAGGCCAATTTGAAGATAATGATCACACTAACCAACAAGTAAGATATCCTGTAAAAAAGAAAAACAATATACAAACTGACAAATGGAAAAGGCCACCGTACGGAACATATAAAATCAATTTCGATGGGTCAGCACTACGTAATGGGGCGAGCTCCGCTGGCATGATCATCCGAGACTGGAACGCAAACCCCATCCAAATGGCATACTTAAAACTAGGTCGCTCATCACCCCTACAGGCTGAAGCCGCTGCTCTTCGGTTAGGGGTGATGGAGGCCAGGAAATTAAATATTCAGAACATTATTCTTGAAGGTGACTCCAAAATCATCATTGATTACATGAGAGGCAAAACCCGTTGCCCGTGGAACGTAGAAATGACCTTGTCCGACATCCAATCCATCCTTCGAAATGTGAGAAAAGTTTCCTTTTCTCATACTCCCCGCGCAGGCAACAGAGTGGCTGATAAGGTTGCACACCTTTGTCACTCTGCCTATGGGGTCCAATTAACAACTAACAAAGATCTTCAGGATCTCATCCGTCGGGATGCTCTTGGGTAGGTTATTACCCAAATTCTTACCTAATCAAAAATAAATAAATAAATAAATAAATAAATTTTTCTTTATTAAATAGACATATTTTTCTCATCGGATGGATAACCAAATTTAATACTATCTCGTTACTCTTTTTTTTTTTTAAAAGAGTTGCCTAGTTTGTAAAAGGATTGTTATTGGCACGATTAATTTTTCGTCAAATGCATGGTCGAGTCGTTGACTCGAGAGATCGGAGATGACAAACAACTTACCGACTCGAGAGTCTGGTGTAAGCAACCCCTAATCAACAGCAAACCTGCAAAACTCAACCCTGCACGTTGTCGAGTCGGGGGTTTGGTGTCGGCACCCTAGCACGTTTGCAAGACTCACCAAGACTAGCTAGTGACTCGCTTGTCGACTTTGAGTTTGCCGACTCCGAAAGTTGGTGTCTCCTAAGAGCATCCCCAACAGCTTATGTAAAATAGACAATTTTAGATAGACCTGGGCAAATGCGGGCGCGGGCTGGGCTTGGGACGGGCTTTGGCCGAAAATTTGTCCCGCTGATGCGGGCGCGGGCCGGGCTAAGCCCGCTTAACGGGTTGAAAACCTTGTCCGATCCCGTCCGCTATTGCGGTTGCGGGCAGCCTGCAGGTACCCGCTTAATTTCCTGCTGTAAGTGATTCAATTTCTTTATGTATGTTGTAAAACATACATATCTTATAATAATAATAATAATAATAATAATAATAATAATAATAATAATAATAATAATAATAATAATAATAATAATAATAATAATAATAATAATAATAATAATAATAATAGAGAAAACAAAATATTCATTTATGCTTGATTTTGTGGAAATGTTCTTATTATGGTACGTGTTTTTGTGATGCACAAATTAGCTAGATTTGATGGAAACTGATGTGGAAATATACAGGCGGAAATATACAGGCTAGCTAGGGTATGTTTGGTGTAGTTTTTGAATTAGTTTGTACTTATGAAAAGCAGTTTATGTAGGCGGAAGGTTTTGTAGCCACTTGAAGGGTAAAGTAAACATAGTGGGTACCCGTTGATGTAGGCATTAAGGGTAAAGTAAACATAGATATATTTTTTTAAAATTAATAATATATATATATTTAATAATATATATATTAAAAAATAGCGGGTACCCGTTGCGGGCCGCTGGTAGATTGGCTTACCCAATCCCGTTCCCGCTGCGGGCGCAGGCCGGGCCTAGCGGCCCCCATGGGCTTTTCCCCCTACCCAAGCCTGTCCAATTTCGCGGACGGGCGGGACGGGCCGGGCGGGCCGGCCCGCGTTTGCCCAGGTCTAATTTTAGAGAAAATATAGGTTTTTTAACCCCAACAACTTTTGTAAAACCATCTCTATGATAGAGAAATGAGAGGAAAGAGAAAAAAAAATCTCTAAATTTAGAGGAAGGCTTAAAATCTGTAAAATTAAATGCATTCACTCCTTCCCATGTCTACCCATTTATTCATTGGTTGTTACATATTGATTTAATTAATTTATTGAAATTTTATTTATTAAATTATGAATTTATACATTTATTATAGTGTATAATAAATGTATAAATAGGTAAAATAGAGAAGCTATTGGGTTAGAGTATAAAAATTATAGAGATTTTGATATTTTTCTCTTCATAATAGAGAATTTTTAGAGAAGTTGTTGGACTTGCTCTAACCCTTTATCGATTCCAGAGGCCGATGATATATATGACTCTGATTTGATGAGATTAGATCGTGTGGGTAAAACAAGTTAATTAAGATGTATGGTGATGGTGATTACCAATGAATGCTCTTTTCCTACTTAATGGTTTATAAATTGCTTTCTGCTTTCAAAACTTTTGATAAATCAACTAGTTTATGGATAAAGATCATAAAGTAACTCGTTTTTGTCATGTTGAGGGCCTTGGAATGGATCATCGACTTCTCACTTATAACTCCGAGTTCTTATTTATAGAAATACTCCGTATTGGATGGAGATCGAGTTCCACCAGTTGGCAGTGGACTGGACAGATGAGTTGCTTTTAATTTCTTTGAAATTAGTGAGCTGGAATCTCCCTCAGCTCCTATACGATGTTGATATATCAGTGGCCAGTGGGTTATATTACAGAGAGATAGGTGTTAATTTTATTTTTTTTTAAAAACAGAAAGAGATTAGGAAGGTTATAAACGATTCGTAATCCATCCTAGAGCATCCTTTCGGATAAGAACTTACAGTTCTAAATCTATATTAGGGTTGATGATAGTGGTTGAGTGACCTAGAAGGGTCAGTCTGTCCGCTACGCTATTAATTTTCCTAAACATGTGATGAATGTGTACTGTCTGAAACTGACAGAGGTCTATCAGGGAATCAGAAATGATCATTTCGACTTGCCAAGGGCATTTCCAAGTACCTTTAAGTGCATTGATTATGCAAAGGTTATCACCTTTTATTTCGATGTTCTGAATATTAAGTTCTAATGCTTTACGGATTCTCTCTCTCACAGTTGTAGCCTCAGCTCTGATAACCGAGCACGACGGGATGCTAGCACCCTTCATCAAGATCCCATTGGCTTTGTGATCCCGGATCACAAAGTCAATTGTAGAACTCTCGTTATCCCGGAAGGACCCGTCAAAATTTAGCTTGAAACTTGAGCCTTTTGGTTTTTCCCATTTAATGCCTTTTTTCCTTATGTTTTCACTGTTGAGAGATGTGAATGAGACCAAAAGTGTCCCACATCGGAAAGTTGAACATAACAAGCCCTAGTATATAAGTCGGTGGGCTACTCCTTCTATTGTCAATTGGTTTTAGAATGGAACCTCACTTGGCTTGTGTGTTAGGCTACTAGCGCATGTGCGCTCGTGTTAGACATAGGCATTGCATTTGTCTTTTCCTCGTCAATTTTAGTTGTGTCTCAATTGAGGATTTGTTGTTGGATAAATTTGGATAATATTGTTGGCAATACTAGCCTCGTTTTTAAAAACCATTTGATTTCTAAAGTACCAGATACTCCACCAGGTGGTTTTCATTATACTTGTTTTCTCAGTGCCGATTGTTTAAGTGTTTTTATAATGAAGTATTCGTCTCTCACATTTCTATTCCATTTGTCGATAGCTTTAAAAATTTTGGCATCTACTTTTTGGATAATGTTTTTGACGAAATTGCAATCCATGAATAAATGGAAGACATCTTCCCAACGATGGTTACAAATCTTCTCTATGATGGAAGAAATCTTCTCTATGATGAAAAGTGGAAGAAGGCGGAGAGAGAGGGAGAAATTCAATCATTTTAAACTAATTTTCACCCATTTTTATTTTTTAAAATTAAAAAAATAAATTTATTTTTGAACTTAATTTAATTTTATCTATCTATAGACACCCACTTTATATATGTTTATGAAAAAAAAATATTTCGAAGTGAGATTATTTTCTGGTCAAAGAGAGAAACAAGATTTACGTGCCAGTCAATATGTTCTTATTGCCACTAACGTATATTTATATGCCAATATAGATATATCCCGTGCCAACTCTCACGAATCCAACCGAGACACATAAGTACAAATAGAACAAGTAAGGGCAGATCTGTATGAGTCCTAAAATCAACTAAAGCCAACATACTCTTGCAGTTGTAAAACAACAATAAGGGGTTTCTTACGTGTCCTAAAACCATAAAAAAACGAGAAATTTTACAAGTTCTAACACAGCTAAAAGCACGTAGTCCTAAAACAAACAACAAACAAGCACATTCCTCCCAAGGGGGCTATCCAGGAGCCTCTTTCAATGTGCAGCGACAAATACGTAGTCCATATGGCGAAGGAACCCTGTCTTGGAGAAATGATTGAACCTCCTAATCTTGGAGACATGGTTAGCCCTCCTAATTTTGGAGAAAGGGTTGGCCTTTCCAATCTTGCTCGACGGTGTCGGCATACCTTCCCTCCTTTAGTTTTAATTCCGACTCACTTGTTTTTATATATGAGATACAAGTGTGTACCCTAAACGTTACAACTTGCTAAAACAAGTGTCAATAATCACAAAATATGTGTCAGTATAGCGATAAGGAGGAAACTATTTGTGCCCGAACTACCTTGACTTTGCTTCCAATTTATGTCTTCTGAAGTTTATGATAATTTATTACTCCCTCCGTTAATTAAAACTTGACGTTTTACTATACACGCACACATTTTAAGGTGTTAAAAACTATATAAAATATTAACTTTTTTAATAATTTTTTAAAACAACTTCATTCTTACTATTAAGTATAGATTTATAAAAACAAATGTAAAAAAAAGTTGATATTTTATATAGTTTTTATTATTATAAAAAAGCGTGCATAAATAGTAAACGACAAGTTTTAATTAACAGAGGGAGTATGTGCCAGTTTCGACATTATTTGTGCCAATAACGTGTATTTACTTGCCAGTAAAGGTGTATACCTTGCCTACACATAGGAATCGGACAGATAAAACCAAGTTTTACGATAACAATAAACCCAGGAAGTAAAGGTATATAACAAAATCAACCAAAGGTACGAGTCCTACAACCATCAAAAGCGATCAAATGTACGAGTTCTACAACGACAAAAGCAATCAAATGTACGAGTCCTACAATCTTAAAAAGATAGCAACTTTTGGTGGCTGCCACGAGGAGGCAAAAGCCTCTTCCAATCCACAGCAGCAGCAAGGGCGTCGTCCATATGGCGAAGGAGTCCCGTCTTCGAGAAATGGTTGGCCCTCCCGATCTTGGAGAAATGGTTGGCCCTTCCAATCTTGCTCGATGGCGTCGGCATGACCTTCCCTCCTTTAGTTCTAACCACGACTCGCTTATTTTTAAACCTGAGATACAAGTGTGTACATTAAAACTTACAGGTTGCTAAAACAAGTGTCAGCAATTACAAAATTCGTGCCAGTAAAGAAAAAATCCGTGCCAGTAAAGAAAAAATGTCTGCCAGAAAAAATATATGACAGTAAAAAAATCCGTGATAGTAACTATTTCCCCCATTCCAAAATGCACGACCTTTGCTTCTCAGTCGCCGCCTCCACTTTCTTCTCTCACCGAAAGTCACCTATGTGAACATAATCGTGCTGTACTTCTCATCTTTGACCCAATGCTTCATCACACAACCAATCATCATCAGCTCCAGAAATCAATAGCAAGATCAATTTGAGGATTCAATTTCAATCAGAAACACAAAAACCCTAGGACCCAGTGAAAAGTTAGGATCAATTCCGAGGCTTCAATTTCAATCTACAAATCCTAGACAACAACACCAAAAGAAATGATGAAACTTGAACAAAAATAATAAAAATTCAGAAGACGATTACCTGAGTGGGATCGTTGGGATTGGACCGGGCGAGAATGATCTTCCCATCGCGAATCGCGAGCATGAAGTTTGTTTTAGCCTTGGTAAAAACCCTAACAGAGGGCCTATTAGCAAGCTCAGGGATAGGCGCTGGTGGTTGTGGATGTGATCAGCGATGAAACCAGACATATGAGGGCGGTGGAAACTGTGGTCCTGCTCCCCTCCGGCGCCGTCAGATCCGGTAGTGTGGGCCTCGTGATGGGCGTAGGCAACAGTCGGTGGCAATGGGTATGGATGAGAGTCAACCGACGGAGGGTATGGATAGGCGTAGGCAGCGGTCGACAACGGTTGGCCTCGTGATGGCCCGTCCTCCTCTCCTTTGAAATTCCATTACCTTCTATAACAATTAGAGCAACCGGTTAGTTTTGCCATTTTTTGGACCCAATTGCAACTTTTACAAATTTTGTTGGGGGGCCAAGTTTTTGGTATATTTGTTGTAATTTACTCAATGGAAAAAGGCAAAACTAATTAAAATAACCCAACCTTTAAGGGGGTGTTAAAAATATATCTCCACCTTTCAAGTGTAAGATAAATATCCCGACCTTTATAGGCGGTGTTAAAATATTATCACAACAATTTTTTCTAAAAAAAAATGATGACATGGCAAGAAATAATAATTTTTAAAAGGAAAAACTAATAAAAAAATCAGAACTAATAAACCACGGGTTTTTTGGATTTTTTTTAAACCAGCCCCGGTTTTCTTAAACCCCTTTTTTAATTGTAACTATTGCTTTTAGATTGCCGTTTCACCGAGTCGGTGCTACAGAGATTTTGAATGGTTTAACCCTAGAATTGAAGGGTTTGGGTAAGAACAAGCGTCGCATCTTCTAATCAAACAAGTATAGTCGACCCAATAATGATGTCTAGAAGTGGGAGCAAAGGATTTGGATTGCCGCCTCCCGGTATATTCCGAAGTGGGCATTTGCCACTAGGTGTTGTACCTCTATCCCGGGAGGTAGACGATGCTGGGTCTGCTTCAGACATGGATGTAACCTCAAAAGAGTCTAAATTAGATGTCTATGGTGGACGATATTCATTGGATTCATCCCCACAGAATGATCCGGCCCGTCCCCGTGGTTTGGCTCATATGCACGCGCAAAAGGCAGACCTCAAACCCCCATGAATTGTAGCCTTGTAGGGGAGAGGGATTAAATTTTTTTTGTTTTGGCGTGAGGGAGACGATTAAAAAAGGGGTTTAAGAAAACCGGGTTTGGTTTAAAAAAGAATCCAAAAAACCCGTGGTTTATTAGTGCTGACTTTTTTTTATTAGTTTTTCCTTTTAAAAATTATTATTTTTTGCCATGTCATCATTTTTTTTTTAGAAAAAATTGTTGTGATATTATTTTAACACCGCCTATAAAGGTCGAGATATTTATTTTACACTTAAAAGATGGAGATATATTTTTAACACCCCTTAAAGGTTGGGTTATTTTAATTAGTTTCGCCATGTAAAAATTACTGAAAATGCTCAAATGATTCACCTGAAATTACGTTTTGTGGGTTAACTGTAATTGGAACTAAGAGGTCATTCGTTCGTTGGTTGGGCCTAACCGGTGTAATTGATTGGTCATTCTCATCTTCTTCGTTCTCGCCTATCCCAACTCTGAAACTCAACTCTCTTTGTCTCTCTCACCCATCTCAACTCTTTGACCCTTCGTTCCCCGGCCATCCCCTCTCCGGCTCTCCCTAACTTTCCCAACGTCATCACTGTATGTGAAATCGACTTACCCGGTGGGGTGGTACCTCAGGATAAAAGTCGTCTCATCAGCTGAATTTATTTCCTTCGCCTATTTCATTTGGTATCTCGCGTTGATTTTCCTCAATGTTGTGAACCCTAATTCTATCATGTTTCATGTCAGTTGGTTATTGCTTCATTTGATGGCTTACTTTGTTTGATTTGGGTTGCATTTTGTCTCAAATCTTGTTACAATTCTATGCTATAACTAAAAATCTCATGATTTAAGATTACCTTCATGATTTTTTAGGATGCACTCAAAGTGTTCGATTAAATGCCTAAAACAAAATTTCTGATTATTTGCTGAAGTATTGTGGTGTTAGATCAAGTTAGTGCAGTTGAAGCTTAAATCTTGATTTACCAAATTGAAATTAAGACACTGTAGGCTGACAGGAAAAAATGGCATTGATCTCTTGTAATCTTAACTGAAGTTGAGTAGTAACCTTCAGATTGGCCAACTGTTGCACTTACACAATAAGCTAAAACAAAAATCAGAGGAAGAAGTAATGATAAAAAGACTGATTTAACAACTTTTTGACGTGTGATTTAAAACCTCTGTGTTCGAGTGTGATTGTCATTGAAGATAATTGTGTATTAAAACTCGCACACTGAGCAATGAAATTACCATAGGTTGATTTCCATATTATTGTTGTGTTATCTAGCGATTTTTAACTATTAATTACATCTTGTTGCATTAAAGCTCAAAATTTAGGATGACCCAAATTCATATTTAGAATTCTATTACTGCCAAGTAGTTGTTAAGGTGTTACAAATTCATATTTGTGCTAACTACCACATGGCTGTTTTCTTTGGAATTTTATGCAATTAAATCATAGTAATTGATTATCCGCTGAATTTCTTCAGTAGTTTCTGAGCTTCTTGAGAAGCTCCGATTGTATCAGTAGATTCGCCATATGTCATAAATAAATCACGGGCCTTTTTTTAGGATTGAGGAAATGATTTCTTGGAGCCCATTGCCATTTGCCAGACTTTAGAATAGCACGCGAAAATGCCAAAAACCTTGTTCTGAGAAAGAGAACAAGAGAGATCCAATCCACCCTTGTAATTATTTGTTTGCAATCTGAATGCCTTTTCTTTTCTTATCTTTTTTGTTTGCAATCTGATTGCAAACACGGCGTCTTCTGGCTTCTGGTGAGTCAGTGACGGCCATTGCTCAACTGTATCCCTATATGTATTATAAGCAATTTCTTTGATATGTAGGAAATTGGTAATCATAACGAAGCCTAAACAAGTGTCCATCAGTAATAGAATGGTGTCAGAAGCTTTTCATGCTGTGCAAATTTACCGCTATCTTCTCAAGTCGGTCAAGAAGAACATTGGGAACAAGGGCTACAAGCGACACTTTACTAACTTTATAAGAGATGAATTCAAGAAGAGCTCTGGTTTGTCAGAGCCCTCATCTACTGAATATAAGTTGAAGCTTGCTCGTGATTATGCTTTCTTGCTTAACAATATTCACTATCAGAAGGTAATTATGCCATGTTTTTTCCACATGATTCTTTATCTGTAACCATGAATTCCATTGCATTTTGTGTGATGAAGTGTATTGTTCTTTGTCATTTTGGTTTGGCTTTTGGCTTTCTCTGACATGAATTCATGATATGATCTTTTAATATAGTTTATCTATGGAAAGGTTTTGACGAAGAACTTGCCACTTTGAAATTGTCTCATTGATGAGGGCTTTTTTTAGATGTATCCAAGCTTTTGGAAAACCATCATTTGGACTGAAACCATAGACAGTTAACCATTAATAGTGCGACCGATTTAGCAGGGCTTTTACTAGATGCATACCAGCTATTGGTAAACCATGGTCTGAACCGATTTATAGGCCATTTTAACCATAATTAGTATGACTCTAGCTAGATTTAGTGATACAGTCAGACTGGAGCTGTTTCATGGGTTGTTCAGTAAACGATAAAATTAGTAGTGCTGCACGTGGGAGGTTTAGAAATGATATCCTCCATGTTGAGGAATTTCCACTCAAACTCTTATCCTTTTCATGCTCTCTGTGCAGGAGCTGCTCTTCTCATACAACATTGCAGTTGACAGAACTGACGAGATGAAAAGGATACTTGGCAAGTCTGCGTCCAGTGTAGGCCTTCAACTTCCTGAAGTTTACCAACCTTGAACAACAATCAAGGGTTCATCAGGAACCATGTAAGCTGATTAGAGAACAAAGTGCCGTACACCTCTCGCCCACAAAAAGGAGAAGAATAAGTAGAGTCTCATCATATGGCCAGACAAAATGGTACTAAATCTACACCCTTCCTCTCTATTTATTCAGATAACAACTTTACTGATACATTCATTAATATTGCCCCATATTTTGGAAGTTTAATTGGTTATGTAACTCAATTTGTTTGGGGTTTCAATTTAGGTCTATCTACCTCTTTGTCCTTCTTGGGTTAAAAATTGGTATATTTTGACCATTTATCGATTATGTCTTTGATAACCTTCCAAAGCAATTGACAATCAAATCAACTTGAATTTTGGCCTTCTAGTTATATTCCATATCACAAAGCTGCTTGATGATAATATCATCATTGGTTGAGCTAGTGTCGGTGCACACAGATCAGCAACCACTACATTAAATTGAGAGGAATATGACAACTTGATCCATGCTGGGGTTTTGAATTTCATGTGCATTGCAGCATCGGGATGGATAAAGAATGGGGCATTCTACCTTTTCAAAACCAACGAATCGAGGGCCCCAACTCGATACAATGCGTTTTGACTTTGGAATAACTCTGTATTGATATATCAATTCCTCTACTAAGTGGTATAGGTTATTCCTTTGCATTGATATTTATACCGGTCCCCATACCAAAAGCCGACTGTCGGACCCTAAGACCAAACGGTTCAATAATATCATCAGGGTAATGATCCATCAACCTGCTAGTGCTTTTCATGAGGGATCGACGGGAGAGTGTATGATGGAAGCGGAAGAACTGTTGACTCGCAAGATTAATATATCATATCTTGACTGCTTCCTTGGATCCAGATAATTTGAAGCGATGAGTTAGTTATTAGTTCATATTATGGTTATGGTTTGTTATGGAAAATTCCAATTTTCTATTCAAAAATGAATAGAGGGAGAACGCAAATGAAAATATGGGTCGAGGGCAAAAGTCTCATACACGAGATTGAAATGAAATACTTTACTGTGATTAGAAATAGATTTCGAAATCCGCGTATTACTTCTCAAAGATTTTATGGAATGGCGCACCCCACCCAAGAGCGCTTATGTCATATGGGAACTCATAGTTCCACATTGTTGGGTGCTAGAGAATCAAAGTATATTTACCAACGAATCACGAAATGCTATAGTTCTTCCATATTCCGTTGCTTTGAACAATAGATGTCTTTCACATCCAACTATAACAATGAATAACAACCCTCTTTTGCAATCAGTTTCGCTACAGCACCCGCTGCTCTAGCTAATTGTCCCGAAATGGCTGGGGAGAGGAAAGGTTCCTTTTTTTTAGGAGACTCCCGAGAACTTTGTCTTGTGTCTTCGTAAAAAAAGGTCCATTTATTGATGGGCGAACGACGGGAATTGAACCCGCGCATGGTGGATTCACAATCCACTGCCCCGCCCTCCCTCTATATCGGATGGAAGGGCAGAGGCCTTTGGTGTCCCCTCCAGTCAATACACAAAAGAGGCTATGGATTGAGAACACACAAAGTATACACAAAGAAGAAAGCAACAAGTGCATAACGCGGCACAATCATATATTAGGGAATGGGGTCCCTCTGTCTCACTTGAGGGTCCTGAACCGGTGGTTGATTTGTCGACGCTGATTATGAAAACGTGTAATTGCTTCAAGATCTTGGATGAGCATGATTGAAATTGAATTTGGCACTACTAGGTCAAGCATTACTTGCACGATACCTGAAAGCTCCATTGCATGTGATTTCTGCATCTTCCGAGAAAATGTGGAACCTACAAACAATGCCCCCTGATTAGTGATTGCACTACCACATACTTCAATTCATGGTCCTACAGATTTCCATATTCATAAAAGGAAGGACCGGGCTTGGCTTAGAGGAAGGGCCACGGAACAAAATTCTCATCATATATGGATCACGAGTCGACCATCGCCTCATATGTGTCCAAGTCCAAGGAGACCATAGGTTCAAAGCCTGGGTTCCTATCACACAACCTCGTAACTCATTTGTGCATGAAGCTTAGTCCTAGTCTAACAAAGCATTCTAACCCATCTCACAGGACCCTCTCTATGCTAATTGTCATAATTGCACACAGAAAGTTGGGGCTTGCAATTCAAATCTAGCCGGGGCTCCTGCCTGAGATCTATTTGTCGCTCTTCTGAAGTTCCAAAGTGTTGTTGCCTTCTGGAACTAGTGGGTGAAGTTTCAAGGTACCTCCTTGCAAGTAAGAACAAATGAGCATGTGTCTAGTACAGGAGCGTTGAAGGCAGGAGAAAGTGTCTTGTGACAACTGACAAATGCAAGTAGCTAGTTCAAGAAGTAATATCAATTCAGCATCTCATGACTTGATTGAGCTCTGCGTCACAATAATCAATGTGCGTGTGATTGGCAAATAGAAATATCAATTCATTCCTTGGATGTTTGGGTCAGGCCGTCAGGCACCACTAGCCAGTTCAAGAAGTAAAACATCTGTAGTCACATGAATCGATCGAGCTCAGGGTACCACCATTATCTGAATTCCCTGGCATCGGCTTGAATCTTTCCACTTTCCAATATATTCTATCAATACTTTCAGCGCTGTCTTTCCTAAATTGTTCAAGAAACTCTTAGGGGGAACCGGGGAAATCCAGATTCCCTCACTCCCTAACCCTGCACCAGTGGTTCGGTTGTGTTTCAATCAACTCCTCATAAAGCCTGCAAATTGGGTCTGGGGCACATTCCTACATTCCTGGTGGAGTGGTGCTGGGACTGGTGGCAGATGAAATGGGAAGCAGAGAAAGACGGCAAAGGGGCATGTCAGACGACCATTACCATACTAGCCATGAAGAGTGAACACAGATGGCATTTGCTGGACGACGCAATGAAGGAGAAGATGAAAACTGAGGGCAAATGTTGAAAGGGTTATGCCTTGCTGGATGTCGATGGACGAAAGGCTTAGGTCAAAGAAAGATGACAAAGGCTAAGAGTAGGGAGACAACGGTTAGGATTTGCTGGAAGATGAAGACGTAGAGGCAACAAAGACAGAAGAACGATGATGATGCACAGGAAGAACACAGAAAGAAAAAAAGAAGAAGAAACACTGCATCATCAGCCTGATTATAATGTTTCAGTGTAAGGAGGGAGGAGGTAGAACAAGCATCAATGAAGGAGGAATAAGATGGTGACCATTCTAGTGTTTCAGCGGCGACAAGAGTTTTCGCACTGGTGGTGTTGGCCTTGTGGACTGATGGTGCCATGGTGGATTGAACCATTTGTGGTTAAGCTTCAAACTGGAGACTAATTTGATTCCAAAATCTAACAAACACTAAATATCATGTATACACTTCCAACTCCACAACCTAGTAGTTCTTATGCTAAAAGCCTTAATCAAAGAAACAGGTGGATTGTGATCACTGATAAGAATCAACACTCCCGAAAATCAGTACCTTCACCAGGCCAAATTTGATATCACTAGCTTCTGGATGCAATTCGCAAAATATTGTTCAGAGAAAGAAAACAATCAGAAAGTATTCATACAATTGAAGGCTTGAACGCAATTCCAGACATGGCTCATAAAATTTGAAGGAAATCCCAATTCTCAATCACGTAGAAACCCTAAACCTAGCTCGGGGAAGATAATTAGTCCAGCTCAATCAAATGCGCTTTGTTGATTATTTTAGGGAATTGTTAAAACATCCTGAACTGAAACAACGAGCTGATTTCAAAAACACCAGAACCCTAATTTTGCACAAACAAAGAGGGGCCAGGAGCAAATCACTCACAATTGGAACCGAGGGAGGGAACGGCGGGGGAGGAAAACTCACTGATCATCGCCAAAGAGTGCCCTGAGCCTGGAAGCGAAGTTGCCGGTTGGATCGAGAGAAGCTTCATGGAAGAGATTGGACTTGATATGGTTCATGCGGTCAGAGAGAGACTTTTCCTCGTCCTTGAGGACGGCGGTGTCCTCCAGGAGGTCGTGGATTCTGTACTTCTGGCCTAGAGATCGGACGCTGAGAAGCAAGATTCCGGTCATGGCGAAGAACTGGATGAAGTTGTGCTTGTTCTTCATCACGTTCCTGACGAAGCTTATCTTTTTCTTCGGAGCATTGACGCCTGCGGCGGCGGATCCCGGCGGCGATGAAGACGACATGGCCGAACACTTTGCACTGCGTTGAATTCGAAAGACGGGGTTTGGGGTTTAGCGAGTCTGATTTCAAGACCCAGCCAGGAATGAGACGGTGAAGACGGGTTAACCCTGCGCCGTTTTTTTTTTTCGATGAGCAAAAAATTTGGATAGCGGGTCTGTTTCGAAATAAAAGTCGTTTGTTTTTTCTGCACGAATTTAAGGAGATAAAAATATTATAAATTTTTTTTAATAATTTCATACTTGATAGTCATAAGTATAAACTTATTGAAAAAAAATCATTAAAAAAAGGAAAAATAACCAATAATAATACCAAGGGGTTTTTTGCTAAGTGGTTATTTGGGGTCCAAATTTTAAGCCATAGGACACAAGGGTTACAATATTAGATAAGTGTCCACAATTTCCAATTTTACCCCTGCCCCTATTTCTCCACAATTACACGCGTTTCATTTTGGGAAACAGATCTGGCTTTCATTCTCGAGCCACCACCGCACCACCACCGATCGTCGGCGCCGCCACCACCGCACCGTCGCCTGCGCCATCCGCCCCTGCTGCTGTTGCACTCTCCCAAGCCTCACAACCGAACCCTCCTCCATTGAAGGTCGAATCGAAGCTCCTCGTGCACCCTAAATCACGTTCGACCCTAAATCCAAGCCTTCTACTCGTTCAATCACGTTCTACATCTCTCAAGGATGGTTTTCGTGCAAAAACCTCTCTCAAATTTATACAAAATCGCTAACCGCCATTGTCAGACACCTTGGAGCTTCGTGAAACAACCGCTTAGCATCTCCTGTTCAAGCACTCGTCTCGGTGTGTCAGATCATTTTTCGACAAAATAAACACAAAGATGCTGAAGTAGAGATTGCACTCGTCAGTTTGATAGGTCATACGCGTCAAACGGAGCTCTGTGTAAGGAGAACGAGCCGTCGGAAGATCGGCGAAAATCACTGTTGAAGCTGCTCGAGATGAGGGAAGAAGAAGAGTAATTACGCCAAACCTCCCAGACTTTCTGTTTTTTATAAAATATGCCCCTGTGTTAATTTCTAAAATTTCAGAAATTATCCCGCAATTATAGAAGTTGTTCTAACTCGCATAATCTCCGTTAAAAAATTAAAAATGTAACTATTATTGTCACCATAATAAAAATAAAGTCATAGATATTGTCACCACTATAAAAACGTGGTCGTAGACACTGTAATCAAAAGGAAATCTTATAGGGGCTAATGAGAAACCAAAATGCACGTGGTGACAGTTCTCCTATAACATATGAATTGTTAGAGGGTCATAGATGCTGTAAGCAAAATAAAAATAGGATCATAGACACTGTAACCACTATAAAAAGACGGTCAAATACACTGTAATCAAAACGAAAACCCTATAGATGATGTAACCAAAATAAAAACAGGGTCATAGACACTGTCAACACAATAAAAAAATTAAAAGTGTAAATATTGTTGTCACCACTATCAAAATAAAGTCATAGATATTGTCACCACTATAAAAACATGGTCATAGACACTGTAATCAAAGGGAAATCATATGATAAGAGAAGCACAAACCCTCTAGGGGCTAATGAGAAGCCAAAATAAATAGGGTGATAGTTCTCCTCTAATATATGAATGGGTAAGAGGGTCATAGACGCTGTAAGCAAAATAAAAATAGAGTCATAGACACTGTCACCACTATAAAAACAGGGTCATAGACACTGTAATCAAAAGAAAAACCCTATAGACGTTGTAATCAAAATAAAAACAACTTTATAGACACTGTCACCACTATGAAAAAAGGGTCATAGACACTGTAATCAAAGGAAAACTCTAGGAAATTTGAAGCACAAACCCTAAAGGGGCTAATGAGAAGTCAATATTCATGTAGTGACAATTCTTTTCTAATTTCTAGTTTTTTAGATTTTTTAAAAGCAGTGTCGCCACAATAAAAATAAAATAAAAATGTAACTACTATTGTAACCACTATAAAAAAATAAAGTCATAGATACTGTCACCACTATAAGAACATGGTCACAGACACTATAATCAAAGAGAAATCATATCATAAAGGAAGAACAAACCCTATAGTGACTAATGAGAAGCCAAAATAAATGTGATGACAGTTCTCCTCTAATACATGAATGGGTAAGAGGGTCATAGACACTGTAATCAAAATAAAAACAATGTCATAGCCACTATCACCACTATAAAAACAAAGTCATAGACACTGTAATCAAAAGGAAAACTCTATATACGTTGTAACCAAAATAAAAACAGCTTTATAGACACTGTCACCACTAAGAAAAAAGGTTCATAGACACTGTAATCAAAGGAAAACCCTAGAAAAAGGGAAGCACAAACCCTAAAAGGGCTAATGAGAAGCCAAAAAAACCTGTGATGTACAGTATGGTTTAGGGTTTAGGGTTAAGTCTTTAGGGTTTAGGGCCAAGGCCCTAAACCCTAAACCCTAAAATGTTAAGTACAGTACGCCGTTAAGAGATGATTGCTGTCACCAAATGGAAAACCCTAGGACAAGGTAAGCACAAACCCTAAAAGAGCTAATGAGAAGCCAAAAGAAATTAGGTGAACAATTCTCCTTCGATATATGAATTGGTAAGAGAGTTATAGACACTGTCACCACTATTAAAACAAGGTCATAGATACTGTCACCACTATGAAAAAAGGGGCGTAGGCACTGTAATCAAAGGAAAGTCCTATAGACGTCGTGATCAAAATAAAAACAAAGTTATAGACATTGTCACCACTATGAAAAAAGGGTCATAGACACTGTAATCAAAGTAAACCCTATAGACGCTATCACCACTACAAAAACAGGATAATCGACATTGTCACCACTATAAAAACCGAGCCATAGACACTGTCACCAATATGAAAAAAAAGGTAATAGACACTGTAATCAAAGGAAACCCTATAGAAGTCGTAACCAAAATAAAACAGGGTTAAAGACACTGTCACCACTATGAAAAAAGGGTCAAAGACACTGTAATCAAAGGAAAATCATACGACAAAGGGAGGCACAAACACTATAGGGGCTAATGAGAAGCCAAAATACATGTGGTGACAATTCTCTTCTAATAAATGAATGGGTAATGAGATCATAGACGTTGTAATCAAAATAAAAACAGGATCATAGACATTGTCACCACTATAAAAACAGGGTCATAAACACTGTCACCACTATAAAAATAGAGTCATAGACACTGTAACCAAATGAAAATACATGTGGTGACAATTCTTCTCTAGTATATGAATCAGTAAGATGGTCATAGACACTGTAACCAAAATAAAAATAGTGTAATAAACACTGTCACCACTATAATATGTCAATCAAATGAACTCAAGATGCCAAACTGATTTCACCCATTAAGCCCATAAACAAACACAAGCATATAAGTCCAAGTCAACCGATGTAGTTTTACAAAAATAATACTGTACAAAAAAGAGGTTATGCCATAGCTATTTGTGAACTCAAGCTCCTTCGGTTGCAAGAGTCTGTAATTTTTTTGGTGAGCAAACGGGGAGAGACGGCTCCCCGAACCGGTAAACATAAAACCATTAGAAAAGAGTTTACAAAGAGTCTAAAAAAAACACACTACCCAGGGCAGGACCTAGAAACAGCCCTCCCACTAACATCAGAACATAGAAGGGGCAAAATGATATCAGGAGGATCAGACAGAACATGGTAGCAAAATGATATGCAAGAGTCTGTAATTAGGAGTGCAATTCATTGAAAAAGTGTTGTGCAGTACTATATACACATGAGCAAAATACGAAAGCTGCAAGTCGATATTAATCAACATGGGATGCAGCCATATTTCATCTACAAGTCGAAGTTAATAAAATAAAAAATTGGAATCAGCGGGGTTTGACTAATTAAGCAAAATACGAATTGAAATCCAAAAATTAAAAAACTCCATTAAATGAAACGGAACAACTTCAGGACCAAGAGTCGGAGAAACCAGATCCATGGCAGATCTTTCAATCGAAATCTCCAATTGTGGTGCGACTGGCGTGGTAGTGGCAGATCTTTCAATCGAATTCCAGATCAATCAAGAGGATATGTCTCTCGCTAATCTCGCCGGCAAAACTCGCAACGCAGCACTGAAAACCCCAATCCCCCAAATCAGCCGCCCGTTCTCCCCCGCAACCGCCTCCGACGGTCGAGACTAGGCTCCCCTTCGCGGCGCACAAATGCGAGCCTCCCTCTCGCCTCGTGGAAACGACTCCCAAGGAGCTCTTCTCCTTCTTCCGCACGATGGATCTGATGTGTCGGATGGAGATCTCCTCCGATCTTCTCTACAAAGGCAAGCTGATCCGAGGTTTCTACCACCTCTACGACGCCTCCGAGGCCATCTCCGCCGGCAGGGAAGCCTACATCACCAACAAGGATTGGGGCGAGGCGGCTCGCTGGACGGGTGTTCGCTGAGCTGAGATTCGGGAGGGAGTTCCCCGCCGATGAAGACTGGGAGCCGAGAAGCATATCTTAAAAAAGAAGGGGAGCAGGGTAAGGGTAAAATTAAGGAGGGGTAGTGTTGGTATTATGAAAGATTTTTGGCCATTTACTAACAAAGAAAAGTTTTTAGGACATTTAGTTATTGGTCCAAAGGCCTTCGGCCTTTGGACCAAATTACTTCTAATACCAATTATTACTCGTGAATAAAAAATAATTGGAACTTTCAAAATTATCAATTAGTATACAAACTATATCCAATTAAACCTATTTTGATATCATGGCTATAATTTAGAAATGAAAAAACAATTTAAACTCAAAGTATAATTAATAAGAGGGAAATTCCGTTTGGTGCCCCTGAGATTTTGGCAATTCCGCTTGGTGTCCCAACGTTTTTTTTTTGTCCGGATGGTGCCCCTGAGTTTTGTCAAAAGTCTGCCTCATGCCCAAAACTCATATTTTCACTTTTTAAAATGAATAAAACGGCCCATTATTTTTTCTTATTTCACAAGACCCCCTTTATTTTTAACAATGAATAAAATTACCTATTATTTAACTAAATCCAACATAAAAGTGAAAAAAACACCTTATATATATATTTTTTCAATAAAATCACACATAAATTCCAAAATTTTAGCAAAAACTTACCCATTGTTACAAAATGTTTTTGAAGAAAATTAGCATTTATTTTTCACATGACATAAAAGATTCATTATTTTTAATATTTTACAAAAAAAAAAAAACTCATTGTTTTCCAAACATTGTACATACATAACATGCCACTCATTATTTATAAAAACTTTGCATCAATTCCCCCTTACATTTTTTTGAAAAAAAAATTGGCCTATAAATTACAAAAAGAAAAAGAAAATTCATAAAACCATAGTTTGGATAAAAAAAACTCCTTTATTCTAATTGAGTATTGGGTGAAAAAAATTCAACCCTTTATTTTTTACATTACTTTTTCTTTTTCAATAAAATTCTAATCGAGTATTGGGTTAGATTGATCAATTAGGATGGTTCATGGTGGGCCAATTCGATCCGATCCGACATTTTTAGGTCAGGTCAAACCCGAAGACCGGATATTAAAAGAAAATGATAATTGTAATGCATTTCTTTCTTATACAATGAACTATTGTGGATAAATATTAAATTGCAAAAAAATAAGTCCGGGTTTACGCATTGACCCGAAAAAAAATATACTACCAAAATATTGAGCCACCATATGAGCAGCCGCATTTACAATTGTTAAAATTTAGTGAATTATAGGTAAAATATTATTTTGGGAAATAATAGGTGTTAAATATTTTTTTGAAAAATAATGAGTGTTTTTATTTTATTTTTTCAAAGTATGGAAATTGGAAACTAATATGTCTTTTGTATAATACTCACAACCCCATAATTTTGTTTTAAATTTTTTGGAAGAAGGGTGATTTTGTGATAAAAAGTTTTGGAAATAATATGTGATTTTGTTTTTTTTTTTGTATAGTGGGCAAACAGTCGGAGCTATTACAAAGAATGTAAACGCGCTCCGGGATCATCCGTGCATCCTTACGGATGATGGTACAAAGTTCCCTATTAAAAGGGATAGTAGATCTATCACTAATGATACCCCTAGTAGCTATAAAATCTGCAACTTTGTTCGCCTCTCTGTAGATGTGGTTGTACTCAACCTTTTCAAAGTCTGCCTCCATGATCTTGATTTGTTCAATTTGGCACAAAATTTCACATCTGCTATCTCTTCCTTTCGAGAGAATCCTCATTAGCTCTTGGTTGTCACCTTCTACAATTATGCGTCTTATCCCTAGTCTTGTGGCTACTCTCATTCCTTCTAGTACTGCTGCTGCCTCCATTTGAATAACCGTACCTTGATCAATTTCCTGGTAGAAAATGTCAGTTACATGGCCCCGAGAATCACGAATGATTCCTCCCACCTGGCAAGCGCCCGTGGGTTTGACAGAACCATCTACGTTAATTTTGTAGATGGCTCCTACTGGTCTAGTCCAACTAGTTCTAGACCTTTTCTTCCCTTTGTTGGCATCTTTTTTTGTACTTGTAGGATTTGTTGTTCTCCAATCCTGCATATCTTTAATAATGCGGTTAATTAGGTTACAAAACGTGTCAGGGCTGGTATGTTTGAAGATTAAATTGTTTCTAGTTTCCCATATTTTTTCCCAAATAACGACTAATTCTTCAAAAAATTGGTTTCCTTGCTTGATTTGGGTAATATTGTCACATAGGGATCCTTGTAAGGAGAGGTTGTGAAAGAGCTTACCTGTTGTATGTTCGAACCGGGCTATTAGTTCCTTTGTAAAGGAGCACTTTGTAAAGAGATGAGTGGCATCCTCATTATCTTGATTACACAGAGAGCAGGTGTGAGGGACTCTATTGATGTACCTATTAAGCCTGCTAGTCGTGGGGAGAGCATCTATTTTAATTTTCCAAACTAGGTTTTTAAGCCGAGGAGGAAAATTAAGATTCCAGATCCAGTTATGGTTTTCAATGTTGTGGTTATGAGTGTTTGTAATCTTTTTTGCCGATTTGGTTGAGAAGTTTCCTATGGGATCAGGCATCCAGATTAGCTTATCATGAGCTTGCCATGTGGTTTTGTAAAATTTTAGAAATAAAGGTGGTTTTTTTCAATTTTATCTTGAACTTAGTTAAATAATAGGTAATTTTGTTCATTGTTAAAAGTAAAAGAGGTTTTGTGAAATAAGGAAAAATAATGGGCCGTTTTATTCATTTTAAAAAGTGAAAATATGAGTTTTGGGCTTGAGGCGGACTTTTGACAAAACTCAGGGGCACCATCCGGACAAAAAAAAACCTTGGGACACCAAGCGAAATTGTCAAAACCTCAGGGGCACCAAACGGAATTTCCCTTAATAAGAAGATTGGGAAAATTTTGTAAAATGGGGAAAACTAGGCACTATGCATCATCTTCTTCCTCAAGCCCTTGACAAACCCAGATCTCGGATCCTCTTTTCTTATTCTTCCTCCAGGCCCTCCACAAACCTGAATCCCGGATCCTCTTTTCGTCTTTCCGTTCGAATGGCTGCTGCAATTTCTTTCTGAGCCAACTCTGGATATGCGCCTCTTCATTTGTGCCAATACGCTAAAATTGAGGGGAAAATTTACCGTCGAGTACCATGTTCGTCATGATTTCGGGATCCTGGATCCTCTTTTTCTCTCTCTGTTTGCTTGTCGGAGGCTTGTTTCGGTGCCCTTATGGGTCGGAGAATGCGAAACTCAATGTTCGTCACTTTTATTTTTCGATTTCGAAATACTTAGGGAGATCTTAGCTTTTTTTACAAGATCTGGCAAATTTTGGGGCCGATTTGCAGATTTTGATGCTTTATTAGAGGATTCTGTTGATTTTTTGGAGGATTTGGGAGATTTGGGGTTGACGTTTATGGCTAGGAGATTTGGGCAAAGAAGACGATGAGCAATCCTGTAGCTTTCCCCATTTTACAAAAAAAATCCATTTTTTTTTTGATTAGGTAAGAATTCGACGCATCGGACATGCCCGGTTGGTCGATAGGCCGAAAAAATCGGCGGCGGACAAACCACCAATACAAGTAAAAGAGAAAGACACACCAATAGACGAAATACCAAATTACAAGAGTGCAATTACAGACGCAGGCTAGTACTATCGATGAACAAACGGAAGCTGTGTGCGACAACTCTTCTGCCAGTTGGTAGAGGCACACAGGGAATCCCTGGGGAGCTAAGTGGGAACCTCAGATATGGACTCGGATATCAACGAGCCATCAGGTCTCGATCATGTCCATGACCTCTCGTGCGTCGACAAAGGAGAAGAACATCGCTAAAAAAATCGCTAGCCTCACAGTCACAACCACACAACAAGCAACTCGGTAAAACTACATATTTACGCTTATTCAATCATCTTCTACATTTTTCTTTTGTCTTTTTTACTTCGGGCTGCTTTGGGCCCAAGGCAAAGCCTTGGGTACAAAGAGACAATTTCCAGGCCCAAACTTCGGGCCAACCAGGCCCAAAGAAGGGAGCATCAGGAGAACACCAACCTCACCAAATCGAGGAGAGGGGCGAGCCGCCAAAGACGTCGGCCAACCTGAGAGCGACCAGGAGGAAGGCGGCACCGAAAGTGGACAAGAAGCAAGAACTCAGGCGTCGGAGAGCGGAAGGAGCCGAACAGGAAGAGCAACGCCAACCTAGACAAACCACACCGCGCAACCCGACCAAAATAAGCCAATCCAAACGCAACACCACCCCGAAAACGAGCCACACTGCGAACAGGAAGGGAAATTGCAGAAACAATATTGAAGAAGAAGAAGCGAAGGGACCAGAAACTATCAAAAGCCCCAAAACCAAAACCCCAACACTATGATTACCGAAAGGTATAGAAACCCCAAAAAGAAGAGGGATTTGGGGAGGTAGGCAGAGATTTTGACGAGACCAAGCCGAAGGAGGCCGATGACTAGGAGATTGGAGGAGTGGATACCAAATTAGGGTTAGGGAAGAAGAGGATTTGTGGGTTTTCTAGAGAGAAGGAGGACCTCCTCTCTCTAGAAAACGGGTTTTCCCAATCTTCTTGTTAATTATACTTTGAGTTTAAATTGTTTTTTCGTTTCTGAATTATAGCCATGTTATCAAAATATATAGGTTTAATTGGATATAGTTTGTATACTAATTGGTAATTTTGAAAGTTCGTATTATTTTTGGTTCACGAGTGATAGTTGTTATTATTCTTGGTCATTTTTCCTTAAAAAATAATATTTTATATAGATTTTACCTCCTCAAAATCCGCGTAAAAAAGTTAAACGATTTTTATTTTGAAACGGAGGGAGTATATATGTCAGATTGTCAACTAATCAAGAAGAACGACACGAGTGTGCAACCTTGTCCGCCGTTATGTTACCCGACCATAGAACATGATCGACGGAAGGTAACTTCGGTTACATGTGACAATATGGTTGTGATGTTGGATAATAATAATTCAATTTTTTATGGACAAGTGCCTTTTTTAGTAAGATGTTTTGTGATTATTAGGGAGTCTCCCTCAATTTGTACTCTTTGTAGCCGTAATTCCAATAGTTTCTGCACACCGAGGCGAATGACAAGTGCTTCAGCAATTAAAGGTGTTTGTTTTCCAAGGGCCTTGAATCCGATGTGGATTGGTTTTTCGTAGGGGTGGGCATATATCCGGGTATCCGACACAAAATGAATAATCGTATCGGATACTCGAAACTGTTTAACCCAAAAAGCCCGAATTGTATATGAACCATCTTAAACAGGGTATCCAACACGGTAAAGCTATTTAGATATGTGTCGGATACCCGAGTTACTAGCAGCCGCTATTGTTGCTTTCTTTCTGAGTGGCTACGTACTAGCAGCCGCTATTGTTGCTTTCTAGCATCTTTTTCGTCTCTCTATTCAGATCGTCCGACATGGCTGCCTTCAAATGAACTCGGTCTTCCACAGGCGTGGAAGTAATATTTGGATTTTAATCATTACCCCATTCTCCCAACTTTTCATACAAATTTGGTTTTTATTTCCACCCTTTCAATCACCCATTTCAAAAAGGGGTAACCACACCTACTCCTCTAATCATTATCTCTCCTATCTTATTTTTCATACAAAAAATAGCATTATTCTCTCATTTAGACTCACAAAACTTATATACAATTTATTTTCTCATACAAAATTTATTATCATTTCGTTTACTTTACACGCTCTTATACCAAAATAGTCCTAAATCTTAATCCAGTAGCTAACATTTTGAATAATGTATTATTTTCCCGTGGTCTCGCTATTTGCAATTGCCCCAGAGTCTTCCTTGACTTGTTTGTGTGTCGGGCCTTTCGTCGTTATGATCATTTAGGATCCGGACCTTTGTCTTTTATTTTTATCCTTGTTTACGTTTATTTTCTTGTATCATAACAGTTATTTCGTTTACCGATTTTTTCGACCTCGCAATTTACCTGACAAACTCACACGTATCAGGTATTTCGAATCATTACCATGATTTTTTTTTTAAAAAGTAACCTATACACTTAGAAAAGCCAATTAAATAAACAGTCCTTTTTCTTACCTTTGAAAGAAATCTTATGAAGATATTATGTCCGAGGATCCGCCATGAATCACGTGTATTATCAACATTGCCAATATTAGGAGTTTGATGCAGTATTATTTTTGCTTTAAAAATAGATGGTGGGCGACGTTAATTTGTAATGTATACATTTTAATCAAAAATCTTGTGCAAATCCTTATTTAAATTTATAATATTAAATTATTAAATTATTAGTATTTTATTTTAAAAAATTGTGTCTTGCCCCGGAAACGCTAGTTTTGTAGTTTTTATTATCAAGGAAAAGGAGTCAAGTATCGAACCAGGACTTCTTTACCACCCCTTACTCCATCACTAGGTCACCCCGATTGGAACAGAGGGCAAAACAAATATAAAAAAATAAAATAAACAATGTTAATCCAACTCACACCCTCACACTTACATAGTTTCATCTATATCTATCTTCTATATACATAGTGTCCTATGTGGCGTGTTGTGGTTGAATCTAGGAAAAAAATCATATGTGGCGCGTTGTGGTTGATTCTAGAAAAAAATATATATATATTATCATAGTTTATAGATAGTCATATAAGCCATAATCTAGCTATACATATATTTTAATTAATTGACAACAAGAGTAATTATTTAATAATTTTTATTTTATTTATATCTATATTAATAATTTATCAAAATATTATGTTGTCACAATCCATTCACGAATAGATATTTTAGTAAAGTAACGTAATAAATATATACTATATATTTAATAAAAATCAATATTAAAATATTTTTCAAAACAGTTATCCATTAAATTACCTTATAAATGTGAATTTAATTTATATTTTTAGAGAATTTAAATAAAAGATATTTATATTTTTTATAATCCGTCAAATATATATTTTTATATCTATATTATTTTTTGTGGAAAAATAATTTATATTTAGATTATTATTTTATTTATTTATTGGAATCTATTTAAATTATTTATAATATTGTATTAGTGTATTCTCCGTATACGGGATATGACCTACACTAGTGCAATATATATATACCAATGGAGTGCAATCTGCATAAGCCATATAAATTAAGAAAGACTTTGTAAGTGGTAATTACATATCGATTATCCTATTTCAAGTGTTAAGCTAGAGCTAGTGACTAGAACCAATGGCGGAACCAGCTATCAACGGATTCAGCGCTACTGCTGGGAAGCCCATCAATTGCAAAGGTATAATATATATGTATATATCTTCGACAACCTTCAAATCTCATTTGATTATTTTCATGAATCGATCTTGACTCCAAGCAACGACGTCGCATTTGCAGCTGCGGTGGCTCGCAAGGCGGCGGAGCCCCTTGTCATTGAGGAGATAACAGTAGCTCCTCCCAAACCCTACGAAGTTCGAATCAAGATCATCTGTACTTCTCTCTGTCACTCCGACGTCACCTTCTGGGAATTGGATGTAAATGCTAGCTGCCACATCTCGTCTTTCTTCTTATTAATATATTATCATTCTATATTGACACACTGGTCACTCGGAAACATACTCTCGACTTACAGGAACCTCCTTCTGTGTTTCCAGTGATCCTCGGCCACGAGGCTGTAGGGTAATAGATTCGGACTATCATCTCATCTATAATGTACATTGTTGTATTTATGCTTAATTAGTTGTTAACTTTGATGATACATACATGTAACATGTGGTTAGAGTTGTTGAGAGTGTGGGGGAGAACGTCGACGAGGTAGTCCCGGGAGACTATGTGATACCCACATTCATGGCAGACTGCCAGATATGCGACGCTTGCAAGTCCACGAAAGGGAACCAGTGCACGGTGATGCCCTTCGAGATGACACCATACATGCCCAGGGACAAGACTTCCAGATTCACTGATTCTAATGGCGAAACATTGAGCCACTTTGCCAAAATCTCTAGCTTTAGCCAGTATACTGTTATAGACATCGCTCACATAGCTAAAATCGACCCTGCCATCCCTCCAAACCGGGCTTGTCTTATCGGCTGTGGGGTGTCCACCGGTGAGAACTTACAAAGCCTTATATTTTTTGCGCGGGGAAATGGCTTGAAACCTGAAAAAAAGAGTGTTAACTGCAGGGGTTGGCGCGGCATGGAAAGCAGGCGGCGTGGAGAAGGGATCCACTGTCGCTGTATTCGGCCTTGGTGTGATTGGATTAGCGGTATATATATATGATCTTCGTCGTATTTTATGCCTTACATTCCATACTATTGTTCCAATTAAGGTTTAGGGATTAGAATGATTATCTGTGCTATTTTTAGCTTAAGCTATTGTGTAGGAGCTTCGACCCTCCCTTATATTTTTAGTGTTTATTTTCACTTGACAATTCAATCAATGTGGATTTCCAACAATCTTGATTGTTCTTAGGTTGTAGAGGGCGCAAGAATCTGTGGAGCATCGAAAATCATTGGTGTAGATGTGAACGCCGATAAATTCGAGATAGGCAAGTGATTGGTTTTTCTGTTCAAGTTAACTCTTATGTTGGATTCCAGTGGTTGGATTAATTCATTCACATCTCCATTATTCCTGCAGGAAAAAAATTCGGTCTTACGGACTTCATCAACCCTCAGGATTGCGGAGATAAATCCGTGAGCCAGGTTGATCTTGTTCCTGCATAATTTGTAGTTTCATTCTCCTCAACAAAATAAGTATATGTTTTTTTTTGTTAATGATTGTTTGCTTTCTGATTAATGTAGGTAATCCAAGAGATGACCAATGGAGGTGCGGATTACTGCTTCGAGTGTGTTGGACTAGCATCGCTTGTGAGCGATGCTTATGCAAGCAGCAAAAATGTTCGTCGTCTAAACCACTATAGAATAGAATTGCTTAAGTTTGATATATCGCGTCATGTAAGCATTCGGAACATATATGTTAACTTTTTTCAGGGTGTGGGAAAGACTGTTGTTCTCGGTGTGGACAAACCGCAATCAGAAATCTCGTTGAACTCGATAGGTTTGGTGTTCAGCGGTAAGACCATCAAGGGAAGCTTGTTCGGAGGTCTCAAGACCAAATCCGACGTCCCCACTCTCGTCAAATGGTATTTGGACAAGGTACTATACTACTATCCTATCACATATAATGGTCGATCAGTCCATGAAAAAGATCGATTCAACATTGTTTTCGTGTTTCGGACACTTGATAGGTATTGCAACTTGATGGATTTGTAACACATGAGATGAAGATCGAGGATGTCAACGAAGCTATGGATTTGCTGATTAAGGGCAAGTGCCTTCGCTGCGTCATGTGGATGGACTAAAGGCCAGTTTGGTTCAACACAACATCGTCTTCGTAATGGAATCAGAAATCAGAATAAGCTTGTTCTGCAACTTGGAAAAAGATGCTAGTTTGATGTATCATGTAATGGATAGTCAAATTGTGGTGGAGTGAGTGTATCGTTCATTATAATGCATAATAAAGTGATCAACTTGAATAATGATGTTGAAAATTTCATGTGGATTAATCGCACAACACTTAGTGTAAAATGTAAATTATTGAAAATTGATGAAAATCACATAATTAGGGATTGGGTACACCTAATATTCTCATCTAAAGATCCAATTGATTGGGGGTGGGGAGGGTTTGGTTAGTTGCGTTTGTTAATTAAATTTGATTGAAAATGACTACTTACTACACATTAATTTCACTACATTTTAGGCTCACTTCAATGGAACGTTGCTTCTTCAAATTGGAATTGAAATTGTGTTTGATTGATTTTTTTAGTTTAGAAAATTAAACATGGATTTGAAAATTTGAAAATATAGAAGGGTAAGTAAGTTGAAGCTACTAGGAGGGAATTTAAAATTCCTGAATTTTGAGTTATGAAACTGTCTATTTCTTTAGTTCCTCTCATTTTTTACTTCTGTTTTTTAGTTACCAACTAAACAAGTCTTAAGACTTTTTTTTTTTTTTGGTAATGTCTGTCAAATTTAGTAGTTATTTAAGTTTAAAATTTCTTCCCTTACTCATAATTGTACACTCAAACACTAAATTTATTTTCCCGTTCTTGGTGATCCTAGTATGAGTTGGGGACTCGGACATCCGGTGTCGAGTCTGGCTGGAGTCGTGGCGGCGTGCATCGTGGCAACTACGTTTTCTGAAAATTTCCTTGGAGGTTCGTCTTCATCACTCACAGTGTCTCCTAATGTACTGCTGGTCAGCGGTATCATCGTTTGGTGGCGCTTGGCTCCATTTTGTCTTATTTGTCCTCAACTTTTTTGGATTAAGATCGTCTGTTCTTCTTGAGGTTGTTTGTTTACCATCTTTGTATTGCACCGTTTTATTTTATGATGGTATGTTTGACGATTCGCCTTATGCCGACTCTGTCGGACTCTCGATTAGTCAGGTTTGTCTGACCTTCAAATTATTACATTATAAAAA
The DNA here is from genome assembly GCA_963922045.1 of Persicaria maculosa. Taxonomy (NCBI): domain Eukaryota; kingdom Viridiplantae; phylum Streptophyta; class Magnoliopsida; order Caryophyllales; family Polygonaceae; genus Persicaria; species Persicaria maculosa. The sequence continues at coordinate 26,605,338 of OY998259.1, read as the reverse complement.
ATAAAACTAAATTTATTTTCCCTACCAGGACCAAGGTGTAGCGGTCGGTTTGCTCCAAATCTCCAATTACAGCTTCAAGATTAGAACCTCTTTTTTGGTGCTAAAGCCTAAAGGTGGGCAACGCCCTTTATTCAAATAAGATCAAAAACTAGTTCTGTACATCAGTTGTTGCTAACAGCTCACGGAGACAGTCCGGCAAGGATTGAAAACACAGAAATCATCAGGTATCTTTTGACAACTTTGGTAGTAGTGTAGTACTGTCACCTTTTGACAACTTTGGTAGTGCCCTTCCTTAAGTTCCCACTCGGTTGGTAGAAGGAATTACACAATATAAGTATCAATGGATGACACTTACAGTGAAGGTGATTGCAACAATGGAGAAATACATGGCCAATGGCACAATTGGGTCTGACAAAGGAAAACCTATTCGTTGCAAAGGTGTGGATTTCTACTCGTACACCTCTTTTTTGTTCTGCAATTGTGTTTTTTTGTTTGTTTGTTTAAATCAATTGGTTTTCAGCGGCGGTGGCTCGGATCGCCGGGGAGCCGCTGGTGATAGAGGAAGTAGTGGTGGCGCCACCCAGGGCCCGGGAGGTCAGGCTGAAGATCATCTGTACTTCACTCTGTCACAGCGATGTCACCTTCTGGAAATTGAAGGTTCAAAAATCAACTGACTTATTCACTTATCTCTTGTTCTACACATTTGCATAGCTGCAAAATTTTGTTGATTGTGATAATTTGGGGGATTTTAATATTTGGGGTTTCATCTTTTTGAAGGATCCACCTGCTTGCTTTCCTAGAATCCTCGGTCATGAAGCTGTTGGGTAAGTGTAGATTCACTTTGCTTGCAGCCATGAAATTGAATTTTGAAGAGTGCAATTATATGTTGTTGGAATCATATGCAGATCATTTTCTGATAGGTCAATTTGGGGCCTATTGGGATCAGTAACATATTTCAAGTAACAAATTGAATTCTGGGGTTGTTGGAATCATATGCAGATCATTCATGTTGTTTTAGGGTTCGGGTTGGGTCAATTCCTATTTGATAGTTCAATTTGGGGCCTGTGTCAATGTTGAGTTAATTTGGGGTTCGGGTCATTTCGGATATTGGGATCAGGAGGAACATATTTCAAGTAACAAATTGAATTCCAGGGTTGTGGAGAGCATCGGAGATGGTGTTGATGAGGTCGGGGAGGGAGACTATGTGGTACCAACATTCATGGCAGATTGTGGAGAATGTAGGGATTGCAATTCCAAGAAGAGCAATCTATGTTCAAAGCTACCATTCAGTGTCTCCCCCTGGATGCCCAGAGATGGGACAAGCAGATTTACTGATCTCAATGGACAAGTTTTGTACCATTTTCTGCATGTTTCGAGTTTCAGTCAGTACACCGTTGTAGACGTTGCCCACGTCGCTAAGGTTGACACTGCAATCCCACCAAACCGCGCATGTCTTCTGAGCTGTGGAGTCTCTACTGGTAAAATGATGAGCTAACTCTTGTGTATTCTGAGTTCTGTACCAATCTATACATAGTTGATGATATAACCTTTTAACTGAAAACACGAAATGGTTTGTGAAGGGTTTGGGGCTGCTTGGAAAACAGCAAAGGTTGAAGAGGGATCAACTGTTGTCATAATCGGGCTTGGTGTAATCGGACTAGCGGTAAAACTTGTTGCTTTTTCTCAATTCCCCCAAAAGAACACAACTAATTGTTTGTTTTGGTTATCTACTGAATGAAAGGTCGCGGAAGGAGCAAGGCTGTGTGGAGCTGCTAGGATTATTGGTGTTGATGTGAACCCAGAGAAATTCGAAACAGGTGATCTGATACAAATATCTGTTCCTCTTCAACTTTGCAGTTTGATGTGTATCAGATGTGTTCATATAAGCATCATAAAGCTTCAGTCTAATTTGTTCTGTCAGGAAAAAAGTTTGGGGTTACTGAGTTTGTGAATTCAACCACCTGCAATGATAAATCTTTGAGCGAGGTCCGAAAACATATTTTACTTTCTTGTTTTCAAGTGATATAATTGCAGAAAGATGAAACAACCAAAACCAGTTTTTGGATCAACACATTGCTTTGTCTGTACAATAAACCATATTTACATTGAGCAGGTGATCAATGAGATGACCGATGGCGGTGCTGATTATTGTTTCGAGTGCGTTGGGATGGGATCATTAGTTGAAGAGGCCTATGCTTGTTGTAGAAAGGTAGTGTAGCCAACTCTGATTTAATCTTGTACAATAGCAATGAAATTGCAAAACACTTTGTTTCAATTTTGAGCCTGAATCATAGGGATGGGGCAAGACAGTAGTGCTTGGGGTGGACAAGCCAGGCGCTCTGCTCACGCTTAGCTCCTTCGATGTTCTACACAATGGGAAAAGCCTTATGGGTTCGTTGTTTGGAGGTCTCAAGCCGAAATCTGATGTTCCTGTGCTGGTTAAGCGTTACATGGACAAGGTATATATAACTTGGGCATTTTAGTTGAATTGAAAAGGGTATTGTTTGAATTAGCACCTGAACTTGTGTCCGTTAAACCGCTCAGGAACTGCAGCTGGACGAGTTTGTAACGCACGAGTTGGGCTTGCAAGACATAAACACAGCCTTTGATCTGCTCATCAAGGGGAAGTGCCTTCGCTGTGTCGTGTGGATGTGAAGCGACTAAGATTGGTGTATGAGGCCTACTTTGATATATTACTTGTAAACATTTGGTGTTTAAGAAAATTGGATTGTGATTGTAATATGTAAATCATCCCATCTCAGCTACAATCAAATCCAAAATCAAGCAATTTGGTCTTTGGATTTCTCATTACCAAATGGATGAATTGCACCTAGAGATTCAGGTGGGCTGATTTATTATCATAATTATAAAACAACTTATGATGATAATCCATGTGAACAAGGTTGGCTGTATTAGATCAAGAGGCCTGCCAATTGGTTATCCACTTATATTTGTGGTGTTATACAACATAGCTGCAAATGCCACTGACAGTCTTCATAAGACTTGACAGCTTATAAACTGATAATTTGTTGATTTGATACAAAGCTTTATAAAGCAAAATTGCGTTAAACCAAACAGAACAAAACAAACCAAACTAAACTATTACAGTAAATTGACGTAACAAAACTCATTATAAATATAAATGATCTCTTTATCAGGATAGTGCACCAAACAAATACGTGTTCTTGAAAATCTTTTTTATAACAGGAAACTTATGTTTTTGCTATCTGACTTTAATGTCTCAACTGATCCTCATCTATAAGTAGCCAGGTCAACAATTGATTATTTTTTAAAAATTTTAATTTTTGTGGCTCAAAACAAGTCGGCAAGTCCATATGTAAAATGTCATCATCTTGAAATTGGAAATAAAATGCCTTCACCAATGTCCAAATGCAAACCTCACTTGTAACATTCTGGAATTTGAAAATCATGGGGTTCTAGTGTTTTAGGTAGAGCATGAAGTCATAATTATATGATGTAATATTATAATATTGACATTAATCTAAATAACCCATCATGTAATTGCCTACTCAAGTTTACCCCATCCATTCAAAAAAAATAGGTCATTTAATATTTACATGTGCGTTTTTTTAAATTATAAAAACTATATAAAATATATAATTTGTTAAACAATTTTATACTTATTAATAATAACTATAAAATTGCTTAAAAATATTTTTAAAATTAAATATTTTATATAATTTTCATCCTATGATAAAACGTACATAAATAATATACGACATCTTTTGTCGAACGGAAGGTGTATATATATTGGTTGGCACTTGGCAGTTAGCAGTAGCATGTCCTTTTTGTTGGGGGCGCCAATAGTGATCCATTATATGATGGGCTTTGATAGGAAGGAGTAGTGTAGTCATTCACGTCCAGTGGGCCCACTCTAATTCACCCATCGTCCAGATTTTCGAGAATTCACGGGTTTTATTCGAGTATGTAACATTACTCCGTACAGTATTATTTATAATCTTTCGGATTTACAAATAATTTTTATTTGTATGTATGCTTTTATATATTTTTAGGTTTTTTTCAATATTTTTTTAAAGACTTTCCGTGCGTAGGAGTGAAGATGGAAAATAAAAGGTAGTGGATCAGATATCAATCATACCATATGGCAAAAAGTGTAGAAAGCATATATATTTACAGACAGGCTCTTCCGATGCAATAAAAAAAAGGAAGCATGTATTTAATGCAATTATGCGTCATACTAGTTGTTGGACTCACACAATACTCTTTATACCTTATGTATGCATAAGATCAAGGGCGGAGCTGAAGGGGGCCTAGGAGTCATGTGTCTCCCCTCTCATTCGACGAATTATATAGGTGTATACTCCTCGTCGATATCTTTGTTTTGATATATAATACGCATTAATCCGACATCTGAGTAAAAAGTTATGAATGTATAAAAATTTAAGGTATATTAATCATTTTAGTTTTGTTTCAATAAACTGTAATGTTTTTATATTTTACTTAAATTAACATTTACATATTATAACTCATCTCAAGAGCTTCGAAATGAGAGGTTATAATACTAATAATTTCGACAATTATATTCGAGCCAAACAAGTCTATGTATTGCTTGATTATATTTAGCTCATTTAGAAACGAGCCAAGCTCGAGTCGAATCTATATTTGAACTTGAGCTCAAATTCAACTTGTTTAGTAAATGAACGAGTTTTAACTGAGTTTTTTTTTCCAAGTATTATGCAACCTTAATTGCATGATAACTTAAAAGAAAATTTGTAAACTTTAAAAAATTCGTGTTTTTTTAGTTTCAATCGAGCCTAGCCGAACTTTGAATCGAGCTTGAAAATGTGTTCATAATCAACTCATGTTGTCAATGATGCTCGAACCAGCTTTTATTGAGCAAAACTCGAGTCAAGCTCTAGCTACAACTCTTATAACAACCATAATATTAACTTAATGTTTATTATATCGCGTTTCCTATACTTATTTAGTTAATTTTTTCCTAGATATTTCATTTATATATTTATATTTCTTTTTTTAGGCGTGAAAAAAATGATAGCGTTTTATCATAAACCGATGACATTTTATCTTAAATAACATCGTTTATTATCGTATTATATATAACTCTTTATGCCAATTTAATCCAAAACTATATCGTACACGTATAAACTAGAGCTTCTCCGAAGTTTTTATGGCTCCGCCACTGCATAAGATTTTGTAAGCATGTTAAGACTCTTTTCAAATACAGTATTTCAAATATTTTGATATATGCATCTCTTATATATGCAATCAAAGTGAAAGTGGGGAAAATATGTACACTTGCCTTGCTCATTAATCATACCTTATGGGCAAAAAGTATATAAAGCATGACAGGCCCCTCTAAATGCCATTAAAACAAAGCACGTATACAGTGCAATGGCAATCATGCATCATTTTGATCTGTTTCGTAACCTTTATAAACTGGTTTAGAAGCATATTTGAAAGATTCACAAATAAAAGGCATTTTTAATTTAGCTTATATATGCATAATACATATAAGCATAAGCAAATACTTACAAAGCATCTTTTCATATCCAAAAAAAAAACATCAAAAACACAAATAAACTAGCAGGAATTGAAATCAAAAGAAACATATATAGTGATCTGCCTTTTTTTTTTTTTTTGGAAGTTCCAAAACAAAACCATAATCAAAGGAATTCAAAGCATAAAGCATCCACAAACAAAGGATCAGGATCAATTAAGGCCGGCCTCAATCTTTCTCTTTCTCCTTCTTTTCCTCCTCCTCTGCCTTGGAATGGAAGCCAGGTATCTTGTCCTTGATCTTCTCCAGGAATCCCTTCTTCTCCTTCCCGTCGTGCATCCCAGCCTCACACTCCGCCGCTGACGGCGGTGGAGGAGGTGGAGCCGCGGCGGCCACCACCACCACTTCCTCCTCAGATTTCTTGTGCTGACCTGGCAGCTTCTCCTTGATCTTATCAAGGAACCCCTTCTTCTCGTGATCCACCACCTCAGGGTGAGACGGCTCCGAATAAACAACCTCCTCCACGTGGATCTTCTCCACCTTCACCTCCGTGTCCTCCGATTTCTCCTCGTGCTTCTCCTCTCCCTTGTGCAGCTTCTCCTTGAGCTTTTCCTTCATCGATTTCTTCTCCTTCTTTTTCTTCTTCTTCTCCTCGTCGTCTCCTTCCTCGTCGCTCGACTGCACCGAATCCAATGAATCAACCAAATCGATCATCAATCAAATTAATCAATTACTCCGATCCGACCGATCGTACATATAATCTATGAAATCAACTTACAGAGCTTGACGAAGAGCTGTGAGATCGGTGGAATTTCTTCTCCTCTGGCTCGGAAACCTGTACCTTCTCCTCGAACTCGGCGGCGATCACCTCCTCCTGTGGCTTAGGCTCGGCCTCTTCCTTCTTCTTCATGAAATCGAAGAGGCCGCGGTCGGTGCTCTCGACGGCCGGCTCCTCCTCGTGGTGGTGGTGGTGAGGGTTGTGCTCTTCCGCCATTTTTGTGCTGGGAAAACAGAAACGGAAACGAAAACAGAGTCTCTGAAAGTGTAGTATTGGAAGTTGTGTTTTGCAGTTACGCTTAGCAAGTGATGGTTTGGATTTGAGGGTTTGGAGGGATTTTATAGATGGATCGCTACACGGAACTCACACAGCTAAGGAAAATGAAAAAGGAGTAATTGTATTCAATGGAAAGAAATAATTAAAGTCAATATGAAGGAGGATACGTAATGTCGTAATGTAACCGACGTGCCTCAAAGTATAACGCCTCTGCTCCATAATAAAGTCTCGAATCAATCCATCTCTATGTGTAACGGACGGTTGGTTGGCACTTGGCACACAGTATTATTTTCCTATATCTGGATGGATCATCCAGAAAATAATGTCTAGACATAAGAATATAAGTATAAGATAATAGCCTAAATTAGAAAAATTCTCGAAATTTAAATTATTTTAACATTTTTCAAATTTTTTTTTAGAGTCGATTGATTCTTTATTTGGTACGGAATCTTTTCCAATTAAGATTCTTATCTTATATCCAAAAAAGCGTTTATATATTAATTGAACATTTTTCAAACGGTTTACTCCAACAAAATACAAAGTACTTTTTTTTCTATTAATTGTACTTTAGTGGATTGAATTTATAGAAATTGCTCCATTAGTCAATTACTCCATTTTCACCATTGTTTAAATTTCAGGGTAGGATAGCTTGCACGTTTATTTTTTTTTCATTTTTCTTTCTGTTATGTGCTTCGTGTTATTTTCTTTCTGTCATTTGCTTATGTTATTTGTTTTGGTTGTACATAATGGTTAGTCCATCTACCAGCTTGTCCGGTCTCTCGGTTTCTTTAGGCTTGTCTAGAGAACTGAATTCTTATCTTACTTCAAAAAAAAAATCAGAGTAACGAATATTATATATATACATATTTATTTATTATTATTATTATTATACCTTTTTACTTTTGAAAAGTTTCATTAACCATAATTAATAATTGCAAAGGCAATTGTGAAAAGTAAATATTATAATCTCTAAAAAAATTATTTATCATAATTCACACCATTTTTCTATTGTACAAATTTATACATTTATTTTATTTTATACTCTAAATATTATATTTAAAGTAAATTTTACTTTAATTTTACCAAGACAAACAAAAAAAGGTTTACCCAACATTCCCTAACAAGCAATTTAAGAGGCATATGGGTCCAAATCATAAAAGAAAAATACCTCCAACAAGAAAACATAAGGAGTTTCAATAAAAGAGATACTTCATGGCAATTTGGAAGACTCCTCACCCTAAGGAAAAATTTGAAGAATGACTTCTTTGGATTGTTGGTAATGGTTCGGCCATCAATATATGGGAAGACAACTGGATCCCATCGATCAGCCTTAGAGACTACAAAAGTACAAACGACCCTAATATGACAGTTGAATCTCTTATCAATGATAGGAAGCTCTGGGAGGAAGATGTGTTAAGACAAACCTTCCCCCAAGGAGTCATCGACAAGATCCTGCAATTAAAGATCCCCCAGTGGCAGGCTCAAGATAACCTGATCTGGAGTCCTGACCCAGAAGGTAAATTTACTACTAGATCTGTGAAGAAAATTTTAGGTACTCAACCCCAAGACCATAATTCACAAAGCTGGATTTGGAAGCTTAAGATCCCTCCTCGCATCAAAAACCTCCTTTGGAAGATCAAGATTGATGGTCTCCTAACGACTGACAGACTTAACAGTGTTAACAGAGTCCCAAGTCAATGCTCTCTTTGTGGTCATGCAAATGAAGATGTTGCACATCTATTCACTAAATGCACCTTCACAAGGGAAGTCATAGCCCAATATGAACAGAAATTAGGTATGTACTTCCAGGACCTTAATCTCCATAGCCCCTTGAATGAGAATTTGTGTAGAATCATAACTTCTAACATTAGATTTATTGATTTAGCTTTTATATGGCAGTCAATTTGGAATGTTAGAAATGACAAAATTTTAAGGTTTAAAGATCCGATCGGAACCTCCTCCATGATTCAGATGATAATCCAGAGCATAACGGACTAGACTAAGGAAGAGCAACACAACACCGATCTACAATCAAATGCAAGCAGAAGGGGGATCGAGAGCCAAATGGATCAGACCTCCAAGAACTATCTACAAGATTAATGTAGATGGTTCTTTTACTCACTCTGCCAAAAGCCAGTCTGGGGGAATCATTCGTGATTCTGAAGGAAATATTATTGATATTTTTTCTCAAGAAGCTAATGTTGGGTCAACAATCCAAACACAAGCCTCTGTCATGATTCTAGGTCTTCAAAGAGCAAGACATAAGAGACTAAGGAAAGTTATTATGGAAAGTGACAATCAGACTCCGGTGAAAGCAGTCAAGAAAGAAAAGTCGTCCAGATGGAAAGTTCTACATCAAGTTGAAGAAATCTGAAGGCTTACAACTGAATTCTTATCGGTTGAGATTCGACATATGTTTAGAGAAGCAAACCATACTGCAGATTATATAGCCAAAGCACGTGTAATTTGTAACTTACCCTATATTCCCTACCATAGGGATCTCTATAAAATCATCCTTCATGATGATCCGGGAGTTAGTTGCTTTACTAGCAACGGCTCCCTATGTTTGCTTACTGTAAAAAAAAAACAATTTAAGAGGTTTTACTACTTTCTCCAAATCTAGAGAAATTTACCTTCTCTTTCTTTATTTCTCCATTTAGCCTACACATATTCAAATTTTGTTAGATGAAAAAAATCCATATTTTATCTAAATTATATATCCTATTTTATTAAAAAATGCATTTAAATTCAGACAAGATACAAAAGGAACAAAACACATGGAGCCCTATACGAATTCATTTGATTTTATGATTATACATATAGTGTATATATTTATACGGACAAAAATCTATATTTTGGGTTATATAACGTGTCGAATGACAAGTGGATGACCATTTCTGGAAAAAAATAATTATAAGCCTGAGAGTATGATCGTCGACTTGGTGAAATTGCAACCGTGAACTTGGATTTTTTTATATATAAAAAAAAAAGGAAGGAAGAAAATTAAGAGGATTACCTTCTATATGACTATATGTATAACACTAGTATATTTTCATGAACGGTTTTTCAATGTATAACACAAGAATATGGGTTAAACAAATTATATTAGAAAATATTCTAGGTTTGAATGTTTAAATTTTATGAAAGCAATTTATCAGATTTTAACCTATGTCTATTTTCTAAAATTAAATTACTTTAACTCTTTTTAATATTGTATTACTAGGGTGGCTTTTATGTTGGATAGTTATAATCTTTTTCAATTAAGATTGTATATTTTTAAAAAAATCATTAAAATATAATTAAAATGAGTTAAATTGGGAAAGCATTTTTAGATTTAAATATCTTAACCCATCTTCTAAGGACATATATTTAAAAAATTGCTCTATGGACGAGAATTCATAGTTTAATATCGTAATAGTATCTATAGTAGTAGTTAATCATATGTCCTAATTAGATCAATATATACTAATGATTTTTTTATTATTAGTGATCATCATTTCAATCCTTTCAATAGTTAGCGTGAACTTGGATTGATCAATAGGTGATATTATATTTTAAGAATTGTAGAGAATTTAAAAATGAAATTTATTTGCTCATATTTGAAGGAGAGGTGGGGATTCTGGAAATGGTCGGCGGGACCCTCCTGCCCTGCCCGTCGGCAATTTTTGATAAAAGAGAGGAGAGAGCCGGTTGGGTTGGCTTATAAAATAGGGAAAGGTCGGTGGGTGGGTGTAAAATCTCCATCTCCGTTGTCCTTTTGCCATGTGTCGTCTTTTTAGAGAGGTGTGACTCAGAGGTTTCGAGATCCGTCAAGAAGGAAAATACTCTGGCCCACCCATTGGCCCACAGCCCACTCTTCAATCATGACTCACACAATCATACTCTAATTCGAATGGGACGGGTTGATAAACTGACTAAAATTATAAACATGATAAAATTTATACTTTCTCCGTTCGGTAAAACTTGTTGTTTTAGACCATGTGCAACAAAGAGCCACACGAATCAAAACTCATTTCAGCCACGTCAGCAACTATTCCTGCCACGTCAGCTTTCCACTAACTTTTCAGCTTTTTACATTTTTCATCTACAACAAAGAGTCGCGCGAATCAAAACTCACTTTACACTTTTTTTATATTTATTAAGCTAAATGTTGATTTATTTGACTTAAAAATTTTGGTTAATGATATTATTAATATTAAAATTAAAATTAATATGTATCATTAAAATAAAAAGGCATACAATTAAATTTAGAAATATTTTATTAACTTCATACACTAAAAAGGCATACAATTAAATTTAGAAATATTTTATTAAAATTATATTTATCATGTTCCGAGTGTAGTGTAGTGGGTATTGTTATTTAATGTTCAAATTTATGTATTTTATGGTGTAAGTTAATGTTGATTTAAGTTAATGTTGTTTGTGTGACTATAAATCTTTAACATAGGGTAAACTTAGCGGCATTTTTTTTTCTTCCAAACATATGCAAAATGGGTGTCTCATTGGGTAGAGAAAAATAAATCGTATTCAAAAATAATTTTTTTTTAAAAAATACATTATTTATTTAACGGATAAATGGGGTTTTAATTTTAATTAAAACCACATGCCATGTGTTTGATTATCATTGGCTAAAAAATAAAAGAAAAAGAAAAAGAAATGGGGATGAATAAGGATGATGCGCATCAGCTGGTTGATTCTCCCACAAAATTTTCAGGTGGATCAAAACTCTCTCTCTCCTCCATCTCATCTTGTTGCTGAGCTGGCCTCCCAATTTGATTCGGGCGAATCGCCGTTGCACATGGTCTTAGAGTTTTGTTTTTGTTCGGAAAAACTTGTCATTTTAGGTATTGTTGCTTCCACTTTACTAAAATGCCTTTGATTTGATTGATGTGTTGTGAGTTGTAGTTTTTGATAAAGTAAAAAGTAGAGTAATAAATGAGGGTAAATTAGTAAAAAAAAAGTGTAATTATTAGCTTTATTAAAAGTTGCGTGGAGAGTTAAAATGACAAGTTTTGCCGAACGGAGGGAGTAAATTATTAGTAAAAGTAGTTAAAAATTTAAACAACAAGACAATCTTCTTATGGGGTGAAAAACAGTTTATTTGTAAAAAGTAGAGTTTATTTGGTTGTTATTAGGGGTATTGTGGTACTTTCAAACCAAATAAGATAAAAGGAAAGGGGTGAAAAACTATTTTTGCAAAATAAACACTAAAATGACCTCTATTTTCTAGCTTTTTTATTTAAGTGGTTTTAGTTCATCTTGGTCCTCCAAACGGCCATAAACGCTGCTTAAAAAATAAACAGCCTAAATGTTTTTATTTTTAACCGTTTGTTTTGTAAACCATACACACCATACGTCTACCTGGTGTGAAATTCCGAATAACTTCGGCCGGATATATCCTTACAAAAGTTATACTCTGTTAATTAAAATATGTTATTTTAGATATTTGCACATTTTTTAAGAAAATAAATTAAAGCAAACAAAAATACACTTATACCCCTAATTATTAATCTACTTTTTTCACTTTATGAAAAACTACAACTAACAAATCCCTAATGATTACAAGGACAATTTTGAAAAGTGAACACCAAAATACCTAAAATAACATGGTTTTCTTAACAAGATTTTACTCTTAAAACAACATGTTTTTCTTAACGAATGGAATACTACGTACAAAAAAGTCATTGGATAATAGTTTTTCTCTCTCTTTTATTTTATATTGTAGTGTTTTTCCTATTCCAACTATTGTGAGATGAGGCGCTAAAACGCTCTCTTCCAAAAAACCCATAACCCAAATCTAAAAATTAAACCCTCTTCACCACAAAGTAGCCGCCGCCAGTGCAACCTCGATTCAGTCCTCCTTCGGCCGTCTGCGATTGCTACTGTGCGCCTTCCATCTTCACCAGCATCCTCCCATGGCGTCTCCCGACGGCCCTGATTGCCTGGTTCTCGGGCGTCCCGATCCACACCCTCTTCAACACCACCAGCTGTCGCCGCCAGTGCAGCCTCTCTCCTCCTTCGGCCGCCAGAGGCTGCTCCATCTTCATCAACCTCCTCCCATGGCGTTTACCGGCGGCCCTGCTCGCCTGGCTCCCCGCCGCCCCGATCCACACCTTCAACGCAGTCTCCTTGGCCGGACTCTATTCACAATCCCGCATAGGTTTGGGCTCCGGTGGCTACTGATACGTTGTAATCTCCAACGACTCGAATATTTCGGATCTTGCGTCGCCTTAAGACCAATCTCGACTCGTACTTGCCCTCACAAACGCTGATTGAATTCACGGGAATTGGTTGTGATTTCAATTAGTTGATGTTCCCTTGATCGGCCGAATGAACTACGTAGGAATTAATAACATTCCACAATTCAAGTCAACGATTACGGCCGAATTAACTAATTTGCATTCTTCAACGTAGAAACAAATGGAATTGAACACTTGAGTCAACAACGATGGCTTAACCAATTTGCTAATCACAAATAAGTCTGATCGGAAAGACGAGATGAAGGCCGAGAGTTTTAGGGTTGAACAAAGAAGAGAACGCTTAGCCAAGCGCTCTTCTATTCAATTCAACGTGAAAAATAAAAGAAGGAAAATACAACTTAAATAGGGTTTGATAGTTAATGAGAGTGGCTCTTTGCAAAGGAACCCTAACTCTCTCATTTATCTAAAAATAATAATAAAACTAACTAAATAAATATAAATCCTACTAATTTTATCTATCTTAGAAACTAGCTTAAAATAGATAAAAATAAATAAAGAGCAAGGAGATAAAATATCTCCTCACATTTATTCCCTAAATAACTAATACTAACGAAGTAAATAAATGTCTTAAAAAGAACAAGTGCATTTGGCCCTACCACAAATCATCAAGTCTCGCCCCTCATTAAGGTAGAATGGGGACGAAGACTAACCGTCGGTCGAACCTTGAGCATCGTGACCCATGAAGGTCGAAGCCCTTGGTCCATGGTAGCACCTACACGAACAAGAAGAGCCTTGGTTGCATATTGAATCATCTTGGCCCGAGCTCTAGTGATCGGAGCTTCGAATGACACTCTCATCTTGTCGTCAATGTCGTCCGGAGTCATGGGACTTCTGGCGCTATCATTCTCCTCCACTTGATCACGATTAGTCCTCGAATCGTCGTCGGAAGTGTCATCCGGAACGAGCAAAGATAAATCTGCGACGTTGAAAGTGGTGTGAACTCCATACTTGTCCGCTGGGAGGTTGAGCTTGTAGGCATTGGGACCCATCTTCTGAATCACACGGAATGGTCCATCTCCTCGGGGATCAAGCTTTGACCTCCTCTGCTGTGGGAATCTCTCCTTTCTCAAGTGCACCCAAACAAGGTCGCCGACGTCAAACTGCACATCTCGACGATGCTTGTCCTTAGATGCCTTGTACTGGGCCGCCTTCCTCTCCAATTGCGCCCTATTCCGGTCATGCAGTTGTCGGATGAAGTCCGCTTGCTTTGCCGCATCAATGTTCTCCTTCTCCTTGAAAGGCCGCGGCGTCATGTCTACAGGGGTAAGGGGGTTTCGGCCATACACCACCTCAAATGGAGTCCGCTTCGTCGCTGAATGGATCGACTTGTTATAAGCAAACTCAACAAAAGGTAGACAGTCTTCCCACCTCCTGTGGTTAGTACGCAAAACAACCCTTAGGAGAGCCCCTAGGGTCCTATCAGTGACCTCCGTCTGGCCATCAGTTTGGGGATAACATGAAGTAGAAAACAAAAGTTTAGTCCCCAACTTAGACCAAAAAGATTTCCAAAATGAACTCACAAATTTAGGGTCACGATCCGATACAATAGTCAAATGCACACCATGCAATCTAACAATATCCCTAAAGAACAAGCTAGAAACATGTATAGCATCATCGGTTTTGTGACATGGAATAAAATGAGCCATTTTAGAAAATCTATCAATCACAACAAATATAGAATCATGACCCTTAGAAGTCATAGGCAAGCCTACAATGAAATCCATCGAGACATCTTCCCAAGGCCTCTTAGGAATCGGTAAGGGTGTATACAAGCCATGTGGTTGGTGTTTAGACTTAGCCCTAGCACAAATGACACAACTTTTGACAAATCTCAGCACATAACTAGTCATTTTTGGCCAAAAGTAGTGTTCTTTTAACCCTGATAAGGTCTTTTCTAGGCCTCCGTGGCCCCTAGACTCACGAACCTCTAAGGTGAGAAGTCTCTTAATAGAAGAAGTCGAGATACAAAGCTTGCCCGATCTAAATAAATAACTATTATCCATAAAATAGGATTCAAACTCACCTTTTGACACACATTGAGCATATATAGACTTAAAGAAGGGATCATGCTCATAAAGTTCCTTAATTAAGGCAAAACCAAGTATATGTGCATCACAGTGGTTCAAGAGAACATACCTTCGTGATAGCGCGTCGGCTACCACATTCTCCGTGCCTTTCTTATGTTGCACCACATAAGAGAAAGTCTCCAGGAACTCCACCCACCTTGCTAGACGCCGACTCAACACAGTTTGGCCCTTGAGGTACTTGAGGGCCTCATGATCCGAGTGTATGACGAACTCCTTTGGCCACAAATAGTGTTGCCAAGTGCACAGGCAACGAACAAGAGCGAGCAACTACTTGTCATAGGTGGTGTAGTTGAGCTCCGCAGGGCCTAATTTCTCGCTGAAATAGGCCACGGGTCGACGGTCCTGAAGAAGAACACCGCCAATCCCTGTGCTGGACGCGTCACACTCGAGCTCAAAGGTCTTGGAGAAGTCCGGGAGCTGGAGCACAGGTGCATGGGTGAGACGGTCCTTGAGAGCGTCGAAAGCCCTCTGATGAGCGTCATTCCAGCGAAACGCTACATCCTTCTTGGTGAGCTCATGGAGTGGGGTGGCAATGATGCTGAAATCCTTCACGAAACGCCGGTAGAACCCTGCAAGACCAAGGAATGATCTCACATGGGTTGGCGTCGACGGCTGCGGCCACTCCTCAACAGCGCGAACCTTCTCGGTATCTACCTTGAGACCATCCCTGGACACAACAAAACCAAGAAAAATGGTAGATTCCGAAGCAAAAACACATTTCTTAAAGTTAGCAAATAGTTTCTCCTTTCGAAGACAATCAAAAACACACTTTAAGTGTTGAACATGGTCATCTAGATTCTTGCTATAAATTAAGATATCTTCAAAGTAGACAACGACAAACTTCCCTAAGTATTTTCTAAGGACATGGTTCATAAGCCTCATGAAGGTAGAAGGTGCATTAGTAAGACCAAAAGGCAATACACGCCATTCATAAAGACCATACTTAGTTTTGAAAGCCGTTTTCCATTCATCCCCTTGTTTCATCCGAATTTGGTGATAGCCACTCCTAAGATCAATTTTAGTAAAAATGCATGCACCATAGAGTTCATCAAGTATATCATCTAAACGAGGTATAGGGTGACGATACTTAATTGTAATTTGGTTGATTGCGCGACAATCAACGCACATTCGCCACGATCCGTCCTTCTTGGGCACCAAAATGACAGGGACGGCGCAAGGGCTAAGGCTCTCTTGGACATAGCCCTTCTCCATAAGCTCAGAGACTTGGCGTTGCAACTCCTTAGTCTCCTCCGGACTAGCACGGTACACCGCACGGTTAGGCAAGGAAGCGCTGGGCATGAAATCGATTTGGTGCTCGATCCCACGGACAGGTGGTAAGCCAGGTGGTAGCTCATCGGGCATCACATCTAAATAGTCCTGCAATAAGCGAGAGATAAGCGGGGGCAAACTATCAAAAGAACTAGAAGTGACAAGAACTTCCTTTTGAAGCAAAAGGACATAAGGTCGATGTGAATCCCGTCTCAACTTCCGAGTCGTGAGAGCCCGATTCTCCACGGATCCCTTGATGGACGATGAGGGCGTCGTCGTGGAAGAAGAAGAGGAGAAAAAGGAAGTCGCGGGTGCTGCCCCAGAAGCCGCAGGCGCGGCGATTCCAGGGGCTGGCGCCGCAGTGGCCGCGGGCGCGACTCCTTTGGCCGCGGGCGCGGCCTGCTTAGGCATGCTGCTTGTTTTGCCGTCGTCCTTCTTGTGTGCTTGGGCCGCCTTTTCGGCTTGTTGTTGGCGCTTCCGGACCTGATCCTTTAAAATAACTTGAGGAGAAAGGGGTAGGAGAGTAACTCTCCTCCCGTCATAGTTTAAGGAATAAGTATTCAAGCAACCATCATGAATGACACTCCTATCATATAACCAAGGTCGGCCTAGCAGGATATGACTACAATCCATATTTACAACATCACACAATACTTGATCACTATATGATCCTATTTGAAAAGACACCAAGCATTGTTTAGTAACAAGAGTTTCAGAGTTACCGTCGGTGATGCCGTTAAGACCATAGTGGGTAGCACGTGGTGTAGTAGCAAGACGGAGGTAATCAACGACCTTCTCATTGATCAAATTACAGCAGCTCCCTCCATCGATGATGACCGTGAGTGTGGCTTCCCGAACCACACACTTGGTGTGAAAAATAGTCTCCCGTTGGTCGGCCGCAGGCGTTTCTTGAAGAGTTAGAACGCGCTGGTTGACCAAGCAAAGTGCATTGTCGAAGGAGTTGGGGTCGATGTCGATGTTGTCCTCATGAGACATATGAGCCGACTCCTCCACTTCGATTGAACTTGGGGGATTTTCAAGAGCTTCTTCCTCATAATAGTAGTCTCCAATGTCATTGAGCAACACTTTCTTCTTTTGAGGGCAATTCCTAGCGATGTGTTCGGTGCTATTGCAGGTGAAGCAACGTTGCTCTCGAGCTTGAGCATTAGGAGATGGTGCGGCAACCCTTCGTGTTTGAACCTCAAATCCTGGCTTAGGTGAGTCGGAGACTCCCTTGGACTGCGAGGAAGAGTTAGAAGAAAACTTAGAAGTGTGAGGAGAAGTAGGTGCAGGAACAAACCTTCGACCAAAAGATGATTGGCTTGACCTCTTCGCCTCCTGTTGTTGTTCATATAAGAGCTGTGCTTTGTGACAAAGAGTGTTAATGTCTCTAAAGTTATGAATAGCCAAAGGATTACGAATAGAAACATTTAAACCAGCAAGAAACTGTCTACAAAGGGCTCTTTCAGTAAGAAAAACGTTCGCCTGGTGAGAGATTCTCTCAATCTCATCTCTAAACTCCATAGGAGTCCTAGTACCTTGGCGAAGGGTGGCTAGTTTCAGCCTCATAGATTCGACATATTCCTCGGGTACGTGCCTCTTTTTCAAGAGGTAACGTAGTTGAGGCCATGTCTCTACTGGTTGCTTACCTTGCCTCCGACGGATGTCCCTTGTGCGAAACCACCATGAGCGAGCAAAGCCTGTAAGGTGAAGGGTTACTACCTCAAGTTTTTCCGTCTCAGCATAACGGAGGTGGTCAAGGATGTAGTCGGTGTGCGTCTCCCAAGCGAGGTATGCCTCCGGATCATTGGCGCCATCAAAAGTGTCAAGCTTTACCTTAACGTCTCGACGTTGGGTGGCTTGATCATTGTTGTGATTCATGTTGGGGCGACCAAAGTTGGGGCGAGGAATGTCATCAAAAGGATCATCAGCCTCCTGGAATGGGTTCCCAAGAATGGGCATGCCATCGACATCCCTTTCGTTCCGCTGCTCTTCCCATTCGTCGAAGACCGGATGGTCTCGAATGGGTGTCCTAGGAGGTTGCCGTGGGGGCTGTTGTCGTGGGGGAGGAATGATGGTGTGACCCTCCTGGCGAGTTGTGCCAGCGGCAAAAACTACATCATCGTCCTCGGGCTCGCCGGGAAATGGGTTAGAACGATGTTTAGGAATAAAAATTGAGTTATCAACTAAATGACCCTTACCATGTCTCTTACCGGTCGATGAAGATGGCCCTTCTATATGAAATTCAGCAAGCTTCTTTTCCATCAATCCCATCAATATGCCGGTAAGTTGGGTGTTGTTGGCGGAGAGCATCGGCTCCAACCGTTTCTCCACTGCTCCGCTAGCGGAATCAATGACGAAACGCATTTGCTCATCCGTAATAGCACCCGATGGCAGGTGTGTGCCCGAGGTGGTAGACTTGTCGGAATTTTCACCCATGTTCCTATATGCAAAGTGACAACACAAGTAATCCGAACAAATAGGCAAAGGAACAAGCAATGCAAGTCTTTGATCCTATGAGTGATCAAGTGTTTGAAAACAAGCAAAGCGAAGGAAAACAAGGCACTACTTGACAACCTACCCTGGACACAGAACTTTACAATCATGAAAGTAGCAAGATATCAAAGCAAAATGCGAAAGATAGCCTCAAAAAGAGTAAATAAGGAGATGCAATCGATGATATGCGGCTAGAAAATGAAATTGCAACTAACAAGAGGATGCAATAAGTAATACAATGTGAAGCTCGAAAAAAAAAATCAGCAACTAAGTAAAATAAAGCGAGCAACACAAGGGCTAAGAAGTGCACACAGTCCGTCGACTATTATCCGACGGTTGCAACACGTCTCGGAGAAAGATGGATGTGACCACGGCCCCGGTGTCGGCACGGCTCTAAATCACACAAATAAGGGTTTTTTTGTGGAGCTTAAAACCTAATAGATCATCAATATAGAACAAAAGATGCAAAGATGCAAACTAACAAGTGAAATGAGTGACTAACACACATAAATGCAAATAAAGCTCTCGGCATATTTCTGTTTTTTTTTTTAGAATGCCGATCAGATCTAAACAAAATAAGGTTTCACCGAAAGCAATAGTGAACAGAAAAGAAAAAAAAATGAAAATAAATTTGTGATGATCTAATTAGTAAGCCAAATTAAGAAATTAGGGTAAAGGCTAACAAATTGGAAAAAAAAATAGGGTTCTTTTGTGGTGCAAGATCAACAATCACAATCAACCAAGAACTCAATCATAGGCATGATATAGCAAAATAAGGCAATGAAACTTGCAACTAAGAACTCAATCATCTTCCAAGTTATAGATCCAACAAGTAAATCACCAACTAGTGCCAATTTTAGGGTTAAAAGATGAGAATTTCATGAATGTAATAACACAACAAATCGGCATAAGGGTGGAAAAAAATTAGGGCACGAAATAAAGATCACTCAAGTAAACGAATCAAGGCTTAAGACTTGCATAACCTTGTCTCTGAATACCAGTTGATACGTTGTAATCTCCAATGACTCGAATATTTCGGATCTTGCGTCGCCTTAAGACCAATCTCGACTCGTACTTGCCCTCACAAACGCTGATTGAATTCACGGGAATTGGTTGTGATTTCAATTAGTTGACGTTCCCTTGATCGGCCGAATGAACTACGTAGGAATTAATAACATTCCACAATTCAAGTCAACTATTACGACCGAATTAACTAATTTGCATTCATCAACGTAGAAACAAATGGAATTGAACACTTGAGTCAACAACGATGGCTTAACCAATTTGCTAATCGCAAATAAGTCTGATCGGAAAAACGAGATGAAGGCCGAGAGTTTTAGGGTTGAACAAAGAAGAGAACGCTTAGCCAAGCGCTCTTCTATTCAATTCAACGTGAAAAATAAAAGAAGGAAAATACAACTTAAATAGGGTTAGATGGTTAATGAGAGTGGCTCCTTGCAAAGGAACCCTAACTCTCTCATTTATCTAAAAATAATAATAAAACTAACTAAATAAATATAAATCCTACTAATTTATCTATCTTAGAAACTAGCTTAAAATAGATAAAAATAGATAAAGAGCAAGGAGATAAAATATCTCCTCACATTTATTCCCTAAATAACTAATACTAACGAAGTAAATAAATGTCTTAAAAAGAACAAGTGCATTTGGCCCTACCACAAATCATCAAGTCTCGCCCCTCATTAAGATAGAATGGGGACGAAGACTAACCGTCGGTTGAACCTTGAGCATCGTGACTCATGAAGGTCGAAGCCCTTGGTCCATGGTAGCACCTAGACGAACAAGAAGAGCCTTGGTTGCATCTTGAATCATCTTGGCCCGATCTCTAGTGATCGGAGCTCCGAATGACACTCTCATCTTGTCGTCAATGTCGTCCGGAGTCATGGGACTTCTGGAGCTCCGAATGGGACTTCTGGCGATTTGATCCTCCTTGCTCTCCTGGCCGCTCGAGCTTCCTCCTCCTCCGGCGCACCCCTCCTCATACCCTCCCTCATCGCTTTCGACCTAGCCATCTACGCCTTTGCCCTCTTGGGCATCGGTTCCTTTGACCTCCTTTTTACTCCTGATCTCCCTTGGTAGTTGCTGATTTTCAGTACCCTAACTGCCCTCTAGATCCAAAGATTTGAGATCTCCTCAAATCCTTCACACAAAAATCCCCAATTTTTCTAACCCTAAAGCTAAAACTTCAAACAAAACTTATTTACAAAAGTTTTCATGTCTATATTTGGTTGTGCAGCTTTTAGATCCCAAGTTTTCGAGTTCATGACATCACATGCAACAAGATTGCTGGGCGAGCTTGCTCGTTGCCGTATCTAGAACCAGATTCGTACCCGTCACTGTCTTCTAAGCCAGCTATGTCAAAACCAACTGCCTCCTTGGCTTGCATGCTAGCCAAGCCGTCTAAGCCACCCGAATGAATATCAAGGAACAATGACTCTAATTTTTAGACGTTTTTATTATAATTTTATTTGTAATTGTAGTCTCAGATTTAAGCTAGTGTTTTTTTTCTTTTGACGGCGACCCTCTGCGTAGGGTTTATCAAGCCATCTTTTAATGACTTCAAGATCGCTTTGTCGATCTACTTCTTGCCTACTTTCAAAACAAAAAAACTATTGTGAGATGATATTTTTATTCTTAACAAATCATTCAAGTGCAACAACCCTTCTGGACTGGGTTGATACATTAAACATTTTTTCCTTGGTCCGAGCATATTAATCACTTTTTAGATCGACCATTTTTTTTGACTAATCAGACTTGTTCTGAGACCATGTGAAATTTTGAGTAACCCCAGTCGAGTCTTAGGAAAACGGGAGGCTAAAAAGGTTTGAATCCATAACTTTAAGATAATAAATACCTCTCCTTGACAACTAAATTAAGTTGCCGTTATGATTCTTTATTCTTTTTAAACTTTTTTTATATCTATAATTATTAGAGACTACAAAAAAATGCATAAAAAAAATTCTCAGTTTTTTTTTCAGGCCAGGAGGGACATCAGCCACCACGAGCCCCATAAATCCGACACTGGCTCCATTAGTATAATATTTTACTAAGTATCAAATTATTTAAAAACATATATAATAATTTGGGTTTTCTATCCTATTCCCCAAGGGTATAGGATAACAACCTCAATCGAGAAAGATTCTGTAAATTTAAATTATTTTAGCTTTTTCTTAATATTGTTTTCCTAGGGTTGTTTCTTTATTTGGTATGGAATCTTTCCCGATTAAGGTTCTTATCCCATGTCCCAATAGCATAAGATAGAAAGACCAATAAAAATTAATATTTTACTATATTTCTAAACTTCTTATAAAATTTGCACAAATTTTAAAACAACTCACTCCATTTGTTTTTTTAAAATCATTTCACTATTCATATAGTTTTTTTAACTCTAAAAAAATTTAGAATTTACACTTATTAGTAATAAATATAAAACCATAAAAAATCAATATTTTGTATAGTTTTAAACAATAGAAGAAAATATAGTAAAAAAATTATTTAATAAATGGATGGGGTATATTACGGAGAATCGTACTCCATCTGTTTCAAAATAAATGTCACTTTACTATTCAGCACATATTTCAATGAGGTAAAAACTTTATAAAATATTATTTTTTTAATCAATTTTTTTAATAATTTTATATTTATTAGTAACAAGTATGAAATTATAGGGAAAAATGATTAAAAAAATAATATTTATAGAGTTTTTATCTTCTTAAAAACTGATTAAAAAAAATGTCACTTTACTATTCAGCACAAATAACTTTTATTTTGAACCGGATGGAGTATTAAACAAAATTATTCCGCTATGAATTGGACACTTGTTGTTATGTCATAAAGAAATTGAGGGCCCCTCGCCTAAGTCCTTGTCAATTTAAATGTTTATACTTTCGGTGTTAATTTGATTGTTTCAACGAGATACGGATTAGGGAATTGTGATTAGGAACGGAATCTCGAAATGCATTATTTTATTCTTTCTTGGAATCCGATTTTTTTTTTTAATTTTATAAATAATTTCGTAGTTAAAGTACTACATCCGTATCAAAATACTTGTCTTTTTACTTTTTGACATGCTTTTTAAGAAGCGAAAAAATCTATAAAATATTAATTTTTTTCATAATTGTTTTTCATAATTTTATAAATAATTATATTAAGTATGAAATTATTTTTATAAATTAATAAAATCATTGATATTTTATATAGTTTTTATCGTTCTTAAAAAGCGTGCTCAAACTAAAACAACAAGTATTTTGATACGGAGGGAGTATTTCTTTTCGGGTAAACTAAATACACCCCAAATCGTGCACTTCATTGAATTGAAAATGCTGCACAGGGGATTTGCGGTATATCTAACAACATCCTTTCTTTTTAGATATTGACACGTTTACATTAGACTTAAAAACTAATTTTTTTACACCACTAATTAAACAAATTCGACACGAGTATGGTTTAACATAATAATTACAACTACGCATCATGATGCATCATGATGTGATTTTTTAAAAATAAAATATTGTTAATAAAATGAATTAATATTATATAATTAAATAAAATATTGATAAAACTTATCATAAAATAAGAAAGGTAGGTTTAATAAAGTGAATATTCTAAAAAAAATTACCATAAAAATCTTTTAGAAATCTTTTTGAAAATTATTATAAAAAAATACATTATTGTTTAAAGTAGTAGTATATATAGATCTAGATATTTTATATTATCCCTATTGATTAGTCAAATAAAGAAAAAAATTAGTCCTACATCGAGGGTGTGATCACTAAATTTGGCTTTCATCCGACTTGGATTAAGTGGGTAATAAAATATTTAACCACAACAACATTCTCAGTACTAGTAAATAATTGTCTGGGAAACTGAATCGGGGAATTAGACAAGGTGATCCTCTTGGTCATTACATTTTTGTCATTGTTATGGAAAACTTAGCAAGAGAATTGCATAAGGAAGCTTTGTTGGAGGACACATTAGTGGGCATTAAGCTAAGAAAAAATGGCACTCCAATATCCTTTCTAACATTTGTAGATGATACAGTTATCTTTGCAAAAGCAGCTCGTACCATTCTTAATACAATACAAAATATGATTAATAACTTTTCCAACTTATCAGGGCTAACAATAAATTACAATAAAAATTCCCTTCAGTGTTATGCAAATGTAAATTCGGCACTAGCAAAATCTGGCCCAACAAATGAAAATTCCGATATAAAAAACACTTGAAAAGTACCTTGGTATGCCACTTATTAACGGTAGGATTAAAAATTGTGTATTTGAGGAAGCTATCTAGAATCTCAAAAAATAATTAACTAGGGCTTCTACCCTCTCCCAGACAGGAAGGACAGTGCTTATCCAAGCAAATCTTAGCTCAAAGACAAACTATCTAATGCAAAACTTTCTACTCCCAAAAGGAATCCTTCAACAGATTGATCAAGTAAATAAATTTTTTTCCTGGAATAATCTTAAATATAAGCCTACAAATAAAATTATTATGGAAACTTTATATGGATCAAAATAATATATAAGCAGTGGCGGCCGCAGGACTCTCTGAAAGGTGGGGCAGAATTATAGACGAAATTACATAATTAAGATTTGTTGGGTCGTTCAATCAATTGAGTCTTTTAGGGAAAAAACATCCAAGATATGTTAAATAAAAAGATATAATTAATTTTTTTAATATAAATAAATTATTTACCATCATCATAATTAATAAGATAGAAAATGTAATATGTATAAATTCACTATAATTATTTACAAAAGGCAAAATGAAGCTAGGAAAAAAATACAAATTGAAATAATGAAAGCACAACACAAGGAAAAATTCACGGTAATTGTTAAAATTGAAATAATTAATAAGATAGAAAGGCAAAATGGAGGCTCTGTACAATTATTAAAATTCACTGTAATTTTTTTTTTCAAGGAAGCACAACACAAGCAAAAAGAAAGAAAAAAAAGTGGGATAAAAAATTCAAACAAGAAATAAAGGGGGTGCAGTGGGGAATCAAACCCAAGCCTTTTGTATCTTCAAATTGAAACCCAATGATTTCCTCCCCTTCCCATTACCAACTAAGCTAAGTGGATTAATTGATTTAATATCTATTCTAATTTTACTTATTACAACAATAATATATATATAAATAAATTATTTTTTCTTTAAACTCCCGGGGTTCGTGGGTCGAAGGGTGGGGCGGCCGCCTACGCGCGCCCCGCCCTGGGGCCGCCCTTGTATATGGGTAAGAGTTATAAAAGAGAAATATCTTCAAATTGAAGGCATAAGAACACGATCCAACCAGAACACCTCTTGGTAATTTGGCCGACACTTATTCCTAAGAGAATGATTCAATCCAGGGCTAATTTGGATTATTGGAAATGGTAGCCAAGTAAACGTATGGAATGACCCTGGATACCAGATACCTTTTTTTTTTTTTTTTTTTTTTTTTGAAACGGAAAAAATTTGGCTATGGCACAAAGTGCTATCCGCCAAGAGCATCCTTACGGATGAAATTATGCAAAAGAGAGTCGTCAGGTAATAGAGTCCCATGGAAAGTGAAATTAATGTGTGCTAGTCTATCAGCTACCATGTTTGCTTCCCTATAGACGTGACGAATCTCAACCGAACTGAGGTACCTCAGCAAGACTAGACTATCAGAGATAATCATTTCACAGTCTCTAGTAGGCATCCCCAAACCTTTCAGACATTTGATAATGATAATATTGCCCCCTTCTATTATTAAATTAGTTATGTTCAGGTCTTTTGCAGCTAGAAGACCTTTCCAAAGTCCCAGACATTCACAGCCACAAACCGAGGGGAAAGTCGAGGGGCCCGAACCCCCACCTATAGGCTTTCCCCAAGAGTCCCGTATGATGAATCCATAAGAGCCACTATGATCTGATAGGGCTCCGTCAAAGTTCAGCTTGTAACTACCCATTGGCGGGGCTGCCCACTTAGTTCGCCTCCTTTTGGAGTTTGGTTTAGGTCTTTCTTTGTGCTTGTGGTTGTCTGGATATGTTCTTTCGTTTTCATTTTTGGCTGTATTCCAGATAAATTTTTGTTCAGTAATGAATGACACTATTCGCCTCACATCAGACGTAATGTGATCGAATAATGCCTTGTTTCTGTGGTACCAGATTCCCCACCAATCGAAAGCCAGACTGATGAAATCTTTCGTTCCAATCTTTTCCTTAATATCTATTATTGTGTCCTTTATTGATTTATTCATTTCAAAACAATCATGGATTCTTATGAATATTTTCGGGTCCTTTGATAGCAACATGTCTTTTGTTATGTTACATCCCCAGAGGAGATGGTATAGGTCTTCGTGGCAGGAATCACAGCTCGGGCAGTTTGTTGGTATTCCTAGCCCGCGGGATGCTAGCCTAACCGAGGTGGGCACCCCATTCCGGAGAATCTTCCATATGAAGGATTTTATTTTGGGCGGGGAGTCAAGTTCCCAAATCCATCTGAAGTTCATAGATTTATGTTCTTTTAGTTTATGGATCATATCGATGGCAGACTTGGTTGAGAACCATCCATTCTTACTCCATTTCCAATATAGTCTGTCAGTGTGTATATTTTGCGGTATCGGTGCTGTTGGTATTGCATCTATAATTGCTCGTGGTAATATATTTTGGAGTGTGTTTAATTTCTCTAGATCCCATGTTTTGTTGTTTTGTAAATAGTGGTGTACTTTAGTTGTTATATCAATTTGTGAGTCGTTGCGTACAAAGTGGTTTAGTGGAGTTTCCCCCAGCCAGATATCCGTCCAAAAGTTAATTGCTGACCCGTCACCTATTGACCAGCATAGACCTTCCTTAAAAAGAGGAAGCAACTTTATCAGTTGTCCAATCTATAATGAAGAAATGATAGTAGCTCGTTGTTTTATAGGCTTTATCATATTCAGTCGGAAGAGTTTTTCCCACTGCCACGAGCAGTTTCCTTTTTTGCGATAGTTTAGGACATCTGCATTTTTAAGGTATTTTTCTTTTATTATCTGAACCCAAGGATTAATAGGTTCTGCAAGTAGTTTCCAAAGAAGTTTTAACTGCAGGGCTTTGTTCATGTCTTCTGAGCTACGAAGGCCTAGACCTCCATTTTCCTTAGATTTACATACTTCAAACCAACTTATTAGGGGTTTATGATTGGGCCCCTTGTTCCATAGGAAGTTCCGGTTAATTTTGTCTAATTCTACATGTATGGATTTGGGTAGCATATAGCATTGCATTATGTGCAGTGGCTTAGCTGAAAGTGTTGATTTAATTAGGGTGCATCTTCCTATTTGGGATAGGCAATTCGCCTTCCATTTATGCAATTGTGTTTTCGTGCTCATTAATAATTCTATGAAGTTCTCTTTTTTAACTTTGCCTGCAATGATAGGGCAGCCCAGGTAACTTCCAAGGTTAGGCGTATGACTTATATTCAATTCATTTCGAATAAGGTTTTTTTGGGTTACTGTTACGTTCTCTGATGTTTGGAAATGAGATTTATGTCTATTTACTTTTTGTCCTGAGATAGTAGAGTACTCTGCCAGGATATTGTTGACCTGGTCACATCCTGTCTTTGTAGGTGCTACAAAGATAACGATGTCATCTGCAAAAGCTAAAAATGGAATCCTGGTTCCATTTCGTGTTAACTGGATCCCAAGCTGGCTACGGGGCTTGGACGACTCCAGGTGTAACCCCCGAGCTAAAACCTCAGAGATTATTAGGAATAGATATGGGGACAGTGGATCCCCTTGTCGAAGGCCTCTAGCTGGTTGAAAAAGCTCAGTTGGCTCATTGTTAACTAGTACTGAGTAGGAGACCGTTGTAATGCATTCCTTGATCCAGTTTATAAAGGTTGGTGAGAATCCTAGTTTTGTCATTGTAGTTAGTAGAAAATCCCAATCGACCAAGTCGAAGGCTTTTTCCATATCTAGTTTAATAGCCATCCATCCCGACGATCCTTTCTTTTTCGAGAAGGAATGGAAGATCTCATTTGCAATTAAAATGTTATCTTGGATTGCTCTTCCTGATGTGAAGGCGCTTTGTAGTGGGTGGATAATCTTTGGGATAACTTTCTTAAGTCTGGCTGATAGGACTTTCGAGATTATTTTGTATGTTGTTGAGCAAAGGCTTATTGTCCAAAAAAGCGCCTTAGATGAAATACCAGATACCTCATTATTAGAGTTTCTAGACAATCATGACTCAAATATGACAGTAAATCACATATTCAATGCTAAAAAAACAATTGAATATATCTCTCCTTAATAGAATGTTCCCATATAAAATTGTCCAAAAAATCTTGGAAATCCAAATTCCGGATTGGGATACACCGGATAAGTTAATTTGGAAATCAGAACCCAATGGCAATTTTACTACAAAATCAACACAAAAAATCTAATAAACTGAAGGCAACAATGATTACAAGTGGGTATGGAAATTAAAAATACCACCTAGGATCAAGAATTTAATTTGGAAAATGGCTATTGAAGGCCTTTCCACCAAACATAGACTAAATAAATACATAAATAGAGCACATTCTCAATGTTGCCTCTGCAACCTAGATGATGAGGATATCACCCATCTTTTCATGAATTTTCCATTTGCTAACAATTTAATAACAAATCATGAACAACTAACAGGTAAATTCTTTCAAAATCTCAGAGGAAACCAAGCTGATTTCGAAGGTATTATAGCAATAAGAAAGGAAAATCCCCACTTTGAAGATATTTGCTTCATCTAGCAAGTCATCTAGGAAACCAGAAATGGGCTCATTTTTAACAATAAAAACCCGGAACCAATAGCAAGCATAGTACATAAAACCATCTCTAATATCAACGCTTGGAAGAAAATAGAGGTAGAACAGAGTAACGATAATACTAAGAGCAAGAGGATAAAAGCTAAGTGGATCAAGCCACAAGAGATCATCTACAAAATTAATGTAGATGGCTCAGTTAAACCCACGAGTGTTTGCCAAGTGAGGGGAGTCATTAGAGACTCCAAGAGCCTTGTAATTGGTACTTTTTATCAGGATACATGTAAAGGAAATGTTCTCCAGACAGAGGCTGCTGCAATCTGCATGGGTCTGCAGCATGCAACAAGGAAATGGCTTACTTCGAAATATTAATATCTTAGAAGGAGACAATCAAGAACTCATAAGGGCGATCAATGACGGTGATAATATCAAGTGGGAAATTATATGTCAAGTGGAGAAGATCAACTTAATGAAAACCACATCTGATCAGGTAGAATTCAAACATTACTTTAGGGAAGCCAATAAGATATCAGATTATATTGCTAGACATGATATTATTTGTAACAACTCTACTCTCCCTTTTAATAGGGAACTTTGTAACATCATCCTTAAGGATGATCAAGGGAGTGGTTTACACTTTATGTAAATTCTCCCTAATGTTTGCTTATTGTAAAAAAAAAGAAAAAAAAAATTAATATCATTGTAAAACTGTTTAAAAACGGTTTCTCTATATACACCCCAAATCCTGCACGTCAATTCCGACGTGCAGGGATAAAAAGGGGTTAATTAATTTTTTAAAAGGGCTAATTAGTGAAAAGGCTTGCACGTCGAAACGGACGTGCATTATTGATGTTGGATTTGCGGCGATTTTTTGGGAAGTGCAATTTCTAGGAATTGAATTTCATTTATTTTTTCGATAATTGTGAAAAGGTATTTTGATAAATTTTGGTGTTTAGAAGTAAAAATACAAACATAAAAAAATTACATGAAAACTGAATTTACCTATCCCTAAGGTAAGTGAAGTTTCCTCTAAATTGAAGGAATTGAAAGTCTTAACAAGTAAAATTCATGATTTTGTTGTAATAATATTTCAACCATACATAGTAATTAATCATGAACTTTCAATATTTTTTTTATTGAGTAACCAAACGAGACCTTAGTTACAATGTTATTAAACTCACCTATTGAGATCTGCATTTTAATTTTCCATCACAAAAGATTAGGTTGATAATACAAAAACTTAGACGGATGGATATGAATTTCACCTTAGTTATATATTAGTTTGTCCCATGCGCTCACTATTCACGTTCTCTCACCAACGAGTCTTTCACCAGTCGATCTTCTGCCTAATTATTAGCTTTTGTGGTTGTTTTCTTCGTTTTGCTTTGGTTGATTGATTCGGTGTTTGTGATTTATTGTATAATGATAGTCTGCCTATCTGACGCTTCTCCTCTCGGTTTATCATACTTCTATTTGGTATTTCGAATTCTTACTTATTAAAAAATAATAATAATAAAATAAAGAAAGATAAGATACCTTGCTTAATGACCTATAAGTAGAACCAAGTTATATGCTTATTTGGGTTTAGACAGTTGTTGGGAGATGGAATCCAATCCAGTACAAGTGTACAACGGGTAGTCGGCCATGTGCCCAAAGATTAATTTCGATGCATCGGGTCAAGGTATATGCTTAATGTCGCCTTCTCACTTCGTACAAATTAATGGAAACTCGCTATACATGTCTCCTTCCTCCCCCTTTTGAGTTTTGACTGCAATGTTGAAGAGATTTCACGGATTCACTTAAACAAATTTAACAACGGCAACGGAAACGTTAAATAGTTAACTATATGCCATAGAGAATTAATAATTGTGGTGCATATATTGATTATAAGAGATGATAATATTAGGTTGAATGTTTAAGCAAATATAATGGAATGTGTCATAAGAGACTCAACCCAACTCTTGTTTTCACATGGTCCATCGAAATTCTTCCAATCTCACACAATCAAGTTTCGAGAGGATGGAACTAAGCAGTTTCGTAATGGGTATATATCTATACTAAACCTAAAAGCAGAAGCATCTCACTCCTAGGTGGCTTCACCAAAATCCCTCAATCCACATGTCATTTTCTTATAAATCGTCCATTTATTTTTAGGTTTTACTTCTTGTTTTACTCAAACCTGTCAGCCACGTTGGTTTATTTTTCCATGTCAGCCACAATTCACAAACGAACGGTTGTTTTCGACGACCACGATCTCCATCTTCCTCCCCAATATGGGCAAACGGCCGAACGTGGTAGTTTAGCCAGGATTGCTGGATTCCCATTTTCAATTTAGCAACTACTGGGGAGGTACCGAGAAGTCACAACCATCACAAAGGTTCCCGATCTTCGACAGAAGCAACAGAGATTGATCGAGGCGGAAGATGATTGGCGAGCTCTTACATGGTTGGTCTCATCTCGCTGGGACGGGATTTCCGATCATCAACGCCATTGATACAGCGGAACCTAAGAAGTGACAAGTAACCGATAAATCTCGATCTAGAAACTCGTAATTGAGTTCGAAGACGAGCACAACCAACCCTAGAAATCAGCTATAAAGATAGAAGAGCCGATTCGAAGGAGGAGGATGCAAGTGAACTGATTTGAGAGAGTTTGAGATTGGAATTTGATAATTTGTATTTGGATACCTTCTACTGAATATGGAGACCAGTACATATAGACCATGGGTTTGCTGGGAATTAAAACACTGACAAACTGGTTTACTTAGACCGGGACTCTTAACATACTAACAAGAACGAGCCTATTGCTCAGCAAACATAAAGGCTGAAGCCCACTTGTCTGCAGGCCTAACTCGACTCAAAACACAAACCATTATTCCTGTTACAATACTCCCTTCTTCAAGGGATCATTGTCCTCAATGATCAATAGCAATACTCCCTTCTTCAAGATGAGCACCCACCAGAAAACAACCCTTTCACCAGCAACTGGTGTGCCTTTTCCACCTGGATCGAAAACAAAGGAAGTAGCACCCTCATCGCACTTGATGAGCACCTCATGGCAGAGCATCAGCAGCAAATTCAGGAGAAGGGTGAGTGAGCTAATTGGCTTTGGGTAGCAAGCTGCATAAAATTCTTCACCTCCGGGATCAAATATTAGCACATCGAAACAAGGGTAAGGACACTTATCAGACCTCATAAGCTGTCCTTCGACCTCATAAATCATCACTAACTGAGCTGGAGACCTTGATATCATATCGAAATCGGGATCATTGCGGACCCAAGCTTCTGGTGGCTCTTCAGAGGAGCTGAACTGGGCAGTAGTATAGTGCCTGTCACTCTTCAAATTTACAATTTCAGTGGGCAGAGTAAGCTTGCTCTTCAAAACCTTAGCTCCTCCTTGCTTACCTCCAGGGTCAAAAATTAGATAACCAAGCATATACCCCTTACCTTGTTGAGAAGTGCAAGCTAATATAATATGATATGTCACCAACATATCAACAAAGAAGCTTTTCTCAGCTGCAATTTGCCAGTGCCATTCACCCCCTAAATTAAATGTTAATACCTCAACGCCAACATGTGTAATGGTGGAAGCATGTATAGTAGCTCTATCTCCCCAACTGGTTTTCCCTTTCCTGAAATCAAAAACATAGAGCGACCAAGCTTCTTGCAACTGTGCCTGGAGCCCAATATAAGCAACATTAACGAGTTGGTTTTCTAGCTTCTTGACATCATCAAACAGTGACAAACGTCCAAAAGGAACACTACCATCGAATATCATATGTGCAGCTATGATTCCAGGATCGAAAACGCGCTGCACTTTAAACAAATCAGTCGGAGCAATGGACTCATTCCTGTGCTCAGCAAACACTTCTCGTCTTCCAAATGAGCAAGCTCTTAATAAGTTACCCATGGTTGTCATCCTCTTGTCACAACTTAAGGTCCCTTTCTCATTGTTTGAACTCGCTGCATACTCAGCCAACAAAATATACTTAGAAAATGCAGCTGACAGCTCAGTTCCATTCCCCATCAACTCTGGCATTTTGTCGATCAGCTGGTGAGCGCCTGAATTTGTGAGATCCTTTCCAAGGATATGACCATCAACTCTAAACTTAGGCGATTTCCCCATAACACTATAGCTGCCAACCATCAAACACTCTCCTCCAGGATCAAATTCAACTATTTCAATTCTTTTGTACTGCAGGAATAGAGAAGTAGCGATACCATACAACACTATTCTCATAGGTAATTCTGTTTCCTGCACAACACTAGTAGAGGACACTATCAATTTCTTCTCCGTTGCAATTTCATTTTCAATATGCTCTATTAAAGGTGTACCCAACTCGTGATTAGCTTGCAACCAATCAATTCTCAGAGCCGAAATAGATTTCTCATGGCTCGAATCATCATCAATATCTGGCCTCTCTAAGATAGGTTCAACTGAACCACTCATCATGCCTTCCCTCGGCAAAACATAACCAGTAACCAACACACACTCACCTCCCGGATCAAAACACAGGAGCTTATCACCATAATTTGTTGCAACTTGAACACTATCAATAGGGAATTACCTGCGAAGAAGCTTGGTAGTCGGAGATTCTCATTCATTTCCTTATTAGTCTCGATCTCCTCGCTCTTTGTTGGTGCAGACAATTTGTCGAATACTTGGTGAGCGTTCGAATTGATGAGTTCTTTTGCAAGTGCGGGATGGACTAGATCATCACTTACTGGCTTAGACACTTCCTCGGGTGCTTGAAGAAGGAGATCTTCCATTGAATTGGTCTGCTGGTCCGATTTGAGCAGATCTGAAGGATCCATCGAGGGCGCAGTCGATGAACCATCGACTGAAGCATCGATCTCCTGAGATCTGGTTGAGATTTCAGCAGATTTCCCTTCCGATAGCATAGATGCGATCATTGCCTCAATTCTGCTCATACGCTGTTTAATCTCCACCCGATCCCTTTTCATTTCCTCGTTCGCCGACCGCGTTTCATGGATACACGAGGTCAAACTCTGCTTCACTTTCTCTAGAGCTTCCAACTCTTCATCCGTCCAATCTTCATCTTCCATGGACGAATCCGCCGAGAACTCGACTGGCTCTGATACCATTGGGACAGGATTTCCGATCATCAACGCCATTGATACAGCGGAACCTAAGAAGTGACAAGTAACCGATAAATCTCGATCTAGAAACTCGTAATTGAGTTTGAAGACGAGCACAACCAACCCTAGAAATCAGCTATAAAGATAGAAGAGCCGATTCGAAAGAGGAGGATGCAAGTGAACTGATTTGAGAGAGTTTGAGATTGGAATTTGATAATTTGTATTTGGATACCTGCTACTGAATATGGAGACCAGTACATATAGACCATGAGTTTGCTGGGAATTAAAACACTGACAAACCGGTTTACTTAGACCGGGACTCTTAACATACTAACAAGAACGAGCCTATTGCTCAGCAAACATAAAGGCTGAAGCCCACTTGACTGCAGGCCTAACTCGACTCAAAACACAAACCATTATTCCTGTTGCACTCGCTCAATTTGTTTCCCTTAAATTACAAACCCTAAATTTGTTTCCCTTAAATTACAAACCTAAATTTTGCTAATTGGCGACAAATCTTCGCAATTTCTCCGAACTAACTATCCTTTTTCAAACCATAGATGTTGAGGATATGAGCAGGCACCGACTGGCCCTCCTAATTACTGATTCACTTCATAATCACTGCTCAATTTCGAGCTAAATACCCAACTTCTAATTCCAAACGCTTATCTCTCTTTCCATGCTTTCTCTTTCGAAGATACCGTTAGAGAGAAGAGGAGAGCAGAGACAGAGACCACTACAATATGTGAATAGACAAGGACACCAATGACCCATGGTGACATGACGGTGCCACTACAACTCTCCATAGGTATGTATTTGATTCAATTTGGGGAATTTAGATTCAATTTCAGCACAAAAGTTCCTTCTGATTCAGGGTTTGGGGTTTACTCTTTCTCTGTCAAACTGAAGTGCCCTCATGACAATCGTGTTTCTCTGTCAAACTGAAGTGCCCTCATGGCTATTTGCGCTGGCAGTCGTGTTTGTTCTTCCACAATTCTTTAGTTAATCTACAAATTTCAGTTATTATGCCCAATTTTTATATTAGAAATGTTTCTTTAGCTTTTAAGGTTTGATAAATTCATATGATTGTGAAATACGTGAAGTTTGTTCTTTCTTTTGATTTTGAAGTATGTAATTATGATTTCATCGTTTGATAAATCTTCACATTTAGGATTGTTATATGTGTAGTTTAATGATGCATTCAAGGTGTTCGCTGAAATGCCTATGAGAAAAAGATTGCTTATTTGAGCTATTTTTGTTATTTTCCGCTTGGTTCAGGAAGCTTCTTGATGTTCAACTCACATTGGTATGTAACAAAGTGAGTAGATAATCTATTGCATTTGCATAGTTGTTGTTGATTGAACTACATATGTATTGATTAGACCTAATTATGTGAAGCATAAAAATGACCATAAGAAGCTCTAATTGAGTTGCATTTGTGTTTTCACAATCCAAATAAATCAGGTTCTACATTTCAAGAGTCATGCATTATATTTTAGCCCAAAGCCTTTATCTTTCATTCCATTCTATTTATTTACGTGTAAAAATCCTTGCTTAAATCAAGAATATGGTGGAAAAGAAGGTTTTTTTTTTGCTCGAAGATCTATTAGTATAAAAATTGATTCATTTATATTTTGTTTCCTTAATGGAAGACATTTATTTTTATAACTTTCATTGCTGAATGGAAGCTCTGTCAATGTCATTTTGTAATAAAAAAAGGTGCTTTAAACTAATATTGGATTCGATTGTTAGTCTTGCACTGATTAAATATTTATATAATCCGTATTCATCTTTTTGGATTTTTTCCATATATATATTTGTCACTAAAACTTTCACCCTCATCTACATATTGTTATTGATGTTTTGTACATTGAGAAGTGGAGATTAATTTATGCTTCCTCTCTGTATTGTTCAGTCCCACCTTCCTCCAAGGCTTCTTTGCGATGGCGGAAGACATTAATTCAGCAACAGGGTCGTCATCGTTGTTGTCGTTTCGGACGCTACCAGCGTCTTCCATCTTTCAGTTTTGCACACACAGTTGGATAGGAAACCTATTTTAAACACCGATGAAGCTATATCGCCTCTTATCTGTAATTCCCCAATCAGAGCCATTCAGATTTGAAGGTACTCCTCAATCTATATTCGCTTATCCCCCCCCCCCCCCCCCCCAAATTATTATAATTACTTTCTATATTGATTGCATAATTAATCGTGATAAATTATTTATTTATCTTAGATCAGTTTTGGTTTGGATTGAATTAGTTTTTAGTGGCTTCATCACTTGAATTATGCCATTGCTGCATCAAAGATATTGAGGTATGTGTGAGCTAGTGACCACAATTATTCAAAATGGTCAATGTACGAGCAAAAAGGTGAGCAAGTAGGAGTGATATTGTGGTTGCACATGTCACTTGAACAAATTAAAAAATATAGCAAAATTCAATTCTGCTAAGTTTTGCTGTCACAATTAAGTTTTTGGCACAAAACTAATTTTACCATAAAATCAAAACTCATTTTTGTTGTCAAGTAAACAATGCAAAATGCAGTTTGCTGGCAAACACAATTTTGTTGTTATGTAAACAAGTTACACAACTCACTTTTGCTCTAATTCCTTTTTTTTTTCAAAAATAATTCAGTTTTTCTATCAATTTTACTAAAAAAAAAATTCAGCTTGCAGATTTATTTTTTCAATTTGTGTTAATGAGATGGCATCCTCATCACTCATACTCATGTTTTAGATAGATAGCTCAACTATTTGCTCATAAATTGAACCCATTTGAAGAGTTACGGCAGTGTGCGCGCATACTCCATTAAGTTAGGTTATTTTTTCCAACTTAACAAAGTTCATGGTGCTTCTTGCTCACCTCATAAAAATTTAGATTATTTGAATTAATTTTACCTCAAGCTTTCTTTTATTAGCTTGTATCCAATTGAAATTGGTTATTTTCATCACATAAGGGAGGTGGAGCACATGCTAGGGAAGTGGGTGAGCATTCTGTAGATTGCAAGCAGTAGGGGTTTTATGGTTGCGTAGCCAACTACATTGGAATCGGTGTGTCGTGTCTTTTAATTACTACGCCCAACCTACAGAATGCTCACCCACTTCCCATGAGTTACTTTATTTAGCTTCGATGAATATTCATGTGTTGTATTATTCATGAATTGTTTATAATACATACTGCTATAGGAAGTGCATCTTTCCTATTATAAGCAAAATAATCCCAAATTAGTCCATTACCCACCTATTTATTATTATGGAGCTGTCAATGGCAAATTGGCAAACATCTCCGGTTTTGATGCTTTGGCAGTGACAACATATTAGGTAATTTTGTTTATGGTTTTGATGTACAGAGTAAAGTAGGGGATTCAAAAGAAGTGTAGGGAATACAAGGGGATCAATTGAACCGGTCAAGCAAGAACCCGTATAAGTATGCATAATGGTGCCACTACTGATTGAGAGCAAGTTTAGAGATGGTTGAGACCTGTAAAAATCTAGATGATTTTGAGTATATGTCACTTGGTTCCTTTATTATATAAGCTTGCTGTTTATGTTTTATAGTATAAAATAGCTATTTTACAGTTGTATACGGGGTCTATATTAGGCATCTATTTGTCAGTTGTATGGTTAGCCATATGTTTTAATGAGGAACTGATAATAACAGATTTATTTGTAGGTATCTATCGGGAATTCAGGATGTATAATTTTAGATTTTACCTCGAATATTGTTTATATCTTTATTTTATTAATATATTTTTATATTATCTTTGGTAACATAATTGTCATACTAATAACTAACTGTTAGAATCCAAACGATTCAATAATCCCCCTTGGGGTTTGGGGTAGGCCAGAGTGTGCAATGGCGAAGGCGAGGGTGAGTGTGGGGGGGCACGGTGGGGTGATGCAGCTGCCGGCGAGCCATGTATGAAATGGGAAAGGAGCGGGGAGACATCGTCATCAGTGTGACGGTCCTTAGAGGAGGTATGTGTGGGCAAGGCAAAGGGGAAGACGGACTCGTCAAACGTGACATGGCGAGACACAATGAGTTTCTTGGTGGTGAGATCTAGGCAAATGTAGCCACGATGATTTTCAGGATAACCCAGAAACACACAAGCACTTGATCGTGGTTGGAGTTTATGAGAGGTTTGAGCGGATAGATTTGGGTAGCAAAGACAACCGAACACTCGAAGGTGATCGAACCGAGGTGTCAAGAGATACAGAAGTTGAGTTGGGGACCTTTGTTTGAGAGTAGGAGAGGGAAGAATGTTTAGAAGATATGAAGCCACATTGAGGGCGAAATGCCATAGCCGAGGGGGCACAGAGGCATGACACAGAAGTGTGCGGACAACATTGTTGATGGTTCGGATTGTACGTTCTGCTTTGCCATTTTGAGGAGATGTGTAAGGACATGAGAATCGAAAAGCAATTCCATTTTTCTGAAAGAAGGAATGAAAATCATTGTTGTCAAATTCCTTCCCGTTGTCACATTGGAAAGCTTTAATAGGACAGTTGAATTGGGTCCAGACATATTGATGAAATTGCACAAATTTGGTGTAGACTTGAGATTTGAATTTAAGTGGAAACACCCATAGGAAATTAGAGTAATCATCAATGAACAACACATAATATTTATGACCAGCAGAACTGACAATGGGAGATGTCCACACATCACTATGAATCAATTGAAATGGACTAGTAGTAAAAGACCTAAAAGGATAAAATGGTAGACGGGTATGTTTTCCCAATTGACACGAGTGACAAAGAGAGGAAACATCCTCTTTATTACAATGAGGTAAACAAAAGGTCCTAAGAAGATTGAAAACAGGTGCGCCTGGGTGACCACAACGAGCATGCCACACAGGAGCCGACACGACAGACAGGGACAGAGGACTTGACGGTGTGGTGATGGGGTAGAGCTCACGCGGAGCTGGTGCATCTCAGTCGATGAGTTCCCGTTTGAAGATCCTTCACAGAAAAACCATATGGGTCAAATTCAACAGACACATTATTATCAGTGGTGAACTGACGGACAGATATAAGGTTTTTGATAATATGGGGGGCAACCAGAACACGGCGCAGGTAGAGGGGATTGGTGGTTGTGGGTAGGGTGGCTTGGCCAGAACCCAAGGTTGGTATGCGAGAACCATTACCGACAATCACAGAGGGGGATGAACTCTTAGAGTTGATGGATGAGAGCATACCTTGGTTATTGGTCATGTGCGAGGAGGCGCCAGTATCCATGTACCATGAGTTGTCCGGCGGGTACAGAGTCATAGTGTTGAACGGCGCAGACAGATCGGATGGCGACATGAACCCTGCGTAAGGGTCTCCATATGCGGTGTGTGCCTGAGGATTGGGCGGCCGAGGAGCAGCACCGAGAATGCCCTGCGACGGAGCTGTCGGGAAGGGACATAGGCCGGGGTTCCAGCCCTGGAGTTGCCAAGGGGCCTGTTGCTGCTGCTGCTGCGAGAAGCCAGGAACTTGCATCCATCCAAACGGTGTGCGCTGAAAGTGCACAGCCCCTGATCCACGGCCACGGCCACGGCCACGACCACGTCCGCGGCCGCGGCCGCGTCCGCGCCCGCGACCTCAATCGCCAGACGATTGCCGCCCTGAATTGTCGGACTGTGGGGGCGGCTGTGATGATTTTTCTGAAGGCGGATCCGGCGGTGCGGTTGCTGCAGCGAGTGCTTTGGCATCAGCGGCAAGGGCGTCGCGCTTGTGACGACGCATCTCCTCTAGCCGCACCATGGACCGGGCTTTGGCAAAGTCAGGCAGGGGCGATGTCTGCTGGATGAAGCTGGCTACTGTATCATACTCAGGCGTGAGTCCGGCGATCATCTGTATGACCATCTGTCGATCGGAGAGGGCAGAATCGACGTTCTTTAACTGATCAGCGAGGTCCTTGAGATGCTGACAGTATTCGGAGACGGATGAGAAAGTCTCCAATCGACAACGGGAGAATTCGTTCTGCAAATATACAGCACGCGATTCTTTGTTGTCTTGAAAGATGTTCTGCAGCCTCGTCCATGCCGAGAGAGCGGTGGCGTCTGGTTCAAGGATGGTCAGCAGGAGATCCGATGAGATAGTTGCGTATATCCATTGAAGGATGATGGCGTCGAGTTGGTCCCAAAGATCATCATCGACGGATGCAGGTCGGGGTACCGATTCATCGATGTGATCAAGCACCCGATGAGCCCGTGCTGCGACACGAAATAGGGCCGCCCAGGAGTTGTATTTGGTGTCGGAGGTGTCGAGAACAAGCGGGATGAGATGCTTGATGTTGGAGATGGCTAGGGCTGAGTGGAAGGGAGGTTTAGAAGGGGGAGGGGAGTCGGCAGGGTTGCCGGGTGTGTTGCCGCCGTTGGGGTTGAGAACTTCGTCGGTGGCAGCCATGGTGGGGCGGAAGTAGATTGCCGAGGGGGAAGACCGGCGGCTAGGGATAGGGTTTTGGGAGGGGCGGCGGTGGGTGGGTAGGGAAGAGGAGCGATTAGGCCGGGTTTCAGGCTCGTGATACATGTTAGAATCCAAACGATTCAATAATCCCTCTTGGGGTTTGCCTTCTCATTGATTGACTTATATAGTGTTACATGACTTGTACAATAAGTTAGGAAGTATAAATATATATGCTATTACTAACTTACATTGTATAATCTATTGTTGTAATTATAAATAATAATAAATTATAAAACTTTAAATTAAAATGATTATCAATTTTTGATCAAATACCCGTGCCTAAGGCACGGGCCTAAACACTAGTTATTAGTACAACGATTGCGATCAGGGGCGGCCACAGGGTGGGGCGGGCGTACGCGACCGCCCCACCCTTCGACCCACGTGTCCCGGGGTTTGGAAAAAAAATTAAAAAATAATTTATATATATAGAAGTGTTGTAATAAGTAAAACTAGGATGAATATAGAATCAATTAGTCTACTTAGCTTAGTTTGTTGGTGGGAAGGAAGGAAACTAACATTAAACCAAAGGTTGGGGGTTCAAGTCCCAATAGCTTCATATTTTTTAAAACAAATTTCACCTCCCTAAAAATAACTTTTTTATTATTTGTTCAACTTACATCCCACTTTCGCTGTTTCTACCCCTTATTTAATTATATTCCCACTTCCCGACTTTCCTATTATATACAAATTATCTAGCTATAACTAATTCAACCCCATAAATTTGGTGAAATTAGCCTTTTTTAAAAAAAAAAAATTGCCTCCCTCAAAAAAGTTTTTTTTTAATTCTTTGTTCAACTTGCACCTACTCTCTATGTTTCTACCCCCTTATTTAATTATGTTCCCACTTCTCTAGCTCCCTACAATATACAAATTATCTAGCTATAAACTAATTAAACCCCATAAAATTGGTAAAATTATGATTTGATTATGATAATAAATTTTGTGAAATTTTCATTAGAGTTTTGATTTTGAGAATAAATTTTGTGTTTTAATTATTGTGTATGTGATTTTGAGAATGAAATTTATGAATTGAATTTGTGAAGGTTTATGCAATATTTGTATTTTCGTAACCTACATATTCAAATCACAATTTCTATCATGTCTTTGGGAATCAAAAGATATTATAAAGTTGGTGAGTTTACAATCCTAGCTAATATGCAAAAGCTTTGAATTTAACATGATTGAATTTCGATAAGTTTACACTCCTAAATATGACAAATGCCTGAATTTCAATGAATGACGAGAAACAACTATCATAGCAACAAAGTAAATGTAAGCAAATGTAAGCCTACTTTTCTATAATCCAATGATAAGTTGAAAATCATAGCTTAGGTAAAGAAGTTTATTTAAGGCCAATATCTTAGCACACGCTAAAAAATTTCGCCCCACCTTTCGGAGGATCCTGCGGCCGCCACTGATTGCGATCATACTATGCTTATGTGTAATCATCTGTAACATAAGATTGTTTTAAGTTGGTCTGTGTTCATTCGCAAACAAAATGGAAGACAAGAGCAAGAAATGAACCAATTAAAAAATCCTTCAAGTTCAACTAAAACATCGATTATAAACTACGGAGTATTAAAATGGCGGTTTCATGAAATTTGAGTTTTTCATTTGAATAAAGCCCAAGAAGCCGTAACTTAATGTAATAACCTATAAAGAAGGCCCAATTATTACGGCCCAAACCTGAGGATCTGAGGCTGCAGCGTCTCGAAAACCCGCCAATGCCATTAACAGTTCCACCGCCTGCATCTTTAGTTCTCCCCGCCGACGGCCAAAATTTCGCCGGAATATGAATCCTATCCCACAACCATCACATTATTTGTAAAATAAACAGTAACAGTAATTGGGATGGATTTAGGAATTCGAAGAACAAATTTGGCCGAGCCGCTAAAAGAGTTTCTGATACGCTCCAAGATGACCTTGATCGCCCACCGCCTCTGTCTTTCTCTGCCTATAGGTATTCCCGTTTCTCTAATTTCTCTCGTCTTTACTTCTGCTGATTTCCCCAATTGTTCAAGATCTCATCTTTTGGGGCCTTGAACCCTAAAAAAGATTCTCAATCTGTGCAAATTGGAAGTGAAACACAAAGTGATGTCATCACTTTAAGCCAAAGTCCAGTGCTCAAACTTTCTCTAAATTGTATCCATTTGATTTGCCTTTTAGCCTTTCTTTATTTCTTGCTGAATGTCCAATAGCTCAAAACATCTTCCCTGTTGTTTTCAACGGCCGCATTGCCTTCCGGGTTTCGTTCTTGCAGGGTTAATATAGTGATTATTGCTAATTATGTGCATAAGTTACTGATAAATTATGAAGCAAGTGATGTTGGTTCATAGAAAGATTGATCAATCGTCGGTGGCTAGTGTCATCTTCATCAGTATGATCTGTTTGAATAGGAAGAATGATCTAGTTGTCTTGCATCACCATCATCCATCAAGCTTCCAAACCCGTGTTTTTCGTTCTCTTGCTTATCGAAAACATTGGCTGCTTTTGCAAGTAGAGATGGCGACGGGAGTATTCATCTGCACTTATCAGTGCTGTGTATTAGCTTACACCAATTGCCTGTTGTTTTTGGTCTTAGATTTTAAGCTGCACTTATTATTGATCCGCAGAGGAAATTTACATTGCTGCATTATCTTCATGTACTGAACACCACACCCAGATATATGTCAGTTATTGCTGTGAATATTTACACAGCTATTATAAGCATTGACTGATATATAAATGCATTTGTGTACGTACAGTATGTGAAAGAGATTAAAGTCGTTTATCCCACATCGACCTTGATTATTATGTGGAAGAGATTAAAGTTCTATATATAAAGTCGTTTGTCCACATTAATCCGTTCATTTTAGAATTTATTTTCCCACATAAAAATATCAATGGAGGACTCACCTCAGCTTCTGAAAGGAACGGTGAAGAGCATAAAGGTAAGATAGCTGGTCAATTAACAATCTGAAACGGCTTATTATGAATTGATCGTTGCGATTTTTCGACATGTCGATCTGTGCTGCAGGATAAACATCGGCAGTTGATTGATTTTGTTGAACTCTCTCTACTCCCTCCTTCCTCGAATCCATGTGATTGTAACACTCAAAACACTCAAGTATGTGTTCGCTTAAGCTGTTTCTCTTCGTATGCTAACGACACGACATTGATCGAACTTTCAAATCTTGACCTTTAAAACCTATGTGGTTTTGTAGAAGACACTTGATTTGTGTCGAAATATTATCGAAGGAAAGGACTACGAAGAATATTCATCTCATCCTATGGTTATTACACCGGAGGAGATCCCACCGAACACCATTCCTGTTCCAAGATTGTCGAATTCGCAAATCCAAGCGATAATAAGGGCTTCACCGTCTTATACGTATTCGCCCGATGGTCCATGGTACGAGCCAACACCTCCGACTCCTCCAAGGCCTCCTCGTCATATGCTTATTACATCGGAGGAGATCCCACCGCCTTACAGATTCTCCTCGTATTCGCCATCATCTCCAAAGTACAATCCAACATCCGATGATTACTCACCAAGCCTATGGTTCTCTCCAACACCAACACCTCCGGAGTACTCTCCAACGTCTTTGTACTCTCCATCATCTCCGACTTACTCCCCACGAAATTAACCCTCATTACGAGATCAGAGATTGACATTTTATTTAATTATATGCTTTGTTTTGGTTATATGAATATAGTTTCATTTGCTCAGTTCTTGAAATTTAGTTTCACCGGTTTGGTTGTTGTATGCTTGGTTGATGATTACTTAATTGGATGCTTCTATTAATGGTTCTCTTAGACCTTACTTGTTTTAGAAGAGGCGGAGGAGGTGCAACTACATATATATGGTCGGTTCTCGTAGACCATGAAAACGTATGTACATTTGTTCAGTAGAACAAAAGAAAATCGATCTGTATGCACTTTCTTTATGGATGCACCTTATAAGATTTAAGTCAATGTAACAATACTCTACATTGTGATTGTGCGTGACATTGACCCCTTATGATGATCGGTGATCGTCACAAAAGGCTCCAAAGTATATAATGAATAGCATCATTAATACTTATTCGCTCAAGGTTGTGTATGTGTTTGATTTCCGCTATTGATGAATGAGATAGTGTTGATGGATGAACGGTAAGTACATCCATCCCCTTCTATAAGCAATCAGTACTCAAAGGCATGCTCTAACCCGAACCTAGCCTGATCGATGTCATTGTCTTCAAAGCTTCCATCCATGACCTCGCGTGCTCAAGTTCATCCAAC
This sequence comes from Persicaria maculosa, assembly GCA_963922045.1. Lineage (NCBI taxonomy): Eukaryota > Viridiplantae > Streptophyta > Magnoliopsida > Caryophyllales > Polygonaceae > Persicaria > Persicaria maculosa. The sequence goes on along the minus strand of OY998259.1, from coordinate 26,561,103 downwards.
TCGTTAAGTGTCTTACATTACAGTGAGGATCGCTAGGTCGCCTCCATTTCGATACTATTGTTTATTCAATTAATTGAGGCACACAAGTAATCATCGGCCGAACATATAGGTGGAACTAAATTTCAAGAACCGGGCAAAGGAATACTATTCATATAACCAAACAATGCATATAATAAAATTTCAATTGAAATAACTTCTTCATGCATTTAACCAATTAGACACGCGAATACAAGCTTAATTTGGTAGAGAGTAAGTCAGAGATGATGGAGAGTACACCGAATACGTTGGAGAGTAATCCGGATTTGTTGAAGTTAGCGAGGTTCAACCAAGGAAAGGCTTACGGTGGATACCTAGTCACCCAAAAACGAGTAAGCGATGAAATGCTTTGGGGAGTTGAAAATAAGCCTAAATCCGGAATCTCCGACCAGGTCAACCTTTCGAACTGCTGATGTATCCATGACCAGGCAAGAGACAAGACAACCTTTGGTCCTAGATTTTACACTGCACTTATTATTGATCCGCAGAGGAAATTTACACTGCTGCATTATATATATTCATGTACTGAACACCAAACCAAGATACATTTATACAATCTTAAGACTGATATATATAATTTCATTGTGGCTTGAAAAAGTGGACAGGAATCCCCTTCATCACTATACTCCATACAGCTCCGACGACCAACAATACGCTGAGGAGCAACCCAAGGCACCCAAGGCCCCAATTAAGGCACCACATAGCGCCCCATCTGCTGGGCTTCTTAAGCTTCAACCACATCAGGCACGGGTATGCCAACGTCACCGGTAAGGCTATCCCTCCTATCAGGCCTGCCAATTTAGGCAAGAATGGGAGGGCCACTGATATGAAGAACGCCAGGCATCCAAAGAAGCATCTGATCCCGCTGCGCACCCATCTTGAGCATGGCCTGTTCCTGATGCCAATGTATCTAAGCTCAAGGTTGTCGAATACGGGCATTGCATATATCTGAAACGAGCTGAGGCTGTTGATGATTACCAATATACTTATCAGACCCAGAATGGATTTTGATGTGTCTTTCCCATGGTGTTCGTACATCGCCTCGAGCATGCCCCCACTGTCATGTATCTTGTCAATAAAAAAAAAAGTTGTTACTTTTTCTTAGAGTAAGACAAGTAATGTCCTTATTGAAAGGTTTAGTGTATATATACCAGGTTGCCGTAAGCCCAGTATCCGCAGATTGCGAGAGGAAAGATGCATAGTGCGATGATTAGATACGAAAACTTGACACCGCGCCACATTGGCAACCGCGAGGGCTGCATTTTACTCGTTGGCATTGTTCCCTGCGAGATCAATAGATTGCGGGGTTTTAAGGGTATGTTTGGTATGACTTATAGACTTTTAACTTTATAGTTGTTGATAGACAACAACATTTACATTCTCACCTGTATCTCAAGCACAAGGTTATGGCCCCTGAAAACAAAGGCGATGATGCCAAGTGAATTGAGGATGTCACAAATTTGGGCCGCACCCAATTCTTGGGCCGGCCCATAAGATACACTAATGGGCCGGGCTTTGCTAATGGACACGGCCCATATCATAGTGCAGTAACCAACGGCGGTGATTGCTCCGATGAAGGAGACCCAAGCGATGGAGTTCAAGTTGGGGAGCTGGGCCAATAGGATTGCTAGGCAAGTGAAGACCAGATACCATTGAATGGTGGTCAAGCCTTGATGGGTCCCACCCCCAGTCACGACTTGGAAGAGTGTCTTGAGGGTCCCACCACCAACCATGATCAACGTCACGCACGTGCCGCCTGACAGGTACATTATCGGGAAAAGAGCGAGCACTTTGCCCAGCTTTTCACCTGCGGTTTGTTTTGTATTTTTTTAACGATGGGTGATCTTTTAACAAAGCGTGTTGAACAGTTCCTTCAATCTGAAGTAAGGGTCTTGCATATATGTTAGTTTGATAGGGATTTTGAAGCTATAGTACTTACCGAAGGCAGCCATGGATAGCCGAAGATATCTACTGTAACGAGTTCCGTCTGCCGACTCGTGCAGTTGGATCAGCAACCAGAGGGTATAGAATTGCCACAAGAACGCCAGTGACAGGCAAATGATTCCCCATGTCCTGCACGTTACTCAATAAGTATAGATGAGAGAAAAATGTTACTCTAATTTTTTAATAAAAAAATAAGATAAAAAGGATAATGATTAGAGTAGAATAGAGGATATGGTTACCCGGCCTTTTTCAAATGGATAATTGAAATGGCACAAACAAAATTTAAACCAAACATGTAGTTATTCCCAATCAAATTCCTTAATTCCTATCGCTAATGTTTATAAATCAACACATTGCATATATATTATTCCCCATAATTAAGCTACTTATAATAAACCAGTATATCACGTCAAGCAGAACCTATGCAAGTTAAGTAACTAGGTACTTAGAAGTAAAACTGAATTGGGATTGAGTAGGATATGGGGTTTGTTTGGATAACCGGTTATTATAATTTATAATACACAACGTTGAAATACTTTTCAAATTATTTTTACCTCAAATTTAAAGTTATTATTGTTCAGATAAAACTCTATTAAAAATTTTTGGATATGAAATACTCCAAATATGAAAAAGTATTTTTTTTTTCAAACTTATTTTTAGATTTTAGATATCCCGATCAAAATTTGTTGACAAAAACCATATCAACATATTGTCAAAAAGCTCAAAAGATGAATAAAATGGGAAAGATTGGAGAAGCTGTGAATTAGGTAAGGTTAAAGTGAGTAAAGAAAAGGAGGAGCACGTACAAAGGAGAGTTCAAACTTACCAACCAAGACAACTGAAAGCATGGGGGAGCAATAGAGCTTGGAAGCCGATGCCGGAGCTCAGAGTATGAAAAGCAGCATAGAAGGCGTTACCTTTCCTTGATTCGGTTATAGGAAGCCAACCATCTTGCGGATCAAACTTAACATGATGCCCTAATTCTACTTGTTCCGAATACTTATGCACGCTCCCCAGTTGTGAAGCAGCATAAAACGAAGGACAGCTTAGTTGGGAAGGAGGGGCCGAGATCATGTTGACATTGGTGTCGGTGCTCGTTTTCACTTCTAGTAACTCGCACATATTGGTGGCAAACGGGGTAGCGAATCTTGCTTTCTTTGCAATACAAAGCAAGTAATGTGCGATATTTATAAAGAGATGAATGCACAAAAGTTGTATGTAGTACAAGCCTTATCAAATGCAGTACCTACATTATATATAACACACAACGCACTTCACTTTAGTTTGTGATAATTGAAGTGGGATCTGACTGTCTATGTGATAATATATATAGGGGTTGCGCCCGATCTAGGGATCGATCAAATTAATTACATGTGATTTAAAATGGTTGATGGGTGGGTTGACCAGTCATAGTCGCCGGCGACTATACAAGTTAGAGAGGTTTGCTTTTTGAAATAGAAGATCAGTAGGAAGTTGCATGTGTGCAAGTAGTAGATAGTGGCCTTGGAAATGCTTGCTTTCAAGGTAGGTAGAGAATTAAAGCTTGCTTTATGCCATCTTTTCCCCCCACTATATCGGGTTTTATGTTCTTTTTTCCCGATGGAGAAGTTTCATTGTTATTTGGGGAAAGCGTTGATGTATGGCTCTGTTTCGGCTTTGGTAAGTGAGCCAGAGTCAAGTCTATATATATATGTGGAAGCGATTGAGAACAAAAAGCAAAAGCGTTGATGTGTGAATCTGTTTCGGCTTTGATGGCAGAAGCTCGTGGGCTGCCTCTTGATGGATCAAAACTAGAGGCTCTAGTAGGAAATATGGAAAGAAAGAAAGGTAGTGGCATGGCGGCTGATTGACTATAATACTAACACTGTCTTGATTTCAACAATGTAATGAATTACAAGTGTTTATGGCCACATGAGTAAAACCCTATTGGGTGATGGCCTCATTCCTTACATCATAGTAATGACATCAGTAGCTAGGACTCTAGGAGGGTATATTCATAGCTCATTTGTCATGTGAGCTTGTGTGCTTGTATGTGTCTCACTATTCACTAAAGTCTATACATGGAAGTGATTGAACAAAACCTGCTAGATCGACCAGCCATTCAGAGGTGAAAAAGGAACCTAAATTGGAGAAATTAAAAGTAGACGCTTTTAAAATCAATTTCGATGGATCAAAATTCACGCGTAGTGATTTCACTTTAGGTTTCTTCATTCGCAACAATTCAATCAAAAGCGATTGTGGCATGTAACTAAAGCGTTGATGTGTGGGTTTGTTTCGACTAATTTGATGACAGAGGCTCAGGGTTGCATCTTGGATTGGTTGCAACAAAAGAGTTGGGATTGAGGAAGATCAAAGTGGAGGAAGGCAGCCTTGGCCTTGTTATCAATTCCATCAAAAGTCTAATAATGGTGCTCTCATATGTTCAGAGAAGTATATAACACGGTCGGTGAAGAGACTTTAACTTCAACAAACGATGGATTCGAGGTCCCTGTTCTTAGAGCAAGCCAAGCAACGTCTCTAAAATGGGAAAAATGGAAGTTTTAGAGGAAAAAGGCATTTTTTTCACCCCAATAATTTTTGTAAACCCATATATAAAATAGAGAAATAGAAGGAGAGAAGAAAAAAATCTATAAATTTGGAGGATGAGAAATAATCTCTATAATTTATTGTTTCGCTACTCTTTATATAGAAATTTTTACCCTTCACTTTGACACCCCTATTCTACCTGAATCATCCATTCTATCATTTTTTAACCATTAATTATCTATATATTATAAATTTATGTATTTATTATAGTGTATAATAAATGTAAAAATCTGTAAAATAGAGAAGCTGTTGCAGTTGGGGTGGATTTTTTTTTTTGAGATTTTGATATCTATTTTAAAGATTTTTGCTCTTATATCTTTAATTACGTTGATGTTATCATCTAAAAACACTGTTGGTGTGTGATCCAGATATCTTTCTTGGTAAAAAAAGAACTTACTGAACAATTTTGTGTTATAAAAGTGGATTTGAACATCTAAAATCTAATCATACTAGACCGAACCAAGTTGAGTCTAATTCAATAATTGATCATCATGAAGATTTTCTAAAATTTACGGTTTATTTATTTAAAACGATTATAATGCACTAACCACGGAAGAGAGTTGTCAAGTTGTCATAAAAAAACATCTGAACAAACTTTATATATGCCCTCACCATGATTAATCACCAATAAATTCAAAACGATTAATATGTATTTAAAACGATTAACATTTGTTTTCAACAGGTGAAGTATAACACAAGGTTGATAGAAGTTTTATTCTCCCGTAATGTTTACAATTGAATAAAATATGATTGATCTCAGGATTAGAGGCTGGAAGCAGGAGAGGCCTGCAGCTTAATAAGGTCCTTCCTGAGAATCTTCCCGGATGCATTCTTTGGTATGGAATCGATGAACGCCACTCTTCGTATTCTTTTGTATGGTGCAACCTTCAAAACATGATAATTTCGGCAAACCAAAACTCAGCGAACTCAATCACCCATTGATGACCATTTTTGTAAACATAGCTAGGCATGTAGGCATGAAACAACTTTCAATGCCGACTATGCATTCTGAAGTAACAAACCTAACAGGCCAGCCAAAGAGCAAGTCATATAGAGAGTGCCGAAAACTAACCTGTTTAGCCACAAACTCCATGACAGTATCCGCGGATATGCTAGCATTAGGTCTCCTAACCACATATGCCATTGGATATTGCCCTACCGCCTTGTCCGGGACCCTGCCATGCCAAAACCCAACGAAACAATCACTAATAAATCCACAGGAGCGGAAAATCAGATGCGATGGGTGTGGATTGCTTACGGGATTACAGCCACATCGGCAATCTCTGGATGAGTAAGAAGCAATGCCTCTAATTCTGCAGGAGGCACCTGAATTTACGACATAGGCACAACAAGTGCACAAGGCATGAGCCTTACTCAAAACCACATTAAAGGGGAATTTGTTACACTAGCAAATGGTAATCACCACACCTGATATCCTTTGTATTTGATCAACTCCTTCAATCTATCAACCACAAAGATAAAACCCTCTTCGTCTATGTAGCAAAGATCCCCAGTCCTCAGCCACCCTTCCGAATCAAGTGTCGAAGCAGTTGCTTCAGGATTGCCGAAGTAACCTACGATAGTCCAACTCACATCAATTCAATTCCCCTATAAAAACTTGTGGATATAGCATAAAGTCCAACTTCCATAGGAGTTGAGACGTCACAATTATATCCTTTAAAAATCACTAATCACTAATTTATATATGAAAATGATTGCTTTTAAAATTGATCTGGTCAAGGGAACCTAAGTTATTGCAATTTGCAAGTAATCTGGGAATCTTCTAGCTGTGTTGTGGGATTTTGTCAATAAAAAAAGACCGTTAATTAAGGGAGTGTTTGTTTGGAATTCGTATCGGTATCAGGGAATCGAGATGGATCGTTCCCTGGGTAAGTTTGATTCCGATTCTGGCTATTCCCAAACGCGTCAAGTAACGGAATGATTGATCCAACTAGAAACTAGTGGAAACGGAAGGGGAGACCACAACAGCAATAGCGATAGATTACCTTTCATGATGGTGGGGCCACGGAGCCAAAGCTCGCCCGTCTGATTAACGCCGAGGGCCCCACCACTATCTGGATCGACGATCTTAGCTTCCATGCTAGGACTGAGTTTTCCGGCGGTTCCGTACCGGCGACTCTCCTCCATCGTATCTGTCGACGCTCCAATCGCCGCTGATTCCGTCAATCCATACCCCTGCATAATCGCCACCTCCGGGAACTTCTCCGCGAACCCCTCAATCACCTCCTTCCCCAGCGGCGCTCCTCCCGACAACACATACTTCAACGCCCCGAGATCGTAGCTCCGCTTAATCTCCGCCGCGTTGCTTATCATTGCCACCAGAATCGGCGGCACCAGCGGAAAGTAGGTCACCTTGTACTTGGAGATCGCCAAGAAGAGGTCGTGGATCTCGAACTTCGGGAGCACCACGATCGTTGCTCCGGTGGCTAGCAGCCCCGTCGCGAACGTCGCCAGGCCGTAGATGTGGAACATCGGCACCGTGCAGATGAACGTCTGCGTCTCGTCTTGTCCGTCGGCGATCTTGAACCGCTGCGTGATTGTCTGAACCATCGCGATCAGGTTCCGGTGAGACGACACCACTCCCTTACTCGCCCCAGTCGTCCCCGACGAGTACAGCAGCGATGCTGTGTCGTTTAGCGTCACTCTCTCCTTCAATCTACTCTCGCTAGGTTTCGTCTCAATCAATTCCTGCAGAGTGGCGACAATTTTGGCTCCGGATGAGGAATTTGGTTTTTCGCCATCGGTGATGAGGACAATCGGCAAATTGGAGCTGGAATTGGAGAATTTGGGGAGCAATTCAGGGGTGGTGAAGGCGAGAAACGGCTTGGAGTCACGTATCTGCTTGGAGAGCTCGGCCGGCGTGTTGAGAGGGTTGGTGGTGGTGATGACGGCGCCGAGGGACATTACAGATAGGCAGACGATAGGGAAGGAGAGAGAATTAGGGGAGAGGATGAGGACAACGTGGCCCTTGCGCACGCCGAACTGCGAGGAGAGAGCAGAGGATACGGCGTCGACGGCGATCCAGACGTCGGAGTAGGAGAGGCGGAGGCCGGTGGAGGCATCGATGAATGCGGTGGAGGCGTGGTGGGAGCGGGAGGAGATGAAGGTGGTGAGGTCGAGGGTGGGGTTGGGAGGCAAGGGAATCGGGGGGCGCTTGCTGTAGAAGGTGGAGTTGGAGGAGCAAAATCCGCTCCGGGGATCGGTTGCCGGCGGTGGAGACATGGCGGTGTGTTCTAACTTGAATTGGGCCTGGACACAGAGATTGAGTGAGGGGATTTGGCTGAATGGAATTGCTAAGTTCTAGATTTCTAAAATCGGGACACAGTCAACAGTGATTTGAGGAAGGAGAGAGTTGACGATTCGGATATTTTGACGTTTCAAAGCTAGTGGTTGGATAACAAGACCGGCCTGGAGCCGTGGAGGCTGGATTTTTTTTTTTTTTTACCGTAGGGAATGTTTTTTTTTTTTGGAAAAATGATCAAAAATAATACAAACTATCACTCGTAAACCAAAAATAATACGAACTTTAAAAATGACTAATTCATATACAAACTATTCCCTAATAAACCAATTTTGATGTGTCCAACCTTTTTTGACTAAAATTTCAATTAAAGTGCTAATTTAGTAAATAGAGATACATTTCGGGCTTAAAATAAAATTAACCTAAATTTTTACCTTCTTCCTCCTGCTTTTGTCGACCTCCCTCCTGCTATGCCCAGTAGGTGTCCATGGAAGATTGAAAAGGGGAAACCAAGAAACCCATGCCATATGAATTTTTATAGGGATGTATATATCTAATATCATGCTTAAACACATAATTAGCATCATCAATTTCAAATAAATCGATTCAATTTTTTAGATCTAAATTTTTGTGTTCAAGAACTCTAATTTTTAAAATGCAAAATTGAAACCAATTTTCTCCAAATGATCCACAAAAATATCCTAAAAAACATCAACAACATCATTCTAAGCAAACCCCCCTCAAAAGTTAAGTCAAACTCTAGATGACTTTGAACCCAAAAGGAACGATGATCGAGAAGAATCCGAGCAAGGGCGGGGTAGGTTCCATGGTTGGCTCTTTGCTCGGAGTTGGTTTGATTTCAAGACGAAGACCAGAAGTGAGTGGCAATGAGGGCGGTAGAGGGGGCGAACAGTTAAGATTTACAGTGTCTTCCATGGCTGCTGCTGGGCATGAGGGAGGTCGACCAGCAGGGAGGAAGAAGGTGAAAATTTAGGTTAATTTTATTTTAAGCCCAAAGTTTATCTCTATTTACTAAATTAGCACTTTTATTGAAATTTTAGTACAAAATGGTTGGACATATCAAAATTGGTTTATTAGAGAATAGTTTGTATATGAATTAGTCATTTTTAAAGTTCGTATTATTTTTGGTTCACGAGTGATAGTTTGTATTATTTTTGGTCATTTTTCCTTTTTTTTTTTCCCTAAAAAAAGAAAGTTTATTGGCGCGTGGAATGTTATTAAAATGTGGCGAAAATATATTGGAAAAATTGCACACGTGTCCTCAAACTTTAGAAGTGGTTGTGCTCAAATAGCGTTAGCTTTAGAGGCAAGAAGGTAGCACCCTCGGGCCAATGAGAGTCTTTAAGATCAATTTTGTTGGTTCAAAGATTCCACTTAGAAATGCCACTGTAGAATTTGTTATCAGATATCATCTTGGTACACTTTCAGTGTCGGAAGTCTTTTTCTATAGGATGGAGTTTGCATTGGAGTTAGAGAGTCTGATGCTTCATGCTGGAGTTCTATCTGCTAAGGAGCTCGCTCTTCAAAATGTGGTGTTGAAAGAGGATAATCTTGCTAGTTGGAAACCATATGGTCTTCAACATGTTGGAACCCATATTTTAAAAAAAATACCGCAAGAAGTTGTACGTGGACTGCCCACCTCCCCACTGGTGAAGTAAAACTCTCTGCTCGCATGACCTTAGGGTAACTGGTCACAAGGGTGGCATTTGGACAAGAGACTATGGATTGAGTCTCACCAATAGCGGTGTGGAAGCAACCTCTCAAATGAGGAGGCTTCTTGCATATAGTGAGCACTGATCTCAGTCTCTTTTGCCAGTTGAGTCACCATGATTTACCTCATTTCATAATCTTTGTCGGGCCGAATATGAAGGGTCCGGGGTGAGCGATTTCACCTTTGGGCATGTAAAACTCCCAACATAGATGATGTTGAAGAAGGAGTTGTCATCATTCATCTGCAAGATTGGGGCTTTGAATCTCCAATAAAAATTAGTGGTGTATTTAGCTTTTGCGAAAATATTCCATTGTTAATCATTGCTTTTCTTTGTTGTCCCTTCTCTTCTTAATCTCGTGTATCTAGTATTTTCGGTTGCCTCCTTTTAAAAAAAAACTTTATTTTATACTCCCTCCGTCCTAAAATACATAGTCTTTTAGACCCTTGCACATTAATTAAGGAAACCTATTTATATTTAAATCTCATTATTATTATAGAGGGATGAACTATTAAATTGTACTTACTATTGTATTTTTTTAGGGGTAATAATTACCCTACAAGCCTAAAAGCCCATGTATTTTTGACAAAAGTTCATGACCTAAAAGACCATGTATTTTAGGACGGAGGGAGTATATCTTACCCTAATGGTTTATTAAAAGGGTAAACTACAGGAAATCACCCCTAAAATACGCAATATTGCTCAAAATCACCCCCTAGAAGTGAAATTCCAGCAAACCACCTCTTATAACCTACCCGCTAACAAAATGCCACCCTTTATCATTTTCCGTGATGTTTTCTGTTAAAAACATATGTCAATGACGAAAATGCCCTCACCCATTCATCAAATTTTCTTCAAAATGTCAGAGCTTCTCATGTAATCTCCCATGGCACAAGTAGTCCCCTTCGACAAAGAACTGTACAAGTGGTCCCTCTGGCAACGCCCATTGGTGGGAGCTCCTCCACCACCTTGTTCTCCAATGAATCACCTCACCTCCGCCTCCATAGAAGAGATGAAGTTCCGCCGCTTGCGCTCGACATCGGAGAAGAAGGAGATTCAAGGTAGCATCACCGCCTCCAAGCGCTCCGACAAAGACCACGGTGGTGAACGCCGTCGCCTAGCCCCTGAGTCTAGAGAGGAAATATGTGTCGAGAGAGCACAAAGGCCCAAAATCGCAACCCACAAAATCGAACGAAATTGTTCAAATCGATCAAATTTGAACTCTTAAGAAGCCAAATTTTAGATCTAGTTCTAGGCATCACGAAGGAGCAAGAACCCCAAATTTTAAAACTGGAATTTGGCCTTATTCATAAAAAATCGATCACCGAGATCAACAATCAAAGCTCCAACGATCACAACCACATCAAAAGAAAGCAAGATCGAGCTCAATAGGTTCGAATTCAACCACAAATTGCTCAATCCAAAAATTTACAGTGGACATGGTGAGATATGCGGAGTTGAAGAGGTAGTGATGGACTTTTATATTTATAGATGCGGTCACTAAAAATTGTTCATCCAACCTATGTATAATTGGATTTATTGATGTAATCACAAATGATTTGAAACTTTGAATGGATTTACAGCCCCGACCCCCCACACATATCTCTAAAAATTGTTCATCTGACTCTATTCACCAACTTGAAGAGGAAGGGACAGTTTCGTAATTCCAAATAGTTGACTGAGTTACAAACGGAAACCTATAAGGGGTGGTTGTTTGCTAACGAAAGCCTTATAAAGGGTGGTTTATTGAAATTTTACATCTAAGGGGTGGTTATGAGCATTATCGCCTATTTAAAGGGTAGTTTTCTGCAGTTTACCCTTATTAAAACGCTCGAATAATGATTTGGTGTTGGTAGGCGCAATAGGCCCAAACAACAAAGTAACGGTCTAATAGGCCCATAAAAACAATGGCGCAACAAAAAAAAACAGAGGAAGATGGTTGATACAATGATATATGTTAAGCCGTTAAGGCGACTGAAAATCTTGTAGATGAAGGCAGAAGGATTATTTCGAATTAATTTTATCCTTGTTCATCGTGTTTCCACAGGCTCTAGTTAAAGCCAGTTGATTTTCGCAAAGTGCATAGCGAAGGAGGCAATTAACTCCTTCTCTCCATTCCATCTCTCTCATCCTCGCTGTTTCCACCTCAGTCAATCGGATCGATTTGAATCCAACAACCGAAACCCTAATTTTTGTTGATTCTCCTGCTGATGTTACTTAAACGGACTGAATTCACTTTCGCTACATCCAGTTTTGTGGTTGTCTCATGATATCTTTGGTTTCTGTATGCAGAATTGAATTCCTAACTGATCAATATGCCCTGTTTCTCAAAACACGAAAGCGCTCTGAAGCGGGCTGAAGGTATTACCCTGTATAACGCATTCCTTAATATTGCGTGATTTACATTGTTTTAGGTTGAATGAATTGGCGATTCACAATTTTTTTTTTTTTTTTGATAAGGTAATAATTCGAAGGTCAGACAGGCCTGACTCATCGAGAGGCCGACAAAGTCGACAGACGGCGAACCGTCAAACATACAACCAAACAAACCAAAACATAAAATAATACATAACGGTGCAAGCTCAAGCAAACAAACTCTGCAAAAGACGAAACCTAGCAGACCTAAACCAAACTGGATGAGGCCGAAGACGACGGACGAAGCCAAGCCCCACCCTGAAGCAGAACCGTAGGCCAGCGATACATCAGGACCCGATCATCCTGTGGGCAGTGAGGACGAAACTCCAGGGAAGCAGTCAACCCGAGTAGTGGAGACGCCACAAAACACACTACCACGACCCCAGCCTATCCCGACTCCGACGGTCAGAACCAAATCCATGGAGAAGAGTGCCAAATCACGCAACCGCAGAGCCGCAAACCGCCTGAGAAAAGAGCACCCATAAACCCAATCGGGATTTAGTCAACCCTAATGGGATTTTGATACGAGCCTTCACGGGATTTTTTCAAGCCCTTTCGGGATTTGGGATTTCTTTTTTCTTTTTCTTCTTTTTTTTTTCCATGGTTGCACGGCAAGCTCAAAATTTGGTTTTAATTTTTTAATTAATTAATTTTTTTCCCCTTATCCTTGCGGGGCAAGGATAAGCTTTTACCTTTTTTTTTCCTTTTTCTTTTTGTACGTTCAGAGAACTGATGGATGGACGGCCGCACAACCGCCGGTAGAGAACAGCGGCCGGACAAAGTCCGGAGGGAGAAGACGATAACAACCGAAGCCAGCGAAAACAACGGCCGGAGGGATCCAGGAAGAGGAGGGCCCAAGGCCACCCTATGGCCAAGGAAGTGATAACCCAAATGCAGAGAAGGGTAAGCAACTACCCGGAGGCCACCGACCACCACCCGGGAGCGCAAGGACTAGCTAGAAGCCTAGGACGCCGACGGGATTTAAGAGCAGCGAAGCTGAGGAGCGGCAACCCTCGCCGGGAACACCACGCAGGCCACCAAACAGGGCCGAGCAGCGGTTGAGACGAGGGAGGATGGGGCAAAGTCAAACGGGGCGAAATCAGAGAGATCCAGAAGTAGAGTTTCAAATCAGAGATTGATTAGAATCTGGTGACCAGACCAATCGATTCAATTCCAAATCAAATAGGGATTTGGGGATTTTTGATTTCTCAAAATCTGGGCAATCAAAGCAAGAAACAGGCATGGGGTAGATGGAAACGGGAGAGTGAATCCGGAACCACCGAAACCCCAAACTGAAATAGTGCCAAGATTGAACATCAAGGGTGGCGGAGAGGGTGGCCAGGACTACTAGTCTTGGACCGGCGAGGGGATTATCGACCTCCTAAGAGGTGTTTTCAGCCTCCGAAGAGGTGGTTTTGAGCCTCCGAAGAGGTGATTGGCGATGAACTTCTCTAGCCCCAAGTTGGGTTTTTTTTGCCAGCTCTCAAAGAGAGCGGAGACTTGCTTGTCAATATACAATTGGCGATTCACAATGTTTCTTCCTGTAGTTGCATGTACCTCTAATATCGGGAGTAGGATGCTTTTTATCTATTCAAGTTTGAATTTTTAATGTGATATACCTATTTGCTTGAGACATTAAAAAGTTACTGTCATGGCTAGTTGTTAGTTGTTATTACTATAATCCTGTATCCTTAAAGTAGTTGTTCATCTGACTATTGCTTGCATCCACAAGTCATGAATCTTCATATTTAATTAGGGGTGGGCAAAAATCCGGCAAATCCCGATCCCGTCCCGGTCCCGTCTCGATCCCGTCCCGATCCCGGTGGGATTTAGGACAAAATAGCGAATCTCGTCCCGCAAAAATTATGCGGGACGAAACGCGGGACGATCCTGGTGGGATCCCGCGAATCCCGTCCCGTCTCGCATATAATAATAATAATAATAATAATAATAATAATAATAATAATATTATTATTATTATTATTATTATTATTATTATTATTATTATTATTATTATTATAATATTATAGAATAATAATAATATATTATTAGTATTATTATTTTGAGCAAATAGTATAATTATAATTATAATCATAATCTTCCATTTATAATAATAATAATATTTATTTATAATAATAATATTATTATTATTTGAGCAAATATTATTTATAATTATAATAATAATTATCAATTTATAATAATAATTGATTATAATAATAATAATATTATTATATAATATTATAATATAATTTAATAATAATATTACTTTATAATAAAATTATTATTATTATTATTATTATTATATCATATTATATATTTTTCTTGTAAAGTATAATTATTTTATAATAATAACAATAAAAATAAGTAATAACATTTTTTTTTAATTATAACGTGGCAATTTTATTATTATTATTATTATTATTATTATTATTATTATTATTATTATTATTATTATTATTATACCCATTTAGAGCTACAAGAGGCAAATAGCTAAATACGGTATTCTTCCCAACTATCAATCGATAATGAGACAGTATCTGGTGAATCTCTTCTCAATCCCTTTCCGTTTTGATCTAGTAGGATAATGTAGCCAAATATGTTGAACATTATAATTAATTATACAATCATTGCATGAATTAATAATAGTATTATAATATTAATATTAATATTAATATTAATAATATTATTATTATTGAATAATATAGTTGAGAAGAATACCGTATTCAACATATTATACAAATTAATGAATTATGAAAGTATTTTTCACTTTGCAAATTTATATAATATTTTATTATTTTTATTTGCGGGACAAGGCCCGTCCCGTCCCGATCCTGTTCTGTCCAGACACCATCCCGTCCCGTAAAAATTTCACGGGACGAGTCCCGTCTCGGCTCAATCCCGTCCCGTCCCGTCCCGTGCCCACCCCTATATTTAATGGTTGAAAAATTAATTTCACTTTTTCACATAGCTGATCAATGTTGGCCAAAAGTTAGATGCATTGGAGGCACTTCTTGGTATTATCACTTCAAGGAGGCAAAGGGTATATCAGAAGCCCTTAGAAAGTGTTATGACTTATGTTCATGTGTATGGGGCATGGCAAGACAAGCAAAGGAAGCGTTAATTCAGTTCCGTTTTGTGTGTCAATTAGTGAATGTGAGCTCTTTTGAGGGAGTGATCAAGCGCTACTTGCATTGCATCTCTCTACAGAGAGGGTTAAAAAGGCACGCAATCAGGCTCAATCCTTGGAAGAAGCTCTTGATGTTGAGGACTTGGAAGAAGACAAGAAGCCCGAAGATTTAATGCTAAGTTACGTCAGTGGTGAAAAGGGGAAAGATAGGTCTGATTGTGACCTTGTTAACCATGGTTTAAATTCCTGTGGGAGACATACAGAAATGTGCTGGATCTTTTACGGAACAACTCTAGACTGGAGGCTCTTTATGCGGTAGGTTCTCGCAAGATGTAACTGAGTACTTCTTTTTATTTGTGAATTGCGATTTACACCGCCCTATAAACATGGACATGTTATTTTTTTGAACTCATAGTAGTGCACGCCTTGCTGATAATTTCCCTACTCATATCCAGATGACAGCACACAGGGCCTTACAATTCTGCAAGCAGTACTGTGAAATAATCAGGAACCTTAAAAAATACAAAGATCAAAGAGATATACCCAACCTTTCAGCACCTGAAGGGATGAAACCTTGAAATTTACGTTGGTACGTGATTTGAGCCACTAAAGGTGGCTACTGAACTTGAACTATGGCAGGTATGCCTGCTTTCTACGGATTGCATTCTTCCATGGCATTTTTTATACATAGAAATTATTAGTCATGTATGCGCGAACTGGCTTCCTGATGGGCTCTATTGATAATGAACTCATGCTTGTGTTCTATTTTAGATTCAATATATATCTGATTTCACTACTTCTTACTTCTTAGTAGGTTTGCTTGTTTTTAGTTTCCAATACTTAGAATTCTTTCTCTCTCCTTTTTTTTTCTTAACTCTCTCAGGAAGCCTTAACTTTCGTTCTCTCAGGAAGTCATCTCTATCATGCTTATGCATGGCTCAAGCTTTTCTCTCTTTAGAAGACCTTCAACAAAAATCTGAGCCGCATGGATCTTCAGATGATAGCGTCTGCTGGTGTATGGCTGCACTTTCAGTGTCACGATCAATTGCGTGGAGCATCATATTTAGATCTTGGAAATGAGAAAGAACATGCAATGAAGATCTCTGACCTCATAAATTTTAATCTTGATCCTAAACATGAAACTAGAGAAGTGTTAATGCAAGATTTTTCTACCTGAAATTTACAATTTCCTTTTTGGTTTTGGTCCTGATGATGTTTTTTTCTCCCTCTTTATATAGCTTTCACGATCTGCTATTTTATCCAATCTGGTAAGACTAGACCTGTCAAAACACATCCGACCCGGTGACCCGGTCCGACCGCCCGAAAAATTTCCGACTCGAATCCGGAAATTTTGACCCGAATTTTTTTTCCGACCAAAACCCGAAAAATCGAAAATTTTTCGGGTAATCTAGGTTTCGACCCGGTGACCCGATTGACTCGGTTGATTTATAATTATATATAATTAATTTTTTTTATATAATTAAAATTTATTGCAAAATTATTAAATCATGATTTTTTTAATTTAAAAAAGAAAAAATTCACAAACTCGAAATCGACTCGAAATGACCCGAAACCCGGTCAAATCCGAGTTTGAGTCAACCCGGAAATATCCGGAACCCATTTTACCCTACACCCGAAGTAACCCGACCCAAATCCAAGTTCGAGTCAATAGGATTGATATTCATTGTCATTCCGTATCGAGTAAAGATCTCCTACACCTTACAGTGAGAGCTTTGGTGCAACACAAAAATATTTAAAGTATTTTTTATTAATAAAAAAAATTCTAAAAATTATATTTACATTGTGCCTATCTAATAATATGTATTTGTATATTTTTTTCTTTCAAAATGATATTTTAATAAGTATTATAATTAATATTCTAAAATAATGTCTCTTTTAATTTTAATATTTTTTTAAATATCATTTTATATTACAAAAGTATATAAATATATGTTATTTGACATGTATAATGTAAATATAATTTTTTTATCATTAAAAAATACCTTAAATATTTTGTGTTACACCAAATTACCAAGGGTCTCACTGTAAGGGGTAGGATCTCCGTATCATACCTTACTTGTTGCAGGTGTCCAAAGGTGTAATCCTGTTGAGATAAAACATTCCAGTATCCCACATTGAAAAATAAGATGAAAAACAAACCAAAATATAAGGAGAGGTGAAGCCCTTACACAATGACTTAAGTTTTTGTATGAATTCCGATCTTATAACAAAAAAAAAATAAAAATAAACCCAACATGTTTTCTCGGAATGAATTTCTTCCTTTAGATTTAGAGCGGGGTGATACTTTTTGGGTAGAGTGGATGGAGGCGTGTTTGGTTGGATAAAGATTATGTTTTATGGAATAGTGGAAAAAGACATAAATACCCTTACCTACAACCTCCTTCCTACCTATTCCCGTTGATCTCGAAATTTGCTAACCCTTCCATTCCCGTTCAATAGTGGCACACTACCCCTTTCTTTGATTAAGAGTGTGTTTGGTAAGAGGTTTTTTGGGAGGTGTTGGAGGTTAAAAAAAAAAAAAACCTCCAACTCGTGGTGTTTGGCAAGAGATTTGCCATGGACGGTGGAGGTTAAAGTGCAGCTTTGGGGAGGTTAAATTTGGCCAAAAAAAAAAAAGCTTGGGCACCCAAGGTTTTGAGGTTATTTTTTACGAGTTTATTTTTTTGCCCTTTGAATTCAACCGGATATGTTGAAGCGATGTGGGGGAAGAGGAGGGATATTTTAGACATTTTCATCTTAAAACCCATTTACAAACCTTACCATCACCAAATACCCAATTAAGTTTTTTTTTTTATAAATAAACTCCACCTTTCAAACCTCAAACTCCATAATCTCCAACTCCATAACCACCAACCCCATAACCTCCACCTGTCACCAAACACGCGTTAATTATATTTTTTCTTTTGAGCTTTTTGTTCCTAATCAAATTGGGGAAAGTGGTGAAGACCGCCCGATGGATAAATTCGTCGTCGGCCTTGGTGTTGATTTGTACAAGCAGATGCTCGAGATTTGACCGGAGGACATTGACGGTGGCTTCGTTCGATTGAGCAAGATCTCGCCATTAGCAATCTCCTCAATAATCTTCGTGAATTTATGCTCGATCACCATTAGCAATCTCCTCCATTGATTTCTCATCCGTCCAGCGAAGCACCCCCGACGACCTCTGCACTACCACTCCTCTCCTCCGGCGAGGTTGCCCTGTCCGACGTTGCCCATTCCATCGCCGCCGCCGACCTTTACACTGTGATGACCTCTGCACTATCACTTCAATGTTTCTCAATAACTAGTAAAATGTTTCTCAATAACTAGTAAAATAGTTTTCGATGATACATTAATATAAATCTCATATTTGTATCTCCACTTAGCAGCTAGAGGCTGAGTTAAGCAGGGAACATCATGATAGCGACCTTTAGGAAATCATCTTCTTGAAGCTTCGAACACCAGTTGCTAGGCCGCCACTTGAAGCTTCAGCTCATGCTGAACCACCAAAGATCAATGCAGCTGCTCCATCATCTGCCAATATCCAATATCCATATTTTGAGGGTTTTGATTATCATACCCATCATGTTTGTGTTTCTTGAGAGAGAGCCAAAAAACCAGTTGAAACCATTATAGGGATTGTTTGGTAAATGTACTGAAGATTGCAAATTGTAACAATACATTAACTAACAAAGCCTTATAAGGTAAACTAAAAAAGTCCAGAAAACGGAAGATTGCAAATTTGTATTAAAATCAACATCTAAACTTCAATTTCATTTCATCCACACCAAAGAATGTTCTGGTTTTTTTTTTCTTTTGGGTGAACTCAAATCAACCAACTCACCTCGCTCTCGGGCCCTCGGCTAGTAAATAAATGTGTTGATTTTTTTTTTTGGTTGCAAGTTGATAATATGTTGATAAAATGCCTTATATGAGAAATTAATGTTTACCAAGTAGGCATGTTTTATGATCCGAGTAGCTTAAACTTAGCTCAGACTCGTTCGTATACTAATTAAGCTGAGTATGAGTATATTTTAAAGCTTAATACAAATTGAGTCTCGGCTCTACTTGAACTCGAATTTTGTCGAATTTACAAAATCTCCCCTATGTTATTATATCACGAGCAAGTAGGAATACTCTGAACCAAGTAGCTTGAACTCAATTTAAAAAAAACTCGGTTTGAGCTCGTTTATTTTCTAAACGAGTTGAGTATAAACACATTTTAAAGCTCGAGTCCAAATTAAGGCTCGGCTCGAGCTCGAGCTCAGCTTATTTCTACACAAGCTTAATATAAACAACCAATGCTCGTCTTAGATTTGAACTTGCAATTGGATCTGAAGTCTGAACTGCACACACAACAAAACATGTCTTATTTTTTGGTCGGAAGGTTTATTAATGAGGAAGTAATTAAGATGTGTTTACAACTTAATGTCTGTATATACAACTGATTAAATTGCATAGATCTCAAGGATATGTGTTGTGTAAATCACATCACAGAGCGGTCATTTAGGGACCCTAGCTTATCTACTTTCTCAAGAGCTGTGGTCGTTACTCGTGTTGAAGAGTCATCTATAGAGTTCACTCTCTGGACCCATGTGGGTGATTCCCTTTACTCAACCCTATATGTTTCCTAATCTATTAGGACTTAAACCACTGTCACATATTTTACAGAATACAAAAATGGGTAGCCACGAATGGCTTGCTTCAAACATGATAAGGATTAATATTTTTTATATCCCACTTGAGCTTTAAAATCATGTTTAAATCATTTTCTCTCAATGTTGTAGGCCATTTTGGATTGAATTAATAATCATTCAAGAATCATTTATAGGGTTGTCTATCTATATATGTATCGGACAGGAAGATAGAGCATTGACAAACCTTGATTTAAACTAGCCATAGTACCTAATTAGGTAGAGGCAAATCCGTATTTTTTTTATTGAGATTTCAAAATAATAAATAGACAATATATATACCTTTTTGTTGTCTGATAAATCGATAGACCGAAAAAAAAATCGCAATCAAAACGAAAGAGAAAACGACCCGACGCAAAAGATCATAGGAGCAATCAAATCATTCGGTGTGAAAGTCGAGGAAGACCCCGGGATAGATTACAAATGTTGAGAATCTAGAAAAGTTAGGAGAAAAACGCACCTGTCAAGAGAGACGAAAAGAAGACACCTATCAAGGAAGAAACATCTCCTGCTAGTGCCTTCATTTCTTTTTTTCTTTTTTGATATAGGTAAGAATTCGAAATACCAGACAAAACCATTTTGTAATGTTATGTAATCCTTGTAATTGATGTACAAAAACATTGGACTATGGTTTAAGTTGTATGGTTTGCACAAGCTCTAGGTTGTATTGGTTCCTTAGTGCCACGTACCACTTAGCCATTGCCGTGACCATGGAAAAGCATATTGGTCCCTTGGCTTGACCAAGTTTGGATCCAATGGCTAGCCATGGTTCACAAGGTGAAGATAAGATTGGTATATAGGCCTAAGCTAGACTTTATATGTGGGTTATGTCTCGGTTATGTGTGTTGGACAGATCATGAGCTTTCTCATTGGGCTTAAGTGTTAGGCCCATTTCTGGAAGCCCATATCTCAGCTCCTTCAGTCGACCGTTGTAGCTCGCATATATATATATATATATATATATATATATATATATATATATATATATATATATATATATATGTTCTTAAGGGGAAACCCTAAGGATTGTAGCACAGAGCTCTCTGAGGTAAGAAAACCCTAAATCGGCTAGGGTTTCTGGAGAGCTCCTTGAAGACGGCGATTCCTGTTGTGCTCGATTTGCTTAAGTGCTACCTGAGTACCTGGTTGTCCAACGAAGACGAAGAAGAAGCCAAGGAGAAGCTGGGAGTGAGAAATCTCAAGGGAGATTTCTCGGTGTCCTTAATCGGACGATTTCTTCCCTATCTCTGTTCATCTTTGTTTTGTTGAGTCTTGTCTAGAATCGTCGCTTAGTGCTTGTGCATTCATACCTCTGTAACCAGTTCTTTGGCCTTGGATGCCTAGTGAATTGGGTGAACCTCCCCTCCTGAGGTTCCGCGGATGTAGGGAAACCGAACCGCGTAAACAAAGCCTTGTGTGTTCTTGTTTGTTTTTCGTTTAAGTTCTGTTAAGTGCTTCTTGTTTGTCTATCAACGTCGATCTAAGAGGAACCCTAGAAACAACAAGTGGTATCAGAGCACTGGTTCTGATTGTCATTCGCTTCCGCTCTTTTTAGGGTTTCTCTGTTTCGCTGTTGATTCTCTATTTGTGTTTTCTTGTTCGTTTTAGAAAAAACTCAAAACCACAAAAAATACGGCTTTGTTTATTTCTAGTTCTCTACCTGCTAGATCTAGCCTTTACAGTTTATCCTCATATTGTTAAAGTTATTCACTAACTTTCTGTGTGTTTCTCAATGGCAGATAACACCATGAGGATGAAGCCCTTCGATGGGACGACAGACTTTGCCATGTGGCAAGTCAAGATGAAGGCTGTGATGATAAAAGAGAAGTGCTGGAAGGCTGTGACTGGAACTCACCCTGAAGGCACCTCAGATGCATCCAAACTGGAAATGGATGAGCAAGCTCATTCAGAGATCATGATTAGGTTGTCTGACGACGTAGCTCGTCAGGTGGTGAGTAAAACTACTACTAAGACCCTTTGGGAAGCTCTTGAATCTTTATATTTGACTAAGTCATTACCTAGAAAGATTTCACTGCTCAGTAGACTATTCACATTTAAAATGGAAACTAATCTGTCTCTAAATGAAAACTTGGACAAATTTCTTAGACTAACACAAGAATTGGAAATAGTTGATGATAAAGTTAAAGACACTCACCAAGCTGTATTACTGTTAAACTCTTTACCTGCTCAGTTTGATAATTTCAAAGATGTTATACAATACAGCAATGATGACCTTAGTAAAAGTAAAATTCTAGAGTCTATCATTGAGAAAAATGAAATTATGAAGGTTTTTAAAACCAAAGCTGAGAAGAAAGCTGAGCCTAAGCCTGAGGCTCTTGTAGCTAAGGGAAAAGGTAAAGGAAATAACAAGAAGTCTAAGAAGAAAGATAAGGAAAAAGATAACAAATCTGGTGGAGAAGGGAGTAGCAATGGTAATTGTCATTATTGTGATAAACCTGGTCATTTCATCAAAGATTGTTACAAGAAGAAAAAAGCTGATGAAAATAAAAAAGCTAAAGAAACTGCTGCTGTGCTTGATTCTAATGTTGAGTATCCTCATCAACTGCTTGTTTGTTCTTCACTAACCTCTAATGACACTTGGATACTAGATTCTGGATGCACCATTCATTCTACCTATGATAGGTCAATGTTCAAAACCTTCAAGGAGTATGATGGTGGGGAGGTTTTACTGGGAGATGACTCCTCCCTGGAGATCAAAGGTATAGGCACAGTTGCCATGAGTATGTTTGATGGTAAGGTAAGGGTACTTCAACAGGTAAGATGGGTGCCTGATCTTAAGAGGCACCTTATGTCTGAATCTGTATTGGATGATCAAGGCTATGACATTAGGACTCGAAATGGGATTAAAGAAGTCTCTAAAAATGGGACTATACTTATAAAAAGTATCAAGAAAAGAGGGTTGTACTGTGTACTTGGTACTCCTGAATTGAACTTTGCCTATGTGAGTCTCAATGTTATGACTGATCAAAAAAAATTATGGCACACTAGACTTGGTCACATTGGTATTCATGGTCTGCATCAGTTATTTAAACATGGTATTATCTCTGTTAAGCCTGTTAACTTGAGTTTTTGTGAAGATTGCATTCTAGGAAAAAAGTCTAAGCATGTGTTTCCTAAATCCACTTACACTGCTAAAGAACCTCTTGCATATGTTCATTCTGACTTATGGGGCCCTGCCCAAGTTGATACAGTTGGTGGTAGGAAATACTTCATCTCTTTCATAGATCATCATTCTAGAAAGGTTTGGATTTATCTGCTTAGGTCTAAAGATGAAGCTTTTAACAGTTTTAAAACATGGAAATTGCTTGTTGAGAATGAATCAAATCACAAACTTAAGTGTCTTAAAACTGATAATGGTCTTGAATTTTGTTATCATGCTTTTAATGATTTCTGTTTGCAACATGGCATCAAAAGACACCTCACTGTTCCAGGCACTCCTCAGCAGAATGGGACTGCTGAGAGGATGAACAGAACCTTGCTTGAAAGAGCAAGGTGTCTGCTCATAAGTGCTGGAATGAAACCTTCTTTATGGGGTGAAGCAGTTACCACTGCTGCATACCTCATAAACAGGCCCCCATCCTCTGTGATTGAGTTCAAAACTCCACATGAGATGTGGACTGGAAGGAAACCTGACTTATCTCATCTGAGGCCCTTTGGATGCACTACCTACACTCATGTGTCTCAAGGTAAGTTGCAACCAAGGGCCTAGAAAGGGGTACTGTTAGGTTATCCTGAAGGTACTAAAGGTTACAAGGTGTTGCTTGTGCAACCCCATGGTTACAAAGTAATCATATCCAGAAATGTAACCTTTAATGAGGTGGATTTTTATTTTAAGAGCAAGCTGACCAGATCAACTGAGTGTGCAGGTACTGATCAAGACACAACAGCTTCTTCACCCTTCTTTCTACCTCATGAAGGAGAGGTGGCAGGAGATGAGGATGAAGATCAAGATGATGATGATCCAACTCCCCCTCAAGACCACCAGGATGCCTTATCTCAAGATGGTAATGCTGAAAATGATCAGCAAGAACCTGAAGGTCATCAAAATGACCACACACCCCCTCCTGCTGCAGCAGCCCCCCATCTTGTTGATGGGGAAGTAAGCTCCTCTTCCTCCCTATCTAACTCTCAGTCTGGAGAGTCCTCTGTGCATCTTGATAATGACAATGTGTTAAGTGATTATCAACTTACCAGAGATAGGGAACCTAGGGTTGTCAAACCTAATAGGTGGTATATAAATTTTGCTGATCTTAAAGATGTTGATATTGTGGAGTTTGCTTTTATTGCTGCTGATATTATTAGATCCTATACTCCTGAAACTTTTGACCAAGCTATAAGTTGTAAACAATCTGATCTGTGGTTGAAAGCTATGAAGGAAGAAATTCAGTCTATGATCTCTAACAAAACTTGGATATTGGTGCCTAAACCTAAAAATGCTAGAGTCATAGCCTGTAAATGGATCTATAAGCTGAAGGAAATGTTAAACCCGCAGAACCTCCTAGATTCAAAGCTAGGTTAGTTGCCAAGGGTTTCACTCAAAAAGAAGGAATCGACTATAATGACATCTTTGCTCCAGTAGTAAAGTACAAAACACTTAGATTAATGCTTGCCATTACTACTGTGTTTGACTGGGACTTAGAACAGATGGATGTTAAGACTGCTTTCTTACATGGTGATCTGCATGAGACTATTTATATGTTACAACCTAAGGGTTTTGTTGATAAACTGAATTCTGGTCATGTGTGTTTGCTGAAGAAATCAATTTATGGCTTAAAATTTGACTCATGTATGAAGAAACTGGGTTTTCTGAGAAGCAGTTATGATACATGCCTATATTTTAAGGGTGTTAAGTCTAAATCTCCTTTATTTGTGCTTCTGTATGTGGATGACATTCTTATCATGTGCAATTCCAAAGTGATCATTTCTGGTGTGAAAAGGGATCTAAAATTGCATTTTGACATGAAAGATTTAGGAGCAGCTAAAAGGATTCTAGGGATTAACATCACTAGAGACAGAAAAAGAAAAATCAGGTGGCTTTCTCAAAGTGATTATATCCAAAAGGTGTTAGAAAAATTCAACATGCATGATTCTAAACCTGCTAGCATCCCCTTAGGAGGGCACCTAGACTTATCTAGACACCACTGTCCCACTGATACTGCTGAGAGAGAAAAAATGGCTAAGGTTCCTTATGATGTGGCTGTAGGGTCTGTCATGTATGCTATGCTTTGCACCAGACCTGATCTTGCTTTTGCCATTAGTGTGCTCAGTAGATTTATGTCCAATCTTGGAGAACTTCATTGGACTGCCATGAAATATTTGCTTAGATACCTCTGTGCAACTAGAAACTATGGTTTGGTGTTTTCTGAACATGCTTCAAAGCATGATTTGCATGGTTTCTGTGACTCAGATTATGCAGGAGATAAAGATAATAGGAAGTCCACTTCTGCCTATTATTACATCTGGGCAGGTAACTGCATCTCTTGGAAATCACAGCAACAATCAGTTGTTGCTCTTTCCTCTACAGAAGCTGAGTATGTTGCTGCAACAGAGGCTGCTAAGGAAGCTTCATGGCTTACTGGGCTTATTGGTGAAATCTTACCTATGTCTTTCTTACCTGTTTTGCATATGGATAGCTAGAGTGCCTTGTATCTGTGTAAGGATCCAGTTCATCATGAACGGACCAAACACATTGATGTGAGACACCATTTTATTCGTGTATAGGTTGAAAAGAATCTCATAGATGTTAAAAAGATTAAGGGTGACCTTAATCCTGCTGATTTTGGAACCAAGATTGTCACTGCTGACAAATTCTCATTTTGCAGGGATTCCCTGCATATTTGGGAAGTTCCATGAGTCTCTTGACTCTTCTTGAACCGAGGACGGACTGTTGGAACACCCTCTTCACTACTGGTGACCAAGGCTTACACAACCACAAGGATTAGGAGGGCATTTTGTAATGTTATGTAATCCTTGTAATTGATGTACAAAAACATTGGACTATGGTTTAAGTTGTATGGTTTGCACAAGCTCTAGGTTGTATTGGTTCCTTAGTGCCACGTACCACTTAGCCATTGCCGTGACCATGGAAAAGCACATTGGTCCCTTGGCTTGACCAAGTTTGGATCCAATGGCTAGCCATGGTTCACAAGGTGAAGCTAAGATTGGTATATAGGCCTAAGCTAGACTTTATATGTGGGTTATGTCTCGGTTATGCGTGTTGGACAGATCATGAGCTTTCTCATTGGGCTTAAGTGTTAGGCCCATTTCTGGAAGCCCATATCTCAGCTCCTTCAGTCGACCGTTGTAGCTCGCATATATATATGTTCTTAAGGGGAAACCCTAAGGACTGTAGCACAGAGCTCTCTGAGGTAAGAAAACCCTAAATCGGCTAGGGTTTCTGGAGAGCTCCTTGAAGACGGCGATTCCTGTTGTGCTCGATTTGCTTAAGTGCTACCTGAGTACCTGGTTGTCCAACGAAGACGAAGAAGAAGCCAAGGAGAAGCTGGGAGTGAGAAATCTCAAGGGAGATTTCTCGGTGTCCTTAATCGGACGATTTCTTCCCTATCTCTGTTCATCTTTGTTTTGTTGAGTCTTGTCTAGAATCGTCGCTTAGTGCTTGTGCATTCATACCTCTGTAACCAGTTCTTTGGCCTTGGATGCCTAGTGAATTGGGTGAACCTCCCATCCTGAGGTTCCGCAGATGTAGGGAAACCGAACCGCGTAAACAAAGCCTTGTGTGTTCTTGTTTGTTTTTCGTTTAAGTTCTGTTAAGTGCTTCTTGTTTGTCTATCAACGTCGATCTAAGAGAAACCCTAGAAACAACACATTGGCTGGTAAATCAAGTAGGCGAAAGATCGTTAGAACTAATCGCCGTGATTAAACAAAAAACAACCAAAGAGAACAAACAAACGATAAAAAAAATCCGC
The DNA here is from genome assembly GCA_963922045.1 of Persicaria maculosa. Classification (NCBI taxonomy): domain Eukaryota; kingdom Viridiplantae; phylum Streptophyta; class Magnoliopsida; order Caryophyllales; family Polygonaceae; genus Persicaria; species Persicaria maculosa. The sequence continues at coordinate 26,534,362 of OY998259.1, read as the reverse complement.
AACCCAAGGACATGCAGCAACAGGCTCAAAGAGTCAAAGTGGAAGATCGACCCGCAAAAGTCTTGTGTATAGTGAGAATATGAGCTAGCGGGAATTAGCGCGACGTCTGACTACCGAAAAGACAGGAAACGAAAATCCACTATAAGGAAATAAACGAATCCTCTGGGGAAGTACAAACCACAAGACATATACCCCATTTAGACGAGAGATTTTCGGAGATCACGAGCACTACCATGACCTTCATAATCAACAGGGCTGCTTGACTACATCTATTTCTAAAACTAAACACAAGACAAAGATCAAACCACAAAGAAGCAAAATGAAAACATCCAAGCAGTCACAAAATAAGTCTTTTTTTATTTATATGTACAACTTTGTCAGACCTCCACTCATAAACACATTTGAGCTCATATACATATTAAACCATAAGAGGTTATCAAGTAACTAAATGCAGAGGTGAAGGGGCAACTGGTTAAACTTAATTGCTCCTTGCGTGTTTGGTAGATAAATACTACATAAAAGCTTAATTTAATTGCATGTAACTGCACATCCATTAGCTTATTTACAGGTTAATTACACGAGGACCAGCTAATTAAAATGGAATATGCAGAGATCTAGAGTATATTATTGTCTACTCTTTACATAACATTTGGAATAATGACAGCTAATCGTTGGATTAAGATCGGTTCAAACTTTAAACCACCGTGTGGCCTGCAGCCATATAATCCAAACCACAATTCAAGGTTCGGAGCGTTGAGATTTACAGTTTATCCCACATCGAATATATAATAAAATATATAAACTAAAAGTATATGTTGTCTGATAAACCAGTTGAATCTTTTGTGATAGAAGTTGGATTCAGAAGTACGAGAAATTCGATCATTGGACTATACAACAATAGAGATTCGAAATATGATTATACCATTTCATTGATCAAGGTAGTCTACAAAAGATACACATATGTGTATGAATCTTACAACAAAATCAAACTAATTAATGGTTGAGTACATTTAGAAGATTAACCCTTGTCTTTACAAGACATCTTGAGACCGACTCGAGACCCTCTTCGATTCCGTTGATGGACATCTCTAGCTCCCCGAGTTGCCTTCGTAGGGTTTGCACATTTTTCGCGTCTGTGGTGAGCTTCTTTGCGTCGAAAGCAGACAATGTCTGATCTATTCTCTCCACCTCATTGGCCTCTACTCGCGAATCAGACGAGTGTTTCGGATGCAATGTCAGTTTAGCGACGAAAGACCAACGTTGTCGAGCCTTTGAACCGGCCAAAAAAGCAAGGAGGGACTTGAGTGTTGAGAGACAAACAGCTTCAGCTTCCTTCAAGATCCTTACTACATACACTAGCCTCTGATCATCCATCTCCAACTGCGTTGTCGTGTCGAACTTCTTCATGTTTCCGAGGCACTTGGAGACCGATTTGATCACCTTTCTTCGCGACATTTTGTAGTCCGACAAGCACAATGCCTCGCCACTTCTCCTACGAAGCGACGACTCAAGCTCCAACACCGAATCCTTCATCATAGACACCACATCAATAGTAGCACCACACACATCCAACAGAGCTAGAGAGCCTTCTAAAACCGCCTCTACGCCACCGCGGTGGGCCTGGTCATGTGAAAGGACTTGCTGGTTTTGGTGACGAACGATCAGCTCATTGATGCGCTCATACAAGCCCTTTACATCAGCCAGACTGCGGCAGATGGACGACGACGATGAAGATGACGAAGAGGCCTCACACTGGGAGGCGATTCGAAGCCTCGAGAGGTGATCCTCAGTGGCGGCATCCACAGGCTGACAAGTGAAGGGGAAGCTGATTGAACGAGCGTGGTAAGAAATCTTGGACGCCATTTCTATGGGGATTGTGTTTTTGAGACTGCAAGGGAAGATGATACAGACAACAATGTGGGAATTGGTTATATATAGCTGGACCTGCTATGTTACCATGTGCAGAAAACTTGGAAAATGATTTAATTTAAAGAAAAAAAAGTGAATTAAAAATGGATTTGCACGAACGGCCTGCAGATAGAGTTGTCTCTAGAGTCCAGACAAGGGAGAGTTGGGAATTTGAATAGTTCATATGATCTTTTAAAATGGCCTATTTTTGGGTATTTTAATGGCCATATGTTGGAAGTGGTTATGGGAAAATATGTAATATATATGTCCACTTTTCCAGCCATGATTAATGGAGTTTAAAATCCATGGTGATACCAAAACCAGATAGGGGGCAAATCCATCAACTGTATGGTTTCTGGAGTTGGTTTACTTGTGGCTCTTTCAGCGGTAAGGAGAAAACCAGAGCGTTGATGTTAAAAATATGGGAAATTCCGTGTGGTGAGCACGAACTTTTACAAATTCCACGTGGTATACAAAGGTTTGAAAAATTCCGCGTAGTGTCCACGAAGTTTTGTAAAAGTCCACATGGTGCCCACGGAGTTTTTTAAAAGTTTATGTGATAACAATAATGAGTTTTAATATTGAAAATTTGAGATTAAAAATTATATTTTTGTACATTATTTGGAAAACACTTAATAAAATTGTATATTAGTTTGAATCTTTTTAAAAAATAATTTTTTATATACATTTTCTTACATATAAATTAACCAAAATTTTTTCTCAAAAATCTTATGTATTTAATTTTTATTTGTTCTTAATATTTAGATTTTATTTATAAGAAAATGAGGAAAAAATAATAAGAACTATGTAGTAATATTACCCATTTAAAATGAACCAATATTAATAGAAAATTTGAAAATTACAAGAAGATATACAGGTACACTTTTCCACATTAAACCAATTTTCATATGAGATAATTTGTAATACACAATTAAAAGTTTCACATTTTAATTGAGTATTAAAAATCGGAAAATAGTATGGCACCACGTTCTTAAATGATCATTTTTAATTTTTATAAAATTTGATAAGTAAATAATTAGCTCTAAAATATTATTTATAAAATTAAATTGGTTAAATTTAGTTTTTACAAAAAATTGAATTTTGGGAATTTATGATGTCACACCATGTTATTAAATTCTTCAATCCCGGTTACTACATCGAAAAATTCACCGAAAAATTATTTCATATGAAAGTTGGTTTAATGAGGGAAAGTGTCTATATCTTCTTGTAATTTTAAAATTTTGTATCAATTTTTTTCCAATGGTGAATGGGTAATTCTCCGTAGTTCTTTTTTTTTCTCTCATTTCCTTATAAATAAAAACTAAATATTGAGAACAAATAAAAATTAAAGATGTAAGATTTTTGAGAAAAAAACTGGTTAGTTTATCTTTAAGAAAATTTGTATAAAAAAACTAGTTTTAAAAAAGATTCAAAACAATACCCGATCTTGTAGAGTGTTTTTCCAAATTATAATGTACAATAATATAATTTTTAATCTCAATTTTTCAATATGAAAACCCATTATTGTTATCACATAAACTGTTGAAAAACTTTGTGGGCACCACGTGAAATTTTTCAAAACTTTGTATACCACGCGGAATTTGTAAAAGTTCGTGGGCACCACACGGAATTTCCCTAAAAATATTCAGGAAAAAGTAGTATGAATTAAAAAGAGTATATGACTGAGTATGCATATACAGTAACACACTAACACCAAAAAAGTCATCCATTTCAACAAATTGAGGACATGAAAGCTTGATGGCTAAGAAATTGGATACTTCGACCCAGTGGCGGCCACAGGATCCTTCGAAAGGTGAGGCAAAATTTCTAGTGTGTACAGAGATATTGGCCTTGAATAAACTCCTTTACCCAAGCTGCGACTTTCAACTTAGCAGTGGATTGTAGAAAAGTAGACTTACATTTGCTTGGTTGATATGGTAGTGGTTTCTCATCATTCAATTAAAATTCAGGCATTTGTCATATTTAGGAGTGTAAACTTATCGAAATTCAATCATGCTAAATTCAAGGCTTTTGCATATTAGCTATGTTGTATTATTAATCTTGTCATGTAATAGCTAGACTTTCGGACATTGAGCACTTAAACTTGGTAACCATAGGTTTTATTTTAGGTGTTTAGATTATACATATGATATAATAAGTTTGGATATCACATAAGGTTGTAGTTACCCTTGGACATATTCTATATATGTCTTAGTTGGTGGCTTACTTATGCTGAATACCACTTATGTATAATCTAACACTTAGCTCAATTCCAAGCTAAGGTGTATTCTGGGCCTGTTCGTGATGGGCCAGATTTGCTTGCTTGGTTTCTTCTATATTGGGCCCTTGATAGACGACCATTTGGGCTCTTCCTCCGTGGGAAACTTCTCTGAAGTTTCTCGGTTGCCTATCAGGAGGCATCTCTTCCTTTTACCCTTGTTTCTGTTCATCTTGCTCGGTTTTGAGGTTCCTTAGGTTGCTAGTTTTGGTGCTCTGTCCGTTGTGCTTCTTAGCTTGTAACCTTCTCTTGCAACATAGTGAACTCTGAGACCGGATCTCCCCTCTTGAGATCCCGCAGAGTAGGGTTTTACCCGAACTGCGTTACCAAATCGTTGTGTTCTCTTTCGATCTTCGTTTTACTTGTGTGTTATGGAAAAAATCGAAACTTCAATTTGGTATCAGAGCATGGTTCTCTGGATCTGGGATTCTAGGTCTTCGATCTAGGTTTTTTGGATCTAGAAATCGCTCTGCTTCCCACGTTGTTGGTTCGCTTCCGCTTCTGTTCATTTTTGTCCTCTGTTACTTTATAAAAAAAAGGTGTTTGTGTAGTCCCAGAGTTCTAGATCTCCCTTCAATCCTTGATTATCGTGTGTTTTTTCAGTCCTAGTTACTTGTGTGTTCTAGGGTTTTTTGTGTGTCTTCTTCTCCAACTTTTCCTTACTCCGACTTCTAACTGTGTGTTGTTCTACATGCACAAATGTCGGATAATGGTATGAGAATCAAACCATTTGATGGTACCACTGACTTCTCCATATGGCAGCTTAAGCTTAAAGCCATACTCATTAAGGAAAAGTGCTGGAAGACTGTTCTGGGTGAGTGCCCAGAGGGAACCACTGATGCAGTTAAGAGAGATCTGAATGATGCAGCTCATTCAGAGATCTTTATACGACTGTCTGACGATGTGGCTCATCAGGTTGTAAGTATTTCTAATCCTAAAGAACTGTGGGATACTTTGGAAACTCTTTACCTGACAAAATCCTTGCCTAGTCGAATTGCCATCTTGTGTCGTCTGTTTAACTTTAAAATGGACACAAATCCGTCTCTGCAGTCAAATTTGGATAAATTTTTGAGGATGACTCAGGATTTAGAGAGATGTGATAAAAAGGACATAATTAAAGATGAATATTTGGCTATCTTGTTGTTAAACTCTTTGCCTTCTCAGTTTGATGTGTTAAAAGATGTTATTCGGTATAGTCAGGATTCTATAACCAAAGATAGAATTCTTGAGTCTATTGTGTAGAAGAATGAGAGTCTTAAGGTGTTTAAGAACAAATCTGATAATGGTAACAACAACAACACTAAAACTGAGGCTAAAACTGAGGTGTTGATAGTTATAGGCAAGAAAAAGAAGAACAAGAATAAAACAAGGATAAGAAATCTGAGAATAAGGATAAATATGCTGGTTCATCTAATTCTGATAAGAAAAACAGGAAGTTTCATTACTGTGGGATTTATGGTCACTATATAAAGGAGTGTCATAAGAAACAAAGGGATGAGGCTGATAAAAATCAAAATCAATCTCCTGCTGTGCTTGAGTCTCATTATCCTCGTGAATTGCTTGTTGCTGATCATTATATATCAATTCTCTGATGATTCCTGGATCCTTGATTCAGGATGTACTGTGCACTCTACACCTAACAAAATTGATTTCAGTTCTCTGTAGGTGTATGAAGGGGGTGAGGTCAAATTAGGTGATCACACCTCCTTAGAAATCAAAGGAATTGATAATGTGCCTATATGCATGTATGATGGTAAGACTAGGCTTCTCCAAAATGTTGTGTGGGTACCACAACTGAGGAGAAGGCTTCTTTCTGAGTCTGTGCTTGATGATTTGGGTTGCATTTTTCATGTTAAAGATGGTGTTAGGGATGTCATCAAGAATGGTACCATCATTATTAGGAGCATAAAAAAGGGAGGACTCTACTTTGTAGTGTCCTCGCCTAAAATGAATGTTGCTAGTAATAATGGATCCATGAGTCTAGATCAAACCAAATTACTGCATTCTAGGCTAGGTCACATAGGAAATAATGGCATGCAATATTTATATAAACATGGCTTGATTGATCAGAAACCTGTGGACCTTGGCTTTTGTGAAAACTGTGTGTTTGGTAAAAAGGTTAAACATGCATTTGGTAAGTCTATTTATGTTGCTGAAAGGCCCCTAGAGTACATTCACTCTGATCTTTGGGGGCCTGCACAGGTTGAGACAGTTGGAGGTAAGAGATACTTTATCACTTTTGTAGACCATTTTTCTAGGAAAGTTTGGCTTTATTTGTTGAGAACCAAAAATGAAGCATGTTAAACATTTATAACCTGGAAGAATTTGGTTGAAAATCAAAATGGTAAAACTGATAATGGCCTTGAATATTGCAATGCTGAATTTGATGATTTTTGTAAGCAACATGGCATAAAAAGGCATTTAACTGTTCCTGGTACACCTCAACAAAATGGTACTGCTGAAAGAATGAATAGAACATTACTAGAAAAGGCTAGATGTATGTTGGTTAGTTCTGGATTAAAACACTCCATGTGGGGGGAAGCTGTTACTACAGCAGCCTGCCTCATTAACTGATCTCCATCTTCTGTGGTAAATTTCAAAACACCACAGGAGATGTAGACTGGTAAGAAGCCTAACATGTCCTACCTTAGGCCCTTTGGGTGTGCATTATATCCTCATGTGTCACAGGGGAAGCTGCACCCTAGGGCCCAATAGGGGGTCATGCTAGGCTATCCTGATGGTGTAAAAGGATATAAAATCCTCCTTATTCAGCCTCATGTCTATAAGGTTATCATCTCTAGGAGTGTGACTTTCAATGAGCTTGAATTTCCTTTAAAATCTGTACTAACTACTTCTGTTGAGCAGGTAGATACCAATAGGGACACAGGAACAGACACTGCCTCTCTCCCACCAAGACATTTCTTCAATCAGAATGATCTCCCTCCAGGGAATGATGAAGAGGAGTTTGACCTTGGGTACTTCTCACCTGCAGACTCCAGTGCTCAATCCTCATCTCAACCCTCCCAAGGGGGGACTGAAGCAAATGAAAACATGGAGCATGTGGCTTCCAAATCTGCTTCTGATGATTCAAATGAAACTAGAAGCAATCATATTCAACAATTAAGGGAGGGAATTCAGCAAAGGGAGTTAAATTCTAACCCTTCCTCCTCTTCTAATTCTATACATGAGTCTAATGCTGATGATGTTGGTGATTCTGGTGTTATTGTTTCTATTCCTCAGCATGACAACTCTGACTATCAATTAACAAGAGATAGATCCCCTAGGGTTAGAATCCCAAACAAAAAATTCCTGAACAATATTGTTGAGTATTGCTTGCTTGCTTCTGATGTTGTGATAAATCCATTTGTGCCTGAAACCTATGAGCTTGCTATTAAATTTGCTGATGCTAAGAACTAGATTAAGGCTATGTGTGAAGAAATAGGTTCTATGACAGCTAATGACACATGGAATCTTGTTAAGAAACCTGAAAAAGCTAGGGTTATTCAGTGTAGATGGATTTATAAATATAAAGAAGGTGTGAACTCTAGTGAACCTCCTAGGTTTAAATCTAGATTGGTGGCTAAAAGGTTTACTCATAAAGAGGGCATTGACTATAATGACATATTTGCACCTGTGGTTAAATATAAAACTTTGAGATTGATGCTTGCTATGGCTACTGTGTATGATTGGGAACTTGAGCAAATGGATGTGAAAACTGCATTCTTACATGGTGATCTTGATGAAACTATTTACATGTCACAACCTAAAGGTTTCATTGATAAGTTCAAACCAGAGCATGTGTGCTTACTTAAGAAGTCTATATATGGTTTGAAACAATCACCTAGACAGTGGAATCTGAAATTTGACTCATGCATGTCTAAACTTGGTTTCCATAGAAGTGAGTTTGATAAATGTCTCTATTTTAAAGGTGTTGGCTCTAAGTCTGCTCTTTATGTACTGCTGTATGTAGATGATATCCTTATAATTCCAGATTCTAAGATTCTCATCTATGGTGTTAAGAGAGACTTAAAAATGCACTTTGATATGAAAGACTTAGGACAAGCTCAGAAAATCCTTGGAATTAAAATCAAGAGAGACAGAAAAAGAAAACTGATGTGGCTTTCTCAATCTGAATATGTTCATTACATGGCTGCTACTGAAGCTGCCAAAGAGGCTATTTGGCTCAGGGGTCTCCTTGAGGAGATAGAGAGGAAGACTTATATACCTATTGTGTTTCTTGATAATCAAAGTGCAATATATTTGTGTAAGGATCCTCTATATCATGAGAGGACAAAGCATATAGATGTCAGATTCCATTACATCAGGAAGAAGGTTAAACATAAAGTGCTTAATGTGTGCAAGATTAAGTCTGAGCTTAACCCTTCTGATTTTGGCACTAAGGTTGTCACTGCTGACAAGTTTGCTTACTGCAGGGATACCCTGCACATTTGGGATGCCCCTTAGCACATGAACACACCAGGAATCGAGGACGGACGGGAGATACAACCAGGATCCTATGAAGGCAAGAGAGTGTTGGATGACAAGCTTAAGAGGGCAATTTGTTGTATTCTTAATCTTGTCATGTAATAGCTAGACTTTCGGACATTGAGCACTTAAACTTGGTAACCTTAGGTTTTATTTTAGGTGTTTAGATTATACATATGATATACTAAGTTTGGATATCACATAAGGTTGTAGTTACCCTTGGACATATTCTATATATGTCTTAGTTGGTGGCTTACTTATGCTGAATACCACTTATTTATATATGTTATGTATAATCTAACACTTAGCTCAATTCCAAGCTAAGGTGTATTCTGGGCATGTTCGTGATGGGCCAGATTTGCTTGCTTGGTTTCTTTTGTATTGGGCCCTTCACAGACGACCATTTGGAGATCCCTTGTAACCCTAGCTTTGCGAGGGCTTTATAAGGCTCCTCTGGTTACTGTAGCGCCTTGAGCCTCATTTTAGGAAACCCTAGCTAACAGAACAAAGAGAGCTCTGGTGTGAGCGACGAAGGAGACGGTGGTCCGACGAGCTTACACGGTGGATGTGAAGCTCTTCCTCCGTGGGAAACATCTCTGAAGTTTCTCGGTTGCCTATCAGGGGGCATCTATTCCTTTTACCCTTGTTTCTGTTCATCTTGCTCGGTTTTGAGGTTCCTTGGGTTGCTAGTTTTGGTGCTCTGTCCGTTGTGCTTAGCTTGTAACCTTCTCTTGCAACATAGTGAACTGTGGGACCGGATCTCCCCTCTTGAGATCCCGCAGAGTAGGGTTTTACCCGAACTGCGTTACCAAATCGCTGTGTTCTCTTTCGATCTTCGTTTTACTTGTGTGTTATGGCGAAAATCGAAACTTCAAGCTAGGATTGTCAACTCATCAATCCTATGGTCTCATTTTATTTTCCTTCCTTCCCACCCATTAACTAAGCAAAGTAGACTACTTGATTCTATATTCATCGTAGTTTTACTTATTACAACACTCTCATATATAAAAAAATAATTTTTTTTTCCAAACCCCGAGGCTCGTGGGTCGAAGGGTGGGGTGGCCGCCTACGCCCGTCCCACCCTAGGGCTGCCCCTACTTCGACCTGATCCTTTGAAAATGCGACTCTTCGATATCCAACTCTTGCTCGATTTGTAAAAACTAGCCTCGACGATGTGATTTATCTGAGAGTGAGATGCGATTTGGTAGAGGTGAGATGGGGGTTGAGATTGGTTTTTGCAAATGTTTAGTGCAATTTCTACAAGATTTTAACACTAGTAGAAAAACCATCTTTTAGCCCGGGCGTTTTGGTAAATATAACCCGGATATAAGCCAAATGTGGTCCGGGCATCACGTTGGTGTGATAATAGGTATATAGCCCGGACCTCAAAAAACACGCCCGGGCTATTTGACGGGTAATATAGCCCGGATATAAAAGATCCGGGCTATTATCTGCCGTTAATTTAAAAAAAAAAAACACAGGCCTTTAGCCCGGACATAAAGAGATCCGGGCTATTAGGTCCCTATCATTTGAAAAAAAAAATTGATATTTAGGCTGATATTTAGAAATTCAGCCTAAAATGTTCCTATTTTTTTAAATAAAAATTAAAATGTGTACAGTAGGTACATCAAGTCTCATAGGGCCAATGAACACTCTGTACATAACCATTAAGGTATGAACCGCAAATTTCCAAATACATCAATTGCCTTAAATTTCCAAATACATATCAATCTAACTCATAAAACAAGTTCTCAAAAAAAAAAAAAACCTGCTCCACCAAACTACAACACGCGTAAACACAAAATGTTACCATATGATAGGTGCTTAGCTCTCTTTATCCCACGATATAAGCATGGGAGAGGGAGGGAGAGTCACCTGTGAGACTTGGAACCCAGTGCAGGCAAATTTTGGAAGTGAGTCGTGGAGATTATGCCACCATCTGTTGCCTGGGATATCATGGGAGATCCTTGAAAGATTGCAGCTGCATTAGTTCTTGATTAAATACCTGTAAATTGGAATCAAGAGTAAAAAACAATGGTTTCCCATACCAAAAAAAAAATTAAAGGAAAAATCATCATCTTAATCATACTTCATATAGGAACACAAGAATCAGGGCAGCAAGCATGAATTTGAGATGACATTCAATTACTCGTGATAATCAAATTGCTAAAACATATGGAGAAATTATCCAATGAGAGAAAGATAACATAGTGCCCTATCTCTGTCTCATATACACTCTGCTACATTGCAAGATGTGATAAACCTACACACGACACAACATGCCTCTTGAGCAGCCAGATAACTAGAAACAAATAGTTCATAAATTTTCCAGGATGAGGATTAAACATTGAAATCGGGTTTCTAAAACCTCATTCACAACTTGACATAAAAAAAGGGGATCAAAACCAGTTCTGAATAAGTCACTTTCAAGGACAACGAAAATAACTTCTATTAATTACAAATACTCACAAGAGAAATAAAACTCAGATTAATTAGATTTTACGTTTGGACGAAGATGGTGAAGCGGAGAGGAACGGAGGACTGGAGGAGCTAGGGCTTCGATTAATTAGATTTTACGTTTTTTTTTCTCACTTTCCCCTGCCCTTTTTATGTCCCGGACGCTGTTACGGCCTTTTTTAAATGTTTGGTGGAGTGGATACAAATTAGCCCGGATCTAGGGGCTTGTTGACACGCCCGGGTCATTAGGGTATTATAATAACCCGGATATTTTAGCTCCGTGTTATTTGATTTAGGTTGTAGCGAAATTCTCAGGACATTTTAACCCGGGCGTGCCATATATCCGGGCTATATACTCTACAATTATTTTTTTTTAAAAAAAATAAAAGCTTTGGACCATATTAGACCCTGGATTTTCCCCATCCGGGCTCTTATGTAGCGAGTTATATTCGCATTTTTCTATTAGTGTAAGATCATTCACTAGGAGAGCTTCACTTTATGCAGCACACTGAAGAGATATTCTGGGTGTGGAAAATCCATAATTCCACATCCTGGCTCAGTTGTTTGAAGTTAATCAATTCACTAAAGTACAAAATATTGAGTTGTTGAATGTAATCTTAACTAATTTCTCACCTTCAGTGATATGAGTGTAAACTTATACATTTCAACTGCATCAATTCACAATCTGTGATCAAATGTCTTGCTTTTCACAAAAGTTGTAGCTATATACAGAGTATAACACAGCATACACTTACCTGCGGTGACACTAAATTAATTAAGGTGAAAATTTATGATTAAAAAAATTATATTTATGTTATAAATAACCAATCAGATGTATTTTTATTCCAACGGCTACCCGTCTATCTCAAAAAGGAGTCTCCGTACCAACAATTTGTGTACTGTAACAATGACATTGAAGATGAAACACATTTTTTTGTGGAATGCCAGTTTTCTAGTTTCCATCTCCCAATATTAATTGTTCGTGGGTACAAATCAGGTTATAATCAACTTGATTGCAAATTCGAGAGATTTCTCTCTTATCTTGTCATTAATTGGTAGCACTCTAACAAAATCTGAAAAGGAGAAACTAGTAGTAACTCGGTGGACTATATGGTACATCAGAGATCAAACAATCTTAAAAAATGAACTCATTCCGAATCAGGAATCTGTTAAACACATCATTGCAACCAGGGGCGGAGCCAAGGGGTGCTCGAGCACCCCCCGGCTCGGGAAAAAAATACAAAAAAAAAAATTGCATATATTTAGTATTTTTAAGGTAATATACATCTTTAAATGATATTTGAAACAAGAGGGTTGTCTAGATCAAGTGGTAAAGGAAGGAAGGAGAATCAAAAGGTCTTAGGTTTAAATCCCAAATGCTTCACTTTTTATTTCTTTTACTATTTCATTAAGGCAAAACTAATTAAAATAACCCAACCTTTGGAGGGGTGTTAAAAAAATATCTCCACCTTTCAGCAGTAAGAAAAATAACCCGACCTTTGGGGAGGATGGTAACAAAATATCCCAATTGATTTTGCAACTATAAATACGAGCAAAAATGATGACATATAATTGATGAAATTAAGATTTTGGTTAATTTTGAATGATATTGACTGATTTTAATGAGAATGAGATCATTTAACTAATTTTATATCATTGTTTTGACTCAATTTATGGTTGGAAAAATGACTCGGGATATTTTGTTAACATCTCCTCGAAAGGTCGGGTTATTTTTCTTAAAGTTGAAAGGTAGGGATATTTTATTAACACCCCTCAAAAGGTTGGGTTATTTTAATTAGTTTCACCTTTCATTAATTCTTCTTGATTTCTATCTATATTTTGATGTTTCTATCAACTATTTCATTAAAAAAATGTCATATTTATGTTTTACTATATTATTAATTCTTCTTGATTTCTCTCTATATATTTTTTTGTTTTTATCAACTATTTCATTAAAAAAATGCCATATTTATATTTAAATTAAAAAATCATAATTTCAGTATTTTTTTCAATATTTTCTTAGAAAAACTCTTCTTAATAAGTATACACCAAAAAAAATTCATGAAATTTTTTTTAGCACCCCCCGGACATAAATCCTATGGCTCCGCCACTGATTGCAACTCACTTGAAAAATTAGAAGAAAACCTCCATGCATGGAAATGAGGATGATATTCAATTTACTCGAAAGGATAATGCTATCAATCACACACAGTCAAGACTAAGGCAAAAAACTGCTAAGTGAAGAAAACCGCCAGTTGGTACATTTAAATTAAACTTTGATGGATCTACACTTAATAACAACAACAGCTCAATTGGCTACATCATTCGAGATTGAGAGGGTAGAACGATCCACATTAGCTATGACAGAATTGGCAACCAGACCACGCTGAAAGCCGAAACTTTGGCTTTAAGACATGGGATAATCCAAACTAGTGCGTTGGGAATAAACAAGTTACAAATTGAAGGGAACTCTCTTATAATCATAAATCATTTAAAAATAAAATTCACATGAGTATTACCCACAAGTCCTTTAAATGCTCAATGTTTGTAAACGACCACCCTTTAACCTTGAATAGGTAAATAAAGAGCGGTCATTCCGGAGTTCGAACCGGGAACCTATGGGTACTACCCACAAGTCCTTTCCGGTGAGTCAACCCTTTCCGTTAAATTATCTGTTAAAATTTTGATTACCCCTTTTTTCCTTTTTTTTTTTTTCATATGGATAGAGTATGACACTACCCTAATTGGAGTTTCAGTGACCGGAGAAACTAAGAACCTTTAATTAGAATTTCAATGGCAAGAAGAAACTAAACCATCCTTTTAATCAAAATTTCAAAGCCAAGGGCATCAATTACGAGCGCCTCTCCACTAGCTAGTTGCCATCGTGAAAGCAAAGGAGCAATAGCAATGTGACGCTGTGTTTGGTTGCTCAAAGAAGACGAACAAGCCTAAATTCAATCCCATATCCCAATGGTAAACAACCACAAATTAACAAATTGATAGAGGGAAAACATGGTTCTTAGGGTAAGTGTATTTACTAACAAGTTTTCGTGCTCGGTTACAATCAAGCAAGGTTTAATTTTGAGATCTATGGTGTCGACAAATAAGAACCCTAATCCCCAAAACCTCAAATTGAGAATCAAATCATCAATTTGGAAGCAAAAAGTAACTAAATCGCATCAACAAATCGTAAAGGTATCTACAATTCATACGAAAACAAGATTGTTAATCGCAACAATCATTCGACATATATGCACAAAAACAGGGGCAATGAATCAGGGAAAACCGAGCTTCTAATCCATCAACAAGGAGCATATACATGTGGAATTCAAATCGAAAACTAAAACTATTATACCTAAGGCTTCATTCATTGACGGCGATTCAATCGTGAACAACCACAAACATGGATCATCTAGTACATCTACGACTACGAGGATGGTTTCAAACTCAAGAATAACTACGACCAATCACCAACAATATATATAAACTAGTCTAGAGCCCGCACGCCACGCATGGGATTTTAAACTTAATCTAAGTAATCTTATCTTATTTTTCGGATTTTATCATATTAATCAATACGTTTTAAATAATTTTGTTCCAATTTTACAGTGTTATATCCACGGTACAGGGATCAAGATGGAATGCAAAGTAGAATCATGGATAGCCAACACATTGAAAATCATAAATGTAGCTTTGAGATATGCCATAATACCTTTTAAAAATTTATCGAGTTACATCACTTAATAATTAAATAAAAATTAAAAAAACAATTTCACTTATTTAAAGAAAATTTTAAAAATCACAAAATTTATATATGACTTGATTAATTAATAAAATGCCACATAGGACATCGATCAATAGGCAATTAAGACAACATGTGGTGTAAGAGACTCTTTTTTTATTGTAAGTATCGATATGATATAATCAAATTATGCTAATTATTATCAAATCTTTTACATAATTGTATGCTTGTATACTTATTTTTGGATATAACAATTAAGAGACCTTTTTAAAGGAAGGGTTAAAGTATGTACAACTTTTTTTTTTGTGACGTGGGGCTCCCAGGTTATCGACTAGTCCCCCACGGGTCCGGGCCCTAGCCTGCAAAGGACGCGAACCGGTTAAGCCAGGCGACAAGCCACCAGGCAGGCTCACCCAAGCAAATGAAGGCTTGAGCACCCACTAATACACAAATTGTGTAAGAAGTGGGATTTGAACCTTTGACCTCTTGCAAGGGTCACCTCTCCCTTACCAGTTACCACTAGGAAAGGGGTCATTGGTTTTAAGGTATATCTTTCAAATAAAGAATTAATTTACCATAAAAAAACACGTTTTCTATTTAGCGCAGGGTATTTAGCGCAAGGTACCATGGTCGCAACGACCACTAGATCAACTGGTCGCAATGACCATTTGGTCGCACCAACCAACTGCCCTACTGGTCGCTCTGACCAAATAGCCATTGGTCGCACCGGCCACCACCCAAGGCCAATTTGTATCTTCTGCAGTTCGTTCAGTGGCGATCTTCAATCGGCGGAGCCTCCCGATTCCCCTTCTAAACCCCACTCCCTCCCAAATATGGTGTTTACCGATTTGGTTCACTCCGACGGCGGACCGTTACGATCGAAACCCTTCGACGATGATGACCAAATCAACCCGATCGCTAGAAGTCCTATCTGTTTTCTGTTCCATTTTGAGTTTTTATTAATTGACATTCCTAGATTGGTCTTGTATTTCGGCCTGAGGGAGAAATTATGTGGTTATTTTTGTCGATCTGTTGCAATTCGAGCAAATCTTCAAACTCTTTGAGAATCGATCAAGAACGAGAGGATGGAATTGAGGGAATGTTGTTATCTATTTCATTGATTGAGAAATGAAGGTCTGGGAGTAGGTATATACTCCTAACTTCTACAAATCTCTTTTTGTTTGACTTATGCGGCCATTAAAATGAAGGGTTGATGCCGTTGTTCATCTAAGGGGGCTGAGTGCTGCGTGAGAGAGGGAGAGAGGTGGGTGGGGTGGGTGGGGGGTAACAACTCTGAAGTGCCAGCATCGACGAGCAACAACTCTGAAGTGCCAGGCTCCTCGATCTCGAGTAGGGTACTCGAGATCGACCACCCCTCCTCTTCCTCGACTGCGCCTTCCTCGACGCAGACGACACCAGAGCCAGGATCCTCCTCGATCTCGACTAGACTTGTCGAGATCGACCACCACTCGGCCACCCCAGATCCTGTTTCCTCGACGCTGCAACCGCCAGGAGGAGAACCCTACTCGAGATCGAGTAGGCCACTCGAGGTCGACAAGCCTTGCCCTTCATCGACTTCTGCATCTTCGAGTAGACCACCACCAGAACCAGCATCCTCGTCGAGATCGACTAGCCCTAGTCGAGATCGACCAAACACTGTGGTCCCCGATTCCGTCTCTGCGAAGGTAAGCCAAGGTATGGATCTTTCTTCTCCTATTTCCATTTAAGATTTATCTATACATGGGAGAGGTTTGCCTTGGTATGTGCGCTTATGTAGGATATCCAATGATGAGCCTAAGGAGTATGAAGTTGGAGACAAGCTCTATGTCTCTAAATCAAAGGATCATTGGTTCCCTAATAAATTCAACAAGAAGTGGATGGGGCCGTTCGTGGTGAACAAGATCCATTCTGGAGGATTGCAGCTGATGGACAAGAATGGAGTCTTATTTGAGGCCCAAGCTACATGGGCCCTGCAAATGCCACCTTGAGCTAAATGGAAAATCGGCCTAGCGACTATAAAATCTAGAGCTTGTACATAGACTTTTTAGGACTTTTGAGACATTGTTTTGTTTGTTTTTTGGTTTTGAACTTTTAGTTTTCCTATTTTGGGTATATGTCTTCTACACTTTTCAGGTCCATGGATAAGATGCAAGCTAAAAACGGACTCGGCTCAGGCATTCCATTCGATATTTAGAGGCCCTGCACACTTGTCTTGTGAGTTTCTTTCTTTACCCTTGTTTTTATACAGTGAGGACACTGTAATGTTTAAGTATGGGGTGAGGGAAGGGCTTACTTTATGCATATTTGATCATATTTGACATTATATGTGCATTATTTCTTGAATTGCTCATACATGGCTATTTTGAAATTCATTATTGATTTATGTGCTTATATGCATGTTTTCCAAAAGTTTGAAAAATAACCTCTATTTTGGAATTCATTATTGATTTATGTGCTTATATGCATGTTTTCCAAAAGTTTGAAAAATGACCCCCATTGAAAATTTTGAATAAATGTCATGGAAGCTTATATTGAACTCGACGATGCAAAATTGGATTCATTAGAGATATAGCATGAAATTGCCTAGTAAAGGGAAGTCACAATGAAGTGCATTATTTTCTTGAAAACCATGAAAGGAGGTAAAATTTGAAGTTGCTTTTGACATGTTGCATGATAAGATGACGGAGGACTTTATATTTCCATATAATGCTCATATTTTGAAATCCTAGCCTTACCTATGCTTATGCATCACAAAAGCCATAATATGCCTTATTTCATATATTGCTCCACATGATCTAAATATTTGCCATTCTTTACCTTATCCAGGGATTATGTTGAGAATGATGTTACATTATGGAGATGTTATATGGTTTTTGTGTTATTATTATCATTATTGGAGTTTGGCGGAATTGTTTGAAATATATGGAAAATTTAATGAGTGAAAGAAAATCCGATCAAAGATCGACCCTGCTCGCTGAGATAATAGTTTGGCGAGATGGGACACCAGGTGAGGAGTCCGACGCACTAAGTATCCGGGGCCATTCATGACACCCATGTTTGCGACTCGCGAGAAGGTAGTGCTGAGGTCAGAGAGGTAAAAGCATTATTATTGAAAAAAGCATTATGAAAGGTGATGAATCAAAGGAAGAAGGGATGTGGAAATTCAGTTTGGAAATACTCCATTTCCCCGGATCAAAAGCACCACATTGCCAAAAATTGCCCACCTTTTAGACTTTTACCAATCTACTTCTTATTTGAGCTTAAATTAAAGTCCTCTTGATTATTGTTGCTTTGTCACGAATGAATGTTTTGCATAACCCTCCTTTTGTGTGTAGATGTTGCTTTTATATATTTGCACATGCATGGATCTGTGGCACTAGTACCTTTTCGAGGATGGTAATTGAGTGCAGGGTTATATGGCAATGAATCTAAGATGTTGAGAGTTTTGATTTCTTCCCCTGAATGACAATTAAAAGTATTGCTTGAGGACAAGCAAGCTTAAGTATGTGGTGTTTGTTGTGAGCTGAATCTGCAATATTTTACACTTAAGTTTATATCAATTTCTGCATACATTTCATTCATTTGGGCTAAGATAGTACAGAATCTATGTAGTTTATGTTTATTTGCCAAATTATGGAATCTACACCAGTTTCTGTTTAATTTCGCAGAATTCGAGGCATTTTACAGCAACTCTAAGGAAGGTCAGAAAAGCTCGGAAAACAACTACAGAAATCCAGAATCCGAGAGTACAGAACCAGGACAAACCGAACCGAAGCCAAAGCTACTCTATGTCGAGTACACCTTACTCGATCTCGAGTAGAGAGCCCGGGCAGACTTGGTCGACAGTGCCTGGTCGAGAAAGCTGAGCCAGACCAACCTAGCTCCGGAAGACAACTCGATCTCGACAAGCTCTAGTCGAGATCGACGAAGCCTAGACGCCACACTCGGAGTCGAGAAGAAGAGCTGATCGAGAAGCCGAGGACGAAGGCGCTGAGCAACCCTACTCGATCTCGAGTACCACTAGTCGAGATCGACGAGCCACCATGCCCTAGTCCGAGTCCATGCCGAGGAGCCCTAGTCGACATCACCAGAGAGCCATCTTCGACCACACTCCTAGTCGATTTCGAGGAGACCTAGTCGAGATCGACGAGCGCCAGGAGCCCAGATCCGAGCATGTCGAGCAGAGTCACCCGAGAAGTCTAGTCGACGATGAATCCTAGTCGAGATCGACAAGCCCTTGTCGAGATCGAGTAGACCAGATTCCAGAAACGCGTCGACATGAGCTGTCCGAGTAGACTTGGAGTTGCTTGGGCACGAAGGAAGTCGAGTTGGCCGAAGATTCTATCCAAATTTGACCAAGTCTATCTATGGAAGGGAGATCTATCAAGACATGAAGACTTACCTAATTTAGATTTATCTTTTTCCTTTTAGATTTATTTCCCTTAAGCATTTTATTTATCATTAAGGCTTTTAGATATAATTTTAGATATAGATAGGAGATTCTATCCTTGATTAGCAAGGAATAGAAGGCTATAAATAAAGCCCTAGGGGCTGGTTTTTCATTCATTCCAATTCAGACACAATTCCATTCAAGTAACTAGGATAGAGAAAGAGAGTTTGTAGCAAGCAAGGTGGAGAGGCGAAAGCGGATTTGTCTTGTGGGTTGTAAGCTTTCTTTATTTAATTCAATGCAAGTAAGTTTCTTTTGTTATTTGATGTCTTTCTTGATGATGAAGAGCGAGTAGTCCACCCACTTCTGGGGCTGGGGTGAGCCCGACGGTGGCCATGTGAGGTGATGCGGTAAAGGTCAGATCTTGTTATGCAATTCGTCTTCTATCCCTATGAGCATGATTCTTTTGCGAGAGTTGAAGGTGATCCTTGTTTGTGTTATTGAAGCGAAAGTAATCTTAATGCAACTTGGATTAATTATGTGAAAAGGGTTAGTAACAATTAGGGTTTATGCGAAAGCCTCTATATGCCTATTTGTTAATAACGAAAGTTATTTGATGGAAAGCATGATCTTTTATGCCTTTATGTGTTACTTTGCATGGTTATCGTTGTGGTGTTGATACCCTGGCCTTGGAAGTCTTTTATATATTGAATTTATTTCGTCGGAAATCTGAGTTTTGGATTCGAAATTTGCAATTTAAGTTTTCTGTCTTCCAGTCGACATAGAGTAGAGCTTGTCGAGATCGAGTAGGCTGTAGTCGATCTCGAGTACGGTCTTGTCTAGGTCGAGTAGAGTTTCTGCCTTTGTTGTCGATTTCCAGTTTCTGTCTTCACTGCCTTTGTCGATCTCGAGTAGGCTTAGTCGAGATCGAGTAGCCTCTGCTTTGCTTTGTTCTTTACTTTCTTTCGCTATTTTCTGTCTTTGCTTTTGTTTCTGTTTTGCTTTGTCTTTTTTGCTTTTATTTCTGTCTTTCTGCTGCTTGTCTGTGAGATCTGTTGCTACCTAAGAATTGCCGACTTGCTTCCTCGTGGATTCGATCCTGATTTTCTCTTACTACAACGGGAGGAAGTCTTGTATTTATTTGCTGAGACAGGGAAGTCAGTCTGATCTTTATTCTATATTTATTTCATACTTGACCATCCTCCTGCAACAACAACTATGTAAAGCTGAAGAAACAGGTGATGGACAAGTTTAATGTCGATGGGAGGAGGAATGATGTGGAGCTCACATATGTAAAGCCAAAGAAGGAAGGGTCTAGGCCGTTTGCTATCGGGGATGACGAAGACTTGGAGGCCTACAAGTTTGTAAACGGGCTGTCTGGAGAACGAAATTGGCCTATCGACCTCAATGTCTCCCTGCGACGCAAGGTTGGTGGAGAAGTGCCCAAAGCACAAGGATCTACAACGGATGACTCAGACGGTGGTGGTTTGGCTCCTGCAGGCTTGGAGGATGTTGTAGTGCCGTTAACTGGTCCGCCTGTGACCCAAGAAGATCACCCAAATACAGATCTCCCCGTGGGGCTTGACGGAGAAGACGAAGATTTGGGAGAAAAAAATTGTCGAGGTAAACCAAAAGGATGTCCAGTTGGAATCATCGGATGTCCAGTTAACACAAACAGCCGTCGAGTTAAAAGAGACTTCTGACCAGTTAGGGATAAGTGAGGAGTTGGAGTTGGAGTTTGTGAAGAGGGAAAAGAATGCCGACGCAGTTAAACGTGGGAAGCAGGTCATATATGTTAGCAGTGACATGGAAGATGGAGCCATTGACCTTGGTAGCTCCTCCGACGAGGATGATGCAATCCCAAAAGTGGTTAAACCTGAACACGGTAGTTCTGGTCCGACGAAGTCTTGGTCATGGGATTATGAGGCGGAGCTAGCGGTGAGGGAAGTCGGGGAAGCGTACGAAAGACGAAAATGGAAGTCGACCACTTCTCCGAAGCCTGCTGAAAGTGAACCAATGGTGGCGGGGAACCCATTGAATCCCAGCCAGTGTGGTATTAAGCTCCGGGAGGGACAAACGTTTCGGAGGAAGGAGGATGTGCAGGAACTCGTAGCGTGGGCGGGTCTGACTCGCTGCTTCACGACGAAGGTGAAGAAGTCAACGACGACCTTGTATGTTGTAGGGTGCGCTGCTCCCAAGTGCAAGTGGTCATGTCGGGCTTCGACTTACAAGGGAACGGGGTTATGGAAGATCCGAAAGCTTGTGGACGAGCACACATGCTCGCTGAACGAGGCGATCACACAAAAACGCAGTGCGTCATACACGCAGCTGGGGCGGCGCATTGTCGAAAGGTATGTGACCCAATACGTAAAACTTAACTGGACTCTTGCCTAAATTCCACTGGACATGTAAATATATACACTGGACACACAACAACAGTAACTGGACAACAACCTATATACACTGACCATACGTTAATTACAACTGGACACACAACGATCTGAACTGGACATACAACTATCTTAACTGGACACATGTGTGTGTGAATGGGCATGTGCAGTTTCGGACGATCAAAGAAGCCCCTCGATCCGGATCAAGTGCAGAGGATGATGAAGTCGCAGCTGGGGTCACATGCAGCTACTGGAAGGCGCGCCGAGCCCGGTTGAGTGCGAGGGACAACGTGTACGGAACGGAAGAGGAAAGCTATCGGAGCATGTACTCGTACATGTACATGCTGGAGCAGGCCAACCATGGGACGTACACGAGGATAGAACGCGACACGCATGGGCGATTCAAGTATGCGTTTGTGAGTCTTGGAGCGTGGCGGAGGGCTATCCCCTACCTACGGAAAGTCAGTCCTTCCTTAAATGGAACATGACACTCTTCTACTATAAACATGACGCCCAAAAGAATACGACATGACATATTTTTGAATAGACATGACACCTCTAACGCCTCAAGATGTTTCTTCTCCAGGTTATATCGGTGGACGGGAGCTTCTTGAAGGGGAAATTTCGAGGGTGCTTGCTATTTGCTACTGCACAAGACGCTGACCACCACATTTACCCCGTGGGCTTCGCCATGGTTGACGGCGAGAATGATGGGTCATGGGGGTTCTTCTTCAGGCAGATGTTGCGTGTCGTTGAAGACACGACTGATCTGGTGTGGGTATCTGACCGCCACATGAGCATCCTGAAGGGCATACGGGATAGCTACATATTCGCGAAGCACGACATATGCACATATCACTTATTTCAAAACGTCCGTTTCCGGTTCAAGTGCGGGGGCTTGCAAGAAGAGTTCATGACGATGTGTAAAGCTTACACGTACGAGGAGTTCCAGGTGTTGTACGCGGAGTTCTATGCACGGGTTCCTGGAGTGGGCCAATATCTGAAGGAGGCCGGGTTCAGTAACTGGGCAAGGGCTTTCTACGCTGGGAATAGGTACAACATCACAACTACTAATAACTTCGAGTGCTTGAACTCGGTGTTCAAATATCCTAGGGATTTGCCGCTAACAGCCCTTGTAGATGCCATCCTTGAGACCGTCGGCACCTGGTTCGTCAAACATAGGAAGACAAGCGGCGAGCAGGGGAAAGTCGTAAGCGACTGGGTTGGTAACGCCATCAGAGCAAACTTCGTGCAGTCCCTTTCCATGGTCGTCAGACAGTTGAGTGCACATGAGTTCGAGGTACGCAAGTGAACCTCCACCTGGCTTGTAAACCTAACAGGACGTTTATGTAGCTGCAGGCGATTCAACGTCGACCAGTACCCATGCGCGCACGCAATGGCAGCATCCCAATTGCACGGGACGGATGTGTACTCGCTCGTCAACGACTTCTACAAGGTAGACGCGTGGCGTGCGTGCTACAAGGACGTGATCTACCCAGTCCCGTCGCGAGAGAATTGGAGGGTACCCGAGGCAATCGCCAATGAGACTTGCCTCCCCCCACTTATCAAGGTACGCCCTGGCAGGCCGAAGACATCTAGGTACCCGTCTCAGTGGGAAAGGAAGATCTCGAAAAGGCGTCGCACCTAGTAACCGGCCAGTAGGTATTTTGGCATGACGGGTACATATTTTGGCATGACATATAATGGGTAAGACATGACGGGCACATATTTTGACATGAAATATTATGGGTAAGACATGCCAGTAGGTATTTCACGCGTTTTGTAATCAGGGCTCACTTATTCGGAAACGTTATCGCTCCCCCTTTTACATTGAAGTATGAACTTCGCCCGTTTTTTGTTATTAAGGCTTGTTGGGCATGGGTGCAGCTATTTCAGTTTGTACATGACATGCAGTTATATTAACTTGCCAGGTGATATTTTGGACATGACATTTTTAATTGTGCATTTTTCACTGGAAATGCGGACGACGTAAATATATAAGTGTCAACCATCGTACGACCTACTGGATAACAGAGTGTTAAAAACAATTTCACATCATAGTGTCAAACCCTGAGCCCTAGGTTTCCCAAAACAACATACCGTCGATACCAAAGTCAACAAAATTAAATCCTACGAAAGCACAAATGTTCAACCCACCAACAACAGTACAACCAACAATATTCTTGTAATTGGAGACGGAGGCAATGACTACTGAGGATCGGGGCTGGGTCGGAAGGCACCGTGGTAGATGGCGACACAGAGGACTAGGCAGTAGGCATCGATAAAGGCGTCGTCCACCCCTTTGAATACGCGGTCGCCTGATGCGAGCATCTACATGAAACGGATAGCGTAGGGGCCGGAGTCTCCTCTGTGTCGCAAAAAGTATATGTGTCAAACCTAATTCGCACCAATTACACTATAAATCAGAAGATGGACAACGACGACTTACGATTGCTTGTTCTGAGGGATCCCCTTCACACGGTTGTACTTGAATGGCTGGGGCAGTTTCCCTGCATACTTGGCGTGCAGCTCTTGGTGGCCATCCATCAGCGGGGGAAGGGTGTGCGTGATGGGCTTCAGAAGGCCGGGCAATTGTCGCACAGGAGTCAAACGAGTGCCCGGATCATACACACGGACAGTCCACTCGGCCAGGTCGATCTCCAGAGCTACCCAGTGGTTGTCCTTCAGATTCCATGGGGCCAACACACGGTCGACGCTGGCCCAAGGCTTCGGACACCTCTCAGGTAACATACCGCTGAAGTAGTACTCCAACTCCTCGTCGACGGGCATGCCGGTTTGTCTCTGCAGCAGTACCCCGAAGTAGGGGTCGACGACTGCGACGCCTGCGTACTTCGACTCGTTGGCTACCTTCTTTCGGAGGATGCTGCATGCTTCGTCGATATGCTGCAAACAAGGAACACGTGTCCAGTCAACCACAAAATTGTCATGTTATCGGAGCACGGGTGGGCGGACTTTACCTCTGAGCCCACCACTTTCATTGGCGTTTTTAGGTCCCCGAAGAAATCCCTCTCGAGGCGGGTGCCCGACATTGTACGTGCGGGGTCAGTCCCTTGGGCGTCGTCGGTGGTCAACCACACGGTGAAGGCGTCCACGTCGGCCCTGTTCATCAGGCCCAAGGCTACGGCGTCAACCCCCACAATGACCTTCTTCCCCTTGGCGGCCCGCGGCTTCTTCTGCCCCTTCGTCACGTCCTCAACCACCTCCTTTTCCTTGTTCCCCTTGTCGACACGCGGCTTCTTCCCCGGCCGAGTAACTTTGTGGCCCTCTAACGTCGTAGGCGCTCGCCTCACCCTTCCGCCCTTACGCAGAAGGGGACGTACGGCCTCCTCATGTGCCTCCTATGGTTGATTACATGACACAAACTTAAAATAACATGACACATACGTGATTTAACATGACAGTACCATTAACACGACCTACCTCATGGGTTGTCTGTGTCGTGGGTGCTTCTGGCTCGGAGATGGTTGACGTGGCCCCAGGCCCTTTGGCCACAGTCTTAGACCCCTCAGCTAACACCTCATCCTCATTAGCCCGGTCCTCCTACATGACAACTGACAATATTCACATGACACTGGGCGACAGATGGCTTACCTCAGCGGTTGTGACTTTGGTAGTGGCTGCTACTGGCTCAAGCCCGATCGCCCTTACCATTTCAGTTGGCCCTGTGCTATCAGTCTCGCCCTTCTCCTTCAACACTTCATCACCCTGCGCAAATATGCGAAGGAACTTAGTCTCGACACCATTATCAACAGTCACATCGCAGTACGACAGGGATGACTTACCTGTGTGGTGGGTATTTCTTTGGGGGGTTCTTGTGGATCAGCATCCTTCTCCATTTCAGTCTCCCCATGGACTGGTCCCTTAATCTTACCCATCTCCTACAGATTATGAGTTCGTGTCACCGTCATTTACAAAACTGACATCACGGTTTCAGTTAGGGTACTTACCTCAGAGGTTGTCTTAGTGGTTTCATCTTCACCTGCATCAGTACCCGATTTCCCTCCCATTTCCTTAACAGTTTCCTCAGCCTACGTAATTATGGGAAAGGTATGTTACCATGATGCCTATATTGTTATACATGACGCCTATATTGTTATACATGACGGTTAGGGATACTGACATGACAAATTGAACATCTTACCTCCTTCGACAGCAACTCAACATCTTCGGTTTCCTCACCGTAAGTTCCATGCCTGTCCTGCGAGTGTGTCACCTCGTCCTCACCTCGCTTCTTCCCCCTCACCTCCCTTCTCAGCTCCTGCATCGCCGCCTCAACCCTTTCCATCCTCTCGTTAAACGTTGCCAATAAGCTCGTCCCCAGATCATCCATCTTAGACAAAATCCTTGACACATCAACTTGGGTAGCCGTCGTACTTCCCTCACCCTGCGTGCCTGACCCGGATGCTTCCGTCGTGCTCGGCGCATGTTTCGCTTTATACTCCACCACGAGGTAGTCGAAGAACTTATCCGACTTCTCTGTCGCGAACATGGCGCCAAGGATAACCCCCTTCCTGACCTCCTCGGCATCCGGGAGCAGGACTGTCCGAACAGCGTCCACCTCGTCGAACATGCCCAACTCGTCTTTCGATTGCTGGATGAGGGAGGCAAGAGAATCGTACATGATATTGTGCTCTTTCGACTTATATCGCAGGCACCGAGGGTAGGTTGTGCTTGTGCTTGTGCTGGTGTCAGCAAATTGTCTTGCAACTGGCCGCAGAGCCTCGTACACCCACAACTACAAAAAAAAAAACAAATCAGGTGATGTCATGTCGACACTTTGCATTTAATCGTGTTCAGTTTGCATATTTCAATGCACAGTGCCTATGTCCAGTTATCACGAGTCAGTGTCCAGTTTAAATCATTATTTGTCATGTGAAATTTATGTCCATATCTGGAATGCAAGGGGGAAGCCGCCTAACAAGTACGACGGGCGAGAGCTGCTGACCCCGTGCTGGAGCTTGCGCTCAACACACTGGTAGAGGAACTCGTGGGTTCGTTCGTAGCACAGTCGCCCCCACGGGTAACGCAAGAACGCCTCAGTGTCAGACACCATGTTTACAACCCACCCGTGAATAAAGTTGCGGGGTTCCTTCGCAAAGAGCACCGCCTCCACCAGCATTATGAGCGCGAACTTAAAGCGCCTTACGGCCGAACGCTCTGACTTCATCGCCACTTTGTACTCCGTCTCGAAGACATCCATCCTCATCTTCTCCGCCCCTAAGAACTCTAAGCAGGCAGCCATGTCCGCCTCAGTGTCCACGGTCCGCAGCACGTTTGCCGAGCACTTCAGTCCGGTCACTAGCGCGAACTCCGCGATGGAGAACCGGACTATGGACCCCTGGATCATGTACCACGTTTCATTTACCTTTTTCGACCGCAGCTGCCACTGCAGGACGTAGTGGACTAGCTGTGCTGAGAACTCAACTTTGGCACCGAGCCTCGCAATGCCGCCAAACTGGCTTTCGCACAAACGCTTCCAGTCTGACGCGCTCAGGTACTGGTCTAGCTTTGTAAGGACCTGGGGCCTGGCGTATTGGTTGCACCTACACTTGAAATGCTGGTCCTTGGGGACAGCATATATCGCCTGCACAGTGGGGTGGAATGTTAGAGCGACTCATCTGTAAAACACTCGACCCTTGATCGACACTAGCCAAACCATACCTCGCCTGTTGTCGGTGTCTGCGTTACCCTTCTTTCTCCTGAACCAGCCATGTTGTTGTTTGATACCCTGCAGGTTGGAGAGCAATACTTTAGCATTCTTCAAACATTTGCGGATTTTCATCACACAAGTCACAATGCACATGACGTTAAGTTCATATAACATGTCATGTGACAATTTTAACATGTCAAGTAACCATTTTAACATGACAGACACCATTTCTTACCTGCATTTATCACAAATGACAGTAAATTTCTAGCCTCACCATATCTTACCCTATACTTATCACCTGAGCATTGTAACCTTTTTATAGCTTCCACAAAATATAAGCCGCGCAATTTTGCATTTAAACATGACAGAAAACCTATTAAACATGGCAACTAAATATTACAAACATGACATGTTACAATGTAACAGCATTTACATTCAATAAGTTGTTCCTGAATTTTTTTTACCCACATATAGGTTCCCCGATTTCCCTCTATCTATCCAATTTCTCCAATCTCACCAATTTCCCCAATTCCCACATTTTCCCCAATTTCACCAATTTCCCAAATATTCACACAATACATGTATCGATTTCCCCTATTTTGCTTCCTCCTTCAAAGCCTTTACCATATCATCACCACAATGGTACTTCCATTCTCTCCCCGACTCGAACACCCCCGTTCCCACATTTCCACCCATTGTTTTCATACTAGACGCCTGTTACATCCCACATGACAGGGGCGGATATTCCACCCGTTCTTTCATCCAATTGCAAACCATGGCAAACAAATTAGGTTCTTCAAATGGTCCCTCATCCTTTCAATTTCTGCAATCAGTACTAAATCGGTAGGGTTAGGGTTTACTTACTTCAAAATCGTCGGTCTCTCTCTTCTAAACGCCCACAGGGTCGTCTTCTACACGTTGTCGGGTTTACTGGCTTGAAATCCGCCGCCGTCTTCTCCTCCTTACTCCCAAGTTCGTCTTCTTCCTTTGTCTTCTTCTTCTCCTTCCTCGTTTTCGTTTCAAGAATGGCGGTTTCGTGCCTTCTCCCCTCCCTCCTCTCTGTTTTACACAGTTGGAAGTGACGGGTTTTTAAAAACTGCCCTCTCTCTCCTCCTCCCTCACACACTCTCTCCCTTCTTTAATGACCCCCAACAACCGGTTTCAACACCCCTATCCCAACCGGCTACCTTGCCATTTTTTAGGGGGGGGGGGGGGTCTAACCCTTGCAATTACAAACGGTTAGTGGGTTAGGCTAGCAAACCAAACCGGGGTAAGGGTCATTTCCTTTAATTCCCTCAACTTCTTTAACATATAATATATCTTTTACATAAAAATTGAATAATAAATATTTTTAATTTTTATAAATTTATATATTTGGAATATATATTATTTACATACTCATAAAATAAACTGTTATTGATTTCATAACTTGTATGTTTAACATTTTTCATTTTCTATGGTTAAATTAGTAATTCTAATATTAAAAAAATCTTTGAAATATGTGTTTACTGATGAGTACGCAAAAGATTCCTTTTAAAAACTCGTGCTAACCATCTTTCAAAATATTCTTTTAATCAATGTGTATAATTGTCATGGAATTAGTAATTTATGAAATGCTATCAATCATTGTAAAAGATTTACTAAATACTAAAAAAACTAATTTTTGGGTAAAATAGGGTAACTAAAAAATATATCAAGTTTTAATTCAAAATAAATGAGAAAAAATAAATTAAAGTTATAATACAAAAATAATTAATTGGTTCATTTAATTTAAAATTTTTTAAAACACTTTAATTCAGGAAAAAAGATATTAGATTTATTTTAATTAATAATTGATTAAATTGAATTAATTATTTAGGTGGGGCCACATTGAAGGAGTACTTGCCACGCAAGGCCGCTTTAATGAGGAGTCGCCATGTGGCATAATTCACACCTGCTTTAGTATTATTTATAGATTATAGATTTATAGATAGAAGATAGATAGATATAGATATATAAGCCTTTAAGACGACGTGACATAACCATTATCATTTTACATATTGATTATGTCACATCGTATTTAAACAAATTCACAATGATATTTTTATTATTTTTATCGAGTGATTTAAAATATCTATATTTATGTATATTGCTTTAAATGAGATTTTAAAAAAAAATCTGAAATATTTATAAGATACATTTATGTTAAATATTTTTAATTATGATTTTTATCTTAACTTTTATTTATAATTTATAATAATAATTTTGTTATTTTATTTTAGATTTTAATTTTAAAAAATCGCGCCATTGCGCGGGAATTATACAAGTGTGTGTGTGTGTGTGTGTGTGTATATATATATGAGGGAATTGCACAAGGTAACCCAAAAACCCAAGAACCTTGCAAGGTTAACCCAACCCGGATAAAAATGGGGTGAAACCGGATATCCGGCAAACCTGGCCAGCAGGTAACAGGTTGGGAAAGTGGGCCCAACCGTGACACCTCAGCGAGGGAGAGAAAAGGAAGGCGAGAGAGAGAAAAAGGAAGGAGAGAGAGAGAGACGTCCAGGAAGGAGAGAGAGAGAGAGACGTCCATTGAGAGGAGAGAGGCAAGAGAGGGAGCTGTTGAGTTTGATTAGACAAAGAGAGAGAAAGCTAATTGAGCTTGACAGGGACTCTCTCAACAGTCCGGGGAAAGTGGGTTTCCCGCCCAAATTTTGCGCCAAAAAATCCTGAAGAGGAAGAGGAGGGAGGAGGGAAGAGGAGGGAGGAGGGAAGAGGGGGAGAGTATATAAGCATTGAAGCTCCACCTCAGTCCAATGATTATTCCACATTAATGCACTGCAGTAGGAGAATTAAAAGGAGGAAGGAGAAGCGCCGGCAAAGAGTGAAGGAGGAGGGTTGGTGGCCAATGATATGGGGATCTATATAAGGATAAGGGAGGGAATGATGGGGGTGGCATTTAATGGGTACCAGGTGGAAAAAAATCTGAAGATTCACAGAGTAGCCAATGTAGAAGAAGCAAGTGGGCCGAGGTTTCTCTTAAAGCTGAAGGGGAAGTTACGAGTAAATATTAACTGGACAACCGGGAGAGAACAACGTGACAACCAACAGAAAACAACGTGACAGCTGGTGGAATAGACTGGACCGAGTTTCGACCGCCTGCAGATACAAAATGGGTAAGTAGTCTTATAATTATTATGACGAGAAAAAAAACTTTGCTACAACTTAATGTAAACTAAATGTATCCCCTCTCTATGTAAATGAACAGGGGAGAAGACAATCGTATGTCTGACTGTGGTGTTCGGAGGATGGTGGGCTTGCGAAGAAGGCGGTTGGGTCTTCAAGGGGTCACGGAGCCAAAAGGCTCTGCTGGTGGATGAACGTATCGACTACGTTGCACTAAAGAAACTCGTGATGGAAAAGTTTAACGTCGATGGGAGAAGGCATGAGGTGGAGCTCACATATGGGAAGCTGAAGAAGGGCGGGTGCAGGCCATATACAATAGGAGATGACGAAGACCTGCAGGCCTTCAAGTTTCTAAACGGACTCACTGGAGAACGATCGTGGCCTGTCGACCTCCATGTCTCCCTGCGAACCAAGCTATGTGGCAGCACTGTGGCACCTACACAAGGATCGTCAACGGGTGGCTCCGGAGGGTGGGGTATCTCAGTGGCGAGAGGTGAGGAATTTATACTGCCATTAACTGGGCCGCCTGTTACCCAAGAAGATCACGCACATACGGGCATCCAATTGGCTGGTGGTGAAGAAGACGCAGTCCTGGTAGCCGGATGTGTCCAGGCAAAACAAACTGGCGTCCAGTTAGATGCCCAATGCGTCCAGTTAGAAAACGAATGTGTCCAGTTACATAATAGTACCGACGCGTACGGGCGAAATGAGGAGTTGGAGTTCGAGTTGCGAAAGAAGGCAAAGAAAGCCGAGGAAATAAGACGTGGGAAGCAAGTCATTTCTGTCAGCAGTGATTCAGAAGATGAAGTTATTCCACCGGGTGGAGATGGAAGGGTGCCCATTGACATCGGGAGCTCCTCCGACGACGATGAGGTACTACCAAATGCGGTGAAGATGGAGCTCGGGTGCGCAGTTCCTACCAAGTCGTGGTCATGGGATACTGAGGCCGAGCAGGCTATGAGGGAAATAGAGGAAGCATACGCACGCGGAAAACAGAAGTTGGGACCGAATACGGAGGGTGTGGAAAGTGAACCAATGGTTGCGGTGAACCCATTGGGTCCCCGTCAGCACACGGGTGAGCTCCGGGAGGGAAAAGTGTTTCGGTCGAAGGAGGAGGTCCAACAGACAATCAAGTGGGCGGCCCTATCTAGGTGTTTCACGACCAAGGTGAACAAGTCGACGAAGAGCTTGTATGTTGTGCGCTGCGGTGGTCCCAATTGCAAGTGGCTTTGTCGGGTTTCCACATACAAGAAAACGCGGATTTGGATTATCTCCAAGCTTGTGGACGAGCACACGTGCGACCTGACCGACATGATGACACAAAAGCGACGGGCGACATACACCCAGGTTGGGCAACACATAGTGGACAGGTATCTCCTTCGCTCTAACCAACCGAAATGGACAGTATGTTGCTTATAACTGGACGCTTGTTAAATATAACTGGACAGGAAATGTTATAAAACTGGACAGGTACTTCGACAAACACTAACCCAATGCGCCTGTCCATGTGCAGTTTCGTTGGTTCAAAGAAGGCCCTTGTGCCGGAGCAAGTGCAGGCTCTGACGAAATCCCAACTCGGGGTGCCGTCCAGTTACTGGAAGGCGCGGCGAGCCGCCATGAA
The DNA here is from genome assembly GCA_963922045.1 of Persicaria maculosa. NCBI lineage: Eukaryota > Viridiplantae > Streptophyta > Magnoliopsida > Caryophyllales > Polygonaceae > Persicaria > Persicaria maculosa. Next base: position 26,502,255 of record OY998259.1, on the reverse strand, counting down.
GGCGAGGGACACCACCTACGGGACAGACGAGGAAAGCTACAAGAGAATGTACTCGTACATGCACATGCTGGAGCAGTCCAACCCTGGCACGTACACCAGGATAGAACGCGACACAGAAGGACGATTCAAGTATGCGTTTGTCAGCCTTGGAGTGTGGCGGAGGGCGATCCCCTATCTAAAAAAGGTCAGCCCCTCCTTCTCCGTACCTTGTGTGACCGTTACTGCAAAGCAGTTAAACTTATACAACTACTACCATTACAACGACCAACTACCCCGCATGACGTCCTCAGGAAATAACATGACATATAAGTTATATGACATGACATTAGTCAATAACGACATGTCAACGCTAACCAATTAGGTTGTCGAATTTGTAGGTGGTGTCAGTGGACGGGGGGTTCCTGAAGGGGAAGTTCCGAGGGTGCCTCCTGTTCGCGACTGCACAAGATGCCGACCACTCTGTCTACCCAATTGCATTCGCAATGGTTGACGGAGAGAATGATGGGTCGTGGGGGTTCTTCTTCAGGAAGATGCTGCATGTTGTTGAAGACACGACTGATCTCATGTGGGTATCTGACCGCCATGTTAGCATCGAGAAGGGAATACGGGACAGCTACGTCTTCGCCAAGCACGGCATATGCACATGGCACTTATGGCAGAACGTCCGGTTTCGGTTCAAAATCAGCGCTATGAAGGACCAATACTTCTCCATGGTCAAGGCTTACACATACGACGAGTTCCAGTCGTTGTACAATGACTTCTGTTCGGTTTCTCCCGCCGCGGGCCAATACCTACGGGAGGCCGGATTCGAAAAGTGGGCAAGGGCGTGCTACCCGGGTAACAGGTACAACATAACCACCACGAATAACTCAGAGTGCTTGAACTCGGTTTTCAAGTACCCTCGGGACTTGCCACTCACAGCGCTGATGGATGCCATTCTTGAGACCGTCGGGGACTGGTTCGTGAAGAGGAGAGAGATCACCTCAAAACCTGGGAAAGTTGTAAGCGATTGGGTCGCTAAAGCCATTAAAGCAAACTTCGCTGAGTCTCTATCGATGTTGGCCAGGCCGCTCAGCCCCCACGAGTTCGAGGTCCGCAATGGTCAGTCCACTTGGCTTGTCAACCTCACGGGACGATTATGCAGCTGCAGACGGTTCAACGTCGACCAATACCCCTGTGCGCATGATGTGGTCTAAACCACCAAAAGAATAGTGTAGCCTGAACCAACCTCGCAAGAATACGAGATCAATTGCAGTATACGGATATCGATCACGGGGATTATATATGTACCAATTGTTATCTTGAACTAATAAGCTAAGCCAAATGGGAGAGATTTGATTTTCAACTAAACCTAGAAAACAAGCAAAGATTAAGAAGAAAATATATAAGAGAAATGATTCCAGGGTTAAGGATTCCGACGACAATGCCACAAATAATTCAACCCGATGTTCACTCGAACTTCATCTTCTTAATAAGTCAAATTGAAGGTAAATTATCTAAAGTCATCACTACTCAGCTGTCGCATGTTGAAGTGATTCCAGGGCCTGCTATTGCGCAGGTGACTGCTGGTGGCGGAAAGGTTAGGGTTCCGGCAAATCGAAGGGAGACGGATATGGAAAAAGGAGAGGCAGCGGTGTGCGGGGCAGTGGGATCATGAAAGCAGATAGAAGAAGAAGAGGGAAAGAAGGAAGCGGACTGCTGGTGGCGGGATGGTGAACGCCGGCGAGAGAGGGCTGAGAGGGAGATTCGAGATGGGAGAGGGCGGTGGGGAAGGCAGTCGGGGAGAGGGGAAGAGCGTAGAAAGACCTGCTCTTTTTTTTTTTTTAATTATTAAAGGAAAGATCCACGCGGGCGCGCGCTTAAAGCGCACGCCCGCTCACCTGCTTCCTGAGAATGCTCGGTTTATTTTTATTTTTTTTTTGTATTTTTATTTGAAGTATATAATAATAGACAATCTTAACTAAATAAAAATAAAAGGAGAAATTACCTTAGGTTGACCCCGAAAACGTTTGAACCTTCCCGAATGGATGGTCCATGACTCGATCCACCCGTCTAGTAAAGTCTTTTCGGGGAGATATAATTGTGATTCATTGAAGCTCAAACTCCCGAAAGATGTGCTCTTCTTCTTAGCATCTTGTCCCTTTGTGTGTTCACCGTTACCACCATCTTCGAACAGAAAGACTTCCTCTTGGGACTTGGTGTATGGCGGTATGTCAATGAGAACTTCCTTTGACAGGTCATCTATATGCCACTTGGAGACTAGTCCAGCGAACGCTCCGAATCGTTCCTTAACATTCTCTTGAACCATCACTTGAGAAAGTAGCGACGGTGACATGTTTACTCGGGGAACAACCAATCTGGGTTCTTCTCTGGATTCCTCTTCCCTAGGATCATCAATCTCATGCACCTTAGACTCATGTATATGCTCTTCTAGATATTCCTCAATCTCAATAGTTACGACAGTGCAATCGTCATTGTCACTGTCACTGACATCTGTTTGGCTCGAGAGGCTCTCTGGAACAGTTTGAGCATTCATGGTAAGTTGAGCAATTCGGTCTTCAATTGCCGCAATCTTAGCGAGTAGCTCCTCCTTTGATAGGTGTGAATATGGTCCTTGCTCGGGAGGAGGTTGTGGAGGTTGAAACTGAAATCCTATCGGAGCCCTTTCATGAGTGTGATTGCTGTCATAATACTCATCAGAATTGCACCTATGGGATATATCATCAGCATCCTCGTAGGTGGGGGCCCACAACACCGGGCATTCGGAGATCATATGCCCAAAACCCCCGCAAAACTCGCAATTGGCAAGGGTCCCATACGTCGAGAATTGATTTTCCAAAGTGGCATGACCAGACGATGAAAAAACATCACAATAAGGAACGCAATTCATCTCTACAAGAACACACCTGAAATCACAAAAAGAACGAAAAAAAATCAAAAGCAAAAGAAAGACTTAGCAAACTAGTTATAGAAACAACCAATACTATCAATAATCCCCGGCAACGGCGCCAAAACTTGATGTGGTCTAAACCAACACAAGAATAGTGTAGCCTGAACCAACCTCGCAAGAATACGAGATCAATTGCAGTATACGGATATCGATCACGGGGATTATATATGTACCAATTGTTATCTTGAACATATAAGCTAAGCCAAATGGGAGAGATTTGATTTTCAACTAAACCTAGAAAACAAGCAAAGATTAAGAAGAAAATATATAAGAGAAATGATTACAGGGTCAAGGATTCCGACGACAATGCCACAAATAATTCAACCCGATGTTCACTCGAACATCATCTTCTTAATAAGTCAAATTGAAGGTAAATTATCTAAAGTCTTCACTACTCAGCTGTCGCATGTTGTAGTGATTGTGTCTAAATTAACAAAATCTGGACCCTTTAAGTTCTTTATAGACCTTAGGAGAAAATCAATTAAACTTTCGCTGTCGCGTTCCGCCTAACCGATTCAAACTTAAGAATCTACGATAATTTATTAATCCTCAAGAGTCCTCAACAATCGTTTAAATGTCACAATAACAATTGTTGATTCCTCAAGTTCAATCCTAGGATTCCAATAGACACAATTCCCCTTTCGGGTTCATGAAATCCATCCAAATATCCAATTTCAATTCTCAGCGGTAGCATCTTGAATCTAAAAAGGATTCTAATCGATTCACATCAATCAGGTTAAGCAACTAGGATCAAATCAATTCATAAAATTAAGACTAAGCTCAAGCAACCATCGAAATCAAACGATTTGCGACATTGTCGGGTTCGCCCTAACCCTAGAACGGAAAACTTAGCTAGGCATAATATAAAGAGCAATAGAATAAATTAAAGACATGCTTAAAATAAAATGCAAACCAGAAATCTTCGTCCTCGATCCAGAGTATAATACCAAAAACAATTAAGAAAAAAAAACCTAAACTAAACCTACGTCAGCCGAAGCCATGTGCGGCTCCCAAGTCCGAAGAAGAGCCCCCGTCCTATTTCATTCTAACGAGTATATATATATAGAAATTTAATGAAATTACAATTTCAGCCCATGAAATTAAATACTTAAAATCTAACCCAACACCCAATTATAAAGTTAATTCCATCAAACAACCCCCAAGTTTAGAAACTTCAACCATTGACAATTTAGCTCCTCAAGTCCACTCCATTCATGTTCGCTCCTTCACATCAACGGTTGAATTTCGACAATATCACTTTCAAAGTGCCTGAAATCAATAATAACTCGGTGTAGACTCCGAAAATACAAAATAAACTAAATAAAGTATAAAATATGATAAATATGCATGAAAATGATCTAAACTAATATGCAGATGCAACCCTAAAATATGACTAAATTAGATGTCATCAAATCACCCCATGCTTGAACCTTGCTTGTCCTCAAGCAAGAACAAGTGTAAAGATTTCACAAGAAGGATTTCGATTTCTATCCAAGCTATGTATTTGCTCATGTAGATCTAGACATTGGGTTCAAAACAAGGACAAGCAAATCATATAAGAAACAAGTCAAGAAATCAATTCCAAGACCTCACATAGGACATATTCACGTGGAACGCTCTCACTCTTGTGTTTAAGGTTAAATATTCCGCTCGAGCTCAAATCTTGAAAACTCATCTACCATAAGCTTGAATTAGCGTCCTAACTCTCCACCACTTGGACTATGCACATAAACATAAATCATGAGGTCTTTTCATGGGTTGTAATGAGGCCAAGATAAGAAACAAAAGGTATGAGTTCTTTGGCTTGTGGTGCTAAATCCGGGAAATAGAATTACTTCCTAAAATTCAACCACAATTTCAACTTCATTTCAAACATACCAAATTTCTCACAAAAACCACATCACATAATTGAATAAACTCATAATCTCTCAACTTTTGATAACCCATTCCCTTTTCACAGACTTTTCCTAGTGACCAAGAAGAATTTATTCTCTTTTTTCTTTTCTTTTTTCACTTTTTTCCATTTTCTCTTTTTTTTTTTTATTTCTTTATCACAAGAAAATTACATTTGAAGCACAAAATCCTCCACTCAATACATCAATCACTCAAAGCACATTATTCTCCCTTCTTCACTCAACTCAACCATAAATCTACTTCATCCTAATTCCCGGATAGGTAAATGAGGCTAAAATAGGCTTAAGGATAATCTTGTGGAGCTACAAATGAATAAGCAAATAGGCTCAATGGGCTTCAAGCAAAGGATATAACTATGGGTAGGAACGGAATAATAGGCTAACAAAATTGCCTCAATCATGTTAATGCAATGCACACAAGTCATACATGGGACCTTGACAGGTTCTAACGCAAGCTTTGAAGATAAAGCAATCAAGATGAGCAATTCACACACAAAAGAAAAGAGGACTCATGGATGTCAGTCCTAGGCTCAGAAGCTCACGACTTTTGTCTTAGAATCTCAATCTTAACAAGTCTCAAGCAATGATAAGTTTTTGAAAGAATTATAGAATAAACCCAAATATCCAAATCATCACAAGCTTTTTTAATATGCCTTAGAGGATATCTTCAACCAATTTCAATCAAGGAAGTGACATGTTCTTCAAGAAGAGCAAGGAATTTTTAATAGCAAGGGTTCATCTCAAAACATCTATATGCAAATGCAAATGCAATGTATGAAATGCACATGAAAAAGAAAAAAAATGAAAAAATTATATGCAAAAACGGAGCTACAAATGAACTATAAGTGAGTTACCCCCACCCCATGCTTAATTTCTACTTTGTCCCCAAAGTAGATAAAAGAAAAGAGTAAGGGAAGAGGAAACTCACCAAAGATTTAGGCACACTCAGGCATTCTAGACCATTTATCCATTTCAGCACAACAGGAGCTTCCCGAACTCAGCAAAATCAATAAGCAACATCACTCCTGGGTGTGATTGAAAACTCGTAAAAAAATGTAGTTGCATCTCCTTGTTATTGAATCTGGCCAAGACATCAAAAACAAAGAAAACAACCAACCAACAAGACAACACAAGCTCTCTAATAGCAAGGGCACCACACCATATAAAACCAACGGTAAGTTATAGTCACTTAGATCAAACAGACTTCATGAACATAACATGTAAAATCAATAATCAAGTCCAGGAGAATGATCCAGAGCATGAAGAACAAAGCATTTACTCCTTCAAACAACCTTATCACCATTAACACCACAATTTCACCGGATAAATTATGCTCTAACTCAATGAAACAAGAGCATGCACAAAATTCAGTCCTACGCCTCACACTCATCCACATTTTGCAAAGTAAAATCATGAAAACTCAATGGAATCAGGGAGCATGAGACAAGCAAGTAACAACCTTTCCAACATAACAAAACCAGCCAAACCAAAGTATCTATATCGAGGTGTCATGATTGAGCACAACTAAGACCACAAAATTAGCACAAGTGCACAAGAAAACATCTCAAGATCAGCAATTCCAATCAAAATCAATAAACGGCTTCAACAGACATATCAACAACCTCAAATTAGTTAGATACTTGGCTAAATTGCTATGACATTAAGCACATAAGTCAAATCCAACTCAAGTTGCAGCAATCAAAGCCACTAAAACCCATCAATTTTGACAAATTCACCCTTTTGGACATCAGATTTTTTCAGCAGATTCCCCTTACATCCAAAGACCAATCCAATGTCACATTTAATGAATAACTTATTCCAGCAATTTTGCAACTCAACAACTAGTTAAGGGAATAGATATACCTCTGCTTACCTGGGTGAAATCAGGCTCTGAATTGTAGGCTGAGAAGCGAAGGAGCGGGAAATCGTCGTCCGTCGGGGGCAGCAGCAGCGGCAAGGTCCTCCAACGGTGCATAGAAGGGACGAGAAGGGGAAGCGAGGAAGGCCTGCTATTGCGCAGGTGACTGCTGGTGGCGGAAAGGTTAGGGTTCCGGCAAATCGAAGGGAGACGGATATGGAAAAAGGAGAGGCAGCGGTGTGCGGGGCAGTGGGATCAGGAAAGCAGACAGAAGAAGAAGAGGGAAAGAAGGAAGCGGACTGCTGGTGGCGGGATGGTGAACGCCGGCGAGAGAGGGCTGAGAGGGAGATTCGAGATGGGAGAGGGCGGTGGGGAAGGCAGTCGGGGAGAGGGGAAGAGCGTAGAAAGACCTGCTCTTTTTTTTTTTAATTATTAAAGGAAAGATCCACGCGGGCGCGCGCTTAAAGCGCACGCCCGCTCACCTGCTTGCTGAGAATGCTCGGTTTATTTTTATTTTTTTTTGTATTTTTATTTGAAGTATATAATAATAGACAATCTTAACTAAATAAAAATAAAAGGAGAAATTACCTTAGGTTGACCCCGAAAACGTTTGAACCTTCCCGAATGGATGGTCCATGACTCGATCCACCCGTCTAGTAAAGTCTTTTCGGGGAGATATAATTGTGATTCATTGAAGCTCAAACTCCCGAAAGATGTGCTCTTCTTCTTAGCATCTTGTCCCTTTGTGTGTTCACCGTTACCACCATCTTCGAACAGAAAGACTTCCTCTTGGGACTTGGTGTATGGCGGTATGTCAATGAGAACTTCCTTTGACAGGTCATCTATATGCCACTTGGAGACTAGTCCAGCGAACGCTCCGAATCGTTCCTTAACATTCTCTTGAACCATCACTTGAGAAAGTAGCGACGGTGACATGTTTACTCGGGGAACAACCAATCTGGGTTCTTCTCTGGATTCCTCTTCCCTAGGATCATCAATCTCATGCACCTTAGACTCATGTATATGCTCTTCTAGATATTCCTCAATCTCAATAGTTACGACAGTGCAATCGTCATTGTCACTGTCACTGACATCTGTTTGGCTCGAGAGGCTCTCTGGAACAGTTTGAGCATTCATGGTAAGTTGAGCAATTCGGTCTTCAATTGCCGCAATCTTAGCGAGTAGCTCCTCCTTTGATAGGTGTGAATATGGTCCTTGCTCGGGAGGAGGTTGTGGAGGTTGAAACTGAAATCCTATCGGAGCCCTTTCATGAGTGTGATTGCTGTCATAATACTCATCAGAATTGCACCTATGGGATATATCATCAGCATCCTCGTAGGTGGGGGCCCACAACACCGGGAATTCGGAGATCATATGCCCAAAACCCCCGCAAAACTCGCAATTGGCAAGGGTCCCATACGTCGAGAATTGATTTTCCAAAGTGGCATGACCAGACGATGAAAAAACATCACAATAAGGAACGCAATTCATCTCTACAAGAACACACCTGAAATCACAAAAAGAACGAAAAAAAATCAAAAGCAAAAGAAAGACTTAGCAAACTAGTTATAGAAACAACCAATACTATCAATAATCCCCGGCAACGGCGCCAAAACTTGATGTGGTCTAAACCAACACAAGAATAGTGTAGCCTGAACCAACCTCGCAAGAATACGAGATCAATTGCAGTATACGGATATCGATCACGGGGATTATATATGTACCAATTGTTATCTTGAACATATAAGCTAAGCCAAATGGGAGAGATTTGATTTTCAACTAAACCTAGAAAACAAGCAAAGATTAAGAAGAAAATATATAAGAGAAATGATTACAGGGTCAAGGATTCCGACGACAATGCCACAAATAATTCAACCCGATGTTCACTCGAACATCATCTTCTTAATAAGTCAAATTGAAGGTAAATTATCTAAAGTCTTCACTACTCAGCTGTCGCATGTTGTAGTGATTGTGTCTAAATTAACAAAATCTGGACCCTTTAAGTTCTTTATAGACCTTAGGAGAAAATCAATTAAACTTTCGCTGTCGCGTTCCGCCTAACCGATTCAAACTTAAGAATCTACGATAATTTATTAATCCTCAAGAGTCCTCAACAATCGTTTAAATGTCACAATAACAATTGTTGATTCCTCAAGTTCAATCCTAGGATTCCAATAGACACAATTCCCCTTTCGGGTTCATGAAATCCATCCAAATATCCAATTTCAATTCTCAGCGGTAGCATCTTGAATCTAAAAAGGATTCTAATCGATTCACATCAATCAGGTTAAGCAACTAGGATCAAATCAATTCATAAAATTAAGACTAAGCTCAAGCAACCATCGAAATCAAACGATTTGCGACATTGTCGGGTTCGCCCTAACCCTAGAACGGAAAACTTAGCTAGGCATAATATAAAGAGCAATAGAATAAATTAAAGATATGCTTAAAATAAAATGCAAACCAGAAATCTTCGTCCTCGATCCAGAGTATAATACCAAAAACAATTAAGAAAAAAAAACCTAAACTAAACCTACGTCGGCCGAAGCCATGTGCGGCTCCCAAGTCCGAAGAAGAGCCCCCGTCCTATTTCATTCTAACGAGTATATATATATATAGAAATTTAATGAAATTACAATTTCAGCCCATGAAATTAAATACTTAAAATCTAACCCAACACCCAATTATAAAGTTAATTCCATCAAACAACCCCCAAGTTTAGAAACTTCAACCATTGACAATTTAGCTCCTCAAGTCCACTTCATTCATGTTCGCTCCTTCACATCAACTGTTGAATTTCGACAATATCACTTTCAAAGTGCCTGAAATCAATAATAACTCGGTGTAGACTCCGAAAATACAAAATAAACTAAATAAAGTATAAAATATGATAAATATGCACGAAAATGATATAAACTAATATGCAGATGCAACCCTAAAATATGACTAAATTAGATGTCATCAGCGCACGCACTGGCTGCTGCACAATTGCGCGGGGTGGATGTCCACTCACTGGTGAACGACTTCTACAAGGGAGAGGTGTGGCGTGCTTGCTACGCGGACGTTTTGTACCCAGTTCCGTCTCCAGACACATGGAGGGTGCCCCCGGAAATTGCCAAAGAGACCTGCCTCCCGCCCAGTGTGAAGGCCCGTCCGGGTAGACCCAAGACTAGACGTTACCCCTCGCAGTGGGAAAGGAGATACAAGCGTCGGACAAACTAGACAATCAATGGGACAAGACATGACGATCAGGTAGGAAAAACATGACGACCAACTACGATTAACATGACGTTAATGCATCTGTGGCTTTTGGGTTTCGGTCAGCTAGACTAGAATGCGTCTGTGGGTTTTGGGTTTTATTCAGATGCACATGATGTCCCAGATGGGGTGACTACTGCGTCTTTGTACGTAAGTGTGTTGATGTGTGGGTTGTCGTACCTTTTTTCTAGTAACTGGTATGTCACTTGTTTCAAACTGGACGGGTAATGTTTAAGACATGACGGGTAATGTTGTTGACATGACAGTGTCTACGTATTTGTTGACAAGTTTTTCCCTAAGTGTCTGCGATTAACAATGACAACAAACCTAAATAATCCATAGCAAACGACAGAGGTAACGAAAGATGTTCAACATTAGCGATGGCAATAATCCATCTAAAACGACAATCTAAAATGTCAACCCCAAACAGAGCAAAAGGAGGTAGAAATGTCATCAAAACATCGGAATCCAAAAGAGAGTATTTATGTTAACGGCAACTACAACCACAATAACCAACAATGTTCACTGCTTCACATAATGACGAGGGGACTACTTAGGATCGTTGCTGAGACCGAAGCCAAGGTGGAAGATAGAGACGCATAGGAGCTGACGGTATGCAGCGATGAAGTCGTCGTCCAAGCCATCGAATGCGCGGTCCCCCATAGCGAGCTGCTGCATGTACCGGATCGTGTACGGGACACAGTCTCCACTGAACACGGTCATCATTTGCGTCAATGGATATTCGGTAACATTACAAAAAATGAGGGAAGCGGGACAAGTACTTACGATTGTTTGTTTTGCGGGATCCCCTTCACGCGGGTGAGGGTCAGGGGGCGGTCAACATTGGCTTTGTGCTTGGCATGCATCTCCTGGTGGTCGGCGAACATGGTGGGCAGGACGTGCGTCACGGGCTTCAGCAATTGGGTGAGCTGGCGCTCTCTGATGAAGTTCGTATCGGAGTCAAACACAAGCACGGTCCATTCGGCGAAGGTGATTTCCAGAGCCACCCAGTGCTCGTTCTTCAAATTCCAAGGGAGCAGGATGCGGTCCACGGAGGCCCAAGGCTTGGGAAACCGATCTGGCAGTACACCATCCATGTACAGCTTGAGCTCGTCCGCGACCACCAAGCCGGTTTGACGCTCCAGCAAAACCCGGAAGAAATTGTCGAGCACGGCGACGGAGGCGAACATCGGGTCAGTGAGTATGGCCCTGCGAAGGATTGCGCATGCCTGCTCGATGTGCTGCGGAACAGAACTCGCATGTCAGAGGCACATCAGGGGGAATTGCTTGATATGTGAGGCAACAAAAAAAGACTTTCGCGGGAAGGAGCTTTACCTCAGAGGTTACCCAGTTCGTCGGTGCCTCTAAATCCTGGAAGAACTTCTTCTCGAGGAGGGTACCCTCGATAGACCGTGTAGGACTTGTGCCCTCTTTCATCCAAGCGTCGTAGGCGTCCAGCTCTGCCCTAGTCAGAAGGCCCAGGTCAACCGCGTCCTTTTTGGTCTTGGACTTGCTCACCCGTGGCTTCTTCACAAGTTGAGTGACCTCGTGCCCAGCAAATGCAGCAGTAGCCTTACGGGCTCGCGTCCCCCTCCGCGTTAGCGGCTCGACCTGAGAGGTGTCCTCCGTGTCCAGGTCACCCTGCACACACATGACAACGGGAACACTTGAACATTTCAACATGACAACAGGAAACTTTCAACATGACAACAGGAAACTTTCAACATGACAACGAGAACATTTCAACTGGACAACATGAACATTAGTAGTGAGGTGACATACCTCACTTGTTTTCTGGGTGGGTGCATCGCCGACGGCCGCCTTCCCCTTCTTATCCAGGCGCCCACCTTTGGGCTTCGCCAAACCTTGGGCATCCCCTTTACCATCGTCCTGCACACACCGTTGAAAGGGACATGACAATTGGAAAATTTTAACATGACATTTAGATATCCATAACATGACCGTTGAAGGGAATTGACATGCCTCAGCGCTTGTCTGTTTGGGGACGTCGGCTGTCCCCTTGCCGTCCTTCTTCCCCTTGGGGGGCTTCTTGCCCTTCTTCCCCACCTTGGCCTTCTTCACCTCCTCGTCCTTATCCCCCCTCTCGTCCTGAGAAACTCTGTCGGCATCCACTTTGTCCTGGTTCTTGTTCTCATCCCCTTTGTCCTGCTCCTTGTTCTCATCCCCTTGGTCCTTCTCCGCCTTGTCCCCAGCTACCTCATTCGTGATCTCCTGGTCCTTGCTCGCATCCGCTTGGCCCTGTTTCTCAATATCCTGTGGCTTTGGTTCTTCATCCACTTGGTGCTGCTGCTCACTCTCCTTTCTCTGTGCTTTTTCATCAACCTGCAAACATCGTAGTAAGCACAGTATTGGGTACCCAAAGGTGCTATGCCATGCGAACGAAACTCTTACCTCCTTCGCCGCCGACGATTCCGGCCTTCCCAGCGAGACTGCGTGGTCGGACTCGTCCAGTCCCTCCCTCCCCGTCCTCTGAAGCTGGCGGATGGCATCCTCAAGGGGTTTGATCCTCGCAGCAAAGTCAGCTCTTAATTCCCTTGTCAGGTCATCCATCTTCGACAACATCAGTGAGAAATCACCCACCGATGGCCCTTGTGTGTTTTCCTGCGTAGGGGCTGCCTGGGTCGGTGCCTGGGTGGCGGTCTCCGCTATCGCCCTCGTGTGCACACCCTTTCTGTACTCTACGCGGAGGTTGTCGAAGAACAAATCGGTCTTCTCTCTAGGGTAGACAGCCCCGTGGGTCACCCGTTTTTTCGCCTCAAACTCATCGGGGATTAAAACTGTCCGCACACTGTCTTCAAGGTCAAAGCTTTTTAGCTCGTCCTTCTCCTCCACCATGAGGCTGACGATTAATTCGTACTTGATGTTGTGCTCTTTCGACGCGTACCGCAGGCACCGAGGGTGGGCGTTCACGTCAAGGACGGCAGCAAATTGGGATCGGATTGGATAGAAAGCTTCATAAGCCCACAACTACATAAACCACAGGGCATGGATGTCAATATCTGTCCAGTGTAAATATAAGCCTGTCCATTTTAAATATAAGCGTGTCCAGTTCAAATATATAGGTGTCCAGTTAATTTATAAGCGTGTCCAGTTATATTATATGCATGTCCAGTTGAGATATAAGCCAATACCTGAAAGGCGAGGGGGAAGCCAGCTAAAAAATATGACGGCCGAGGGCCCTGGACCCCATGCTGGAGCTTGCGCTAAACAGCGTTTTTGAGGAACTCATGGGTCCTCTCGTAGCAGTGCCTGCCCCACGGGAATCCCAAGAAACCGTCGACGTCGGCCACCATATTGACCACCCATCCATGAATGTAGTTGCGGGGATCCTTCCCAAATAGCACACCCTCAACCAGCATCAGCAACGCATACTTAAACTTCATCGCGGGCGAATGCTCTCTGCCCTTCATCGCCACTAGGAATGCAACCTCGAACTCTTCCATCCTCATCTTCTCCACCCCAAAGAAGTCCTTGACGGCCGACCTGTCCCCATCATTCTCCTCGGGCAGCAACATAAATGAGCACTTAAGCCCGGTCACCAGCGCGAACTCTTGGATGGAGAACCGAGCTATTTTGCCGTGTATCATGTACCAGCTCTCATGCTACTTTCTCGTCCGCAGCTGGCGTTGCAGGACGTAGTGTACCAGTTGGGCTGAGAACTGGACACGGGACCCAAGCCTCGCAATGGCGGCCAACGGGCTTGCCATCAACTTCTTCCAGTCCCCCTCGCTTAGGTAGTTGTCCAGGTTTGCAAGTACTGCCGGCCGCCCGTACTGGTTTACACGGCCCTTGTAGTGCTGGTCCTCGGGGACCGCATAGATGGCCTGCAAAAATAACGCACAACTGTCACTCGCACATCGACACGACTATATTCCTTTGATCAAGACTATGCACACCGTACCTCGCCTGTTGTCTGTGAAAGGGGATCTCTTCTTCCAGACCCGGAAGTCGACATGTTCGCCTGTCCTTGATATCCTGGAAAATTGGGAAGCAAAACCGTAGGACTATCAACAAACATGACAGCAAATGTTATAAACATGACATTTCACTAGTAAAGACATGACAGTACGCGTTCTAAACATGACATTTCACTAGTAAAAACATGACATAATCCAAACATGAGATGTACTCAAGTCTCCCCTGAACTCAGTCCAATGTTGGAAGGCATCTCAAAAGTAAACATTTCGAACTCCCCTTGGCCCTATTTTCATAAGACGCAAGCGCCTTTCCCAATTTCCCCAATTCCCCCAAAACCCCCAAATCTTCCAATGTCGATAATTCCCCCAAATCCCCCAATTTCTCCATCCAACTAATTGTTGTTGTCCCCCAATTTATCCATTTAATCCCAGCCAATGTTGAAGACCAATTGTTATTTTCCCCCAATTTCCTTTCTATCCCCCTCGTCAATTTCCTTTCGGAAACTTTCCAGCCCTTCATGTGTACATGCCGATGGTTGAAATTGACATGACAGAGGGAACCTCATATACCTTTGCGCAACTTACTTGATTTCTACATTCCAAACAATGGCAAACACATTTGGATCTGAAACTACAGTTCTCGCCCTAATATTGTGTTCAATCGGAAAGAAATCGGGGGCTTTAGGGTTTAGGCTTTACTTACTTGTTGTCGTCACTTGTGTGTAGGGGCGTTAGGGCTTGATATCCGCTTCTTCGTCGTCTCCTCTACCGCCTTGCTCTACTTCTTCTTCGAAACCCTTCCGCTTCTTCCTTCGGTTTTCAAAGTATGAGAGAGATGAGAGAGATGTCGAAGAGAGATGGAGAAACAAGAGGCCTCAACTACCCCTTTAATAAACCACTCTCCTAGGCGGTTGAGGTGACAGTTTTTTTCAAAACTGTCAACTCTCTCCCCATCAACACGCCTCCCTCTCTCTCCCTCTCTCTCCTCCATCAATGCAACCGGTGCCTATCCTTTGTGTAACCGGTTGGGATGCAAAATTAAAACAATTTGGCCTACCCTTTTGCAAATAATATGGAGAAGGGATAGAGAGAGCAACACAACCGGTTTTTGGGGTTACTTTTGCAAATAAGCCTATATATATATTGTATTTTTTATTGAACCGATTCAGTGAACCAAACCCATTAAAAATGAAAATAGAATCCGGTTCACCTCAACCCTTCTTCCTCCTCTACCACGTACAGCCCGAGAGCACACATCCCTCCATTTTGAATCCCCTCTTTTCCGCTCCAAATCTCAAACAAATCATTTCAGAACCTTCTCATCCATTTCTAAACAGATTTCTTAAACCAATTTCGGAAGATTCGAATAAAAATCTGGTCGAATGTAATTATCCCCAAATCTGAAAATTTTCCCAAATCCGGCGAAATTGAAGGAATCAAATCAAATTGGTGATTCATTATCAATCTGTTATGGATTATCAATAAGATTTTCAGAATTAATTTGAAGTCAATCCTCCCCAAATCCCCCCCTATAAATACCTCATGTGGAAACGAATTTCAAACATACACCCCTCCTTCCTCTCCATATATATTTAAGTTGTTAAGAGTTCCCATCAAGTTTCTTACACTTCCAGAAACGTTTTCATTTAAAAAAATCTCAGAAAACTATGAGGAAACAAAACCCGATTTTGAAATCTCCTCGCCGACGCCGATGTCGACCACCGCTTCCAGCCACCGTATCCGCCTCCGACCATCACTAGACGCAGCGCCGCACCTCTAGGAACTCGCAGCTCTTCCCTCGTGGTCCACCGTTGCCCCTTACTCCGCTAGGAAGAAGTCGGAGGTTGGAGGAGAACGTAACGGTTCAGAAAGAAAGAGAATATAGAGAAGGGGAGGGTAAAAAGAGAAAAAGGAAAAAAAGGCCCTCAGTCCGCCACGTGGATAGGTTGGCTGCTCTTCAAATGTCTCAGCTTTAAGATATAGGAGGATATTGTATTTCTTTTTTTTACCCCTAAATATAACAAGGGCAAAAGAGACAATTCATAATTTTAACAGATAATTTAACAGAAAGGGTTAAAGGGTGGTTATTTTCAAACATTGAGCATTTAAAGGGTGGTTTTATGCAGTTTTAAGTTTAATGGGTGGTTTTTCGCAAAGTAGCCTATTTAAAAGGTGGTTTTCCAATTTAACCTATTTATAACATAAATATAATTTTTTGAATTTTTTTTTATCATAAAATCTTACTTTAACTAATTTAGTGTCATACCATGGTGTATAAGTTGTATAACTGTATATTGTTGTAGGGATTCTTTGTAGCTATATGCTCCCTCCCTTCTTACAGTACAATTCTTGCTCCTACCATTACAAAAAACATACTCCGTACTCCGTAATAAGTTCGATCCATTAAATGTCTACTTGAAAAAGAACCCAGGAAATGAAAAGGGCAGTTTAACCGAAAGTCATGTGTATAAGTTGTACTTTGATCGAAGCTGTGTGAGAAAAATAGTACATACACCATCATCTTCTTGTGTATTACCTCAGCTGATCGAGCAAAATTACATCTGTCATGGAAGTATAAAAAACTATTCCTAGCACCTTTCAGTTTTTCTCTCTCAATTTCCTTATTACTTTCAATTTCCTCTCCCCTGTACACAAAGATGAATGACAATGACATGGAAGCAAGATACATCTGTGTCCGCTACCCTTTTAAAGGTATACATTAGCTGATAATGCAGTTCATGCATATTTACCTTGAATTTGGATCTTTAATTAGGCCAAGCTTGCAAATCTCAGCAGCAGATGGAGCCTCCCATCTTCCATTCCCAGCACTTACTTTCCGACTCAGCTCTTCGAAATCCTTCACGCAGCTCTCCACATTCAACCCACTAACATGCTTCCTCAACTTGGCGAATCGCTTGCCAGCAGCTCGGTCAAAGATCTTCTCCCAGCCATCCTCCCAGACACCATGGGCGTTGCACAACTGCAGCCTCTCACCGTCCCAGTGTGTCCAACTCCAACCCTTGTTAAGACTCTCCATCACGCCCCCTACGCACTTCCCGGTGCAGACGGGTCTGCAGGGCCTGCACTTGGCACCGCTGAGGGGCCCAGGGCTCAACAATGATGCAACAGGCACCCCGTACCCCCTTGGTGGATAGTCGTATCTGCGGTCCGACACCACGCAGAAGGGCTGCTCGACGGTCCGGGAGGGAATCCCCTTGCTCTTCAGCTGAGCCCTGAAGGATGCTTCCGAGTTGAGTGAACGGTATCCATTGGAGTCTAGTGTTGGGATGAGAGAGAGGCGAGAGAGTGCCACCACGGATGTGTTGCGGTCTCCGACTCCTAGCCGGTCGTTGAGCCCACCGTAATTGGATCCGGGCGGCACAACATATTGACCCGGAACGAAACTCTCTGGGCTAAGCGGCTTCGACCAGTACCCGTCGACACGGGTTCGGACTATCCAGTCATACGAGAAGTTGTTCTGTTTCTCGTAGCTTTCAATCAGTGTCAAGCATTCTTCGACGAGGCTGAAGTACTGCAATAGACCCTGTACAAATGCAAGTAACCAATATTAGACCCTGTACAAACTCACCTTCTCACTCAAAGCTACATAGCTCTACACATTGAAAAAATATCAACCAAAATTTACTTCCCTACGTATGTAAAGTTGTAGTTCACTACAAAATCTTCGGTGCTGATTATATGAAATTTGGTTCAAATGGGCTCGGCCCAATTCAGACAATAACCCAAGCGTTGGTCAGTCCAACCCAATTATTCCAAACAATTTTTTCCCCTTTTTTGGAGCATAAATATACATGTCTAATAATCGAATAGACGTATACAGTTCATGAAAACTTTGGGCTAGACTGTCAAAAACGTGACCCGACCCGAGGACCCAACCCGACCCGTAAAACGTGGGTTTTGGCGCAAATATTTCAACCCGAAACTCAAAGCAATCCGAACCCGTTCAACCCGCAAATTTCTGGGTTGGGTTGGGTCGACCTGTGGGTCACCCGTTGGGTCAAGCTTTAAGATAATAAAAACATAAATAAATTACAATTTAACCTAATATTGAAATTTATTACTAATAATAATTAGGATTGAAATTGAATATTATATTTTTCATCAACTTTACTTTATAATTTAACATTACAATTTGTTATGTATATAAAATTACATATTACTATTGTAGCGACATTAATTATTTTTTCCAATAATATAACTATTATTAGGATAATATAACAAGTTTAGATTTAGGAACTATGTAAATAGTCATTAAAAATACTCCATCTGTTTACTTTTAAATGTTGTTTACTATTCATGTATGGTTTTACGGATGATAATAATTATATAAAATATCCATTTATATATATAATTTCATACTTTAAAAACTAAAAAGAATGAAATTATAACAAGTAATAAATTTTTATTGATATTTTATATAATTTTATCATTTTAAAATAACGTGTATAAATAGTAATTGATATTTAAAAAATTATGGACGAGTAGCGCTCTTGACCCCTTGGGTCGACCCGAACCAGTTAAATATAGGTCTGGGTTGAGCATTTCACGATCCGTAACCCGAAATGACCCGACCCAGAATGGACCCGAACCCGAGAAGACCCGACCCGCCCGACCTGTTTGATCGGTCTACTTTGGGCCATAGATTTTATTTTCCTTTTTTGGAAGAAATTAAATGCAAAGGTCTAAAAATGAGCACTTGGTTGGTCAGTGTCAATATAATGAACAACTACTCTAGACTGTTACATGTGGTACAGATGTGCACACACATGACTGCCCATGGAGGAGTCCGGATCTTTATTTGGCCCACAGTTTCAAATTTTCAAACCAGACCCTAAAAAATTAAATTGCTGGTTTATTTATTTACGGAAGGTGAAATTACAGACAACGGTATAGGGTTTTCTAAACCATTCCGGAATGGCTTACCGAAAAGGACTTGTGGGTACTGGGTAGTATTTATAGGTCCCCTATTCGAACCCTAGAATGACCGCTCTTTATTTACCAATTCAAGGTATAGGGTTTTCTAGTTTGTACGATTTATCCAATGATGTTTAATGCTTTGAGTAATGAGTTGTGAATTCCGGCTCCAAATCACCTATCCCCAATCTTGTCCCCTAATTCCATATGAATGTACCAAAAATGTTGATAACTACCTCGGCAGTTGGCAAGTCCAAAGTAGAAAACCTTTTAACTATACACATATCAACTACTAGAAACTTAACACTCAACCCCCTTTATCAACTAATTTATTTTTGTTGTATAAACAATAGGCTATAATGAGCTTTATAGACCTTTTTCATTGTTTTTTTTAAGTTTATAGACCCCATAATAAAATCTTTAATTATATAGACCTTTTCATATATATTGTTCCATCTATATCCTTCAATACCTTTTATTTTCTTAAAAGTTTAACATTTTTAATAATAAATTTGAAAAATGAGTACAAAAAAATCTTCAAATTAAATATAATATACATTATTATATTCAATTCCTAGTAAAATATCTAGGTACGTACATTACAATTAACATTATTAACTATTGTAACACAATAACTTGTGTATTGTGATACAATATTTCACCTTTATTGTAATACAATATTACCACCGTAGAAATTCCATATTGTAATACAATGAATAAATTAGTGTAATTATTCATGTATTACAATAAATACAATTTTTATTGTAGATGTATTGTAATTGATTATTCTAATCGCATATGTAAATTTTAAAAACAAAGATAATGTCAAACATATATGCTATAAATTAGTGTATTATATGAAGGTAGAATTTCAAAAAAAAATTATAATTATCTTTAACTATTTTTTAAAAAAAATAGTTTTCAATTATATTATTTAAGTATATTAACTTTTTATTAAACTAAAACAATTAAGGGTAAACAAGTAATAACACCAACAAAAGGATCTACATACTTAAAAGATTTATTATAGAGTCTATTAACTAAAAAAATTATGAAAAAGGGTCATAATCCTCCAATTATCTCGATGGTGTAAATACATATCTCACTACTCGTTAACTCCCCCATCAGGTAAGGTATCTTTATTTTTATTAGTTATGCTGGCAACGATCCCTGATCCACTTTCGTGGTTCACTTTCCCATTTCATTTGTTCCATTTGTTTTAATTGGATAATGTAGATCTATTTATTTTTATCCAATTAAGTGTTTTGATATATTTTAATAATTCCTCATCGATTCTAAAAAAGGACTGAAAAACATTACCTGTACTGAAGGTCAAATTTTAGTATGCTGTTTTCAAATTCAATCAATTTGAAATGCTAGAGTTGACTGTTTAGATCCTATTTCGGAATTTCTAATGCCCCTAAAATCGGAGCAAAATGTAAAGAAAAAACAACTAACAGTAAAATTCCATTAAATTGAAATTGGATTTGAGATCAATTCCTAACCCTAAGCCCCCAAACTCTTCTAATTTGTGTTCTGGATTGAATCGGTTCAGGACAACTAACTATACGGAGTAACAATGAAAGATTGATCGTTAGCGTAAACTAGGATTGTAATGTCTGTCAGCAACAAAGAAGGAAATTAAAGACAGGCAAACCTGAATCCCATTGGGCGAGTTGGCCGCTGTGAGGACTCGGTTCTGAAACTCGGTCTCCGGAATCCGCTCCTGCTTGAAGATCCGAATGGCCGCGATTCTCGGCGCCGATTTCAGCAGCGAAAGCTTGTAAGAGTTGCTATCGAGGGGACTGTTGAGGAACACATCCGAGCTCGGAAACTCCTCGGCGATCCTCTCGATAATCGACGGCCCCGTGAGCTCGAATCTCCGAGCTCCTCCGACCAAACACACCGCAATCCTCGACCGATCTAGCTCCTCCTTCCGCAGATTTCGCTTTCCCTTTCCCGGGGGCGGCGCGGAGTTGAAGAGCGATTTGAGAGACGAAATCCGGGAGATAGCTGGAGAGACGATGGAGGTGGTAGGGAAGGAGAGAGACAAGAAGACGAGGAGGGAGAGGAAGAAGACGAGGAAGAGGAGAAAGCGCCAATTGAGATCGGTGACGGATCTCCTGAAATGGAACTCCTTGGTCGGACTCCGAAGCATCGTTGGCTTGGTCAGATCAGATCAATTGCCGATTTCCTCCTCTTCTTCTTCAAGCCCTAGGTTTGCAGTTCCTTTCCTGGAGGAATAGGAAGAAGATAGGGATGGCAAGGAGTTACGAAGTGGAAAATGTTGACTTGTCGATCTGTATAATCAGATGTGTGGAATATTGGGGTGGAGTTTAGGTGGGGGAGGTTACAAATTGACAGGAGGGGTTAGGGAGTGGTGGAGTCATGGTCTGGAGTGGGCGTTACGCGTGACGTACTGGCGTTGCTAAATTAGATAGATGGGAGGTGGACGGCCGCTGGAGGGTGAGTTGTACGGACACTCAAAACTATACCCATTTTTGGGTCTTTTGTTTATATACAACTCGAAAATTTGGGAATGGTTAGCTGCAAGTGAATCACTGTCTAAGAATATCCTTTCGGACAACGTGGACCTCAGCTAGAAAACGCTTCTCGGCTGTCGAAATCAACCCAAGATGCGTCATTCTATCAGACATCTAGTTATCCTCGAGCTCTAAATATATGGGAGAATATAACCACCTCAAGCGCCTTGCAAATGTCGAGTGCGTCAGAAATCGTCACCTCAATAACCCACGAGCATGCCCAAATCCCTTTAAGGGTATCGATAACTGTCAAGCAGTCACCCTCCACCTCAAGGCGAGTAACCCTCTGACCCCTTCTTCACAACTTCTAGCAATCCAGCTGCTCCAGCATGAAGGTCGAGACTCTCCGCTTGAAGAGAAGAGACCTTGTCATGAGTTTGCTAACCACAAGACACCACGCTACCCTAGCGTTCACGGATGACAAAGCCAGACGCAGGTTGTCCAAAGACGACCTTCTCTCCGTCAACATTTAGTTTCATGAAGCCCTCATTTTTTGGATCCGATTCGGCTTTCAACCTACTCTCCATTTGTTTTTAAGTAACTGTTTATAACGGTAAAATATGTCATTTACTATTTATGTATGTTTTTTAAAAAGAGAAAAACTATATAAAATTAAAACTTTTTTACAATTTTTTTAAAACAATTTCGTACTCCTTAGTATGTATGAAATTGTTTTAAAAATAATAATATTTTATATATTTTCTCATTTTAAAAAAATGTATATGAATAGTAAATGACATATTTTTTCGAACGGATAGAATATAAAATTATTAAAAAAATATTTTATATAATTTTTATCATTTTTTTAAAAAAGTGCATCATAATAAAAAAAATCACTTTGAAAAAATGGAGGGAGTATATATGAGTTCTTAGTAGGGTTGGAAATAACCCGCGAATATTCGATCCACCCGCATTAAATTTTTGGGCGAAAACCCGCACTAAAGTGGGTAATAGGTCGATGGTGCGGGTGCAGATGATGCGGCCATGCGGGTGATGGATGGATTATATAGGTGAAGATTTTTCACCCATTACCCGCTCCAATAGTGCCCCATTAACCCGCCCCACATACTCGCATAAAAACCCTAAAATGTATGTATGTTTTTACTATTTTACCCTCTATGGATTTTAATCCCTAATCTTTTGGCTACTACCTCCCTCCATCCCAATATTTACTATTCACATTCCACTTTGTTCTACCATCATTTTGTTCTACCGTGGGTGGGATCACCTGTCCCTTAAGGGACAAACCCGACCCCCCCCCCCCCCCCCCCCACGATTTCCCTCCCATCCGCCAAAATAGAAGAAAAAAAGGAGAAATAATTAAAATTTGAAATTAAAAAAAATTGGTAGAAGGTGGAAAATATGTGAGAGGGTACAGGGAAATAGTGAAGAAAGTGTGGCAGCAGATCCCTTTTGATTCTACCGCTATCTTGGTATTGAATATCCATGTTCCACTTTTCAATATCCACCGACATTTTATTTCACTCATTGGTCACCCACATTACCCATACGGGTTGGACGAGGATGGATATTTTTACAGGTGATGGGTGAAGCGGGTAGATTGAATACTTGAATAGGATAGAAAACCTAAAATTATAAATCAAGTGAAATAAATAACCATTATTAAAATTTTAAAAATTAAACTTATATTTAGGGAATTATTCTATCCACTTCATAGACATCGAGGGTGGGGAATGTCGGATCGGATTAAGAATGTAGACTCGTAACGTATAGTAGGTGTTGGTGTAAGATTAACAATTTGGTGGTCCATGACCCCTTTTATTTTTTTAAAGAAAGATAAGAAATTCAGTTCTCTAGACAAGTCTAGAGAACCGGGAGACCCGACAAGCCGGTTGATGGACTAATCATCATGTACAACGGAAGCAAATAACTGAAGCAAATGACAGGAATAAAATAACAAAAGCAAATGACATAAAATAAAAAAACAAGGAACGTACAAGCCATCCTACACTTCGAACACAAGCCAAAGAAGAACGAAACGATCAGCCAAAGGGACAACGCACACAGCGAACTCTGGGGACTAGCGGACACCTCAGATTATGGACTCAAAGAGCCTTCAGATGTCGATCGCACGTCCACGACGTCATCGAACATGACACATCAACCATCGCTCACAAGAAGTCTGCAACACAACAAGAATAACACAGTACACTAACCCGCAATACAACCACAAACCACACCAATGCACAATCAAACCCCAAGACCTCATCTCAACCCTCAAGGACGATAATAAAATCATGGGCATGCTACCACAAGGATAAGCCTAAACAAGGGGATAAAAAACAGGGCAAGGAAGAGAAATCGGGCAGAGATGAACCAGAAAGCGACTGAAAGAGCGAACTACAACAAACAAAAAAGGCTGGTGGCGCAGGAGGATTAAAAGGAAGGGATAAAGGCCAGCAAGATGGAAATTGTAATTCAAAGATGAAAGAAGCGTTAGAACAACAAAAACACCCAAGACCGCAACAAACGTAGACAGGAGGGCGGAGGCCGGAGGGAGGGCGGAGCCGATGGTATCCCTTCGGAGGCCGGATACAAGGGCGGAACAGAGAAGGACCGTCGGAGAACCAGCAAGGCGAGGGGAGGAGGAGGTGACGGTTGGTGACGGAGGCCAAAGTGGATGGCGTCGGAGGCAGGGCCCAGAGAGGTCTGACGGGGCGACAGTGCCCTACAGGAGGTCGGAGAGAGACGAAGTAAATCGAAGAACAACGAATGAGCCGAGGGCAGCGGAACCAAGAAAGGTGGTGGCTGTAGCAGCAACCGAGGTCGGGGGAGGCAGAAATCTGGGTTAATGGCGGTGGTGGCGCGGGAAGGGGGGTGAGGACGAACCATGATGGAGGTGGCTTGCCGTCGAGAGCAAGAAGAGGTCGGGGAGTGGTGACGGGATGCCGGTGAAGGCAAAGGCCAAGGATGGGAGGGCCATGGATGGCGGAGGCGGCGGCTAGAGAAGCACTCTCAAAGGAGAGCGTTTCAAACCTAATTTTTCGCTTATAGATGGTCCATGACCATATTTAGAGACCACAAACCTTCGTGTAATCGTGTTGGTGTAAGATTAACGATTTGGTGGTCGATGACTATGTTTAGAGACCAAAAACCTTTGCTTGTCAAATGTTTTCAAGTTTAATTAATAGAAATTTCGGATGGTGCTCTTGAAATTTTGACTATTTCAAATAGTATCCCATAGTTTTTTATTTTTTTGGATGATGTCCAACACAAAATTACCCTTTACTTTTAAGTTGCACATCCTTATCTTTTTTTTTTTTTCCAAAAATGCAACACCAAAGCCCATTTGTTTTTAAAATTAAACAAAATCACCCATTATTTTCAAAAAAATTCAGCACAAAATGCCCCGTATTTTTAAAGTTGCATAACATATCAATTACTTAATTTACTTGTCAAAATTTGCACATAACCACCATTTTTTTTTTATCAAGTCTCATATACATCACTTATATATTAGGGGGTGGTTCAAAAGTGTACACCCTTAGACTATCCGCATTCATGGATTCCTTTCGAGGCTGATAACTTACCTCTTCACTGCCACATCAGCTTAAACACCCCATTTCAGATTATTATTTTTTCACCCCCCATTCATGAACCTGATTTTGGACTCATAACTTACTTTTCTTTATTTACTTTTTTTATTAAATCGAATATGTATATATGCTCATTATTATTTTATTATTATTACTACTGTCATTTATATATTTATTTAATAATAAAATGTGATTCAATTTTTTTAATATTTAGATTAAAAAAACATATGGATATTATTTATTTAATTTTTTTATCCTAAATATATGCAATATGAGTGTCTATTGGTAGATAAAATTAAATTACATTCAAACATAATTTTTATTTTATTTGTTAGTTTCGTAAAATACAAATAAATTTATTTTTTACAAACATATATAAAGCTCTGCCACGTGGCAACCACCCATTGAGCCACGTGGTTGAGCATGCAAAAAATTTGGTGGTTGCAACGATCAGTTCATGGCTTTTGGGGTCCCTCCGCATATGACTTTCGCGTGGCATCGGGTTATGCGCCCATGCACCCCACTTTTTCGGATTCTTGCAGATGAATCGGTAAACTTGGGTTCATGGCTTTTTTTTTTTACCCTTATTTAATTACAGTTGGCCCCTTGATGAATCGTTGGGCTCACCACTGTAGGTGGTCTTATAGTATACCTTGTGCACAAATCTAGGTTTTAATTGATAGAAGATGGAAGGTAGGATTAAAAGAGATTTTTGGTTTTTTCTTTTTAATATAGTGGAACCCACATGGAAAAACAAAAATCACCCCCTTTCACTTGGACGCGTATCTCCACCCTCCATCATTGCTTTTTTTTTTTTTGTAATATCTAAAATATTTGTGACAAAAATGCTTTTTTTCGGTGAAGAATAAATACTTTATTTCATTCGTTTTAAAATTTTGGCAATTCCACCGAATAATGTTTCGTCTACTACCGAATAATGTTCAGTTATCTTTTTTTCATTTAGTTCATATAAAAAGTTACCAATTTCATTGAATAATTTGTCTTATGCTACCGAATAATAAAAGAAACCTCAAATTTCTAAACAATACTTACAATTCATACGAATAATGCTACATATTTCGCCGAATAATGTCTCAGATTTCACCGAATAATATTTTGTTTTATGTTGTTTGCCAAACCGAATACTGATCCATATTCAAGCGAATAATGAATCAGATTTCACCGAATAATCTAACAAACAACAATGAATAATCTAACAAACTCAAAAAAAAATACCCTTATATCTCCGAATAATCTAACGAAAAAACAATGAATAATCTTTTAAACGGAAAGGAATAATGAGAAAACTAGTTGAATAATATTCTAAATCCCAAAAATAAAACTCAAATTGAAGACAAATAGTGAACAGGGAGTCGGAGCATCGCCTCCATCGTCTTTCATTGCCACCACCGACCAAATCTGTCATCTTGCTCGGATTCGAATTGAAGGGAAGGGAGAATCAACAGGGGAGTCAGAGCCAGCCTCGCCTCCATCGGCAAGATGAAGACGCCCAAGCTGGCGAAACCGTCGCCGCTGTTGCTTCACATCGTCATCGCCTCTTTCGAAATCGTTGTCGAGACCTTCAACTGGACTGGACGGGATCCTTCTCCGATGGAGGCGACGAAGACCATTGGCGAGGATTCAGACACAAACTCCAGATCCAGGTCTCCCAGGAGTCGAAGATTCATCGTCCAGGCTCGGGATCTCTAGATCCAGCTGCTCCGGGTCCCCGAGGAGTCGGAGATTCATCGTCCAGGCTGGGATAATGGATTTGAAGATTCGCACCCCCGCCTTCACCTCCAAATAAAAACCACCACCCGAGGAGTCGAATAATCATTGCTCGACGCCGACTTCAACCCCTCTTGCAATTAATCGCCCCTTTCCTCTCTAATAATGCATATTTCTTATAGGCATTATATGTGTTTCCTATTGTTATTAGGTAATGGTTTTGTTATGTTTTGAGTCTAGTTCCGTATATTACTTGTGAAGTATTCGAGTTCGGAATCTATGCGTTTTTAGTGTCTATTCTACATAATTACATTCCGACCTTGAATGGACTTTGGGAAGAGCTTAAGAAGCATGTTTTGGAGCATATGGAGGCTAAGGAGGAGTTAAGGAGAAACAAGGAGGCACGACATTGGAACCCATTGAAGAAAATTGAAGAACGTCGAACACTGCAGAGACGGCGCCCGCCGCCCCTTGCACGGCGCCAGCCGTGACCCCAGATTTCGGAAACGCGATTTTGGATTCGAAGACCAATATTTTATATTACTTTCTATTATTTCCTACTAGGGTTTGCCCGACCTTTGGGAGGCTTTATTAGTTGTTTTTCAATTCTTTGAGCAAAAAGAGGTGGTTTTGAGAGAGACTATGAACTCAATTAGAGAGAGAGAGAGAGAGAGAGAGAGAATTGGCCGCTAAACTCATAGTTTCGCCTGTGATTCGAAGACATAATTGCTTGGATTGTGAGGATTTGAGTCTATTTGATTATTCATGTTCTTAGTTATCATCTTGAGCTTAATTTATATTTGTGTTCCTTTCTATCCCTGATCAACATGTTAGGGATTGCATCTTTAGCTATGAATTCGTTGTTGTTTTCTCGATAGCAAACAAAGATATTGATGTTAGTGATGTCTCTTTGTCTTTGTAGTGGATGATTTCAATTGATCTATGTTGATGATATTCGATTAGGATTGAGTTCGTTATGCGCCTATTAGTCTTAATTGTATAGAGTCAATGTGCCAATTGGTCTTGATTACTTGAGTTCTTAATGATATTCTTTAGTGATATTGAATAAGATGAATGAATCTCTACGGATCTCTCAACTTTAGTCAAGTAGACCTAGGAATATGAATAATTGATAGATCAATCCGAGGACCATGAATTTCAACCATTGTTAGAGAATTACAGGTGAAATGTTATTTCTACTTTGATATCTATTTGCTTTGTGATTTGCAATCTGGTTACTCTTACATATTTGCTATTTGTCAAGAATCATTGCTTTGATATAAAAGTGTTTGTTTAGAGTTATTGAATAAGAAATCGCTTCTCCATGTGGTTTCGACATCGGACTTCATCGCTATACTAGTAGCTATTTGGTTTATCAAGTGATTGGTTGCCTAATCTATTGGTTTGTGTTTAAATTTGGATATTATTACTATTTGGCAAAGGGCGAAAGTGTCAACGACGTTCGTCTCACACTACTCTCCAAGTCAATAACAGCAGCGGCCTTGCCCGGAGACAGGCTGGTGGAGAGGCGACCGGTGAGCCCCATCGTCCGGCTGAGAAGGGATCCTCCAATTCGGCTCCGCACTCACTGGCTGAGTTTGAGAAGGGACGGGTCGCCTCCGCTTGCCTCACCGCCTCGTCTTTGCTTGAATCCTCATTAGGAACACAAACACCACCTTGCCTCACAGCCTCGGATCCTCGCCGCCTCGCCTCCATTGGGTTTCGATTGAAGAAGAGGATAAGATTGAGGGGTTTAATTGCACTTCACTAGACACGCGCTATATGAGGAGAGTAAAGCCTAATTCAACCCATTATGTGTGGGACCCACGTGATTTTATTTAAAAAAAACCTTTTAATTTCATCCATCTATCACAATCAAATCAATAGTCCACAATTGTGCACAAGGTACACCCTAAGGGGTGTGCACAATTGATTCATACTCTCTCTCTCTCTCTCTCATTCTCTCTATATCTATATATATAGGGTGGATCAAATGTTAACACCTCTTATAGTGTTCAAATGTTAATAAATTACTTTATCGTAAGAAAGCATTTTAACCCTTTTATTGGGCATATCCAATGCGAAGTGAACTAAGCAACTTGTCTGGAAAAAAAATAGCAAAATGAAGGTTATCCTCTCTTGAGGGTATTCTTTTTTGGCAACATTTGAGATTTACAAAATACATGTACAAGTACTATCATCTTCGAAAGACTACTCTTTCCTTTCCCCAAGTAGAAAAGAGTGATCTTCACAACAAGAGGAATTTGTTGTTTATTGGTGATTAATGATGGAATCAAATAGAAAAGGGTGATCTTCCTCGCAATATATTGTGTAGTTGTACGTACAGACATGGGCATATAGAAGGTGTTTTTAAGGAAGATGTCATTTGAACTTCTCACATGGAAAGTTTAAGGGTACCCTAAAGGGTTTTTAAGGAGACTCTTCCTTGAATTGATAAATAAAGAGCGGTCATTCCGGGGTTCAAACCGGAGACCTATGGGTACTACCCACAAATCCTTTTCGGTGAGCCATTTCGGAATGGTTAAGAAGACTCTTCCACTACCTACATTGAGAGGTAGAGGAGGAGATGGGGCATCCACACATGCGCCCGCCGTCGCCGTCTGTCCGGCTCTGCTCGTGCTCCGAGATAGAAGTTGGAGTTAAATTTTTGCGAAAAATCTTAACTTGAGGCCGAACATATTACGGATAGAATTGTTTGTGTTTATCCGCGAATATTTGTTTTTTCACTAGATTTATTTTCGAGAATTTATTCTTTCAAACAATTTTGGATGAGCCAGAATCTTCTGATGATAGACTCGAATCTCTCCTTTGCTTACGACTTAAAGAGGATTTCGGAGCCTATATAAGGAGCTCAAGGGCTTCGCTTTACAACACACAGCGAACACAATCGTCTCTCTCCCTCTCCTCTTTTCTCCTACCCTTTTCCCGTTCTAAGCGCCTGTTCTATTTCCAACTTCTCTCCCTCAAGTGCACCAGTGAGAGAAGCCGGTGAAATCCTTGGGGGACGTTGTCTTACATACCACGCTTCACCGCAACCCTAGCCCCTTCATAGAAACTAAGTTCAGCCTACATCCACTAACGCCCTTTTGGGAGGTGTTGCTTTTCGCAGGTTCTAGCAGGGTCATTGTCCAACAGTGAGAAACATATTTGGTTGGAACAATGGTTGCCGTCGAGATCTCCTACAAGAAGCCGCTACTCAATCTCTCAAAGCTGGAGCCTTTGGATGGCTCGAACTACAAGCGTTGGTCCCAGAAGATGCTGATCTTCTTTGAGCAACTAAAGATTAACTATGTGTTGCTCAAAGACCCCCCTGTCGCTCCTGCGCCTCTTGTTGAGGACGATGCTCCGCCCATTTCTCATGCGCCTTCTCAAGTGCTCGTGAAGTATGAGCGCGACAACAAAACCGTCAGAGGCTACTTGCTAAACCACATGGCGAACGCCCTGTTCGACCTGCTGTTGATCCAAAAGTCTGCTAAGACTATTTAGGAAACCCTGGACAAGAAGTATGGCACTAACGATGCTGGGAAGCCCAAGTACATCAATGGACAGTGGGTCCAGTTCAGGATGATGGACGACAAGCCTATCATGAAGCAGGTGCATGAGTACGAGAACTTGGTAGCGGATATATTGGGTGAAAGTATGAAGATGTGCGAAGTTCTTCAGGTCAACATCCTGATTGAGGAATTGTCTGAGTCCTGGGCACGCTGTCGCAATCACCTCAAACACAAAAAGAAAGGTCTTACCCTGGAGGAACTCGTCAGCCATTTGAAAATTGAGGAAGCGAACCGACTAAAAGAGAAGGAGACCTCCATCACTGCTGCTGAAACGGTAAAAGCTAACATTGTTGAATATCTGCAGGTTAACAAGAAAGGCAATAAGCCGACTTTTAACAAGAAGGACAAGAAGAGCCCTGGAGGATAAAACAACAAGCCTGCAAAGTTCAAGAAGAACAACAACGGAGAAAAGCAGAACAACACTGGATGTTATGTCTGTGACAGACAAGGCACATGGCTTTTCAATGCCGTGAGAGGAAGGATGCTCGGTCTGCTGCCCAAAAGAATAATGGAAGGCAAAACAGAGGCATTGCAAACGTCACTGAAGGTGGTGCTCCTGAAGTCATTGATGTGGTGGTCACTGAAGCTAACATCGTTGGGAGCATGATTGAATGGATCATGGACACTAGAGCCACGAAGCACTTCTGCGCCAACAGAGAGTTGTTTGATGAGTTCGAACCTACAAGCGGAGCTAAGCAAGTCTACTTGGGGAACTCAAGTCAGTCGGAGGTGTTGGGCAAAGGGAAGGTCTCGTTGAAGCTCACCTCAGGTAACATTCTGAGCCTGTAGAATGTCTTTTATGTGCCTTCCCTACGACAGAACCTGATCTCTGGAGGGCTCTTGTCTCGAGTCGGGCTAAGGGGAATCATGGAAGGTGACTCTATAGTCTTGTCCAAGAATGAGAAGTTTTTAGGGAAGGCTTACAAGTTTGGTGAATTATTTATTTTGCAAACTGTTATTTATTCTGCTAATATAGCTTCTACTTCCGCTTATATCATTGTTGATGTTGATCTTTGGCATGCTAGATTACGTCATGTGAATGTTGAATATGTGAACAAATTGCATAAAATGGGCCTAATTACAAACTTGGGTAATAATGATCATAAAAAATGTGAAATTTTTGTGGAAGCTAAGTTCACCAAGAGGCCTTTTAAAACTGTAACTAAGAGGTCCACCGAATTGCTAGAATTAGTTCACGCCTATGTAGCTGATTTTAGGAACTCTGAGAGCAAAGGTGGTAAAAGGTATTATATCACATTTGTAGATGATTATTCTAGATACACCAAGTTGTATTTGTTGAGATCTAAGGATGAGACATAGAAAATGTTCGTAATCTACAAGGTTGAGGTAGAAAACCAACTTGACAGAAAAGTTAAAAGACTTGGATCCGATAGAGGTTGGGAATATGGGATAACGTTTTTGAAAGAATTTTGTGAGAATAATGGCATAATTCATGAACGTACAGCACCCTATAGCCTTCAATCAAATGGAGTAGCAGAAAGAAAGAACATAACTTTAAAAAACATGATGCTTTCTATGCTTGTGAGTTCTGGGTCACCCAACTCTTTGTGGGGTGAAGTTGTTCTTTCTTCAAACTACATTCTTAACAAGCTGGTACCCCATAAGAAGTTAGACAAAACCCCTTATGAACTATGGAAAGGACATCCTCCTAACCTAGGGTTGATGAGAGTGTGGGGGTGCTTAGCTCAAGTTGGAATTCCTGCATTTAAGAGAGATAACCTTGAATCTAAGACTGTTGATGTCATGTTTGTTGGTTATGCTGAGAACAGGACTGCCTATAGGTTTATGTGCTTGCATGACAGATCTATGTGTGAATATCGTGATGCTGAATTTTTTTAGCAAATTTTTCATTTGAAGAAAGATCATGATAGTATTCTTGTTGTTTTTGAATTTGCATCTTTGTCTTTACCTGATTCTATTAATGTTGATGAACCTAGTGAAGTTAGAAGAAGTAAAAGATGTAGAACTGAAACTAGCTATGGTCCTAATTTTATGACTGCAATCTTAACCGAACTCCGTGATTTTGATGAAATCAATGAAGCTCTAGTTTATGTTCACATGATAGATGATGAACCTAAAACATATAGAGAAGCTATGAATTCTGTTGACGCTAATTTTTAGAAAGATGCCATAAACAGTGAAATTGAATCCATCACAAGTAATCACACTTGGGAACTAGTTAATTTGCCTAGAGGTTATAAGGCCATTGGTTGTGAATGGATCTTTAAGAGAAAACTTAGAACAGGTGGTTCTATAGAAATAATTTAAGGCAAGACTATTAATTAAAGGATTCACACAGAAAACATGGAGTATAGTATTTTGACACATATTCTCATGTAACTAAGATTGCGACCATTAGAACATTATTTGTCTTAGCATCTAATTACAAGCTCTTGGTACATCAAATGGATGTAAAGACTGCTTTTCTGAATGGTGATCTAGATGAGGAAATATACATGGAACAACCTCCGGGTTTTGTGGTTCTAGGTAAGGAGAATATGGTTTGTAGGTTAAAAAATCTCTCTATGGCCTAAAGCAAGCACCTAAACAATGGTATGAGAAATTCCATAACATTGTGTTGAGTTTTGAATTTGTGGTTAGTGGATCTGATGCACGTGTTTATACCAAGATGTACAATTCTGGTTGTGTTATTGTGTGCATATATGTTGATGATATGTTGTTATTTGGCACTAACATGCATGTGATAAATGAAACCAAAAAATTTCTTTCCTCTCGCTTTGAAATGAAAGACTTAGGTGAAGCAGATGTGATTCTATGTGTTTAAGTGACTAGAACTAAAAATGACTTTACTTTCTATTAATCCCATTATGTAGAGAATGTATTGAAGAAGTTTAACAACTATGATGTGATGCTAGTTAGAACCCCATATGATGCTACCATAGAGTTAGTAAAGAACTCAGGTATAGGTGTTTCCCAAGAGGAATACACTAAAGTTATTGGGAGTCTAATGTTTTTGATGAGCTATACTCGGCCTGACATAGCTTATGCAGTAAGTAGACTCGGTAGATATACACATAATCCTAGCAAAAAACACTGGATTGCACTTAGAAGGTTAATGAGATACCTTAGAGGCACTCTTGATTGGGGATTACATTTTGAGGGTTTTCCCTGCGTTCTAGAAGGATATTGTGATGCAAACAGGGTAAGTGGGACTGATGAAATTCGCTCCACTAATGAATATGTTTTTACATTGTGTGGTGCATCTGTCTCATGGAAGTCTGCAAAGTAGAGTTGCATAGCCTGGTCGACGATGGAACCAGAGTTTATAGCTCTAGACCTAACAGGGCAAGAGGCTGAGTGACTGAGAAGCCTACTACCAGATATACCAATGTGGGGGCATCCAGCTCCTGCGATTTCTCTACACTGTGACTCACAGGCTGCCATTGGAGTAGCAAACAGCGAAGCGTATAACGACAAGAAGAGGCATATCCGCATCCGACATGAGGTTGTGAGGCAGTTGATAAGAAATGGGGTACTCTCTTTAGAGTATGTGTTGTCAGAGAGAAACATCGTAGCTCCATTGACCAAAGGACTTTGCAGAAGGCTAGTCCTTGACACGTTGAGGGGAATGGGGCTAAAGCTCGTAAGATGAGGAATCTGTGGCGGAAACCATTAATTTGGTCGAACGCAAGCCATGGAAAGACTCATATGAGATACACATCTCCCATTCCTATGGCAAGTGTATAGTGAGGTTGAGCTAACGCTCTTAATGATTCTATAGCCTAGGGATTGGGTGGTCCTTTGAGACGGACTTGATAGATCACCGAACAACAAATGAGAGGTTGAGTCTTAGAGCTCTTAATGACTTCTTAACCCATTGTGGGGGTATTCTGTATTGAGACAGATATGTTGAAGTCACCTACGTGAGTGTGAGGGATTGGCAGCCCTCCAAGGTGAGACTTAGGGTAGTTCTCACTAGAACACTCATGAGCACCCAATGTGTGCCAAACTTGGATGTCTTATCTGATAAGACTTAGTGGAACGTTACAGGACCCCGTGGAAGGTGTGTATTGCTGGTTTACCCCTAAGTGGAGGAATTCAAAGCTTCTGGCCATTCGCTCTATCAAAGGGATTGCTAGTTTCACTATGTGCTTATTCAAGTCACAATACATTAGCATTTAAGCACTAATCTCGACACGCTTAGAACTTGTTTTCAAAACCTTAGTTTTTAAACCCCTCTATCTGCATTTGTGGGGGATTGTTGGAGTTAATGCATATAGAATGTGGTTTTAAGGAAGGTGTTCTTTGAACTTCCCACATAGAAAGTTCAAGTGTACCCTAAAGGGTTTTTAAGGAGACTCTTCCACCACCTACATTGAGAGGTAGAGGAGGAGATGGGGCACCCACACGTGCCCGTCGCCGCCGTCTGTCTGACTCGGCTCGTGCTCGTGCTCCGAGATTGGAATTGTTTTATCCGCGAATATCTGATTTTTCACTGGATTTAGTTTCGAGAATTTATCCTTTCAAACGGTTTTGGATGAGCCCAGATCTTCTTATGATAGACTCGAATCTCTCCTTTGCTTACGACTTAAGGAGGATTTCAGAGCCTATATAAGGAGGTCCAGGGCTTCGCTTTTCAACATACAGCGAACACAATCGCCTCTCTCCCTCTCTTGTTTTCTCCTACCCTTTTCCCGTTGTGAGCGTATGTTCCGGTTCCAACTTCTCTCCCTCGAGTGCACCAGTGAGAGAAGGCGGTGAAATCCTTGGGGGACGTTGCCTCACATACGATCTGCACCTCTGTCGGGGGAAAATACGATTCTCATTCAGTGACTTACATAACACGCTTCACCGCAGCCCTAGCCCCTTCACATAAACTAATTTCGGCCTACATCCACTAACAGCCTTTCGAGAGTTGTTGCTTTTCGCAGGTTCCAGCAGGGTCATTGTCCAACATAACTCAACTCGAACACTCTATGAGGGGCCTTGATTTCCATTTACATCTGATAAGCAAACTCGAAAACGCGAAAATGTGAACAATGGCGGTCTCCTTTTAGTCCGGCATAATATGCACATTATCGGGAGGAATCGACCCCATTCCGACCATTTTCCATGGCTAAGTCAAGCTAGAAGTTTAATTTACGGCTGCAAATTAGGTGTCTAAATCTTATGTCTCCATTCTTGTCCCCTTCCTCTGTCCCTAATTACAAAACTCTAATGACGTTGAAGCAAAGCAATCAGGAGTTGGAACATATCCTGGAAATGCGGAGTAAATGAGATTTTATGACAAGTCTCTTGTTGCTTCCTGTTTGACGTATATAATCAGTCCATACATAACTATCTAAAAGGTTATTTCATTTAATCAGTAGCCAGCAATAACACAAACTTACAATACAAACATCATATAATTAACCAGGGGTAGGCGTGAAATCTACTAGACCACAGTGCAAAACTTGAGATTCCAAAAAACCTACCAACCTGTTCGACTCTCCAAACGATTTCTCTTCATAAGTACATCTGTTACTTCTGTTCTCTTGCCGAAGTCATCAGACCCTGGGTTGCTTCAATTTGAAATTTGTCCTAGCTGATTAAGATATTGGATCACCGCGAACCTCTTCCTGTTTCTTGATGAAACTAGGCTATGAGGGATTGATACCTGTAGGCCTGCTGCTATACAAACCTTGTTGTGAAGTTTGACGACATGAGTTGTAGCCAACATGGTGTTGGAAAACCTCTTCAATGCCTTTTTTTAATGGAAAACTGAAGCTTCCTAATCTGAAACCATATCTGCCAATTCAGGCTCATCGGTTGTGAGTCCATCATAATCGGGTTCAGTTTCATTGAAGGAGCGCTGTTCATGAATGAAACCATTGTCAGCATCATAATCTGGATCGATCCAGTCCATATCCTCTTCAGGCGTATGATATTCATCATCTTCGCCTTCTCTCCTTACTGGAGGCTTTCCCTTCCCCACTTTCCGAGATCCTGTTTTGGAATTGCTTTTTGCCCGAGCATCAGAATCTTCACATATGCATGTGGATGGGTTCTCATGAAACTCTCCCCTGCCTGGTCTCATTTCCTTTGGAACTCCCAGAAATCCTCTCTGGAAAGTCCGGACTTTTGAGGCGAATTCTTCCCAGGTCATGTTACCTCTGTCTGCAAAAAGCCTATACAGTTTCTTTCCATTGGGACGAATTGTTGGTTTATGTCCAAAGTATCTCCTACAAGACAAAAGAGAACAACATATTTTAGCCTCCATACAGGGTTTTTGTTCAAAAACAACTAAACGTATCAATGGTTTTTACCTTCGACCTGCCAAGATCTTTGCCATGTTTCCGTTATTGTTGGTAACAAAAACATCACTTTCATCACAAACGATATAGTCCAGTGCTGCCCTTCGAGAAGAAAATTTAGCAAATGCTTCCAACTCCACCTTTCTGGCTATTGTATCTTTTGAATGGAAATTGGGAAAGAGAGATTTTAAAGGTGCCAAACTTGCTTCTCCTCCATACACCTCACCCGAAGCAACATAGAGATGAACTTCACTTCCATAGCCCAGTGCTCTCAGCATCAAGCCAACTTCCTCCGGTGTCAGTAAGCATCTTCCATGCCTTCTAGCTTTTTCCGGATTTTGCTGCACATTGTGATGTAAAAATCTCAACTATTCAGTTATTTTTACACCACTAGTGCATCATTGTGAACAATAAAGTCAGCAGGTCATAAAAATTGAAAGCTATTATTATCTCCACTTGCATAAGAAACATGTTATGAGCTAACTATACGGTGTCAGCCATGTGAGTGCAGTGGCACGAGTACACAAGCTTCTTTTTATTATTAATTTTATTTACTGAATTTTAAAGCTAATCTCTATAAATTAGATCAAATTTGCCTTCATAAAAAAAATATTCTCCAGACACAGATGCATATACATGTTGGAGAAATAAACAAAACAATTTACCAAACTGAATTGAAGATACTTACATGCAAACCTTTCCACCTCTTTCTTATCTCACCTAAATCTTTTATTTCTTTGTCTCCTCCACCATAATAGCATCCAGAAAATGCAAGCATATCAGGTTCAAACCTGTAACACAAGCAATATAGGTTCATCAAGCGGCCATCATACACAGCTGCAACCATAAAATGGGAAAGCTTACAGAAGAAGCGAATAAGCAAGGAGAGGTTCTCACCTAAGGTGCAATGCAATATAATGCTTGCTCATCCTTTTCATCCGCTGAACCAGTGTGTTACCCAATTCAGTTATGGGATCAGTAAACTTCAATGCATGGTAGTTGACCCTGCATCTTAGCTTTTGCAAATCTGTTGATAACTTATTTGCCATCCGATAATCAAATTTAGTCAACCGAACAACCTACACAAGTTTGATAGTCAGGAATGAGCTATACAGGTGTACTGATTACTACTGTCTCATAATGCGATGAAGGTAAGAAATGGAGAAGCCTTACATGCCTTTTGTTTAGAACCGGCAGCACACGTTTAACATAGCAGTTAGCGCTACACTTTCTTGGTACCCGCATTGTGTATGGTTTTGCTGCATTCTTTGGCAGCTCTTTTATGATTTTTACATCATTTGATAGATAGGATATGTATCGATCAATATCAAATATGTCCTCAAAATTACTGTAACAGAACAAGGAAGATAATTAAGTTAAGAAAACCATTACTCAGCTAAGATTACAAGGCAAAATTTCATAGAGACTACACTCCATCACATGCAAACCTGGCATCTCTCCAGTACGATCTCTGGTCCAACTGTGGGACAACCAGAGTAGCATTTAAAATACGAGCAGCAGCAACAGCATCAACAATCTGCCAAATTGTGCGAATGATCAGCCTGCTAGCAACACTGAACAACAGCACAATAGATATTCCTATAGCAGACAGACTGTTTCGAAAGGCATCAAATTTTTATGAGATAATTGTATAACAACCTAGACACATCAACTCAATTTGATAAATACAACTGAAAAAACCACCTCATTACCGAGGTATGAATTACTATAACGAGAAAGATCAAACTTAAGAATTTTTTGTTTGAAACAAATTCAGCAAGTTTTAACATTTGAAGAAGTGAAAATGTATTGTCTACTACAGAGTATTGATTTATCCATACAATGGAGCATACCATATCAGCATACTGCATACATCTAAGCGGTACCTAGCTTCTGATGATTTCCTAAATTACCATCTATTTGATGTTCTCTTTGCAAAAAAAAAAAAAAAAAAAAAAAAAAACTCATCATCAAAAGAAAATGTAGGAGACATTACCCCTGTCCTTTGTTGATTCAGCCCTCCACTAGTGACAATCACTAGATAACGTCCTGGAGCAGTAATCTTATCAGCTCCTGTACATGAACAGCGCGGATGAAGCAGAATACATGAATGAACTCAACAAAGATTTGAACAATTGCAAAAGCAAGATCCCAGAAAGACCTTCCAATAAAGTAATAGTTCCACACTTCACATATCTCAGAAACCAAAGCACATCAAATATTCCAAAACCGTAACAACACTTGATGGAAGCAAATCATTGCACTTTAAAATTAAAAGTTTGAAGTGAAGTTATGAAGGTACGTACTTGCATAGTGACCGCTAGGTTCGCTACATCCATGGAAAAACTCCGACCCCCTTGAAGTCCAAAGATCGTATCGAGATTTACCTCCGTTCACCTAAAAGTAGAAGTAGAGGGGGGAGAAAAGACATCAGATCCAATGAATCGCTCGGATTTTAGAATAAATTCCCGTGACGGCAGTGAGAATCGTAAAACCCCTAACCGGAACAGAAAAAATTGGCGCTTCTCCCGCTGAAATATCGGAGCCATTGTTTCGCTGAAACAAAATGAGAGAGAAAAAATAAGAAATTTATTTGATTTGTACATAATCGGATCAAGCGAGAGAGAGGGAGGGGGAGGGGATATAGGAGTACCGAGGAGGAGACAGGCTCGAGGCGAGAGCGGAGGTGGAAATCAGAGGGAAAAGGGGGAGCGATAAAGAAGGAGAGGAGGAAAAAAGCGCAGAAAACGGCTCCGTAGAAGGCGCAGTTGGAGGGGAGAAGACGGAGGAGGCGGTTGCAGATGTGGTTGTGATGACGCCGCCGCTGGAACATCATATCCGGCGGCAAGAGAGCAAGTCGGCCGCCAGTTGAGCAGGAGCGAGAATACAAGAGCAAAGGAGGTGTGGAGCAATGGTAAACAAAGCAGGTAAAGATCGAGGACAGAGATCTCAACAACTCCGGAGGCGGGCATACATGGCGTCTTCGATGGGGACAAGAGATTCCACCAGTCCTCGTTCAACGCATTCAAGGAGAAAACACACAGAGAGTGGGGAGTGGGGGTTAAACTGGTTTGCCTTCCGAGGAAATGGTGGGGGAGAGAGATTCGAATGCTAAAATTGTTGCAGAGGGGATTGGAGAAAGGGATCGACTTATAATTGAACTAGAGCAGGTGGGGAACATGACATGGGCTATACTGCTATACCCTATATCGGGCTCGGACTGGGTCTCGCCTTTTCTTTTCTTTTTTTTTTTACCCCCATACAGGGTAGACAATATAATTAGACTAAGGGTTCGTTTGGTATAAGAACGCAAAGTCAACGGAATGAAAATAAATTTTGTATAGAAAAATATATCTAAATAAGAGAATAATACTATTTTTTGTGTAAAAAATAAGATGGAAGGGATAATGATTAGAGGGGTACAGGGGATATGGTTAACCTGCACAAATTAGTAATTGAAATAAGGAGGAACAAAAACAATTTTGTATGAAAAGTTGGGAGATGACGAGGGTAATGATTAAATTTTTTAACAATGTATTGTATTTTAAACTATAATTGGACTACATTCGTTTCTTTTCCCTTTACCTTTCCAAAATTTCAACCAAACAAGCCCTAAATATGGAAAAAGTCATTAAACTAGATATGGAAAAATTTTATGATCGGGTGAAATGATTCTTAACAAAAACTGTGCTGGAAAAATCCGAATTCCATCCTACGTTTATAGGTTGGATCATGGAATGCATCTCTACGGTCTCTTTCTCAATTCTTGTCAATAATGACCCCACGACCATTTTCAACCCTTCTAGAGGCATTCGGCAGGGTAATCCCATTTCACCGTAAATCAAAGGACTCACTTGCCAAATGGAAAGCAAATGCTCTTTCTCAACAAGGTCGTGCGACTCTAATTGCATCTAATCTCTCGTCTAAACCACTATACTCTATGCAAAACTTAAACCAACTCAATCACACTTTTTTCTAGAATAAAGATGCTCAACATCGTCCCCTTATAAGCTAGGATAGGATCTGTCGGGCAAAGAAAAAGGTGGTCTTGGTATTAGAAGATCTCAACCGATGAACAAGGCCCTTCAAATGAAACTCTTTTGGGAAATTATGGTTGAACCCGATAATCCTTGAGTTCAAGTCATCCAATACAAATACATCAAAACATCTCATATCTTATCCTACAAACGTAAAGGTTGTGCGTCTTGGAAATGGTCAAAGCTTACGCCTCTCCTAGAAGAGTTTAAATCTAGCCTTATATGGGTTATTGGTAACGAAAACTCAATTAGATTTTGGAAAGACAACCGGGTTTATCCAAAGCCACTGCACACCATCCTTAGTCCAAACTCTATTATAAATTTGGACGAAATGATCAATGACTACATCATTGGGGGGAAATGGTGGGAGGAAAAGTTGGCACAACATTTTCCTAACGACATTGTCATTGACACTGCAATCAGGAATATCCCTCTCCCTACCAACAACTTCCCCAACAGACTCTACTAGTGGCTGGCCAAAAATGGGTGGTTCAACAACACCCGCGGGTACAAACTCATAACAAACCATCACCACCGCAGTGACGATGCTAACACTTGGATTTAGAATATATCTGTTCCCCTAAAGATTATAAACTTCATCTCGAAACTATGCCACAATGGCCTTCCTACTAAGGTCCGTCTAAATAACAAAGGAATCCCACTCCCAATGACTTTCGAGTTCTGTAAATAGGCTGATGAAGATGACACCCACCTATTCTTTGAATGCCAAATTAATTCGATAAACCCAGTCTAAAACCCGCTGTCATAACTCTTATTCAAAACCTACTATCCAACTCTAGAAACATCCAACCAATCATGGTAACTTTGGACAATTCCCTCTTTAAATCTGGTAAACAAAACGTGGCCTTTACTTGGTGGACCACATGTAATATCAATAATAACTTCTTATTCAAAAATGAACTCCCTCCAAGCACTAATGGTTTCAAAAAGATTACGCTAAACCGTATTCAAAACTGGCATTCCACCTGCAAACTTAACAATGACGTCAATGCTGAAATTGACGTTACTAAGAAAATGAGTCATTCGCTCCCCAAAAACAAATACAAAATATATAAATGGCAAAATCCTCTGAGGGGCACATATAAACGTAACTTTGACGGGTCCACATTGGTCATGACGCAGTTGGGAATCGTTCACCTATTAGTGCCGAAGCCTTGGCTCTGAAACAGGGAATTTCGCAAACACTCCGTACGCGTATCGACAAAATACAAATTGAAGGGGACCTCCTAGTTCCTATTTATTATAAATCATGTTTGACATCAAACTTCTCCTTCAAAATATGAGAGATGTTTTGTTCTCTCACGTGCCCCGTAGTTGTAATAGAGTGACGGATAAAGATGTACACCTTTGCCTTATGCAACAATTTAGGTCTCCTTGACCTCATCCGTCAAGATTGCTATCGGTTACGTTTATCTTAGATGGATTTTTTCCTTTAAAAAAAATACACTAAATTATATGTGTCTAATTGTTAAAAAAAAAAAATCCAAAAACCCGATACTTTGTACTCTATATACTGTATTTCCTAATAATCACTAAAATATCATTTATTTTTGTCTATCGATTTTTTTAGCTAGTTCTTAGGTGTGTTATGCGATTTTATAATGTTATGCAAAAAGTCCATATTATATTAATACGGAGTAGTATTTTAGTTATATAGAGAAAAGGAAAATTTTGGTCAAATATCCATTTAGGATATTTAATTAGGTAAATGTCCATTTATTTTTGTCAATTAAGTAAATGTCCATAATATTTTTATAAACCCCAAATTACCCTTTCTTTTATTTGATTAGGCTAACAGTTTCAATCTCCTCCATCATCTCTCGATCAGTTTATCTCATTCGCTTAATCTTCATGTTGCGCTAGAGGCGGAATCGAACTGGAGCTCCACCCCTGCACTCCGTCGGCTTTCAACGGCCACCTGCCGCCAAACCAAAGACGAAGGCGACCGGCGTTATGCCTCCGAGTGGTGGGGGACCGACTTTGGCAATGACCACTCCAACACCGTTCTCCCGTATCCTTCTTGTCGATCGGTCAGTCTCTCTCCCGAACCTTAATTTTTTCTTTGAATTGTTCGATTGGAATGTCCTAGAAGTTTATATGAGTTCCACCATCTCCAAACGGTTTATCGGCTGACAACAGAGAGGCGGCTTAATCAGAGGTTTGAAGAGATGAGCCCTAATTGTGGAGGAGACAAGAGGTGAGCACGCTGCTGCTGTGAATTGAGGTCGTGGCGATTTGTGATGTCGTTCATCGTTCTCGCTACTGTCCAGGTCGTACTGTTGTTGTTAGTTAATTAGATTTTGAGTATCTGACACTTCTTAGTCTCAGTCATAGCAATTGATTTTATTTTTTGTTTCATTTAATTGCTTTATTTCCGTTCTGAAATAGTTTCTGGAAAGTTAGATTTTGATGTTATTGGGAGTTTCTTATTTAGTGTTTGTTTAGATATGTGGTAAACTGTATTGTGTTGTTGATGATAATGAGCTAAAAATTTATAATGCAATGGCAATAATGGTCTTAGTGACAAATATATATTGAAATAATATTTTGGTGATAATTTCGCTAAGAGAAACTAGTCAAACTTTTACAAATTTATTTGTTGACAATATTTCGGTGAAAAAAGTGAGTTAATATTAGGTGATACCGGTGAGGAGATTAGTAATGTACACACATTTTAGTTTGGTAACA
Source organism: Persicaria maculosa (assembly GCA_963922045.1). NCBI lineage: Eukaryota > Viridiplantae > Streptophyta > Magnoliopsida > Caryophyllales > Polygonaceae > Persicaria > Persicaria maculosa. Next base: position 26,458,979 of record OY998259.1, on the reverse strand, counting down.
ATGTTTTGTAATTGGTGAAAATAGGTTGGTGACACTGTTTTGGTGACAATTTCATGTAAGAGAAACTAGTCAAACTTTTAAAATTTTATTTGGTGACAATATTTTGATGATATATAATGTGGTGGCGACATTTATTACTGGTTGCTAAGTTTTAATCACTCTAGGGTATAATGTTTTGTCATTGGTGACAATAAATTACTATCTTTGGTGATATTTAGTATGGTGATGGCAGTTTGTTTGTGACTACATGGTCTTGGTGACAAATATTTGTTGAAACAATATTTTGATGACAATATGTTGACGACACTATTTTATTGTTGGTGACAACAGATTACTAAAGTAGGTTGGTGACAATATGGGGTGGTGATAATGTTCACTATTTAGGGATAATAGATTGGTGGCAATGTTTTTTAGTTGGTGACAATTGGTTGGTGACAATGTTCACTTGTTGGTGAAAATAATTTGATGACAGTGTTTCGTAGTTGTTGACAATTGGTTGATGACAATATTTTGTAGTTGGTGATAATATGTAGTTAGTAAAAATTGGCGGTGACAATATTTTATAGAAGGTGACAAAAAGTTGGTGACAATGTTCTATAGTTGATGACAATAGGTTGGTGACAGTGTTCACTGGTACAAAAAAAAATTCCGTTAAATGTCATTAGAAAAAAAATTAAATGTCACCAAAAAAGTCAACTGTCACCAAAATAATTATTACAAATGACTGTTACAGGAAAAATATACACAACTGTCACCAAAAAACTTTCACCAAATGCATGTGATTAACCAAAATGGTCAATGTTGATTAATCAATGTTAAAATTAAAAATGGTCAAAGCGGAAAGGATGAAGGGTAAGAGATTGGGAATGAGGGGTATTTTTGGAAAAAATGGGCATTTACTTAATTTTCACATCTAAAATGGATATTCACCAAATTTAACATAGAGAAAATCGTGCATTAATAATTATGTATAAAGTAATATTTAGGGAAAATAGAAAGCTCTCCTTGGATTGATTATATTAATTTTTACATTATAAATCAACAAAAAAGGATTTGTTGATATTTTTTTTACTGTGAAGTATATTACCTCTTTCTTTAAATATTTAAAAATGCAAAGCAATTAAAATAAGATAACGATAAAAAATGAAAATAGAGTTTACTCACTTTTAATTCCAAATCAATCAATATAAGTTAAGATTTCCAAGTAAAATCAACCCAAATAAAAAATAAAAAAATATTTATATTCTATACACTTATATTAAAATATTTATTAAATTTTATTATAAAAAATTATTATTAAAAATTATGGATAATTAAAAGATTGATTATTTTAGAAAATATTTTTTATTTTATAAAACTTATATTTTTAAAATAAACGTTTATAAACATGTTAATATACGTATATAGAGAATAAATATAATTTTTGTAAATATAAATTTATATCCGAAATAATTAAGTGTAACACTGAGTGTAACACCTAGGATCCAAATCCAAGCTGGTAAACCAAGTTGAAAAATGGCATCTTTAGTGCTTCTTAACTACTCCTTAAAAAGACATTAATTAATTTTCTAATCATGAGAGATTTAACACATTAGAGCATGTACAATGGTGAGCCTTGGGGCTCTTATAGTTGCCACATAGGAAAAAAATGGAAGAAAATAAAAATTTAATGTAAGGGTCCATTGTTTGGGTCTCTTATATATGAGACCCAAAAAGTAGGGCTCATAACTGCCACGTGGCAGAACTTATGTTTTATTTACTTTTAAATGATTTTCGGTTGTTTTTCATTTCTTTAAAAAAAATAAAAAATTTATTTTTGAATTTAATTTATTTTTATCTACACATAGACACCTCTCTTGCATATGTTTGTTGAAAAAAAATTCATTTGAATAATACCCATATTTTCCTTTTTAAACATTAAAAAATTAATATTTTTATGCTATGTTATTATAAATTAATTACTTAATATTTTTATTATTATTATTAATAAAAGAATTGAGTAAATAAAAAGGAAAAATAATAAAAGGTAATTTAAGGGCCCAAGACTTGGGCTCACGAATGAAGGTGAAAAATTTTAAAGTTAGAATGGGGCCCTTAAGCTGATGTGACATAAAAAAAGTAAGTTAAGGGTCCGAGGTTGGGGTTCACCATTGCACATGCTCTTACAGTATAAAACCCTTTGAAAAAAACAAGGGACCTACAAAAACAACCGGTCCAACCCGGACCTCGACGTTTTTTTTTAAAAGAGAAAAGAAAAAGGAAAAACTCGCCGGTGTTTGTTGGTAGTTGGATAGACGAAGGCGGTGCCTCCAACGCGACGAAGCACTTTTCTGATGCCGTCAGGCAATTGAACGACACGACACGATGATGATGTATATAAGTATATTTGCGCTTTACTTCTTCTTCCTTTTCGTGTTCCTCAAGCTCAATCTTTATAGGGGATAGATAGATTTGACTTCATCTTTGTCGTTCATTTCCATCTGTGTTGTTCCCTTTTCCAATTCCATTTTTCGGTCTGAATCTGAAATTTGCCTTCGCCTGTCGCTCCCCTCCTATCCGGTCGTCTTCAGGGAGCAAGGTATCTTCGTTTCTTACCCTAAGCTCGCGTTAATTAAAATTGTGGTAAAAAAAAGAACCCCCCTTTTTCTCTTTTTAGGGCTTCGATTCTTATTTGCTAATCAAGCAATCTTCGTTCTCTTTATGTCTTTTTTGGATAAATTTCTCTAATTTCTTAGGAAATGATTGCATTAATTCGATTGACGACGAGTGATAATGAGTATTGAAGTGTAATTTACCATTGGTTAGATGTGGGCCTTGAGCTAGCTCTACATGGTCCTGCTAAATTGTTGAGTGTAATCGGTTTGTTATACTTTGCTGCATCTGAGTAGGACTGTTTTTATATTTTGAGGGTTGAGTTCTTTCCTCAACAGGCAATAAATTTAATCATTTTGCTGAACAGGTTCTCGTTGCTGTAGTTTGCATCTGTTAGGATCACTGGGTGTTTTCGGCTTTGGGCTTTATGTGGGGCATGTTGTAGCCTCCTTTGCACAGACGCTGTATTTGGCCTTGTGGATTGGCTGGATTGCTTTCAACTCCAGGTGGATAAACCACATACAGAGAGATAAGTAGAGACATGACAGTGTCGTTGATCCATCGGATCACAACGAGCCTGGCTAATCGAATACGTGGGAATCAGAGAGTTCTCGGCTATTATTCTTCGTTTCCCTTTTCTTCGTCTTCATCTGCGACACTCCCAGCAGATTCTCCTGCTCCCTCTATCGAAGGGGTCCATTTGACAGATAGTTGTGTCAAGGTATTCTCTCTGTGAGCTCATTTGTTCTTGAAGTTTGTATTGGTGAATTTTCAGAGTGTCTATACTTAATTTCCATCTCATTTTGAGATTCAGAAATTTGAGCTATTATTTGTTTGAAGTTTTGCTTATGGAGCTTGTTATAAAGATTGCTACAAATTAAGAACCCAAAGAACTGTTGATGATAGTAAATGAGGAATGTGATTGGTGGTCTTGGTCTGTGACTAAAAGATTGTTTTCTTTAACGTGTTTGCATGTCTGATTGTTGCTTGCTGTATTTTCCCCCTTTATCACATTTATGACAATCGTATTCATCACTGCGACATCCTTTATGTTTCCATTGATACCGGAAATGGTGGTTTAGAGAATGAAAGAGTTGCAAACTAATGAAGCTTCAGCAGAGGATAAAGTGCTTCGATTGAGTGTAGAAGCTGGAGGGTGTTCTGGATTTCAGTATGCATTTTCTCTTGACTGTAAAACAAATCCAGATGACAGGTGTTGCATTATCTCAATAACATTTTCCCTTCTTTCTCATAGTTCTTTTTTGACGGGACTGGAATTGTGCACAAAGTTGAACTCCCCTCCAATCCGTGTCTGATGGTAATTCATCGTGTTTTCATCTGTTTCTTCATTTTTTCCTGTAGGATTTTTGAGAAGGATGGAGTTAAATTAGCGGTGGATAAAATTTCTTACGACTTTGTCAAGGGTGCAACAGTTGATTATGCTGAGGAGCTTATTCGCTCTGCATTTCAGGTAATTATGTACTCTTTTCATAGTTGTTACCTCTTCTGTAAGGTTCAATACTAGAATTAGGGAAGGTTATATAATCAGTTGGTTCAAGAATCAGATCATAGCTATTTTATCTGTGTATTAGACATTTATGTATGGATCAGTCAGATACTTAAATGATTATCTACGTTTGATCATTTACCTTGATCTTTATAGTGAATGCTTTATTTCAATCCAGAGCTTGTTGTAAAGCAAATCCACCCTTGTTCCTTCCACGGTGCTTGCTTAGCTACCCACCTACCATCTTTATTACCTTGATTTACCCCATCCTGTTGTTTAATCAACACTCTCTTCTCACTTCTTTCTATCTCATTCTACCATTAAAGTTAAGTGATAATGCTAAAGAGGCTTAGTGTTATAGCAGCGACATCACTGTTTCTCTATATACGTCTATGATGCTATTGGGAAAGGGATTTATTTAGTTCTACTTTTGGATTCCTCCAGTCATGGTTTAGGTGGATCATATTGAGCAAGCTTAGTTGGGTTCTCATGGGTTGGCCAGTTGTTCATTTGAATGATTGTGTATTAGTACAGATTTCTTGGATGCAGATCTTTGTTAAACAAACTCGTGTTTCAATGTTGGTTATGCAGGTGACTACAAATCCAAGTGCTGTGGGCGGCTGCAGCTGCAAAAGTTCATTCATGGTGAAATAGTCAGCGCCACCTTAATAATACTGGTTCAGAGGGTCACGTATTCTTTCATATCAGACAAGGTTTTACACTCATTTTAAGCCATTTAAGTAGCTTTTGTTTATGACACCCGTGTATAATGTAGCCAGAATTATATTTTCACTGGGCATGGGAGTTGGCAATTTTGACGGGATGTGTGTGTTTCTTGTATTCCTACCGTTTTTTTTTAACACTGTAACTCATGAAATTGAGTACATAAATTTCAGATGTATACACCTGACAACCTAGTTTACGTTTTACCAAATTGTTTAGTGATTTTTGTCTATGCTGGACTGTCATTACGCATATGCATTACAATAGCTTTTATCTGCATAATATCATTCCAGTTACTTGCATTCCCAATTTAGGCTCAACTTTAAGCTACAAAATCAGACAAGCTAACTCACACTTGCATTCCACCACTGCATCCTCTTCCAGGTCAAGATCATCTGTATCAAACTCGGGCCCTTCAACTCAGTAACTTTCCTGCTGAATCAAATAAATTTTAAGGTAACTTAAAAATAAAGGTTGACCAGAATGAATCTAAACTAGAAACAAAATATTTTTATATATAAAAGAACATATTCAGAATTTGACCTGAATGAATTTGCTGAAAACTATGAAGAAAAATAAACTCCAATTTCATACAACAGAAAAGCAGGGTGAAATCCCTGCTGCTTCTCAGGAAGATTTGAATTCTGAGATTGAGCACAAGCAAATATGATTGCACTAAAATACTATCTTAGAAACTTGTAAAGCAGCACACTTTTGTTCTCTTCAAGCATATTTACACAGCTTTAACTCTTTCTGCATAGTTCATCCTTGCAATTTGTGTTATGAACTTGATCTTTGTCTGTTTAGGTTATGTTAAATTTGAGATGCTTTTTATGAGACTGGCCCATGGTTGCTATTTGTCTGTTATCAACTTTTGGTTGGGAAAATGTAATATTTGGCCAAGTGATAGAACAGGAAGGTCCTAGCAGAAGATCCAAAAAACAAAATCCAGCTGGATTCTCAATTAAAAAAAGGACAAAGTTGATGTAAAAGTTCTTATTCGTATCAGAAGATATTCTCCGACTGAAGAATTGCGATAAATGCAAGCAACAAGACACAGGTACTGCATTACATTACAAGCACCAAATACACCCTAAAAACTATCTGGATAAACCTCTAGCAGGAATTACTTGACATTCAGCTTAGCTCTGGCATGACCTTGAGATATTTGGAGCTGTTCAGTAATTCCAAGATGAGCCATCAGAAGCCATACGTGTGTGAGCAGCTCTCCTCCCTTTCTCAGCTGTTGAGCATGTTGAGCCCCACGACAATGGATCGCCGCGTATCCTAAAATTTCCACCCACACCGTGCTAATAATATTCCATTTGCGTTCTGGTTGTTGAATTGTGGGGTCATTTGGGTCTGGACCCAGTTCCCGCAACTTGGTTGCAAGCTTGCAAGTGTCAAACAACACTGACTTGCTTCTATCCCCCTTCACCTGAGAGGGTGAAACTTCAGTGTTCACACGAAGCAACATCTTGCAAGCTTCTTCAGCTTCGGATGTGAAAGAATTCTTGTTCTTGAAGAACTCCTTCGCCTCAGCACAAGTGTCACGAAACCTTATCAGCCCAATCCCGACTGGCAACATGAAAGGGCACATTGCCAGGAGATAGAGCATATAGTCTGATATATGTTTGCTGCTCTCTATACGCTTGCACTCAGCGCTGGAGGATGATGATCCTCCTGTTGCGCTTCCAGCCCTGTCATCAGTATCACAGTAGTAACACAGTTCAGTTGCAATGTGCCACAAAAGAATACTTTGGTCGAAGTCTACTTTGGTAGTAGTCATAGACCAATCCCATTCACCAAGGCTATCTTTCCGCTGTTCAATGAGGTGCCTGAGGGTGTAGTCACCTCTGGACCTGCATATCTTCATTAGGTCCGTGCTATTCTTGATATCTTTTGACATGCTATGGCAGTGCTTGAAGATTAAACGCTTCAGACCTGGGGAGACCTTCTTATGAGTCAAGCGCATGCTTCTTTCTAATGCGTTGTTAACTGCTGAGATCTTCTGAATCATGGCGAACCATCCTTGCTCCTTCTCCAAACAAACCTTGAGCAAACTGTACTGTGCCATGGAATCTGACCACCGCTCCCCAGGCTTTATCCAATTTATATAATACATTGACAATGATTTTCCAATCCCACTGTAATGTTTGATGAACCAATAACGTGCCCAGTCTGATAACAGAAGAGACAACAGAGCAACGATCTCTAACGCAATGGCGCCTCCCATCAGTATATATGTTATGACCTTATCAACTTTTTGATAGTGTTGTTGTCCTTTCAATGTGAAGGGAAACAGGATTAGCACTATCAAGGTCAGAGCAATGGTGAGGAATCGAAGAAAGCAACCAGTTGCAGAGTATACAACCGGTGCCTTGGTGTAGAGTGAATCATATATTAGTCCTAGTTCAACTTCTATAACATGAAATGCGTTCCCAGGTAATAGTTGACTGAAGTAGGATTGGCTTTCATCTCGATCTTGGAAGCTGAGGATGAGATCAACGAAGAGCCGCTTGAACATCTGAAAAAACTTGTACGCGTTAAGAATCAACTTAGATTCATCATCGCTGGCTGCATCTGCAAGGGAGTTAGAGGGAGCTGAAGCCTCAACAATCACGTCAGCTTTCACGTAGAAGCCCTCAGCCTTCTTCAGAGTAAAATCTTCCATGAACTTGGCATAATTAGGCCCTGGATCAGGTGAAGTTAGCAGCGAGTCACGGAACTGCTCGCTACTAGCTGATCTTAGAGCGGCGATCCTCTCCCCAAACTTGATCAGACCCACAATCAGCATTGGGAATGTGAGGATAGAAAGCCAGGAGATACCGGGCCAGGCTAACAGAAATATATAAACGGTTGCTATTGCTTGAGTGACCAGCTCAAGGGTGCGACGCTGCCAGAGCTCATTGTCTTCCATGGAGTAAGCAGTGATGGTATCAGGACCACCCAAGTGGACCAGAAGAAAAGGCGCCCAGAAAGCCATTAAATCATCGCCTTTGTTTTGATCTGAACTAGCTTGGATGTTGTTTGCAATGACACCAAGGGCAAGGGTTGCCACCCAATCTGCTAACAAGTAGGTGGACCAGACGAAGAACCGGAACAAAATGAATCTTGTGCGCTTTCTGCGCCTACCCGATAGGATTAGCGCTACCTGCAAGCCAAGGCTTAAGAGGACAAGCACTCTTAGCTGCCATGCCTTCCACAGGGATTTAACTCTGGGTGGAAACACTCGGCTCTCAAAGTTGATCAAGAGCCCAGCAACCGCTGCGGTTTCAAGTCAACAAACAAAAAGGAGCAGCGATTCAACAGATCGAATATGCAAGAATAGTATCGACTATCGAGTTACTGAAGTTGGAAAAGGCTTTGAAATAGCAAACATACCTATGTGAAGCATTGCTCTGGCTTGCAGGACGATGTATAACTTTTGAATGTGTCAGGATTTCTCTTTGAAATGGAGTTTTTTTGAAAGGCAGGTCGTCTGTTGACTTGAGGCCTCGTTTTGCTTCTCGTTTCACAATTAGTTCCTTTATTCCAAAACGTTATCTGATTGACTCAGTCAAGCACAAGGTTTTTTTTTTTTTTTATCAAAAGCACAAGAATTAACTGATCTTTGTTTTGTTTCTATTATTATGAGACATTTCCGAAATTTTGGTTTATAAGTCCATCACAGACATAGTGTACACATCATAACTGGGACCTGATTCTCCTTTGTTTCAAGGGTTGTTTGAACTTTGCCCTATTTCCCAAGTCCATCACCAAGCTTGTTTTAAGGGTCGTTTGCACTATTTTACATGTTTTTGGGTAGCGGAGTGAGCCGTTGAGATTTTATGCTAGTGTTTTGTGTAATTTATCAGACAAATTATTGTCTGATAAATTGATAGGTCGACGAATTAACCATTATAATACATTACAGGAAATAAATGCAACTCAAATAAGGAAGAATGACTCGAACTCAATAGTTCAAAACAAATCATTGGCTTGCATGGAAGTCGAGAAAGACATATGGAAGACTGTGAATGTCGAGAATACGAGTCAGTAAAAAAAAATTCATGCATCTCGACGCTAGGGAGATATAGTATAGTATTCGTTGCAATCATTTTTGGTGTAGCTGTGTTTAATTCCGGAATGAGATTGCAATCTTGTGCACCTTGTTGATCAAGTTGATTGTGGCAATGTTGGTGTAGCTGTGTTTAATTCCGGAATGAGATTGCAATCTTGTGCACCTTGTTGATCAAGTTGATTGTGGCAATGTTGGTGCATGATTTCTGAAGATTCATCATCTAGGTGAGAAGAATATTGTCGATCCACACTTCTCAAGAGATATCACTTTTTCACAGGGGTTTTTGCTTCTGTTTCCCAGCATCAAGAGGGGTTTTTGCTCCTGTTTCCCAGCATCAAGAAGCGCAACATTAGCCTCCAGATTCTCCCATATTCTCGACATTCACATTTCCATTAATAAGTCTTCCTTGATTTTCACATGAGCCGCTGACGTGATTGGTGCTTTGTTAAGTTGTATCTGGATTCTTTATTGTTGTTGTACTTGTTTACTATAGTGTTGTAGGGAGGAAATCAAGTTCAAAATAGAAAGGAATAGATCAAACCAAATTCAGCCCACGCAAATAATTACAAGACATCCTCCTAATGTAGCAGTGGGAAGTCAGGATCGATCCACGAGAAAGCAAGTCAGCGATCCTAGGCAGCAGGTGAATCTCACGACGGCTGTCGACCACAGAGAGTACTCGACGTCGAGTAAGGTACTCGATGTCGACCACTCAGTCGAGTAAAATCTGCAAAACAGAAGCAAGCAAGCGCAGAAACACAAAATATGCTCGAAGTCGACCAAACCCACTCGATTTCGACCACTGAAGCAGTCGACTACGAGTACCTCTGGTCGATCTCGAGTACGAGCAGAAACTAAAAAAATCTCAAATTGCAATGAAACAAACACGAAATATGTGAAACTAATTCAATAATATAAAGGACTTCCAAGATCGGGGTTTGCAACAACGATAACCATACATGCATAAGGCAAGATAAAGAGAAAATCATGCGATGACATCAAAGGATTAAGCTTTCGCCTTTTCCAACAATTAGACAACTTTCTCAAGAAACCCTAATTGTATCTACCAATTTTATGTTTATAATCCAAGTGGCTAACCTGAATCTCTATTGAATAGGCAGTAAACATATAAAAGGCAGTGGATGATCAAAGCACGACAAAGGTTGAATCTTTTCCTCAAACACGCATGGCTATCGTCGGGCTCACCCTGACCCTAGAAGTGGGTGAACTACTCGTGCTTCATCATAAGTAAAGGCAATAATAATAAAAAAAATGGGAACTAATTTGCATTAAAATAACCAAATAGAGCTTACAACTGATCGAAGCCAATTTGCTCTCGCTTCTTAACCTCTCTCGGCCTCCACTCTCTCTCTCTCCTACTCTCTCTCTCTCTAACTTCGAATGTCTCTAAGATTGAATGAATAAAAATCATCCCTATTGGCTTTATTTATAATGCTAAATCCTTGCTATCCTAGGTAAGTAAACTATATCTATATCTAAAGATAAAACTTGATAAAAAGGAACATTTATCTAATAAGAAAAATATCTAAATATCTTCATTAGGTGGATAAATCCTTCTTCCATAGATAGATCTTGATAGAATAGGATGGAATCCAGCCTTGCTTCGTACCCAAGTAGTCCACATATGCTCGGATCGGCCGAAAAGTCTCGCGGCCCAAAACGGTGGTAGTCGACCTCGACCAATCCTGGTCGACTTCGAGTAAGGTGTACTCGATCTCGAGTACTCTTCGCAGCTTCTCGATCCGTTCGCTTCCTCGAGCTCGGGTGTGGTTCAGCTCTGGTCGACCTCGATTAAGGTACTCGACGTCGAGTACACGTCGAACTCGAGTTGTCTTCTTCTTCCGTCCTCGATCAAATCTGCTCCCAGCTGTAGTCGACTTCGAGTAGAACCTGGTCGAAGTCGAGTAGAATCTCGTCCTTTGGTTTTTGTCCCGGAATTTCTCCAAATCCTGCAATATTAACCCAAAACTTGTGTAGACCTCTATTTATGACAAATAAGCATGTATTACACAAATTCAACATATTCCCAGTCTGAAATATGCAAAGTACTTAAAATAAGGAGCTAAAATAAGCACAGAAACATGACATAAAACATGGAAATCAAATCACCCCATACTTAAGCTTGCTTGTCCCCAAGCAATAACTTGGATGATCATACAGGGGAAGAATTCAAAACTCTCAATATCTTAGATTCATTCTCATATGTCCCTGCAATCAATTACCATCCTCGAAAAGGTACTAGTGCCACAAATCCATACATGTGCAATAAAAAAGCAACATCTACTCACAAAAGGAGGGTTATGCAAAACAATTCATGAGTGACAAGACATCAATAATCAAGAGGACTTTAATTAAGCTAATGAAGAAGTAGATTGGTAAAAGGCTTAAGGTGGGCAATTTTTGGAAATGTGGTGCTAATAATCCGGGGAAATGGAGTATTTTCAATCTTTCATACCACATTCTTTCTTCCTTTGATTTCTCACCTTTCTCTCATCGCTCATTGTTTTTTTTCAATATTATGCTTTTACCTCTCTAACCTCAGCACTACCTTCTTGCGAGTCGCAAACATGGGTGTCATGAATGGCCCTGGATACTTAGTGCTTTGGACTCCTCACACTGGTGTCCCATCTCGCCAAACTATTATCTTAGCGAGCAGGGTCGATCTTTGATCGGATTTTCTTTCTCTCATTAAATTTTCCATATATTTTCAAACATTCCTGCCAACCTCCATATATGATAGTAATAACAACACAAACACCATATATTCAACTCCATAATGTACATCATTTTCAACATAATCCCCGAATAAGAAATAAGGTAAAGAATGGACAATATTTAGAACATGTGGAGCAAAATATGAAATAAGACATAATATGGCTTTTGTGATGCAAGTATGCATAGGTAAGGCTAGTGAATATAGAACATATGAGCATTATATGGAAATATAAAGTCCTCCATCCTCTTATCATGCAACATGTCAAAAGCAACATCAAATTTTACCTCCCTTCATGGTTTTTATAAAATAATGCACTTCATTGTGACTTCCCTTTACTAGGTAATTTCATGCTATATCTCTAATGAATCCAATTTTGCATCGTCGAGTTTAATCTAACTTCCATGACACTATTTCCTTAGACAATTAACAAGCTTTGGGAGATGTCTCATAAAACTTTGAGTTTAACAATTAAGCACAAAATTTTAAAATTTACCCAAAATTCACCATGTGAAACCAAAAACAAGAAAATAACATAAATAACTAATATTAAGCTGTTCCCCCACCCTATACTTAGAATATACTGTGTCCCTACTGTATAAAACCATATAAAACAGAGGTAAAGGAAGGAATTCACCGAATAACGCGCTGTAGAGTCGAAACAGGGCCGTCGAGTAACTGAGGTAGTCGACGTCGAGTAGATCTCCTCGACGTCGAGTACAAACTGCTGCGTCGAGTGAAAGGTGGAAGTCGAGGATGCTCCTGGGTGGTCGACGTCGAGTGGCCTACTCGACGTCGAGTACAGTGTTGTACTCGATCCTCTCCGCAGTCGATCTCGACTTGGCCTTCGTCAATTTCGACTGCTGTCAAGGACTTCTCCTTCCTCTCTTTGCGATCCTTTATGCTTCTTGACCTAAAAATTGTTAGCTTATACACGAAGACAAGACTTTCCACATGAAGTATTCAAAACCAAAAACAAAACCAAAACCAAAACCAAAACCAAAAGTTTCAAAGTCCTAACGTTTTATGTACATGCTCTAGATTTTAGAGTCGCTAGGCCGACTTCTCCGGTCGCTCTTTAAGAACCCTCTATGTAGGGCCCTCTTGTGCTTGACCCTTCTCCTGGATCATCTAGGTCCTGATGATAGTATGCAAGCTCTGCTGATAGGTTGTCGGTTGCATAGTCTCTTTTGCCTTCCTTCTTTTTCTTCCTAGTCCTATTCCTGCGTAGGTTAGCTTTCCACGGGGCCTTGTCTGCTCTAAAATTATTCATATTTTTTATTAATGGACTGAGGAGGAGTAGGAATCATACCCAAGCTTACCTTTTCGTGCCCGAAACAGAAATCTTCGGGCTCTGGGGTAGTCGACGGCGAGTAGGTGTGGTCGACGTCGAGTACAGGGACCCCATACTTAAGCTCTTTGCAAGTCTAGAGCTCAACAGAGGAAGTCGACATCGAGTGTGTGTGGTCAATGTCGAGTACAATGGTCGACGTCGAGTAGCCCTTGTCGACGTCGAGTAGCTTTCTAATGCTTTCCTACGTTGTTTGCTCGATCCCGTAGTTGCTGATGCTTTTCACCTCCAGCCATGGAACTTCCTCTTTTGTAGGGCCAAAAGAGAAATCTAAAATCTCATTACCTATTTTGAAGGTGAGCAATCGCTGCTTGACATTGATTTCAACATCTGCAGTAGCTAGAAAAGGTCTACCAAGAATAATAAGACTAGTAGGATCTTCAACACAATCTATAATGAGGAAATCAGCGGGGATATAGAACTTACCAACCTGGACATGGACATTATCAACCATACCTGTAGGGATGACTACTGTATTGGTTGCCATGTATAGCTTGACATCCACATGCTCTATTGATCCTATCTTCACCTTTTGCCAGATTGATAAGGGCATGATGGTTACGCTTGCACCTAGATCACACAATGCCTCATATTTATATTGTCCAAATCCCATAGTAATGGAGAACTTACCAAGGTCAGGTCTCTTCTCAGGGAAATTCATTCTTTTGCATTCGCTGGCGATTTCTGAGATGGATCGCTTGTTGCTAAGGATCTCCTTGAGGAACTTGACGTATGCAAGCATCTCTTGAAGAGCTTCTGTAAAAGGAATTGAAACATTTAAATCTTGAAGCATCTTTACAAAACGTTTAAACCTACCTGCTGTGGGATCTTTCAGCGCTTTTGAAGGGAAAGGAAGTATCTTTTTTTTTTTGCTTTGGAGCTAGAACAGATGTCGGAGGTGCTGTAGAGTCCTCGACGTCGACTGGGATGTCGTCGACGTCGAGTAGGTTCTTGTCGACATCGACTGGAGTAGTCGAAGTCGAGTTCTGTTGTTGCGCGCAGAAGACTCCTCGATGTTCTGTGGCTGGTCGACTTCGGGTACATCTACTCGACGTCGAGTAGACTAGTCGACGTTGACTACGGTCTGCTCGATGTCGAGTGGATTCTCAGCTTTTTCCTTCTTCTTTCCGACCTCTGGCTCGTGCAATTAGTGTCCACTCCTCAGTTTTACAGCAGCGACGTGTCCGACTTGCCCCTTAGGATTTGGGTCTGTATGCCCAGGGAGCTTTTCGGCTGGTTGTGGAATCTGCGCCGCAAGTTAACACAGTTGGGTCTCTATGTTCTTCTTCCAGATATCCATCTCTCCAAATCGTGCATTGAGGCCGTGGAGTTGGGTCTGGATGGCGCTGTTGGATTGCTTACTTTCCGCTTGATTTCGTCGCATCTCGTTAAGGATGAGCTGCATATCATCCTTTCGCTGGTCCCTTTCTGGATGTCCCGGAGCTCTGTATGGTGGGGGGTTGCTAGGGGCACCTTGGTTCCACTGTGGCAGTTGAAACCTTTGGTCCCCCATATAGCGATTGGGACCCCCTGCGTAAGCTACCTCTTCATGAGTTTCTGCCAACCTGACTTGTTCCGTGTGCGGGCACTCAGGTGTGGTGTGCCGATGTGAGCCACATTCAATGCATGGTTGGTTGATAGAAAGGTACTTGACTTGCTTGAGGAGCTTGCGATTTTGATCCTTGTAGTATTGCTCCTTGACATCCAGATCAATCTCCTTAGGAGGCTCATAAAGGGGCATGGATGGGGCTGGCCTGGCATAGGTGGTGTTGTTGTCGTCATAATTCGCAGGAGCCCCATAGGTATTGTCAAAATTGGTGAGCCTCTAGTTCGACCACTGTAGCAGTCGACTACGAGTGCCTCTAGTCGATCTCGAGTCCGAACAGAAACTAAAAAAATCTCAAATTGCAACGAAACAAACACGAAATATGTGAAACTAATTCAATAAGATAAAGGACTTCCAAGATCGGGGTTTGCAACAACGATAACCATACATGCATAAGGCAAGATAAAGAGAAAATCATGCAATCACATCAAAGGATTAAGCTTTTGCCTTTTCCAACAATTAAACAACTTTCTCAAGAAATCCTAATTGTATCTACCAATTTTATGTTTATAATCCAAGTGGTTAACCTGAATCTCTATTGAATAGGCAATAAACATATAAAAGGCAGTGGATGATGAAAACACGACAAATGTCGAATCTTTTCCTCAAACACGCATGGCTATCATCGGGCTCACCCCGACCCTAGAAGTGGGTGAACTACTCGTGCTTCATCATAAGTAAAGGCATTCATAATAAAAGGGAACTAATTTGCATTAAAATAACCAAGCAGAGCTTACAACCGATCGAAGCCAATTTGCTCTCGCTTCTTAACCTCTCTCGACCTCCACTCTCTCTCTCTCCTACTCTCTCTCTCTCTCTCTCTCTCTCTCTCTCTAACTTCGAATGTCTCTAAGATTGAATGAATAAAAATCAGCCCTATTGGCTTTATTTATAATGCTAAATCCTTGCTATCCAAGGTAATTAGTAAACTATATCTATATCTAAAGATAAAACTTGATAAAAAGAAACATTTATCTAATAAGGAAAATATCTAAATATCTTCATTAGGTGGATAAATCCTTCCTCCATAGATAGATCTTGATAGAATAGGATGGAATCCAGCCTTGCTTCGTGCCCAAGTAGTCCACATATGCTAGGATCAGTCCAACAGTCTCGCGACCCAAAACGGTGGTAGTCGACCTCGACCAAGCCTGGTCGACTTCGAGTAAGGTGTACTCGATTTCAAGTACTCTTCGTAGCTTCTCGATCCGGTTCGCTTCCTTGAGCTCGGGTGCGGTTCAGCTCTGGTCGACCTCGATTAAGGTACTCGACGTCGAGTACACGTCGAACTCGAGTTGTCTTCGTCTTTCGTCCTCGATCAAGTCTGCTCCCAGCTGTAGTCGACTTCGAGTAGAACCTGGTCGAAGTCGAGTAGAATCTCGTCCTTTGGTTTCGTCCCGGAATTTCTCCAAATCCTGCAATATTATCCCAAAACTTGTGTAGACCTCTATTTATGACAAATAAGCATATATTACACAAATTCAACATATTCCCAATCTGAAATATGCAAAGTACTTAAAATAAGGAGCTAAAATAAGCACAGAAACATGGCATAAAACATGGACATCATATAGTTTCATGATGGTCAATTCATTTGCCATTATATATGGTAGTCAATTTTTTTATACAAGGTAAGAATTTGGAAGGGAAATCAGACCCTTCAACCAATAACATCTTTCTAAACAAGGGAAAGGAGCTCTGGGTGAGACATGAGTGCATCGTGATCCATAACATGTTGAAGCTGAGCTACCTTGTCCAGCACTCGGTTAACTTTGCAGAAGACGTGCTTGCAAGTAAATCACTCGAAGAGCCGGAGGAGGTGCATGATGTCCGTAATGATCATCTTGTTTGTGATGATTATCTTAGTCAATTGATTAAGTGTTGTTTGGTATTTTAATTTCTTATTTTATACATAAAAAATGTAATTTTAACATTGTAATTTTTTATGGAATTTTTTTTTTTAAATTGGAAAATGAAAGAGGATGTAAAAGTCGACAAAGTTGGTGATAAATAGGGTTTTTCAATCTTGCAGTAGGGGATAATTTTCTCATCATCTAACCCACTTGTTTGATTGAGCACTTGACAAATATATATTAAAAAAGTGTGTGGCGGGCCGGCGGCATGCCGCCACCAACTATTGGCAAGTAAAAAAAGAAGAGATAGGACATATTGGCATATAAAAAAGGGAAGAGAGATCGAGGACATATTGCCATATTGGCATATTGCACTATCAAACACGTGAGTTCCGACTTCGGGCCTTTTTCACGTCCACTATCACCCAAAGACGACAAGCATTGACAGCAACTACCAACAACCAAAGCCAACATGTATGTAGGCATGCAGTGCCCGGTTCGATTTGGTCAAAATTAATTAATGAAGGCAAAATTTTGTCATTGATAAATCACAAGGAATCAACCATGAACCATCCAATATTCCAACTTTTTTTTTTTAATAATCATGAGTTGAATCACCCTTACTTTTGTTTACCCATATCTGTAACCAAAGAGTGTGACTTGTGAGAAGCGAAAAGTTTGGCAAACCATAATTGGTTTTGTATACCATTTTTTTTTAAAAAAAAAATTGTGATTTTGTGTATAATTTCAAAGATGAAGATGGTTTTATGAACTTTTATTTCAAGGCTGTGCGGAAATTTCAGCAAATTCCTAATCAGAAATTCTTTCCTGCAGTAGAACTGTAAAGGTAACACAAATTCTTAAAGGGCTTCCCCTCCTTTTTTCCGAAGTCTGTTTCCTTGGAGGATCGTCTTCGTTGTCCACAGGACCTTATGTGCCGCTGGCATGCGGTGCTACTTCCAGAGAGTGCTTGACTTCGTTCTTCGTCTACGTCCTCATCCTGTTCGGTCTGATTGTATTTTGTTTCGCCTTTATAGAGTATTGTTGCTTGTTTCTGCACCATCTTTGTATTTTCGGCTTGTTTAGACGGTTTTCCGTCTGCCGACTTGTCGGCGTTCGAGTTTCAGTTTTGTCTGACCTCGAATTCTTACCTTATAAAAAAAACTATATATATAAAAAATTAAAGGGCTTCCCCTCATATTTTGTGGTATTTTTCCTATTCCAACCAATGTGTGATGGTATTTTATCCCGACGGATATACAAATCACAATCATCTTAAGTATCATGGGCATATAAAATTACAAGTGCAAAACATACACATATTAAAGATGTGCATAAACAATAACATGTCATCTTGGACTCAAAATGTTTCATTCCTGCCTTGCAGA
This sequence comes from Persicaria maculosa, assembly GCA_963922045.1. Classification (NCBI taxonomy): domain Eukaryota; kingdom Viridiplantae; phylum Streptophyta; class Magnoliopsida; order Caryophyllales; family Polygonaceae; genus Persicaria; species Persicaria maculosa. Next base: position 26,441,162 of record OY998259.1, on the reverse strand, counting down.
ATGTAGATGAGAAATTTAAGATGATAGGCACATACAGCCTTACAACACGACGAGCAATGTTGAAGCTACAGATTAACAACTATAGAGGGTGATAAATTGATGATAGGGGGATGACAGGAAGATGCAAAGTTCTATTTGCTAGCAAGCAAAGCCTTGAGCAGCTCTGAGGGATTGACACCATGGAAGGGAATGATTTTGAATGGCCACAAAACGTGCTAGTTGTTATGTTCACATACTCAATTTACCGCATCATTCGAATTGCTATCGGCACGTCCAAAGATCCGGATCCTTTTCCCACTGACCTCAAATTTCAAGAGAAAAACAAAGAATCATCCTTGGTTAGAATACAAATGTTGACATTGGGATGTTTCGCCAAACAATGATGTGATCATGACACTAAATCTGAACTTAAAGAAGAGGAAATAAAAAAGATCCTTACCGGTAAAGGAGTAAACTTGTAATCGTTCAGAATCAGTACGGTATATTTCTGTTTGTTCTGCAGCTGCTGCTTAACTTGCTCAACGAATTCTTCTGGCATGGCAGTCAAAGTAACCTCTTCCAAAGTATCTTGATGCAGCAATTGCAAAGGAAGCTGCTTGAGCTTCAGACAGTATCTGATAAATAATTCTTTAAGGAGAGGCATACTCCCTTTCTCCACTGTCCAATCTTCGAGTTCCTTTAGCATCCACAGTTTTAAAACCCTTAAATTTTTAAACCCGTTTCTCGGGCACTTCATGTGTGTTCCTAGGTAGGAGTCAGCTAGCAGCCTGAGCACGGAGAGGTTTGGCAGCTTTGACAGAACAGGCATCGGGTCATCATTCAGCCGTGAGAACGATAGTGCGAGAATTTTCAGATTTGGTGGGAATTCATTCAAAGGAGGTAGCTTCCCTATGTTTCCTAGTAAACTCACATGGGAAAGCTGGGATAACTCTGAGAGGGGTAGCAACTTGATCTTGGAAGGCAGGCCCATTTTATCCTTGGATTTCCACCATAGAGACTTAAGGTTGGTCATTTGCAAGATCACGGCGATCAACTCTTCAGAGTGCCTCAATTGGCAAGTTATACCCAATTCCCGTAGTTGACGGACTTTTTTGAGCTCTCTCTTGACTCTAGTATCATCATCAACAATTATGCCCTTCAATGTTCTAAGCTCAGTTATGGAACTGTGGCCTTTCTTTTGCCGGTTCTCAAGGCGAATCCCAGGTAGATTGAGATGCCTCAGGTGCGCCAATTTCCAGATTGAATCAGGTAGACTATTGATATATGTTCGCTTCAAATCCAATGTCTCAAGGTAAGGCAGGTCCCCAACGGATTTAGGAAGGTGTTCTATGAAAGTCCACCTAAGACCCAGGTACCTTAAGTTAAACAATAGCTTGAGTGTGTTGGGCAAAGTTGGCTTGTAAACCCCCTCCAGATCAAGCACCCTAAGCACTCCGAATCCCTTGTCACCGATGGTCTCAGATATGAATTTTCCCACATCTGCGGCTGGAGTGTCATTCCTCTGAAAGTTGAATGACAAATAGGATCTCACATCCTGGTAGGACAGAGATAAAGCAGAAGTAGAATCAGGACAGTGCTTATCGACACTGGGAACATCCAAAGCAGGAGGGCTAGTTATAGACTCTTGGCGAATATAGAAGAAGCGAATTAACTGGTGAGCTTTAGGGGACAAATACTCACGCAGTGCACGAGGTAAATGACACCTCTTTGGGCTTCCAGTTGACTTGAACTTGGATACCTTGATTAAATTCCTTTTTACCAGATCATCAAAACACTCCTCTACAGTGTCTTCCTCAGATATCCCAGGAGACCACCTGATGAATCCTTCTGCAAGCCACAGGTGGTGTAACTTTGTCACAGAAATGTCCACCTCAGTTGGAAATAGGGACATGTAGAGCAAGCAGAGCTTCGATTGGCCAGGTAGATCATTGTAACTCAGAGGCAATTCTGGCCCAGTTGAGCTGGCTGAGGTACTCCATCACCTCATCGCCCTTGGTTGATAACAAGCCTCCGAGCAGCACAATGTCAAGGGGATGGCCCTTACATTTTCCCCAAATTAGTTCTCTCAATCTATCATTTGGCTGGCTGCTTTGCTGATCAAGGGCAGCTTTCTTGGTCAACAGCTCCCAGCTATGTTCACGACACAGTTTATCAAGAGTATGAGGATGCCAATTTTCTTTTTCGGCAGCTACATTCTCATTACGAGTGATGAGGATCACCTTCCTTCCCCCATCACCTAAACGTGGGAATGCAGATTTCATGACTTCCCAAAGCTGGATGTCACTTACATGGTCTAGGACAACCAAGTAGGTCCTGTCCTTGAGATAATCCCGAGTTCTGGCGACGAGCTGTTCGGCACTCAGCTGGATCCCACCTTCCTTAGATTTGAGCAGTTGCTGCAGAAGGTTGTCTAGCAGTTGGGATCCGTATTCAGTGAAGTCAGTGATAGAATCGTGCTGAACATGAATCCAGGCGCGGCGCTCGAAACGCGCCTTGATTTCGCCGAGATTGTAAATGGTCTGAACAAGAGTAGTCTTACCGTTAACCATTCCGGAATGGCTCACTGGAAAGGACTTGTGGGTGGTACCCATAGGTCCCCAGTTCGAACCCCGGAATGGCCGCTCTTTATTTACCAATTCAAGAGTAGTCTTACCGGAGCCAGCGGCACCTACTAGGGGAATGACCCCCTCCTCCTCCTTCCTGGAGTCGTTGAACAAGCAGTGTCCGATCGTTGTTGAAGCCGATGAGAGTGGGTCCTTCCTGGTCTGGAGAAAGCCTCACAGGGGCTTTCAGTTCATCAGAGAGCGAGATTTCAAAAACAGAAGCTGACGCTGAAGCAATACATGGTTTTCCCGTTTGCAAGGTCGCATCCACCACCTGGCTAGGCTTTTCGTCATTAAGCTTTTTGAATTGATCAGCCAGGCCCTCGAGCTTATGGCGGACCGACCTGCCGGGCCCACAGTAATCACAGACCTTGGCAAAGAGTTCGAATGTCAACTCGCGGTTGCCATTAGCAACGATGGAGAGGGTGCACCTCTCGATTCTGTCTTGTGCTGAGAAGAGAACGCCGAGAGATTCGTTGGCCCAGGCGGCGGCTGCGCTATCGTTGCTGAGCTCGGCGTCGATGAGGAAGCCACGCATTCGCCGGATGTGGCTGCAGATTTTTCCGATCTGCTCAACGATATTGTCGGCCGTGGAGTCAACGACCAAATCGTTGAGCTTATTGGTGATCAATTCAGTAACTGCTTCGGCCGCCATTGGAACCGGAGTAGAAGTATGAGTATGGCCGGAGCTACGCGCAGATCGCTATAAACCGGCGAAAGAAACCAAAATTAGGCGGAATTTGCCACTGAATTTTGCAAGGAAATGAAGAATTACAGAGGTATAAGTTTCCAAGGAGACGACGGATGAGAAACCGATTTTTTTTTCAAATTGGTCAAGAATCCGAAAGAAATTTGAAAAATAGTCACAATATGAAAGTACGTAAACTTTATCCCAGATTTAAAAAAACAATTAATATGTATTGTTTATAATAGCGACTTACAACTTTTTTTTATTTTTAAAATTAATTTAAATAGTAATAGAAAAAAAAGGCTAAAAACCAAAAAAATATTACGGGCGAGAGTCGCTTTTTAATTTTATAAGACCATCAGCAACAAAGAGTCATACGAATAAAAACTCATTTCAGCCACATCAGCAACTAGGGGTGGGCACGGGACGGGACGGGACGGGATTGAGCCGGGACGGGACTCGTCCCGCGAAATTTTTACGGGACGGGATTGACACTTTTTTTTCGGGACGGGATGGTGTCTGAACGGGACGGGATCGAATGGGACGGGTCTTGTCCCGCAAATAAAAATAATAAAATATTATATAAATTTGCAAAGTGAAAAATGTTTTCATAATTCATTAATTTGTATAATATGTTTAATACGGTATTATTCTCAACTATATTATTCAATAATAATAATATTATTATTAATATTAATATTAATATTATAATACTATTATTAATTCATACAATGATTGTATAATTAATTATAATGTTAAACATATTTGGCTACATTATCTTACTAGATCGGGATGGAAAGGAATTGAGACGAGATTCACCGGATACTGTCTCATTATCGATTGATAGTTGGAAGAATACCGTATTTAGCTATTTGCCTCTTGTAGCTCTAAATGGGTATAATAATAATAATAATAATAATAATAATAGTAATAGTAATAATAATAATAATAATAATAATAATAATAATGCCACGTTATAATTAAATAATAATAATAATAATATTACTTATTTTTATTGTCATTATTATAAAATAATTATACTTTACAAGAAAAAAATATTATAGGATATAATAATAATAATTTTATTATAAAGTAATATTATTATTAAATTATATTATAATGTTATATAATAATAATAATATTTTAATAAATTATTATTATAAATTGAAAATTATTATTATAATTATAAATAATATTTGCTCAAATAATAATAATATTATTATTATAAACAAATAATATTATTATTATAAATGGAAGATTATGATTATAATTATAATTATAATATTTTCTCAAAATAATAATACTAATAAGATATTATTATCATTCTATATTATTATTATTATTATTATTATTATTATTATTATTATTATTATTATTATTATTATTATTATTATTATTATGTGCGGGACGGGACGGGATTTGCGGGATCCCACCGGGATCGTCCCGCGTTTCGTCCCGCATAATTTTTGCGGGACGGGATCGGGACGGAATTCACTATTTTGTCCTAAATCCCACCGGGATCGGGACGGGACCGGGACGGGATCGGGATTTGTGCCCACCCCTATCAGCAACTATTTCTGCCACGTCAGCTTTCCACTAACTTTTCAGTTTTTTACATTTTTCATCCACAATAAATAGTCGTGCGAATCAAAACTCACTTTACAATTTTTTATTTTTATTAAGCTAAATGTTCATTTATTTTACTTAAAACTTTTTGTTAATGATATTATTAATATTAATATTAATACGTATAATTAAAATAAAAAAAATGCACACAATTAAATTTAGAAATATTTTTTTAAATTGATAAACTGAAAAACACGGAAACAAAAAATTAAGGCTAACTATATGTAACCCAATACTAATTTTTTTTATTAAAAAAAGTCGAACTTCATTGATTAATTAAAACGACATTACACCCATTCAAATTGTACGACAAAGTCTAGTTGGTAGCTAGTATATTTTTATGTTTTATTATATGTGTGTGTGTTTTCATGTTCCGGGTGTAGTGGGTGTTGTTATTTAATGTTCAAATTTATGTATTTTTATGGTGTAAGTTTATGTTGATTTAAGTTAATGTTGTTTATGTGACTATAAATCTTTAACATATGGTAAACTTAGCGAAATTTTTTTTCCATCCAAACATATACAAAATGGGTGTCATTGGGTAGAGAAAAATAAATCGTATTCAAAAATAATTTTTTTTATAAATACGTTATTTATTTAACGAGTAAATGGGGGTTTTAATTTAATTAAAACCCCCTGCCATGTGTCTTACTACCATTGGTTACAAAAATAAAAAATAAATGGGATGATCCGCATCACCCAGCAGCATCTTTGGCCCTTTTTTCACACGGATCAAAAGCTTCTCTCTCCTCCATCTCATGATTTTGCTGAGCTGGCCTCCCCATTTGATCCATGCGAATCTCCATTGTGCATGGTCTAACTACTCTCCATTTGTGATAGTGTGAAAACCCAATTGCAAATCCCAAGATCAGAAGCAAACAAAATTCATGGGGTCCACTTTTCCACCCAATTGTAATAGAAAGAAAAGTTGTCATCACATGTGTCACAAACAGTGTCACCATTGATCGATAAGGGGTGATGATAGTGATTCCGTTAGAAAACTCTAAAAATAAATCTGTCACCAGAAAAAGTTGTTACCGCACATGTCACCACAGTGGTCTCGTGAAAAAAACTATAGAGTGGTGACAGCGATAGGGTGGTGACAACGATAGAGTGAGGACAGCGATAGGGGTGGTGACAGTGATAGGGGTGGTGACAACGATATGGGTGGTGACAGCGAAAGGATGGTGACAACGATAGGGGTGGTGGTGACAGCGATAGGGGTGGTGGTGACAATGATAGAGGTGGTGGTGACAGCGATAGAGGTGGTGACCGCGATAAGGGTGGTGGTGACAGCAATAGGGTGGTGACAACGATACCAGTGGTGACAACGATAGAGTGGTGATGACAGTGATAGGGGTGGTGGTGACAATGAAGGGGTGGTGACAGCGATAGAGGTGGTGACAGCGATAGGGTGGTGACAACGATTAGGGTGGTGACAACGATAAGAGTGGTGATAGCGATAAGGGTGGTGGTGACATTGATAGAGGTGGTGATGACAACGGTAGGGGTGATGACAGCGATAGAGGTGGTGACAGTGATACGGGTAGTGACAACGATAGGGGTAGTGACAGCGATATGGTAGTGACAACGATAAGAGTGGTGACAACGATAGAGATGGTGACAGCAATAGGGGTAGTGACAGCGATCGAGTGGGGACAATGATAGGGGTGGTGACAACGATAGAAGTGCTGACAACGATAGGAGTGGTGACAGCGATATGGTGGTGATAGCGATAAGAGTGGTGACAGCGATGGGGTGGTGACAACAATATGGGTGGTGGATGCAATAGGGGTGGTGACAACGATCGGGTGGTGACAACGATAGAGTGGTGACAACGATAACGGTGGTGACAATGATCTCGTTAAAAAAAAAACTCCAAAAACTAAGATGTCACCAAAAAAATTGTTACCGCATGTGTCACCACTAATAAATGTGGTGACACTAATCTCGTAATTAAAAAAAAAACTGTCACAAAAAAATTTGTTTATCATCATACATGTGTCACAAAGTTGTCTCACTAAAGTCATTGACCGGTGTCACCACTTATAAAGGTTGTGACACTAATCTCGTAAAAAAAATGTCATCAATTTTTTTTATTATTATCCTACATGTGTCACCAGAGTTGTGTCGCCAAATTCATTGACTTTGACCGATCAATGGTCAAAATAAAAATGAGAATGAAAGAAGGGAGTCAAATTAAAAATGAGAAGGAGGGGCAAAAATGTCATGATGAACATTTTGCAAAAAGAAATATAAAAGTGGAAAATAACTTTTTAAAAATGTATACTTAGCTAAAAAAATCCAAAAATATTTACAGAATTTTGACCCAAATCTTGGATTTGCCACGTACTCTAGATCAAACAAATCCCATTAATATTAGTTAATCATCCATTTCCCCCCCCCCCCCCACCCCCCCCCAAAGTTATATCATCCATATATTCAAACACAATAAAGTTCGCCCAACAAAAACAAGTCTATCCACACCAAAAACAAGAACAAGTCTATCTACCTGCCAAAAATGAACCAAAATTAGGCACACCATGCAAGATTCTTTGTACCGGTCAATAATGGCTTGCTAGTTGCTATCAACTTGAAGGTGAAGGGTTTTCAGCGTTCTTATGAGTTGATTCATACATAACGTTACTTTTACATTACTAAGCCAAACTATACACTACTAGAATTCTATTATTTAACATCGGCTAATTAACATCAGTCAGAAAAATCTATCATGTTAAACAGTTTTTTAACATCGGTTTCTAAATTTGTGATGTTAAAAATAAAATAGACATCATCCAATATTTTAGATCGATGTTAAATATTTACTTTGAATTTTTTTTACAATAGGCGCGGAATGAAACCACGAATTAATTTAAACACCCGCCCATTAGATTCATTACTACGGAGTATATCCAACCCTCTCTCCATTCGGGGTTCACTTTCCCGTCTACATGTTCTGTCTTCTGTTCTACCGCCTCCTCTCTCGCTGGAGCGAAAGGCCCATCGCCATCACCAAATCTCCCCCATCTCTAGCTCCATCTCTAAATTTGTTCCACCACCCTCTCTCCTCATCCCTTCTGCATCTTCACTCCCACAGATTTGCAGATCTGAATCCCTCTTCGACCTCTCTCTTTCTCTGAAACACATAGATGATTCCAAACCCCATCGACCTTCGCGTATGTGCCGGAGCAGCCAGTCCTCACGCCATCGTGCTGCCGCTCGTCCCCACACCGTTGGTGACACCGCCAGTGTCGTGAACTCGCCTGCATCCTTCTCTCTCTCTCTCTCTCTCTCTCTCTCTCTCTCTCTCTCTCTCTCTCTCTCTCTTCTAGTAAGCCCCTTTTCTTCCTCCTTTCGATCTTCAGTTCCTCTCTATCACTCTTCTTCCGTACGTTTTGGTTCTTCTGCTTCCATTTTTTGCTTACTTGCTCCTGTGTTATTTTTCTTCTTGTGTTTCCCTAAAAAGATTCGAGCTTTATATGCAACAACTCGATTCTGTAATTTCTCGTCTTCTTTTTTTTTATTTGTTTGTAGTCCTGGGTGATTTTCTATGAAAATTGCTTGAATATGTTTCCAATTTTGAATTAAGATGTCTTTTTTTATACGGGATTTTAGTTTTCTCGGATATGGTATTGGTATCAGTTCTGATTTTGTGAATGCAGTGTTTCTCGATTGTGAGATGATAATGAATTACCTCAAGGATGTATATGCAAACAGCTAGCTATCAGATCCCTGGTCTAACATGATCAATTTCCCTTCAAAGGTTTCAGTCTGACCAGTAACCTTGCGTTTCAAATTACAGACAAACTCCTCAACGAAAATGCTACAGAATCATAAATTTTCTTACAATGTCACAGAATTGCTTATCACATCTGCTTCTCTCCTCGATCAATTGAATAATGGTACCCAGGGATCTTGTCGCCACCAAATCCACCATTTCAAGAGTAGTTGCATTGTGGCCATTTTTAAGGATGGATGTAGCTGAGAACAAGTGGTGAGTCAATGAGTCATTGCAGTTCTGATCATTTGCCCAAGGGTAAGAGTTGGGTCAAGTGAGTATTTGGTGTTCATCTGTTTGTGTTGAACGAAGTCCCTAACCATATCTTTAGGAAGGTGATCTTATCTTACAACTGTCTACTGATTATGCAGGAATTCCTCTAGCAATATTGGCAGGGAGTATTCAACCATGGCTAAGACTTTGTATGTCCTCACCGTGCTTGACATTGGAGATCCTCCACATGCCTTCCTTTTCTTCTCCTGCTCGCCTTTTTTTTTGGTTTGTTTCCCTTTATTATTCCATTGATTGTCTATTTGAACCTGGAAATTTCAATCGAACTTTTACTCAATCTGATTTCACACTTGGTAAGCTAGGGATTGAAAATAGGGTTTTCATTCAAGTGAGTGTCTCGTGATTTTTTTAGGTTTTGGTGATATTTGTGGTTACTTGATGATATGTTGAGGCTTTCCATGGTTAATTTACATTTTCTTTTTGATCATTTTCTTTTTCTCCAATGGAACAACTATTTGTGCTGTCAAGCTAAGTGGAAATGTCTTTTATCTTTCTCACGTGAAGTGCTTTTCTACAGTTTATGTTGTGCTACCTATTGGATAAATTGGTTATTATATTATATCACAAGTTAATTGGTTGCTGATTTATTGTGTTAGCAGCTTGCTTTAGGTTTAATTTTCCAGATGTAGGTGTATATTTCTGTTGGTTTAATTTTCCAGCTGATTTATTGTGTTAGCAGCTTGCTTTTTGATACTTGCATTTACTCTTTGTCTCAGAATCATTTATTATACTTTCAAGAATCTAATGATTTTGTCGCTTTTATGGTCATTACCGCAGTTGTATAGGACCAGTGTTTTTTCTTTGACATGAACTCTGCATCAGTTGTTTATCGAAAATTTCAGGGAGTTCTTGCCTTGATAGCTGCTGAAATTTCAGGAAGTTCTTCCCAAGCACCTCCCCAATATGTAAGATCACTTGCATTCCTTTCCCTTTTCGAATATATATGACAAGCAAACCGAGTTTCTTTGCCTTGATAGCTGCTGAAATTTGCCTTATTCTTTCTTGAATTCTTGATGTATTTGTGCTGAAATTTGTCTTAACAGATGGATTTTGAACATACCAATCAATCTTCCAGTGATCATCGGTTGGCTAAAGCCCTATCTATTCCTCATCTTATTGCTATTGTTAATCAATTCTCCCACTATCCCCATGCTTCTATTGGTTTCTGTTGCTGAAATTTGGGTAGTTGTTAATTCACTTAATTGTTGGTGTTTAATACTTCAATTCATTTGTGTAATTGTTAGTTATGAACAAAAAAGATGTTGGTTCTACTAGTGCTTGTACATGTTAATTGGCTGGATATCCTTGGTTATATACCTTTTTGTTGTTCTTTTGTCTATTATAGGTGTTTACCTCCACTTTTTCAATGTTGAATCCGCAGAAGTTCAGCTTGTAAGCCATGTTTTCAGATTCAATGTTTTTTCTCAACTTCCATGGTACTATTTGTGTTTATCTTCTAAGTTTTGTAATATGTGTTTATGCCTTGCGGCCCTTGCCTCTCTTTGGCTTTGCTTTTTAGTCATTGTCTAATTGATTCTTAGACTTGACTGAGTGCTGAAAGAACATTCTATCTAATTTAAAGCCTATTAGCTCAAATGGTAGAGCATTGTGTTCAAACACAAAGATGTGGGTTCAAATCCCGTATAGGCTACGATAAAAAAAAAACCACAAATATGCCATTTCACATCGGATAATAGCCGATGTCTTTCAAAAAGAAAAATCGATGTCTATGTGGGGGATGTAAAAAGTCAAAAGTCTTTCACATCGGTCAGAACCCGATGTCTTTGTATGTTATAACATCGGTTATATTTTATAATCGATGTTATAGGATAATAAAGACATCGGATTTAAAAATATAAGTGATGTTATAACGTACAAAGACATCGGATTCTGGCCGATGTGAAAAACTTTTGACTTTTTACATCCCCACATAGACATTGATTTTTTTTTTGAAAGATATCGGCTATTACCCGATGTTAAATAACAAATTTCTAGTAGTGATATAATCGGAAGATTTAGCATATTATCATCTTCCTTGGATAAATATTTTTAGAATTCGATTTACGGTTGCAGAGAAAGGAAGAGATGGCGAAGGAGGACACATCGGTGGCGGCCATCCAGAATGCGCTGCCGAAGTTGGATCAACAACCCAGTTTAATCCACAATGTTGAAAATCTCCAATCTGTGAAAAACGTTAGGGACGAGGGCTCCAACCTGAGCAGATTGAGCTCCTCAAAGCCCATTCAAGTCAGGGAGATCACTTACGATGTGGAAGATGCTACGGACGATGCCATCATGGTGGCTGCGGCAAAAGATGCACATCAAAGATGGCGCACAGCTTCCATTGACAGCTCCATCATTGATGAGGAAGAAGTGGTGGGAGAACATGATGATGTGGCCGAAATCCCCCCCGAGGGAAAAAACCATATTGATTGACCCATATTAGTAACCCAGGGAAAAAAAAACTACTCTTCTTGCTGCTCCATCTTTCATCGTTCATCCATGACGTCACATTATCATCCAATTGACGTGTAGAAGTAGACAACCTCTAAGGGCGTGTTCGTTTGCAGGTTGTGGCCGGTTATGGAGGTGAAGAAATCAGACAACCGCCCTTGGCTACCTGTTTGCGCGCAGGTTGTGAATCCCGTCGGTGGAGGTTGTGCCGGTTGTAGGCCGGTTAAAACCGGCGGTTTCACAACCTTGGGAATGGAAGGTTGTCGGGTCTTCAACCGGAGGTTTTCCCGAGGTGCCCTTGACAATTCCTCGCGCGCTCAGCTTTCCAGGTAGGATCTTCTTCCCGCGATTCCATCTCTCCTCTCCTCTCCTTCTTCGCGCGATTTTCGACTCATCGATTCCAGGTAAGCTCTTCTTCTTCTCTGCTCCTGGATCCGAGATTTGGGGTTAGGGTTTCAGGTTAGGGACTGAGTTCCTCTTGAAATTTATGTTCTCCGCTTCTGTTGACTAAATTAGTTGAGTTGAGTGCTTTTTTTGGACGAAACACACAGTGATTGGATCTCTTTCACATCGATTACGGCCTATCAATGTTTGAGATATATAATTGCGATGTTATAGATGACTTGAAGTTTTGACTTAATCTGTTCCCTTGGTGTTATTCGCTTCTTATTTAGAATGTTTTGTGTCATTTTGTTGGCGTTATATTTGCTATGTATTTTGAAATTGATCATTCATGTGTGTGCTTCCATTTATCCAATCCTCCATAGATGGCCAAACTACTAGAGTATAAAACTAAACTAGGTGAACTGTGAAGTAATCATTATTGATTAATGAAGTGAAACTACTAGAGAATATAAAATATTGTCTGAACTGGGGATTCAAGATTAATGTTTGTTCTCTTCGTCTTATGCTATGAACTAATTGCTAGTAATCCTAGTATTCCAACATTTTCTGATTTGCTAGTAATCAAGTTAATTATGTCAACTGGTAATTTAGCTGATGGTTATACATATTAGTTTGTTTGTGTTAGACCGTCCTGTCATATGAATATTTAGTTGTGAACTTACTACAAATGTGGGAACAGGTTTACTAGTCTGCAAAATTGTGTTAATCGAAAGCATAAAATGCTAACTGCTATAATAACCATTCCACAGATGTCCGTTGTTGGGGAATGCATCCATCACACACTGTTACATGGTTATAGCAGGTCATACTATAAGCTTCCCCAAATAAGTAGAGGAAGTTATATTGAATTGAGCGAGAACATAAAGCTCCTCGTTACTTGAAGGCTGAACTTTCCTTCTTATCAACATTAAAATAAGTTCCAGACTGTAAGTATGAGCAAATTAGTTCTCTTTGTTGGGCTATCTAATTTATCAATCTGTCATTTTTCTCCTTTAGGGCCTCTATATGCGATCAAGATACACAATCAACCCGGATGCAGTTTATAGGATGGCAATGAGGAAACTTAACACTTCTGCTAGCATTCTTGAGGTTATGGGTACACCTCTGGTGGGAACCAATCTTAGAGCATATGTGATGTCAGGAGGTGAGATCAAGATACACAATCAATCATGCCGTTGTAATAGTCCTCCGGTGATGATCTCGCCCATGAAGATGAAGACATTGTTTAATGATCTAGGTTTGGCTATATGAGCTGAATTTTATGGCTGTGTGAAAATGGGGAAAAAATTGGCATTGATTGTCAAAAGAAGGCGGAAAAAAGGGCTTCTGTGTCCATCTTTCTCTGTTGTTTTGTCACACCCAAATTCCGAAACATTGGATTCTTTTGGGTTTGCATTTGGCTATCAGCTATGCAGCATAGTAACATTAACACTACAGATTCTGTTTCAATATCTGCAAATTAAAGGTGGTAAATTAAGGCATCAATTGGTCATTTTTGTTCTAAACAGTTCAGTATCTTCTTTGTGAAGTGTTTTGCTGCATTTTCAATCTCTTACATGTTCTGTAGCAAATGAATACTTTAGAAATTAATGGAAATCAAGGTTGTAATGTAATGTCTCTATGATCTTAAGAAAGGAAGTTATGTTTTGCCGCACTGATGTTTGCTTGCGGGACGTGGGATTCAGCACTATATATATGAACGTGGAGCGTATTAATTAGGGTTTATTATCAAGGGTAGTTTAGTCCTTTTACATACAAAGTATCAAAAATAACCTTTTACCAACCAAACACCCAACAAGGTTATTTTTAGAAATTAACCTCAACCTTTTCCACCTCCACCGCCTAAAAAAATAACCTCCACCTCCACAACCTAAAAAAAAATAACCTTAACCCCTTTAAAAATAACCCGCAGGCAAACACGCCCTAAATAGTAAATACTAAGGCAAGACCCGGTCAAAAATGGGTTGCTGACTTGCTTCTAACATGAAGGTGACGGGTTGAATTGTATACGTTCTTATGATTTGGTTCAAATACAGACTTTTATTTTGCATTACTAAGCCAAACTATAATCATATTATCATCTTCCATAGGAGAAACATTTAGAATTCGACTTACAGTTGCAGAGCAAGGAATAGATGGCGAAGGAGGACGCATCGCTGGCCATCCAGCATGCACTGCAGAAGTTGAACCAACAGCCAAGTTTACTTTATAGTGTTAAAAAGCTCCAATCCGTTAAATCAAAGCTCCACCGTCTTGGCTACAACCTAAAGAGATTCAACTCCGTCTCAACGCTCATCCAAGTCAGGGAGATCGCTCACGATGTGGAAGATGCCATGTATGATGCCACCAGCATGGTGGATGCCGCTGAAGAAAATACTGTGTATCAAAGGTGGCGCACAGCTTCCACTGACAGCTCCATCATTGATGAGGAAGAAGTGGTGGGAGAACATGATGAGGAAGAAGTGGTGGGAGAACATGATGATGTGGCCGAAATCCCCCCCGAGAAAGATGAACACCGGTTCTGCCTTTCTTTAAGTGGTTTCCCTGCGGACGTTGAGATATCAGCTCGGCAGTTGATCCAAATTTGGGTGGCAGAAGGGTTTCTGGATTGGCAGAGGAGCAGATCCATGGAGGAACAAGGGAGGGATCAAATCAACAGGCTTCTTAGAAGTAGCTTTATCACACAAGCTCAAACAGGAACCGATGGGAATCTCAAAACCTTCAACATTGGGCAGGACGTGTTGGAACGCTGCATATCACAAGCAGAGAACGAGGCTTTCCTCCATGTGAAGTTTAACTGTGCAGGCGGAAGCAAGGAGGAAACAAGTAAGCTAGAGGCGACAAGGTTAGCAATCCACAACCAAAGTCTATTGACGGGGAACAATCTTAAAAGTTTTTCCGATCTCTCAAAGGTCCGATCTCTGCATATTCACTGTGACAAATCCAACAATAGGAAAGTATTGGATTGCGAATTTCTGAAGGAATTCCATTCAGTTAGGGTTTTGGATTTGGGATGTTTGGAGTTCGAAACGGTGCCCGACGTGATAGGGCAGCTAACGCATTTGAGGTACCTGAGACTGAGAGCACCGGAAGCTGCGGGAATCCCAGCCTCCATTTGCAACCTTCCTTATCTGCAGACAATCGACTTGAAGGCGGCGAAGCGTGTGAAGACGATGCCAGTGGAGATATGGAAGATGGAGCAAAGTCTCTGCCACCTCCACCTCGGTGGCGCCGCCGCTTTACCGCCACCTCATAGGGCACAGCACTCTGGTGCACGCAATGGCGTACTCGAGAAACTTCAGACACTTAGCGGAGTGCGTCCTGACAAGCAACTGATGTTGCTCATGTTTAGGAAGAAGTTTCCTAATGTGAACCGATTGAAACTCCACGCGAGCGAGAGGGATTCCGTACCAAACAGAAAGGAGTTCTTGAGCCTCCTGGAAAACCTATACATCCTTGTTCATCTCCAATCTCTAACCCTAAGGGGACCGATCGGAGGTCTGCCGTCACATTGGAACGCGTTCCCGTCCAGCTTGACGAAGATGACGCTCTTGAAAACGAGGATTCCGGCTGAAAATTGCGTGCAGACCTTTCAGAATCTGCCGAAGCTGAGGTGTTTGAAGCTGATGGAGGAGTCGATGATGGGAGCGGAGATGAAATGTGACGGGGGCGGGTTTCCGGCACTACAGGTGTTGAGAATGGAGGGAGTGAAGGAGCTGAAGTCGTGGACGGTGGAGAAGGGGGCGATGCGACTCCTGAGAGACTTAATGGTGACAAATTGCGAAGGTTTGGGAAGAGTAAAAGCGTTTGAGCCATCGAACGAGCTATGTGAGACACTTCAACAGTTGAAGAGAGACCACCCTGAAATGGCTGTTTGTTGGTAGTTCTGAGGTCTCGAAGGACCTTGTTGTTTGGTGCCTGTCAACACTTCTCCCTGTTCTGTTTCGAATCTTGTATTTCTGCCGTTTGACAGGTGAAGAGGGGTCTTGAAGACCCAGTCAGGATCTTGCAAAAAGTAAGCATGGTGGATGTCGAGTTGCCGGATTGAGCTAATCCCGTAGGCCTGTGGAAATATTCAGTATATGTTGTAATCGTTCTTTGGTGCTCTTCAAGCATACTTACATGGCCTTAACACTTTATTCTTTCAGCATTGTTCATCCTTGCAATTTGTATTATGAACTTGGGATCTTTGTATGTTTGTATCATGGTTGCTATTCGTCTGTTAATGTTATCTTTGGCCAAGTGATAGTACAGGAAGATCCTAGCAGAAAATTTATTAGACAAACTCACCAGCTGGATTCTCAACCAAATTGATAAATTTGATGTAAACATTGTTATTCGTATCGAAAACATATTCTTTGATTGAAGAATTGCGATAAATGCAAGCAACAAGACATTACTGCATTACATGATAAGCACCAGATACGCCCTAAAAACTACCCGGATAAAGCTTCAGCAGGAATTACTTTACATTCAGCTTAGCTCTGGCATGGCCTTGAGATATTTGGAGCTGTTCAGTAATTCCAAGATGAGCCATCAGAAGCCATACGTGAGTGAGCAGCTCTCCTCCCTTTCTCAGCTGTTGAGCATGCTGAGTCCCTCGGCAATGTATGGCTGCGTATCCTAATATTTCCACCCACACTTTGCTAATAATCTCCCACTTTTTACTTGGGTCTCGAGCTGTGGGGTTCTCTAGGTCTTGATCCAGGGATCGCAAAGAGGTTGCAAGCCTGCAAGCATCAAACAACACTGACTTGCTCCTGTCACCCTTCACTTGAGAGGGTAAAATTTCAGTGTTCACAAGAAGCAACATCTTGCAAGCGGTGGAAGCCTTGGGCCTGATCAGATTCTTATTCATAAAGAACTCCTTGGCCTCAGCACAAGTGTCGCGAAACCTTATCAGCCCAATCCCAACCGGCAACATGAAAGGACACATTGCAAGGAGATAGAGCATGTAGTCTGATATATGCTTGCTCGCCTTGGAATCTGAGCTCGAAAATAATTCTTTGTCGCAGTAGTAACAAAGTTCAGTTGCAATGTGCCAGAGGAGAATACTTTGGTCAAATTCTACTTCTGTAGTAGACCATTTCAGTTCCTCATGTTTAGATTCATCGAGGGTGTAGTTGCCTCTGGACCTGCACCTCTTCATTAGCACCGTGCTATTATTGATTTCTTTCGACATACTAAGGCAGTGCGTGAAGATTAATTCCTTCAGGTCTGGGGAGACACTATTACGAGTCAAGCGAATGTTTCTTTCTAATCTCTTGTTAACTCTTGAGAGAATCATGGCGAAGGTGAAACGTCCTGGCTCCTCGTCCAGGCAAACCTTGAGCAAACTGTACTGTGCCATGGAACACGACCACTGCTTCCCAGGCTTTCTCCTAATAATATACCTTGACAAAAAAATTTCTCTTCCACTGTAATGACTGATGAACCAATACCGAGCCCAGTCTGAGGACAGTAGAGCGAACAAAGCAATGATCTCCAACACAATGGCGCCTCCCATCAGTATATATGTTATGACCAGATCAACTTTTTCATAGTGATGTTGTCCTTTCAATGTGAAGGGAAACAAGATTAACACTATCAAGGTCAGAACTATGGTGATGAATCGAAGAACGCAACCAGTTGCTGAGTAAACAACCGGTGCCTTTGTGTAGAGTGCGTCATAAATTAATCCTAGTTCAACTTCAATAACCGTAAATGCCTTGTTATATCCTAGTTCCTTGAAGTAGGATTGGCTTTCATCTCGATCCTGGAAGCTGAGGATGAGATCAACGAAGAGCCGTTTGAACCTTTGGAATAAGCTGTATGCCTTTAGGATGATCAACTTAGAGTCACCATTTGTGTCTCCATCATCTGTAAGCAAGTTAGAGGGAGCTGAAGCCTCAACAATCACGTCAGCCTTCACGTAGAAGCCCTCAGCCTTCTTCAGAGTAAAGTCTTCCATGAACTTGGCGTAATTAGGCCCTGGATCAGGTGGCGTTAGCAGCGAATCACGAAACTGCTCGCTACTAGCTGATCTTAGAGCGGCGATCCTCTCCCCAAACTTGATCAGACCTACAATCAGCATTGGGAGTGTGATGATAGAAAGCCAGGAGATACCGGGCCAGGCCAACAGGAATATGTAAACAGTTGCTATGGTTTGAGTGACCAGCTCAAGGGTGCGACGCTGCCAGAGCTCATTGTCTTCCATGGAGTAAGCAGTGATGGTATCAGGACCACCCAAGTGGATGAGAATAAAAGGCGCCCAGAAAGCCATTAGATCATCGGCGAATTGAGCTCCCTTATTTGGATCTGGATTTGCTTGGATGTTGTTTGCAATGACACCAAGGGCAAGGGTTGCCACCCAGTCTGCTAACAAGTAGGTGGACCAGACCAAGAACCGGAACCAAATGGAACTTGTGCGCTTTCTGCGCTTACCCGATAGGATCAGCGCAACCTGCAAGCCAAGGCTTGAGACGACAAGCACTCTCAGCTGCCATGCCTTCCACAGGGATTTAACTCTGGGTGGAAACACCCGGCTCTCAAAGTTGATCAACAGCCCAGCAATCACTGTAGTTGTACAACAAAAAGGAGGAGCGAGTCAACAGATTGAATAGTATCGACGATCGAGTTGCTGAAGTCGGAAAAGGCTTTGAAATGGGAAACATACCTATGTGAAGCATTGCTCTGGCTTGCAGGACAGTACAACTTTGAGTGTGTGATCGAGGATTTCTCTTTGAAATGGAGTTTTCTTGAAAGGCAGGTCGTCTGTTGACTTGAGGACTCGTTTTCCTTCTCGGTTCACCATTGGTTCCTTCATTCCAAAACGTTATCTGATTGACTCAGTCCAGCACAATAACTAATTACTGATCTTTGTTTCTTTTATTACGAGACATTTCCTGAAATTTGGTTTATAAGTCCATCACAGACATACTGGCGCCTGATTATATTTTGTTTCAAGGGTTGTTTGCACTATTTCCCCAAGTCCATCATCAACAAGCTTGTTTTAAGGGTTCTCATTTTTTTTTTTCCCGAAAAAAGGTAAGAATTCGATATATCAGACATGGAGACTCCACCTTGATTGTAGGGCCTTGAGATACTAACTTGCAGGTCAATATTAGACGATGATGAAAGACAAAAGACCAAAATAATATTTATTGAGATTGGATTGATCGAAAATATACTATGTATATCTCCTAACTTGGTTTAGGTAGAAAGTAGATATTGAGATATCTTTTAGGATTTAGCTCGAAAGCTATATAAGGACTCTCGGATATTTGGCTCCATCAAATCCTCTAGGAGCATGTGTGAGCATATATGGAAGATTGTGTATTGAAGTTTTGGAAAGAAAAGATTTGAAGAAGTTCAAATTCAAACGGCTCCCTATCATCCACGAGGACCACGAAGAAGGAATCGGCTATAAATAGATGAATGCAAGAGAAGATCGAGATATCATTGCAGCACAAGTTCAAAGCGATCAAAAGTTCTCCACAACATTCATGCCTACTCATTCGTTCTCCACAGTTCTTCTAGGATATTCTAGGGCTCTAAGGAAAGAGAAATAAGAAGCATTTGAATCCTATAGGTTGGATAACCCTAGGCGGGAACGTAGGCCATGTTCGTGCAAAATCTCGTTAACAATTCAGTTGTTTATTTATTTATTCCACATTTATTTTGTTTACTTTTGTTGTCTCGGTTTTCATTTTGTCAAGTTTTGATAGACATATCAAGATATTGACAAACCGTTTTGGAAAAACTGAAATTTCGTTTTCCGAAAATCGTGCATACTCTATTCATTCCCCCCTTCTAGAGTATTATTCATCACTTATTAGACTCTTCAATTGGTATCAGAGCTTGACTCACTTTTTGATCTAATAATCTTGTGAGTTTATCATGTCTAACTTAGGTGATGGAGGTTTTGCCCAAGGGAGATCAACCAACCGACCTCCACTATTTTGTGGTAAAAACTTTGTTCACGGGAGATCTTTGATGCAGATGTTCATTATTGATCAAGATCTAGAGATGTGGGATCTCATCAATAAAGGGCCACACGTTCAAAAGAAACCTGATGCAACAGGAAAAGAAGTGGAAAAGGCAGAAGATGAATACAATCAAACGGATCTGGAGAATGTCCCAAAGAATTATAAAGCTATGAATTTACTGTATTGTGGACTTGATGCTAACGAGTTTAATCGTGTTTCCTGTTGCAAGTGTGCCAAGGAGATTTGGGACAAGCTGGTGGTCACATATGAAGGAATCAGTCAAGTCAAAGAAAGCAAGATCAACATCTTCCTTCGACAATATGAGCTCTTCAAGCTGAATCCTGATGAAACAGTGAAGGAAATGTTCACGAGATTCTCTCAAATTGTGAATAATCTGGACTCACTTGGAAAGACTTTCTCTAACACAAAGAAAGTAAGGAAGGTTCTAAGGAGCCTCCTGAAAACCAAGTGGGGACCCAATGTTACTGCAATTGAGGAAGCTCATGACCTTACCACACTGCCATTGGATGACCTTCTTGGAAAGCTCATTACCCATGAAATGGTTCTAAATGAAGAAGTGGGAGAAGTCCCCCCTTAACCAAAAATTCTTGCTCTTAAAGCAAAGAAGGAAGAAGTACAAATCGAAGATGATGAAAGTGATGATGAAGAAGATCCTTTTGCTCTCGTCACTAGAGGACTAGCACAGATCCTAAAGATGAAAAAGCAGTTCTCTCATCAAGATCATGCTCGATCCTCACATCATTAGACCTTTCCAGTACATTTAAATGAATAGATTAAACAAGTTTGGGTTCCTAAAGGGACTAGGCTACCCAATATGGTCTATCCCTATTATGAATCTAAATTTGTCTATTAGTCTAGCTTGAAGGGTTGATGATTGTTTTGCAGGATATCACCAAGACAAAGGAGCCTAAATGGATAATTGACAGTGGGTGCTCTCAACATATGAGTGGAAATAAATATCTATTTCATGATCTAAAAGAGCAAACCACTGGAACCATAACACTTGATGATAAAGGAAAGTGCAACATTATTGGCATAGGTAACATTGGTAATGATTCCAAAAATTGTATTAAATATGTATATCTTGTTGATGGACTAAAATATAATCTTCTTAGGGTTTCTCAATTATGTGATAAGGGGAACAAGGTCGGCTTTGACAAGCACAAGTGTGAGGTTCAAAATGAAGAGACAGGAGATCTAATTCTCACTACTCATAGGCATAATAATACATATGCGGTAAATGCTAACCAAATTGCAGGAACCAATCTTAAGTGTCTCAAGACCTTGATCGATGACCCAAGTCTTTGGCAAAGAAGACTAGGCCATGTGAGCATGCATACCCTAAGTAAGCTGAAATTAAGAGATCTAGTAAGAGGCTTACCTGATCTAAATTTCAAGAGTGATGAGTTGTGCAATGCGTGCACTAGAGGTAAACAAACTCGTGGCTCTTTCTATAAACTAAAGAGTTGAAATGGTTTTTGCATATCTTTACTGATTCCAATACTGGAATATATAATGGTTACAAAGGAAATACTCACAGGGAGAATATCCTTAGTGGAGAGATTTTCTCTAACAATAATTCACCACTACCTATTTACAATATTTAAAAATAAAAGCATAACACTATAATTCAGCTATTCTGTTACATTCCCCCGCAAGTTGGACACCAGAGAGGAGAGTCCAAGCTTGGGCACTAGTTCTTGAAACCGACGACGGAGTAGCGGCTTGGTGAGCGCATCAGCCAGCTGATCCTGGGTGGGTACATAGGCGATCCGAACTTGATTAGATTGAACTCGTTCCCTGATGAAGTGATAAGCCAAGGCAACGTGCTTCATTCTGGAATGAAATACTGGATTAGCACTTAGACTCTTAGCACCCAAGTTGTCGCAGTAGATTACCGGTTGAGGCAAAGCTGGGAGGCCAAGTTCAGACATGAGTGAGACAATCCAACATAACTCCGCACATGAGTCAGCTAGAGCACGATACTCGGATTCCGTTGATGACCGAGCGACTATCTTTTGTTTCCTAGAACTCCAGGAGATTGGTGTTTTACCAAGATAGAAGATGTAACCTGTGGTGGAGGTGTAGTCATCCTTGTTGCCGGCCCAATCGGCGTCGGAGAAGCCATGAAGAATCTGCGGTGTGTCCTTGTGGATGATGATCCCATGATCCAGTGTACCTCGCAAGTATCGAAGCACTCTCTTGAGAGCAGCCCAGTGCTCCGAGGTAGGCGATTGCATGTACTGTGATAGTTTGTTGACAACATGTCCAACATCCGGCCTAGTTAGAGCAAGGTATTGTAGGGTGCCGACTATCATGCGGTAATCAGTGGGGTTATCAATAGGAGTGCCCGACGCCCTTGTCAAAATTGATGTCGCACACATGGGAGTGGAAATGGAGTTGCAATTGGTCATATTGGTTTTGGCTAGTAGATCAGAGACATACTTCCGCTGGCTAAGAAATAAACCAAGCGGATGTTGGGTGACCTCAACCCCCAAGAAATAGGAAAGGGTCCCTAAATCCTTAAGAGAGAATCTGGAGGACAAACTGCGAATGACAGAGGAGAGAGTTGGTTGATGGCTACCTGTAATAATAATATCGTCAACATAGACCAACAAGTAGAGAACCCCAACACTGGTTTTGAGGATGAAGAGAGAAGCATCAGCCACCGAGTTAGTGAAACCAAGTTGAAGGAGGAACGACCGAAGTTCAGTATACCAAGCACGAGGGGCCTGCTTCAACCCATAGATAGCCTTCCGCAGTTTACACACATAATCGGGATGTTGTTTGTCTGAGAAGCCCGGCGGCTGATCCATGAAAACATCCTCTATCAACGTACCTTGTAGGAAAGCGTTGTTGACATCTAATTGTCGTATAGACCAGCCGGAGTGAACTGCAACAGAGAGGATTGTGCGGATGGTTACCGGTTTGACCACCGGACTAAAAGTCTCCGTGTAATCACATCCCGGACGTTGGTGGAAGCCCTTCGCCACAAGTCGGGCTTTATACTTGTCTAGGGAACCATCAGTATGAACCTTGACGCGAAAGACCCACTTGCATCCGACGACGTTGGTGTGACTCTCTCGAGGGTCCAAGTCCCAAGTGTTATTCGAGCATAGCGCATCGAACTCCTTGGCCATGGCCGCACGCCATTCTGGGTTTTTCAAAGCCTGGGTGATATTGTGGGGTTCTTTAAGAGTGGGTAGGGAGGCAAGGAGATTTAATTTTGAAATGGGTTTATGAATATTACGTTGGGAGCGGGTAATCATTTGGTGGATAGGTGGGGTGAGAGGTGAGGGAGCTTGTGTGGTATCCTGGTGGGGCGGTATGGGGTTTGGAATAGGAGCATGAGTGGGGGTGGCGGGGAGAGGGTTTAACGGAACCGGATTTTGAGGGATATTTTGGAGTTGAATATTGGAAGAATGTGAGGGGGGTGATTGGGTGGGATTGGGGCTGACGTGGGGAGATCCACTAGGAGTGGGAGAGGGTGAGGATAGGGGGGTGGTGGGCCCAGGAGGTGGGAGATGAGGTAAAAGGATAGTGGTGCTTTCCTGATCATTCGGAAGAGGTGGGGTGGGATTTGGGTGAGATTCTAACGACTTGAATGGAAATTTCAATTCCACAAATGTGACATGTCGGGATACATAAATGCGATCAGTTTGAGGGTCTAAACAAAAATACGCACTTTGAGTGAGGGAATACCCAACAAAAACACAGGGAATGGACTTCGGATCCAATTTATTAGAGGTGTAGGGTTTTAACCAAGGAAAACATAAGCAACCAAAGCTTTTTAATTTTTGATAATTCGGATGAATTTTGGAGAGTTTAAAAAATGGGGTGTTATTTTGAAGACCAGGAGTAGGCATTCGATTAATCAAATAAACCGCCGTTTGGAAAGCAAAAGGCCAGTATTTGTGTGGCAAAGATGAATGAGCCATTAAAGTTAAACCTGTCTCAACAACATGGCGATGGCGTCTCTCCGCAAAACCATTGTGTTCTGGAGTGTGGGGTGGGGATGTAAAGTGAGATATTCCGGCCGTTGCTAAAAAATCTTTTAAAGCAATAAATTCTCCGCCATTATCCGAGTAGAATATTTTGATTTTGTGTTTAAAGTAGTTCTCAACAAGACCTTTGAAGGTCATGAACACAGTTTTAGTGGCTGATTTTTGTTTGAGGGGATATAACCAAATGTATTTGGTGAAATGATCAACAAAAATGACATAATACTTGAAACCATCAAACGACTTAACAGGAGAGGTCCAAACATCTGAAAACACAACCTCCAAAGGTGTAGTCGATTGAATGGTAGATTTGTAAAAGGGAAGCTTATGAGCTTTATTTGTTGAACAAGCAGAACAAAATTCAGAACTAGAATTCAAAGGACCAAATAGAGAACGTGACTGAAGAATCTTAAAAATTGGCGGAGAAGGATGTCCGAGCTTATGATGCCACACTGAGCCAAGCGAAAGACGAGCCGAAAAGACAGATGAATCAGATGGTGTAGATGAGATTGGCCAAGAATACAAGCCGTCCTGTAGGGGGCCTCTAAGCAGGATTGTGCCCGAATGCAGATCCTTAACAAAAAAACCAGTTGGTAAGAATTCAACGGACACATTGTTATCAGCAGTAAACTTAGAGACAGAAATGATGTTTTTGGCAATATGAGGAACACAAAGAACATTATCAAAAGTAAAATCTTTGGTTGCTGTTTTAAAACAAAATTTTCCAAGATTAGAAATGTGCAAACCCGTACCGTTACCAACAATGAGCTCGTCTGGTCCATCGTAAGGGTAATGGAGGTTAAGATTTTGAATGTCATTGGTTACGTGGTGAGAGGCTCCACTATCAACGAGCCACGGTTGAGTGGGATGAGTGGTTGTGGAAAGATGGGCTTGAGGGGGTGGGGTAGACGGGGTCTGCGGGCGATAGGGTGGTGGTGGTGGGCGGAGGGTTGGGGCCTGCTGGCGAAATAGTGGGCAGTAGGCGACGACATGACCTTGCTCCCGACACCATTGACAACGTCCCTGGAAGGGCTTTGCAGGGGGGCGGACAGATTGCCCAGAGGGCGAAGGTGTTGGACATACCGGATTGGGTTGCTGTTGGTGGGGCGACCAGGAGGGCTGCATTGATTTCGGCTTCTTTGACGACTTAGACTGCATAGTCATCGCAGATGCCGGAGAGGAGGATGCGGGCTTGGAGGCAAGGCTGAGATATAACTCTCTGTTCAACAATTTCTCATGGAGAGCGTCGATGGTTAAGGTGGTGTCACGAGCATGAACACCGTCGATCACCGGTTGAAAAGTATCATCCAATCCTTTGAGGATAGCATCAATGACATCCTCGGGATCCTGCGGTTTGCCAAGGGATGCTAGAACATCCGCAACACCCTTGACTTGTTGGACAAAATCCGACACTGGTTGTGTGCCTTTGGTAAGAGTTTTCATCTTCTGACGAAGAAGGTTAATGTGAACTCTGAAAGGTTTGGCATAGGTATCTTCTAATGTCTGCCATGCTTGTCGAGCAGATGTAGCACGAGACACCAAAGAAGACACCGATGTGGACAGGGTTCCAACAAGGGCACCGTAGATCAATTGATCTTGACGGACCCATGTGGTGTATGTTGGATTAGGAGACTCTGCGCCATCAGTGGTTGTGGTTTGTGGCGGTGCAGGAGTGGTACCATCTAAAAAACCAAACAAACCAAGGCCTATCAGAATTGACTTGATTTGTGACTGCCAAGAGATGTAATTGGTGGGAACTAGTTTCATAGCATTTGTGAATTGGACAATCACAAAGGACTTAGAGGGGTCAGACGGGTTTGAGAGGGTAAGGTTGTTGGAGGAAGCCATTGAAGACAGGAAAAAGAAAGTAGCAGATGGTGGTTGATTAGGATCGATGGAAACCTGATACCATATAAACTAAAGAGTTGAAATGGTTTTTGCATATCTTTACTGATTCCAATACTGGAATATATAATGGTTACAAAGGAAATACTCACAGGGAGAATATCCTTAGTGGAGAGATTTTCTCTAACAATAATTCACCACTACCTATTTACAATATTTAAAAATAAAAGCATAACACTATAATTCAGCTATTCTGTTACACTTTCAAGCCCAAAAAAATTGTAAGTTCTTCTCACCCTCTTGAACTACTCCATTGACATGCCTAAAGAATGATCTCTTGCTCCCTTCGTATTACAGCTGTCTCTAGCTACATTAATGGAACCTTCTTGTGCCTTTCATTGTGGCTATATATATATTTCTGTATTCATCTGTGTAAAGGACGTACAAGAGGGAATCAAATCATTGTAATCGTTATTACTGAAATCCAAAATGCATATTTGAAGCAAAGTCTTTTTCGATTTTCACATGAGCCATTGACCTAATTGGTGCTTTGTTAAGTTGTATCTGAATTCTTTTCCTACATATTGTTATTGTCTCAGCCAATCGATTTACTAAATAGAGGTGATATTTGATATTTTAATTTCTTAGGTTTATATATAAAAAATGTAAATCTTAACACTGTAAATTTTTAATTTTTTTTATGGGAATTTTTTTTAAATGGAAAATTAAAACAGGATGTAAAGGTCGACAAAGTTGGTGATGTGGTTTTTTTTGTTTTTTTGGGAGAGATTTTTCATTATATAATGTTTGATTGAGCACTTGATAAATATATAAAAAAAGTGTGTGGCAGACCTGCCAACATCAACTATTGGCCAAAAAAAGGAGAGGACATTTTGGAATATTGCACTATCAAACACGTGAGTTCCGACCCTTTTCATGTCCACTCTCACCGAAAGACGACAAGCATGGACAGCAACTACCAACAACCAAAGCCAACTGTAGTGCCCACTTCGGATTTGATCAAGACTCGTTAATTAAAGCAAAGTGTTGCCATTAATCAATCATAAGAAATCAACCATCCAAGATTCCGCGTTTTTTTTTTTTAATCATGAACTGAATCACCCTTACTTTTGTTTATACCCACCTACCCAGTTGTAACCAATGAGTCTGACTTGTGGGAACTGAAAGTTTGGCAACCCATAATTGGGTTTGTATACTTTTTTTACAAAATAATTGTGATTTTGTGTACCATTTCAAAGATGAAGATGGTTGGTGGAAATTTCAGCAAATTCCTGATCAGAAATTCTTTAATTCTTGCAGTAGAACTGTAATGTACTCGTATATCATAGGCATATACCATTATACTGATATACAGAAGGTAATAAGAATCATCACAATCATCTTAAGGTATGACTTTGTATTTTCTGCTGATTCCTCCTGCCTTGCAGAATGTAGATGAGGATTTGAAGATGATAGGCTCATACAGCCTTACAACACCACTAACAATGTTGAAGCTATATATAGATTAACAACTATAGAGGGTGATGAATTGATGATAGGGGGATGGGATCACATCACAGGAAGATGCAAACTTCTATTTGCTAGCAAGCAGCAGCGCTGAGGAATTGACACCAGGGAAATCCATGGAATGATTTTGAATAGCCACGAAACGTGGCAGTTGTTACGTTCAGATACTCAGTTTGCTGCACCATTTGAATTGCTATCCACCTCAAGGCTCGCCCAAAGTTCCGGATCCTTTTCCCACTGACCTCGAATTTCAAGAGAAAAAAAAAAAAAAAAAAGAACCATCCTTGGTTAGAATACAAATGTTGACATTGGGATGTTTCAAATCTGAACTTTAAGACGAGGAAATAAAAAAAAGACCGTAACCGGTAAAGGAGTAAACTCGTAATTGTTAACAATGAGTACGGTATGACTTTGTATTTTCTGCTGAACTTGACCAACGAATCCCTTTGGCATGGAAGTCAGAGTGAGCTCCTCCAAACTCTTTTGATTCAGCAACTGACTGGGAAGCTGCTCGAGCTCAAGACATTTCCTGATGTTTAATTCTTTGAGGATAGGCATACCCCCATTTTCCACTGTCCATTTTTCTAGTTCCTCGAGCATCCAAAGTTTCAACACCTTTAGTTTCTTAAATCCATTTTCCGGGCACTTCATGTTCTTTCCTACGTAGGATTTAGCTAGGAGCCTGAGCACTGAGAGGCTTGGCAGCTTTGACAGAATACTCATTGGATCATCTTCCAAGCGTGAGACCGACAGTGCAAGTACTTTCAGATTGGGTGGGAATTCATTCAACGCAGGTAGTCGCCTTATGGTTCCTAGCAAACTCACATGGGAAAGCTGGGATGACCCTGAGAGGGATAGCAAATCGATCTTGGAAGGCCGGCCCATTTCATCCTTAGATTTCAACCAGAGGAACTTAAGGTTGGTCAGCCTTTGGATCCATGTTGATAATCTTGTCAAATCTTCGGAGGAGCTCAGTTGGCAAGTTACACCCAATTCCCGTAGTTCATGGAGTTGGCTGAGTTCCTCCACGGCGCTCCCATCATCAACAATCATACCCACCAATGTTCTAAGCTCAGTTAAAGAACTGTGGCCTTTCTTTTGCTTGTAGTCAAGACAAATCCCAGGTAGATTGAGATGCCTCAGGTGCTCCAATTTCCATATGGAACTTGGAAGATTACTGATGTATGTTCGCTTCAAATCCAGCGTCTCAAGGTAAGGCAGGTCCCCAACGGATTTGGGAAGCTTGTCTATGAATGTCCACCTAAGACCCAGGTACCTTAAATGGAACAATTGGCTGAGTGTCTCGGGTAAAGTTGGCTTGTAAACACCCTCAAGATCAAGTACCCTGAGCACTCCATACCCCTTGTTTCCAATGATTTTGGAAATAAAGTTGCCCACTTCCTTGGCTGGAGTATCATTCCTCTGAAAGTTGAATGACAAATAGGATCTCACGTTCTCGTAGGAAAGTGATTCAAAAGTAGGATCAGGTCTGTGTTTCTTGATGTCCACATACTCAACGACTCTGCGAACATGCATCACTGAAGGAGTTGATTCAGACCCCTGATTGGTTGGATGAGTTGATTCAGAATCCTGATTGGTTGGACGAGTTGATTCAGAATCCTGATATGTTGGATGAGTTGATTCAGAATCCTGATGTGTTGGATGAGTTGATTCAGAATCCTGATGTGTTGGATGAGTTGATTCAGAATCCTGATGGATATAGAAGAGCCGTATCTGGTGAGCTTTAGGGGACAAATACTCACGCAGTGCACGAGGCAAATGACACCTCTTGGGGCTTCCATCTGACTTGAACTTGGATATATTAATTAAATTCCTCCGTGTCAGATCATCAAAACACTCCTCCACGGTATCTTCTTCAGACTTCCCAGGAGACTGCCTGATGAATCCTTCTGCAACCCAAAGACGGTGTAGCCTTCTAACGGAAATCTCGACTTCATTAGGAAATAGGACCATGTAGAGCAAGCAGAGCTTCGCATGACCAGGTAGATCATTGTAACTCAGCCACAAGATGTCCATTTTCTGCCCACTGGCTTGGCTGAGGTACCAGTTCCACTCATCACAGCTCAGACCATTGGTTGATAACAAGCCTCCCAGCAGCATAATGTAAAGGGGAAGGCCCTTACATTTTCCCAAAATCTCTTTTTTCAAGCCACCATCTGGCTGGCTGCTTTGCTGATCAAGGCCTGCTTTCTTGGTCAACAGCTCCCAGCTATGTTCATCACACAGCTTATCAAGACGATGAGGCTGACGATTTTCTTGTTCGGATATGGCGGAGGTAGCCACCTCCTCATCACGAGTGATGAGTATCACCTTCCTTTTCTCAGCATCTAAATTTGGGAATGCATCTTGGATTTTGCCCCAAAGCTCGACATCACTCACATGATCCAAGACAACCAGGTAGGTATTTTCCTTGAGAGATTCGCGCACCCTGTTAATCAGCTGTTCGGCAGTCAGGATCCCACCCTCCTTGGACTTGAGCACCTGCTGGAGAAGGTTTTCTAGGAGTTGGGGGATTGTAATAGATTTGTCCGGAAGGTGAATCCAGGCACGGCATTTGAAACGCTCCTTGATTTCCCTGAGATTGTAAACTGTCCGAACAAGAGTAGTTTTACCAGAGCCAGGGGGGCCTACTAGTGGAATCACCCCTCTTCCTTCTTTTATCTCCCCCTCGAGTCTTCGAACAAGCAGTGTCCGATGCTCGTTGAAGCCGATGAGAGTGGGTCCTTCCTGGTCTGGATAAGTAATTGTGAGCTTTGGATGCCTTCGACCCGTGCTTGAACGAGGACTCGGACTCGGACTCGCAGGCTGATAGAATATGGTATAATAAATGTATATATCAAGAAGCTGTTCAAAACTAGGTCTAAGAACTAGAAATTGAAGGAAAGGATTTCTGGATTCAAAACACTGTTTCTAATTCGGAGAAACTCACCGTTTCTAATTTGAACGATGCTGAAGCTGAAGCGTGCACGCTCGCATCCTTCACCTCGCCAGGCTTTCCGCCATTCAGGATTTTGATCTCAACTGCCAGGTCGTCGAGTTTACGGCGGAGCAACCTGCCGGGACCACAGGAATCGTAGAGGGTGGCGAAGAGAGTGCAGCCACGGCGTTGAAAGAAGCTAATGTTGCGCCTGCCGCTAGCAGAAAGGGAGAGGACGTACTTCTCGATCTCGTCTTCGGCTGAAAACAGAACGCGGAGGTACTCGGTGGCCCAGGCGACGGCATCGTCATCCGCGCTGAGCTCGGCGCCGATGAGGAAGCCACGCATATTCCGGAGTTGGATACGGATGTCTTCGATCTGGTCAATTACATTGTCGAAGGCTATGGAGTCATGAATGAGAAGGTCGTTGAGCTTACGTATGACCACATCCCCCACCGCTTCGATCGCCATTGGAACTGGAGTAAAAAAGAAACTAAAATTAGGCGGAATATACCACTGGATTTCGCACGGGAAGCCTAATTAGGTGGAATTTGCCATTGAATTTTGCAAGGAAATGAAGAATTGCAGAGATTAGTTTGCAAGGAGAAGAGTAGAAGACGAATGAGAAACCTCTGCAACGACTAACGGTTGACTAGCCATCCGACTCCGAGTCTCCGGTCTCCCCAGTCTTTAGGGATGGAAATCAACCTGCGGAGACCCGATCCATCCATTAATCCACCCCGAATATGTGGATAAAAACCCGAATAAATGGATAAATCAGTGGATGATGGATTAATGGATGATGGATCGGATATGGATGAAGGGGTGTCCAATCCACCACCCGATCCATCACCCCATCCATAACCCGATCCACTAAAATTATTTATTATATGTACTTTTATCATATCTTTTATGCAACTTATATATTATATGTAACTTTATTTGATAGTTTGAGTTTTTATTTTTTGTGTAAGTTATGAATGATGAATATTTTAAATTTAATATATTAAAGTTTTATTTTTTTTTATTAAATTTTATTTACATTTTGAAAATTACGGTGGACATTTATATAAAATTTCTCACCCATATATTTCACCCGATCCACCCAATAACCCGCGGATGATGGATGGATCGGATATGGATGCAGGGGTTAGTGGATGATGTGTGGATCGGGTAGAGGAAATTTCTTAATGGATCGGGTGATAGAATGGGTACATCCACCCATAACTAGGGCTGGGTAAAAATTACCATGAAAACCAAACCAACATGTACCAACCGAACCAACATTATTGGTAACCAATATAATTGGTTACCAATATAATTGGTTCGGTATACCGAACCAAGTTTTAAAACCTGGTACGGTAACGGTAATGAAAATGAAAAAATTGGTATTACCATTACCAACCAATGTCAAATTGGTTGGTACGGTAAAACCAACCAATTCCTACCAAACTAATTATATCTAGTTTTATTTTTATTTTTTTAATTTATTTTGTAATTGTTTTAAGTTTTTAACTTTTGTTTTTATTTTTTTAACTTTTTTTTCTTCAGAAAATGATTTTAATCAAAGGAGGAATACTAACTCGACCTCGATTAAGGCGAAAACCTATAGCGTTAGTCGGAATAATACCTTTCTAGCTACTACTATGTTGCTTTTGCTTTAGTGTTTAAACATTTCGTTATAACTTTAAAGTTTTATGTTGCTTTCGTCCTCAAATACAGTCGGTTCGGACGAAAACCTAAGCATTGCAATAATTTATACGTTTTAATTAAGTTTTATGTTGCTTTTGTCCTCAAATACAGTCGGTTCGGAGTATTATATTTGCATGTTTTTTTTCTCAACACTCGAAAGTTTGTAAATGTAACGGCCCAGAATTATGATTTCCGGGTTACGTTTCAAGGGATAAAAGAATGGCACATTTGAGGTGGAAGACATAAGGAATATGATCCCAAGGAAAATTCCCGGAAAAGAAATAGAATATAATAAAATAAATCCTGAAACCCGCTCAGTCGACTTTATCCCGACGTGTTTAAAATACTCCTCAATTTTCCAATTTCCGGTATATAAAATCAGAGTATAACATGTTTTAAATTTCCAATTAAATAATGCCGGAACTTGTTTTGAAATATTTAGAATAAAACCAATAACTCAAGGACGGAAATTCCAAACCTTTCGAATTTTAAAAGTCGGAATGAATATAAATTACTATTTTAATAATTTTAATATTATAAAATTTTCCGGTCTTTACAGTAAATTACCATTACCAACACGTACCAACCAACTTAATTGGTAACCAATTAAGTTGGTACAACCCCTTCGGTGGTTGGTAATGGTAGGGGTTTCACGATTACCAATTCAAATTGGTTGGTACATGGTAAACGGAAAAATAAATTGGTAATGTACCAATTCCACCCCTACCCATAACCCGACCCATTTCCATCCCTACCAGTCTTTCGTGATTGGAAAAGGATTTTTTTTTTGGGAAATTTCATTTGGTGCCCCTAAATTTATGATAATTTCTGTTCGTGTCTCACACTTTTTTGGTCTGGACGGTACCCCTGAGTTTTGTCAAAAGTTCGGCTCATGCCCAAAATTCATATTTCCTCTTGTTTAATGAATAAAACCACCCTTTATTTCTTATTTTTTCATAAAAAAAACCCCTTTACTTTTAACGCATTTAACAAAACTACCTATTATTTAACTACATTCAACACAAAAGTGACAAAACCAACTTTATTTTTAAAAATTAACAGAATCATACATTATTGTCAAAGTGTTAACCTAAACATTACACAAAAGATCTGTTATATATTTTTCATAGTTTGTAAAAAAATCTCATTATTTGTCAAACATTGTATTTACATGTATATAATCGCCCATTATTTACAAAACTTTGCACAAATTCACCGTCTTATTATGTGAACAAAAATAACTAACTTATAAATTACAAAGCATACTTCATAAAATCATACTTTGGTAAAACCACCCTTTACGCTTTAAAAAATGCACAAAACCGCTTCTTGTATAATAAAAGGTGTTATTCATTTATTTTGTTTGAAATACATAAAACCTAATAAGATAAGAATGATTAATATTTTATTATATTTTTCTTTATAAGAGAACAAAATGAAATAAATAAACTTTACTTTTCTTTTTCAATAAAAATATAATCGAGTATTTGGTTAAATTGATCAATCAAATTTACAAATGTTTAAAGTTAGTGAGCTATAAGTTAAATATTATTTCAGAAAATAATAGGTGTTAAATATTGTTTTGGCAAATAATTAGTGTTTTTTGTTTTTAAAATCGTAGTGATTTTGTTCTGGTTTTTTTTTTGTAAAAAGGGTGATTTTAAGATAAAAATTTTCGGAAACAATATGTGATTTCGTACAATTTTAAAAATAAAGATGGTGTTATCACTTTTGTGTTGAATTTAGTCAAATAATAGGCAATTTTGTTCAATGTTAAAAGGAAAGGGGTTTTTTTGTGAAGAAATTTATAATAAAGGGTGGTTTTATTCATTAAAAAGAAGAAAATATAAGTTTTGTGCATGAGCCGAACTTTTGACAAAACTCAGAGTACGAACCAGACAAAAAAAAGTGTAGGACACCAACCGGAATTGACAAAAACTCAAGGGCACCAAATGGAACTTATCCTTTTTTTTAAGTACTGATAAAGTGGGTTATAACTAGGGTGAAAATGGGTCGAGTGATAGATGAGTGGATCCACTTTTTCGTCCTATCACAATTTTTTTTTCCTGATCTATCACCTGTCCGTCTAATATTTCACCCATTACCCAATCTTTTAGGTGAATCAGGTGAGTCGAATGGTTAATTGAGTGAAGAAAATAAGTCATAAGACATACTTAAAAAAACTATTCATATTCGATAATTTTATAAACCCCATCAACATATGAATCTTACTAAATAAATAAAAGACTTATTCATACATTATATCACAATTCTTAACTTACAAAATTAATATTAGAAGTTTACTATTGAACTAGATGAGATGGATTTAATTCGGTTATTAGGCTCACAGTAAAAAAAAATACATAAAACTATGTCCTTAGAAAACAGACTCAGGTTTCCTTTTTTTAATCTCTTTGCATGAAGAGGATTTATTGTTACAAATCTCAAGAGAAATTGGGAAAATGTGATTTGGTTAATCATGAATACACACTAGACCTATCAAAACACAACCCGACTCGGTCGATCCAACCCGAATGTAACGGCCCGGGATTATGATTCCCGAGTTACGTTTCGAGGGATGAAACCCCTCGTCATGACCTTGCGCCCCGAGTACAGGTTGAAGGTTTTAAATCCTAATTTAATGTTTCCAAAGTGGGATTTCATACCCAAATTCGAAGGGATCGTTGGAATCCCCAGGGAAGTCCCCTGTACCTGTCGTAACTCTAAGCGTGGAAATCAGTAGTCATGCAAATAGCAAGAACAAGTGTAATACAAGAGGGTGCCACGGCAGAGCCGGGTCAAAACGGAGTCTAAAGTGTAAATCCAAAAACATGATCAGAGTCTGGTGAAGTCGATAACTCCAGCGCTCACTCTCCGCCGAACAAAATGACCCGCGCAATAAGCAAACAGCACCGATAGGATGAACATAAATAATACCTAAAAAATTTAATGGTGAGCGGGATCAGAATGATGCCCACCTGCTGCATCCCAGCTCTAAGCACACATATACGCTATACCTAACAAAGATGCTTCTAGGTGCAAGGTGGAATATTAACACACTAGCATGCTCCTAAGATCAAGTGCATATTAATATATAGGGCCCCAGCAAAGAATACCAAATGGTATGTCCCTCTCCTACCTCCACCCCCTTCCGATAGGGCGGAGACTGGCCAACTCGTGAATGCATTCCATAAGAATCGGGCGGCATGCATGCCCAGGGGCGGCCCCAGGGTGGGGCGGGTGTACGCGGCCGCCCCACCTTTCGATCCACACGCCCCGGGGTTTGGAAAAAAAAAATAAAAAATTATTTATATATATGGAAGTGTTGTAATAAGTAAAACTAGGATTAATATAGAATCAATAAGTCCACTTTGCTTAGTTGGTTGGTGGGAAGGAAGGAAAGTAAAATGAGATTAAAGGTTGTGGGTTCAATTCCCACTAGCCTCTGTTTTTTAAAAAATTTCATCTCTCCAAAAAATGTTTTTTTTATTCTTTGTTCAACTTACATCTCAATTTCTATGTTTCTACTTTCTACCCCCTAGTTAATTATATTCTCACTTTTCGACTTCCCTATTATATACAAATTATCTAGCTATAACTAATTAAACCCCATAAAATTGGTGAAATTAGCCTCCTTTTGTTTTTTTTATTAAAAAAATTCGCCTCTCTCAAAAAAACTTTTTTATTCTTTTTTCAACTTGCACCCACCCTCTATCTTCCTACCCCCTTATTTAATTATATTCTCACTTCCCGAGCTCCATATTATATACAAATTATCTAGCTATAAACTAATTAGACTCCATAAAATTGGTGAAATTAGGATTTGATTATTAAAATAAATTTTGTGAAATTTTCATTAGAATTTCTGATTTTGAGAATAAATTTTGTGTTTTAATTATTGTGTATGTGATTTTGAGAATGAAATTTATGAATTGAATTTGGGGTTTGTGAATTGAATGTGTGAAGCTTTATGCAATATTTGTATTTTCGTACCCTACGTATATATTCAAATCACAATTTCTATCATGTGTTTGGGAACCAAAAGATATTATAAAGTTGATGAGTTTACAACTCTAGCTAATATGCAAAAGCCTTGAATTTAGCATGATTGAATTTCGATAAGTTTACACTCCTAAATATGAAAAATGCCTTAATTTCCAACGAATGACGAGAAACCACTATTATAGCAACCAAACAAATGTAAGTCTACTTTTCTACAATCCACTGCTAAGTTGAAAGTCGTAGCTTAGATAAAGGAGTTTATTCAAGGCCAATATCGCAGTACACACTAGAAATTTCGCCCCACCTTTCGGAAGATCCTGCGGCCGCCACTGCGCATGCCCAACCCGTATCCACAATAAAGCCCGCAGGCAGCTCATAATATAAGGAAGTTGCATGACTCGATTGACTCAGGACGGGACCCGATGGGACTGGGCCATCCTATAACCCTAGCAAAGACTCTAGTGACTTCACAGATAACGGCCGTTCTGTTTACATACGCATAAAGAAATAGGATGCTCAACGGTTAATGCAACCTAGCATGATACTACATGGCATGCTGATCATGAATGCAAGCACCTAGTATATCATGCACATAAAGCAGGGAATATCTCTCTATCAATCTGAGTAAGCTCCGAAGAGACTTACCTGGTACCGCAGAACAGCAAAAGGCAATCAACCAGGCAATATGTAATCCAACACGTCACAGATGATCACCTAACAAGTATAATTACATGAATGAGTCTATTTCTAAGGCACAAAAAGCATAGAATTGTCACACACACAACTTCACAACTTAACACAATAACCATCTCATCACCATTTCCATCATCTTAACTTTATCTCATAACATATTCATTATAATTATCCAATTCATCAACTTAAGATAATTCTAATTCATACTTAGCCAATTTATCACAATCTTACTTAGCATATAATTGCATATCCTCATCATAATCATATAACATTTAACCACACATAATAAATCACCACAATATTATATCTTAAATCTCAAAATAACATTTTATCTTTTAATCTCAATTACATAATATTTCTAACACCATTTTCTTTTAACATCTTTATAAAATATTTACTAATTCCTTAAAAGCTCAATCATTTTCATTTAATCAAACATTCCCTTTTAAATTACCAACCCAACCTTACTTTATTTTAATTTACCAAAACCCACCCTCATTTTGTAAAAACCCCCAAAACCGGCCCTTATTTTACAACATCCCAAACCGAGCTCATTTGAGGGAAAAAGGCCCAAAAGTAATTTGATTCATTTGAAAGAATTAGGCCCAAATGCTTGTCCCCTTTAAAGTACCAATCTCGGCCCACTTAAATTAGGCCCAAAGGCCAACACATTTCTATCCCATTTGTAAAATCAGAAGCTTTAAAAAGAGAGGTGGGCCCAAGCTGATGTGTAAAAAAAATGAAATGGGCCCAGGGGAGTATGTGGCGGCTGAGGTGGCAAATGAAAGGGGGTCCACATCCCTCTTCTTCCTCCCAGATCTGTCGAATGAAAGAAGGAAGCACAGGCTTCCACTCGTGCCCGGAAAACCGAAGGAAGGGAGAGGGAAGGGGATCTCCGGCGGCGGTGCTCCAACTCCGGCCACCCAGCCTCGCCGGACACCCCGACAGACACGCACGAGACAAGAAGGAAGGGGTGAAGAAGGAAGGGAGAAGGCTCACCGAGGGCATTCGATGCCGGAAGCGGAGCTCCGAGAGGCTGTCTCCGGGCGCGCCGGGGCTGTTGCTTCGAGCAAGAAGCCTGGGAGAGGTGCGGGGTGTTAAAGGCGGAGCCTTTGGCTGATAAAGGGTGAAAGAGGAGAGGTCGAGAGGAATCGAGGCTTACCGAGGTGAAACGGAAAACCGGGGAGGGAAAGAAGAGCTCGGCGTCGGCGGTGGCTCCGGGGCTGATTCGGGAGGCTCTGCTGCTGCTGCTGGCGGCGTCGGCTCGGCCCAACGGGGTTGCTGCTCTGGCTCGAGAGGAAGGAGGTTGGAGGAGGAAGGGGCGGGTGGAATGGAGGAGCTAAGAGCTCCCTGTTCTCGGCAACCAATTGGGAGGAAAGGTAAGCTGTGTTTGGCTTTGTGTTTGTGTGAAAAGATGTGTTCAAGTTTCAGATTTTATGGACAAATCTTTGGGTTTCCTTGAGTTCTTGATTGCACCCATTGGACAAAGCATGGGAGCCTCATCTCCATTCTTGGTAGGTCAAGCAAGGTAAGAAAAAGAGTATATGTGGGTGTTGGGTTAATTAGGGAAAGATTGAAAAAGATGGAAGATTTAAACTTAATCTCAAATTGTGGGATCCAAGGTTGAATTTGGATAAGGATGTGAGAAAGATGACGGAATTGAGGTCTCGAGTCGGGAATTTAAATTTCCTCCGATTGGTCATTCAAATCTCGAAATGAAAGACGGATTCGATCTTTAAATTAAAAATTTGGGTTGGAATTTGTTTTAAATTCATTTTGATTTTCTTTTTCCGAAAATTAATATTTTTAAAAATCCGAGCCTTTACATCATCCACCTCTAAAAACAAGTCTCGTCCCCGAGACTAAAATCATTCTAAAGTAGGGGATGAAGTAGAAATTGGTGAGTCCAAGGATCACGTCATTGATCCCGTAAGTACCTCATGAGTGCCCCCATGAGATCTCACAGTATCGTCGTCATGATCATAATACTCCCAATCGGTCGTCGTAAGGATGCGGTAGGGGCCCCTACCACATCCCCACTCCGACTCCTCGGGCATACCATAACTCGAAAAGCATCATGGCGTCCCCGCTAGGTCTTAGCAAGCGATCCACAGGTGCTCCCATACATGCTTGTATCCACTTCGTGGGGCGTCATAATGAAACTCGGGTTGGAATAGTTTTCTCAAAATCTATATTCCTTTTTAATCACCATTTAAAATTATTTAAATTCGACGTTAAACAAGGCATTCCCGACTTCCCAATCATTCTAACATCCACCTCTAAGGGCTAGTCCCATATTCTCTTCCTAGGTTCCGAGTCAAATCATAATTCCACATTTCAATCTCTAGCATTTCTAATATCTGGCATCATGGATATAGAAGAATGATCATAATCTCAAGCACATCAAAGACAGTCACATACCATAATATCTAGCACATCATCATATCATCGAGGCTCATCACATCATATCACCAAGGATCTGCACACAACTACCAAGCATAAGCACACAATTCAAAGAGACACCACTAACCAATCCCAGCCAACTAACTAGGCATACTCACCGCACTCGAGAGGTCAAGGTAATGTCTACGCTCGGCTCAACATAGGATGCAAGCAACTCCTCTAGGACATCTCCATAGCTAGCCCGAATGCTCTCCTCGGTCTCCCAGGTGGCCTCCTCAGGGCTCCTCCTAGACCACTGAACCAGAAGCAAAGGAACCTCCCTGTTCCTAAGCTTCTTGACACGACGGTCAAGGACCCTCACCGGATGCTCTACAAAGGTATGGTCAGGCTCGATGTGAAGGTCTGAGTGGTCAAGGACATGGCTAGGGTCGGGAATATACTGACGGAGCTGGGAGACATGAAAGACGTCATGGACGCCGGCCAAGGATGGAGGTAAGGCTAAACGGTAGGCTACCACACCGACTCTCTCTAGGATCTCAAATAGACCAATGAACCTCGGACTCAACTTCCCTTTGATGCCGAACCGTCGAACTCCCCTGGTGGGAGAAACTCGAAGCCATACGTGCGAGCCTACCTCGAACTCAAGCTCGGTCCTACGTCTGTCTGCATACTTCTTCTGTCGATCCTGGGCTACCCTCATATGCTCTCGGATGCGGCCAACCTTATCAACTGTCTCTCTGACTATCTCGGGCAACGACCGAACTGTATCTGCAGGCTCGTCCCAACAAACCGGCGACTTGCATCGCCTCCCATACAAAGCCTCATATGGGGCCATCTCGATCGATGCGTGGTAGCTGTTGTTGTAGGAAAATTCCACTAGCGGTAGGTGCTTGACCCAATGATCACCCCAGTCCAAGACGCACGATCGCAACATGTCCTCCAACGTCTGAATCGTCCTCTCGCTCTGGCCGTCTGTCTGCGGGTGGTAAGCCGTACTAAAATGCAATTTCGAGCCCAAACTCTCCTGAACCTGCTGCCAAAACCTCGAGGTGAATCGTCCATCTCGATCGGATACGATCCTCTCTGGCACTCCATGAAGCCTCACAATCTGGCGAATGAACTCGTCCGCTAACTTCGAAGCTGGCCATGTCTCCTGAATAGCTATGAAATGGGCCGACATGGTCAACCTGTCGACCACGAACCAAATAGCGTCAAATCCTCTGACGTCTCGCCTCAGCCCAGTGACAAAATCCATGGAGATATCCGTCCATTTCCACTCGGGAACTGGAAGTGACTGGACGGGTCCTCCCGGCCTCTGGTGATCAATCCGAACCTGCTGACAAACCTGACATCTGGCCACGAACTCTGTGATGTCTGCTCTCATCCTCTGCCACCAGTAACTCCTCCTCAGATCCTGATACATCTTATTCGTCCCTGGATGGACGGAATAAGGGGTGGAGTGAGCCTCCTGCACGATCCTCTGCCTCAGATCTGACGTCGACGGAACTACAACTCTGCCCTGGAAGGTCAGCATCCCGTCTGCTCTCTCTACAAGCTCTCTAAATCTGCCCTGAGCCATCCGCTCTCTCAGAACTGCAATCTCTGGACAATCTGTCTGACCCTGCCGAATCTCTGCTGACAACTCTGCCTGCACCTCTAAGAACGACAACTGCCCGCGATCTCGCTGAATCCACACCTCAAAGCAGCATCCCATCAGATCTCTCTGCAATTCCCGCTGAGCTGTAAGCCTCTCAACTGCCACCTCCTGGTGAGTCTTCCTACTCAACGCATCTGCCACCACATTGGCCTTCCCTGGATGGTAGACTATGTCCAAGTCATAGTCCTTCAGAAGCTCTAGCCATCGTCTCTGACGCATATTGAGCTCCTTCTGCGTGAAAATGTACTTCAAGCTCTTATGATCCGTCATCACCTTGCAAGAAGTACCATACAGATAATGCCTCCAGATCTTCAGAGCGTGAACAACAGCTGCCAACTTCAAATCATGGATGGGGTAAGACACCTCTGCAGGCTTCAACTGACGCGAAGAATAAGTGATGACCCGGTCCCTCTGATGCAGAACACAACCCAAGCCGGAATGCGAAGCATCTGTGTAGATAACGAAGTCCTCTGTCCCATCTGGAAAGGCTAACACCGGAGCAGTCGTCAACTTCTGCTTTAGAAGCTCAAAGCTGGCCTGACAATCTGAACTCCACTCAAAGGGGACGTCCTTCTTCAGCAGCTGCGTCATCGGCCTAGCAATACTCGAGAAACCCTGGACGAACCTCCTGTAATAACTAGCCAATCCCAGAAATGAGCGGATATCTCTGACGTTCTTGGGCACCTCCCAAGCAACGATGGCATCAATCTTTGCCGGATCCACCGCAACTCCCTCAGCTGAAATAACGTGGCCTAAGAAAGCCACCTCTGTGAGCCAGAACTCACACTTGTTGTACTTCCCATACAACTGATGCCTCCTCAGCGTCTCCAGCACAATCCTCAAATGGTCCTCGTGCTCCTCTCTACTCCTCGAGTAGACTAAGATGTCATCGATGAAGACGACGACGAATTTGTCCAAGAAGTCGATGAACACTCGGTTCATGAGCTCCATGAATGCGGCTGGTGCATTGGTCAGCCCAAACGGCATGATCACGAACTCGTAGTGACCATAGCGAGTCCGAAAAGCGGTCTTCGGAACATCCTCTGGCTTCACCCTCAGCTGATGATAACCCGACCTCAAATCAATCTTCGAGAAGACCACGACGCCCTGCAGCTGATCCATCAGATCATCAATCTGGGGAAGAGGATAACGGTTCTTCACCGTCGCCCGGTTCAGCTCCCGATAATCGATGCACAGTCTCAGCGACCCATCCTTCTTCTTGACAAATAGCACTGGCGCTCCCCAAGGCGATGCACTAGGCCGAATGTAGCCCTTCTCAGCTAGCTCCTCTAGCCGAGCCTTCAGCTCGGCCATCTCCGTCGGTGCCATGCGATAAGGGACTCGCGAGATGGGCCTGGTGCCTGGCTCCAACTCAATCGCGAAGTCGACCTCCCTCGGTGGGGGAAATCCTGGCAGCTCCTCCGGAAACACATCTGCGAAGTCTCTGACGACGGGAACATCTGATATGCTGGGGTGCGTGCGATCCACCTCTAAAGCGTAACACCAATACCCGACGCAACCCTAGTCTAAAAGTCTGGCGGCTCTGACTACGCTGATGAGTGATCCGTTCCTCTTGGGGTCGCTCCCCCAAACCTGGTGCTCGGTCCCGTCAGATGCCAAAATCGACACTGTCCTCGTCCGTAAGTTGATGATAGCCCCGTAGTGGTCCATGAAGTACATACCAAGATGAGATCATCCATCCTCAATGGCATAACGATAAGGTCAGTAGGCCACTCTCGCTCACCTATCCGGATGGGGCACCCTAAAATCTCACGACTCGTCCTAACCTTGGCCCCATCCGCCAGACCAATAGTAAGGGGTGAACCACTCGTGCAGCTCAGGCTCAGCCTGGCCACGCACGCCTCTGCTATGAAGCAGTTAGTCGCACCAGTGTCAAACAAGATAGATAGGCACTCATCATGGAAGAATATCGTACCTGCGGAAGTTGGGGCTGAGCGGTCATCTGCGTGCATCTGAAATACGCGGGGCGATGGGGTTAATCCTGGTCCTCGACCTCCCGAACTCTGGCCACGATCATACCCTGACCCTGACGGTCCTACAGAAGATGATCCACTACCCTGACCTGACCCAGATGGTCCTCTACCTCCACGTCCAGAACCTCTACCTCCTCTGCCTCCGCCTCGACCTCTGCCGGAAGAGTCACCTCGTCCCTGGCCCTGACCCTGGCTCTGGGGATATGTCAACAGTGGTGGCTGAGGAGCCGCAGAAAGTCTCGGTGGTTGTGCAGTAGCTGGAGCTCCACGACTCTGAGGGCATGTGGCAGCTCGGTGCCCCATAGTACCACAGGTGTAACAGACAGTCGAACGGTCTGGGCAAGAAGCAATGTAGTGGCCCCTCCCGAAACATCCATGGCAGGTCCTCACTCTAGCATCTACTCCATAAGCAGTCTGAACTGGGGGTGCTCTCTGTGCAGCTCCGTGATATCCTCCTTTAAACCCTCCTCTCCTAGATCTGTCATCTCCGCGGGTGTCAGCTGGACGCGCCCTCTTCGCCTCAGGGCAAACAGTAGAGTATGAAGTCTCACACAGAATCCTCTGCTGATCGTACATGAGGATAACCTCCAGAAATCGGTCAAAGCTGACAGCTCCCAAGCTGGACACATGCAGAAGTACGGGAGGCGGCAATCTCATCGACAGCAACCGAATCCGACTCTCTTCTGATGGACATAGGTGATCGCAGTATATCAACTCACTCTTGAACTGACGAACGATGGTAGCCACAGAAGCCGACCGGTCATAGGTGCCGTGCATAAAAGATACCTCCCTAGCCATCTGTATCCCTGTAGGGCAGTACTCCTTCATCATCAGGGATCTGAAGTCGTCATAGGTCCACTCGGTGCGCTCCTTCTTGCAGCCAAACCACCTAGCATTCGCGTCCTCCCGTAGAAGTCCAGCAGCAAGTCTTTGTCTCTCAGATGCAGGTACAGCAACATGGTCAAATAACCCCTCCATATCACGCAGCCACCTCTCAACGTCATCTCTGACGCCTCTCGCGAAGGTCGGCGGACTACACTGAGCAAACCTCTTGACCCAATCGATGCGCTTCTCAGGGCACGCATCGACCACGGGCTCGGCTGGCTCCTGAACTGGAACCTCTGGCGTCGGTGCCGTAGATCGAGCCCCTCCACGTAACTCGCTCAGAATATCATGAAGCGCTGCCTCTAGCTGCCCAATCCTAGTCTCTGAGGAAGCTGGCACCCGGTCATTAGCTCGCGGTGGTGAAACTCGCTCCTCAGCGCTCTCAACAGCAACCCAACGGGGGCGTCCCCTTCCGCGACGCGCCCTACCCCCACGCCCATCTAAGCCACGTCTCGGGTCAACCATACTTGCTACATAACAATAAATATATCACTCAGCACAGAAGCAATCAACGATTCAATATGACCCTCTTCAAGGAGGATCGCCCTCAGGCCCAATTGAATTTAAGACATACAAGCACAGAGACGATCTATGCCGCCCTTCAGGGGACGACTAACCGGAGGGGCAAATACCTCACGGTCTCCTAACCCATTTTACTCCAACCCTCGAGTTCCTTGGAGTCTTCACAACCCATCTGTAAAAGAAAGCTAGTATTTTGCCTACCTTCCCCGAATTCTATATCCATAAGGGATGCCTATCGCATAATCTCTACCCCACGAGATTGCCATTCATAATTGATTGGTCTATGCTTAGGTCCAATTAAATTCATTTTGCCCCTTGAAAACATTTCGAAAACCACTTGAAAGCAATTTGAAAACCTTGGGCCATTTTCAAAACCACTTCAACCTATCATACTCGGATTGCAAAACCTCAGCTCTAATACCACCTTTGTAACGGCCCGGGATTATGATTCCCGAGTTACGTTTCGAGGGATGAAACCCCTCGTCATGACCTTGCGCCCCGAGTACAGGTTGAAGGTTTTAAATCCTAATTTAATGTTTCC
The DNA here is from genome assembly GCA_963922045.1 of Persicaria maculosa. NCBI lineage: Eukaryota > Viridiplantae > Streptophyta > Magnoliopsida > Caryophyllales > Polygonaceae > Persicaria > Persicaria maculosa. The sequence goes on along the minus strand of OY998259.1, from coordinate 26,396,629 downwards.
AAAGTGGGATTTCATACCCAAATTCGAAGGGATCGTTGGAATCCCCAGGGAAGTCCCCTGTACTTGTCGTAAGTCTAAGCGTGGAAATCAGTAGTCATGCAAATAGCAAGAACAAGTGTAATACAAGAGGGTGCCACGGCAGAGCCGGGTCAAAACGGAGTCTAAAGTGTAAATCCAAAAACATGATCAGAGTCTGGTGAAGTCGATAACTCCAGCGCTCACTCTCCGCCGAACAAAATGACCCGCGCAATAAGCAAACAGCACCGATAGGATGAACATAAATAATACCTAAAAAATTTAATGGTGAGCGGGATCAGAATGATGCCCACCTGCTGCATCCCAGCTCTAAGCACACATATACGCTATACCTAACAAAGATGCTTCTAGGTGCAAGGTGGAATATTAACACACTAGCATGCTCCTAAGATCAAGTGCATATTAATATATAGGGCCCCAGCAAAGAATACCAAATGGTATGTCCCTCTCCTACCTCCACCCCCTTCCGATAGGGCGGAGACTGGCCAACTCGTGAATGCATTCCATAAGAATCGGGCGGCACGCATGCCCAGGGGCGGCCCCAGGGTGGGGCGGGTGTACGCGGCCGCCCCACCTTTCGATCCACACGCCCCGGGGTTTGGAAAAAAAAATAAAAAATTATTTATATATATGGAAGTGTTGTAATAAGTAAAACTAGGATTAATATAGAATCAATAAGTCCACTTTGCTTAGTTGGTTGGTGGGAAGGAAGGAAAGTAAAATGAGATTAAAGGTTGTGGGTTCAATTCCCACTAGCCTCTGTTTTTTTAAAAATTTCACCTCTCCAAAAAATGTTTTTTTTATTCTTTGTTCAACTTACATCTCAATTTCTATGTTTCTACTTTCTACCCCCTATTTAATTATATTCTCACTTTCCGACTTCCCTATTATATACAAATTATCTAGCTATAACTAATTAAACCCCATAAAATTGGTGAAATTAGCCTCCTTTTGTTTTTTTTTTAAAAAAAAATTCGCCTTTCTCAAAAAAACTTTTTTATTCTTTTTTCAACTTGCACCCACCCTCTATCTTCCTACCCCCTTATTTAATTATATTCTCACTTCCCGAGCTCCATATTATATACAAATTATCTAGCTATAAACTAATTAAACTCCATAAAATTGGTGAAATTAGGATTTGATTATTAAAATAAATTTTGTGAAATTTTCATTAGAATTTGTGATTTTGAGAATAAATTTTGTGTTTTAATTATTGTGTATGTGATTTTGAGAATGAAATTTATGAATTGAATTTGGGGTTTGTGAATTGAATGTGTGAAGCTTTATGCAATATTTCTATTTTCGTACCCTACGTATATATTCAAATCACAATTTCTATCATGTGTTTGGGAACCAAAAGATATTATAAAGTTGATGAGTTTACAACTCTAGCTAATATGCAAAAGCCTTGAATTTAGCATGATTGAATTTCGATAAGTTTACACTCCTAAATACAATGTTCCAAAAAACGCTTGGCGGGTGCTTGACGGTAGGGTAGGGTCAAGGGTCTAGGCGGGGTCTAGGCGGATTTCATGGCGGAGCTTTGCTGTCTAGGCGGGTTTTGACGACCTTGACGGCCTTGGCGGTGAGGCGAGTTCAAGGGTTTAGGCGGGGGTCTAGGCGGGTCTTGAAGGGTTTTTTAGAACAGTGCCTAAATATGACAAATGCCTTAATTTCCAACGAATGACGAGAAACCACTATTATAGCAACCAAACAAATGTAAGTCTACTTTTCTACAATCCACTGCTAAGTTGAAAGTCGTAGCTTAGATAAAGGAGTTTATTCAAGGCCAATATCGCAGTACACACTAGAAATTTCGCCCCACCTTTCGGAAGATCCTGCGGCCGCCACTGCGCATGCCCAACCCGTATCCACAATAAAGCCCGCAGGCAGCTCATAATATAAGGAAGTTGCATGACTCGATTGACTCAGGACGGGACCCGATGGGACTGGGTCATCCTATAACCCTAGCAAAGACTCTAGTGACTTCACAGATAACGGCCGTTCTGTTTACATACGCATAAAGAAATAGGATGCTCAACGGTTAATGCAACCTAGCATGATACTACATGGCATGCTGATCATGAATGCAAGCACCTAGTATATCATGCACATAAAGCAGGGAATATCTCTCTATCAATCTGAGTAAGCTCCGAAGAGACTTACCTGGTACCGCAGAACAGCAAAAGGCAATCAACCAGGCAATATGTAATCCAACACGTCACAGATGATCACCTAACAAGTATAAGTACATGAATGAGTCTATTTCTAAGGCACAAAAAGCATAGAATTGTCACACACACAACTTCACAACTTAACACAATAACCATCTCATCACCATTTCCATCATCTTAACTTTATCTCATAACATATTCATTATAATTATCCAATTCATCAACTTAAGATAATTCCAATTCATACTTAGCCAATTTATCACAATCTTACTTAGCATATAATTGCATATCCTCATCATAATCATATAACATTTAACCACACATAATAAATCACAACAATATTATATCTTAAATCTCAAAACAACATTTTATCTTTTAATCTCAATTACATAATATTTCTAACACCATTTTCTTTTAACATCTTTATAAAATATTTACTAATTCCATAAAAGCTCAATCATTTTCATTTAATCAAACATTCCCTTTTAAATTACCAACCCAACCTTACTTTATTTTAATTTACCAAAACCCACCCTCATTTTGTAAAAACCCCCAAAACCGGCCCTTATTTTACAACATCCCAAACCGAGCTCATTTGAGGGAAAAAGGCCCAAAAGTAATTTGATTCATTTGAAAGAATTAGGCCCAAATGCTTGTCCCCTTTAAAGTACCAATCTCGGCCCACTTAAATTAGGCCCAAAGGCCAACACATTTCTATCCCATTTGTAAAATCAGAAGCTTTAAAAAGAGAGGTGGACCCAAGCTGATGTGTAAAAAAAATGAAATGGGCCCAGGGGAGTATGTGGCGGCTGAGGTGGCAAATGAAAGGGGGTCCACATCCCTCTTCTTCCTCCCAGATCTGTCGAATGAAAGAAGGAAGCACAGGCTTCCACTCGTGCCCGGAAAACCGAAGGAAGGGAGAGGGAAGGGGATCTCCGGCGGCGGTGCTCCAACTCCGGCCACCCAGCCTCGCCGGCCACCCCGACAGACACGCACGAGACAAGAAGGAAGGGGAGAAGAAGGAAGGGAGAAGGCTCACCAAGGGCATTCGATGCCGGAAGCGGAGCTCCGAGAGGCTGTCTCCGGGCGCGCCGGGGCTGTTGCTTCGAGCAAGAAGCCTGGGAGAGGTTCGGGGTGTTAAAGGCGGAGCCTTTGGCTGATAAAGGGTGAAAGAGGAGAGGTCGAGAGGAATCGAGGCTTACCGAGGTGAAACGGAAAACCGGGGAGGGAAAGAAGAGCTCGGCGTCGGCGGTGGCTCCGGGGCTGATTCGGGAGGCTCTGCTACTGCTGCTGGCGGCGTCGGCTCGGCCCAACGGGGTTGCTGCTCTGGCTCGAGAGGAAGGAGGTTGGAGGAGGAAGGGGCGGGTGGAATGGAGGAGCTAAGAGCTCCCTGTTCTCGGCAACCAATTGGGAGGAAAGGTAAGCTGTGTTTGGCTTTGTGTTTGTGTGAAAAGATGTGTTCAAGTTTCAGATTTTATGGACAAATCTTTGGGTTTCCTTGAGTTCTTGATTGCACCCATTGGACAAAGCATGGGAGCCTCATCTCCATTCTTGGTAGGTCAAGCAAGGTAAGAAAAAGAGTATATGTGGGTGTTGGGTTAATTAGGGAAAGATTGAAAAAGATGGAAGATTTAAACTTAATCTCAAATTGTGGGATCCAAGGTTGAATTTGGATAAGGATGTGAGAAAGATGACGGAATTGAGGTCTCGAGTCGGGAATTTAAATTTCCGCCGATTGGTCATTCAAATCTCGAAATGAAAGACGGATTCGATCTTTAAATTAAAAATTTGGGTTGGAATTTGTTTTAAATTCATTTTGATTTTCTTTTTCCGAAAATTAATATTTTTAAAAATCCGAGCCTTTACATCGAACGCTCGGAAATTTTCCGACCCGAACCCGGAAATTTTCACCCGGAATTTTTTTACGACCCGAACCCGAAAACCTGAAAATTTTCCACGTAATCTGGGTTTCGACCTGATGTGCGCTCATTTCACCCTGTTTTATACTATCTTTTATGTTGATTTCTGTCCATATTTTATACTTTTGGGTTGAGAAAGTAAAGGATTTGTGTAGTTTATATTTATTTGCAATATATGGGGGTCTAGAAAAGTTTCTGATTAATTTCTTTAGATTAATTTCGCAGAAATTGGAAGCACTTTGGAGTTTAAAGGAAAGTCTGAAGACATTGGAGAAGCTAAGGAAGAGCACAGGAAGGTGCAACTGGGGAAAACGCCACTTTTCACCATTCATCATTTTGAATCAAGTTATGTTGTCTTCCTGAGAGTTGTAGCCCTCGAAAAGATCTTTCCAATGCATATTCATATGCATCAATCAGACTCAGGAAAGTACGTTTCAAGATGGAGTAGAATGTTGAATGCTAACACAAGACTCAATGTCGAGTAAGATATGACTCGATGTCGACCCAACCACTTGATATCGAGTGAACCTCCACTCTAAACCTACCACAAGACTCGATGTCGAGTGAGCTATGACTTGACATCGACCCATCCATGACTCGATATCGACCATGAATAGTTTTCTGCCCCAAACTCCCAATTTAATTTACTTTTAATTTTAATTGGGAGTTTGTGAGGGGGGTGTTGGGTGGGGGGGGGGGGGGGGAGGCGGGGGAGAGGGAAAAGGAGGGGTGATAGAGGATTTCGCTCCTGTGAGGGGAGGGTGGAGGGGTGGAGTGAATTTCCATCCATTCCACCCCTTAAATGAAGGTGGGGGAGATGGGGGAGAAAACACGACCATAGATAGAAGATAGATAGATTGTTCTCATAGAATAGCTAGGATTGAGCCCTATAAATAAAGCCATAGGGGCTGGTTTTTTCATTCATTCAAGTCAAGTCGTCTTCGGACGCAAGGAGAGAGGAAGAGAGGAGAGAGGCGAGAGAGAAGGAGGAGAAAGGAGACGAATGGTTGTAAGTTCTAGTTTTAGTTTAATGATAAAGTTATTTTCTTTTATTATATCTTGTTTCTAATTTCCTTCTTCTAGGATTGGGGTGATCTCAACATAGATATGTGTGTTTGATTTATAAATTTATGAATTTGTATGTCTTTATCATCTTCCATTTTATATGCATAATTCTTCTACGAGAGTAGCAAGTGATCCTTATTTATATTGAAGCGAAAGTGATCTTATTATGAATTCGGATTAATTTTGAAAAAGGGATAGTAACACTTAGGGTTTATGCGAGAGCCTCTATATTCCTATTTGTTAATGACAAAAGTTATTTGATATAAAACATGCATCTTTATGTGGTTTATAATCTACACATATATTTATTGTTGCGGTGATCCATAACCTTGGAAGTTTGCACTTTTATTATCTTTGTTATTGCTATTTGGAAAAATGACCAAGAATAATACCAACTATCACCCATGAACCAAAAATAATACGAACTTTAAAAATGACCAATTGATGTACAAACTATACCCAATTAAACCGATTTTGATACCATGACTAAATTTATAAAGAAAAAAACAATTTAAACTAAAAATATAATTAACAACAATTTTGGGAACATTTTGTAAATTTGGGAGAAATTAGATGAAAGCTCCTCGTCTTCTTCGGATCTTCCTATTATTCATCGCCATTGTCGAGGTCGGGGCTGCGGCTGGAGGAGGATTGGCGGGAGCCGGCGGAGGAGTCGCTGGAGCGGGAGTAGGTTGGGGAGTGGCCGGAGCAGGTGGCCGGGGGGGGGGGGTCGCTGGTGCCGGAGCAGGTGGGGGGGGGGGGGTCGCCGGTGCCGGAGCAGGTTGGGGGGGGGGGGGGGGGGGGGGTTGACGGTGCCGGAGTAGGTGGGGGTCGCCGGAGCAGTTGGGGGTCGCCGGTGCTGGAGCAGGTGGGGGGGTCGCTGGTACCGGAGCAGGTGAGGGGTCGCCGGTGGCGGAGAGGGTGATGGGGTGGCCGGCGCCGGAGGGGGAATGGTGGGAGAAGGAGAAGCAGCCGGCGACGGGGTCGATGGGGGAGGAGCTGCGGTCACCGGTGGAGGGGGGATCTAAGCGGAGGAGTAGAAGGAGGGGGAGCGGAGGTCGGAGGAGATTGGGTGGCGGCGGCGAGGAGGACGGGGATCGTAGTGTACGAGCGGCGATGGAGATGAACAGTACGTGACTATTTTTTTTCAATTTTATAAAATTTTCCCAGATTTTTTGTTAATTATATTTTGAGGTTAAATTGTTTTTTCGTTTCTAAATTTTAGCCATGGTATCAAAATCGGTTTAATTGAATATAGTTTGTATACCAATTAGTCAATTTTAAAGTTCGTATTATTTTTGCTTCACAGGTGATAGTTGATATTATTCTTGGTCATTTTTCCTTGCTATTTTCTGCTTAAATTCTACACAGGTTACCCCAACACCAACCACCATTCCCTCTCCATCCCTCGATATCGACCAAGTCTTAGCCGATGTCGACAGCAACCCCAACCATCTTTTCCCGCTATCCTCGAACCCTGAAACCAACCTAGAACCACTGACTTCTCTCCTGAGGACGAATCTGACTATAAATTTATTTGGTCGAGAAACCCTCTCGTCACGTCCCGGTGACCCGATTGACCTGGTAATTTTAGCCCAATTTACCCGATTGACCCGGTGACCCGATTGATTTATAATTATATATGGTTAACTTTTTTTTATGGAGATTCCAATTTATTACAATTTATAATTACAATTACTTGATCTTTCATTTTCAAATCAAATTTATATTTATTTGTATTGTGTAATACTCAGTCCGATCGATAGTATTTATTTTTTTATTTTTCAACACATTTTTTTAAAAAGATAAAAATTCTAAAAAATATTAAAATATTAAAAAAAGTCTATCCTTATTACTAATTGTATGAAATTATTTTTTAAAAATTATTTAAAATTTTATATTTTATATATTATTACATTTTATTAAAAATTAAGAGAAATAATAAAAATCGAATGTTTTTTTTTTCAGATATAGTATATAATTACAAGAATTAGAACTTATGAACAACGTCTTTAATTTTAGAATTTTAAAATTATTGCAAAATTTCAAATCATGATTTTATTAATTTAAAAAAGAAAAAATTGACAAACCCGAAATCGACCTTAAACCCGGGTTCGAGTCAACCCGGATATACCCGGAACTCGTTTTACCCGAGACCCGAAGTGACTCGACCCGAATGACCCATTTGACAGGTTTAATACACACTAAATGCTAGCAAAGTTGTTGGAAAAAGCCAAATTGTTTACGTTCTATCGGTATATGCAAAATAAATAATTTTTTTTAAAGATATGGAGTTAAATAATGCAAGTGTATATTCTTTTAAATCTTTTTGAACAAGAATAATTGGATAATGGAGAAACTAGAGGTAGAAAGGAAAAAATATATTAGTTATATTAAATTATTTTATTTATACACTACGGAGTAGTTTTTTTTTAATAATCGAGTGGATTAATATGTGGTTAAGAAGGTAGGGTGATTGGTGGAAAACATATATCACATATCCCCTATCACCCTAACCCATCATCCATTTGTCACCTAGTTTTGTTTTTTTTTTCGAGTTTTCACCTGTATAATCGGGTCGGGTGGGTTGGGTGAGTTGGTCACCCACGGGTAATTTCCAGACCTTGTGTTACACAAAAGAAATCTGATTTTGTTCAAAATATTATAATGAGATCAAACATGGTAAATAAAGAAAAAAATAACACTTTATATAAAATTTTAAAATAATAGAATAATAGCACTGAGTGTAATTTTAACAAACAATAATTAAATTAAAATATTAATCAAACAAAAAAAACAATATCTACTAGTATGTACATACTACATATATAACGAAAAAAAATAATCTAGTCCCATAAGTGAAGAGATCATGAGAAAATTTTAAAAATGAAAAAAATTATAACATGAAAAGAATCGATTAAAAAATTAGTAAAAAGGAGAGGAGGAGGGAGTAAAATATTAATTTTTTTAATTAGTTTTTTAAAATAATATTATACTTATTTATACTAAGTAGTTTTTAGCTACCTAAAAAAATTATTTATAGTTTTTAGCTACCTAAAAAAAGTATTAAAAAGAAAAAATGATAGCAAATATACCAACAATTGGGCCCGTTTGCAAAAATGTCTCTCTCCCAACAAAATTTGCAGAAGTAACAACTGGGCCCAAAAATTGGCAAAACTAACCGGTTGTCCTAACTGCTATAGAAGGTAATCGTAATGGAAGTTCAAAGGAGAGGAGGAGAGGCGACCAGTAGTTTCAGTAGAAGGAGAAACCAATCGATAAGTCCAGGAGTCATCGAAGCACCATTGTAGCCCGATTCAAATAGTTGCAGAGAGAGAAGTCCAGGAGGCGACTTCAAAAGGGAGAAGACGATGAGGAAGGGAAGAAGCTTTGGAGGAGTTTCGAAAAAGAAGAAACCTCACCCCCTGTGAAATATTGGATGCAATTGAAGAAGAACAATCTCCCACCCACGCACAAAGCAAGTAAGTACTCATTCTCCCTCTCTTGAACTCGAAAAATGTTGTAGATTGTGATAGGCAGCCATGTTGGTGAGAAATCGGGTTGAAATTTGTTTGAAACCCTAATTTTGTGAGAGTTGGAAGGTTTGAGGGAATTGAGGAAGTTGCGATGTGCAAATGGACATGGAAATCATCAGGGATGGGAAGACGAAGTTGAAATTGAAGGTCTGAACATGTGTGAATTGAACTGGAAATCCCGATTAATTGGTGGATTTTGGAATGGAGAAATAGTTACTATCGCGGATTTTTTTACTGTCGTACATTTTTTCTGTCACGCATTTTTTCTTTACTGGCACAAATTTTGTAATTACTGGCACTTGTTTTAGCGACCTGTAACTTTTAATGTACACACTTGTATCTCAGGTTTAAAAATAAGTGAGTCATGGTTAGAACTAAAGGAGGGAATGTCATGTTGTCGAAGCCATCGAGCAAGATTGGAAGGGCCAACTATTTCTCCAAGATCGGGAGGGCCAACCATTCCTCGAAGATGGGACTCCTTCGCCATATGGACAACGCCCTTGCTGCTGCTGCAGATTAGAAGAGGCTTATGCGTTATGACGTATTTCGTTTGGGTTTAATGGTCGATATTCTTAGGATGAGAAGTACTTTATGAGATATATAAGATATGTCAGGGGTTATTATCTTATTGGCATAGACTTTGATTTTATTGGCTAGGGAAAATCATATACTGGCTAGTAAACAAAAAATCGCATACATTTGTCTTTTGCATCGTCGGCAAACTAAACGGCAGTTATGTACATTCAAAACAACCAAAACCCCAAAGTGTCAGTGAGTTACAAGCAAACTAACAAAATACTACATTCGATTATGCAAAAGAAGAGTTATCCCACTAGACATCGATTTCTTCACCTTGCCACGCCACGCTTGCTCATGTGTTCTGACGCTTCCGGCGAAGGAACTCTCCCTGAGACGGGTACCTGCTTGTCTCCATTATCTTGCTTCGGATGGACCCAAACGACACGCTCTCCTCTATGAGCATTGCCCCCTCCTCCATTTCCACGTCGGCAGCTTTACCTTTCATCTCCGGAGCAACGATTGTCGGTTCTGCCCAGGTTTTCTGGTTTATCTTGCTAGTTGTGTGAATTTCCGTGCCAGCTAAATTGTTGTCTTTGCCATCCAAATGGTTATCCATGCCATACTCAAAATTGAGATCAAGATGCGATGTAGACCCAACTTTATTTCAAAATATTTTTTTTCATAAACATATATAAAGTGGGTGTCTATAGATAGATAAAATTAAATTAAGTTCAAAAATAAATTTATTTTTTTATTTTAACAAATAAAAATGGCTGAAAATTAGTTTAAAACAATTAAAACTTAAGTTGAGCTACTTTTCACCATCCCATTTGCCCCCCTTTCAAATTTGGTGTGAATGAGCACTGGCGCCATTCTTCCTTCTTTTAACCGGGTAAGAGCATATTTATCACTGAGCCCTGTCCCGGGCTCACTGCTTACTTTTTAACTGCCACATCAGCTTATGAGCCCCAACCCAACTTTTCACTTTTTCACCAAATTATTAGTGAGCTCCGTCTCGGGCTCATAACTTACCTTTTTCTTTATCTATTTCTTTTTTTCTTCAAATAAACAAAGCTATTATTATTATTATTATTATTATTATTATTATTATTATTATTATTATTATTATTATTATTATTATTATTATTATTATTATTATTATTATTATTATTATTATTATTATCATCATTATTAGTCATTACTTAATCGGTAAAAGAAGTGAGTATATGGGTAAAAGAAGCGAGTATATGGGTATTTAAATGTGGAATTTTTTTTTAAACAAATATATGCAAAATGGGTCTCTATGGGTAGATAAAAATAAATTATATTCGAAAATAATTTTTTTTTATATTACAAATAAGCCAGAAAACTAATTTTTCAAAAAAAAATTACACACCTGCCACGTGGTGCGATGTAAGGCAGGCACATAGCAGTGCATGCATTCTCCTCTCCATGGTCAAATGTATTGGAATTCAAATTTGGACAAAAAAAAATAAAAAAACTATGGGCAGTGGCCCACTTCTGACAAAAAGGTGAGGCTCATCTTCAAGTGTAGAATTCACCGGGCTCATCTCCAGGTAAGTAAAGTTTGACTTTTTCTTTTTTATTATTGGCCGATTTGCATAAATACACCAAATCGGTGTTCGGTTTGCAAAAGTATACCCGTTTTCTGAGAATAGCAAAAAATAGGATAGGTGGGTCATTTGTGCTAAAAAATAATGACTGATTTTACCTTTAAATTTAAATGTAAAAATATTTAAAAGGAGAATTATATCAAAAGAAAAGTAAAATAAAATTTTTTAAAAATAAAATATATATTAAAATAATATTTTTTCGCAGAAATTTAAAAATAATAAAACTAGCCAGAAAAACATTGCCTTAATAACTAACGTGAATAAAATTTCGCTTTGACAGGATATAAGTTCTTTATGACAAAGCTTATAATTAATACTGACAGGACGGAGAATAATTTTTTTTTCAAATCAATTAGCGCTCACAAGCTTATGAATTATGATCGATCTACCTACATCAATCCTATTTTAACAAGATTGATTGTTCGATCACGATTCACTAAACTAATCACATCATGATCTAGGAATTCTACTGTGTGTCACAAATCACAATGCACATCAACGTTGACTTGGAAGATTTTCGCTCCCAAAATCCAATCGAAAACAAATTAATCGCTGATCACCAGAAATTGGCGAGATTCAAAGGAATCTTTGGGAGGGGCTCCGCCAGAAGCCAGAGTCGCGGAACTGCTCACACATCTCCCTTTCGAGATTGATCACCTTGGCTATCCATCAATGGAGACCTTGACAGATTCAAATCCCTTGACGGTGATATCTGAAACGCTGTCGTTGTAGCAATAGACCTTAGTGAGACTCAGAGTGACCTTCGTTGAGAGACTTACCGACGTTGCGATGTAGGGCACGAACGAGTTACAACACTGGCAGCGTCATCAACACAAGCGCCCTTTCCTCGGCCGACGACAGGCACAACGCTTCCCAATTGTCAAAGAAGATGCGCTCAACCCTGACCGCCTGCTATGTAGGGCACCAACGAGTTACTGCAGGAGAGTGAGGGCAAGTCGGAGCTGGAGGCTGGGGCTTAGGGCGGGCTAAAGTCGGAGCGCCGGAGGTCGTGTGTTTTGTTTAGGGAATGGGGTTGTGTGTTCTGGTTAGGGATTGGGTCAGGGCTCGCAGCTCGCTATTAGGGATTGCGATTGGGATTAATTTTTTTTTTTTGAAATTGCAGATTTTTTTTATTATTTAATATAATTTAAATATAATATAAAAATATAAGAAAAATGAAAAATATCAAAAATATTTAACCTTTTTTTTTCCTATTTTTTAGGGTGGTGAGTAGTTTTGATAATAAAATAAGATATTTTTGTAATTTTTTAAATATTGATGCAATTGTTTTCAAACCTAGGTATTTTTGCAAACCAATTATCAAAGTGGGGTATTTACTAGTAATTCCCCTTTATTATTTGATGGGGTGTTTTATTGGTGAGCCCTTGGGTCTAAGGGTTGGATAGGTAACATTTTTATTTGCAAATATAACATTTTGACACCTCGTTGCAATTTATACCTCATTGACATATTTGTAAAGCAAATTTTTTTTCGGTATATCTATGCAAATCATAGTATTAAAAAGTCAAATCAAATATAATTTGAGACAAAGGATTAGCATTTTTCGTTGCTTTTCCACCTATGAGGCTATGACTATGAGGCTGCACCATCGGATTCAGCAGAAGTGATCACCATCTCAACGATTATTTCAGGGTGGTCCGACTCCAACTGTTTAAGCGTCTCACCGAGCTCCTTCGATGGCTGAAACGCCTTCACTTTTACCAAACTTTCGCTCACCACCAAGTCCCTTAGGAACCGCATTGCCCCCTTCTCCACCGTCCACGTCTTCAACTCCTTCACTCCCTTTATTCTCATCACTTGTAGCGCCGGAAATCCGCCCCCGGCGCATTTCATGTCCTCTTCCGTCATTGACTCCTCCATCAGCTTTAAACACCTCAGGTTCGGCAGATTCTGCAAGCTGGCCACGCAATTTTTAGCCGGAATCCGCGTTTTCAATAGCGTCATCTTCGTCAAGCTGGACGGGAACGCGTTCCAATCCGGCGGCAGACCTTCGACCGGTCCCCTTAGGGTTAGCGATCGGAGATGATAAAGGAGATCTAGGCTGTTCAGGAAGCTCAAAAACTCCGTTTTGTTGGTAGCGGAGTCTTTCTTGCTCATATGGAGTTTCAATCGGTTGACATTAGGGAATTTTGCCCTAACCATGAGCCGCTTCAGCTCTTTGTCAGGACGCACTCCACAAAGCGTCTGAAGCTTCTCGAGTGCATTGTAGTGGTGTGCCCTGTGAGGCGGCGGTAAAGCGGTGGCGCCGCCGAGGTGGAGGTGTCGGAGATTTTTCTTCATCTTCCATATCTCTACCGGCATCGTCTTCACGCGCTTCGTCTCCTTCAAATCGATTGTCTGCAAATTAGGAAGGTTGCAAATGGAAGATGGAATTCTCGCAGCTTCCGGTGCGCTCAGTCTCAGGTACCTCAAATGCTTCAGCTTCCCTATCACCCTCGGCACCGTTTCCAGCTCCAAACATCCCAAATCCAAAACCCGTAAATGGAATTCCTTCTTCCGGGCCTTCAGAAACCCGTAATCCAATACTGAGGGGCTCCTATTGTTGGATATGTCACAGTGAATTTGCAAAGATCGGACCTTTGAGAGATCGGCAAAGCTTTCAAGATTGTACCCCGTCAATTGACTTTGGGTGTGGATTGCTAACCTTGTCGCCTCTAGCTTACCGGTTTCCTCCATGCTTCCGCCTGCACAATTAAACTTCACACGGAGGAAATACTCCTTCTCTGCAGCCGATATGCAGCGTTCCAACTTGTCCTGCCCAATCTTGAAGGTTTTGAGATTCCCACCGGTTCCTGTTTGAGGTTGTGTGATAAAGCCACTTGTAAGTAGCCTGTTGATTTGGTCCCGCCCTTGTTCCTCCATGGCTCTACTCCCCTGAGAATCCAGAAACCCTTCTGCCACCCAAATTTGGATCAGCTGCCGAGCTGATATCTCAACGCCGGCAGGGAAACCACTCAAAGAAAGGCAGAACAGGTCGGGGAAAATTTCGGCCACATCATCGTGTTCTCCCACCACGGCTTCCTCATCAGTGATGGATCTGTCAAGGGTAGTTGTGCGCACGTGGATATCTTCAATCTGCTCTACCAGCCGCTGGTTGATTTTACCGGCTCCGGATAAGAACAAGAACAAATTCCTCAGCTTGCTCCACCTTTGTTGCGCATCATTTTTCGCAGCCACTATGATGGCATCATCCATAACGTCTTCCACCTCGTAAGCGATCTCCCTGACTTGGACGAGCTTTGAGACGGAGCTGAATCTGTTCAGCTTGGAGCCAAGGCGGTGGAGCTGCGATTTCACAGATTGGAGCTCTGAAACATTGTTGAGTAAACTGGGCTGCTGGTCCAACTTCTGCAGCGCATTCTGGATGGCCATCGATGCGTCCTCCTTCGCCATCTCTTTCTTTCTCTGCAATCGTAAGTTGAATTCTAAATGTTTCTCCCAAGGAAGATGATAATATGCTAAATATTTCGATTATAGTTTGGCTTAGTGATATAAAATCAAGGTCTATATATGCATCATCCCACAAGAACGTACGTTGAAAAATACTCAATTCAACCCTCAAGAATACAATTCAACCCCCAAGAGTGAAGATTGATTGGAAAACTAGTAATTCAAGCTACAATCCAAATGATAACTAAGTTCACAATGTAATCAAACCAACCAATCAGAGCAAATACAAACAAAAACACACAAAAATTCAAGTAAAAAACTTCTCTAATGGAAGATCAAAAATCACTCCCACTCACCACAAGTATCAAAATACACTAATCAACTGAATTGGTACAAATATTCACCACTTACAAATATAAAAAGATATCACCACTAATTTCACCAAATTGATACAACATCACTTGCAACAAGATTAAGGATTCAAGAGGATCAGAATTCACCAATAAAATACAAGTTAACTTACCAAAATAAAAAGACGAAATAAGCCAAGTGAAACAAGAAAGATTCACTCTCCTTCTCCCTTCTCTCTCCTTACTTTCGTGCTAAAGATTTTGGGTCTCTCTCGTACCCAGAATTCAGAAAGTGGAAGGCAAGGCTGCCTTTTATTTCACCAATGAATGCCAGCCGCCCAGCCGAGCATTCAACTTGGGCTTTTCTGGTTCCACGCGTCAATTGTATGACTTGTATTGGTGATAAGTTAAAGATAGGGTGTTCCTATTCAACTAGCCGAATTTGGCAGGTTCAAGTTTGATTCATTTGTTATACGAGTTCAAGCTGAGCCGATTCCAATTTTTAAACGAGATTTTTTTTTTGTTCAAGTTTGACTTGTTTTAGTAAATAACATATTATCTTAAAGAACATTTTAGAAATTCCATAAAATTCGAGCTTTCAACAGACCTTAAAATTATGTTGGGGAATTACTAGTAAATACCCCAATTTGATAATTGGTTTGCAAAAATACCTAGGTTTGAAAACAATTGCATCAATATTTAAAAATTTACAAAAATACCTTATTTAATTATCAAAACTACCCACCACACCAAAAAATTAGGAAAAAAAAGGTTAAATATTTTTTGATAATTATCAATTTTCTTATATTTTTAAATTATATTAAATAATAATAATAAATTATGTAATTTCAAAAAAAAAAAAGTTAATCCCAATCTCAATCATTCCCAATCCGATCCCTAACAATGATCCGAGCCCGCCCTAAGCCTCCGGCTTCGGCTCGTTGTCCTCACTCTCCGGTGCAATCAGTTCGCGACATCGCCCTTACCCTACGCATCGTTGCCCTCTTCTACCGTCTTAACCCGTGCTCGGCCCCAAGTGCAGCTCGACTCTCCGACCTTAGCCTCTCTCAGCCTCCGGCTCCGGCTTTGACTCGCCGCTCTCACCCTCCGGCACAATCGTTGCCCTTTCTACCGTAGTAACTCGTTGGTGCTCTTGCCCTTCCTATATGCTTAAAGACATTGCTTCTAAAATTTTGCGGTGCCCTCTGATTTACTTGATGAAAACCATAACGATCTAGAAGTGCTCTAAATTTTGTTTTAAGAATCAGTTCGTGATCCAACTCATGCATTTCTTGATTTTCATTCTATTTTGTTTGATCGAACAATGATGATGTTCTGAGTTTTTTTTTTAGAATCAGTTCTTGATTCAACTCTTTCATTCCTTGATTTTCTTCTATTTTGTTTGATCGAACGATGATGATTAGATTTTTATGAGTGAAGGTAGTTATGTTTTTAGTGTCCTGAATTGTGACTGTTTTTGTAGAATATGAGTAAAAGATTGGTAGTGGAATTAAATGTAACCGCTTCTGAAATTTTATGTTATCCTCCATTAGATCATTTGTCTTGATGTTTGCTAAGGTTTTTTGGTTTGACTTTCTATGATGTTAATGTTCTAAATCCTGAATTATGTTTTGATTTTACGTGTTCACTTGGTAGTGCAATTAATTATATGATGAGCCAATGATTCATGTCTAAGTGATTAATCCACTGTGTTCATTCATGAACTAGAATCATGACATTTGCCCATATAAACTGGGAACAAGAATCATTGATTTGTCAATTCCTATAGGACATTTTTATTAATGTATAACCAAAATATGGATTTGTTCTTAGCAGAGATATTAGTTGGTGGTGTTTGCACCATAGATACGAACGGAGTAACAGATGGCTTGGATGCAGGAATCAGAGGTTTGCTAGAGGGTCTTGCAATTGAAGGTTTCTCAGGTGACTTACACGAAGCTGCAGTCACAAAATCAGGTTTGTAAATACTTGATTCCTGGGCCACATTGATGGATGAAGCTGCCTTGTTAGCTTATTGCGTGCTATCTCAATCTTTACTCAATCTCTCCCCGATTATTGAACACATCCTACCAATGTTCACAATTAGCATTGTCAACAATGATATTCATCATGTCAATGTTATAATATTATGGTTTCAAAACATATATTGACAATCCTTTTGTAAATATGGTTAATAATATTGAAGATATGAAACCGTATCTTTAGTGAATCTTTTCCTAATTATAGCTTCAATCCTGTCAAAGTAAGCATTTATTCTGTCACTATGAACATGAATCCTGTCAGTGAAAACAAATAACTTTTTTAACTTCGACATGTCTTTAATTTCATCCTGTTAGTTTTATTATTTTTAATTTTTTGGAAAAAATATTTAAAGCATTATTTTAATATATTTTTTATTTTTTAAATCTTTTTTTTACTTTTCTTTAATTCATAATTCTCCTTTAAATGATTTTTACATTTAAATTTAAAAGTAAAATCAATCATTATTTTTTTAGCTTAAATGATCTATTTTTTAGCACAAATAACCCACCTATTCTATTTTTGCTATTATCAGAAAATGGGTATACTTTTGCAAACCGAACACCGATTTGGTGTATTTCTGCAAATCGGCCAATTATATTTAGGTTTGGTTTGTTCAGTTAAGTGAATGAGTTCGAATCGAGCTTTTTTTTAGCCGATCCCGAGCAACCCTAGTTAAACATAACTACTATAGTATTTGGTTTATTAATCCTGCGATTTAGTAGTTTAAAAGAATATATATAGGATGTGATTCAAGTGTACACACCCTAAGGGGTGTACCTTGTATACGAATCTGGATCGTTGATGGAGATGAGATGAAGGTTGTGATTAAAATGGATTTTTTTATTCAAATTATGGGACCCACTTCCCAAAAATCACCCACACTCCATATTAACATGCCTGATGTATACTTACCCCACTCCATTCTATCTCCCTTTATTTATTTATTTTTTTGGGTAATTTAACCCCCTAATTTCGAAATTTTTTTAAATATTCACTAAAAAATAAATAATTACCAAAATATTCAAGCTTTTAAAATATTTACAAAAATATTCATTTTTTGCAGGTGTGACAGAAAAACGCGGTATAAAACCACGATTTATTCGCAAAGAGGAAAACGTGAAATTGGAAAAAAAAAAGTTGCCAAAAAATTAACAAAAGAAACGCGGTCTCAGACCGCGTTTCTATTATAATTTTATTTAGAGATGAATTTTGTAATTTTGCAAAATATTTTATGATAGAGACACGGGTTGAACCCGCGTCTCTATCTCCTCTCTCTCTTTTTTTAATAAATGGGAATTGGAAGAGGTGGTCAACATGCCACCTTCCTCCTCCTCCCCAAGTCCGAAATTGAAAGGAGGCGGCCGCGTTTTTTTGCAATAGAGTTTTTTTTTTTTTAATTGGAATTGGAAGAGGAGGCCATCAGAAGGTCGGAGAGAGGGGGCTCCGTCGGAGGTCAGGGTCGGGGTCGGAGGTCGATGACCGGTGGCGCTCGAGAGGGGCTCCGCCGCTTTCTACTCGAGAGGGTGCTCGATCCGCCGCCTGCTAGTGCTCGAGGATCGACGACAACTCATCTCTCCTCCTCCGGTGGCGCTCGAGCTTCCTCCTCCTATTTCGATCTGCCACCTCCAGTGCGAGACCTTCTTCTGTGTTAGTAAAAACCATGGACAAACACTACAAAAAAAATCATATTAGCCACGACCCGTAGTAACGGAAAGTGTTCACCGTGGCCGTTGGGTAGATTTAGCCACGACCTGTAGCAACGGCAACTCCTTGCCGTGGCCGTTGCTGAAATTTGCCATGACCACAATTTTACCAAAACACCGCTTGACCCCCAAAAAATAAAATATAAAAATAAAAATTAGTAAACGTATACTGATATACAGGTACGGATCCTAAACATTTCCATCCCCAATTTCATTTTCACTCTCCCGCTCAACCTCCCATCTCTCCCGCTAACTCGCCGGTGCCGAATCCTTGTATTCACCGGTGCCAAGGTCTCCGTTCTTCTCCCCCCCTCTCCGATCTTTTCCCTCCTCGCCGGTGCCAAGGTCTTCTTCACCCTCAGCTGTACTTGTTCCCCGTGCTCCCTGTAATCGCCCGCTCTTTGTGCTCATTCCTATGTGCTCGCTCAACCTTCGTTGATACTCCCCAACAAGCTTTCCGACATTCATTAGCAGGTAATTTCTTGAAACCTCTTCAGGGTAGGGTGTTTGGTTAGGGTTTAATTTGGGGAAAGTGGGTTCCTAAAATTTTTAGGGTTTGATTTTACTGAAAAGGGTATTTCTAGGGTTTGATCTAATTTATCAGCTTATTTTCGCAATTCAAATCATAAATAATGCTTATTATAATTTTTAGCTTGATATGTAGATGTGAGTAGCAACTTATGTTTGTACAAATGATTTTTCTCTATGGCTTCAGCAGCATCATGGATCTCACGGTTTTGCATCCTGTCTAGCTTAAGCAGCCAAGTTCTTTTCTATGATTACACTCTTAACCTAATTTTGGATCTCGAATCTTCTCACGTAAGCATTGCCTTGGATATGGTAAAGATAACATAGCACTTTTCTTTCTACATTTGCGCATACAAATTTAATCAAAGTCGTATATATGTACATATTTTTGAATACATGTATAATGGATCTGATTTAATAATCTCTACTTAAAGAAACTAAATTCATTGGCCTTTTTCAGTCTGGAAAATGCAATATTATTTCAGTCTGGAAAATGATGTTGTCTTGATAACTTATAATCATGAAGAGATGGGGTTAAGGAATTCAGAAACAAAATGGAACGTATAGGAGCAAACTCTTATTTTGTTCTTCTGTTTATGGTTTTAATCAAATTTGGTCTAGTACTAACATTTATGGCTTGAAATGGGAATAGACACTGGAGATACTCTTATCATCATTTCTTTTAGCTTTTCCTTCACAAATTTGTTATGAGTGTTTTAATTTTGGGTTGTGTTTGTTTAATTTTTAATGTTCATATTTTTTAAATACTCAGTATTACTTAGAAAGATATTAGTAGCAACATTCAGATGTTTCTAAAGCATTTTAATGAATTGTATTACCTCAATCTACCAACGTTGGTGTGAGGTAAATATTACCTGTCCATAATTTGTTTGTGAGTTGAGTGTGTACCACATATTAGGTACCATGGGTGGGAATTAAGGTGAAACTCAGACTACCCAGTTGAAATTCCCTCAAATCCGTGCCATGGTGATTTAATCTTTTTCATCCCCTCAAATTAGTCATAACATGGAGTACTCTAGACTTGTAATGTCTTCTCGTATGTATGAACAATCCTTTGTACTAGAAGTTGTCTTGTTAACTTTGAACTGACATTTATGAATCACTTTTTCATGTTTGGAAAAAACTATTGAAAGTTCTTGTTCCTTCTTTATTTTCTTTCAGGATCGGATATAGTATGATTTCTGATG
Source organism: Persicaria maculosa (assembly GCA_963922045.1). Lineage (NCBI taxonomy): Eukaryota > Viridiplantae > Streptophyta > Magnoliopsida > Caryophyllales > Polygonaceae > Persicaria > Persicaria maculosa. The sequence goes on along the minus strand of OY998259.1, from coordinate 26,376,503 downwards.
CTGAGCAGAGAGGATTAATAACACCTGGAAAGGTAGCACAGTATGCATCTTAGCAATATTTGTTGATTAACCAGTGATGCATTATCTCATATGTGATATCTTACAACTCAAAGTTTGAAACTTAAGAACGGAAATAAAGGGAAAGGTGGATTATCAAGAAAGAAAATAATATCATTATTTACCCATTTCTACTCCTAATTTTGACCTTCAGATGATATAAACCTCTCCTTACTAGTCAAATAACCAAAATAGATTATAGCCTCCTTGCAGGACCCAATGACCCATCCCATAATGGGATGGTCCAGCCCTCAATTTCTTATATGCACCATAGTCTTAGCAGTGTTTTGCACTTTCACTTCTTCACAAACATGTTTCACCTACTTTAGGATAAAATGTTCATGCATATGAGTGGAACAAAGTTCAATTTTTCCTCATTTATTGCTTATTGATTATATTTCGATGACTCTTCCTAGATTTTTGACATTATAGAGTGTTCTTGTGGAACCCACCAGTGGATATACCGGCATAGGGCTTGCATTCGTGGCTGCGTCAAAAGGATAAAAATTAATCCTGACAATGCCAGCTTCTATGAGTATGGAAAGAAGGGTTATTCTAAAAGCATTTGGAGCTGGGCGATCTTGTTTTGACTGATCCTGCCAAGGGAATGAAAGGTGCACTTGAAAAGGCTGATGAGATTTTGAAGAGCACTCTTAACTCTTACATGCTTCAACAGTTCGACAACCCTGCAAATCCCAAGGTTTGCTGCTAAAAATAGGTTTGGTGATTGATGTAGGAGTTTTTTCTTCTTTTTCCTGCAAATACATCGCCTCTCCTTATCTGTATATGGGCACATTTCTGGGAAGTTTGAAGTAAAATTATGTAAAATGTGATCTTCAATGATCATTTGAATTTATAAATGGGGTTAGGTGAGATAGGTTCTCCCTCGCCCCTTCCAGCCCTTATTTTTTTTTATATACCAATCTAAGATTGGATGTGTGACTAGAAACATCCTTCAGATTTTCTGCTAAGAATTAAAGTTAGTGAGTTCAAGCAGAAGTTCAAAGTTTCTGAATCTTATCTTGCATTCCTGGTGCATATATATTTTGACAAGAGATCTAGAAAGATACAAATGGAAAGGTGGATAATTTTGTTGCATGAATAGGAACTGGAGGGACCATCTCTGGAGTTGGTCGATATATTAAAGAATGCAAACCAAGTGTAAAGGTATTCCGTTGTGGGCTAATTTCAGATGGATGTGCACTTTAATCATGTCATTGGTAACCTTATATATAAGCACATATTAAATGTTGTCAAAAGACATTATAATAACATTAAAAACTATTTCATGTGTTACATTAGGTAATCGGCATGGAACCCACAGAAAGTAACATCTGAAGAGGCTCACAGAAAGTAACATACTTTCAGGTGGAAAACCAGGTAAGACAACTACTTGGTAATTCTTTCAGTCCTTGTAATGCTTTCAGGCTGTATCCTTATTTCTTACTGTGATGAGTCCTATGCTGATATGAAGGTCCTCACAAGATTCAAGGTCCTCACAAGGAGGTATATTATAATTTAAAATTATCTTGTTGTTTTTAATCTCTTTTAGGCGGGGACTTATATTAAAACTTTAAGGTGAAGATGAGCTGCTCACATTAGACTTTCATTATTTCTCCCAATAAGTGCAACTACTTGTTGGAAACTTGCATTGTATTTTTATAGCTCCCATTTTTTTTTTTCAAATTCATTGAAAAATAATTCAATCTAGGAAGATTATACCTAACTCACATGAAGAAAAAAAAAATCTTTGAAACATAGAGTTAATTAGCCCCATGGTCTTTTTTCTTTGCAGGTAAATAAATGCATGTGGAAGCTTTTGAAATTATGTTGATTTGCATGTGGAAACCGCCTATTTATCTTGTTCTTATGGGATCTCATTCTCTAGTAGATTAACTTAATTGTATAGTATTGTATTACATTTACATTGTTATGCTTTTTAATATAATTGAAAACGCTAGTTATTGTATTCTTTCGGCTAGACTAATGTATTTAGAATAGGATTTGTTGTGTATTTTTTTTTTAATTATGGGACTTTTTAGCCCGGACCTGAAGAATCCGGGCTAAGAAGTAGTGTTTGTTTTAATTTCCCAGAAATAATTTAGCAACGGCAACTTGCCGTGGCTAAAGGTTTCGCCACGGCTGTAGCCGTCGCTAGACGCTTTTGCCACCAAAGGTTTCCCCACGGCTGATTCCCCGTGGCTATAGTCGTTGCTACTAACCTTTTGCCACAGCAAATGGACTTTTAGCCACGGTAAAGAGCCGTTGCTAAAAGGTTTTTTCTTTGTAGTGAAAGTTCAATTTGATTAAAACCACATCGAATTAAGGCAAAAACTCATCTCAAAACACAAATTGGTGTGGTGTGGTATATATCCGAACCCACTGCCTTAGAAGCGATTTCACCCCGACCACGGTGCAAGTCGGCTTCTTGGCATCGCCCCCCAAGGTTACACAGCACCCTTAAAAAGCGTGCACTCGCAATCGAAGAGATGGAATCAACCAGGAACTCAGAACAATTTCACATGGAGGAGAGGAGGAAGAAGGGAAAAACTGTCTCTCTTCAAAAATCCTAAAAAGCATGCTTTAAGATGAGGAGAATGTGTGTTCATCCCCCACTCTCCCACCAACTTCCTTAGTTGAGGAAAAACCTAAAAACTATTTAAAATTATTTTTTCCTTTTTCTTTTTAATATGAATAGGATTTCGGAAAATAAAACTCTTTATAAAACCTTTATTTAAGCATTATTTCCAACAATCCCCCACAAATGCGAGAAAAAGGTTTTTTTTAAAACAACTTTAAAAACGACATTCTGAGCTGGTTTTATGGAAGAGATACTTAAATGTTGGTGAACATGTCTTGAACCAACACATAGTGAAGTTGAGTGCCTCCCTTGTCATAGAAGTGAACAAGTCTTGAACTACTAGACACGAGAGATGATCTCAACAACACATACCTCGACCATGATCTTGGCGATTCCACGATAAGATCCTCAAATATGTATGTGGTCATCTCATACCTTGGGTGTTGAAGAGTGTTCTAGAAAGACCACCCTAGTCTTCCATAGAAGGTGACCAACCCCTTCACACTCTCGTAGGTAGCTCCATCAAGTCTATCTCACATAGACCACCCTTATTAGGCTATGGAACCATTAAGAGCCTTGCGCTCATCCTCTTCTATATTCGGTGAATCCATCAAGTCCTTCTTAATAGAACCACCCAACTCTGGGCTATGGACTCATTAAGAGTACATGACTCAACCTTCCTCAATACACCTATCATGGGAATGAGACATGGTGTATCTCTCCTCATATGGGTTTGAGTCTCATTCCCTTAGACAAATCAAGGACTAGTCTCCTGTTCCGTCCTTTTGTCAACAAACTATCAAGTTCCTCTCGGACCTCACATTCTCCAAATAGATGACACCATTTGCAATCAGCTATCTCAAAGCTTCATGTCAAATCCATGTGTATCTCTTCTTGCCATTATATGTATTGCTACTAGCTACACAAATAGCAAATGTGAGTCACAATGTAGAGAATTAGATAGAACTTCATGCCCCCACAAAGGTAATTAAGCCAGTAACATTCTCAACCACTCAATCTCTTGTCCAGCTGAATCTAAAGCTATGACATCATATTTCATAGTCGATCTAGCAAAGCAAGACAATTTTGATGATTTTCACAATATAGCACCACCACATAATGTCAAACCAAAACCACTAGTGGAGCTAAAATCACCATAATTAGAATGTTCGATCATATTGGCATAATGATAAAGTTATCAAACCTTCTCAACATTTCTCTACATAATGGAATGAATCAATTTATTTTTTCTAGTTTCTTTAACACTTAGAAACACATCAACTTCACCCATATCTTTCATTTCAAAGTGAGAGGAAACAAATGCATGTTTTATTTCATTTATCACATGCATGCTAGTGCCAAATATCAACATCTCATTTACATATAGAGGCACGTAACCAATGTAATACATCTTGGTATAAAAACATGCATTATATACACAAAATGAAATCTTCAACACATTTTGGTGACATTCTCATAACATTTCAAATATGCTTGGTTAAAGCCATATATTGATTTCTTAAGTGAAAACATAAAATTCTCCTTTCTTGAAACCACATGCCCGTAGACTCTTCCACATATCTCTTTCTCTAGATCGTCATTTAAAACACATTTTAACATACATTGATGTACTGCCAATTTAATTAGATGCTAAATCAAATAATAAATGTAAATGACAATCTTAATCATTAGAGAATATGTATTAAAGAAATCAATTTCATATTTTATCTTTTAACCACTAGTGTTGCCTTAAACCTTATAATAGAACCATCAGTTCTAAAATTTCTTTTAGGATCCATTTACACTTAATGGTTTTAATAACTCTAGGCAAGTCAACTAGTTCTCAAGTATGGATACTCATAATAGATTCCAATTTACTGTCTATAGCACCTTTTAGAAGAAACTAGCATAAGTTGAGCTCATAACCTCTTTATGTATTAAAAGTTCATCTTCTAACTTAAGAACATAAACAAGAGGTACATCACTTTAGTCACACCACGAGTCCATCCAACATAGTTGTCTCAAACTTGAGCTCACATCTATCTAGTTTCAGTTATATGTCTTTTACTCCTCCTAGACTCACTAGGTTCAAGCGCAACATGTGAATCAAGTAAAGACAAAGATGTAGACATAAGCACATAGGCATGAATACTATTATGATTTTACTTAAACGAAACATATGCTCAAAACCCAACATCATGATATTCACACAGATTTCTATCATGCAAACATATACGCTCACAAGCAATAGAGTTGTTCTCATCATAACCAACAAGTATATATATAATCAACCATATTAGATCCAACATTATCTCACTTGAAGGAAAGTACAACCACTTTAGTCAAACACCCCCACATTTTTCATATACTCTAGTTTGACTCTTAGTCATTTCCGCACCTTAAATGGGGTTTTGTCTAACTTCTCACGTGGCATCTTACTTCCCACCTCTACCAGATCTAAATCATTGTTGGTTCTATTCAAGTTGGTTTTATATCTCATATGTATATATCAAGAACAATTCTTCCTACTACATCTTTTATCTTAACAAATGCATGCAACTTGGTATATCCAAAGATCATCAACTTAACGTGATATATATATATATATATATATATATATAGCACCTTTACCACACTTGCTTTTAGAGTTTAACAATAAATTAACTCAAACAATTTAGTGGTTCTCTCAATTACGGGTTGAAAAGGTATTTAGCAAGTTTAATATTTATGCATATATCACCATAATTTTGATCAACAACAACCAAGTTAGAGGTAATTAGGAGCATTTCCGGAGTTCTCTCAAAGAAAAAACTTCCTATATATGTCCTAATGTCATGCCAAATATCAATATTAATAAGGATGTCACAAGACAACATTCTTTCAAGACAAACCAAATGAGTCATATCATGATCATCATTTAATAATGCAAATGCACATGATCAGATCAATCAACATATAAGCATTTTTGTGTAGTTAAAACTAATAAGTCAAGCAAGAATTGCTCATCAAACTTAACTCACAAAATGGGACGACACGAGTGTTCTCGGTAGAAGAAGATCCTTCGTATGACCAAAGTGAATACTCGATTGATTCATCACCATCCTGAGCTTCTTTAACTCCTGCCTCTAGTAACCGTAGCAAATGATTTTGCTACCAACATCCCAGTGCCACTCCGTATACATCGCATCATGAAATTAACCACACAAGTTAAACTTAAGTTATACAAAATCATCATGATAGCACATCTTCATCAATTTGCAATCACCCAGTTGATAAATCAAGTTATCGAAAGTACAACACCATTGAATCCATTATATGAGTCCAAACAATGACCGATAATAAACTTACCAATTGTAGGCTCGTGCGATCTCACCCGATCAATGAAGAGACCATATGTATGCATATAAACAAACCATACATACCCAAAATATATAAGAGGCAAGACCTTCGCTTGACCTAATTCTCTTATGAGCTAGTGTGTGCTGATGTCATCAACTGAGGTCCAAACGAAGTTCATGTTCTTTATGAAAAGAAGCACAAGCACCATCAACGTACCGACCTGACTGAATCCAACCGTACTAGCAGGCAATCACGAGTTTCAAGGCTCTCCATTTGCCAATGTTCCTCGCACAACACAAATTATCATGAAATCACACAACTTATCATTACGATTGGAACATATATTAAATCAATCTAGAAATGAGAGCGCTATGATAACTTTCTCTCAATTTCACATAAGCTTAATTAATTAAAACAAATTAGTTAATTGAGCCATGACAAAGCAAATTACCTCTCTATTTGCCTTGTGTGATCGACGTCTGCAAGTCAAAGTCATCATAGTCTCCTTGATTTCAACCTCTCTTTACCGATCGAACCCTGCATCTCCTTTAGCTTGGGCCTTTGACGCATCTTGGATCAAATTTGTTCTCCACTCATACTTCCTCCCCAATTGAATAATCAAGAACAAAATCCACCCCAAGAACACCGCCTCCAAGCTCCATCCGGCCGCTGCCACCAGAACCACCTCCATCAAATCCTTCCTATCCGCATAACTCTGGCAACCGCCCGACATAGTTTCCCATGACGCTGACACAAATGTGGTGGACATAAACGAAATGCCTGCCCACATCACCCGATGGGAGGTCTTACGAAGCCGGAGTCCTCCGCCAGCGAAAGATCGTTCGCGGTGGGAACGAAGTCGATGAGCATCTCCCCGAAGCATCCGCCCGAACTCGTCTTTGCCTATATCTGCGTCACTTGCCATGGCTGCTGCGGAGATCAGTTGCAGTCCTTCCTCCTACGCGGGGTTTACGATCGGTAGCTATCATCGCGTCCACGCGAATGAACAGAAGGAGTGTCCTCGATCGATCCACATCAATCGGTTCCTATTTGAGAATATTAGATCTTTGTGATGACGATGATTCCGACGACAAGGAGGATAAAGAAGAGGAGCCGGAAACACCAGCGTATCTCCAATGTCCTTGGGTCGCTAATCGAAGAGGTGCGAATTAGCCGCGTGCAATCGGAAGATGCCGCTTGCATCTCGTCCACGATTACCGCCGCCTCCTTCACCCATCCGTTCATCCTCGCCTCCTCTGTGCAGCAGGATCTCCTCTACAGGACTGAACGGCGAACGATGTTGTGCATTTCCTCCACCGTCGCCGGCGAAGACTCGAAGAAGCCCTCCGTCAGATCCAATTGAGCAGCGCCGTAGCATTTGATGCGATTCATGCGAACAAGGAACCTTCTGACTCATCAAATCGGAAGGAAAACAAACTATTAATTCAACAGGAACAAAGTTCAATTTGATTAAAACCACATCGAATTAAGGCAAAAACTCATCTCAAAACACAAATTGGTGTGACGTGGTATATATGCGAACCCACCGCCTTAGAAACGATTTCGCCCCGACCACGGTGCAATTCTCGTGCGATAAAAGGTTTTACATTTCACAGAATAATTCTCGTGCGATGAAAGGTTTTTATATTATTTGTCAAACCGAAAATAAATAAGATTTCATCGAATAATTTAGGGTGAATTGCATTCTTAGTCCTCAACCTTTTGTTTTTGTTTCAAAGAGATCCCCAACCTTTAGCTTGTTCTAATTTGGTCCTTAACGTGTGCAAGTTTATTTCAATAACAGTCCCCACTTTTAGTCTTTCGTTAACCAAAGGTTAATTAGGTTAATCGATAGTTCACGTGTAACCAGGCTGGAATTTTACTAATTACGTGGCACAACAAATTGAGTGACAGGGAACCATCATTGCGAATTGGGTAACAAAGACGTAAACATTGGGTGAGAGGATTCTATCTTAATGAAGAGAAAGGGCAGTTATGGTTAGTGTGTTTAACAATTTAGGGCACAGTACATCCATCGATCCATAGATGAGAATTCAATCTCTTCTATCTTTTGATAAAAACTAGTCGAGATGAAGAACTGGTGTGTGAGGGACCCTTTAGGTGTTCAACCTGAATACGGTATGGATCGAGAACACTTATTTTTTTGCTATTAACAAATAAGATAGTTGATTCCCTCGTTTTAGGGTTTTGAAATTTTGATACCTTTGCTTTTCTTCTTCTTCTTCAAACTTGTTTGTGTTTGTCATTGTTGTAACAAAGAAGCATATAATGCTTTGTCCGGTTAAAATAGACTCATTTTAGTGGTTCGATGTATATTTTATTATGTGCTTGTTGTATCGTTCCTCTTCAGTTTACGACAAAAGGATAGAAATAAGATAGTCCTTGAAGGATTTATCATATGCATGTTTGTCGCTATTGAGTTATATATCTAAAGTCCAAAAAAGGTTAGATGAAATATTAAGACAAAGAAGGCTGAGGGGAAAGGAACCAGAAGAACATAAAGAAGCTAAGAGGAATTATAGAAGATATGAACATGGTTCAACTAGCAATTACAGACCCAGATTGAAGCCAAAAGAGTTTCTAAAAAAGAAAGAAAGATTTGGAGTTAGCATTATGCCAAACCATAGGCCAAATCAAAGAGAAATTGATCTAGAACCTATAAGCCAAACATGTTATAAATTAAACCTAGATGTTGTAAGAAATTGGCGAGAAATCATAGAGTTCTGGAAGAAAAGTATGATGAGTGTATTAAACATGAATGTAGAATGAAACTCTTCTCAATTTCTTAATTATATAGAACATAGTTTCCATGGGTGTATTGTGAATATTGTCGTCTAGTATGGAGCTATTGATGATAAACCAAAACAAGAGCTTAGGAATTGGGGAAGTCCAGTGAATATGTTCACACAAATATGTGAATTAATAGAAGAAGAATTCATTAGAGAAAAAGAAGACGAGGATAAAGAATCTTTAAAATGGCATAGAATATTAAACAGTCTCGAAATCTGTAACATTAAATATGTTGATAACTACATAACAAAATTCGAGAAGTATTATTAGAAGATAGGGGAAAATTGCACTAATTTACAAATGTTCTTTGATAAACTTCCTGCCCCAATTAATGAGCAAATAAGCGAAGAATATAGAGAGTTAATAAAAAATGGAAGTAAAGATTCTCTTGGTAAAAGAATTTCTTATGTTAGGAAATGGGCAGAGAAAAAAATGTTGAGATGTGAGAAGCACCCAAAGAATGAAAAAATAATTCTTAACTTGTTGGGAGACGCCAACAGAGTGATGTAACAAAAGAGATTATCAAGGAAGAAGAAACTATAAGAAGAAAAGTTTCAACAAACAGAGAGGTGAAAAATATTACAAGAAATATTATTAAAAAAACCATTCTAAAAAATATAAGGCTTTTTCATAAAGCCTCATTTTCTCCTGAGAAAAAAAAGAAAAACTGCAAATGTTAGGCATGCGGAGAATCTGAGCATTATGCTAATAAATGCAAAAACAAGAAGAACAATAGATTAGTAGAAGCACTAGGTAGTTTAGATTACAACAAACTATCAAAAGATGAAGCAGTAGATTTAGCCCTAAGAAATAAAAAAGGGATAATAGAGATAATAGAAGAAAAGATTGAAGAAGATATGGAGTCTGAAAATGAGTCAATAGAAGGTGAAGAAATTAATGAAATGATCGAAGGAGAAGCTCCTAGTGAATTCTCTGAGGAGTATGAAATGACCACCTTAGCTCAAACTCAACAAGCTGAAACCTCTATTGATAAGGAACAAGTGGAAGAGATGACTGGATCAGGGGTCGATTTCCCGATCATTGCTAAGGAGTAGTTTGTTAAAAAATCGTTATTCTCTAAATATGCTAACTATGTATGTGAAGAGATGTCTGGAGACGTAACTTTCAAGAACAATGAAAATCAAGCAACTGAAGTAAACTTAATCAATTAGGCAAATATTCAAAAACATAACAAAGATATAAAAAAAAATTAAATATATCTTCATATATGGCATCCAAGTAATTATAACTCCATTACAAGACTATGGAAAAGATGTGAAATGCATTAATTTTGTTTGTGACATTAGACATAAAAAGTTTAGTGATCAGTGCATTAGTGGAATAGTCTATAATTTGAGTCAAGGAGCAGTTTCTTGGATCTGTAGACCTAACTATTATGTTAGTCTAGAATAACATTATGCATCTAAATTCACGACTATAAAATTATTAACAGAAGGTATTAGTGTGCATAGGGGAACTTGTCCTTTGCAATTAAAGTGAAAGGTAGTTTATAAACTAGAAAATACTACAAATCCTCTACGAAGGTGTCATATAGTAGAAGCCGAGAAACACGAAGATGTAGGTCCTAGTAAAGAGGTGTTATGCCTGTTAAGCTAAGACCTGAGCAGATAAAGCTTATGACCATTTGGGTAAACGCATTTGGAAATTCTACAACCACTAGCAGTGATAAGGTTTTAACCATAGATGAAGAAGGTATAATCCATACAAATGCTGGACCACCAGTAAGTCTTTTTATGTGTCCAAGTCTATTCAGAAATACTAGTTATATGTTCAATCCTAATCTTAGTATTACCTCAAGGAATGAGGGAACTCATGTAGGCAGAAAAGACAAATCATTTGTGGTAGATGAAGATATAACAAGCATGATAGCAACATTGAACAAGAAGTTAGAAAATAAAATTGTAAGAGAACCACCAAGACATAGTATTGATCTAGGTTCTTGTCCTCCTTGGGAATTTGGTTCAATCTCATTGAATCCACCAACATTTCTAAGTGTTACAAAAGGTCAAGAAGGATCGTCTAGTTCCGAGCCGAAGGGGAAAATAATAGGATATCAAACTCGAACCATTAGTGAACCTATCTATGAAAATGATGCAAGAGCAAAAAATATTAGTGAACCCCTCCGGGAACCATTTTATGAAGAGAAAACAGGAATAAGAATGGAGGTAATAGACCTCATATATCTCTATATAATATGAGAGTAGAAGAAAGCCTTGAATATGTTAGCCGAGGATCACATAAAAATTTTATAGAATTACCAACCCTAATAACATTTATATCCCAGTAAGTATTTGCATGAAAGGGTTTAATAATTATGAATTATGTGTCTTTGTAGACAGTGGATGTTCGGTATGCTTTGGTAAGAAGGCATTATTTCCTGAATTCATATGACAGAAATCTTGTAGACCAATTCAAGTCAGGATAGCTGATGGTAGTATCATGGTTCATTCTGAATTAGCATCTGATGTGCCTATCATGTTAGGTGGAGTCCAATGTGTAATTCCTACACTCCGGGCTACTAACCAACCTTCTCATGATATGTTAATTGGAAACAATTTCCAAAGACTTCATGTTTTAGTCAACACATATATAGACATGACAGTCTTCAACATCAATGGAGAAGATGCTTGGGTTAAAAAGATTAAACAAGCTTATACACACCAAACAATAGAGTTTACACGCATTAAGCGTGGTGAGGAGTATATTCTTCCTACACAAAGAGAGTTTGCATTCTCTATATGTAAGGTAACCTTAAAAGAGAAAATCCTTAAGCAACAAGAAAAAATGTGTAAGGAGTTATATTCTAAAAATTCTTTAAAATTTTGGAAAAAGATAAATCATTTGCTACCATAGAATTAATAGGCCAAAAAGTTGTCATTAGAGTAAAACAAACGGTTTATACTTACAAAGATGAACAAGAGTTTAAAGAACAAATTGATGAACTATTAAAGAAAGGATTGAACAGAGAAAGCAAAAGTCCTCACTCTAGTCCCACCTTTATGGTTAGGAGTCATGCCGAAGAAAAAAGAGGAATAGTTAGAATGATTATCAACTATAAAAAGCTTAATGACAATACTTCATCGTCCACAGGGACTCCTGATGTACCGTTGGCCAGTGGTGTAATACTTCATCAGTTTTGTCTTCGTTGTCATAAGGTTTTTTAGATTAGGCTCGTCTGTCCTTCTGGTGCTGTTTGTTTGCCGCTTTGTATTGCACTGTTTTATTTTATGATTGTATGTTTTACGGTTCGTCGTCTGCCGACTCTGTCGGCCTCTCGATGAGTCAAATCTGTCTGGCCTTCGAATTATTACCTTATAAAAAAAAAGACCCAAATTTTGGTACAAGGTACATCCTAAGGGGTGTGTACACCCGAACTACACCCTATATGTGTGTGTAAAATTAATCTTAACATTTATTTTTATTATGGGAAATTTTTTAAATTGAAAAATGAAAAAGGATGTAAAAGTTGACAAAGTTGGTGATAAATAGTTTTTTTTAGGGTGTTTTTGCTAACTAGCTTATTTTGAACCTTTTATTAGGTGATTAGCACCCAAACTAATTCAATTAGGTAAGCTAGCACCCTCCCAAAATGGTCAATGGTCAACGTTGACTGGTCAATGGTCAACGTTGACCGTTGACCAACTCCTTCGGAATTATTATTATTATTATTTTTTAAATGGTGACATATTTTGTGATGCCATTTTTTGCCGTTTTGATGCCACTCTTTTATTACATTTTAGTGAAATGGTTTGACACTTTTTAAATGCCATTTTTTCAAACTTTGATGGCATTTTTTGTTTAATGTGATGACAAATTCACCATCGATCCCATTTTTTTTACCGTTAACTACCGATGACACTTTTTTGATATTAATTTTTTGATAATATTTTTTTTTTACCGTGATGCCATATTTTTTCAAGGTAATGTTTTCGTGATGCCATATTTTTTCAAGGTAGTGTTTTCGTGATGCCATATTTTTTCAAGGTAATATTTTGATGCCATTTTTTATTTTAATGTGATGCAACTTTTTCAAAGCAGTGTTTTGATGCCATTTTTCTAATTTAATTATTTGATGCCATTTTTTTAATCAAATCGTTTGATGCCACTTTTTTTTTAATTTAATCAATTGTATATCGATATATTTTCATCGATTCTACTTTTATTCACTGATGACACGTTTGTGATTACACTTCATTGATGCAATCACTTGCGGTGACATGTTCATTACATTTTTATTCAAGTGATGACACAAGAGCGTAAAATGTGATTAAACTTGATTGATGACATATTTTATTGATGACTTTTATTAATTGATGACATTTATCCCAATCATTTGTGATGACATGGTTTGTTGATGACATCATTTTTTTATAACATTTTTTTACAATTGATATCATATGAGCATAAAACTTGATTATACTCCCCTGGTGACATTTTTATTGGTGACACATTTGTGATGACATTTAATAATTTAGCAACATGAAATTACACATAACATGTCTCCTCTTTTTTTTTTTCCGGGCTTGAAACCGGTTCTGTACCAAAACATAAGCGGAGTTAAAAACATGTCATCATCTAGCTAGCAAACAAATAAACAAAGAGTAAGAAACCAATTATTATTAACGAAAATAGAAAATGACAAATAAGTTATCTCAGAAGCCATGCTTCTGCAGCATGCTCCTTCATTACCCATTTATCAATTTACATGAAGCAGATGGAGCATAAATAGCACAATATAGGAAAGGTGTTAAACAGTGGTCCATTGCCATTTATTTTAAATAAAATAAAATGGAACTTTCATTTAAACTTCAAAGCTAAAAGTGCGCTTAGAGCCTAAGAACCATCTCAAAAAATACCCAGTGCAACATGAGCAAGAACAAAATATTATAATGAGTACTGTATTCTTTAGCATACATGAAGATTTTGGCCAGCAAAACAACCCCTAAGATACAACCCCTTAAACTAGTCAAAAAGCCTTCAACGTGAACTTCAAAATCATCACCAATCAGCAAAAGCACCTTGGACAGTAATGCAGCCCCTGGAGACAGCAACGCAGCCCATCGAGCCAACATTACAGCCCCTCGAAACAACAGTACACGGAGGACAAAATTAACAAGGAAAGAGAGAACTGCATCTTTTCCAGCCATTTCAGTTATTCCTCCAGCATTGTCACTGATGGGCCCATAAGCATCAATGGCCAAACCGGTTGCAATAGTGCTCAGCATCCCAAGGGTTGCCATTGCAATGTCATGCATAGCAGAAAAGAGTGAAGGAAGTCCTAGAAAGTTTAAAATGCCAACATGGAACCACAAAGAGAACTGTCAATCACATACCTCTCATTCTCGTGCAGCTGATTTACACCCATTCGTACCATCGCTCCAGGGGTTTATTGGCAACAAGGTTATTTTCGAGGACTCACCCTCTAGGATAGGCAAAACTGTGAACATCCAAATGGAGATGCCAATTCAAGATCCTAGCGCACCCCATAGGCACAACTTCAATCTGACTTTCATCTGCCACCAACTGTTCTATAAATGTGGTATCCTGTAGCACCATTAGTATAAATAAAAGTTAGGATCCTACTCCCTAAATTAATTCACAACACACATTCAACTAAGAAGTTATTCTGAAACAAACCAAGCCTCATTAAACCTAAAAGGGACAGAGAGTTGTACTGGATGACCCAACTATTTGCACCTGAACCGAATCAACAGTGCCAATGATAGCCGAGCAAGGTTCCATCCAAGCACACTATAAGCACCAACAGCAAGACAACTGTTAATTCGATGAGCTGCAACTGATTTTGAACCAAGTAGCTAGTAGTAGTTCAGTTCATAAGTAGCACAAACAGGATTTATAGTTTTGGTCAATGATTTCATAAATCAAACACAATAAAAATGCCAAGTGTTGCTTAGTGAACCTCAATGAAAATTCAGAAACTTAATAATTGGGGAAAAATGGCTACTTTCTGAATGAATTAGAGAGAAAATAAAATAAGATGAAAAAAGGAAATTCCAAAAATAAAAGAAAAAGAAGAGACCCTTAGAAACTGGGTTTGCAATTAATAACGCACGGTCAAAGATCTAATCTTTTAGAATAAGAAACAAACCAAAAACCAAATCCAAATAAAAAAATTGACCAAAATACTAAACTCAAACACCACATCACATAAACACAAGCACATATGCAGTCAGAAGATTCCAAGTGGGCCACAAATCAACAATAAGACTCCAAGAACTACAGATTAAAAAACAAATTCACCGAGAAAGTCAGAAGATTCCCAGAGCCCCTTAACCAAAAATCACCCAACATCATCTTAATAGAAGCCATTGAAAATGGGCAAAACAGTGAAAGTCAAACTAACCCATTACACCACCACATAATCTTCAATCTCACACCCCAATTTCAAGCTCCACATACAAACTACTGAACAACTCAATCAAGAACCTCAAACTGTTACCAATTGATACGTTTGGGATACCCGATCCTTCGCCTGTGGGCTCAAGATCAAGAACCTCAAACTGTTGATGGCCCGATCTTGCAATTATTCTCGCTATTCTCGATGTTTACAATTAATTACAATAGAGACTTGAAACTATTGTGAAAGAAAGGAAAACGAACAAATAAAAACTAAGTAAAAGAAACAACAAAAGAAGCAGCGACAGAATTGGTGCAGCAGCGACGGATGCTGCGGGCGCAGCAAGCCTGCGGCGGCCGCTGCCAGCGACGGCTCCTGGGTTCTGCAGCGACGGATTCTGGGTTCCAGCGACAGTTTTTTTCAGCTTTTCTCTTCTTTCTTGTGTTTGGTTTTGTGTTTGGGATTAGGGTTTGGTATCGGATGATTGATGAATGAACAAGAACATAAATTGATTGCGAAGGCTTTTGGATTGGGAATCATTGTCTCTATTCGTCATCATATTAACCTACGGAAAATATTTTCACATAAAGAAACTTTATGTGCTCTCATGATAGTCTAGTGTTTCATTTGAAAAATTACAGGCTTGAATTGATTGGGTTAGCTGTTGGCATCATTAGGTTTCAAAGATCAAATTTGTAAAGATTAAGAAATAACTGAACTCATATTATAATTTTAAACTTTTCTTGTTAGCAAAATTGATTAATGACTTCAGATTTTGGTTAATTTTGCCCCTCTCCCTTCAGCTCTCGGTAAATGATATTCTCCATTAACAACGGCATGATCTAGTTGTATTCTCCATTAATTTTCTCTGCACTCAGGGAAGAGATCAGACTCAATCCTCATGTATGAAGAGATACTTCCAAGTCTATGGTTGTGTTGTAACATGTCAAAACATGGTTAAGCCCAAAGACTCGTCTAAAACTTTTGACAAGGTAACATTCTTTAACATCCATTCTATTCTTTTTGACATTTTCCACTCCATTTTTATGCTAGAAAGAATCAGTAATGCATCAATATGCTTCTTGTTGGTTCTTGAATCATTTCAAGTGAATATTCTGTTCAAATGATTGATAAAAACAGAGCTACCATCCTGTAGATAATTGGGGGAATCTGATTTTAGCTGTTATCTTTATTGCTGCTGTCATTACATCTTGACAACTCAAACCTACCAACTTCAAACATGTTTTCAGGCTGACTACTATTCCCATCCCGAGCGCTATATCCCCATTTTTCATGAGAAGATTGCACCATATGCATCTGTGATTGGTATGTTTCAATTTGCATTCCAAACATTCCAGTTAATTGATTGCATGATCTTCTGACCATTAAGACTTGGCTTGATTACTGACTACAACTTGTATATATGCTGTTTTACCATCTCCCTAACCTAACAAGTTGTATATACAACATTACAACACAAAGAGACTTGGCAAACAAATGGAAGGTGCAAAATTTGATAGCAAGCAAGACCCCAGGAAATGCAGTGGCACTGATACAGCGATCTCCAAATAAATATGCCAGAAACACCAGGAAATCATTCACTGTCATGTCATCGAAGTTGCCATCTGCCTCAATCCTCATTCCAAAGTTCAGGATCAATTTCCCACTAACCACAAATATATTTCAAGAGGGAAAAAAAAAAAAAGAATTAGCTCTGGTTAGATGCAAACTTTGACTGTTCAAAGCAGCAAAGGTATAACAGAAAGGAAGAAATTTTTCCCACTAAAGATGAAGCCAAGGAAATTACCGGCAAAGGAGTGAACTTATAGTTGTTGATAGTAAGCATGGTATGTCTTTGTTTATCTTGGTTAACTTGCTTAACGAATTCATCTGGCATGGCAGTCAGTGTAAGCTCTTCCAAAGTTTCTTGCTGCAGCAACTGACTAGGAAGCTGAGTGAGCTTAGGACAATGCCTGATGTATAATTCTTTAAGGTGAGGCATGCCCCCTTTTTCCACTGTCCATACTTCTAATTTCTTGAGCATCCACAGTTTTAACACCCGTAGATTGTTAAAACCGTTCCTTGGGCACTCCAATTTTATCTCTAGGTAGGAGTCAGCTAGCAGCCAGAGCACGGTGAGGTTTGGCAGCTTAGACAGAACAGGCATCGGGTCATCCTTCAACTGCGAGTTTGACAGTGCAAGAATTTTCAGATTTGGTGGGAATTCATTTAAAGGAGGTAGCTGCCCTATGTTTCCTAGTAAACTCACATGGGAAAGCTGGGATAACTCTGAGAGGGGTAACAAATAGATCTTGGAAGGCCGGCCCATGTTATCCTTGGATTTCAACCAGAGAGACTTAAGGTTGGTCATTTGCAGGAACAAACTGATCAACTCTTTGGAGTCACTCAATTGGCAAGTTATACCCAATTCCCGTAGTTCATGGAGTTTTATGAGCTCTGCCGCGACAGTAGTCTCGTCATCAATAATCATACCCACCAATGTTCTAAGCTCACTTACAGAACTGTGGCCTTTCTTTTGCTTGTAGTCAAGGCGAATCCCAGGTAGATTGAGGTGCCTCAGGTGCGCCAATTTCCAAATCGAATCAGGAAGACTACTGATATTTGTTTGCTTCAAATCCAATGTCTCAAGGTAAGGCAGGTCCAAAACGGATTTGGGAAGGTGATCTATGAAAGTCCTCCTAAGCCCCAGGTACCTTAAGTGGAACAGTAGCTTGAGTGTCTCGGGTAAAATCGGCTTGTAAACACCCTCCAGATCAAGCACCCTAAGCACACCAAACCCCTTATTCCCAATGATCTTAGATATGAAGCTCCCCACTTTTGTGGTTGGAATGTCATTCCTCTCAAAGTTGAATGATAAATAGGATCTCACGTTATGGTAGTAGTAGAAAAGTGACAATGCAAAAGTACTATCAGGACAGTAATTCATGATGTCCGAATACTCAATGAGTCTGCAAACACCTAAATTAGGAGGAATTGATATAGGCTCTTGATGGTCCCGGTAGATATAGAAGAGGCTTATCTGATGAGCTATATCGGACAAATACTCACGTATTGCACGAGGCAAACGACACCTCCTCGGGCTTCCATCTGCCTTGAACTTGGATATCATAACTAAATTTCTCTGTACCAGATCATTAAAACACTCCTCTACAGCATCCTCTTCATAGACCCCAGGAGACCGCCTGACAAATCCTTCTGCAAGCCACAGACGTTGCAACCTTCTCACGGAAATGTCCACTTCATTAGGAAATAGGGCCGTGTAGAGCAAGCATAGCTTCACGTGGTCAGGTAGATCATTGTAACACAGGCGCAAGATCTCCAATCTCTGCCAATTGGCTTTGTTGAGGTACCATTTCCACTCATCACAGCTCAGTCCCTTGGTTGATAACAAGCCTCCGAGTAGCACAATGTCAAGGGCGCAGCCCTTGCATTTTTTCAAAATCACCTCTTTGAAATCTTCATCTGGCTGGCTACCTTGCTGATCAAGGCCAGCTTTCTTGGTCAACAGCTCCCAGCTATGTTCATCACACAGTTTATCAAGACGATGAGGAACGCAATTTTCTATTCCGGCAGCTACCTTCTGATCACGAGTTATGAGAATCACCTTGCTTTCCCCGATATCTAAATTTGGGAATGCAGATTTCATTTCGCCCCAAAGTTTGACATCACTTACGTGATCCAGCACAACTAGGTAGGGCTTTTTTTCCATGAGAAAATCGCAAACTCCGGCAGTCAGCTGATCGGCATTCCGGCCAACTAGGTAGGACTTATGCAACTGCTGGAGAAGGTTAACTAGGAGTTGGGAGATTGTGACTGATTCGACCGGAACATGAATCCAGGCACGGAAATTGAAATACGTCTTGATTTCCCTGAGATTGTAAATTGTTTGGACAAGAGTAGTCTTACCGGAGCCAGCGGGGCCTACTAATGGAATCACTCCTCCTGGTATAAACCCCTTGAGCCTTCCAACTAGAAATGCCCGATCGTTGTTGAAGCCGATGAGAGTGGGTCCTTCCAGGTCAGTTGGGATCTCTGAATGTCCATGATAACCACCAGGGCTTGAAGGAGCGCTCCCAGCTCGGAAATTAGTTCTACGAATTGCTGGAAAGCTATTCATGGATTGGAAACGCGTTATATCTTTTGGCAAAGTTAGACTTGCCAAGGCAGCCAGGTTATCGGACTGTGATCTTCCGAGTACAGATGCTGAAGCTGTGAAAATCTCTTGTTCATTGGAATTGGGGGTTTCAGCTCGCAAGCTCGCATCCACCAATTGGCGACGCCGTTTGTCCTCGAGCTTTCCGATATCAATTGCGAGGAGGTTGAGCTTGCGACGAAGCTCTTTGCCGGGGCTACAGGAGTCGTAGAAGGCGGCGAAGAGCGTAAACCCTCGGCGTTGGAAGAAGCCGATGTTACGACGGCCGCGAGCAGTGAGGGAGAGCACGTAGTTCTCGATATTGTTTTCGGTGGATAAGAGCACGCTGAGGTAATCGGAGGCCCAAGCGACGACGTCGGGGTCGTTGCTGAGCTCGGCGTCGTTGAGGTAGTTACGCATATGATGAAGCTGGAGGCGGATGTCTTCGATCTGATCAATGACGTTGTCGAAGGCTATGGAATCATGGATGAGAAGGTCGTTGAGCTTCTGTAAGACCAAGGACCCAATTGCTGCGACCGACATTGGAATCGGAATCGGACGAGAGTGGAGTATTGAGTTTGGCGGAATCGGAATTGGACGAGGGAGAGCACGTAGCTATGTGTGGATTGTGGATTTTATTTTTATTTTTTTTGATACAGGGGATTGGATCTTGTGATAAGGCAAACAAACGGAAGCAAAATTACCTTTAAATTCCATAAGAAAATTATGCAAGTAGACTAGTCCGACGACATCCATTGGAATCACCTGTTACACTTTCCTCCTTATTACACTTTTTATATTAATCTAAATTATAATAGGACATCTTAGACCATCAGCAGCCCAGATTCACCCGAATCATTTTGGGTGCCACATCAGCCAAAAATTGGGGCCAGTAGAGAGAGAAACAAATGATCCGGCTTCGGCGACTCAGTGCAGTGATGCGCATCATCCAACTTTTTTTTTTTTTTTTTTCTTTTACCCAATTGTATTGTGACACATGGGCAGGTGTTTTAATTAAATTCAAACCCCTTATTTATTCGTTAAATAAATTATTATTTTTTTAAAAAAAATTATTTTTGAATACGATTTATTTTTCTCTATCCAATGACACCCATTTTGCATATGTTTGGAAGAAGAAAAAAAATCGCTAAGTTTACCATATGTTAAAGATTTATAGTCACATAAAACACATTAATTTAAATCAACGTAAACTTACACCATAAAAATACATAAATTTGAACATTAAAATTAGTATTGGATTACACATAGTTAGCCTTATTTTTTTTGTTTTCGTGTTTTTTTCAGTGTATCAAGTTAATAAAATATTTATAAATTTAATCGTATGCCTTTTATTTTAATGATACGTATTAATATTAATATTAATAATATCATTAACAAAAAAATTAAGTAAAATAAATCAACATTTAGCTTGATAAATATAAAAAAGTGTAAAATGAGTTTTGATTCGCGCGACTCTCTGTTGCGGGTGAAAAATGTAAAAAGCTGAAAAGTTAGTGGAAAGCTGACATGGCAGGAATAGTTGCTGATGTGATTGAAATGAGTTTTGATTCGTGTGACTCTTTGTTGCTGATGGTCTTAGATTTAAATTTATATATAAATTCTAAGTAGTTAATCCATAAAAAAATATTTAATATGTATATTTTAATATTTTAGCTTCATAGGATTTATGCATCTAGTTCTAAAATATCTTTTTATAAGGGGTTAAAATATTATAAATAGTTGATGGGTTTCCGTGGCATGCAAGGATGAGCACGAAAGAAATGATTTGATTTGCTTATATAGATTAAAATAATATAAATTCCGTTGACTAAATGCCACAGCTGCACTCCGGAGTCCAAACGCTCCCAGGCCTTCCGCGCTAGCCCATCCGCACTTGTGCCCACGTGGTGCCCACGCGCTTCACATTTGTTGCCCGTTTTTTTTTACAGTAGGTAAGAAGTAGGCGAACCTTACTTAGAGTAAGGTGTCACCATGATCATCCGAAAGGATGATGTTACAGAGGTCCCTAAGATTAGGGAGATTACCTAGATTACAAATGTCACTAGACTTAGCTATGAAATCTGCAGCTCTATTGGCTTCTCTGTAGCAGTGTCTGAATTCGATACTGTCGAAGCTGGCACTAAGGCTTTTGATAAGCTCCACTTCCCTTAAAATTTCCCATCTGACATGATTCTTGACGTTAATGGCTTTTGTAACTTCCAAGCAATCACCTTCCACTATAATTCTCCTTAAACATTTGGATATGGCTGACAAGAGGAAAACATGTCGTTGTTCTTGCCAAAGAATACTCAAACTCACAACTAGTATAGTGTGTAAGCAAGAGATCGATCCACAGGGAAATCTATTCAATTCGAGTGTCAATTCTGATCGCTAATAGAGAATATGGGGGTTTTTGGTGTGTAAAAGATCCGCCTTTTATTAGAGCGGAAGTAAGCAAACAAAGTAAATTGATTATAGAATGCAGTGGAGAGAAATAGGTTCACCTACAATTTATCACATCGATTGATGAATTTGATCCTTGTTTCAGCCTCTAGTTCTTGTCTTTTCCTATCAATGTCCTTGTCCAGATCTTATGTAAATTACTAGTCCTACGAGTCCTAGCAACCCTTATCTCTAAATAACCCTAACACGGTTAAGATTTAACCTAGATATAGCATTAAGAATATGAATTAACCAATGTACATGCAATATCAAGCTACGAGTCGATATTTAACATATATTCAACTTCCTACACATCCAATTAGTCCTACGAGTCCTAAAGGGATATGATTGCCACTTGGGTTAAGGTTCGCTACGAGGAATCTACAAAACCCTAGCAATTGAATGAGTCTACTCTAACTAGTCAGCCAGTCCAGAGAGAATTAAACACATTCAAGCAATTAAGCACAAAGAAGTCAAAACATTGGAATAGGAATAAGAACTAGATTAAGAAACTCACAATTCAACAATCAAAGATCCAAATCGTAGGCGAAACCTTGAGAGTTTAGTTGCTCATGCTCAACGACGCTCTCAACAATGGAATAAAGTGCATAAGGTGAATGAAAATAATAACTAGAAAAGCCTTTAATAGTATTTAGAAAGTCGGCCAAACAACTCAATTAAAACCCTAATTAAAATCCGGAACTGAATGTTGCGTTCCTGCACGGGCCGCGGGGCAGCCAGGCCAGGCCGCGGGGCGGCCGGTGATCAGCGAAGTCCTCCGGTTTCTCTTCGAGCCGCGGGGCGGCCAGGCAAGCTGCGGGGCGGCCAGCGATTCTTCTGAACTCCTTCTTCCGTTACTTCAGTAGCTCCTATGCATATTCTTTAGCTTGTTTTCGCTCTTTTCAAATTCATTCCACCTCCAATCTACTTTACCTGAAATAAACCATAAAATCATATAGATTCCGCCTCTTCTAACTCAACAAGTGATTATGTAAATGCGGCTAAATATATGCAATATTCACACCTAAATTATGCTAAATGCAATCTATTATGCAACACTAAATATGCTCTATCGATGGCTAAATTAACACCTGCACAAACCGCTGCAGCTTCTGTTTGGAATTTGGATAGCAGATGAGGCTGTAGTTTCCGATTGAAGAATATCAATAACTGAACCGTAATGATCCCGAATATTCACCCCCACCTGGCCAGCACCCGTGGGTTTCAGTGAGCCGTCTACATTAACTTTGTAGATAGCCCTAGGTGGATTAATCCATCTAGAGTTGCGTTTCCTCTTGATACTTGGTGCTAGTTTGGTAGGTGGAGAATTATTCGCAGCATGCCAGTCAGCAAGAGCTGACAGGCAGCGTACCACCATGTTGTGGGATGTCCCTTGCTGTTTATTCCTGAAAATCAGATCATTCCTAGAATCCCATATCTTTTGCCAAATAAAGCTAAGTTCCTCTAGATCTTTTTTGTTATGGTTTGTGCTAGTTAAATCCTTCATATTATCACAGTTGTTGGGTATTAGTGGTTTGTTTCTACCTACCAAGTTCTCATAGGCGGCAATGGTAGTCCTTGTGAATGGACATTTTAGGAAGAGATGGTTGTTATCTTCAGTACTGTTATTGCAAAGGCAGCAATTAGCGGCTACTCTATTGAAACATTTATTTAATTTTTCTTTAGTAGCAAGACTGTCAGAGGTAATCTTCCAAAGTAGGTTCCTAATTTTCGGAGGGATGTGTAGTTTCCATATCCACTTATAGTCATCATTATAGTTGTTGTTATTTATTATTTTTTGTCTTACTAATCTAGTTGTGAATTGTCCATCCGGGTTATATTTCCAAACAAGTTTATCTGGGGTATACCAAGTTGGAACTCTGATTTTAATTATTTTAGAGGCAATGTTGTTGGGGAAAACCTCATGAAGGAGAGGAATATTCCAATGTTTATTAGTGTTGAGAAGTTGGTTAACCTTAAGTTCAGGGTCACGATTATGTTGATAGTCAGCTAAATTGTGATCTGGTAGCCAGTTGTCTTTCCAAACATTTATAGATTCACATTTCCTATGATCCATAGTAGACCTTAAGAGAAGTTTTCTCGTATGTTTAGGAGTCTACTGAATTGCCATGAAGTGTTATGTGGAGATTTCTCCATAAGTCCTTGTTGCTGAAGGTATTTTTCCTTTATTATTTTAACCCGGATATTATTGGGCTCATGGTAGATTTTCCATAAGAGTTTCATTTGAAGGCTTATATTCAGTTCTTCAGCAAGCTTTAGCTCGAGCCCACCTTGCTCTTTTGGTTTGCAGATCTTTTCCCAACTAATCAGGGAGTGTACTTTTCAGATTGTAACTTATTCCAAATTTTTATTTATTTATTTGATCAATCTGGTGAAGGACTCCTTTTGGTAGAAGGAAGTTTTGCATCAAGTAATTGGTTTTGGAGCTTAAATTAGCCTGGATAAGAGAAGCACGACCGGCTTGTGTCAAAGTAGATGCTTTCCAATTGGATAATTGTTTTTTTCAGGCTTTGAATAGCCTCATCAAAGATCTCATTTTTAACTCTACCCCTTACCAGAGGTATACCAAGATATTTCTCAAGTGTTTTGGCTATAGGAATGTTCATATCTCGCGCTAGGGAGTTAGCCAAGTTTGGGCTAATGTTTCCAGAAACTTGTAACAAACTTTTGTTATAGTTTATAGTTAGACCTGAGAGGTTAGAGAAATTATTTAGAATGTTTTTGATGGTGTGTAGGCTTTTATGGGAGGCTCTGGCAAAGATAATTGTATCGTCTGCATACGTAAGAAAGGGTATGGTAGTGCCATTTTTTGCTAATTGGATTCCAACGAGTGCATCATCGTAATGTGCTTCCTCAATTAGTTATCTGGCCAAGTTTTCCATGAGAAGGATGAATATATAAGGTGCTAAGGGGTCCCCTTGTCTTATACCCCTGCCAGGTTTGAAAGGGGTACCTGGGCAGTTGTTTACTAAAACAGAGAAGGTGGTTGTGGTAATACAGTTCATGATCCAAGTGATCCATTGGGGGGCAAAACCAAATTTGGTGAGGGTTGCGCGAATATAATCCCAATTGATTATGTCGTATGCCTTTTCCATGTCAAGTTTGATTGCCATCCATCCTTTTTTCCCTTTTTGTTTGTGGAAGTTATGAAAAACTTCATGGGCTATAAGGGTGTTGTCTTGAATTGATCTTCCTTCAACAAAGGCACCTTGAAAAGGGTTAATTAATTTATTTAGGATTGGTTTTAGTCTATTAGCAAGGATCTTAGCTATGATTTTATAAATGGTGTTGCATAAGCTGATAGGCCTATAGTGATTGATATTTAATGGATTTTCAGTCTTGGGTATGAGGGCAATGAAATTCTGGTTGATTTGGGTTAGCATGTTGCCTGAGTGAAAGAAGGCTTTAATTGCTTTACAGAGAGAGCCTCCAACTATTTTCCAGTATTTGAGGTAAAATTCAGGAGGGTACCCATCAGGGCACGTGGTTTTATCTTCAGCCATACTACTGATAGTGTCTTTGATTTCTTTGTTGGAAGGCAGGGTTAGTAAGGCATCATTCTCATAGGGTGTGATTTGGGGTTGAATATGCTTAATTTGATCACTGGTAATGGGGTTTTTGTTTTGAGGTATGAACCTTTCAGACATTTCTTTGGTAATCTGGTTGGCTATATCTTTTTTTTTCCTGTTAGCACAGTTCCATTTTTGGTAGTAAAGGTGGCTGTGGAATTTATGTGATTCCTAATCTTGGTAATAGTTTGATAATATTTGATGTTTCTATCTCCTAGCTGAAGATGTTTAATCTTAGATCTTTGCTTCCAAAACTTGAAATTATAGTCTAGAAGAGTATTATTTTTCTTTTCCAATCTAGCAAGCTTTCTAGTGTCATCAGATGACAATGTACCCAACAGGAGTTGAAGCTGCAGATTTTGGATTTTGATTTCGATTTCAGAAAGCTATATTTGGATATTGTTTTGGTTGTGTCTTTTTAACCAAGTTTTGATATTCTTTTTGAGAAGCTTTTGTTTTTGCATGAAAGAATATGCAAAGGAGCCCGTGAGCTTGTTGTTCCAAACCCTGGAAACAATGGGTTCAATGTTGGGATAAGTGGACCAAGCCGTCTCAAATCTGAAGGGAGTCCCCTTTGGGCAGTCTATAGAGCCAATCTTTAAGGTGATGGGTCTGTGGTCGGAGAAAGAAAAGGGGTGGTGTTAGACTCTAAGATTTTTAAACTAGGACGTAATATCTTGGTGGGCAAGAATCCTATCAAGGCGTTCATAGGTGTTATTGGGATTGTTATTGGCAAATCTTCTCCAAGTAAAGGGGGAGCCAAGGTATGGTATAGTTTGGAGGTTGAGATCATTCTTAAGCTCTCTAATTCTGCGAAATCTGGCAATGGCTGGGGTGCAACCACCCACTTTTTCAGTATCATCTTCTATATCATTTAAATCTCCCATGATGATAATAGGAAGCATGTGTTTATTGACAGCAGTGATGATCTCAAGCCAGAAAGTGGTTTTTTCCGGTTCATTAGTAGGGGCGTAGACAAAGATGATGGCAAGATCAGTTTGATCAATTTTGATTTTTAGCATGCAGAATCTCTGATGTTGTTCAAGGATTGTATAGTTAGCAAAGGTTTGGGAAGACTTGGAGAGAATCCAAAGACCTCCTTTAGCACCACTCGAAGGGATGGTTATAGATTTTTTGAAGCCAGATTCTTTGAGATTGTAGTATGTAGGGGAGTCACCTGATTTGGTTTCAGTTAAAGCTAGAATGTCAAGTTTGTTGTTGTATCTGAGCTGGTTGATTTCATGCCAAAGGAGGGGGCGTCTGGAACCCCTAATATTCCAGTAACCAACTCTAATCATGAAACCAACCAATAGCTATGCTACATAGCTTAGTAATCAGGAACCAAACTCTATGGTGATTAAGATGATTGCACATATGAGTTATGATGAGGAGATAAGCTAAGGAGAATCCTTTAATCCTCAGGTTGTTTCTGTAAGCACTACAAAAAATAAAGAAATCAGCCACGCTACCTAGCTTCGGGAGGGGGCTTGGCGTGGCAATTGATACCTTTTGCCACCGATGGTAGCTTCGGCAAGAATTTCCTTGCTGATCCATTTTTTTTATCCAAAAATGTCTCTGCAGTTTGAGCTTTTACAGCCAAAGTTTCATACTTCCATTTTAAAATTGTGTAACATACAATTTGAAATCATTGACTATAAAAGCAACAAATTACTCAGATTACTCAGCTGTTAGATTATTATTAAAGAAAAGATAGTTATGGCATTTTAATCAAGGTGCATTGATATGTCTAGTTGCCTTTTCAAAGTCAAGGTTCAATTCATTATTTTCCTTGTGGTTCTAGATCCTGTGAATCCAACTTTTCCCTGCTTGTATAGCTATGTATTTTCAACAGTCCAATGATATCCTACATGCACTTGATATCTTATAGATAAAGTCCTGCTTGGTTCTGATGATGATGAGCTGATTGTATAGCTTTGTATTTTCAGCAGTCCAATGATATCCTGCTTGGATATTGTGGCATCTTTCAAGACCAGCTACTATATTTCCGGAATTGCTCCTTTTGGTGATTCATTGGTTGTTCTAGCCTATATCCTTGGGGATGAAGATAAGGGAAAAAAAATCAGTAGCACTGCTCCCTCACGACAGGTATTTTTCTTTTTCCTTTCATCCTCTGAATTCATTAAGTGCTACAAGTGAACCACCTTTATTCATGTTTTCTCAGTCATCTCTATTTTATGGTCAATTAGACTTTAAACTTGTTACTCTATGACTTTGTCCTTGGGATTTGATGAAGCTTGAAGTCATTGCTCATAAGTTTTGGGTTTGAGCATCTCATTATATGTAATTTTTTTTGGATTAATTGCCTAGCTACGTGATTTAGTTTGTTCTTTTTTTTTCTATGCTCAACAGCAGCTTCAGTCTTTTGAGTTTTGACTCAGGTGTGAGACAAGTGGGTGGTTTTGAAATTGTTCCCTTTTTTATTTCTTTAATTTCAGATGCCCTCTTCTAATGATTCTTTAATGCTCTATACTAAAATTTCTTTTGTTCCAAGGCAGATGCCCTATGTTAGATTGTTTCTTCATCATCCCTTCTCTTATATTAGTGTCTGGATATATATATTATTTTTTTCCCTTTACTTACCCAATGAACTACAAAAAGACAAATTTTAGGCTATCATGCTTTAGAATATTGATAAAGGTTAGTACATGACATGTAATTTATGCAGGGTAAGCATATCTTGATACAAGGAGCAAAGAAATGAAGTATCACAATTGAAGAAAAAGATAGCTCGCAAAGAAGGGTTCAAAGAAAACAAGAAAATTGTTGATATGGTTAGCTTACCCAGCTCGTGTTGTAGCTTTTGTTGTCTTAGATTATTAAAGGTAGGAAAGGCTAAAATATGTAAATTAGTTAGGTAATTAATATAGTTTTGGACATTTTATCGTATATGTAAATTTTATAATTATGTATATTAATTGTATACAAATTATGTAGTTTTTGACATTTTATTTTATATGTAATTTTTTATAATTAATAAAATTTTATTATATATGTAAATTGTGTATTATTTTTAAAAAAAATATTTGACTTTTTAGCCTGGGTATGAAGAATCCGGGCTAAAAAGCAGGTTTTTTTTTTAATTTTTCACCCACCCTTTAGCTACGGCAACTTGCCGCAGCAAATGTGTCGTGTGTTTCAGGAGGGGTTGCTTGCCATAGCGTAGCCGTTGCTAATTTTTTTTGCTATGGCTATTTGCCGAAGCTAAAAATTTTGCCACCCCAAAATTCGCCACCCCCCCATTTGCCGTAGTTTAGCCGAAGCTAGATGCCTTTTGCCACCCCTTGAAGGCCTTTTGCCACAGCTTTTTGCCGATGCGAATTTCATTTTTTTTGTAGTGAAGCTTGATTGACGGTTTTTAGTTGCGTAAACCGTATCAAAATAAAACTCAAACCTACAAACTAGAACTATTATAGCAAGTAAGTAAGAGGTCGATCTCTGCAGCAGTTTCCAGCATGCTGCTCTGTTCTTTAAATGCACTTTTCCGAGTCCTCGTTCGTCGTATTGACGCATATGAGCATGTGTTGGAAAGCTCTTTTTGAGGGCTACAACTCTCATGAAGACATTAGAACTTGACTCGGAATGATGAATGCCGAAAAAAGGCCTTTTCTCCGGCTGCACCATCCTTAACTTCTTCATGAGTTTTCCTTTAAGCTCCAAAGTGCGTCCGATTTCTGCGAAATTGAACAAAAACTAGTGTAGACTCTATAATTTGGCAATTAAGCATAAACTACATAGATTCTGTATAAATCTAACCCTAATGCATGAAATGCATGCAGAAATCGATATAAAAGTAGATATAAAACATGACATAAAACATGGGCATCAAATCACCTCATACTTAAGCTTGCTTGTCCCCAAGCAATAACTTGGATGGCCATTCAGGGGAATCCTGCAAAAACTCTCAACATAACGGATTCATTGTTATATTACCCAGTAATCAATTACCATCATCGAAAAGGTACTTATGCCATAAATCCATGCATGTGCAACTAAAAAGCAACATCTACTCATAAAATGAGGGTTATGCAAAACAATTCATATGTGACAAAGCATTAATAATCAAGAGGACTTTAATTTAAGCTCAATAAGGAGTAGATTGGTAAAAGGGTAAAGGTGGGCAATTTTTGGCAATGTGGTGCTAATAATCCGGGGAAATGGAGTACTTTCCAAACTTTCATACCACATTCCTTCTTCATAAGATTTATCACCTTTCTCCCATTCGCTCAATGCTTTTTTTCTTCAATATTATGCTTTTACCTCTCTAACCTCAACAATGCCTTCTCGCGAGTCGCAAACATGGGTGTCATGAATGGCCCTGGATACTTAGTGCTTTGGACTCCTCACCTGTGTGTCCCATCTCGCCAAACTATTATCTCAGCGAGCAGGGTCGATCTACCTTTATCTCCTGAGGTGACCGGATTTTCTTTCACTCATTAAATTTTTCATATTTTTCAAACAATTTCCTTCCAAACTCAATATATGATATATAACAACACAAATACCATATAACAATCTCCATAATGTAACGTCAGTCTCTACATAATCCCCTGGTAGAAATAAGGTAAAGAATGGCAATATTTAGATAATGTGGAGCAAATATATGAAAATAAGGCATAATATGGCTTTTGTGATGCATAAGCATAGGTAAGGCTAGGAATATAACAATATGAGCATTATATGGAAATTATAAAGTCCTCCATCCTTTTATCATGCAACATGTCAAAAGAAACTTCAAATTTTACCTCCTTTCATGGTTTTCAAGAAAATATGCACTTCATTGTGACTTCCCTTTACTAGGCAATTTCATGCTATATCTCTAATGAATCCAATTTCGCATCGTCGAGTTCAATAAAGCTTCCATGACATTTATCAAAATTTTCAATGGGGGTCATTTTTCAAACTTTGGAAATCATGTATGTAAGCACATAAATCAATAATGAATTCCAAAATAGCCATGTATAAGCAATTCAAGAAATAAACCTTAAATATGCACACATAATGTCACATAAAGCTAAATATGCATAAAGTAAGCCCTTCCCCCACCCCATACTTAAACATTACAGTGTCCTCATGTTGTAAGGAGGAAATCGAGTATGAAATATAACAAAATAAATCAAACCAGATTCTGCCCACGCAAATAATTACAAGACCTCCTCCTGATGTAGCAGCGGGAAGTCAGGATCGATCCACGAGGAAGCGTGTCAGCGGATCCTAGACAGCGGAGAATCTCACGGTCAGAAGTCGACAACAGGGTCCTCGATCTCGACTAAGGGTTAGTCGACAGAAGATCGGACAGTCGAACACAGCGCAGCAGCTCGGCAAAGGGTGGTCGATCTCGACTGGGGTCTACTCGAGATCGAGTACGGCCTGTCGAAGTCGAGTTGGCTGGTCGATTCCTGCACAAGTAAGCTACGGCGACTCTAGGTCGAAGATCAGTAGTCGAGGTCGACCAGGGGCTGGTCGAGATCGACGAGGGCAGGGAGTAAAACGAAATAAAAGAAAGTAAAAACAAATGCTTTGGGGTTTTGACTAAACTTAATGTAAAAGACTTCCAAGATTGGGGTTTGCAACAACGATAACCGAGCATGCATAAGGCAGAGATAAACAGATAATCATGTGAATTGCATCAAAGGACAAGCTTTCGCCTTTTCCAACAATTAGACAACTCTTTCAAGAAACCCTAATTGTCTCTACCGATTTTATGTTTATAATCCAAGTGGTTAAGATGGATCTCCATTAGATGGGCAATAAACACATAAACAAGTAGGAGATGCTCAAAACATGATAAAAGTCGGATCTTTACCTCAAATATGCATGGCTATCGTCGGGCTCGCCCCAACCCTAGAAGTGGGTTGACTACTCGCGCTTGATCATAATTAAAGACATCAATAGTAAAAGGAAATAAACTTGCATTAATAAAATAAAATAGAGCTTACAACCAAAGGAAGTCAATTCCGCTCTCGCTTCACAAAACTCCTCTTGGCCACTCACTCTCTCCCTCTCCTACTACTTCTCTCCTACTGAAATTGAATTGTGTCTGAATTGGAATCCCTGAAAAACCAGCCCCTAGGGCCTTATTTATAGGCGTCTAATCCTCGCTATCCAAGGATAGAAGATTTATATCTAAAACTAAAACTATATCTAAAAGCTTTAAAGATAAATAAAAGACATAACATAATTAAATCCAAAAATAGGAATTATATCTAAAAGGTCTTCAATGGATAGAACTCTCTTCTTCATGGTAGATCTTGATAGATTTTCGGATAGAGTAAACAATCTTCGCGTCCAAGCAATCCCAAGTCGAGTAGGATTCGTCGAACCGAGTAACGCGGCTCTAGAGGTCTACTCGATCTCGACAAGGGTCTGGTCGATCTCGAGTAGGGTTGACTGGCTCGGCTTCGTTGTCTCGGCTAGCTGGCGCTCGACAGACTCGAACTTGGTTCACAGTGCTCGTCGATGTCGACAAGGGCTCGTCGAGGTCGAGTAGACCGGCTATGTCGACTGGGTCTTCTCGGGTGGCTCAACTTGACAGGCTCGGATCTGGACTCGGGGCTTCGTCGATCTCGACTAGGGCTCCTCGAGATCGACTAGGGTGTGGTGGGCTTACTTTATGCATATTTGCTATATTTGATCATATTTGACATAAATGTGCATATTTAGAAGTTATTACTTTGAATTGCTACATGGCTATTTTGGAATTCATTATTAATTTATGTGCTTATATGCATGATTTCCAAAAATTTGAAAAATGACCCTTATGTGCTTATATGCATGATTTCCAAAAGTTTGAAAAATGACCCCATTGAAAATTTTGATTAATGTCATGGAAGCTTATATTGAACTCGACGATGCAAAATTGGATTCATTAGAGATATAGCATGAAATTGCCTAGTAAAGGGAAGTCACAATGAAGTGCATTATTTCTTGAAAACCATAAAAGGAGGTAAAATTTGAAGTTGCTTTTGACATGTCGCATGATAAGAGGATGGAGGACTTTATATTTCCATATAATGCTCATTGTTTATAATCCTAGCCCTACCTATGCTTATGCATCACAAAAGCCATAATATGCCTTATTTCAATTATTGCTCCACATGATCTAAATATTGCCATTCTTTACCTTATCCGGGGATTATGTTGAGAATGATATTACATTATGGAGATTATTATATGGTTGTTGTGTTGTTGTTATCATATTTGGAGTTTGGCGGAATTGTTTGAAATATATGGAAAATTTAATGAGTGAAAGAAAATCCGATCAAAGATCGACCCTGCTCTCTGAGATAATAGTTTGGAGAGATGGGACACATTATGAGGAGTCCAAAGCACTAAGTATCCGGGGCCATTCATGACACCCATGTTTGCGACTCGCGAGAAGGCAGTGCTGAGGTTAGAGAGGTAAAAGCATTATTATTGAGAAAAGCATTATGAAAGGTGATGAATCTTATGGAGAAGGAATGTGGAAATTCAATTTGGAAATACTCCATTTCCCCGGATCATTAACACCACATTGCCAAAAAATTGCCCACCTTTAGCCTTTTACCAATCTACTCTTTATTGAGCTTAAATA
Source organism: Persicaria maculosa (assembly GCA_963922045.1). Classification (NCBI taxonomy): domain Eukaryota; kingdom Viridiplantae; phylum Streptophyta; class Magnoliopsida; order Caryophyllales; family Polygonaceae; genus Persicaria; species Persicaria maculosa. The sequence continues at coordinate 26,343,560 of OY998259.1, read as the reverse complement.
AAAGTCCTCTTGATTATTAATGCTTTGTCACATAAAAATTGTTTTTGCATAACCCTCCTTTTGTGAGTAGATGTTGCTTTTGTATAATTGCACATGCATGAATTTGTGACACTAGTACCTTTTCAAGGATGGTAATTGACTGCAGGGATATATGAGAATGAATCTAATATGTTGAGAGTTTTGATTTCTTCCCCTGAATGACAATTAAAAGTATTGCTTGAGGACAAGCAAGCTTAAGTATGGGGTGTTTGTTGTGAGCCTAATTAGCCATGTCTTTATGCATACTTTAGTTCCATATTCTTTACATTTTGCATATTTCGGGTTGGGAATATGTTAAATTTATGTAGTATATGCTTAAATTGTCAGAAATGGAGATCTACATAAATTTCTGTCTAATATCGCAGAATATGGAATCATTTCGGAAGAAAACCAAGGAGCAAGAATCGGAACACCAGGCTACTCGATATCGACTAGGCTTAGTCGATCTCGACAAGACTTACCTAGACACAACCATCATCGAGGAGCCTGAGTCGAGGAACAGAAGACGAAGAACCCGACTCCGAACCCTACTCGACATCGAGTACAGCTACTCGAGGTCGACAAAGAGGAGGAGCCAGGACCCAGACTCGAGGAGAAAGCTACCCGACCTGACCAGGAGGCCGGCAACCCTACTCGACCTCGATGAGACCTTGTCGAGATCGACGAGACAACCAGCGCCTGTCCGAGTCCTTGCCGAGGAGAAGCTGCTCGACCAGAGAAGACCACACCCTAGTCGATCTCGAGGAGCCCTAGTCGAGATCGATGAAGCCCCGAGTCCAGATCCGAGCCTGTCGAGTAGAGCCACCCAAGAAGACCCAGTCGACATAGCCGGTCTACTCGACCTCGACAAGCCCTTGTCGACATCGACGAGCACTGTGAACCAAGTCCGAGTCTGTCGAGCGCCAGCTAGCCGAGACAACGAAGCCGAGCCAGTCAACCCTACTCGAGATCGACTATACCCTTGTCGAGATCGAGTAGACCTCCAGAGCCGCGTTACTCGGTTCGACGAATCATGTGAATTGCATCAAAGGACAAGCTTTCGCCTTTTCCAACAATTAGACCACTCTCTCAAGAGACCCTAATTGTCTCTACCGATTTTATGTTTATAATCCAAGTGGTTAACATGGATCTCCATTAGATGGGCAATAAATACATAAACAAGTAGGAGATGCTCAAAACATGATAAAAGTCGGATCTTTACCTCAAATATGCATGGCTATCGTCGGGCTCGCCCCAACCCTAGAAGTGGGTTGACTACTCGCGCTTCATCATAATTAAAGACATCAATAGTAAAAGGAAATAAACTTGCATTAATAAAATAAAATAGAGCTTACAACCAAAGGAAGTCAATTCCGCTCTCGCTTCACAAAACTCCTCTTGGCCACTCACTCTCTCCCTCTCCTACTACTTCTCTCCTACTGAAATTGAATTATGTCTGAATTGGAATCCTTGAAAAACCAGCCCCTAGGGCCTTATTTATAGGCTTCTAATCCTCGCTATCCAAGGATAGAAGATTTATATCTAAAACTAAAACTATATCTAAAAGCTTTAAAGATAAATAAAAGACATAACATAATTAAATCCAAAAATAGGAATTATATCTAAAAGGTCTTCAATGGATAGAACTCTCTTCTTCATGGTAGATCTTGATAGATTTTCGGATAGAGTCAACAATCTTCGCGTCCAAGCAATCCCAAGTCGAGTAGGATTCGTCGAACCGAGTAACGCGGCTCTGGAGGTCTACTCGATCTCGACAAGGGTCTGGTCGATCTCGAGTAGGGTTGACTGGCTCGGCTTCGTTGTCTCGGCTAGCTGGCGCTCGACAGACTCGGACTTGGTTCACAGTGCTCATCGATGTCGACAAGGGCTCGTCGAGGTCGAGTAGACCGGCTATGTCGACTGGGTCTTCTCGGGTGGCTCTACTCGACAGGCTCGGATCTGGACTCGGGGCTTCGTCGATCTCGACTAGGGCTCCTCGAGATCGACTAGGGTGTGGTCTTCTCTGGTCGAGCAGCTTCTCCTCGGCAAGGACTCGGACAAGCGCTGGTTGTCTCGTCGATCTCGACAAGGTCTCGTCGAGGTCGAGTAGGGTTGCCGGCCTCCTGGTCAGGTCGGGTAGCTTTCTCCTCGAGTCTGGGTCCTGGCTCCTCGTCTTTGTCGACCTCGAGTAGCTGTACTCGATGTCGAGTAGGGTTCGGAGTCGGGTTCTTCGTCTTCTGTTCCTCGACTCAGGCTCCTCGATGATGGCTGTGTCTAGGTAAGTCTTGTCGAGATCGACTAAGCCTAGTCGATATCGAGTAGCCTGGTGTTCCGATTCTTGCTCCTTGGTTTTCTTCCGAAATGATTCCATATTCTGCGATATTAGACAGAAATTTATGTAGATCTCCATTTCTGACAATTTAAGCATATACTACATAAATTCAACATATTCCCAACCCGAAATATGCAAAATGTAAAGAATATGGAACTAAGGTATGCATAAAGACATGGCTAATTAGGCTCACAACACCTCACTGTATAAAAAACAAGGGTAAAGAAAGAAACTCACTAGACAGACGTGCATGATCGTCAGAATCGAGTGCTATGCTGCTGGGCCTAGTCCGCTTTTTGCTGCTTCTATCCCCATGGACCTGAAAAATGTAGAAGAGAAATACCCACAATAGAAAAACTAAAAGTTCAAAACCAAAAATATACAAAAGCAACAAATGTCCAAAAATCCCAAAAATAAATGTCTATTTACAAGCTCTAGATTTTATAGTCGCTAGGCCGACTTTTCCATTAAGCATTAGCCTGGCTCATCTTTGTCCGGAGGTATAGGTGGGTCTGGTGGTTCCTCCGGTGGTAGGAAGCGTGGGATGTCATCCGGGGGCATCATGTGAAGAAGCTTAAACCTCCCCAAGTGAATGCTTCATGGCTTCACTCATTCATCTTCATGAGCTCCAGCTGGCTTACATAAAGGAAGATATAAAGAAAATATACATACCTTATCATCATACCTCTTTCGCTTCATTGGTTGATTTGTTTGCACATCTCCACCACAAGGTTGGTGGAGACGTGGCAAAAGCACAAGGATCGACAACGGATGACTCAGACGGTGGTGGTTTGTCTCCTGGAGGCTTGGAGGATGTTGTAGTGCTGTTAACTGGTCCACTTGTGACCCAAGAAGATCACCCAAAGATGGATCCCCCCTTGGGCCTTGACAGAGAAGACGAAGATTTGGGAGCAAAAATTGTCGAGGTAAACCAAACGGATGTCCAGTTGGAATCATCGGATGTCCAGTTAACCCAAACAGCTGTCTAGTTACAATAAACTTCTGACCAGTTAGGGATAAGTTAGGAGTTGGAGTTGGAGTTTGCAAAGAGGGAAAAGAATGCCGACACAGTTAAACGTGGGAAGCAGGTCATTTATGTCAGCAGTGACATGAAAGTTGGAGCCATTGACCTTGGTAGCTCCTCCGACGAGGATGATGCAGTTCCAAAAGTGGTTAAACCTGAACACGGTAGTTCTGTTCCGACGAAGTCTTGGTCATGGGATTATGAGGCGGAGCGAGCGGTGAGGGAAGTCAATGAAGCATACAAAAGACGAAAATGAAAGTCGAGAGCATCTCCGAAGCCTGCTGAAAGTGAACCAATGGTGGCGGGGAACCCATTGGATCCCAGCCAGTGCGGTATTAAGCTCCGGGAGGGACAAATGTTTCGGAGGAAGGAGGATGTGCAGGAACTCGTAACGTGGGCGGGTCTAACTCGCTGCTTCACGACGAAGGTGAAGAAGTCAACGACGATCTTGTATCTTGCAGGGTGCGCTGATCCCAAGTCCAAGTGGTCATGTCGGGTTCGACTTACAAGGATACGGGGTTATGGATGATCCGAAAGCTTGTGGACGAGCACACGTGCTTGCTGAACGAGGCGGTAAGAAAAAACCGCAGTGCGACATACACGCAGCTGGGGCGGCGCCTTGTCAAAAGGTATGTGACCCAATACGTAATACTGAACAGACAACAATTGTAACTGGACACACAACAATTGTAACTGGACACCAACCTATATACACTGAACATACGTTAATAAAAACTGGAAACACAACTATTTTAACTGGACACACGTGTTTGTGAATGGGCATGTGCAGTTTCGGACGGTCAAAGAAGCCCCTCGATCCGGAGCAAGTGCAGAGGATGATGAAGTCGCAGCTGGGGGTCACATGCAGCTACTGGAAGGCGCGCCGAGCCTGGTTGAGTGCGAGGGACAACATGTACGGAACGGACGAGGAAAGCTATCGGAGAATGTACTCGTACATGTACATGCTGGAGCATGCCAACCCTGGGACGTACACGAGGATAGAACGTGACACGGAGGGGTATTTGTTCTGAGCCTAATTCGCCATGTTTTACACTTACTTTTATATCGTTTTCTGCATACATTTCATGCATTTGGGTTAGAATAGTTCAGAGTCTATGTAATTTATGGTTATTTGCCAAATTATGAAATCAACCAACCCAGTCGATATCGACCAGTCCCCAGTCGATATCGACCACCCAAAAGTCGAAATCGACCCGAATCCTCAGCAAATCCCGAGGCCAGCAGATCAACTCGATATCGACCAGAAACAGGTCGATATCGACCAAATCCCAGTCGATTTCGACCATCCCCACTCGACATCAGGACCTCCGCCGAAGAAAAAGCTGCCTTTCTCGACGAAATCTCCAAAGGATCCAGCAGAGAAGAAATTCCAGCGCTTCATCAAAATGCTTCAAAGGCTCAATGTCACAATACCCTTCACAAAAGCTCTTAATGAGATGCCATCCTATGTCAAGTTCCTAAAGGAGATTCTGAGCAAAAAGCGGTCAATGGCTGAGATCACAGAGGAGTGCAACCAGATGGACGTACTAGAGAAAAGGCCAGATCCAGGTAAGTTTGCTATAACCATTGGATTTGGTCAATATAAATTTAATACTTTATGTGATCTTGGAGCCAGTGTGAGTATAATGCATCTATCAATATGGTCCAAGATTAAGATAGGTGCCCTAGAGCCTGTGGATGCTAAGCTTTATATGGCAAACAACACGGTGGTCATCCCAATAGGCATGGTGGACAATGTGCCAGTACAAGTAGGTAAGTTCTTCGTCCCTCCTGATTTCCTAGTTATTGATATGGTGGAGGACCCTGCTTGTCCAATTATTCTAGGAAGACCCTTCTTGGCGACGGTGGATGCCAACATAAGCGTAAAAAAGGGAGTGCTCACTTTCAACATCAGCGATGAGGTAATTGAGTATTCCTTCAATAAAACTGAAAGGCATACGGGTCCCATGGAAGAGGTAAAGTCCATATCAGCTGGGTACATTACTTACGGGGAGCCTAAGGTAAGAAATATGACTCCCGAACAGCTGGAAAAAAGGGATATGGAAGCCCAGGTGGAAGAGATCATGGCCATCCTGAACGAAGAAGCTGAGAATCCACTCGACATAGACCAATGTACGTCGATTTGGACTAACTATTTTTCGGATGCTTTGCCAGGTCTTAAGTATGGGGTCAAAATCGACTAGAAGAAATCGATTGAGCCAGAAAATGACTTGATATCGACTACCACAGGTCGATATCGACCTTCCCATGTCGATCCATCTTCCCCAGAAATCGAGCAGAGGAAAATCGAGCCAGAGCACTTGATATCGACCCAGCCTAGTCGATATCGACCTGGCCAAATCGAGCTGTCTTCCTCAATTTCGACTGAGATTCCACCAGAAGAGCAACAGAGCTCGATATCGAGTAACCCTACTCAATATCGACCAGACTCCGAGCTTCCGATATCCGATTCTGCAAAGGTAAGCCAAGGTATGGATCTTTCTTATCATATTTCAATTAAAGATCTATCTATACATGGGAGAGGTTTGCCTTGGTATGTGTGCTTATGTAGGGTTTCCAATGATGAGCCTAAGGAATATGAAGTTGGTGACAAAGTCTATGTTGCCAAATCAAAGGATCATTGGTTTCCCAACGAATTCAACAAGAAGAAGATGGGACCCTTCACGGTGAACAAGATCCATTCAGGAGGATTGCAGCTGATGGACAAGAATGGAGTCATGTTTGAAGCCCAAGCTACATGGGCCTTACAAATGCCACCTTGAGATTAATGGAGAAAGTCGGCCTAGCGACTATAAAATCTAGAGCTTGTAAATAGACATTTATTTTTGGGATTTTTTGACATTGTTGCTTTTGTTTTTGTTTTTGGACATTATTTTCTATTGTGGGTATTTCTCTTCTAATTTTTCAGGTACAAGGAAGAAAACAAGGAGTCGGAATTGAGTATAGTAGGTCGATATCGACCTGGCTAACTCGAAATCGACCAGGGCAATAGCAAAGCACTCGATTTCTGCTACCCTGCACATCAGCCTAGTGAGTTTCTTTTTTTACCCTTATTTTTTTATATAGTGAGGACACTGTAATGTTTAAGTATAGGGTGGGGGAAGTGTTTACTTTGTGCATATTTGATTTATTATTTGTGAATTATTTCTTGAATTGCTTATACATGGCTATTTTGGAATTCATTATTGATATCTATGTGCTTACATAAGCATTTTTTCCAAAGTTTATTAAAAATGATCCCCATTGAAATTTTTTGATAAATATCATGGAAGTTTAATATTGAACTCGACGATGCAAAATTGGATTCATTAGAGATACAACATGAAATTGCATAGTAAAGGGAAGTCACAATGAAGTGCATATTTTTCTTGAAAACCATAAAAGGAGGTAAAATTTGAAGTTGCTTTTGACATATGCATGATAATAGGATGGAGGACTTTATATTTCCATATAATCCTCATATTGTTATATCCTAGCCTTTACCTATGCTTATGCATCACAAAAGCTATATTGAGCCTTATTTCATATTATTGCTCCACATGATCACAAAAGCTAAAGAGGTAAAAGCATAATATTGAAAAAAGCAATGATGAGAGAAAGGTGATGATTTTTATGAAGAAGGAATGTGGAAATTCAGTTTGGAAAATACTCCATTTCCCCGGATCCTTAGCACCACATGGCCAAAAATTGCCCACTTTTAGCCTTTTACCAATCTATTCCTTATTGAGCTTAAATTAAAGTCCTCTTGATTATTAATGATTTATCACTTATGAATTGTTTTGCACGACCCTCCTTTTGTGAATAGATGTTGCTTTTAATTGCACATGCATGGATTTGTGACACAAGTACCTTTTCGAGGATGGTAATTGATTGCAGGGACATATGACAATGAATCCGATATGCTGAGAGTTTTTTATTTCTTCCCCTGAATAACAATTAAAAGTATTGCTTGAGGACAAGCAAGCTTAAGTATGGGCTGTTTATTGTGAGCCTAATTCGCCATGTTTTACACTTACTTTTATATCGTTTTCTGCATACATTTCATGCATTTGGGTTAGAATAGTTCAGAATCTATGTAGTTTATGCTTATTTGCCAAATTATGGAATCTACACTAGTTTCTATTTAATTTCGCAGAAATCGAGGCAATTTACAGCAGTTCAGAGAAAGGAGGAAAAGCTCGAAGTCAACTACAGAAAGTCTGAGGTCAAGGAGTAGCGGAACCAGGACAAATCGAGCTGGAAGCAAGGAAATCGAGTGTGCTAGGTCGATATCGACCAAAGTTTCTGCTTTTGTTCTTTTTCTGCTTTTCTCTGTGTTTGCTGTTTGTCTGATTGATTTTCTGCTGAGTTTGGAACTGAAAAGGCGGGCGCTAAAATGCTTCCTCGTGGATTGATCCTGACTACCTTCTACTACAGCAGGCAGGAAGTCTTGTAATTAATTTGCGGAAATCAGGGAGTCGAATTTGAGATTTATATTTCATACTTGATTTTCCTCCTAACAAGGGGCGATTCAAGTATGTGTTTGTGAGTCTTGGAGTGTGGCGGAGGGCTATCCCCAACCTACGAAAGGTCAGTCCTTTCGTATATGTAACATGATGCTCATCTACTTTCAACATGACGCTCATATTAATACGACATGACATATGTTTGATTACATATGACACCTCTAACGCCTCAAGATGTTTCTTCTCCAGGTTATATCGGTGGACAGAAGCTTCTTGAAGGGGAAAGTTCGAGGGTGCTTGCTATTTGCTACCGCACAAGACGCTGACCACCACATTTACCCCGTCGCCTTCGCCATGGTTGACGGCGAGAATGATGGGTCTTGGGGGTTCTTCTTCAGGCAGATGTTGCGTGTCGTTGAAGACAGGACTGATCTGGTGTGGGTATCTGACCACCACTTGATCATCCTGAAGGGCATACGGGATAGCTACATATTCACGAAGCCTGGCATATGCACATATCACTTATTTCAAAACGTCCGTTTTCGGTTCAAGTGCGGGGGCTTGCAAGAAGAGTTCATGACGATGTGTAAAGCTTACACGTACGAGGAGTTCTAGGTTTTGTACGCGGAGTTCTGTGCACGGGTTCCCGAAGCGGGCCAATATCTCAAGGAGGCCGGGTTCAGCAACTGGGCAAGGGCTTTCTACACCGGGATTAGGTACAACATCACAACCACTAATAACTCCGAGTGCTTGAACTCGGTGTTCAAATATCCTCGGGATTTGCCGCTAACAGTCCTTGTAGATGCCATCCTTGAGACCGTCGGCACGTGGTTCGCCAAACATAGGAAGACAAGCGCCGAGCAGGGGAAAGTCGTAAGCGCTGGGTTGGTAACGCCATCAGAGCAAACTTTGTGCAGTCCCTTTCCATGGTCGTCAGACAGCTGAGTCCTCATGAGTTCGAGGTACGCAAGGAAACCTCCAGCTGGCTTGTAAACCTAACAAGACGTTTATGTAGCTGCAGACGCTTCAACGTCGACCAGTACCCATGCTCACACGCAATCGCAGCATCCCAATTGCACGGGGTGGATGTGTACTCGCTCGTCAATGACTTGTACAAGGTAGACGCGTGGCGTGCGTGCTACAAGGACGTGATCTACCCAGTCCCGTCGCGAGACACTTGGAGGGTACCCGAGGCAATCGCCAATGAGACTTGCCTCCCCCCCTATCAAGGTACGCCCTGGAAGGCCGAGGACAACGCGGTACCCGTCTCAGTGGGAAAGGAAGTTCTCGAAATGGCGCCACACCTAGTAACTGCCCGCGACATACTTGGTCGATCATATGGATATTACATGACGGGCACCTCTTTTGACATGACATATAATTTGACATGACAGTAGGTATTTACCATGTTTTGTAATCAGGGCTCACTTCTTCTGAAACGTTAACGCTCCCCCTTTTCCATTGAAGTATGAACTTCAACCGTGTTTTGTAATTAAGACTTGTTGGGCCTGGGTGCAGCTATTTCAGTTTGTACATGACATGCAGTAATATTAACTTGCCAGGTGATATTTTGGACATGACATGTTGTAATTGTCAGTTTCAATGGAAATGCGGACGACGTAAATATATAAGTGTCAACAATCGTACGACCTACATGATAACATAGTTTCAAAAACCACATGACATCATAGTTTCAAAACTCGAGGCCTAGGTTTCCCAAAACGACATACCGTCGATACCAAAGTCAACCAAATAAAATCCTACGAAAACACAAATGTGCAAGCGACCAACAACATGTCCAGACAACAGTACAACCAACAATGTTCTTGTAAATGGAGACGGAGGCAATGACTACTGAGGATCGGGGTTGGGTCGGAAGGAACCGTGGTAGATGGCGACACAGAGGACTAGGCGATAGGCATCGATAAAGGCGTCGTCCACCCCTTTGAATACGTGGTCGCCTGATGCGAGCATCTGCATGAAACGGACAGGGTAGGGGCCGGAGTCTCCTCTGCGTCACAAAAAGTAAATGTGTCAAACCAAATTCGCAGCATTTACACTATAATGCAAAAGATGAACAACGACGACTTACGGTTGCTTGTTTTGAGGGATCCCCTTCACATGGTTGTACTTGAAGGACTTGGGCAGTTTCCCTGCATGCTTGGCGTGCAGCTCTTGGTGGACATTCATCAGCGGGGGCAGGGTGTGCGTGATGGGCTTCAGAAGGCTGGGCAAATGTTGCTCAGGAGTCAGACGAGTGTCCGGATCATACACACGGATAGTCCACTCGGCCAGGTCGATCTCCATCGCAACCCAGTGGTTGTCCCATCAAATTCCAAGGGGCCAACACGCGGTCGACGCTGGCCCAAGGCTTCGGACACCGCTCAGGCAACATACAACTGAAGTAGTACTCCAACTCCTCGTCAGCGTTCATGCCGGTATGTCTCTGCAGCAGTACCCCGAAATAGGGGTCGACGACTGCGACACCTGCATACTTCGACTCGCTGGCTACCTCCTTTCGAAGGATGCCGCATGCTTGGTCGATATGCTGCAAACAAGGAACACGTATCCAGTCAACAACAAAATTGTCATGTTATCGGAGCACGGGTGGGCAGACATTACCTCTGAGCCCACCATATGCTTTGGCGTTTTCAGGTCCCCGAAGAATTCCGTCTGGAGGAGGTGCCCATCATTGTACGTGCGGGGTCAGTCCCTTCGGCGTCATCGCTGGTCAACCACACGGAGAAGGCGTCGACGTCGGCCCTGGTCGTCAGGCCCAAGGCCACGGCGTCAACCCAGCCATGGTCATCAGGCCCAAGGCCACGACGTCAACCCCCACAATGACCTTCTTCCCCTTGGTAGCCCGAGGCTTCTTCACCGGCTGAGTGACTTCGTGCCCATCGAACATCGCAGACGCTCGCCTCACCCTTCCCCCCTTACGCTGAAGGGGAACGACGACCTCATCAGGCGCCTCCTATGTTGGTAGACATGACACAAACGTCAAATAACATGACAGATACGTCATATCACATGACAGTAACATTAACATGATCTACATCAGGGGTTGTCTGTGTGGTGGGTGCTTCTGGCTCAGAGATGGTTATCGTCGCCCCAGGCCCTTTGGCCTCAGTCTTAGAGCCCTCAACTAACACCTCATCCACATTGGCTCGGTCCTGATACATGACAGCAAACGTTTGGTGACATGACAACTAACGGACTTCACATGACACTGGGCGTCAGATGGCTCACCTCAGCGGTTATGACGGTGGTGGCTGCTCCTGGCTCAACACCGGTCGCTCTTACCATTTCCCCTTGCCCTGTGCTATCAGTCTGACCCTTTTTCTTCAACACTTCCTCACCCTACGCAAATATGCGAATGAACTTAGTGTCGACACCATTGTCAACACTGACATCGCAGTACGACAGGGATGACTTACCTGTGTGGTAGGTATTTCTTTGGGGGGTTCTTGTTGATCAGCATCCTTCTTCATTTCGGTGTCCCCATGGCCTGGGCCCTTATTCTTACCCATCTCCTTCAGATAATGAGTTCGTGTCATCTTCATTCACAAAACTGACATCATGGTTTCAGTTAGAGTACTTACCTCAGAGGTTGTCTTGGTGGTTTCATCTCCATCTGCATCGGTACCCAATTTCTGGCCCATTTCCTTAACAGTTTCCTCACCCTACGCAAATATGGGAATGGCGTTACCATGACGCCTATATTGTTATACATGACGGTTATGGATACTGACATGACAAATTGAACATCTTACCTCCTTCAACTGCACCTCAACATGTTCGGTTTCCTCCCCATGGGTTCCATGCCTGTCCTACGAGTGTGTCACCTCGTCCTCGCCTCGCTTTTTCCCCCTCACCTCCCTTCTCAGCTCCTGCATCGCCGCCTCAAACCTTTGCATCCTCTCGTTAAACGTTGCCATTATGCCCCTCCCCAGATCATCCATCTTAGACAAAATCCTTGACACATCCACTTGGGTAGCCGTCGTACTTCCCTCACCCTGTGTGCCTGACCCGGATGCTTCCGTCGTGCTCGGCCCATGTTTCGCTTTAAACTCCTCCACGAGCTCGTCGAAAAACTTATCCGGCTTCTCTGTCACGAAGATGGCGCCAAGGATAGCCCCCTTCCTCACCTCCTCGGAATCCGGGAGGAGGACTGTCCGAACAGCATCAACCTCGTCGAACATGCCCAACTCGTCCTTCGATTGCTGGATGAGGGAGGCAAGAGAATCGTACATGATATTGTGCTCTTTCAACTTATACTGCAGGCACCGAGGGCAGATTATGTCGTCGCTGGTGGCAGCAAATTGTCTTGCAAATAGGCGCAGAGCCTCGTACACTCACAACTGCAAAAAAAAAAAAAAAAAAACCAGGTGATGACATGTTAACACTTTGCATATAATCGTGTTCAGTTTGCATTTTACAATGCACAATGCCTATGTCCAGTTACCATGACTCAGTGCCTAGTATAAATCCTTATTTGTAATGTGAGCTTTATTTACATACCTGGAATGCAAGGGGGAAATTGGCTAACAAGTACGACGAGCGAGAGCTACTAACCCCGTACTGGAGCTTGCGCTCAACAGCCCGGTAGAGGAACTCGTGGGTTCGTTCGTAGCACAGTCGCCCCCACGGGTAACGCAAGAATGCCTTAGTGTCAGACACCATGTTCACAACCCACTCTTGAATATAGTTGCGAGATTCCTTCGCAAAGAGCACCGCCTCCACCAGCATTATGAGCGCGAACTTAAAGCGCTTGGCGGGGGAACGCTCGGACTTCATCGCCACTTTGTACTCCAACTCGAAGTCCTCCATCCTCATCTTCTCCACCCCTAAGAACTCTAAGCAGGCAGCCCTGTCCGCCTCGGTGTCCACGGTCCGCAGCACGTTTGACAAGCACTTCAGTCCGGTCACTAGCGCGAACTCCGCGATGGAGAACCGGACTATGGACCCCTGGATCATGTACCAGGTTTCATGCTCCTTTTTCGACCACAGCTGCCACTGTAAGACATAGTGGACTATGTGTTGAGAACTGAACTTTGGCACCGAGCCTCGCAATGCCGCCAAACTGGCTTTCACACAAACGCTTCCAATCTGAGGCGATCAGGTACCGGTCGAGCATTAAAAGGACCTGGGGCCTGGCATATTGGTTGCACCTACACTTGAAATGCTGGTCCTCGGGGACGGCATATATCTCCTGCACGGTGGGGTGGAATGTTAGAGCGACTCATCTGTAAAACACTCTACCCTTGATCGACACTACCCAAACCATACCTCGCATGTTGTCGGTGTCTGCGTAATCCTTCTTTCTCCTGAACCACCCATGTTCTTGTTTGATACCCTGCAGGTTGGGGAGCAATACTTTAGCATTCTGCAAACATTTGCACATTATCATCACACCAGTCAGAATGCACATGACGGTAAGTTCATATAATATGCCATCTGACCATTATAACATGACAGAAACCATATCTTACCCTATACTTACCACACTCCAAGTAAATTTCTAGTCTCACCATATCTTACCCTATACTTATCACCTGAGCATTGTAACCATTTTATAGCTTCCACAAAATATACGTCGCGCAAGTTTGCATATTAACATGACAGGAAACCTATTAAACATGCCAACTAAATATTCAAAACATGACATGTTAGAATGTAACAGCATTTACATTCAATAACTTGTTCCTGAAATTTTTTTACCCACATAAACGTTCCCCAATTTCCCTCTATCTATAAAAATCTATCCAATTTCCCCAATCTCATCATTTTCCCCAATTCCCACAATTTCCCTAATTTCACCAATTTCCCAAAATTAACACAATACATGTGTCGATTTCCCCTAATTTGCTTCCCCATTCATGGCCTTTATCATATCATCATGGCAATGGTACTTCCCTTCTCTCCCCGTCGCAAACACCCCATGTTCCCACATTTCTACCCATTGTTTTCATACTTGACGCCGGTTACATCCCACGTGACAGGGGCGGATATTCCACCCGTTCTTTCATCCAATTGCAAACCATGACAAACAAATTAGGTTCTTCAATTAGTCCCTCCTCCTTTCAATTTCTGCAATCGGTACTAAATCGGTAGAGATAGGGTTTACTTACTTGAAAATCGTCGGCCCCTCTCTTCTAAACGCTGTCGGGGTCGTCTTCTACACGTTGTCAGGTTTACTTGCTTGCAAACCGCCGGCTTCTTCTCCTCCTTACTCCCAGGTTCGTCTTTTTCCTTGGGCTTCTTCTTCTCCTTACTCGTATCTCGAATGGCGGTTTCGTGCCTATTGCCCTCCCTCCTCTCTGTTTTACACACAGTTGGAAGTGACAGGTTTTTAAAAAACTATCCTTTCTCTCCTCCTCCCTCCCACGCTCGCTCTGTCCCTTCTTTAATTACCCCCAACCACCGGTTTTAACCCCCTTCTTTCAACCGGCTGTCTTGCAATTTTTTAAGGGGGGGGTCTAACCCTTGCAAATTGAACCGGTTAGTGAGTTAGGCGTGCAAACCAAACCGGGGCAAAGGTTATATATATATATATATATATATATATATATATATATATATATATATATATATATATATATATATATATATATATATATATATATCATTGTCTAATGAATAAAACCCCTCAAGGAGGACTTTACATCAATTCTATCATTCGACAATAAAACCCCTCAAGGGGTAAAAGGGTGATTCCGATTTAGTTAATAAATTTTTAATTAAAATCGATGATGGGTGGTTTTTATAAATGAATGTATTTTAAAGGGTGGTTTCCTACAAACTATCATATTTAAAGGGTGGTTCTTGCAATTTCGCCATTTTTATTTCTGGGAATATGTAACTTCATTTCCCTTTCGTCAAGTCCATAAACGACTTGTAATACCCTTTTCCTGTAACCAGGGGCGGAGGGAGGGGGGGCATGAGGTGGCTCGAGCCCCCTCCTAGGGTCGGGGGAAACGCAAAAAAAAAAAAATTGTATTTTTTTTGTAATTTTTGATAATTTAAGGGTTCAAAATAGTTAAAAAAGGATTGAATCAATAAGTTTTCTTAGCTTAGTTGGTATGGGTTGAGGAATAAAATGATAAGGTCTTAAATTTGAATCCTTATAGCTTTATTTTAGGGATTTTTTTCCTCCTTTTAGCATTTTAAACTCAAAATAGCTATTTAAATCATACATTTAGTGTGTTTCATACTATAGAAGAAATTTGGCTAAAAGTCCATTTTGACAAACCCTTTTTGTAAAATGTCCACTTAAAATCAGTTTTTGTAAAATGTCCTAAAATTTTTTGAAAATCCCATTTTACCCTTGTTATTACTTAACCTTGTTTAGATACATAGGCCGCCTCACCTTCTCCATAGAGTTCCTTCAGATCTGAGAGAGGGAGGCGAAAAAACAGTCGTCTGATTACACAGCGGAAGGGGAACCATGGAGACCTCTTGATCGGAGTCGCGGCCATCATCGCTGCCTTCATTTGGAATCGAGGCATGGAGACCTCTGGATCGGAGTTGCGGCCGGATCGAAATGGAGATTCAAATCAGAGATTCATATCTGCGATTTTGTCGATTTTCACGGTTGAAAGGGAGATTCTGATAGCAGATTCACAGAGATTCGTCTGAATTCTAAGATCGCAGGTTCAAATCGCAGATTCACAGATATTCAGATATGGCGGCGGGGACGAAGAGAGCTAGGTCGAGATCCGCCTTCTCCTCTTCGCCCTGGCACTGTCATCCGCAACTGATTTCTTTCGATTTTGGGATCCTGATTTCGGAATTCAGATCCTAATTGCGGAGATCCTAATTGCGGAATTCAGTTGATGCTACCGTTGAAGATGGAAGCCTGCGCCTCCGTCCTCCACCGTTTCCTCCTTGTTAGCTTCTGCGTCGCCGGTGGACTGGTAGGCAACGCCAACTCTTCTTCTTCATTTTTTCTTCGATTAGAGTCACATCGAAGTCGAAATTGACGGTCGTTGAGAGTTTATTGTTACATAACGAGGATCTTGCGTCTGATTTTTGTTTCTAGATGTTTGTTTTTGTGAGTTTTTCTTCTTCTTCATTAATTTGTGAGTTTTTCAAGTTTCAAATCTTTTTGTTTCTATATGTTTATTTTTGGAAATATGTTTTTCTCGATTGCTGTATGAATTTGGGAATCTTAATCGCCTTGTTCTAATACGAGATTTTGATTGGTGATTGTGTTTTGTCTGTCGAAGATTTGTTGTGTTTTTATGCTAAAATTCTATCTATCTGCACGATTTGTTGTAAGTTAATGTTCTTCATTTGATTTAAGTTTTTTCTTCCTTTAGAATGATTTCTAATCGGTTTTTTCCTTTAGAATGTCACTTTTCCATCAAGCTTGATTTTAATTTCGCTGTCATCGATCGAACATTGTGTTGCTAAGGGTTTCAAGGCGTTGCGCGGCTTGATAGAGATGCAATTTATAGAGTCGATAACCTGCCATGGCTAAGGGGTTGTTGATTTATGGAGCCTAATAGCTCCGACTTCTGGGATGTACATAATGACAGTAGTAGTGTAGATTTGTTCAGGTCGTATTTCTTTTATCACATTTATACTGTGGGATGTACACAAAATAATGGTAGGAGTTTTCCCTGCTACCATCGCACCCACCACCCACCTTATATATGCAGATTATGAATTTTTCAAATATATGCAGATTATTGACAATGTAGCATACTTTATATAAGTTTAATTATATGCTCACTCCACAATTTACTATAAATATGTCATGTCATATGGTTTGATCTTACTGTGATTTGGTTGGATTTTTTTACTTAGCAATTTGGTTGGATCTTACTGTCACCAGTGTACTAATAAAGGTGGTGACATTGTTGGTGACAGTGATCTAATTAAAAAAATCTCTGAAAAACAAAGATATCACCGTCACTCAAAAAAAATTTGTCATTATATGTATTACTAACGGTGTCACCATTGATAAGGGTGGTTACAACAACGATAGGGGTGGTGACAACGATAGGGGTGGTGGTGATAGTGATAGGGGTGGTGGTGACAGCGATAGGGCGGTGACAACAATAGAGGTGATAACCGCAATAAGGGTGATGACAACGATATGGGTGGTGATGACAGTGATAGGGGTAGTGGTGACAACGATAGGAGTGATGACAACGATAGAGGTGGTGACAGCGATATGGGTGGTGGTGACAACGATATGGGTGGTGGTGACAGTGATAGGGGTGGTGGTGACAATGATAGGTGTGGTGGTGACATTGATAGGAGTGGTGGTGACAGCGATAGGAGTGGCGGTGAAAGCGATAGGAGTGGTGACAGCGATAGGGCGGTGACAGCGATAGAGGAGGTGATAGCAATAAGGGTGCTGACAGCGATAGGGGTGGTGGTGACAGCGATAGGGGTGGTGATGACAACGATTGGAGTGGTGGTGACAGCGATAAGAGTGGTGACAACGATAGAGGTAATGACAGCAATAAGGGTGGTGACATCAATATGGGTGTTGGTGACAGTGATAGGGGTGGTGGTTACATCGATAGGGGGTGGTGACATCAATAGGAGTGGTGGTGACAGCGATATGAGTGGTGACGATGATAGAGGTGATGACAGCAATAAGGGTGGTGACAACAATATGGGTGTTGGTGACAGTGATAGGGGTGGTGGTTACATCAATAGGGGGTGGTGACATCAATAGGAGTGGTGGTGACAGCGATATGAGTGGTGATGACAGCGATAGGAGTGGTGGTCACAGCGATAGGAGTAGTGACAGCGATAGGGCGGTGACAACGATAGAGGTGGTGACAGTAATAAGGGTGGTGATAGCGATAGGGCGGTGACAGCGATAGAGGTGGTGACAACAATAAGGGTGGTGACAACAATATGGGTGGTGGTGACAGTGATAGAGGTGGCGGTGACAGTGATAAAGGTGGTGGTGACAGCGATAGGAGTGGTGGTGACAGCGATAGGAATGGTGACAACGATAGGGAGGTGACAACGATAGAGGTGGTGACCGCAATAAGGGTGGTGACAGCGATATGGGTGGTGGTAACAGCGATATGGGTTGTTGTGACAGCGATAGGGCGGTGACACTAATCTCGTAAAAAAAAAAATTTGTCACCCAAAAATTTGTTTATCATCATACATGTGTTACCGAAGTTGTGTCACCAAAGCCATTGACCGGTGTCACCACTTATAAAGGTGGTGACACTAATTTCGTAAAAAAAAAATAAAATGTGTCACCAATTTTTTTTTTTGTCACCAAAGTTGTGTCACCAATTCATTGACTTTGACCGGTCAATGGTCAAAATAAAAATGGGAAGGAAGGAAGGTGAAGGTTTGATAATATAAAAACAATGTAATAAGAAATACTCTAGAAGGGGGGTTGAATAGAGTATGCCCGTTTTTCGCAGAAAGTCTCAAGACTTTTGGAGTTTGTACCAAAACCTTTGAGATTAAACCTGAATCACAAAGTCAGACAATCGAACCAAGTGCGGAAATAAGGTAAAGCAAATAAGTAAAGAACACGAGGAATTGTTTACGAGGTTCAGCACAACTTGGCCTACGTCCCCGCCTAGGGTTCTTCCACAACCCTAGGATTCAAAAGGCTTTATTGATTCGCTTAGCTTAGGATCCTAATAGCTCACCGAGAAGCCTCTCTCCTATACAATTGCAATCTAGTCAACTCACGTTCCCTTGGAGTCCTAGACCAATCTAGAAGAGCCCCACCTCTCTCAGCTATCTAGTACAATCCTCTTACTCTCACAAATCAATAGCCTAGTGCAACTTCCCGAGTTATAAACTCTCGAGTAACACTATAAATGAATATATCCTATAAGCTCACAGTGACTCTCAAAAGCTTTGAAATAAACAACAAACTCTTTGAGCGCTAGCAGACAGACACTTTGGAAGACAGATCTTGCTTGAATGAATGAAAGCTCGTGTAGCACTTGTGTATCTCTGTCTTCTTCTTTCTTTCCTTTATATAAGAGTGGAATGACGCCTGAGGATCTTCACCAACGGCTCTATGAAACAGGCTTGATCTTCAATCTTCTATATATGGACACTTCGAAGCCATGATCCGTTTTGAATAGGATTTCCTCATATGCACCAAAGGAAAGATATAATCTCGAAAATACTTCCTGAAAAAGGTTAGGCATGCATATATATATAATATAACGGAAGTATATAATAAGATAAAATAATATTCGGACAAATAAGATAGGTTTTGTATTTCATCAACTGTTAACGCTCTAAGGCCTTTGACACAAACATCCTGTCAAAGCCTTTGAAACATTTATTCCAATTTTCATCAAGGGAGGGAGTTATCAGAAGGGAATGGGAAGGAGGGGCAAAAATGTAATATTAGGACATTTTGCAAAAGGGAAAATAAAAGTGGACATTTTGCAAAAGGCCTTATAGAAAATGGACACTTAGCTAAAAATTTCTTATACTATATTTCTTTTAGTGTGTTTTATACTATATTTCTTATAACAAAAATTGTATCTTTGTTATAATATTATAACATTAGGATGGATAAACACTAGAAACCCTAGTTCCCGTGTAAACTCCTATATAAAGGGTCCATTGGAACCCCAATAAACACATGAATTCCTCCTCTCCTCTCTTCTCTCTAACTCTCTTCTCTTATCTTCGATTTATAACACGTTATCAGCACGAATTGCTCAGATCAAATATATGTTGATTAGATAGCAAATACTCTCCGATTCAAATCTCACCAAAGATGAGTTTTTTTTAATTGTTATTTACTTATAGTGAAAAAGAGTATTCATCTTCTTCATATGATTGATTACAGTTATGAGATTTTTTTAATTGAATTTAACCTTCTCGCCCAATCGCAGTGGTCGAAGACTTCTCCGAACCGTAGTCGGCTCCGCGAGTGCTTCCACGATCTGCCCAGCGCCTTCACCGTTTCCGGCCTTCCTTGCACCAGATCCGACCGCTCTTCCCGGAATCCGGACATCTCGGCCCCAGATCCACCGTCTCCGAGTACCCAGCGGCACCGTCGAAGCTTCGCCGCACTTCCCTCGTTCTTGACCACTGCCCAAAAGCTTCGCCGATCCATGGCCACATCCGTCGCCGGCCCGCATCCATGGCTGCATCCATCGCCGGCCGCATCCATTGACGAAGTATGGCTTCAACCTCCGCCGCCGATCTATAAATCTGGTGGCTTGCTTCGTATCGAGTTTGATCCGCGACCGCGACGAAAGGGCGAGCCCAGGAACAACGGACCTCGCGGCCGCCATCGCCATCTCTGTGATTTCACAACAAGGAAGAAAGGTTTGGGCTGCAGTTTTTTAATTAATTACGAAATTGGCCCGCAGTTTTTAAAAATCATAGGTTGGCCCGTATATTTGATATAACTACAGAAACCGGCCTAAAATTTTCAGGGCGGCATATTTTGCCCCTGGGAAGTATTCACACATCCCCGAAGATGATGTGTAACCCCCGGAGTGGTTTAATGAATCGAATTTGTAGTATCCCCAAAGCGGATGTAGTAATCTCAATCCTTGAAGTGATTGAATCAATCGAAGTTGTAATATCGCGGATGAAGTAATCTTAATCCCTGAAGTGATTGAATCAATCGAAGTTGTAGTATCCCCTGAAGCGGATAAAGTAATCTCAAACCCTGAATCAATCCCTGAAGTGATTGAATCAATCGAAGTTGTAGTATCCCCTAAAGCGGATAAAGTAATCTCAATCCCTGAAGTGATTGAAGCAATCGAATTTCATCCATGTAGTGATGAATTATTTATTTATTTATTTATTTTATTTATCTTATTTTTATGTTTTTTTTAATTATTTTTCATCTCCCGAAGTAGATGAACGAGCGCATCTCCCGAAGTAAATGAATGATAAATTGATCTCATCCCCGAAGCGATGAAACGATAAATCTCATCCCCGCAGAGATGATCAAGCCGATAAATTTCATCCCTGTAGTGATGAAATTATATTTATTATTTATGTTTATTTATTTTATATGTATATTATTTTATTTAAATTATATTTGTTTAATCCTCATCTCCCGAAGTAGATGAACGGAACATCTCCTGAAGTAGATGTGAACGATTGAAAATCATCCCCGTAGTGATGAACTTATTATTTATTTATTCATTTATTTCAGTTTGCATTTTTTTGTCTCCAAAAGTAGACAAACATTATCTCCCGAAGTAGATATTAATTGTTAAATTTGCATATCATCCCAACAGTGATAGTTTATCTCATGAAGTAGATAAAGTAAACACAATTTACGTATCACATTTCTTGAAGAAGATGAAATCTTATTTATCTCCTGAAGAAAATAAAATATTTTAGCTTATATATCATGATAAAAATTTATCTCCTGTAGTTGATAAAATTTTAAAATTCATAATCATCCCTGAACCGATGATTTTTATAGCTAAACAAGCAAATTATGATTTCTCCACCACTCTCCTGAAGTAGACGAACATGTATTTGCAGATGTTCATTTTCTTGTCACCAGAAGTTGACAGTATGCCAATTTGATTTTATTTATTTATGTTTTTATAGTTTTATCAATTATATCAACTATTTATTTATTTATTTATCATTCTCTCTTGAAATATATAAAGGCATCCCCTGAAGTGGATGGACACATAATCATAAATCGTTCCTGTAGTAACGACAATCATCTCCTGAAGAGTTGTATATGAAAAGGAAATTCATAAAATGTCTCTCTCTCATCAATACAAATTTGTCCCTGAAGTGACAATATTCATTTCCTGAAGTAAATGAATGATAAGAGATATATTGTATATCTTCATAAAGATTATTTAAAATCATACCCAGAAGTGTATGAGTTTTATTTTAAAGTTGCACAAATACCCAGAAGTGTAGAAATTAAAGTGAATGTATACAAGTTGTCTTCTCCCTGAAGTGAGTAATAATCGATCATACCATTTCTTGAAGAATATGGTCAATGTTTATATGACAACTTACTATATTTTTGAAATGCAACTTATCATCTTTTGGAGTATATGATCGAAATATACATAATAGAGACTAATTGTCACTCGAAGTTAACAAATGAATCATTCTATAAATAAAATCATTTCTTGAAGAAAATGATAAATTGACAAGTTTTTCTCATGGCTCCACCTAAAGTGGACAACTACAATTTTATTTATTTATTTATTTATTTTTATTCATTGCTTTATATTGAATAAAATTACTATGATTTGTAATTCAAAACTCAAAGTGTTTCCCGAAGAAACTACTTATCATGAGTGTCTAATGTGGAGTTTTGTTTGGCAAATGAACATTTGGGAGAAAGCTTTACCACAATCCCGTAGATTGTGAAGTTTTTCAACACCAACCTAAGAGTCTGAAGACTCTACTGGTGGATTTTTTTATTAACTTCTGAAGAGTAATGAATTATTCTTATAAACTCTAGAAGAGTATATGATTCCTATAAACTCCAGAAGAGTATATGATTCTAATCTCATCATTTGTACTCTTGAAGAAGTACATGAAATGTGGGTTTTATCAAGTTCAGAACGATTATCATTCGGTTGGTACAACGAATAAAAGTAACCACATAATACGATCTGGGTAAAAAGGCCACTTCCTGACTATCCTCTAAGCATTGCCTGAAGCATGCCCCTCCGGTAGAGGGTGTAAAAGATGTTATGGTTAAGCGCTTAACCAAAGTTATTGTTGTGGCTTATAGCTAGGTTTGTTATACGGTTAATTCTAAATGTCTTGAAGAATATTATCAATGACTCATACCTGAAGTATGACACCAACGAAAGTTCTGACAATACCCATTCAATGGCATCTAAATTAAATAAATGGATCACCATATACAAAGTTCAATGGTTGAATAGTATGGTTTATAAGTGTCAAACAATTTTGAAAACCCGAAGTTTTCTCAAACAATCTTGAATGGAAAACCATGAATACCATATAGCTCCAGAAGAGCATTGATCTTGTTACCTGAAGTAACAATGACACATATGTATAATTTGACATGGTATTGAACATCAATATCTCATATGACTAGCTAGAAGCAAGTCTTATAGAATTGAGAATGTATATATATATATATATATATATATATATATATATATATATATATATATATATATATGGTTTATTTGACACTTATTTATCCCATTGAAACTTATCACTAACCAGAAGTTAGTTAATGATAAAATGTTTTTCTTTGTGGCATTCGGTCATTCATGTGAAACGATGATGGGCGGGATCATTGACATTCACATACACACCCACTAAAAGGGACTAGAAGATCCTAGGACCCGAAGATCCTCTATAAGGGTGACCGAACATATATGGTCTATCATCTTGGCAAATCAACAACATGACCATCTAAATTCAAAGTAAATGCAAAGTCTCTAATGTCTCTTGAGTGGATTCAATGAGACAACTACGGAACATTATCACATAGACCAGTGTAATTCCAATATCATAGATGCCTCAACACTTTGGTCATATGAAACATAAGGTAGAGAATGTTATCAAAAATATTGTTGAGCATAAGGTAGCTCACGACGACCCAGAAGAGTTGTTGGTCAAATGGGCCCATGCATGTTTGCATTTCGAATTTAACACAATAACATCTCCCTAATTATCTCCAAAAGAGAGTATATCATTCAAAGGTTTTGAATAAACAGCATATGTTCCGAGATGTACCTCCTCCAAATGAACTACAATGAGACCACAAAGAAGTTGGATGATACATGGGGTTTAAGTCCCTATTGCTATCAAATACCTAGAGCTTTATAATGGTGATCAAATGCTCGGTATTTAGGGGGAGAGGAAATGAGACAATTAAGAAAGAGATTGCACGGAAGCAACTTCTCTATCATTTCATATCCGCGGATAAATACAAGTGAACCAGAAGTTCAATAAATGAAATGATTATAAGGTTTAGCAAATATGTCATTGAAAGCATTTACTAAAGGCCAAGAAAGTGACAAAGTCAAAAATACTAGCTCATTTGGAAGTTCCAGAAGTAACTCCAACTCAATGAATATCAAGTGGTTCTCAAATACACCAGAAGTGTTGAGAATCACTAGGCTCTTGGTATACGATCCCCAGAAGTGGAAAGAGCCTATGAGAATATGATGATCATCAAACAAATGGATGTCGACATCGAAATCATAATAAAAGAGCTAGAAAGAAGCAATTCATGCAAAGATGGATTATTTAAGCATGCTGGTACTGGACCCGTAGTTCCAACACCGAAAAGTGCAACATCAATTGGTTTTAAGTGGGTGTTCATACAACATAAAATATAAATCCAACTTGATTGCACAAAAGCCGACCTATCAAAGGTTATATGGAGAATGTATTCACCAGAAGTGAATATAATTTTGGATCAAAATGTAAATGACGGACGTGGTAGGTGCATACCTATATAAATGGAAAGGATTGATTGAAAATGCCTGAAGCATTAATATCAAAATCCCATCACATGCAATTGGTTAAAGATCCTTATAAGAGTACCCGAAGTACCTATAATTGTGAAAATGGTGGCATTGCATTAGGTCCCGAAGTACCATACAATGTTGTACTCTTTTCCTTGATCTTGGTTTTTATCCCATTGGGTTTTTCCAAGTTAAGGTTTTTAACGAGGCAACTTAGACACCATTTAATACACTAGATCCCCCATGATCAAATGGCACACTAGGTCCTGAAGTACCTCATGCTTGTGCATTCAAAGCAGCTCAGCACCAATACATGGAAGTCAAGCGCATCAAGTCAATCATGAAGAAATTCCAAGTCAAGGACAATGTTGATATTCGACCATAAGTTCATGAAGACAGCGCCATCAAGAAGAATGAGAAGACTTCAAGAAGGATGTTGACTTCAGGGGGAGTATACACGCACTGCACTCTTTTTCCCTTTGATCAGGTTTTGTCCCACTGGGTTTTCCTGACAAGGTTTTTAACGAGGCATGTCACCAAAGTGTATCAAATGTCATATGTATTTGTTATCTAGATCCTAGTTTTGTCCCATTGGGTTTTCTAGGCGAGATTTGTAATGAGGTAGTATTGAAGGGTGTTTATCCAAGGGGGAGTGTTATAATATTATAACATTAGGATGGATAAACACTAGAAACCATAGTTCCCGTGTAAACTCCTATATAAAGGGTCCATTGGAACCCCAATAAACACATGAATTCCTCCTCTCCTCTCTTCTCTCTAACTCTCTTCTCTTATCTTCGATTTATAACAATCTTATATATATCCTTAAAAAAAAATTCCCGAAAATTTAGTCGAGCCCCCCTCGGATTTTTTCTGGCTCCGCCCCTGCTTGTAACCCGCGAGGAAGAGTATATAAAAGATGGCGAGCAAGAAATCCCCCATTTCAAAGAGAAACGGCCCTTAGATAATTAAAAAGAAATAAAATTCTGGTGTGCAGGAAGCCTGAAGAATGCTTCATATAGGTACATCTCTACGTTTCAAATATTATAATACGGAGTATTATTTTTGCGTAGTGGATCCCTTGAATGCTCTTTTGTTGTATTGAAACTGCAGTTGTTGCTGGGTTGATGATCAACCTTGAGAAGCGGGGCCTGTTTGAAGTATTTCCAGAAGAAGTCCAAAAGCTATGGAAGAAAGTGCAGTTGAGAGGACTGGTGGTCACCAGCCTTTGTTTGCAAGTAGCACTCATCCTATCAGGCAAGCGCAGAAAGCATTCAGGTTACATTTGGTTCCGGCTCTTCGTCTGGTCCAGCTACTTGTTAGCAGATTGGGTTGCGACCCTTTCCCTTGGTGTCATTGCTAATAACATTCCAGATGCCTCGCCTGAGACTCTTACTTTGTGGCCTTTGTGGGTGCCTTTTCTTCTGGTACACTTGGGTGGTCCTGATACCATCACTGCTTACTCTCTGGAAGACAATGAGCTCTGGCAGCGTCGAACCCTCGAGCTTGTCAGTCAAGGAACGGTATCGCTGTACATATTTCTGGTAGCCTGGTCCAGAATATCCCCACTTTCTATCCTCACAATCCCAATGCTAATTGTTGGTCTGATCAAGTTTGGAGAGAGGGTAGCCGCTCTGAGATCAGCTAGCAGCGAGCATTTCCGCAACTCACTGCTTGCGCCACCAGATCCAGGTCCAAATTATGCCAAGTTGATGGAAGAGTTTACTTCGAAGAAGGCTGACGGGTACTATGTAGAAGCTGATGTGATCGAGTCTTCAGATCCGACTAATTTTCCTCGGGGTGATATTGATTATGACCTTTCGATGATCCCCGTAGTATACAAGCAATTCCAGAGGTTCAAGCCGATCTTCGTCGATCTCATCATCCTCCTCAGCTTCAAGGAGCGAAGTGAAAGCCGATCCTTCTTTGATAGGTTAGGCTCAGAGCAGGCATTTAAAGTTATTGAAGTTGAACTTGGATTAATATACGATGCATTCTACACCAAGGCGCCAGTTCTTTTCTCTGCAACTGGTTGTGTTCTTCGGCTTGTCACCGTGCTTCTTACATCATCAGTGTTAATCCTTTTCCCCTTCACATTGAAAGGGCATCCCTATGAAACAGTTGATGTAGTGATAACGTATTTGCTGTTGGGAGGCGCCATCATGTTAGAGATCATTGGTCTACTCGCTCTCCTATCCTCAGGCTGGATATATTATTGGTTGACCAGACACGGGAGGAGGGGCAATGATTTCTTGTCAAGGCTTATCTATAGGAGAAAGCATGCAGAGAAGCAGTGGTCAGCTAACATGGCGCAGTACAGTCTGCTTGATATTTGCCTGGATCATGACGATCAACGATCCACCATAATTCAGAAGCTCTTAAAAATAAACAATTCATTAGAAAAACAGGTGTACCTGAAGTATTGCAGTGTCTCCGATGGTCTGAAGAGTTTGATCTTCAAGCACTTTTATGAAATGTCTAAACTCATCAAGGGCAACGAGATGCTAATGAAGATATGCAGGTCCCGAGGCGACTACACCCTCACTAGTTACAATCATGAGGAACTGCGTTGGTCTACTTCCGAAGTAGAATTCAACCAAAGTATTCTCCTCTGGCACATTGCAACTGAACTTTGTTACTACTGCGACAGAGAATTATTTTCGAGCTCAGAGTCCACAGCGAGCAAGCATATATCAGACTACATGCTCTATCTCCTTGAGATGTGCCCTTTCATGTTGCCAGCTGGGATTGGGATGTTAAGGTTTCGGGACACTTGTGCTGAGCTAAAGGAGTTCTTTATGAATAAGAATCCGTTCATGTCCAAAGCTGCATGTTGCAAGATGTTGCTCCGTGTGAACACTGAAGTTTCACCTTCCAGAGTGAAGGGGGACAGGTGCAAGTCAGTGTTGTTTGATGGCTGCAAGCTTGCAACCTGTTTGCGAGCCCTAGATCGAGACCCAGAGGACCCAATGGCTCGACATCCAGAACATAAGTGGAAGATGATAAGCCGAGTGTGGGTG
This sequence comes from Persicaria maculosa, assembly GCA_963922045.1. Taxonomy (NCBI): domain Eukaryota; kingdom Viridiplantae; phylum Streptophyta; class Magnoliopsida; order Caryophyllales; family Polygonaceae; genus Persicaria; species Persicaria maculosa. The sequence continues at coordinate 26,316,273 of OY998259.1, read as the reverse complement.
GAAATATTAGGATACGCAGCCATCAATTGCCGGGGGGCTCAGCATGCTCAACAGCTGAGAAAGGGAGGAGAGCTGCTCACTCATGTTTGGCTTCTGATGGCTCATCTTGGAATTACTGAGCAGTTCCAAATCCCACTAGGCATTGCCAGAGCCAAGCAGCTGAATGCCAAGTAATACCTGCTGAAAGTCGAATCCTTGTTTTCTTTTATTACAGTTTATGGTGGATTTGGTTATTGTAATGTAAGATAATATGAGTGCCTTACTGCTTTGTTTATGCAAATCCTTCCATTAAAGAATTGATAGATATGAATAAGAAATTTTACATCGCATTAATCAATTTGATTGAGGATCCACCTGTTGAGTACGTTCCAACTTCATGAGCACCACAACTGACACAAATATTGCATTTTCCCAACCAACATTCATCATCAGATAAACTTACAGGCACAAACTGCAACAATGTTGCATCTAAAGAGTAAAATGAATGCAAAAATTTTGCTCACGAACTTTCATGTCACACATGACTGCATGATAAATTTGGATGACTTGGTTTCCTCAAAGCAGTTATTTCTGTGGAATGGTGGGATGAACATTGTGAGTTCTCATGAGTCATGACAGTCAGTAGGAGATGGCTCGAGGTGTCCTTCACCTTGGGGCACATAAAAGTATGTATTGCCTAAGAAAAAAGTTGCAATTTAGCTTGCAAGTTACGGATACAAGACATGATGATTTGATTGTGAGTTTGTCTAGGATGAAGTTTAGATAATTGGGGTTGCTTCCCTTTGTTAGCTGCTGTCCATGCTTGTCGTCTTTTGCTGATAGTGGTCATGAAAGGGATCGGAACCCCCGTGTTTGACAGTGCAAATTGCCAGTATGTCCTCTCTCCTCTCTTTTTTGTTACTAGTTGATGTCGCCACCGCACGTCGCCACCAATAATATTATAAATTTCATCAACTCGAATAGCACACCCTTCGTTTAATATCTATTTGTCAAGTGCTCAAACAAGTGGGTTAGATAATGACAAAATTATATTTCAACTAAAAAAATAATGAGTAGCACACCCTTTTTCTAATACATATTTGTCAAGTGCTCGAACAAGTGGGTTAGATAATAAGAAAATTATATTTCACCTAAAAAATAATGACAAAATTTCATGACAATGTTCTTATTGTGCGTGCGTGAAGTCTTTCATACTGTTAAGTGTAAGGACAAACAAGGTTGGATTGCTATAAAGCTCTCTATGGAGAAAGTCTATAATCTTATCGAATGGTATTTTTGTTTTAGGATGTAGAAAGATTTGGTTTTAATGAGAGGTTCATTGAATTGGTTTAGGAATGTGTTACGACTTACGATTGTTCTTATTATTCCATCCTTGTCAATGACAGTCCTACAAATCAATTCTTTCTGAATAGGGGTTTGCTGGAGGGGGCCTCCTATCACCTTATCTTTTTATTCTTGTTGTTGAAGTTCTTTTGAGAAGTTTGCATGTCGAGTCTTCGTCTAGGAGGCTTATTGGGATTCCTCTTTCGATGGACGGAATGAAGGTTCCTCTTTGTTAGGATGAATTGAATCTAATGTGTTTTATCTTAAGGGATTTATTGTAGATAAATTTATCTATTACTAGTATATGTTATCCGCCCGTTGTGCGGTTTTTTTATAATTATATTATGTATTTTTTATATTTAGTTTTTTTAATTAAAGTTTAAAGGTTAAAATAGATAAGTTTTAATGACTCAAAAAGATAATACCTTATGATAAGTTTTCTACCTAATTTTTTTTATTAGATATATAAAAAGTGGGACCATTAGTTTTTTTTTAGATTGGATATAAATAAATTAAAAATAAGTATACGGTGATGTTAATAAAAAATAAATTAATTTTTTATATAAATTTATCAATTTTGATATATTGATTAATAATGTTATATGCTAAAGATTTGATATAAATCTTTTAGGTAAATACTAATTTATCAATTTAATGACTCAAGATATGACTATATTTTAATTATTATTTTTTTAAAGTTGTTTAATTGTAATTATCAATTAAGGTAGACACATAAGATGATAGGTGGTTAGAAGAAAATAATGAATTGACGTGGCTTAAATTTATTGGATACTCATTAATTAACGTGTCAACAAACCCGGGTCAGATTGCACAAAAACCCGTCACATAGCTAGGATTTTCACGTCTATGTTTTAGTATTATACTTGTTTTTTTTACTCGTGTCGTTGCTCTTTTTGTTAATACATTATATTTAACTATATTAAAAATATTTGGGGAATTTGCTAAAATGACCCTCATATCCGAAAGGTTTGCATGAGTAACCCAATCCGGAAAAAATTTGCACAAAAGCGAATATCCGCTTGACAATGGGGAGCCGGTAGCAGGTCACCCTGTGGGGTACAGCTGGACTCCACTCTCGGTTTCATGTACAGTGAGAGAAAGAGGGAGGGAGGCATCTCTACTCCTGAAAAGCAAAGACCAGTGAGAGAGGAGGGAAAAAGTAGCTGTTGCGGTGGCAGAGGACAAAAGAGAGAGACAGAGAGACGAAGAGAGAGGGAGAGAGAGAGAGAGAGGTTAAATATAAAAGTGCAGGCTGAGAGGACAGATCAGGGAGAGTGTCAGTTAGGGGGAAAAAGATTCTTTCAACTAAATTATAAGTTTAAGAGAAAACCAATTGAAGAAGGAAGGGTCCGGGAGGTTTATTTTAAGGAGCACGTTGTAAGCAGTAAGTTGTAACTGGACATCCATATTAGGTAAACATGTCACATATTGTATTTCACTGGACACGATTGTAACTACGAAAAACGCAAGTCATTAACTATCATTATCGAATGGAGAAGATTTATGGGAGAAGCAGATTCTCTATAATGCCATATTATTTTATGTGTGCCCAATATCGAATGGATAAGATTTACCCATATTTGGATGCCATGATTTCGTTATCTCCGGCCGACACTAGCATGCTTTACCCATATTGGAATTGAATGGATAAGAGTGACAGTGAGGGGGCATAAACATACTTATAATTACATGGTAAGTTGAAGAGAAAAACCATGGAATAACAATAAAGTGGGTGGAGGTGAATTCGTGGGCCGACTAGTAATCGCGTAGTTTTAACTGGACACAACATGAATAAGACATGACGGAAATTGAAATATACTGGACACAATATGTCGGAGACAGATTCACTTGCATTAATCAAATACGACACAGTAGCAAACATTTAAAAGATAGTAGGAGAGAGTAGCAACATAGAAGACAGTGAAAACGAAATTTAAGGTAACAAGAAGCAAAATTGTGGCTGCGTGGTGAATCTGTATCCATCTCAATCGAAGTGTGGGCGCATATTGCGGGCACGATGATCAGACGTCTTGTCGCTCAGTGGGAAGTAGACCGTGAAAATTCGGTCACTCCCATAACCGGACACAGCAAGGACCATCCCGGCCCAAAACCCATCGTTGTCGTGGCAGTCGACACGGTCTTCAGGCATGTAGGCGTTGTAAGAAATACGAGGCGGCCGTGGACGAATTCGTTGCACCGGGATGACCTCCCTCAACAGCTCTCTTCTGTTGTTGCGTAGGAGGGTCACATATTCGACCTCCTAGTGGTTAGGGTCCAGTTTGCGTACAAGGGTCGCCTCGTAGAACGACCCAAGCATCCCATACTCACCGCCGACAATCTCTACTCTTTGATGTCGTCGGTATGACGGCGGCGACATTGGTCCTGCATAAAATAAAAAAAAATAAGGTAGCATAATGATACAAGTAGCACAACTGAAATCTACACGAATGAAGTGATCGACAAACCTCCATCGTCCGATTCGTCGGATGATATAACGATGGGGACAGGTCGGGGAGGAAGGCCAGATGAGGAGCTGGGGTGGTGTAAAGAGGATACCATTTCGTTGCAGGGTTGTTGGAGAGGTTGTTAAATGGAAATGGGGAGTTAACTTCACCGATTTGTTGGGAGTATGGATGGTGAATGACTATCATATAAGTGGGGTGTGTGGGAAATAGCAACATTGTTCAGCATGTGACCGTTGAGGAAAAAAAGAAACAAAAAGCAAAGGGGATTGAATTGCAGTGTTTTGTTGTTGTCTACAATTAACATGGCAGTGGTCTTCTGTATACATGACACGTGTCATTTCTGACATGACATTAATAAAGTGAGTTTACTTCTTGTCGTTAGACGGTACATGACACCCCTTTAAACCAACTAGCCGGTTAATTAATACCGACTGGCTAACAAACAGTTTTCCACTGGACACCTTTTGCAGGGGTTTTAGTAAAATTTTGACCTTTGTATAAAATTGGGTTTCCCACTCACGATTAATACTAAAAAATGCAAAACCATAGAGAGAGGAGTATACCCATATTAATTTCAAACCACGAAATACATTTTCAAACAATATATTATGTTCAAAGCAATGAATAAAATTTTGACCCAACAATAACTTCAGAGAGACCAAGGGGGGGGGGGGGGAATCTTGCAGAGGGTAGAGAAAGACATTTGATAAGACAAGAGAGAGAGAGAGAGAGAGAGAGAGAGAGAGAGAGAGGGCGGGAGTGAGATTAAATCTCCCGCCCTGTCATTTGCGTCTTAAGAGAATAAGAGGAAGAGGAGGGAGGAGGGGGAGTCCATAAACCCATTCACGCGCTTGACACCTACTGGGGTTAACTGGACAGACACCGACTTCTTGGCGGAAATGAGTAAGTCATCCTTCCATTTAGGTTATGCGATACGTCTCTCCGTACAATATGTTCTTCTCCCTGTAAAACTTAATGTCCCCCCCTCTAACTAATGGAACAGAGGAGAAATCGTCCGTGTGTATCACTGTATTGTTTGGTGGATGGTGGGATTGTGAAGAAGGCACTTGGATCGTGAAGTCGTCGAGGAGTCAAAAGGCCGTACTGGTAGACGAAAGTATTGACTACGTCTCGCTGAAGAAACAACTGATGGCCAAGTTTAATGTCGATGGGAGGAGGCATGACGTCGAGCTCACATATGTAAAGCCGAAGAAGGAATGATGCAGACCTTTTTTCATTGGGGATGATGAAGACTTGCAGGCCTACAAGTTCGTAAACGGTCTTTCCGGTGAACGATTCTGGCCTATCGACCTCCATGTCTCCCTAGTACGCAAGGTTGGCGGCGATTTCACGACTACGGAAGGATCCACAACGGCCCATCCACTCGGGGGTGGCCCACACTTGACCCAAGAAGATCACCCATATTTAAAAACGAAAACCCGCTTGGCAGGGGATGAAGAATTGGAAGTTGTGGTAGCACAATGTGTCGATCGAGCAGGAAGAGGTGTCCAGTTCAAAACTAAGAGTGTCCAGTTAGAAAGCTCAATCGTCTAGTTAGATAATCCACGTGTCCAGTTAGAACCAAGTGATGCGTTGGACAACGCAGTCGCTTATGGCCGTGGGAAGCAGGTAATTTCTGTGAGCAGTGACGTCGAGGATTTAGTCAGCCCGTGGGATCACGAGGCGGAGCGAGCGGTAAGGGAAGTAGAGGAAGCATACCAATGCGGAAAAGGGAAGACCGGAGCGTTTTCGACGACTGTGAAACTTGAACCAATAGAGTGGACGGGTTCCGCTTATGGGAAATTGCAGAAGCGCCGCCGCACGTAGCGGGGGCATAGGAACTTCCATTTGTGGGGCCTTTCGCAATGAAGTAGATAGTCAACCCATTTTGGTTAGACGCCTTTCGCAAAGAATTATGTTGCCTTTCTACAACTTCGTATGGGGGGTTTTGTTCTAGTTTGTTCTAGTTCTAGTTTGTTCTATTATGTTAACGGAATGCCATATGACATTACCCCCTTTTGACATGACACTATCGGATTTTGGCAAGACATTAGCTTCATATTGACATGAAATTAGCTTCATATTGACATGACATGTATCTCGATTGACATGTCATAATTAAAAACCAACGAATACAACAATCCAGCAATAAGTGCATATCCAAATGTCTAAAACCAACAAACACCAGGTTCAAATGAAGCAACAACCGCCGACATACTAGCCAATATGCGGTCTAAACCAACTAACAAGTCTACACAAACCAACAATGTATATAAAAGCAATGGGGGAGTTTTTTTAAGGATCGGATGGGGTTGTAAGACGTCCGTGAAAGATGGCAACACAAAGGGATTGGCGGTACGCCGCAATGAATGAATCGTCCAGGCCACGGAACTTGGTGTCGCCGGTCGCGAGGAGCTGCAGGTAACGTATGACATATGGACCACAGTCGCCCCTACATCACAATAACGAAATATGCTTACACAACCTGTGCCAATGTTTTCTAAATGAATAGGCAATAATGACTTACGATTGTTTGTTTTGGGGAATCCCCTTCAACCTTTTGTACGCCAAGGGTTTCGGGACTTTGCCGACCCATTTGACTCGAAGTTCGGGGTGGCCGTTCATCAAAATGGGGAGGAGGTGGGTCACCGGCTTCAGGAGGCCCAACATATGGCGCTCAGCGACATGGCTTATGTCGGGATCGTAGACGTCCAATGTCCACTCCACGAAGTTGATGTCAAGGGCCACCCATTGCTCGTTCTTCGGATTCCAAGGTGACAACAACCGGTCAACATCGGCCCAACCCGTCGGAAACATCTCCGGCAACTTGCCGTCGAAGTATTGGGTCACCGTGTCGTCCCCCTTCACCACCTCAAGGTCCCCCTTCGTGTCCGCCAGTTTCTTCTATAGGAGATACCCTCAGAAGAAATCCAGAACGGCGACCCCTTCGTACTTGTCACCTGTGTTGATGTCCTTCCGCATGAGGGCGCAAGCTTGCTCAATATGCTGAACGCAAGGAAAAATCGTTAATATGGAAGACCATATGAGGAAAAAGGTGATGCCTCGAACCACAATGTGGGAACGTAATTAACCTCGGATGACACCCAGTTGGTGGGTCATTAAAGTGTCCCAAAGAACTGTTTCACCAGTAGGGTGCCTTCGACCGACCGGATGGGGTCACTTCCGTCTTTCATCCACGCACCGAACGCATCAACATCTGCCCTGGTCGCCATGCCTAGCTCGGGGGCAACCATTGGCTTCTTGCCCACACGTGGCTTCTTCGTTGGCTAAGTTTCGTCCGCCTGGGACAACGTATCAGGATGTTGACGGGTGCTTCTTCTCGGCCGTATGAGGGGCACCTCAGCCTCAGCCTCAACATCGGAGGCACCGGGTGCCACCACTCCTCCTGCAACTTGAAGCCCATTGCGTTTAACATGACAGTAAACAAAATTAACATGACAGCAGATATATATTAACATGACAGTCTCATGCGCAAACCTTGTCCTTGTCCTTCAACTTGTCCTCCTTCAACTTGGCCTTGCCCTTCAACTTGTCCTCCTTGCTCTTGTCCTTGCCCTCGTCCTTGTCCTTGTCCTCCTCCTCCGTGCCCTTATCCTTGTCCTTCACTGATCCCTGAACCTAAGCACATGACTTCTCAGTAAATTAACATGACATCTATTATGAAAAACATGACAGTCAGATGAAATGACATGATGATTCTGATCTGATACCGGGAGAACCTTACCTCCTTTCCCAGAACTTCCTTATCCTTGTCCTCCTCCTCCTTGCCCTTATCCTTGTCCTTCACTGATCCCTGAATCTAACCACATGACTTCTCAGTAAATTGACATATACTGGAATTGGCATGACATTTAGTGATATTAACAGGACATCCATTATGAAATACATGACAGTCAGAGGAAATGACATGACGATTCTGATCTGATACCAGGAGAACCTCACCTCCTTTCCCAGAACTTCCTCTTGCTCCTCCGACTCTCTAGTCCCCTTCCACCTCAGTTCCCTCTTCATGTTTTCAATCGCCTCCTCAAGCGTGGCCATCTTCGAGGCTACCTCCGCGGATATACTCCTCAGCATGTCGTCCATCTTTGCCACTAACCGTGACTCTATCTCTAATAGGGTAGCTTGTGTCTGCGTGCCCTTCCCTGATTCTTGCGTTGACCCACGTGCTCCCTTTGGTTGTTTCTTTGTTTGGGGTTTGACATTTGCTGATACGAACTCCCGGACTATGTCGTCGAAGAAGTTGTCCCGCTTGTCGTGAGTGTTTCGGGCACCGCGGTAGAAACGAGTAGCTCGCTCCACTTCATCGGGGAGTAGAATAGGCCTCACAGCTGCAGGGTCATTGAAGTGCCCGAGCTCCTTCGCCTCCTGTAGTCGGGTTTCGATTGAGGCATACTCGAGGTTCGTGTCTCTAAACTCGTATCGCAGACACCTGGGGTATAGCTTCTCATCTATGACATTCGCGAATTGGCCGGCCATTGGAGTGAGGGCTTCGTACACCCATAGCTGCAAATAAATATTGTCTAGTAAATATTCACTCCATGTCCAGTCAATAAATATTGGACGCCTAGTAAACGTGTATACGGTGTCCAGTGCGATCTGTGTACGAACCTGGAAGGCGAGAGGGAAACCCAGCAGGCAATAGGCCGGCCGTGCATTGGAGCTACCCTCATCCCGTTGGAGCTTCCTCTCGATTGCACGGTTCAGGAACTCGTTCGTTCGCTCGTAGCAAAGCCGGCCCCACGAAAACGCCAGGAACCTGTCAATGTCGCCGACAAGGCCAACCACCCACCCGTGAATGTAGTTTTTGGGTTCCTTCCCGAACAATACTCCCTCGACCAGCATCAGCAGGACAAATCTTAACTTTCTGGTTGATGATTTCTCAGATGCCATTGCCACACGGAACTGCACCTCGAATTCGGACATCCTCATCTTTGAAACTCCAAAGAAATCAAACACTGCCTTCTCGAACGTTGGGTCGTCGTCCTCGGCTCTTCGCCATAGCCACAGTTGAGACCGGTGACATGGGCGAACTCAGCTATTGAGAACCTCACGACTGCACCATGGATCTTGTACCACGTTTCATTCTCCTTCTTCGTCTTCAATTGTCGTTGTAGAACATAGTGTATAAGTTGTCCCGAGAACTGGACCCTTGTGCCCAGTCTTGCAACGCCCCTCAACGGGCTGTCCGACAGGCGCTTCCAATGGGACTCGCTCAACCGGTTGTCAATGTTTACCGAGTGTTGGTTAATTTTTTCTTTGAAGTGTCTGTCTTCCTCGATGGCGTACACAGCCTGCACAGACTTCAACATGTCAGCCACACTGCAGTACAACAATCACAACTTACATTACTTAAACAAAAGTCATCTTACCGCGCCGGAGGTTTGAGCTCTACGGTCTATAATCTTCTTTACACTTCGTTGCGACATCTTTAATATTCACCAGATATCGTGCATAATGGGAGACCAAAATTTAGTATTCTACAAATCAATTCGTCTCCCCCAACCCACGGTTCCCTTCATATCAATCTCAAATGTAACATGACACGAACACTGGTACACATGACACAAACACAGTTACACATGACACATACTTGTGAATACATGACAGTATACTTATTCAATCTGTACATCTCCAATTGCACACAAGTCACAATATTCCAGATAATGTCGATTCCACATAAACGTTTCACCTTTTCTAACATTTTCCCCAACCCTAATGCGCCGCATTTCATCCAATTTTCCTCAAACCTGAACGCATCTACAGTCATAAGCCCCATTTCGCCCAATTCCCCCCTAAACTAAACGGATCTACACTCACCCTGCTCCTGATAAGTTGGATTCGACAAGACAGTTGCCTAATTTCCCCATTCCCAAAAACCCCATTCTCTCCCAAACGCTCAAACCCCAGTACCCAAACTTTCCACCAATTGTTTTTAACTTGACGACAGTTAATTCCTACATGACAGGGCGATATTGCGCACTGTCAACCCATTCGACCCCTTCTTCCCATTTTCACACAATCTAAACCAGTTTTGGTTCTTCAAATTGGTTCCTCCCCTACGACTCCAACCAAAACGTATTTAATCGGCATTGTGAGGGTTTACTTACTTCAAAGTCGGCCTCTTCGTCTCCTCTTCTGCATTGTTGTCTTCTTCCTCGGCTTTGCTTCTTCTTTTCCTCTCTCGCTCTGTCGTCTCCTTCCTCTTCTTCTTCCTTCTCTTCTTGTTTTCCTCAGGTTTACATGTGCAACTGTTGCCCTCTCTCTGTCTTCCTCTTTTGTAATCCGTAAGAGGCAGTTGGAGACGACAGTTTTCAACTGTTGCCCTCTCTCTCTCACTCCTCCTCTCTCTCTATCCACATTAACTTCCCCCGCTTCCCCTCACTCTCTCCACAATAACTTCCCCTTGCCTCTCTCTCTCCACCCCGCTTCCTCTCTCTCTCCTCCTTTACCTTCTCTCTCCTCTGTCCCGGTTATTTCCAACCGGCAACTTTTCAATTTTTAGGGGGGGGGGGGGGGGGGGGGGGGGGGTTAACCTTTGCAATTGTTGTGGATAGTGGGTTAGACTAGCAAACATTTCCAGGGCAAGGGTCATTTGTTATCATTCCCTCTTATATTTTTTGTTTATTTGAGACAGACATATGATGACACGTAGATAAAATATATGAGGTCATTGTCTAACATGGGTTAAATATATAGATTCTATTTTATTATATATTTATTTTATTTTTAATAAATAATAAGTATAACATTATTAAAAACGTTACAAAACTTTAGTAATATGTGACGTACATTGTTTTTATACATTTTCCGTTGAATAATAAACATAATTGATAGATTACATAGGTCTTATATATATTGTATAGTGGGCCCAAAGGCCCAATACCTTATAACATGTATATATCATTGTCTAATGAATGAAAAACCCTCAAGGAGGACTTTACATCAATTCTATTATTCTACCTAGTATCACAACCTTTTTTACCTCACGGAATCCTAATTTGATCCTCCCGCCTCACCTCTCCTCTTACCGTCGCCGGCCTCGTACCGCGGCTGTCCTCCCTCACCGGTCATCCTCTTCCTCCGACCTTCCACCGGCATCGCCACCACTTGCTCACCATTGCCGGTCACCACAACCTCGCTTATTGTGTCCCGGAATGTCACGTTTGATGAGTCTCGCTTTCCCTTCTCTTCTCATCTTCTCCCATCTCCGACACCTCCTACGTCCCAGTCTGAGTCAGAGTCTTCCTTCCCATACTTTCTCCTTCCCCAGAGCTCTCCCGGTGCTCCTGCCTCTCCACCGCCACCACCACCACCACTTCCTACCAACAGACCTCACACCCGTAGCATCTCTGGTGTCTTCCGACGTCGTCAGATCATCTCCATGAACACCACACATCACCCCGCCGCCCCTTTCCCTACATCTTCACAAATTCCCCCCGCCCCCCGCCAGACCAGATGTCGCTGCCGCAGCATGATGCTGCGGCCGCCGCCCTTCAATCGCCCTCACCCGCTCCTTACCCACGACACTGGCAGCGGCCGCAGCAGCATGCCGCGACCGCCACACATAACAAGACGCGACCATGCCGCGACCGCCACACATAACAAGACGCGACCATGCCGCGGCCGCAGCACCCCCCCCCCCCCACCGCATCTCCTGCCGTCCCCTTCGAATCCCAATCCCCCCCCCCCCCGCCTCACACCCGACCTCCCTTTCCCCCATCCCGACCTCCCACAAAACAGCCCTCCTCGACCCGAATTGGCAGGCAGCTATGCTCGACGAATACAGGGCCCTTACAAGGAATGGTACTTGGGTTCTGGTTGCTTGCCCTCTTGAGGCGAACGTCATTCGCTGCATGTGGCTCTTCCTCCACAAGTTCCGCTCTGATGGGACATTAGAGCGCTACAAAGCCCGTCTTGTGCTCAACGGTCGTTCTCAGCAGGCAGGTATTGATTGTGATGAGACGTTCAACCCCGTGGTGAAACCTGCCACTATCTAAGTGGTGTTGAGCTTAACATTGTCGCGACATTGGGCTATTCATCAGCTGGATGTCAAGAACGCCTTTTTGCATGGCCATCTGAATGACACAGTCTACATGTTTCAGTCGCTGGGGTTTGCTGATGCTGATCGTCCCAAGCACGTTTGTCTCCTGAAGTGCTCTCTGTTTGGTTTGAAACAGGCTCTGCGGGCTTGGTTCCAGCGCTTTGCCTCTCATCTGCTCCGCTTGGGCTTCATTGGCAGCCTCTCAGATTCGTTTTTGTTTATCTATCGCAGAGGCTCGGACATGGCCTTTCTGTTCCTATATGTCGACGACATCATCCTCACTGCCTCTTCTGATGCTCTTCGGACGTCTAGTATTTCGCAGTTGAGTGCCGAGTTCGCCATGTCAGATCTGGGTCCGTTGTCTTACATCTTGGGAGTCGCTGTTCAGCGTCATGCGGCTGGGCTGTTTCTCTCTCAGAGTAAGTATGCTGCTGAGATTGTTGCTCGGGCCAACATGAGTAACTGCAAACTAGTAGTCACCCCTGTGGATACATCCAACAAGCTCAGTGGTCATTCTGGTCCTCTGTTTGATGATCTGACGTTGTACATGAGTCTCGCCGGTGCATTGCAGTATCTTACGTTCACCAGGCCAGATATCAGTTACGCCGTTCAGCAGATTTGCCTGTTCATGCATGCCCCCAGGGAACCACACTTTCAGGCCTTGAAGCGGATCATCCGGTACATCAGCGGCACCCTCGGGCTGGTCACCACGATCACCCCTTCCTCTCGGCTTGACCTCGTCGCTTACACTGATGCGGATTGGGCTGGTTGTCCTGACACACGTCGCTCCACGTCTGGCTACTGTGTCTTCTTCAACGACACCCTTGTGTCGTGATCCGCGAAGCGACAGTCTGTGGTCTCTCGCTCTATCGCCGAGGCTGAGTAGAGGGGCGTCGCCAACGTTGTCTCCGAGTGCTCATGGCTGCGCAATCTCCTTCTTGAGCTCCACTGCCCTCTTCAGAAGGTCACCCTGGTCTACACCGACAATGTATCCGCCGTCTATCTGGCCAGCAACCCAGTCCAGCATCAGCGCACGAAGCACATTGAGATCGATCTCCACTTCGTACGGGACAAGGTTGTTCTTGGACATGTTCGTGTTCTACATGTCCCGTCCTCCTATCAGTACGCTGATATCTTCACCAAGGGTTTACCTCGTCAGTTGTTCCTTGATTTTTGGTCCAGTCTCACTGTACGGGACCTTCCACTTTCGACTGCGGAGGTTTGATAGATTACATAGGTCTTATATTGTATAGTGGGCCCAAAGGCCCAATACCTTATAACCTATATATATCATTGTCTAATGAATAAAACCCCTCAAGGAGGACTTTACATCAATTCTATCATTCGACAATAATATAGTTTAGAAAGATTATAGTTTGGACGTATAGAGAATGGAAGTTCATTTATTTTGGATATAGCATTATAGATTGAATGATTTGAAGTACGGAAGATTTTATTATACACACATGTATATACATATACATACATTACACCGGTTAATGTAGATATATTTGAATTTTATATATAAGTAATTT